>JARWLC010000003.1:100820682-102174883 GCA_033318265.1 Phyllotis vaccarum
TTCACAGCAGAAAGGCCAATCAGCAGTTAGGAGGTGCGGGCTGCTCTTGCAGAGGACTGGAGTTTGTTTCCTAGCACCCACAGGATAGCTCAACAAACATGTGACTATAGCCTGATCCAGGGACCTGGTACCCCCTTCTGACCTCTAAAGGCACCCGCACACACATTCACTTACATTAAAATAAAGTTAATAGGCTTATCCCTCCCTTCTTAAAAAACTTAGAGTAGCTGTTGAGAGTGAGCAAAGGTGCCTGCTGCCAAGCCTGACAGCCCCGAGGGCTGAGTTCAATCAGAACTCAAACGAGAGAATTGACTTCCACAATTTGTCCTGTTTTACACACACACACACACACACACACACACACACACACACACACACACACACACACATTAACACACCAAATAAATAAATAAATGGGGTGGGGGAGAAGATTGGGATGTGGGTCAGTGTTTAAAACACAAGATGCTCTTAGATATTTAGCTATGGATACCATGGGTTCAATCCACAGCACATAAGTTAAAAACCAAACCAAAACCAACCTAAGCCCATAGAAGGAAAAAAAGTCAAGTCAACCTATACTAGGTCTGAGGATATAAGTTAGTTAATGGGGAGCTTGTGATCGGTTGGAACCTCCAATTCATTCCTCTTGAACCAGAAAGCCCCATTCCTGCCCCTCCAAACCCTACCTTCTCAGAGGATCTCCAACAAAGAAAGGGCACCAAAAAGCCCAGTTCTGTATTCTTGGTGACTATTGCAACTTCCTCCCCTGTTGCCACCAGCAGCTCAAGTCCCCTGCCTGATTTTTGGGCACAAACACAGTTTGTGGCAGACATGTCATCACCCCTCACCTACAGGCTATATAACTTCCCTGCTTTGGTTTGGCCATGTGGCTTCCCCAGCCTCAATCTCTAGGAGTAGAGAACCTTTTTAGGAGTTGCTTTGCTCAAATAAACCTTGAAAGCCAGCCTGGTCTACATAGCAAGCCAAGGCTAGGTAGTAAAACCCTGTCTTGAAAATGAACAAAAACTCTTTACAGAGGGTCCAGACCTGCCCCCACTGGCATGATCTGTCCTTTGACTTAGCTGCAGGCTCAAGAGTCACAAGGGACCCCCACACCCTACTATTGAAGGTCTTCAAACAGCAATGTGCCTTTAAATACGAAGTAGATGATATCCAGCTTATCTGAGAGACATCAAGATCCTGGTGAGACATCTAATCCTTGTACTAGAGCAATACAAGGGTGAGAAACAGCTGCCTTTCCTGATGAAACCAAGTTCTGGTAACTGACCATGTCAAGGTAAACAATCCCGTCAAAATAATTAGAAGGTGCTGACGCTTAATTTGCTAACCAAGCCTTGTCTTCCCAGTGAACAGGTACAGCATGATCCACTCCTCCAAAGTGAGAAGGATGAAGGATCCAAAGAGAGATGTGGGATGAAGTAGCCCTAGCTAAGACTAGGATAATGTCTAACGCTGTTTGGTTTTGTGAGAGCCAAAGTTATGTTTTAAGTTTTAATTACTATGCCTAAGAGATCCATTGTGGTGATTATTTTATATTTAATAAAATCAGTCTAGAATATCAGAGAACAGATCCACCCAAGTCAATCCACAGGGTCAGAGAGTTGGTGCTTCATGCCTTTAATCCCAGCACGGTAAAGACCAAGTGGTGACCTATGCCCTTAATCCCATAAAGACAGGGGTCTTTTCTGTGTTTCTGTGAGTTCAAGGCCTAACCACCAACTAGTAGTAGTTCACACCTTTAATCCTAACTCTAGGATTATCATGCAGAGTTCACCTAGGAAATGACACTGGACAAGAAGATGTTTTAAGGCAGGGTAGGCAACCCATGTGGTATTCTGTAGAAGCGAAGAGCCAGGCTGAAGACTGTGGAAGACAGCTTTTACCCTGAGAAGTTGGCTGGGAGAGAATTGACTGTGGTCTGTTTCCTCTCTCTGATATTCCAGCTTTTCCCCAATATCTTGCTTCTGGGTTTTTCATTAAATACCAACTAGAATTCGTGTTTTCACTTGGTACCCAACATGGGGCATGAACCCACAACCGTGAAATGTGTTGGGGGGAGGAGGGTGTAGGGATTTAATAAAGTTTCAGAAGTTTTTGGAGATATCAGAGAGAATCTACCCACAGTCTATGTGGGGGTTAGTAAAAGCTCCAGAAGTCCCAGAGCTCTAACCACAGTCAGTCTAGGAAAATCTAGAGTGGTGATTCAAACCTTTAATCCCAGCACAGGGAGTATCCTGGGAGTGATGACCTACACCCTTAATCCCAACTGAGTCAAGGTCACTTCAGATTATAGAAGGAATTCCAGGCTCCCAAGCAGGTGTGGTGGGGCCACGCCTTAATTACCAAAAGAATACTTAAATCAGGATTCAAACACAGAGAAAACCATTCCAAGGGAATCGAGGCTGAGGAAGCTAGAAGACAGCTGGGTAAGATTTGACTGTGGTGTTTATTCCCTCTAGTATCTCCAACTTCTTCAGAGATCTATCCCTGAGTCTCATTCTTTCGTGCGACACGGGGGGGGGGGGGGGGGGGGGGGGGGGGGGGGGAGGCTGGAATATCAGAGAGAGGAAACAGACCACAGTCAATTCTCACCCAGACAACTTCTCAGGGTAAAAGTTCTCTTTCAACAGTCCCCAGCCTGGCTCACCATTTCTACACAGTATCTCAATGTCTGCCTACACCTGCCTTCAATATTTTTTTTCCTAGTTGTTTCACTTCTGGGTTCCACTTTGCATGATAATCCTAGAGTTAAGATTAAAGGTGTGAACTATTACTGTTTGGTAATTAGGCCTTGACCTCACAGAAAACACAGGAAGATCTCTGTTTCTGGGAGTTATGAGATTAAAGACATAGGTCACCCCTGGTCCTTTCTGTTGCTGGGATTAAAGGCATGGGTTACCACTCTCTGACCCTCTGGCTTGATTGTGGGTGATATGTTCTCTGATATTCTAGACTGATGTTATTAAATATAAAATATATCACCACAATCCATGAAACAAAAATGCCTCCAACCTGTAAATTTCTTACCCCTTCCTGAAATGCTGAAGACTATTATTTGTGTTCATGCTCCTAAACAAGTTTGTTTGACTCAACTGCACCAGGTGCATTAATTACATGGGGGTGGGGGGTGTGTGGGTAGGAAATGCATCAGGATATATTCTTGCCCCTGATTGGATATAGGCAGGAAGTATGCAAATAGGAAGTTCATCAGCATATAAAATATATGCTGATGCCCCTGATGGAAAATATGGTAGATATGTGTATGTGTGTATGTGTGTGTGTGTTTGCATGTGTTTGCATTGTATGTATATATGGGTGTGCCTTTATAAGCTGTAGGGGTATTGTGTTGTTTCATGGTAAATAATTGTCCCACCCACTGGTTTAATAAAAAAGAGCTGATTGGCCAAAGGCAGGCAGGAAATATGGGCGGGGTGACCAGGACTAAGAAAAACTCTGAGAACAGGAAACACAGAGCAGAACACCAGAGAGAAGCCAGAAGCAGCAGAGGACAACCATGCTGCTCTAAAGAAAGGTACTGAGCCTCATGGCTGAACAAGAATAATGGGTTAGATGAAGGGTAGAGAGCTAGCAAGTGATATGCCTGGGCTGATGATGATCAGCCAAAAACTATTGAAAGCATCCGTGTGTCTCTGTGGGACTGTGGGACTGTGGGTCTGTGGACAGTGGGTCCTAAACCTTGAGGTTAGGCCCGAAAGTCCGGGCCATAAACCTCATACTACAATAAGCCTCACAAAAAAGGGAATGGAGCTAATCAGAGTCCATCATTCTGACCAGTATTTAATTAAAATTTGCTTCCAATTTGGTTCAAAATCATTTTAATGCCAATCAGTGATCTTATTTTTTCCCAGTAAGATTAACATTTTGTACATTTATGTATTTGTTTATTGTGTGGTGGTGTGTGTGTGTGTGTGTGTGTGTGTGTGTGTATGTATCCCCACCCCAAGGTCATAGGGACAACCTAGGGAAGTTTGTTCTTTCTCTGAAGCTAACTTCCCTTTTGGAATGTAGCTGTTCACTGCCATTGTTGCTCCATTTCAGATCAGACCAACTTAGTTCTCTCTCTCCTCCATGGCCATCTTCCCTCTGGCTGCCAACATTTAAATCTTACCTGCTCTATAGTTTGGGGGGGTTTTTAATAAATACTATAAAAATTGTCCTCAAGCTTAAAACAGAAAAGAAAAGATTCCTTTGATTATAAAGATAAACAATTTGAGAAGACATCCATGGATTTGTGAGTAGATCTTAACAGACCCTGTGAGATGTATGTTTCTATAAAGAATATGTGTGTGTGTGTGTGTGTGTGTGTGTGTGTGTGTGTGTGTGTGTGTACCCACTCTCCTGAGTGACTAGGACCCTATAAGAGAAAGGGGGCCAGAGTCCCAAGCTGAGCTTTTCGGAGAGAAAATTCAGGGAGACTATCTGGATGTGCAAAGGCCTAGTGCTGAAGATTTGAATAGAGAAGACTTTGTATCTCTTTCAGCTAAGTAAGCCTCCTAGGAGTCTTGGGAAATCATGAGCAGATTAAAAGCCACAAGAAGAAGAGAGGACTTTTACAGACGTGGGAGGCTTTGCCTACAATAGTGAGCATTACCAGAATAATAGTTGATGACAGTCGTTCCTCAGGTGCATGGACCATATCTTACTACTTACACTAATATAGAAAGAGGCCTAAAAATCAAGATGCTAAAAAGCATTTACTATGAAAAAGGAATACAGCATACAACTAACAGATTACACAAAAACAAAAATAAATGAGATATATAAGAAAAAAATGTTCAAAGAATACTAGCCATCAAAAAACTACACCAAGCCCAATACAAATAAAAAGCATTATCATTTATCATATAGTTGAAATGACTAAAGAAGGTAACATTATTGATTGTGAAAGATGTGAAAAACATGTATTTTCAGAATCTAAAAGTTAAGAGTAGAGCAAATCAACATAATGTAGTTTTTCACTATTTAAGAACATAAACAGATGTGGGATTTCTAAGAGGATGATTATCTGCTCACTCAAACATTTTTAAACAGTCATTGTAGTTCTGTAAGTAGAGTAGCTGATTTGTGCACACAATAGGCCACTGTGCCTTGGAGAAGTCATCAATAAAAGAGACTGGTGCAATGCATTTCAGATTTATAAGAGTCCCAAGATTTTCATTGTTCTAGTGTCTACATTATTAGAAGATCATTTGCCACCCTCCAACACCCACACTCTGTCCTAGCTACACCTAAACTGCAGCAAATGCAGTAAGCTGTTCTTAGCAAAGTTGAAGAGTGATACATGCTGTCACGTTTTAGGGGCTGAGGAAGGAGAACTTGGAGTTCCAGGCTAGCCTGAACTACATAGCATAACACCCACCCGCATCACCCCTGCACACACATATATACACACACACACAGTTGAGATTTATTTAATTTGTAGTATGTGTCCTTGGGCGGGTGGGTGTGCACATGAATTCAGGTGCCCACGGAGGAGGCTAGAGGAAGGTGTCAGGGTCCCTGGTGCTAGAATTACAGGCAGCTATGAGCTACCTGACTTGCTTGCAGGGAACTGAACTTGGATTCTCTTTTTGTTGTTTGTCTTTTGAGACAGGATTTCTCTGCATAGCTCTGCCTGTTCAGGAACTCTCTCTGTAGAGCAGGATGTCCTGGGTCTTCTTGCCTTTGCCACTGCCTCTTGATTGCTGAAATTAAAGATAAGCACTATCACCAAGCTGAATGTGGATTCTCTGCAAAAGCTTTATGTGTCTTAATTGATAAACCATGCCTCCAGCTCCCATCCCAAACCCATCTCTTCACATGCCCCTAAAATATTTAAATGAGAAGGAAATATAAAAGGTATTGGAACTTCCCAGCATACAGAAAATTTTACATTTTGTTACTATAAAGAGTGCCGGAGACCAGACTGTGATGGAGCATGCCTTTAATCTCTTCTCTCAAGAGGCAGAGGCAGGTGAATCTGTGTGAGTTTGTGACCAGTCAGGTCTACAGAGGGAGTTCCAGGATGGCTAGGGCTGTACCAGAAATCTTGTGTCAAAACAAACAAACAAAACAAAATCACAAAAATACATCACACTTAATACTGTTCCCCATGGTGTGTTGATCTCCAGCCATAACATTATTTCCATTGCTACTTTATAACTGCAATTTTTCTATTGTTATGAATCATGATGTAAATACTGTGTTTTCTGATAGTCTGAAGTGAATTGTATGAAAGGGGTCAGAGCTCACATGTTGAACCACTGATGTAGATACATTCTTTTTACATGGGGTTCAAATTTTTGAGACCCTTTTAAAAAATTATACGTCTGTAGCTGTGTGAGTTCTTGGTCCTGTACTAAATGTTCTAAATGTCTGTTCTTGTGTGGGTACCATTCTGTTTTTGTTACTATGGCTCTGTACTTATAGTTTGAGATTGTTCTTTCTGTGAAGCACTGCTTTGGCTATTCAGAGTCTGTCTTGGTTCCATATGAACTTAGTAAGATTCTCTCCTAGTTCTGTGACTAATGTGCATTGGGGTTTTTGTGGAGACTGAGTTGAGTCTATAGACCACTTTGAGTATTCGAGTGGTTTTCACAACATTAACTCTGCTAATCCATGAACATAGGAACTCTTTGTATCTTCCACTGTCTTCTTGAGTTTTCTTCTCCCTTAAAGAGTCCACTGTAGAGCTCTTCCATCTCCTTGATTCACTTTTCTCTGCATATGTTATTTTATTTTATGAAGCTATTAGGAATGGGGTTTATTTTTACACCCTGATTTAATTCTTAAAACGGTTTTATTGATATAATTTTTAAAGCCATTTTTTGGTATGGTTCTGTTTTGTTGTGAGATACGGTTTCTCTTTGTAGCCATAGCGTTAATCTCATCAGTTGAAAATAAGACCACTACTATAATTTAAAGCAAGTTTTAATTAAATAATTAAAGGCCAAGAAGATGGATTCTGGGCAGATACTCTTCTGAGTTCCCAGGAAATGGCCATAAGTCACATTTTGCAGAGGCTTAAAAAGGACAAAACCACAGGCCACTGTATTTCCCATCAGGTCTAATCAGGGGCAAGCATATATCCTGATAAACTTCCTGCCTGCAACCCCACACCCCCTGCCCAAGCACACATACAATCAGGGGCAAGCATACATATTGAGGTATTTCCTGCTTGTGAACCTTCCACCTACATGTGATCAAGTACATCTGTTGGGTTAAACCATCTTGTTTAGGGGAGTGAAAACATATGACTTGTTATCTCCCGCAAACAAAAGCCTCCAGCATTTCAAAAAAAAAGGGGGGCTTACTGGTTAGAGGCATTTTTGTTTCATGGATCTCTTAGGCCTAGCAATTAAAATTTAAAACATAATTTTGACTCTCACACTGGCCATCCTAGAACTTGCTCTGTAGACCAGGCTGGCCTCAACTTTACAAAGAACTAAGTTGCCTCTGCCTCCCACTGGGATTAAAGGTATGTGCTACCACCACCTGCCAAAGCTACCGACTTTGAACATTAGTTTTGTATATTGCTATTTTGCTAAAGCATTTCTGAGAATAAGAGTTTTCTGATGGGATCTTTTGGGTCATTTGTGTGTGTCTACAAATAGAGATAGTTGACCTTCTTGTGTATCATATACTGCTTTCTCTCTTTGTTTTATTTTATTTCTTGGTTATTGAGACAGGGTTTCTTCCTATAGTGTTGGCTGTCTTTGAACTAGCTTTGTAGGCCGGCCTGGTCTTGAACTCAGAGATCTTTCTGCCTCTGCCTCCCAAGTGATGGGATTAAAGGCATGTACCACCACTGCTTGGCTCCATTGGAAATTAATAGGTTTTCTGCAACACCTCCCCCCCCAATAAGTTTTTCTGCCAATCAGGTAAGCAAGATCAAGTTGAATTGAAAAAGTATATCAACAGGTATATCGAGAAAAGCAACTCTCAGGTTGGTTTTCCAGTCCCAGAGATCGAGGCCAGAGAAGCCATATGCCCAAACTAAAACAGGGAGATTATATAGCTTGTAGATGAGGGGTGATGACATGTCTGCCAAAAGCTGGGTTTGTATCCAAGTGTGATTAAAATTTGAATGCTTAAGTGGGGACTTGGGCTGCTGGTGGCAACAGGGGAGGAAGTTGCAATAATGGCCAAGAACACAGAACTGGGCTTTTTGACACCTTTTCTTTGTTTAGAGACTCTGAGCAGGCAGGGTGTGGAGAGAGAGAGAAACAGGATTATGCAGGGGCAAGTTGGTTCCATATAAACAGAAAGAGCAAATATCTCTTTAATTTTAAATTTTGTTATATTTATTTGTTTAAATGTGTGTGCATATGCGTACACTCATGTATGTCATGGCAAAGAATGACCTATGAAAGTCAGTTCTTACTTCCACCTTGTGGGTTCCAGGAATCAAACACCTTGGTGGAAGGGGTTTTTTCCTTTTGTTGTCTAGCTAAGCCTTTCAACACTACATTGACTCATTCCAGATTCTGAAGACAATGCTTTCGGTTTCTATTTAGTAAAAACTTGACTATAGGCTTGCTCTTTCCCTCCTTCATTATGCTGAGATATGTTCCTTCTGTTTCTAGTTTCTTTAGGGTTTCTAATCATGAAGTGATGCTGAACTTCCTCAAAGGTTATTTCTGTTTTTCTCAATATTTCTTTAAATGTATTTATGTGCTGTGTTGCACTTATTGATTTGTATATATTGAACCGAATTTATGTCCGTGGGCTGGGACCATCAAAATCATAGTCTATAATTTCAGTATGTTCTTGACTATACTTGACAAGAATTTAATTGAAAATTTTGTTGTCTATATTCATCAGAAAATTGGCCTTAATCAGTTTTCCTTGTCCAACTTTGGTACTAGAGTGAACTGGCTTCACGGGAGTTTGACAGTGTCTTCCCATTCTACTTCACAGAACAGTCTGAGGAACGTCAGTATCGAATTCTGTAGTAAATCTGTTTGACCCTCAGGTTGGCGCTCAGGATTTTTTTCTATTCCTGCTTCAGTCTCTTTAAATGTTATGAAACTCTTTACAGACTATTTGTACTCAGTTGGTTTAACTGTGAGAGGTCATATGTGGCTACAAATTTATCTACTTTGGGGTTTTTCTTTTTTTTTTTTTTTTTTTTTTTTTTTTGATGTTGTGCCCAGAGTCCAGACCCCCCCAAAAGACCACCAGAAGTTCTTCCTGTTTTTCCCTCAGAAGCTCTTCCCTAAATAATCTAGCCATTCTGGTTACCTGCTTACTTTTTACCTTTTGCCTTCCTGGCAGCTGCACCTGGATTCCCTCTTCTCCTTCCTCCCTCCCCATGGATCAGGGCATGTCCATTCTGAACTCTCCCAGATGTTCCTGCCTCTGGCTATGCCCAATTGCACAGATTCTATTTGGTATTATAGTAAAAACCTGAAGACAGACATGGGGGAAAAGCTGAAATATCAGAGAGACAGAGAAACAAACCACAGCCACTTCTCAGCCAACTCCTCGGGCCTGTCTGCACAAATCCTCCTACCCCAGGCCTCAGCCAACAAGGGAAATGCAAGCCCAAGGGAAGAAATCCTCCCCTCCAGCCTTGGGTCTCCTTCTCCCCCAGGAGTCTCACTTCCCTCTTCAGCTCTCCTAGAGCTAGGATTAAAAGCGTGAGCTCCCACCATCTGACTCTTCTTGGCCTTGAACTCACAGAGATTCAGAAGGAACTCTGCATCTCAAGTGATGGGATTAAAGGTGTGGGTCACCACTCCCTGACCTTAGCTTGGCTCTGTGGGTGGCTGTCATCTGATATTTCAGACTATTTTTATAAAACATATTATGTATCATCACAATGCTCTCCTTTTATCTGTAATAAACTTTCTCCCCTCCACACCTACCAGCAGGCATGTCCTTCCTTTTTATTTAATTTTTTCACTCACCACCATAACCAGCTTCTTTTCTTCAAAGAAAAGAAAAGGACCATATATTTATTCACTTATTTTTGTGTGCCTATGCCACAAGGAGTGTGCAGAAGTCATAGGACAACTTGCTGGAGTCAGTCTTGCCTGCAACCATTCCCCCATGCAGGTCCCAGGCACTGAACTGAACTTTGCCGCAAGCTTCTTTACCTGCTAAGCCATTCACTGCCCCCTCTCTGCTAATTATGTAATTTTTTTTTAGCTTCTTTTATTGAGTTTGGCTTGGGTTAGCCAATCTACTTTTTTTAAAGAACAGACTGATTAATTCTGTGCATTGGTCTCTCAAACTCTGTTCATTAATCTCTGCTCTAATCTTCATTTCTTCCCACCTGCTACTTTTGAGTTTGGATTGTTCTTGTCTTTCTAAGGCCCTAAAATGACTAATCAGGTTATTTATATGAGATATTTCCAATATATTTATTTATTTACTTTACTCTCTTGATCGGTTGGTTTTATCCAGGATCACATTTAATAGTTCTAGACCAAGCTGACTGAGTTTGTGGCAATCCTGGCTCTGCTGGAACTACAGGCATGCACCAGAGAGCCTGGATTCTTTCTGACATCCTATTGCTGCTCTGTTCTCAAACTCTAGTAAGCACTGGGGTTACAGGTGTAAACCAGCATACCTGTATTGTTAGTTGTCCCTGAGAACCTGACAAACCTGTAATCCTCTGAGGAGAGCCTTCAGTAGAAATTATCTAGCTCAGAAAGGCTGTGGGCATGCCCATAGGGTTTGGCTGGAGTAAGTAAGGTGGGAAGATGCACCCTGAATGCTTGTGGCACTAGTTGATGAACTGGGCCCTGAACGGTGAAAGACGGAAGGAAAGTAGCTGAGCATGCACAGTGGCAAGCAAGCAAATGAGAATCCAAGAACTAACCTTTTCTCTGATGTGACAAGCTGCTTGAGTTCCTGTCTTGACTTTCTGGAAATGGCGGACCTAGAATTATCAGCTTAATAAACTATGCTCCCTTGAGTTACTTTTGGCCAGGATATTTTTAAAAAAACAATAGCAGTGGGACCAGGACGATGCCCAGTTTCTGTAGTACTGGGGTGTGGTGACATATTGTATATTTAATAAAAATAGTCTGGAATATCAGAGGACTGGGGCTTTAAGCAGGGCTTTATGCATGTTAGTTGGGTGCCCTACCAACTGAGTCCCATCCTTAGTCCTGCTTTCTGCTTTTTATTAATTGGTTCTCTCCACCCTCCCACCTCCCCCGATCCCCTCCAGCTCGCTCTGTGTGTGTGTGTGTGTGTGTGTGTGTGTGTGTGTGTGTGTGTGTGTGTGTGTGAGTTAGTGGGAGGACAACTTTGGGAAGGAAGCCAGTTTTCTCCTTCTACCATGTGGGTTTTAGTGGTCAAATATAAAATACCAGGCTTGGCAGGAGGTCTCCCCACTCTCCTTGGCCCACTGTGGGGTTTCAATTAGAATGGACACCAGGAGCTCATGTATTTGAATGCTAAGTGACCAGAGAGTGAACCCTTTGAAAGGATCAGTAAGATTAGAAAGTGTGGTCTTGTTGGAGGAAGTGTGCTCCTAGGGGTGGGCTTCGAGGTTTTTAAAGCCATGCCAGCTCCCCTCCTCTCCCTTTTTTTCTCCCTCTTTCTCTTTCTCCCTCCCTCCTTCCCCCACTCCCTCTCACATCACTAGGCTTGCTGGATGCTCCCTGCCATAATAGACTAAATCTCTGAAACTGTAAGCAAGCCCCTAATTAAATGTTTTCCTTTATAAGAGTTGCCTTGGTTATGGTGTCTCTTCACAGCAATAGACCAACACTGACTATGACACCCACCAACCACCTTTCAAAAAAAAAATTTTTTTTTTTTGAATGTAGGTTCTCCTCCCCTGTGGCCCTAGCTGGCCTGGAACTCAAAAGGACCTACCTGTTTCTGCCTCCTGAATGCTGGGATTAAAGCTTGTTGTATAAATTTCCTCAGGGATCAAAACATTCTATTCTTAATGGGAGCTCCTTAAGTAGAGAAGTAAACAAGTAACAAAAAAAAAAAAAAAAAAAAGGTTCAGGAACTCCCTGAAACTGAGCAGATTCACTGAACCCCACCCTCCCTACCAGAGTAATAGAGAGTTTCTCTCAGGCAAGCTGGAGCTGCCAAGAAGACACAGAGAGAAGAAAAGCTGCAAAGGAAACTCAGACAAAAAGAGCTGCCTGGAAGAGACTTAGATCAACCTGGAAAGGATGCTCTCTCAAATGTTGAGTTGCCTGCAAGACTGTGGAGTATGCTCCAGGTTCTCAGCTTTTGTGAGCTGTCTCTCATGCTGGGGTGGGCTTTGGTGTCATTTCTGCTCCTGTAAGTAACCCCAATAAAACTCATTGGTTCACCAAGTTGGACTTTGGTGGTGTCCTTGATTTGGTCTGTCGTGGGCTCTGTGAGGGGTGTTTTGTCACATAACAATGCCATGTTCCTGAAGGCCCCACATTCCTTTCCAGATCTTTAAAAAATTGTCTTTATTTTATTATTTTGTGTGTATGGTTTTGCTTGATGTCTGCAGAGGCCAGAAGAGGATATTTGATTTCCTGGAAATGAGTTATTAGACTGTCATGAACTGCCATATAGGTGCCTGGAAATGAATCTGGGTCCTCTGGAAGAGCAGTCAATGCTCTTGACCTCTGAGCCACCCCCATCTCAGTGTTTTTATTGAGTACTTAGAGTTATAATCTTTGCTCTTAGAACTTTTGAAGGTTCCAATTATATTTTAATTTCCATTTGATTTTTAGAAATTTTAAATTTCTGTTTCTAGTTTCTTTAATGACACAGTAGTAATTTAAAAGTATATTATTATCTGGCATGGTGGACACATACATTTAATCTTAGCACTTGGGAAGAAGAGGCAAGTCCAGCCTGGTTTACAGAGTGAGTTTCAAGCCAAGTAAGACTACATAGAGATCCTGTCTCAAAAAAATAAAAAAAAAATTCTATGCAGAAGTAATAGCCAAGTAGTAAAAAATACATGCTGCTTTTTTTTATTATTATTTTAATTTACATACTTGCTTTCCCTCGCCCCCAGGTGTAGCCCAGGCTGTTCTGGAACTCATTATGTAGACCAGGCTGGCTTCAAACTCACAGACCACCACTGTGTGGCTTACACACTGCTCTTGCAGAGGACCTAAGTTAAGGTTTTAACACAGATGGCTCATAACCATCTGTAACTCTAGGATCTAGGGATTTGATACCCTTTTCTGGACTCTGAACACATATGACAGACACATGAATAAAACTAAAAAGCAAATATATTGCTAAACTCTAATGTACTCGTGTAGGCCCTTTGCTTGCTGTAGATTCCTAGGATTATTGAACTTTGAAGAAATATAATCTAGAAATTGTTTTTTATTCTTGTGGATTTGGTAAGAACTCAATTATAGCCTAGAATGTGACCTATGTTAGAGAACATTCTATGTACTGCTGAGAAGAATATGTATACTCCATTTATTTGATGAGCTATTTTGTATATATCTGCTAAGTCCAGTTAATATATGGTATCATTTAGCTTTTTTAATGTTCTGTAGTTGATGGAATCTTAGTTTGGATGGCCTCTGTAAGGGTACGGAGATCATCTAATAACTATATCAGTACTCATCTAATGTTTTATGTCCATTGATATTTGTTCTTTAGCACTGAGGGCTGGGGAGATGGCTCAGCAGTTCACCAACAAATCAGTTGCTTCCTTTGCAGAAAACTGAAGTTCTGTTTCGAGCAGCCACACTGAATAGTTACAACTGCCTGTAGATCCAGCTCCAGGGGATATGAGTAGACACATTGTGCCTTTAGTGTTTGCCTTAATGCCTTCTTAGGTTTGGTCTCCTGGTCATATCCAGGAGGACATGGACACTTTGGTCATGCTCATTTTTTCCTTACTGATTTTTTCTTTCTTTTGTTCTTTTGGTTTCCAAGACAGGGTTTCTCTGTGTGGCTCTGGCTGTCCTGGAACTAGCTCTGTAGACCAGGCTGGCCCAGAACTCAGAAATTCACCTGCCTCCACCTCCCAAGTGTCCCATTGTGTCACCACTGCGCAACTATTGATGTGTGAATACAGTGTTTTGTGAGCATCGTCTTCCATCTCTGATAACCTCTTTTGTTTCTAGTCAAGTCAATTGATGACGCTTTCCACTGTGATTTTTCTATATTTGATTCATTGATTTTTTAAAAAAAATTCCTACATTTCTATTTGAATTCCTCCCAAAATTCAATTTTCTTGATTTCCTTCATGTTGCTGACTTTCTCGTATGCAAAACTTCTGCTGAAAAAAATTATGTATGTTATATATATACATAATATACATATATTATGTATATATATGCTGGCATGGTGGAGTACACCTTTAATCCCAGGAGGCAGAGGTAGGCTGATCTCTGTGGTTTTGAGGCTAGCCTGGTCTACAAAGCAAATTACAGGATAGCTAGGGATGACACAGAGAAACCCTGTCTTTAAAGAAAATAATAATTACATATATATATATATATGGCTGACTTGAAACTCACAGTGTAGTGAAGGCAGACTCTTAAATTTCAAATTAGTCACCATCCTGAGTGGCTGGGATTATAGCAATGGTTCTCAAAGGGTGGATTGCGACCCCTTTGGGGTTGGTCACATATCAGATGTCCTGCATATCAGATATTTACATTATGATTCATAACAGCAAAATTACAGTTATGAAGTAGCAATGAAAATAATTTTATAGTTGTGGGTCACAACATGAAGAACTGTATCTAAGGGTCACAGCGTCAGGAAGGTTGAGACTCACTGGCTGACAGGCTTGTGCCACCAGGAACGGCAGTTAGGGCTTGTTTTCAGCTTCTGTGCCTTTCCCTCAGGGTTCACTTTCATTGCGCTCTCACAGTGGAGACTTTTCTTAATGGAGCATTATTGTGTTTAAGAACGAGGTGCTCAGAAGCCTACCGTGGGAGCCTCACTTCCTGGCCTGGCAGTAAATCCTGAGCCTTGCCTGAAGAGAGGCCTGTTCTTTGCTCTCACTTCCTCAACTCTAGGAATGTTCTGTCTGATAAGAATGCTGTTTACCTGGGGACCTTGGGGTGGTGCGGTGCCTGCTAATCTGTGCTAACAAAGTGCTTCGTGGTGGATACTATGAGCCCCACAGTATCAGCTCAAGCCCAGGAGGACCTGGAGTGTCAGCCACACCATCTGTGTCGATGTGATCAAGCCCCAGTGAAAATTTTGAACACAAGGGCTCAGGCCAGTTCCCTGGCTGCAAAAAAGCCTTGTGCAATGTTAGGTGCCATTGCAGCTGGACAGAACTGAATCCCAGCTCTTCCAATATGAGAGGCCTACTGGATGCTCCATACTTAACCCGGATCTACATCATGTCGTGTGTGCCTTCTTTCTTCATCATTCAATCTGCAGCCTTTGTTTATATATAACCTGAATATAATTGCTCTCAGTGGGTGCTGTGAATCGTAGCAGGTAGGGTGTCAGTTCTAATATTAGATGTTGATAAGCTGAGGCTTCATCTTGGATGTTCTCTCGTACATTGCTTGCCCAAGAAGGAGGCTGCAATCATGGCCTCGAGTAGCTTGTAGCGATGCCCACTTTTCTAGGAGCCAGCAACCACACAGAAGAGCTTGGAAGTAGATTCTCCCTGTTAAACCTTCACATAAGACTGTAGCCCTGATGAGAAGCTTGACTTAAGTCCTTGAGGAACTACAAGCCATAGAGGCACCCAGCTTAGCCATGCCCACAATGATAAAGGTTTGTTGTTTCAAGCCCCTATATTTTAATTTAATTGCATTTAAAATTTTTTAGTTTTTGTGCCCTTACATGTGAACATCATGGTAAGTACAGGGAAGTTCAAGAACAACTCTTTAGAATTGGTTCTCTCCTTTTACTATCTTAAGTCCAAAGGATCTAATTCAGGTCAGAGGGCTTGGTGGCAAGGCCCTTTAACTACTGAGCCATCCTGCCAGCCTATCAAGTCCCTAAATTGTCAATGGCATTTTTTAATATATATACTGACTCTGATATAAGCTGATCTGGTATACCCACATATTAAATATTTAATGGTTTTTATCTGGGGACTTTGGCCGTTCAATTTTTTTCTCCCACTGGGCATTGGGATGCATAGTTATAATCTCAGTGATCCTGAAGCTGAGGCAGAAGGATTACCATGATTTCTAGGCCAGCCTGAACTACAAAATGAGATCCTGTCTAAAAATATTCATTTACTATTTTAATTTTTTCAGAAGAAGTCTCTCGTCATTTGAATATCATAGATTGGCCTTGTAACCCAGGATCTTGTTCTGGAGTCCCTATTCATCAGCCTAAGGTACACACTCCTTTTTCAGAAATGTGGATTCCAATTTTCTGCTATCCGTGATATTCTTGTATGTAGTTTGTTGATGTTGTTTTGTTGTTGGGAAATTAGAAAAGACAGTCTGAGAAATCCTCCATCAAGTAAATGAAGAAAGGAAGGGGAACAGGTGACCCCCCCAATACCATGTATTCTATCTGAGTGCTGTTTTTGTGTTATTTTGATTTGATTTTGTTTTTGTTTTGAGGTGAAGTCTTGTGTATTCCAGGTTGGTCTCAAATGTAACACAGATGTTACACAAATGTAAACCTCCTGCCTTCACCTCCTGAGTGCTGAAATGAAGGGTGTGCACTGCCATGCCTGGTACCTGTGTGTCTGACAAGCACTCTCCCAATTGAACTACAATCTCTAGCCCTGTTAGCTTTGTTTGGAAATTGTTTAAATTAAATTTATCCATTTATTGTATGGGTGGGCATGTGCTATAGCACACACATGGAAGTCAGAGGACAACTCAAGGTCAATTCTCTCCTATTACTTGTGTATGGTCCAGGGATCAAACTCAGGTAAGCATTTTACTCCCTACTCTATCTGGCTGGCCCTCGTTCGCTTACTTTCTTTTTTTTTCTTTTCCTTCCTTCCTTCCTTCCTTCCTTCCTTCCTTCCTTCCTTCCTTCCTTCCTTCCTTCCTTCTGAACTAAATAGTGTTCCAGAGAGCAAATACCTAGATGCCTGAGTTCAAGGCCTAAAGCTAGGGAAAAGAAAGAAAGAAAGAGAGAGAGAAAGAAAGAAAGAAAGAAAGAACAAAAGAACAAAAGAGAGAGAAAGAAAGAACAAAAGAGAGAAAGAGAGAAAGGAAGGAAGGAAGGAAGAAAGAAAGAAAGAAAGAAAGAAAGAAAGAAAGAAAAAAGAAAGAAAAAAGAAAGAAAGAAAGAAAGAAAAAAGAAAGAAAGAAAGAAAGAAAGAAAGAAAGAAGAAAGAAAGAAAGAAAGAAAGAAAGAAAGAAAGAAAGAAAGAAAGAAAGAAAGAAAGAAAGAAAGAAAGAAAGAAACTTCTGGCCTTTATGGGTATCTGCATTGACAGGCACATACTCTCTACATGTATATACTTTAAGGTACATCTTTTAAAAAAAAAAAAGTCAATAGTAAAATAAAGATAACCACTAGAGAAATAAAAATGAGAGGTGGGGGAATGTGGAAATGGCTGACCCAAATATGAAGTACCATCACTTATTGCTAATATTGTTGGCAATGCAAATGAAAACCTGAAGGACTTACAGCACCTCTATATGACAAAGATGACTGACTTAGTATTCAGGTAACAGAATATTGTCCTTCTAAGAAAGTAGCCCGGCTTGGTGGTGCATCCCTGTAACCCCAGCACTCAGAAGATAGAGGCAGGAGGGTCAGGAGCTCAAGCCAGCCTGGGCTGCACAGCAAGATGCTGTCTCTAAAAGGCCAGTGGCCAGGCCTGTCCTGGCTGGACCGAGCACAGGCTCGGTGTCTTGTCTACCTAGGGCAAAACTGTACAAGATTTTTATCTTAATTGCGTGCCTGTGCTTTTTTTTTTTTTTTAAGAAGTGTTCTTGGCAGTTGGCTGTAATGGAAGTATTTTGCCCAAGGGATATACATAGATAGTCCTTTAGTCCTGGGGCTGCAACAGCTGTAAGAATGCTGTTCTCCTAAAGGCGCTTTTGCATTTTATAATCTAGACAAAAGTACAGAGCGAGAGAAATGGCTTTCCAGTCTGGGCTCTGGCCTTCTTTCCCCAGCCATTGATTTATTGGGTTTGCATCAAGCCTGAGTAGAGGCAGACGGGGAAACACAGTCATGTGGAGCCAGTAAAAGGGCCTCCTGCCTGATGCCATAAAGAACTTGCACCCACCCACCCACACACCCAGGGCCTCTCCCTGTAGCCCAGACTGGAGTTGCCACAGCTCCTTGAGAGAAAGGATAGTCCCTGCTCTGGAGAGATCAAACCCTTGGGCACCTTGGCTACCAAGACCCAGGCTCTGCTAGGAAAAGCTGCCTCTTTCCCAATAACTCCGAAATACAACCATTTTGCTCAGCTTGTATGTTCAGGATGAAGGAAAATGTTAAACTTCCTAAACTACAGGCTTTTTCCACTGCCCAGGAAGGGCATGACACCAGTGCCAGAGATCTAAGCGGTACCTTTCCCACCTGTCCTAGGGGAACTACTCCCCTGAACTCAAATTTCCAGAAGCAGTGCTGTAGGATCTCTTTCTGTATGCAGTGAATTACCATTGTCTAATAAAAGAACTGTTTTAGCTGATGGCAAAACAGCTTATGGGCAGGCAGGAATTTCAAGCATAGATTAAGGGGAAGGAGGGCAGAGTCACAGAGAGATGATACAAGCCGCCTTGAAGAAGGCAAGATGTAATGGGACACAGGTAAACCACAAGGCACGTGGCAAAATATAGATGAATAGAAATGGGTTGAGTTAATATGAAAGAGCCAGTAAGTGATGAGCCTGAGCCATAAGCCAAAGAGCTTGTAATTAATGTAGCCTCTGAGTAATTTTTTATCCATGGCTGCAGGACCACGGATGGGAGGCTACAAATCAGGGCTCTCCACACCTGCCCATGAGACCAACCCCAGTCTGCTTAGGCTTCAACCTCCTTTTTTTCCTAAATTTCAATGGAATTCCTCTTTCCAGCTGTGACCCTGAACTTTGTAATGATATGTAGACAGTGTAGGTATTCAAAGACTGTGTGGATGTGCAGCTACTGTAGATTTGCAATTAGAAATATTAAGATTTATCCAATTACAAGAATGACCCAGCTAGGACTCCCATCAATAGTAGACATGGAGAATGAACTGTCCTGCTATGATCAGATTGGTGCCTACCCCAAGTGTCATCAGAGAGCCTTCATCCAGTAACTGATGGAAGCAGATGCAGAGACCCACAGCCAAGCATTAGGCCAAGGGAATCCTGCAGAAGAGGGGGAGGAAGGATTGTAGGAGCCAGAGGGATCAAGGTCACCACAAGAAGACCCACAGGAGCAACTATGCTGGGCTCACAGGAGCTCACAGAGTCTGAACCACAAGGAGGGAGCCTGCATGGGACCAACCTAGGTCCTCTGCACATGTGTGACAGTTGTGTACTTGGTCTACATGGGACGCCTCTTGAGAACCTGTTCCTCATACTGGCTTGCCTGCCCAGCCTTAATACAAGGGGAGGTGCTTAGTCTTACTGCATTGTGATATGCCAGGCTTTGTTAACACCCAAGGGAGGCCTGTCTTTTCTGAATAGAAACAGTAGGAGTACTGAGGTGAGGGGCAGAGGGAGTGGGGAAAGAATTTGTGGGGAGAGAGACACACAGAGAGAAACAGATGGAGAGGGAGAGAGAGAGAAGGGAGAGAGGAGAAAAAAGAAAAATTAAAAAGAAGATAGGTTAGGATATTTAGCTCAGTGGCAGAACACTTGCTTAGCATATCTTAGGCCCCAGTTTCTGTTCCTAATTCTGTGAAAATCAATCAATCTTTCTATGGGAAGATACATGATAATAAATACAATATTATATGTGTCCCAAAGTAAGTAAAACTAATCATGCCTACATAGGTTACAAAGCTATGATTTTTTTAATAAGCCCATGGTTGTCATCAGAGTAATAGTGGTAGTTATCTGTGGAGGTAGAGGTTATGATTAAAAAGGAATGCTGGCAAATTGATATTTCCTGCCTTGGATAATATACTCTATAGTTATTGATTTTTATGTAATTTATATTTTATGTATTTTTCTATATGCCTGCTGTACTTAATAATTAATAAGTTTATTTCTGTATGTTCACCTCTCTATATAAATATAGATAGATAGATAGATAGATAGATAGATAGATAGATAGATAGATAGATAGATAGATAGATAGAGGGATGGATGGATGGGTGGGTGGGTGGGTGGATGGATGGATGGATGGATGGGTGGATGGATGGATGGATGGGTGGATGGATGGATGGATGGGTGGGTGGATGGATGGATGGGTGGGTGGATGGATGGATGGATGGATGGCTAGATAGATAGATAGATAGATAGATAGATAGATAGATAGATAGATAGATAGATAGATAGAGGGATGGATGGATGGATGGATGGATGGATGGATGGATGGATGGATGGATGGCTAGATCCATCGATAGATAGATAGATGGATGGATGGATGGATGGATGGATGGATGGATGGATGGATGGATGGTTAGATCGATAGATAGATTGACAGATAGATATTCTGAGCCTTGCACATGTTCGGCAAGCATCCTACAACTGAGTCACACCCCAGCCGTAGTGACAGTTCCTCTTCTCTTTTCGCTTGTGTTTTCTTGGTTTCAGACTGAGTTTCTCTTAGCCCAGGCTGGCTTCAAACTCATGTAGCTAAAGCTGCTTTGACCTCTGGTCAGGTGTATACCACTATGTTCTATAGCAGTGGGGTTTCTTGGTCCCAGGCAGCCAGAGGTCTGAGACCTACAGACCTGCCTCCCAAGACCGCTTAGCTGCCCGCTGCCGCCACTCAGGCCCCCAGAAATGACTCAGATGCTTATATTAACTTCATGCTGTTTGGCCTATGGCTCAGGCACATTGCTAGCTAGCTCTTATATCGTAAATCAACCCATTTCTATTAATCTGTCTGCCACGTGGCCCATGGCTTACCTGTGTTCCTTACATGTTGCTCCTTGGTGGGCTTGCTCGATCTGTCTCTGACTCCGCCCTTCCTTTTCTACCTATTCTGATTCCTCCTCCTACTTCTTCTATGGTGCCTGTCATGGCCCAAAACAGCTCCTTTATTTAAAGATTGAGATTCACAGCATACAGAAAGGCATTCCCACATCAATGTTCAGCTCCTTTTCAAAAGATTCCAGAAGAATCCTGTCTCTACTAACTGTATTTTTGAAACTGTGGGAGCAACATGAAAGAAAAGAATCTAACTGATGTTCAATAAATACACATATATACTGCACTATTTGATGCATTGGTGAAAGCTTAGCATTTATAGCTTTTCAGCATATGGTAATGGTCTAAAACAATGAGTTTCGTTATGGCATCTCAAAATAGAAGTTTCATTGTATTATGTACTCTGTGTGCATATGTGTTGGTCATGTGAATGCCTCTGTGTTGTGTAGGTCAATGACAGCTGGTGAGGTTATTGTTCTCTATTAGCACGTGAGGTCTCAGGCTGGCAGAAGATACTACCTATTATTTCTCTTCTACTTTGCTTATTATTCTAGATTTCTGGGGAGATGGAAAAAAATGTCTACTCACCCCAGATAGGAAACTCACAACAGACTTGAAGTAAGGATACCACCAAAGCCCCACTTGGTGAACCAATGAGTTTTACAGGAATGTGAGTGAGGGGTAATTTACAGGATCGGAAATGACACACTGACAGGCACACCACCAAAGCCCACCCCAACGTGGATGACAGCTCACAAACACTAGAAACCTGGAGCCCACAACACAGCCTGCTCATCAGCTTGCAGGAGAGTGTCCTTTCTAGGTAGCTCAGTTGGTCTGAGCCTCACCCAGCCTGTTTTACTGGTTTGAGCCTCTTTTATTTATTTATTTTTAAAAATAATTTATTTTATTTTATTTTATGATCATCTATGTGAAGGTGTCACATTCCCTTTCCTGGAACTGAGCTAAAGACAGGTGTGAGCTGCCATGTGGTTGCTGGGAATTGAACCTGGGACCTCCAGAAGGGCAGCCAGTGCTCTTAACAGATGAGCAATCTCTCGAGCCCCCTGAGCCTCTTTTAAATAAATCATCTTGTTTAAGACTGTGTCTTGGGAAGAGAGGAAACTAGTGAATCTGGTCAATTTCAGGGATTACCTTAAGCTATGAATTTGTTCACTTCTTGAATTTAAGAAGCTTCCCTGCAGGATGGAGTGTTTCACATCTCTCCAGTGGTTCTCAACCTTTCTAATCCTGTAACCCTTTAATATGGTTCCCCATGTTGTACTGACCCCCCCCAAAACCATAAAGTTACTCTTGTTGCTACTTCATAACTGTAATTTTGCTAATGTTATGAATCATGATATAAATATCTGTATCTTCCAATGGTTTAAGTGACCCCTGTGAAAGAGTTTTGGACACCCCCCCCAAGGGGTTGTGACCCACAGATTAAGAACCACTGCCTTAGAGTATCAGGCATCTTAATCAGCTCCCATGTGTGAATGTATTTATGAGGTTGGGGGGGGGGGCAGGGAGGGGAGCAAAGAGATGGCTTAATGGATGAAGATGTTTGCTGTCAAGCCTGAAAAACCAGAGTTCAGTCTTTAAAGACCCACATGATGGAAGAGAAGAATTGGTTCCCACAAATTGTCCTCTGACTTCCGCAAGCACTCTATTGCATGGTACACACACACACACACACACACACACACACACACACACACACACACACACTTATTAAAGATATATCATGAAATAAAATATTATATTCTATGTTCACCATTCTGTCTATTGAAAACAGAAACCTCTAGGCTAGAGAGATGACTCAGTGGTTCAGAACACTGGCTGTTCTTCCAGCTGACCCAGGTTCAATTCCCAGCAACCACAGGGCAGCTCACACTGGTCTGTAACTCCAGTTTCAGGGGATCTGACACCCTCACACAGAGACACATGCAGGCAAAACACCAATGCACATAAAATAAAGACTAAATTATTTAAAAAAGAAAAAAAGCTGAGGGCTAGTGGCACATGCCTTTAATGCCAGCACTTAGGAGGAAGAGGCAGGAGATCTGTGAGTTTTAGGCCAGCCTGGTCTACAGAGTTTCCTGGTCTACAGGGATATACAGAGAAACCCTGTATTGAAAAGCAAAAAAGAAAAGAAAGGAAAAGAAAAAGAAAACAGAATCTTTACTGAAGAGACAAAGACCAAAAGCAAAATGTCTGCTCACAAAACAGAGACTGAGCTGTAAATGGCACAAAGCTATTAATGTCAAGTCTGACCTCAGTGACATACTTCCTCCAGCAAGGCTGTTACCCTCCTAAACATCCCCAGTGCCAGGAAATGGGAAGCAGTTCTTCAAAGACTTAAGGCTTCAAACCACCACAGCATCTTATCCCAAGTGGCCAGAAAAACAAATAGTGACTGCCAGAGGCGGGGCTGGAGCATGCCCTTAATCTCAGGCCTCTGAGGCAGAGGCAGGCAGATCACTGAGATCCAGGACAGCCTGGTCTGCAGGGCGAGTTTAAAGACAGCCAGAGCTACACAGAGAAACCTTATTTCAAAAAATAAAAAAAGGAAAGAGAAAGGAAGGAAGGGAGGGAGGGAGGGAGGGAGGGAGGGAGGGAGAGAGGGAGGGAGGGAGGGAGGGAGGGAGGGAGGGAGGGAGGGAGGAAGGAAGGAAGGAAGGAAGGAAGGAAGGAAGGAAGGAAGGAAGGAAGGAAGGAAGGAAGGAATTCTGACCTAACAAGATAATAAGCCATCCATCTCTTAAAGATGAGCATCCATCTCTTAAAGATGAATGGCCCCACAAGTGCTTCATGAAATAAGATGAAATCACGGCTCTCAGCTGATATAAAAGGACTCCATTCCCACTCAGGGGTGTGACTATTTCTCTGGGAGCTCTCCCCTCGTGCACTATGTATATTTTTATTAAAATGTATGTATCTCATGCACGTGGCCTGCCTGCTGCAGCCAGTATCTGCAGGCTGCCCTTGGGAGGCAGCAACTCCTCTCCTAGTACCAAAAACATCATGATTCTAGACAGTGTGAGCATAGAGGTGGGCAGTGGCTGGCTTAACACAGTCATCATTGAGCCAAGTGGAAAATCAATTAAAAACATGGAGGATGATATCATCACCCAGAATTTTTGCTGCCACTGGCCCTTCAGCTCCTGTGGCTGGTCTCCCCCCCCCCAACCTTTCACAAAGGAGTCAGATGATGACCTGGGATTTTGCTTGTTTGATTAAATTCCTGCTCTCATGCAAATAAAGCCTTTTTATGTATCTTGGAAAAAGGAGACTTATATTTCCCTTTAATTCCACTCATTGGTCTCATCATTCTTGCTACAACACATGAAAACCATGATAAGCTGATGCCATAATGACTGTTTTCTACAATTGGTTACTTTACAAATGAGTCCCAAATCTTGGCTTTGTAAGCTGAGAATATAATTATTCATTTTGCACATTTTATAAATTTAATTTACACAAATTTGAAAGCATTGCATGTTTCTGTGGAAACTGTATAAATATCCAGAATTTTATTCTGGTAAATTTGAAAAGCTGGTATGTATTTTAATTTCAAGTTGTTTAATTTTTAAGTAAGAGAAAACATTGTGTGTTTTGTGATTTGCTTCCATAGCATGATATAAATTTTCTTGGCAACAAGCATTAAATAACAAAATGTTCTAACAAACCCTGAAATACTAGAATTTCTTCTGTGATAGGAAAATAGTGACTGGAACTAAAGGCTGATCACGTAACTGTATTGGCAGGATTCTAAGAAGACTCCGTGCCCTCCTGGTTGCTACCAGACTATTTAAACAATGGGCCTCAAGAAACTGGAATTTCCATGGAAACAGCAACCAGGAGAAAAAAGAATGAAGCCTGGTGGTGGCCAGTGGAGGAACTGCCTCCCAGGAAGAGATTTCATACAATCTGATAACCAGTGGTTGGCGGTCTACATCTTCACTAGTCTGCTTAATTATACATAGTTCTTCCCCTCGCTTTGAACCTAAACCAGACTGTTAGGATTTTGGGTATATTTGGTATGGTTTGCATTTACACCTTTATCTGGCAGTGGATTTCTATGATTGCACACAGGAACACATGGCAGTGGATAGCAGGAGATATTTAAAGCCGTTTCTATGTAGAAAAGAGCTTTATTGTCAGATGAATATGGTTATGATTAACAGAAAGGTTATTATTATAATAGCAGAGAAGGCAAGAAGGAAGAAAAAGAAAGAATAAAGGAAAAAGGAGAGGGGAATAGGGTCGCTCCCAAGAGAAGAAAAAGGGAGAGAGAGAGAGATTCAGAGATCCTGCTTTAAATGGGGCTTGACGTCAGAGCCCAGAGGAGGGCGTGGCTTTAGAGACTAACAAGGACCCTAAAAATGCCTGGGAGTGTAACTGGAATGGCACCCAGAGACCCAAATGTACACATTGGGCATGAGAGAGCTGGCAGAAAAACAAAACAAAAAACCAGACACAGTTTCTTTAAGAGGCTCTGCTGTGCAGCAGAGCATTTAAGTGGCCAGCAGGTTAAGTTGAAACAGCAAGCTAAGTAAAAATGTCTGCCACAGTGTGAGCACCAGCTTCCTAGAGCTGGGGCAGTAAAATGCAGCTTTCAGCCAGGCCTGAGGGCATGTAAGACTTGTGCAGAGCTGAGTGGTGAAAAACCTAGCTGCCACTTAGCCATTTAAGGTTTGGCTCGTGCTGTCAGAATCCTACAGGTGAGCAGGAAAACAGGTCCAGACCCCAAACTACAAACAAAAACCCTTTAAACAGGTTACAATGCTAGACAGTCATAGGAAAAAATAATACTTTAAAAATAATTAAGTATTTAAAGAAAGAATAAAGTAATACAAAATGAAAAGGCCATGTAAAAATGAGAAATACAAAGGGAGTGTGGATCCTGTATGGTGCTCTGTTGACTTTGAATTTTTTGAATACTGATGATCAAATGACAGCTTTTGAGAGACGCGGGATTGTAAAAGAAATTGCTGAATTAATCCAGCCCAAATACTTTAGGGATGTCTTAACTTTAAAATGGAATTCAGAAATGTATTACATTAAAGAAAGTTTTGCTTTTGTTTCCACAGAAATGAAATGCAGCACCAATCTACTTCATAAAAGGATGCTGGACATCAAAGAACCATCCTGTGGAGTTTGCTTTCATTGTGGAAGACTAGCCATTTGGGCAAGCAGCTGCCCTTGCCGTGACTACTGACAGTATACTATGCAAACTGAACAAAGAGGACACAGAGGAAAAAGATTGCTGAACTGTAGCTCAAATCCTAATTGGTCCTAATAATAAAAACCTGGAGCTAGATATTGGGATAAATGCTGAAAGATCAGAAAGACCGAGGAACAGCCACAGCCACCTCTCACCTCACCACGCCAACTCCTCAGCCAAAAGGGGTTGAAGTCCTGTTTCCTCCTCTTTTATATTTCTGTTTCCTTCTCCCAAGGGATTAAAGGTGTTTCATCACTGCCTGGCCTCTATGGTTAAATAGTGGCTAGCTTCCAAGAAGGAGAGAAAGAAGGGGGGGGAAGAGAAGGGAGGGTAGGAAGTAGGGAGGGAGGGAAGGAATGAGGGAGGGAATCTCTGATCTTCAGGCAAACTTTTTTTGTTAGAGCACAAACCAAGTATCACCACATTTCACCCCTTTTCTCTAAAGTAAAAAAGGTTATAACTAATATAAGAAAAACTATATATAACAGCACAATAATTATATACACTATACAGGCAATAAATATATCAACAACGTCTAAATCATGAGCATTTGACAAACTCAGAGTTATGTATCCTTTCTTAGTAAATCCAAATAATTGTACCTAATCTACCTTCTATCCTAATTTATATTATTAAAATTATCTTTTTATGTCTCTCAACCTTATATACTTTACATTTCTTTACTGAATCTGGTAACAAGGAAAACTGTAAAGTCTTCAACTCCATCAGAGAGCTGAGAGGGATATAATACTACCTGAGTAAGAAGGAAGTGCAAGCAAATGATTTTTTCAAAAAATGTAAGAAATGACAGAAACAGCTGGCTGTCTGGACAGTCATCCAAGATTCCTCTGTAACATTGGGCATCCATCTTCAGCCTACAGGCCTAGCATATCTGACAGACTGATCTGTGACAGGGTTTTCTGAAGGACTGTCCCACCTTGTCTTGACAAGGTTCAGCAGTTCTTTATTCTGTGTTCTGATTGTTCCATTTGGACATCACACTGTCAGCAGTTGAGGCAAGGGTACTTTCTTGCCCAGTGACTAACTTTTGCCACAAAGAAATTAAACTCCATGTGGAGTTTCTTTAATGTCCATTATCTTCTCTGAAGGAGACTTGTGCTGCCAGGAAAAGATATGTCTCAGTCTCATTAAAAAAAAAAAAAAGAACATATGTTTTAAAACATCTTAAATGCCATATTTTATAGATCTCTGAAGTGTTTGAAGATGACTTATCTATCTGAGATATATCTGTTTGATCTTGAAAACATACCTAACATGACTACAAGTTTGATGGTAATATGTAACTAACTATTAATTTGCATTTCTTTATATCTTAATCAGTTTATAATAATAACTTTCCAGGATTAAAATTCTGCATTTTATTGTTAGATGAGTTGTATTGGTACAATACCTTGAATAAGAGTAGAAATGTGTGTACAGTATGTTCTAACAAAATAATTCTCAAATTTGTATCAATAAACAAAGATTAACATCAATGTAAAATATTTAAAACAAGTAGTTGTTTTTTAAAGTAGATTCAATGATTTACCCTTTTATTCTATCATATCTATATTCTCATTTTCTCATTTAGAGTAGATTCAATAATCTACTCTTTTATCTAATAATTTTATATCCTCTTTTTTCTTTTCAGAACAAGAATCCTGAATGTAATCTCCTTTGTTGAACTTTTTAATCCATTATCACTAACAACTTGTCACCCACCACCCTAGACAATGGCCAACATCGTCTGGAAAGACCAAAGCAACCCACTTGGGAATGTAGTTGTCTTGTTATTAAAATTACTTCCTGCTGTCCAAGGTTGGCAGCATCTTTAGGGGATCCTGAAAGGAAAAATGTGGGTTGTTAAGTCCTGGAAGAGCTAGCTGTATCATTTGCTGTCCAATCTTTGAGTAATGGGAAAATGCAGGACTTGTGTCAAGCTAGAGTAGTCTGTGAGGCTGGACCATCTCAGCCAGCCATCTTGACATTCTCCTGAGCAGTTTGTAGTTCAAAACTGATCTCTAGGTGGTGTTTGTCAGCTTAGTGATGTTATTACAGCCCTGGTAGAATCATCATTGTAGGGGCCCACCTTCCTTTGGAGGCTTCTAAAGTCACTGTTAGGCATGGTCATGGTTCACTGCAGAAAATTTAAACATTTTAAATGCTATATGCAGCAGATCTTGAAGAGGTTAAAGGACCATAATTTGTTACGTATATCCAGAGTACAAAAACCTAGTTTCTATTTACCTGATAGAAATTCAAACCTGAAATCATGTGCAGTATGAGGTTTCTATCCCAGAGTTTCGGGCCTGGCCTCAAGGTTTAGGCCCACAGACCCACAGACCCGCAGAGATACACAGATGCTTACAATAGTTTTAGGCTGATCGGCCTAAGACCCAGGCATATAATTTGCTAACTCTTTACCCTTAATCTAACCCATTATTCTTATCCTGTTCAGCCATGTGGCTCAGTACCTTTTCTCAGAGCAGCATAGTTGTCCTCTGTTTCTTCTGGCTTCTCTCTGGCACTCTGCTCTGTTCTGCCTGTTCCCAGACTTTTCTTAGTCTGGTAGCCCTGCCCACACTTCCTGTCTGCCTTTGGCCAATCAGCGCTTTTTATAAAACTAATAGGTGGGGACAATTATTTACAATGTAACATCATAATCTCCCTACAGGTGAAAAATACCTAGTAGAAACTATTGTGTGTATTTATGCTTTATGGAAAGATCACATTAGGAGGGTAGTCAGTCTTCATACCTATTATCTTATTTTGAGAAAAAGCTTCAATATGTAGATGAGGTTGCTCTTGAACTTTCAATCTTTTGGCCTCAGTGTTTCTGCCTTCTGGTCATGCATATTATCAAACATCTCCAGTGTTAGGCTGAGGACATAGTTCAGCTGCTTGCCTAGTGTGCATGAGCATGCCTTGGAGTCGATCATCAGAAACATGCTAAGGGGCATGTTGGCACAGGCCTGTAATCCCAGCACTTGGGAAGCAGAGAAGCAGCAGTTCAAGGTCATTTTATGGTGCCTAGAGAATTTGGACCTGGCCTGGAATAGAGATTTTGTCTCAAAATTACATGGAACAAATGAAATCTCTAATGCTTTAAATGCTTTGGGCTAGAACTGAGATGTAAACTGGAGTGTCCCATAAAATTGCCATTTAGAAAAAACAGAGCAGAAATAGGTTGTATTATTGACTTAAGTACTGGGGACTGGAGCTGGGGTCTTGCAAATACTAAGCAAATGTTCTGATAACAAGTGGCAGCCCCAACCCTAATATTAATACTTTTGTTTTTAATTTTTGAGAGTCCCATTGTATTGTTAGGTAGCCATCAGGGTCTGGCAGTCTGGATGCTGTTAAGGATAAACCCTTCCCTTGTGGTCAGCTTTTCACCGTCAATACAAGCATGGTGGCTGATCTTGGTTGTCAACTTGACTATAATCTGGAATCAGCTCAAGCAGTGAGGCACACCTATGAGGGAGTTTTCTCGGTTGGATTATTTGAAGTGGAAGACTTACCTTATTTCTGGATCATTTGAGGTCAGACGACCCATCCTAAATCTGGGCCACACCTTCTGGTGGAGTCCATATAAGGAGAATGTGGAAGAAGGAAGCTCCCCCTCCCCCCACAACCAGAAGCAGATGTTATACTTTAATTTAAAAACAAAAACAAAACCAAACAAAAACCAGGAAGCACTCTTTATCAGCAAATACACTGAACAATAAAAAATAAATTTTTCTTTGCCTCAAGCCCCTAGTTTTTACAAATAGAAACATTAATTCAGAATCACCCCTGGAAACCTTACAAAAACATTAAGTCTAGGAATTGTTGAAAAAAGCTTCAGTGGGGTTGGGACCAGAGTACCTTTTGTTACGTGCAGGTGTGGTATATTTTGACAGTTCTGAGTACTGAAGCCTGAGCATTGTACATGCTAGCAAAGTGTTATGCCAACTAAGCCTAAAATTGAAGTTTGGCCTTTAAAGACAGATTCTTGCTGAACTCCAGGCTTCTCCCGAGCTCATGGCCTTGGCTTCTTGAGTGTTGGGAATGTAGGTGTGCACACCCAATCTTGGCTAAGTTTGTCTGTTTGCTTAGACAAAGTCTCACTATGTAGTTCTAGATGGCCTACACTATTTAGGTAGATTACCGCGTCCGGTTTCTTTGTGGTCCGAGTTTTGTCCAGGCGAGGAACGTCAAAATAATTGTACTCAGGAGTCATTTATTAGGTTCCATCATTCAGGCTCTCTCTCTCTCATTCTGAGACCCAAACCTTTTATTCAGCACATCTTATCTCTTAGATCTGTCTGTCCCTCCCTCGCTTCTCCTTTGTCTCTGCTATCACCTTAACTCTCTTTCACACCCTGCCCCCTCATCCGGCACACCCAAGGTCATGAGGATCCCGAAAGGCTAGCACTCAGCAGGTAGCAGCGTCTATAGTGCAGGAAGCTTCTTTCTTCCTGTAAACATAAGGTTTTAGTCCTTAGGGGAGAATGGTGAGCCATAGAGGCCAGAATGGCACTTATTCAGGAGACAACAGTAGATGACTGGTCTGGCCTCAAACCCACACAGATATGCCTGTCTCTCTGACCCACAGCATGGGGCCACCACAATCTGCTTAAGTCTTAGGAACCTGACTTAGTTTGAGTGACTCCTTGAGGTTTCTTGTCTTTGTGTGTGCTGGAAGATTTCCTGGAAGTAAAGAACTTGACCTCTGGCCTTCTGATTTCCCCGACATCTTTTCTGTCTTCTTCCCTGAGGTTCCAGGTCTAAGGCTAAAGCTCCCAGGGTCTCTGTAGCTGGTAGGGCCTTCCTTTTCTTGCCCTGTGGTTTGGATCAGGCCTCTTTTTTGGAGATATTTTCTCGGTGACATTTTCTTTACTTGGTGTTTCTTGTCTTGGCACTAGCTGTGGAACTGTTTCTTCAACCTCATCTATCCCTTCAGGTTGTGCTTTTACTTTGTCAATCTTTTTCCTACCGGATCTTGGAGCCTTCATCAGAGCACCACTGGTTTCACATGCTAAGTTATCTTGAGTTAGAGATTCAGCCTTTTTGGACTCTTTTCTCGACATTTTGTTTTTCTTCAACTTTCTTTTTTCAAGCTTCATTTTTTTCTTTAGATCCTTCCTCCTCACACAATGGAAGGATAAGATCTGTTCACCCTTGTATGTGACAAAGGGAAAGATAGGAAGGGAAACCCACTTCTCAGTTTTCAGGAACAAGAGTTTCACACTTTGCCATTTCTCTGGAAATTTTTCTGAAAGTACTCCTGAGACAGCCAGGATGTTCCCAGTGATGTGCTGAGTCTCCATTCCAGTGTGGCCAACCTGTCCGTACAGTACTGCAAGAACCATGTTTGGAGATGTTTAAGACAGTTCCTTGGATATGGTTGTGTAGTGGATTTATGATGTTATGTTAGGGTTGGAGCGAGCGAGCAAGACAAACTGAGGCAGAGTCTTAGGTCTCAGTCTTAGAAAGGAAAAAAAAACAACTTTATTCCACATGCACTCATGGCCCACTGTATCAGAAACAATGGGCCCGGAATTACAAATGAGGGAAGCTTTTATAGGGCAGGAAGTGAATCATGGGGGTAGGGAGTCAGGAATGTGGCTACCTGCAGCTGTGTAGGTAACCACGGTAACCACATAATCTGACAGACAAAGCTTTTCCAGAACAAACAGATACTTAGATCTTATCACAAGGGGCAGAAACTCTGTCAACATCTTGGGGATTTTACAATGCTCTGTCGATACTTATCATGTGATGGGGGCTATTGTGCACCATTTGGAAAGTCCCTCTTCATAGTTACATTGTAAATAATTGTCCCACCTATGAGTTTAATAAAAATGCTGATTGACCAAAGGCAGACAGGAAGTGTAGGTGGGGCTACCAGACTAAGAAAACTCTGGGAACAGGAAGAACAGAGCAGAAATGCCACAGAGACTCCAGAGTTGCCAGACAAGCCAGAAGAAGCAGAGGACAACTATGCTGCTCTGAGAAAAGGTACCAAGCCACATGGCTGAACAGGATAAGAGTCATGGGTTAGATTAAGGGTAAAGAGTTAGCAAGTTATATGCCTGGACCTTAGGCCAATCAACCTAAAATTAGTGTAAGCATCTGTGTGTCTCTGCGGGTCTGTGGGTCTGCAGGCCTATACCTTGAGGCTAGACCTGAAAGTCTGGGCAAGAAACCTCATACTAAATGGTCGTCAGTCTTTTTGGACAGATTCTTGGCTAGAAGGTTGTTGACAGGTACTAGAACTTTCTTCCTCTGATATAAATGCCTTCCTATCTGTGTGGACAAATGCTGTCTAATTCTTTCATCAGTAATGAAGATGTCAAAGCTGCTTAGGAGGTGGAACCTGGCTTCATAGGCTTTATATTCTGATTTTAAACTTTTAAAAAGAATAATCTGAGAGATGCTGCTAACTCCATGCTATTTCAAAAGCTTTTTATAGAAGCATTCTGTCTGTTCAGGCGATCCACACTTATCTTTGGTAAACAAACAGAATTCTGATGATCTGATAGATTACTATGAGGTGCACTTCTTTCTCTGGAATTTTCCATAATAACACCATTAAAAATAAATTCTCACTCTCATTCAAAAGTAACTCATTGTTGTTTTTTGTCTTGGAGTTTGCAAACAGAACTTCTGCTGCCTTTCTAATCTGCTCTTTGTCCAGGTATTCTAGTGCAGTTGGGGTCACTCACATAGTGTTCCTGTCAGCTGAGGCTGGGGCAGAAGTTGAAGCTGACCCTCCATGACTCGACCTCATGCAGAACCCAGGAGTTAGGAATCACTGAAGTGTTTGTTTTTTATCTGCTTGGCTTTCCCCACAATGGTGAAGTCATCTGTCCTGTGGCTGAAGCATCCGTTTGCTAGTATTAAAATCAACTTCAGAATTCTAGTGGAGACTGAACACCAGCAGCTCTCTAGGACCTCCTAGGGACTCTGGACCAGATTAGGATCGCTGAAGTAACTGCCGGATCCTTGCCCTTCTCCACAGGAGATAGTCATTGTTGGACTACTTGGACCACAGCCTGTAAGCCACTCTAGTGAATCCCCTTTAAACATGTATTCAATCACATCTGTTCCTTTAGAGAGCCCTGGCCATAAAAACAGAAAGGAAGGATCAACTTTATGTCTCTTTAAGATTTTAAAATAGGGTCTGGCTGGGTGTGGTGGCAAATGCCTTTAATCCAGAGGCACAGGCAAGTGGATCTCAGTGAATTCCAAGACTGCCAGGTCTACATAACAACACTGTGTCTCAAAAATTATTAAGTAGCCAGATGTGGTGGTGCATGCCTTTAGTACTAACACTTGGGAGACAGGGGCAGTTGTTGTCTCCCGAATAAGTGCCATTCTGGGCCTTATGGCCCATCCTCTTCCCCTAAGGACTAAAACCTTGTTTACAGGGGGAAAAAGGAACTACAAATCTCCTTATCGCTGCCACCTGCTGAGTGCTAGTCTCTTGGGATCCTCTATGACCTTGGGCGTGCCCGGATGAGGAGGCAGGGTGTGTAAGAGAGTTAAGGTGACAGAGAGCTGAGACAAAAGAGACAGGAGGAGGGACACAGGCAGAGCAGGCAGAAGAGGGAGAAGCTGGGGACAAGCATGGATTAGAGTCAGTGTGAGTGGAAGGGGCAGAGGGAATCCAGCATGGCGGGAAGCTAGAGGGGAAAAAGCTAGGCGAGATACAGTGGCAAGACAGAAGCATGGCTAAGGGACAGACAGGTCTAAAAGATGTAAGATGTACTAAATAAAGCTCAGGTCTCTCAGTGTGTGGAGAGCCTGAATGATGGAACCTAAACGACTCCTGAGTGTAGACTTAATTAATCTTGACGCTCCTCGCCTGGGACAAAACTCGGACCACAAAGAAACCGGACGCGGTAAGTGGAGGTCATAACCGAGACCCACTCGGTAGGCAGTCAGATCAGAATAGTCTAAATAACATAGTTAGACCCTGTCTCAAAAACTAACTAAATAATAGTAGAGATGGCCCAGCAATTTAGAACACTTACTGGTCCTGCAAAAGACCTGAAATTGATTCCCAGCACCTGTGCCAAGTTTATCACAAATGCCTCTAAGTCCAACTCCAGGGGATCCAGCATCTTCTGGCCTCTTGCTGTCTCTTGTACACTCATGGGAACAGGTGTGTACACAACACACTTTTAAAATATATTTAAAAGGTGAAAAGATGAAATGTGTTTAGACTTTGTTCAGGCTCATTAAGTGAAACTGCTTCCTCCTGGTCAGAAGAATAGAATCTAAATTCTACCTCAGGATATTGTCTTCTCCTTTCAGAGTTAATCCAGTTGGCCCTGTCAATCACCTGGTCAGGAGACCATCCTTCCAGAAAACTGATTCACCTGAAGACACACTAAGGAAATGGTAGTAATAGTTATCTTCTTAATGAGAATATGCTGATGTTTACAGAACCCAACTGCTAAGTCTATCTGCTTTACTGGGGTGTTTACAGAACCCAAATGCTAAGTCTATCTGCTTTTCTAGGGTGTTGTCTTTTGTTTTGTTTGTGGGAAGATGTTTATGTACGGCATGGTGCCATGTGGAAGTCAGAGGACAATTTGTGGAGGTTGGTTCTCTACAACCATGTGGGTTCCAGGGACTGAACTCAGGCCATTAGATTCTATGGCAAATGCTGTCAGTGTCCTTTACCCACTGAGCTTTCTCATTGGCTCCTGAGTGCATTTTAAAATTCTTTTATTAATGAGACTAAGAACCCACAAAATGAAATCTTGATTTTTCCGGTAACTATAACTTTCCTGGGACAGTATAAAGAAAATATCTATTCACCCCAGAAACAAAAGAAAGGATTCCTGTAGACGGAGTTTTACTTTCAAGGCGCCAGTCCAAAATTAATATTTATTAGAATATAAATTAACACTCACAATATTAGTAACAGCTTATGGTGGCACCTGAACAAGGACTGGCATATCCAAGAGATGGATGAGCGATGGACGTGCGATGGAAGGATGATGGATTCCGATTCTGTCTGGCCAGCAGCCAGGAACCAGGAAGAGAGCTCCTCATGTCCCAGCAGCCACTTATCAATGGGGTTGGCCACACCCCCTCTAGGTTGGCCACACCCCCTCCAGGGTCCCGGAAGTGTTTTATGACCTTATCAGCTGACACCTTAATCCCGCCACAGATTCCAACTATGTCCAGACTGGTGACCCCATCAATTTATTGGGGTTACTTACAGGAGAGTGGATGACTCACAGCCAGCTGTACTGGCAAGAAATTCCATTCCCAGCCATCATTTCACTTCCATATGCCATAGCACCCCCAAGATATATTCCATATCCCACAGGATTACACGTGCCAGGAAGGGAAGGGGGAGTGGGATCTCAGATGAGGGTCCTAACAAGGAGCAGAGCCTCATTACTACAACCCTAGACTATTGGCCATATTGTGTTGATTCGGTTCATAGCAAGGACTACAAGCCAAAGACTTCTGTGGGTAGCTATATCAGCTTCCTTGATGATGAGACATTGAGTCACACCCAGAGGAGGTAGATTAAGTTGCCCAGGCTTATTCCAGCTCCCCAAATAGCTTGAACTATAGACACATTGAAAAACCAGCATCTACCTCTTACTCTAACAAATTAAAGGTACTTTCCACCTCTCTGCTCATCTAATAATGAAAAAGTACATTTATAGGAAAGTTTCAGTAGTGCAACTAATACTTACAAAGTTTTTAAACTTTTTTAAAGCTCAAGAACCATTTCATTATAATTTTGGAGGGAAGAAAACCCACAACAGGGCAGGCAAGCTGGAAACTCCAGCATATGCTAGGAAAAGAGAGATGGAGAAATGACGTGAACGCCTGGCTTTCAGAGGAAGGATTCTTAGGCTTTGGGAAAGGAAAAGTCACCCCTTTCTGACTTAAGAAAAGTGGGCAGGCTGCATGGAGGAGGCTTTGTCCGTGCCTTCTTAGGCAGCTGCCTGTTTACCCTTGATCCAGATTCCAGTTCTCAGCTATTAACATTTTGACTTCTTTCCTTTCTGTCTACAGGTGATGCTATACTAAATTCCCAGTGAGAGAGACACTTGTACCTCTCCCTTCAGCTAGCAATCACCTTTCTTCTTTGCAAAATTGGTGTGTTTAAGAAGAATGCAGACATTAGGAGCTGAAGGTGACTTCCAAAGACAAGATCCAAGAAGGACCAAAGGAACTGGTTTACAATGGGCTGGGGAGATGGCTTAGAGCAAGCCAAATTGAAAAAGTGTAGCAACAGGTATATTGAGCAGAGCAACTCCCAGGCGGGTTGGGTTCTCCAGTCCCAGAGATTGAGGCCAGAGAAGTTGCACCCCCAAACCAAAGCAGGAAGATTTTATAGGTTGTAGGTAAGGGGTGACAACATGTCCACCACAAGCTGAGTTTGTGCCTATGTGTGATCAAAGCTGAGCCATTAGAAGACGATTTTGGTGATTGCCAAGAATTCAGAACTGGGTTTTTGGTGCCTTTCCTTTGTTCAGAGACTCTCTGAGTGGGAGTGGTTTGGAGAGAGAGAGAGTTAATGGGGCTTTCATGACCATGCATGGGTGAGCTAGAGGTTCCAACTGAATGCCAAGTATGAGTGTAGGCTTTTCAAAAGACATACTTAAATGTCTTTACAAGAAACAAACAATGGGGTGTGTATCTGGGAGGGTACCTGAACAGCACAACCTGTCTGGAAGCAGCCATGCAGCACAGGCTGATAATGACATAGTCCTGGGAATAAAGTGATACTCTGTGAATTTATCAGGAGAAATTGAGAGTTGGGGACCTAATGGGCATGTTGAAATCATACTAGAGAAACTGGTCTCCAATAACTTATCAGACACACCTGGATCTCATAAAGAGGCAGATGCCCAGCACTTCAGTGGAGAAGCCCCCCACCATCCTCACTGACCTGTCTTCTCTTTGGTATGAGCATCCAGGATGGAAGACTCTCAAAGTGACACTAGGGAAGTTAAATAAGGTTACAGGTGGCTAGTCCCTCAGGTTAGCTGCATAGAATCACAGCTATTAAGACAAAATTCCCTGTGTCGTGAGTAGGCTATTTCAGAAACATAGACTAACATGTTTGTGGCTTTCCACAATGTCAGAATTAATTGAATAACAATGACTTTATAAGATGGGGTTTAGTAGCAGCAATTTTCCAAATAATATTCCCACTTTCCCTTCATAATCCCAGCAAGGTAAACACAGGCTTTTTTATTCCAGTGTTTGTTCTCAGGTCATACAATGCACAGTAAGAATCTACATATATACATATGTAGGTCACAGAATCAACACAAAGAGTTAAAACAAGAGATTTCAAAAGTTGACTGATGGAGAGCAAGAGAGATGCTCAGTGGTAAAGAGCACTGGTTGCTCTTCCAAAGGACCCAGGTTCAAGTCCTTGTACCACATGGAGGCTCACAACCATCTGTAACTCCAGAGATCCTCCTGATTGCCATGGACACCAGACATAGTTGTGGTACATAGACATATATGCATGCAAAGTATTCATAAAATAGAATAATCTAAAAGTAATTTTAAATTGGCTTATATTTCTGTGTTGATAAGGTAACTCAAACTGAGCTTCAAGGGAAAAAATGGAAAAGTAAAGGTAGCTGCTAGTGTGACAGGTTTGAGAACTGAACTGCAGTGATAATCCAGTTGCATAGGTGGAAGGGTGAGAGCAGGTCCAGACAGAGGATTGGACAGACAAACGGCAGGTCTAGATAGGTGAGCAGGCAGTAATGCAAAGACAGCGTTTGTAGACTCCATCAACTGCAGGTACTAGGCTGAACTGAGCCCTGAGGACAGTCAAGAACTCACACCAAATTGTCAGATGACAGGTCAGTGAGGATGGTGGGGGCTTCTCCACTGAAGTGCTGGGCATCCACTGCTTTATGAGATCCAGGTGTGTCTGATACGTTATTAGAGCCCAGTTTCTCTAGTATGATTTTAACATGCCCTTATGTTCCCAACTCTCAATTTCTCCTGATAAATTCACAGAGTGTCACTATCAGCCTGTGCTGCATAGCTGCTTCCACATAGGTTGTGCTGTTCAGGTACCCTCCCAGATACACACTCATCCTCAAAATGGAGCCAACAGCTATTTGTAAAATGGAGTCTCTCAGAGCAAAGCAAATTCTGGGAAACTACAGCTTGATATAATACAGAGTAACTTGGGGTGTGGTACAGGCTAATCTCAACAGATGCCATGGTTGTATGGACAGTTAAGATGTATTTTATTTTAAACAAAATTTTATAGTCGTGTTTGTGAAATTCTCTGACAACTCCAGATTTTTATCTAGAAAAGGAATAAACTCATACTTCAATGTGACACACACACTTAGTTTGTTGCTATTTTAAGGTTTTTATTTGAAATTATCTCTATATAAGGGGAATATTTTCTGTGAAGTCAACCTTAACAGCTAAAGTTAATGGTACTGGAATTCATCATGAGAACTAATGAGAGGCTCTGAGGTGATAGGCTCTTTCCACAGTACTTAATGCTTTTATTTGTTTGGTGGGTTTTGATTTTTCAAGACAGGTTTTCTCTGTGCTACAGCTCTGGCTGTCCTGGAACTCTATTTGTAGACCAGGCTGGCCTCAAACTCAGAGAGATCTTCCTGCCTCTGCCTCCCAAGTGCTGGGATTAAAGGCATGCACCACCACTCGGTTTATGTAACAGTTAATCATAAAATTCTGTGGAATTTTTGTTCATGTCTTAATGTGTAACTTTATATAAATTTATATGCTTTAAATAATCTATACTTTGAGCAAATTGTGGATGTCATTTATATGTAAGCATATAATATTGATTAAAAATAAACCTTGAGTCTAGACTATTAATGCTTAAGTTTCAAAATGCTTTGAACTATAATGTCATTTAATTCAGGTATTTGTATTTATTTTTGATGAAGAGGGGTATAGAAACCACCCACTACTATTGCACTGGGGTTAATCTGTTATTTTATAGCTAGTAGAATATATCTAACATATCTAATAGTATTATTTTATGAAATTGTATGTTCAAAGCATGTACATTTATAATCTTAATGTCCTCTTGATGGGCAATTCCCCAAATCAATAGTTTGGGTTTAAGTCTATTTTTTAAGACATTAGGGCGGTGACATCTACTTGTTCTCTAGGTCCATGTTCTGTGGGGATTTAATAAAAGCTCCAGAAGTTTCAGAGATATCAGAGGAAATCTACCCACAGTCAGTCTAGGAGGATCAAAGAGTGGTGATTCACACCGTTAATCCCAGCACTGGGAGTATCCTGGGATTGGTGACCTACACCCTTAATCCCAATGGAGTTGAGGTCATTTTCTATTACAGAAGGAATTCCAGGCTCCAGGACAGGCAGTGGTGGTGCCACGCCTTAATTTACCAAGAGAGTATTTAAGGTTTAAGGCAGGCATAGAAAGGAAAGGAGAGGAAGCCAAGAGAAGCTAGGCTGAGGAAGCTGGAAGACAGCTGGGTAAGATCTGACTGTGGTGTTTGCTCTCTCTAATATCTCTGACTTTCTCAGAGATGTATCTCTGAGTCTCATTTATTTGTGCAACAATGTTCTTGGAATTCCTTTTTGCATCTGTCCTATTTTGCTGTAACTGTCAATTCAATACAGTCTAAAGAAACCAGAGAAAGAAGTCTCAATAGAGAGACTGCCAAGATGAGATTGACCTGTGAGTGTATATATGGAGGACTATGTTAATTATTAGTGTAGGAGGGCCCGACCCACTGTGAGTTGTACCATTCCCTGGGCAGGTGTTCTGAGGCTGTATAAGAAAGCCAGCTAAGCATGCAGTTGAGAATGAGCCAGCAACCAGCATCCTCTATGATTTCTGTCTAGAGTTTCTTCCCTGCCCTCCTTTGGTGATTGTCAGTGATTGGTAAGTAGGAGCCAAATAAACCCTTTCCTCTCCTAAATTGCTTAGGTCAAAGTATTTTACCACAGCAACAGAAAGGAAACTCGACCACTAAAGTGGGAAGTTGTGACACATGATCACATGGCTTTTCATGCCTTTAGACTATTTTCTTGGAGGATTGTAGAAGCATTTGGAACTATAAAAAGGTTGCCTTCAGCAAAGGGCATGGCCAGTTAAGATAAAACTACAGCCTACAGAATGGAAAGAGATCTTCACCAACTCTGTATCTTAAAGAGGACTGATCTCTAAAATATATAGAGAACTCAAGAAACTAGAGGCCAAAAAATCCAAATAATCCAATTAAAAAATGGAGTTCAGAGTTTAAAAGGGAATTCTCAACAGAAGAATCTCAAATGACCAAAAGACACTTAAAGAAATGCTCAACATCTTTAGCCATCAGAGAAATGCAAATCAAAGCAGCTCTGAGATATACCTTACACCTGTCAGAATGGCTAAGATCAAAAACACAGATGACAGCCTATGCTGGAGGGGATATGGAACAAGGGGAACACTCCTCCATTGTTAGTGGGAGTGTAAACTTGTACAGCCACTTTGGAATGCAGTATGGCAGTTCCTCAAACAACTGGGAATTGATCTCCCCAGTGACCCAGCAATGTCACTTTTGGGCATATACCAAAAGGACGCTCATTCTTACCCCAAGGTCATTAGCTTAACTATGTTTGGAATAGCATTATTTTTAGTGGTCAGAACCTGGAAACAGCCTAATGACTCCCAACTGAGTAATGGATTCGAAAATTGTGGTACATTTACACTACGGAGTACTACTCAAGCAGGAAAAAAATGACATTCTAAAAATTTCAGGCAAATGGATAAATTTAAAGAGTATCATTTTGAGTGAGGTAACACAGGCCCAGAAGGATAAACATGACATGGTATGTTCTCACTCATAAGTATATTTTAGACATAAAGCAAATGATATCCAGGCTGCAAACCACAACCTCCAAACAGCTAGGTAACAGGAGAAACTTAAGAGAGACATCCAGGCTCCACTTGGGACAGGGAAATAGGGAAGATACCGCATCCGGTTTTGGGGTGTTTGAGTCTTGTCCAGGCGAGGGGCGTCAAGGTTAAATAATCTGCACTCTGGAGTCGTTAGGTTCTATCATTCAGGATCACAATGAGAGACCGGAGCTTTATTTTGTACACCTTACATCTTAGTCCTGCTTCTCCCTCTGCTGCTGCTTCTCTCTCTGCTAGTCCCCCACTTAGCTCCTCCTTTCTTGACTCTCTTACACCCCACCCCCTAGTCCGGCCCACTCAAGGTCTTGGAAAATCCCCAAAGACTAGCACTCAGCAGGTGGCAGCAGTAAGGAGACTGTAGAGCAGGAAAACATGTTTTTCTTAATCCCCCTATTTAACATAAGGTGTTAGTCCTTTGGGGAGGAGGAGGAGCCATAAGGGCCAGAATGGCACTATTCAGGAATCAACAGGAAGATCTCCTAAGTAAATTGGGATTATATGGGGGAGCAAGCAAGGGAGGTGGGAACTAATCGTGAGAGAAGAAGATGGTTGAGTGAGAGGAGCAACAGAGAGAAGAAAGACATGGATATCTTGACTGAAGGAGCCACTGTGGGGTTAGAAGGAAACCTGGTGCTGAGGAAACCTCCAACGACCCACAAAATGTCCCTGGCTAGGACTCCAAGCAATAGTAGAGAAGGTACCTAAGCAGGACATCCCCTGTAACCAAATGAATGACCACCCTAATTGTCATAATGGAACCTTTATCCAGCAATGGATAAAGACAGAAGCAGAGATCCATAGCTATGCACCAGGTTGAGCTCCTGGTCCAGCTGAAGTGAGAGAGAAGAAAGTATATGAGCAAAGGGATCAGGATCATGAGAAGGTGACCTAGAGACAGCTGACCCAAGTTATTGGGAGCTCACTGACTCTGAAATAATGACTGAGAAAGCTTCATGGAAAGGAGCTAAGTTCTCCAAAGGTAGTCAATGGTCAAATGGTATAGACAGTTTGTGGAGCCTCTTGCAGTAGGATCAGAGTATGTTTCTGGTGCATGAACTGACATCTCAGAGCCCATTCCCTACAGAGGAACATCTAACTCAGCCTTGATACTGGGATGAGGACTTGGACCTACCTCAACTGGATATGCCAGAATGAACTGACCAACTTTGGGATTCTTTCTCTCCTTGGGGAATAGATAGGGGGAATGTGGTAGGGGGAGGCTGAAAGAAAAAAGGTTGCCTTCAATCCCAGCACTAAGCAGAGGCAGGCAGATCTCTGGGGATAACCAGGACTACACAGAGAAACCCTGTGTGGTAGTTTGAATGTAACTGACCCTCATAAGCCCATAGGAAGTGGCACTATTGAGAAGTATGGCCTTGTTGAAGGAAGCGTATAGTGGAATTATGTTGTTACATTGTAAACAATTGTCCTGCCTCCTGGTTTAATAAAAATGCTGGCTGGCCAAAGGCAGACAGGAAGTGTGGGTGGGGCTACCAGACTGGCTAAACAGGATAAGAATCATGGGTTAGATGAAGAGCAAGAGTTAGCAAGTTATATATGTGGGCCCCAGGTCAGTACAAATAATATAAGTGTCTGTGTGTTTCAGTGGGACTATGGGACTGTGAGTCTGAAAGTCCGGGCCAGAAACCTCATACAACAGAAGTGTGTTATTGTGGGGATGAGTTTTGAGATCTCTTTTGCTTAATTATATCATCAATAGAAACCCTAACTATGATACCTCGTCTTGAAAAAACAACAAACAACAAAATGTTACTTGAAACATAATGTCAGAATTCTGAAACTCAAACATCTAAACTGATTTAATCTTTTTCTCATTTCAAGACAAGAGTTAAAAAAAACAATTGATTAAAAAGATCTGTTATCATTTGGGTTCTGATTTCTGAGATAACATCATTTTATAGCAATCTAAAGTTATAGTAAAATATTTGTAATGCATGCCTTTGATCTCAGTACTCAGGAGTCAAAGGCAAGTAGACCTCTGTGAGTTCGAGGCCAGCATGGTCCACAAAATGAGTTCAAGGACACCCAAGGCTATTACACAAAGAAACCTAACTTAAAAAACCAAACCAAACAAGCAAATAAAATATTTGGGGCTGTGGAGAATGCTCAGAATTTAAGAGTGTTTGCTGTCTTTCCAGAGAACATGGTTTAAGTCCCAGCACCCACATGGTGGCTCTGTTATATTTATGGTGTGTAGCCCAAGCTTCAGGATCTGATGCACTCTTCTAACCTCTTCAGGCACTGCATGTGTGTAGTGCACAGACATATATATAAGGCAACACACCCATGACAGAAAATAAAAGTAAATACAATCTAATATATATATATATTATATATATATAAAGTCTGGCTGAAACATGGTTACCAGACACTCACCAAATGCTTTTTCAGGCAAATGTTTCTTGAAAGCACTCTTCTAGAAACATTTCAGGCACAGCACATTCCAGGAATATCTCACAAGTGGTAGATGTTGGGCCTGCCACTTTAAGATGCTGGCCACTCTAGGAGATCAGATCTGCAGCCTGGAAAATCAAGCTGCACCCCACCTGCTGCCTGATTCCTATCTTCTGCAGAGGCAGCAGGAATTCATAAACAGATGTGCTTTCTTATCTCTGCCTCTTTAGACCAATAGCTCTGCTAATGGATGCTCAGAAACTGGCTTTGGGCTATAGCCAGGCTCCTTTGAGGATAGATATAGAAGCGCTCTTTGAAGTACCGGTAAAGGGGCCAGGTGGAGACAACAGATGTCCTGGACCTGGGGTTACAGCTGGTTGTGAGCCACTTGATGTGAATGGTGGGAACTGAACTCAGGTCCTCTGGAAGAGGAGTTCTCTCCAGCTCTCTGAGCTCACATTGTTGATGAAGTGTTCCTCTCTAATCTGTTTAGTTTTATACATATGAGTGTTTGCCTGCATGTGTGTCTGGTGCTCAAGGACATGAGAGGAAGGTGTCAGATTCCATGGAACTGGAGTAAGCCCCCTATTATGGGTGCTGGGGACCAAACCTGGGTCTTCTGCAAGAGCAGCAAGTGATCTAACCCACTGAGCCATCTCTTTAGCCCCCTTCTCTAGGTTTTAAAGGGAAGCCTGTTTTTCCCTTGAAGGCCTTGTCATACTGCCTCTGACACTATGGACTATCCTTTCTTATACTCTCCAGCCTTGAGGTCCAGTCACTACTACTACACCATCACTCGCTCCATAATCATGAGGTCTTTCTATGGCAGCTTCTTTCCAGAATGGGAGGGACTCTGATTTCTAACAAGTCTAATGTATCACTGAAAATTTCTCAAGATGAAGTTATGGGAAAAAAAGATCCAGGAAATGTAACTGTGATCTGCTGTGGAGGTATGTTCTGGTATGTTGTAAATATTTGTCCCTCCTACTGGTTTAATAAAAATGCTGATTGGCTGAAGGCAGACAGGAAGTGTGGGCGGGGCTACCAGACTAAGAAAACTCTGGGAACAGGAAGAGCAGAGCAGAGACACCAGAGAGATGGCAGAGAAAAGAAACTGAAATGCTGCTCTAAGAAAAAGTACTAAGCCACATGGCTAAACAAGATAAAATCATGGGTTAGTTAAAGAGTTAAGAATTAGCAAGTTATATGCCTGAGCCATAGGCCAATCAGCATAAAATTAATTTAAGTGTCTGTGTGTTTCTGTGGGGCTTTGAGTCTGCAGGTCTGTGGGTCCGGACCACAGGCCGGACAGGCCAGAAACTTCCTACTACAGTGAGCCTATGGTGAAACCATGGTGAGGTAGGAGATAGTATGAAGAGAGGCATTGGGGAACTGGAGAGAGAGCTCAGCACTTAAGAAAGCACTTGTTGCTCTTGTAGAAGATCTGAATTCCAACTCTAGTTTCATCAGTTCAAATGCCTTCTGTGGGCACCAGGCTCACATGTGGTGCAATACATCATACATGTAGGCAAAACCCTCATACACATAAAATAGTGAATAAATCTAAAAATTGAGAGAGACAGTTGTGCCTCTCCCTTTGGTGATCAGATTATCTCTCTTTTTTCACTTTCAAAATTACTGTGTTCAACAGGCTAGAGGTATCAGTAGCTGAAGGTGATATCCAAAGAAAAGATATAAAAGGCTTTCTACTTTCTACCCATCAGAGGAAGCCACTTATGGACAAAGAGCGCTCTTAAGCCTAGGAACTCTGCTAGGCCTCGAGTGAATGAGGGTGTTATACACCGTACTAACCCAACATTATTTTCTCTTTCAAAAATGGGAAAAAGAGACCAGAATGATGATGGCTCAATGGTTAAGCACCTGTATTGCTCTTCCAGAGAACCTCAGCAAAATTTCCTCAACAACACACTCACATCAAACTGCTCAAAACTGTATGTAGCTCCAGGGAGCTCAGAAGCCTCAGCCTTGGCTAACACCTGTGACTGCCCACATGCATATACCCACAAAGACATCCACATAAATGTAATTTAAAAGTAGTCTCTGTGGACTGGAAAGATGCCTCAGTGGTTGAGCACTGGGCTCAATTCCCAGTACCCACAAGTCAGCTCACAACTGCTAGTATCTCCAGTCCAGGGAATCTGGCACCCTTACATACAGGCAAAACACAAATGCACATAAAAATAAATAAAATATTTTTAATAAGCTATCCTCACATGCTATGACATGTATGTGTACATGTGTACTCATGAGCATGCACACACACATACCTATGCTAAATAAATTTAAAATATTAAACCTATTTTTGTACAGATAAAGACATCTGGAGTCAAACTCTACTAAAAAAGAGCCAATCAGCATATCTTAAATTTTCACAGTGCAAGGCTTTATTTCATGATTTTATGGCTCTCTATGAATTCCAAGGTTGCTGCAAGAATTTGAGGAAACACTTTTTCTTTTACTTTTTGTTTTTTTGTTTTTGGGCTCCAAGATTTGGCCAAACTGTCATAAATCCATTTCCCTTTGCCATTTTTGTTTCCTATTTTTATCTTATTTTTTTTTACATTTATGTGCTTATTTGTGTATGTGTGTAAGTGTAGGGCCCATGGTGCATGAGGAGAGGTCAGAGAGCTTTTGAGAGTTGCTTCCTCCTTCTACCATTTAAGTCCTGAGGCTAAAACTTAAGTTTATCATTCTCAGCAGCAAACTCTGAAAAACTAAACAAAATATCAGGGGTTACAGCTAGAGCTCAGTGACTTGGAGCATTTACTGACTGTGCATAGGACTCTAGTTTGGTTCCCGTTATTATGGAAAACCCACCAGAAATGGCTACTCAGACACAATTTATAGCCAAGTCTTTATGTTTACTGGTGAGGACCCAAGTGTAGCTCAGAGAGTTTAGGGTAAGATTTTAGTTTAGTTTTTTTTTTTTTCCTTTGGCAAAACCCAAATCCTGGTATCTTGATTGGCATCTACAGGAGGAGGTTTACAGGAACAGGCAGTTTAACAAAAACTAAGGTAAGTTGGCTGGGCATCTTGTCAGGTTCCTTTTATAGAGTTGGGTAATTTTCAAGGGATCTCCACCAAGGGGATCAAATTCTAGTTAAATCAAAAATGACCTCATCAAGAATTCGATATGATGCCAAGCGTGATGACACTGGAAAGTAGAGGCAGGAGGTTCTCTGTGAGTTTGAGACCAGCACAGTCTACACAGCAAGTTCTAGGACAGTCAAAGCTACACAGAGAAACCCTGTGTCAAAACAAACAAACAAAAAAAGAATCCAAGATGGAGGAGCCTCTGCACTGTCTCCCTGTCACCCTCCTCACTGGTTTTATGGGTATGAGTCAAATCATTGACTCATCCTGTTCTAGGGGCCTTTGTTAGTCCTAAAGACAAGTACTTGTCTTTCCTCTCTCTTGGATGTAGTTTGCCGTGCAGTTGAGGATTCAGAGTCCTACCCTTAGCTGTTAGCCACAGTAGAATAGGAGTCAGTGATCCTGCTAATCCTGACAGTGAGGTGGTCGGCGGAAACTGATATCAACGATCCAATCTGTAGCTCCTTTCTTTCTTCTCTGCACTTGGGTTCATCAAACAATGTTGGTGAGGATTTAGACTACCACGTCTGGTTTTGGGGTGTTCAAGTCTTGTCCAGGCGAGAGGCGTCGAGGTTAAATAATCTGCACTCTGGAGTTGTTAGGTTCTATCATTCAGGATCACAATGAGAGACCTGAGCTTTATTTAGTACACCTTACATCTTAGTCCTGCTTCTCTCTCTCCTAGTCCCCCACTTAGCTCCTCCTTTCTTGACTCTCTCACACCCCGCCCCCTAGTCCGGCCCACCCAAGGTCTTGGAAAATCCCAAAAGACTAGCACTCAGCAGGTGGCAGCAGTAAGGAGACTGTAGAGCAGGAAAACATGTTTTTCTTAATCCCCCTATTTAACATAAGGTTTTAGTCCTTTGGGGAGGAGGAGGGGCCATAAGGGCCAGAATGGCACTATTCAGGAATCAACATTAGACCCTTTATCTTGGCCCACTGCCCCCATTTCCTCTCTTGTCTGTTTGCCAAAGAGCAACAGTCACTGTTTGAGTTTCTTTTCATGTCTGTCTTCAGCTGAATCCCCTTGGCTGTTGCAAAACTGAGCAGTTTCCAAAGGTTGAGACCTACTGATCCTTTTATATTCCACTAATTTCTGGAGCTTTCTCCTTATGCCTGGGGCTGACTGCATGACACAGGCAACCTTAGAGGCTTGATGGTTTGGGGAAGGGGTATCTGGGTTTATGCGGATAAATATCTGTTATGTCTCACAGAGTCCAGAAACTAGCAGGCAATTCATCAGGTCCTTGAGTAACCCAAATTATCTTAAATAAGTTAGCAGGTTTTCCAGCTGCTGCTTTTCCAATAATGTTTGGCTAAAAGCATCCAACGCTCTAGTACCTTAAAACAATTTCCAACAGGTTGGTAAGAAAAGGGAGGGTTTTGGTGTTTGAATCTTATGTTTGATTTGGCATGATACAATAGTGTTTTGCACGATTAGCAGGCAGGTGTCCATGGATGGAGAGGCCTCGTGCCCCGTAGACGGAGGATGATGGACGAAGGGCTGCGGACAGGAGACACTTAAGCTGTTTCTACGTAGAAGAACTTTATGGCTATAAACAATTATATTAAAAACAGAGAGGGAGAGAGAGAAAGAGAGAGAGCGCTCTCTGGGAGGACAGAAGCAAGAGAGGTGTCAGCTGTGGGAATTCTTCTTAAATAGGGCTTGACGTCAGAACTCAGGGCGGGGCGGGGCTTCAGAAGCTAGAGCAGAATCCTAACATTTGGGTCTTCCAGTTATATAAGATAATGGTGTAGAGAGACAAAAAACACAGTGGTAAAAGGAATTGAACTTCTACTTTTCCTTGGGTGTGACTGGAGGAACCAGCTACCTAGAGGGGTCAGGGAGTAGGCAGAGAGCACTTAGCTTAGGGAACTATTGTATGCACCCCTCCTCAGTGAACAAGGCTAGGACACCAGGCTCATAAGCAGGAGTCACATGACTAAATAAGCCAGGAGTGAGTACTCTGGAGCAGGGAGAGATGGACAAACAGACATAGGTTTTAGGTCTCTCTGGGCAACCTGGCCAGGCTAAAAGGATTTGTGTCCTCAACAAGAGGGCACAGACCTTAAGCTAAGGAGAGGCAGGTCTCTCACCAGAGAAAGCCATCTCAGGGCAGCAAAGCTGCCATTTTGGGACAGCTCACTCCTCTTCCATTTTGGATCTGTTCCTCCAACCAACAGAACTGACAGACACACAGCGAGACACAGTCATACCTAGTAAAGACAACCAAAGAGAGCCACTACACATTCCTACACTGGGATGTTCCCCACAGATATCAGACATGGGATATGGTGGTTTCAAATAGAGTGGTTCTTTTAGGAGGGGTGGTTTTGTTGGAGTAGGTTGTGGCCTTGTTGGAGGAAGTGTGTCACTGTGGGGGTGGGCCTTGAAGTCTCCCTTGGTCAAGAAAAGCTCAGTGTGATACTCAACTGCTTCTGCTGCCTACAGAGCAAGATGTAGGACTCTCAGCTCTTTTCCAGTCCCGTATCTGCCTGCACAGCACCACATTCCACCATTATAGTAATGAACTAAAACCTTGGAAACTGTAAGCCAACCCCAATTAAATGTCTTCCCTTATACAAGTTGCCAAGGTTGTCTGGCAGTGGTAGCACACACCTTTAATCTCAGCACCCAGGAGGCAGAGGCAGGCAGATCTCTGAGTTTAAAGCCAGCCTGGTCTACAATGGGCAGCCAGAGCTGCCAGAAAATCTCTGTCTTGAAAAAAAAAACAAAACAAAACAAAACCAAAAAAAAAAAAAAAAAAAGTTTCTGTAGGCTATTGAAGGCCTAACTAAGACATAGGATCTATGGTAGAGTATGATCTCCCATCTTGTGTCCTAACCAAACAAACTCAGCTCTGGCGGTGTTCAGACCAGATGACTTGATTTACCTTTCTCTTTTTCTTTTGGGTGGTGATGGCAGACCTCTGCTCAGTGGCTGTTAGTCATCTCAGGTTGTACACACCCTACCGGTCCTCCTGTGATGGCTATTCTTGGTTGCCAACTTGACTATGACCAAAATGATCTACAAGCCAGAAATGGAGGGCACACCTGTGGGAGATCTTCTGCTTGGTTTGAAGTGGGTGATCCATTTCTAGTCCAGACATTTGAGGGAGGGAGACACACCTCTGATCTAAATCTTGAGACAGAGAGTTATAAGGTTTTTGATCTGGATCATGAGGCAGGAACACACACACATACACACACAAACACACATACACACATATACACAGATACATATACACATACACATTCACACACACATACACATATACACACACATGCACACATGCACACACATACAGTCATACCTATTCATACACACAAATATTCATGTGCACACACACATACACACACACACACACACACACACACACACACACACACACACACACACAGATACACACACATACCTTTAATCCAGACCTTGAGGAGGGAAGACACACCTTTAGTCTTAGCCACATGTGCTGAAAGCCTATAAGGACAATGGAAGAAGGAAGGGTTTGCTTCTTGCCTGCCTGCCCTGGCCATGCCAGCACATCCATTCCTTTGCTAACACTGGAACCCACTTATTTGGGATCCCAGCATCCACAGCAAACCAGCTGAGACACTGACTACACCATGACCAGAAACATTTGCCTTATACTTCCACATCACTGTTCATCAGTGAAGGAGTCAGGACAGGAACTCACAGCAGGATCCTCTATACCCACAGCCAGGGGCTGATCTAGGGGCCATGAAGGCTTGCTTCCCATGGCTTGCTCCCACTTTCTTATAGAACCCAGGACCAGCAGCCCAGGGATGACATCACCTACCCTGAGCTGGGCTCTCCCAGATCACTATATGAGAAATGCCTTACAGATGTATCTCATTGAGGTATTTCCTTAGCTAAGACTTCTTTTGATGATGCCAGCTTGAGTCAAATTGACACACAAAACCACTACCCAGTTCAGACAGAGCCTTTGGGACTGAGCAACTGCTAGGTTCTTGGACTTTCCATTCACAGCTATTGTTGGACTGCAGCCTGTAAATCATTCCAATAAATCACACAGAAAATATATATTCTATGTATATGTAACATATATGTCTATAAAGAAAATACATGTGTATATAGAGATAGTACATATATATTGTTATCTATTTATATATAGATATAATACGTATACCTATAGCAAAAGGTGGATGAGGCTTGCATCCACAGAGAGCAAAAAGGAAACCAGGTCTTTAACAAAATTCACTCTCAGCTTCCTGGGTGGAATGCAGGTATTAGATTTTATCTTCTCCATTGAGGAGACACTTCTGTGTGATTACCATCTCCAATTCTGTGAGTGCTTCTCTGTGAGTACAAGGCCCTCACGGCCTCTTCAGTCTGTTAAATTTACATTGTAAGTTCTCCTGCAAAAAGTAGCATAGAAAAGTACTTAGCATTTAATAAAAGTGTATCTTTAAAAAATTTTTCTTTTTATTTTATGTGCATTGTTTTTGTTTTGTTTTGTTTTTGCCTGAATGTATGTCTGTGTGAGGGTGGCAGGTTCCCCCGGAACTGGAGTTAGAGACAGTTGTGAGCCACCATGAGGTTGCTAGGAATTGAATCCAGGTCCTCTGGAAGAGCAGCCAGTGCTGTTATTCACCAAGCCCCATACAAGCATATTCTTAACAATGTAATCACTTTTAAAATGCAATATATTAGTTTCTCTATATATTTCAAAGCCTCCATGAAAAATACCCTTTATTAAGACACACAGAAGAAGCTTACACCGTGTAAGAGAAGGCACAGTAAAGGAATAACCATCCCAAGATTTCAGGGAAGGTTCTTATTGTAGGGAGGAGAGAGAGAACAGCTTGAAGGAAAAAGGACCCGACTGGACATGGACAGGGGTGGGGAAGCAGGTGTGGAAAAATGATGTGGGTTATAAGGAGCATAAGAGACGAGGGAGGGGAATCTATGAACTGGAGCAGCCTGGGAGAAGGTGAGAAGGGCTGGGATACCAGTGTAGCTTTGATATGTATACCAAGTACATGTGAACAGGGACTGAGAGAGCTGGAGGCTGGCATGAGCTTTGATATGTAACAACAGACACACTCACAAAGGGAAGCGGCCCTTCCTGGAAGGCAGAAACCCGTTCAAAGTTTCCTGAGAACTGTTGGCTGTAAGCTTTTAGTAATCCTTCTATAGCTCAGTTTGAGCTGAGCTGAGACTGTCATTTCTGTCTTTTGGAGTTTCCTTTGGACCTAACACACTGATTCTTGGTGTCAATCTTTGTAGAGTGTACATTTCTTGTACTTCTCATTATGAAATTTTAAAATAAAAATCTCTGGCAAAGATGCATATCCAACATTTTACATGTATTGCAGCCTTAATACAAAGTGCATATTTATCATTGGCATATAAAGAATAGTCCTGGGAGCACATGCCTTTAATCTGAGCTCTTGGGAAGGAGATTAAAAGCAGAGTCAGGAAAACAATGAGAGTTTGAGGCCAACTTGGTCTACACAGTGAATTCTAGGATCGCCATATGGTGAGAGCCTGTCTAAAAAGAGGGGGGTGTGACTGGAGAGGTGGTGCAGCAGTTTTCCAAAACCCACAGGTGATGTGGGAATGTCTTTCTGTATGCTGTGAATATCAATCTTTAAATAAAGGGGCTGTTTTGGCCCATGACAGGCACCATAGAAAAAGTAGGAGGAGAAATCAGCATAGGTAGGAGGAGCAGGGCGGAGTCAGACAGACCAAACCAAAAGCCCAAAGGAGTAACATGTAAGGAACACAGGTGAGCCACGGGCCATGTGGCAGACAGTTTAATGGAAATGGGTTGAGTTAAGATGTAAGAGCTAGCTAGCAATGTGCCTGAGCCATAGGCCAAACAGCATAAAGTTAATATAAGCATCTGAGTCATTTCTGGGGGCCTGAGCAGCAGCGGGCAGCTAAGAGGTCTAGGGCTGCAGGTCTCTGGGTCTGGGCCTCTGGCCGCCTGGGACCAAGAAACCTTATTACAACATACAGGTTTGATTCCCACTCCCACACGGCAGCATACAACTGTCTGTAACTCCAATCCTCTTTGGGCACTGCACATAGGAGGCAAAACATTTACACACGGAAAATAGAAACTAAAAACAGGAGAGGGGAGGGAGGAAGAGAGAGGGAGAGAGAGGTGGGATGGGAAGTCTGATAATCAGGATTTGATCCCCAAGACCCACCTAATAAAAGAATGTGACACCCCACACACACATCGTGGACAGGAGCACATTTGTCTGAGACCAAACACATAAACAAAAACTACCTATTAAGAAGTGTCAGCAGGTAAAGGACTCGGTTCACAGTGGGAAGCACTGAACTCAATCTGGTTCTAAGCATCTCTAACCCTGGCACTCCTAGGATAAAAGGACCAGTGGCCACACCTGGCTGGTTAGGGGTGCTGGCCTGGGTATGACCCAAACAGATCCCATTGTATTTTGGTGATTCATGGCCAAGAGAAAGGACACATAGAGGCAGGCAGAACTCTGAGAGTTTGAGGCCAGCCTGGTCTACAGAGCAAGTTCCAGGACAGCCAGATGGATTTTAAAAAGCAAGTGGGTAGAAATGGGGGTTAAAATCATGGTGGGAAAATCACAGAGGCAACTGAACCAAGGTGGTGGGAACTCAAGAACTTTAGACCAACAGTTGTGGAGCCTGCACGGACCAGACTAGGCCCTCTGCATACGGGAAATAGTTGTGTAGCTTGGTCTCTTTGAGGTGCCCCGGCAGGATATATCCCTGGTACATGAGCTGACTTTTTAGAACCTATTACCTAAGGTGGGACGGCTTACTCAGCCTTGATGCAGCGGGGGAGGGTCTTGAACCTGCCTTAACTGAATTACCAGGTTTTGCTGACTTTCCATGAGAGGCTTTACCTTTTCAGAGGAGGGGATTGGGAACAGGTGGCTGGGGAGGGATGAGAGAGCGATCTATGGTTGGTATGGAAAATTAATAAAAATATTTCTTAATAGAAAAAGACTTAAGTTATAAAAAAGAGACACATATGTGTGTTCGTTCTCATGGCTACCAGTCCTTAGCAGGCTGATTAAACAAGTAATTCTACAAAGCAAAAAAAAAAAAAGAAAAATGGAGTCCATGTGGCTATACCGGAAAGACAGAAACTAGGAGTCCTTGCGCCTGCCTGTGCCTACAAACACCCACAAGTCCATCTTGAGGTGCCCTGACATGTGAATTAGGTTCATGTAGAAGTCAGGGATATACATAACTGAGCAGTCCTGATCCAGGATGCCATCTTGCCCATTATCATCATGTCTGATGATCTGATAAGTTGACAGAATTGTGTAAAACTTATTTGTAGAACACAAGTTTTCCTTCTGGCTAGCACTATAGGGCCACACTTTCCTTTCTCCCAGTACAAGCATTATGGAGAAATTATAATTTCATGGGACCTATTGTTTTAATTTATTAATTAAAGTATTATTGTGTATACATGAGTGTGTAAAAACCATGTGACAAGCCAAAGGACAATTTTCAGGAGTTGTCTGGTTCCATTTACAGTACACCTCGGGCCCTGAGCTCCACTGCTTCAGTATTTCTGATAGTCAAATAGAGAAAACAGATTGTCAGCTGACACAGAGAGAATTGGCTCTGGTAGAAAGGAAATTACAGGATGCACATGCGGATCACTTGAATCCAGAGCCAAGTATTGATTGTAATCTGGTTATTTTACCTTCTATGCTTTCTCCCACAGAAACTCTAATGCAGAGAGGGGATAATATCTTAGAGTAATTATTTTTAGGACATAAATAGAGTAGGAAAGGTTTCTGGATTGATACAAAAGGAAAATTGAGACTTTGTCAATTAACAGGAATAGGCCCAGCTGAAATTGTGGTCTCTTTACTAATGCTAAAATTACCTCATTATGGGAAAAAAATGAACACTGGCAAAGAGCTTGCAGTAATTTTTTGGCAAAGATTAGCAACAAATACACAAAAGCAAGACTCCAGTTTATAAAAAGAACTAATTGGATTCTCCCTCATATAGTAAAAGGAATACAATTTCTGGGACACCTACATTATATACCCACATAAATAAATCAGAAAAGGTAGGTTAAAGTCAGGAAAAATGAGTAAAATTACTCAAAGACCTTATGATTCCATTCAAAAATCAGAATTATATGATATTCTCATGGTATACTTTCCAGAACCTCTTAATATAGTTACTGACTCTAAACATGCAGAAAGAGTTATTTTACGTATTGAGATTGCTGAACTTATTCCAGATGATTCAAAATTAATTTCATTATTTGCTCAAATAATCAGAAATAGAAATCATCTTGTGAAAATAGAAAAATCCTGTAACTCTCTCCCCCTCGACCCCTTCCTGAGGTCCCTGAAACTAGCCAAGGTTGAGATGGCTGCTTGGGACACACCCAGCAGCCTGAGCCTGAATTCCTGAGACCCACCTGGTGAGCAGCTTGACCTTCCAAGATAAGGCTCTGAGACCATATTCCTGATCTAGCAACCTGGGTGGGGTCACCCAGGAAAGTCCTACCATGAGAATTGTTAACTGTTAACTGTTTGAAGCTTGCACAATGTGTCCTGCTCCAGGAAACAAATGTCTTCATGTGGTCCTTATTGTTTCACAGGAAATAGCTTGCCTGCCTGCATTTCTAAACTCTGTCCTAAGCTGACCGTTGGCCCTGCCCTGTTATCGCACCGAGCCCGCCCATACCCCCTCCCCTACCCAGAGTAGGGTATAAGAATTCTGCCCCCAAAATATTCGGGGCTCCAGGCTTTTCTGCAGTACCTGGAGCCCACACATGTGTGTACCGGTATTCATATTCATATTCATTAAACTCTCTTTTTCTTTAATGTTAACAGTGGTCATTAGCCATGGTCTTGGGGTGTCTTGGGGAGTCTTGGGGTGCCCTAGGGGCGCCCGCCTATTACAATCTCTCATAGGCCTATATGAAATATCAGATCCTGGAGACCCTGAAGCCTCTTAGTCCACAGCTGACTAAGAGGTGAGAGCCACCCTGACTCCCAGGCCAAGCAGAGACCATGGTCTCCAAAGCCCAGACAGGGGACATAGCCCCTGGCATCCCAACAACACCCAGCTTCACCCTAAACCAAAAAAATAAAAGCAGGGAGATCCCCCTCTCCAAGTGCAATCCCCAGCCAAACCCCGCCCCAACTGCAAACTGCATCATCACACATCCACAAGTGGAGGCCCAGCAGACCCATGGTCTACAGCAATTAAGAGCCAACTAAGAGCTGACTAAGAATGATTCCCACATACCCCTGCAATTACTGGAGACGCATAGCCCCTGGGCTAAGAGCTGACCAAGAGTGAATCGAGGAAGCAACAGGAAGATGCCAGTGCAGGAATACATATAACAATATAATAAGACACCACCAGAAGAAGCTGGTGGTTCTATAACATCAAGACCTGAGCATAACAATGAAGAGGAAACAGAAGAAAACAGCCTTTAAAACAACTTTATGAAGATAATAGAAGCTTTAAAAGAAGATATTAAAAAAAATCCCTTAAAAATATAGAAGGAAATACAAACAAAAATAAAAGAGACAAACAAATCCATGAAAGAAAATTTAAAAAGAAAAGAAAAGAAAAGAAACAGGTGAAAGAAACATTCTGGAAATTAAAAATTGAAATAGAAGCATTAGAGAAGGCACAAACTGAGGCAAAGCTGGAAATAGAAAATCCAAAGAAATGAATAATAAGAGAGCAAAAGGAGATTAAGGGGATACAAACTGGAAAGGAAGAAGTCAAACTATCTCTATTTGCAGATGAAATGATCATATACATAAGTGACCCCCAAGTATCTACCAGGAAACTCCTACAGCTGATAAAGACCTTCAACAATACAGCAGGGTACAAGATTAACTCAAAAAAAAAAAAAAAAACAAGAGCCCTCCTACGTGCTAAGGATAAAAGGGCTGAAAAAGAAGTAAGGAAAACATCACCCTTCATGATAGCTGTAAATAGGATAAAAATCTTGGCATAACTCTAATCAAAGAAGTTGCAGACCTGTTTGACTAAAGCTTTAAATCACTGAAGAAAGAAATTGCAGAGGATATCAGAAAACGGAAAGATCTCCCATGCTCCTGGATAAGTAGGATCAACATACTAAAAATGACAATTTTACCAAAAGCAATCTACAGATTCAATGCAATCCCCATCAAAATCCCAACACAGTTTTTTTACAGACCTTGAAAGAGCAATACTCACCTTCATATGGAATAACAGGAAACCCAGGATTGCCAAAACAATCCTGGCCAATAAAAGAACTTCAGGAGGAATCACTATCCCTGCTTCAAGATATACTATAGAGCTACAGCAATAAAAACAGCCTGGTACTGACATAAAAAACAGACTTGTGGATCAGTGGAATCGAATTGAAGACCCCGTATTATCCCACACAACTACGAACACCTGATTTTTGATAAAGAGGCCAAAAATATTCAATCGAAAAAAGATAGCATCTTGAACAAATGGTGTTGACATAACTGGATGGTAGTATGTAGAAGAATGCAAATAGATCCAAACCTATCACCCTGCACAAACCTCAAATCCGAGTGAACCAAAGACCTCAGCATAAACCCAGCTACACTAAACTTGATAGAAAAGAAAGTGGGAAATGCCCTTCAACACAATGGCACAGGTGACCACTTCCTAAATATAACACCAGTAGCACAGACACTAAGAACAACAATCAATTAGTGGGATCTCCTGAAACTGAGAAGCTTCTGTAAGGCAAAGGACACAGTCAATAAGACAAAACTACAGCCTACAGAATGGGAAAAGATCTTCACCAACCCTACATCTGACAGAGGATTGATCTCTAAAATATATAGAGAACTCAAGCAACTAGAGGCCCCAAATCTTAAATAACCCAATTAAAAAATGGGTTTCAGAGCTAAAAGAAGAATTCTCAATAGAAGAATTACAAATGGCTGAAAGGCACTTAAAAAATTGCTCAGCATCTTTAGCCATCAGAGAAATGCAAATCAAAACAACTTTGAGATACCACCTTACGTCTGTCAGAATGGCTAAGATGAAAAACACAGATGACAACCGATGCTGGAGAGGATGTGGAGCAAGGGGAACATTCCTCCATTGCTGGTGGGAGTGTAAACTTGTACAGCCACTCTGGAATGCAGTATGGTGGCTCCTCAGAAAACTGGGAAGCAATCTCCCTAAGGACCCAACAATACCATTATTGGGCATATACTCAAAGGATGCACATTCATATCACAAGGGTATTAGTTCAACTATGTTCATAGCAACATTATTCATAATAGCAAGAACCTGGAAACAACCTAGATCCTCTCAACTGAAAAATGGGTTAACAAACTGTGGTACATCTACACAATGGAGTACTACTCAGCAGTAAAAAAAAGATATCCTAAAATTTTCAGGCAAATGGATGGATTTGGAGAATATCCTCCTGAGTGAGATATCACAAGCCTAGAAAGATAGGCACAGCATGTACTCACTCATAAGTGGATTTTATACAAAAAGCAATGAATACCCAAGCTGCAAACTACAACCTCTGAACAGCTTGGAATCAGAAGGAACTTAACAGAGACATCCAGAGATTCCCCTAAGAAGAGAAAATAGAATAGATCTACTTAGAAAATTGGAATCATAATGAGTTGCAACCTAGAAAATGTGGGAACAAATCATGAGTGAAGGAGATTGTTGAGTAAAAGGAGCGTCAAAGAGGGAGGAAAAAAAAGAGATGGATATCTCAATAGAGGAAGCCAATGTGGGGTTGGAAAGAGACCAGGTGCTGGAGAAACCTTCAAGAAATCACAGGATGTCCCTGCCTAAGTCTCCAACCAATAGCGGAGGTGGTGCCTAAACAGAACTTCCCCTGTAATCAAATGAATAACCACCCTAAGTGTCATCACAGAACCTGCATCCAACAATGAATAGAGGTGGAGGCAGAGATCCATGGCTGAGCACTGTGCCAAGCTCCCGGTCCAGCTGAGAACAGAGGAGGAGAGTCTGTATAAGCAAGGGGATAGGGATCATGAGGAAAATTCCCACGATGATGGCTGCTGGAGCTCTGGGGGGCTTACTAAATGAAGAACAGCCACTGGAGATCCATCAGGAAAAGGAGCTAGGCCGTCCAAGAGTAGGCAACTATCAATTGGCATGGGCATTATGTGGAGCCTCTAGAGGTAGGATCAGATTGTGTTCCTGTGCCTTAGCTGACACCTTGGAGTCCATTATCTGCAGAGGAACATCTAACCCAGTCTTGATATTGGGAAAAGGAAATCGACTTTCCTGGAGTGGATGTGCCACACTGAGCTGACACACCTTGCAACTTCTTGTCCTTTTGGGGGAGGGGATCATTTGATGGGAAGGGAGGAGGCTGAAGGCTGACTGGGAGGGATTGGGAGGAGAGAAGGAGGGGGAATGAGGATACACGGAAAAAAATACTTCTTAAAAATAAATTATATATATGTATATATATGTATGTGTATATATATGTATGTATGTATGTATGTATGTATGTATGTATGTATGTATGTATGTATACACACACATCAGTTTCCAAACAGGTCTATCAGGCCTTCTGGCACAAGGTAATATTGAAATTGATCAGCTATTAATAGGAAATGTGCTAAAAAGCCTCAGAGCCTCAGAAAACATCATGTTAATAGTAGAGGTTTGAGGAAAGTTTTTTTTTTTTTTCATTTTGGCAACAAGCCAAGGAAATGTCCTACTTGTTTTTTGTAATCAAATTCCATTACTTGCAGGAAGTAACCAAAAGGTATTCAAAGAAATGAAATTTGGAAATGGGTGTGTTTCATTTTGCAGAGTTTGGGAAATTAAAGTATGTGCACCATGCCAAAGGTACATATTCAGGATTTCAATGGGCAACTGCTTTAAGTTCTGAAAAGACTGATCTGCAATTATTCATTTACTAGAAATAATAGCCATTAGGGTAAAACCTGAACAATTTAAGACTGGCAGTGTTCCAGCATATATCTCTAGTAATATGAAACAGTTTTTTTTGCATATTACAAGATAGAGCATATTAGAGGAACACCACACAATCCTACAGATAAGCAGTTATTGAAAGATCTAATCGCACTTTAAAAAATATACTTAATAAACAGAAAGGGGTAATAAAGAACCCCAGAAATAGATTACACAGTGCTTTATTAACTTATTAAAATTAAAATACTATTGAGGAAGGAAAGACAGCTTCAGAGAGACATTGGCTAAGAGAAAAAAACTACAGAATTAAATCAGCCTGTCAACTTTAAAGATGTATTGGCCTCAGAATGAAAACAAAGATATTTGTCATGTTGGGGAAGAGGTTTTGCTTTCATTTACAAAAGCAAAGAAAAGCTATGAAAACCATCATGATAAAAATTAGATTCCAATAGGAGAGATCGTGATAGTTTATCATCTTAGTCATTTAATCTAAACTAGCAGTGCCTTCCATTTCATATAAAAAATTATTAAAAGATAATGCTTTTTCTGTTGCTCGCCCCCAAAATTGCCTTAACAAAGATATAACCTGCCAAAAAAGGAACTCCCAAAAGTTAGCATTGGGAGGGGTTTGTTTTTATCTTTCCAGGAGATACAAAGCATCTAAGAATCTAAAGACAAATGTACCAATGAGATATCTGAAGAAGGATGAATCATGAAGAGAAATGTCCCAAGAAAAAAAATAGTATAGCACATCTCCAAAGGATAGAATTTCATAAATCTTTCCAAATGCTTGTTTTTGCTGCTTTCTACAAACATAAAAGGTAAAAGGTCTTTTTTGTGGTCCCAAGCCAACTAAAAATCCAAGCTAACTTTGGAGTTGGAGTATGGTTTTCTTCTTCTCTAAACTCAAGCATGCTTGTTAAAGGGAAATTCAAAATCTGTCTCCTGTCAGAGAAACCACCCAGTATAGGACAGAAGAAAACTAAAATTAAGGGACTATTTTATTGCCACTAATCTCATAATCCTTTGGTTTTATTTTGGCTCTTTAAAACTTCTCTTAAGGTGTAAATATTATCTCAAAATCTATAAGATTAAATATATTTTTCTATTGTGATATTAGTGGTCATGTAGAGTACTAATTAATTCTAGAAGTAAGCTTTATCAAGCTTTCTGTACATTTTTGTGTTTGAGTCTGAAGCAACTAACTAGGAATTATGTTTATGTACCCTAGATGTATTTAACAAATTGTGGTCCTTTAACCTCTTGGAGATAGGGGTATATGATATTAAAATGTTTGTGTTTTCTGCAGTGAACCATGACCATACTTGCAGTAACCTTTGAAATCTCCAAAAAGATGATGGGGTCTCACAACGGCAAATCCACCTGGATGGTGATAACGCCATTAAGATGACAGACCCAGAGATCAGCTTTACAAACTGCTCAGGACACCTTCAAAGCCGTTACTAAGATGGGTCAGTGTTGCTTTTCATTATATTCAGTAGCTGCCCTTTAAGCAACTGCTATCCTAACCAGGAATTGGAACTCTGTAGCTACCAGCAGTGTTGCAAGATGGGAATTCTGTCCCCTCAGGCACCAGCTCTGTCACTCTTGAAGAACCCAGGTTCTTGCCCAGACCCCTGCCCTGGTTATTTTGCAGGCACGACAGGCTACAGAGAAGATGCAGCAGGACATAGGCCACTGAATCAGCAGGATGTGTCCTTGTCCTTGCCCCCCCCACACACCTTGGGCTCAGCCCTAATTACAAAAACAACCCCACTAGATGTCCCCATATGGTAGAAAAAAACAAAAGCTACAACCAGCAGGCTCTGAACCTCTTTCATGATAAAGATGGAATGCTGTAACCACAGCAACTGATGTAAGAGATAAGAACTTTCCTGCAGGTGCAACTGACCAATGAAGCCAAGGACAGGCAACTCTACCATGGAGATATACCAATCCTGAGTCTGTTCCTTTGCAGCCCATAGACCTTCAACTCCCTCCAGCCCCTAGCTTTACATCCTATAAATACCTGCCCCAATGCTGCTCAGGGTCTCTCCTGTTCTATTGCTACAACAGACCAACAGAGAGCTCCAAGTTAACTCACAAAAAGACTCTGCTTTTGCATTGGATCTGATCTCGTGGTGGTCTTTGGGGGTCCAGGTTCTGAGCACAGCACTCTATCCATCAGTAGAACTCAGAATTCAAAGACTGAAGTGGAATTCTGCTCACTCAGAGAGGCTGAATAGGAAGTAGCTGAACTCTCCTAGCTTGCATATCCCCCAAAATAGGGCATTCTTCTGCTCAGCCCTCTAAAGAACCCTAGCTGAGCATGGTTCCTTCCTACCACTTCCTCTCAGCTAGTTCTGACTCAGCCCCCTGACCTCAAGTTAATTTTATTTAATCAAACAAATGTAGCATGTCTTTGCATCATTAAACAAATATTCCACAGCATAAATGAATGTAATATAAATTAATATTCCATAATACTCCACCCTCACAGACTTGACCATTATCCCAATTTTCTGAGTCCCTTAAAGATGCTGCCACTCCCAGACAACAGAAAGTAATTTTAAGAACATGATGTCCACATTCCTGAGAGGTTGGGTGGGTAGTTTTTGGTCATTTGGTTCATTATGGATGTTTGCCATTGTTTAGGGGAGTTAGTTGCAAGTTTGTTATTGGTCATAATCAGGAAGGAAATTAAACAGAGGAAGTTAGATTCAGGGATCTCTTTCTGAAAAGAAAAAATTAGAATAAAGGAATGATAGGATAACAGGGTAGATTATTGAATCTACTTTTAGACTAAAAAGCAACTACAATTGTTAAGGTTGGAGCAAGGGAGACAAACCAAGGCACAGTCTTAGGTCTCAGTCTTAGAAAGGAAAAAAAAACCAAAAACTTTATTCCACAGACCTGGGTACGGGCTCCTATTTACAAATGAGAGAAGCTTTTATAGGGCAGGGAGTAGGGGGTCAGGAATGTGGCTCCTGCAGCTGTGTAGGTAACCAAGGTAACCACATAATCTGGCAGACAAAGCTTTTCCAGAACAAACAGATACTTAGTTAGATCTTATCACAACAGGGAGAAATTCTGTCATCTTGGGGATTTTACAATGCTCTGTTGATATTTATCATGTGGTGGGGGCTATTGTGCACCATCTGGAAAGCCCCCTCCCTTCACACTAGTCTCAAATATCTTATTGGTATGGGTTTTTGTGTACTGATACAAATTTAAAGTTACTTTTGTTACAATACACTCTAAGGTATTGTACCTATGCAACTCATTTAAAATTGTAATGTAAAGTTCTAGTCCTTAAAGACTACTATTACAAACTGTTTAGAATAATTAAGATAACAGTCAAACTTGTAGTAAGGGTTTGGATGTAGACAGAAATCAGCTTTATTTAGCCTCATGTATTTTAAATAGATAGGTGATCTCCAAATACTTCTGAGATCTATACAATATGGCATTTAAGATGTTTTAATATCATCTTCATGATAGTGAGACATGTCTGCTCCTGGCAGCACTAATCTTCAAAAAAGGATGGTGGGTATCAAAGCACCACTATATGGAGTTTGCTTTAATTGTGGTTGTTACCGGCTGGATTAAAGAAAAAGACCTCGGACCCAGATTTCTTACAAGATAAAAAGAAAGTTTAATGGATACACTCATGAGCGGACTCAAGGCACTGTGGAAGCCAAGAGCCCCGAATGCTTTCAGAGTAGAATTCTTAGACCACACTTTGGGTAGGGGAGGGGGGAGTACAGTGTGGTAAGGAAGTTGCAAGGTTGTCAGGATAAAGAATGCTTGTAATTATCTCGGGTGGTCCTGCTTGAGAGATTACAAGCATGAGGTGTGAGTTCCAGAAGGTCAAGCTAGTCAGGTGGGTCCCAAGAACTCAGGAAGCACATCCTGTGAGCAGTTGAGCAAGCTGCCATAAATCCTGTGAACAAAGCTTTTCCGAGAATCTGAGCCCTGAGCAAACTGCCATCTAATTTAGTGATACAATGGAGCCGAAACTCTGTTCTGAGCAAGCTGCCACTAGTGTGTTTGATACAATTGAACTGAAACTCTGTCAACCTTGACTAGTTTCAGGGACCTCAGGAGGGGGTCGAGGGGGAAAAAGTTATACAGGATTTTTCCATCATTACAGGAAAGGAGAAGGGAGTCAAACAGGATTTTAGGATTTTCTGTTTTCACAGTGGTAAAGTTAGCTGTTTGGCAAAAAAAAAAAAAAAAAAAACAAAAACCTGCCCTTACTTCAAATGCTGATAGCATGCTGTCCAAATTTGTCAGATATTCTCAGCCTGTGGGCCAAAGGTGGATGCTCCAAAATTACAGAGCAACCCTGATGACTGTCCAAGCAGCCAGCTGTCTCTGTCATTTCTCTAGTTTTGGATATTTAATGCCCTGTACTTTCTGATTACTCAGGTAATCTTTTATTCTTCTCAGGTCTCTGATGGGTTGAAGACTTGATAGTTTTACCATTTTCTTTGTTATAAAATTCAAAAAAGAAACAAAAGATATGTAAAGTTACAAGGTTGAGAAAAATAAAAGTTTAAGTTTATCAAAGAAAATGTTTTAAGGCCTAAGAAAGACATTTTTAGGTTGGTAACCAAGTTATGGTAGTGGTTTAGGTATAAAATTTTGTACTCTCCAAGATAAAATAGATAATAGAGGATTTTCTTTGAACTTTCCAAATCAAGTTGATTAGACATTGTGAATATAATTCTTACTTGATAATCGTTCTTATTATATATAATTTTACTGTGTTAGAGTTAAAATTCTTTCTTTTTATTTAGACAACACCTGATAATTGGTCTTACTGTATATAGTCTTACTGTGTTAGAATTAAAACCTTTCCTTTTTATTTAGACAAAAAGAGAGATATGTTGTAGGATATTTGAACTGTGAAACTTTGAGACTGTGTTAATAAAACTCACCTTGGATCAGGGGGCAGAGCCAGTGACTAGTTGATAAGATTAGCTATAGAGAATATGGAGGACCTGGGAAGATGGATAGAGAGGTGCACAGGGAGGAGTAAAGAGGACTTAGAATTGCAGTCCTTTTGGTTTGGGGTAGATGGAGAGATGTTCTTTTGTTGGGTCTCCAGCTGAAGGGCTATCTGGTTGCTTCTCAGTTTCTCTGATCTAGCAGGTTTTCACTCTATCTAACTTCTGAATATTGGTTAACAAAACAACTTAGATAAAAAAAAAAAGCAACATATAGGCAAAAGCAGCCACATTATTCATCAAAGTATCACAAGAATAATCTCTAGCCAATATATTAAAATTCTTCTTCTCTGAAACCACTTAATCCAGCCCTCCATAGTTCAAATCACACTCAGCACCACTAATTCTCATGCTCTTACCAGAATGGCCCATTAAGAAACCCTTAATCCACTTTTCTATTCTATAGTCCCTAGGTCCTTCTAGCAAAAGCATGGCCAGGCTTATCACAGCAATATCACACTCCTGTTATCAAATTCTGTTTAGGGTTTCTATTTCTGTGAAGAGACACCATGACTACAGTAACTCTTATAAAGGGAAAACATTTAATTAGGGTGGTTTATATTTTTAGAGGTTTAGTCTATTATCATCATGATGCAACTCGGTGGCATGCAGGCAGATATGGTGTTTATAGTGATATACTGTGTATTAAAAAAAAAAAAACAAACCTGTCTGTAATATCAGAGGACAGAATCATCCACAGCCAAGCCATGAAGGTCAGAAAGTGGTGACCCATGTCTTTAATCCCATTGTTAGGAAGACAGAAATCCATCTAGATCTTTGTAAGTTCAAGACCTAACAGCCAGGCAATGGTAGCTCACATGTCCTAGCTCTGGTAGCGTTGAACCAAAAAATAAAATATCTGTGAAGGGAAAGAAATATAAGGCAAGAGAAGGCAGAAATTCAACCATTCTGTTTGAGAGACCAGTCAGGCTGAGGACCTGTGAAGATGACACTGACAGTGTTCAGCCTGAGGAGTTGGCTAGGTGAGAAGTGGCTGTGGTTTGTTTTTCTGTCTCTCTAATATTTCAGCTCCCCCCCCCCCAATATCTGGTTCCAGGTTTTTATTATATTAAGTAGAATTTATGCTACAAATCCCACTTACTGCGGGACATGAACATTCACATAAAGTTTAAGAAGGGTTCTAGAACACACAAAGGACGCTAAAAATAGCTTCCTAGTGGTGTCTCTCAAGTAGGCCTGGGTACAGAGTGGCACTTGGGCTTGAGTTACAATGTAGCAGGTTTGCACTGTGCAGCTTAAGCTGCAACAAGGTTGGTTTCTAAAGTTTCACAAGAGCCTCAGTACATGTGACCAATTTGAGGTTACTGATAATAAAGACAGAACGAGAATAGAGTAAAACATGGCTTCTTGGTAGCAGCATTTTCTCACATGGGTTCTGTTTGGCAATCATAGGTACAGCTCCTTTAAGAGAGGCTGGCTCTTTTAAGAGGCCCTGCCACAAACACGAGGCTTATGAACAGTAGGTGGTAGTGCACTACTTGGTAGCAGTGTGAACCCTAAAATTCCCCAGAGTTGGGGTTCCAGTACTTCTGCCATGAAGCTAAGCTCTCACAGACCAAGAAGCTAGGTGAAGCAAGCTTCCATAGCTGAACCTTTATTCCTAGACATGTCTTAGCAGAGTAAAGGTGTGGTAAGAAAAAGAGAGATAAACAGTACAGACAGATAGAGACAAAAAGAAAAAGAAAAACCTCTAAGCAGTTTACACTGTATCTAAAAATATAATATGCTTGGGAGAAAAAAAAAGAAAGAAAAAGATAAAGTCCCTAAACACATACATACATACATACATACATACATACATACATACATACACACACACATACACATACATACATACATACATACATACACACACACATACATACATACATACATACACACACATACATACATACATACATACATACATACACACACACATACATACATACACACACACACATACATACATACATACATACACACACACACACATACATACATACATACATACATAAAGGCTCTTTACCTTTCCTCTGCCATTGTGCACTGTACTACCGACTCTGATGCTCACCATATCTTCTCACAAGACTTTCAGAATCAAGTGATCCCTAGCCAAGAAACAAAAGCAAAATCGTCCTATTGTAATATGAGTTTCTAGCCCGGCCTAGTCCCAAGGTCTGGACCTACCCACCACTGCTTAAGCCCCCCAAAATGACTCAGATGCTTATATGAATTTCATGCTGCTTGGCCTATGGTTCTGGCACATTGCTAACTAGTTCCTGCATCTTAATTCAATCCATTTCCATTAATCTGTCTTGCCACGTGGCCCATGGCTCACCTGTGTTACTTTTACATGTTGATTCTTGAGTGACTGGATGGTGTCTCTCTTGACTTGACCCTCCTTCCCCTATCTACGCTCTGATTTCCCACCTACTTCTAGGATGCCTGCCATAGACCAAGACAGTTAATTTATTATCCAATGACATTCACAGCATACAGAAAGACATCCCACATCATTATCCCTCAATGGACTCTAATGAAAACTAATAACAAAATCGGGTACACCTCCAAGAGAAGACCCTGGAGGAGAACAAAGCTGGGTTTGTAAGTATTCACACAATGGCAAGACTGAGAGTTTATACTGAATCATGGTGGTTATCAGTCAATTCTACTAGATGGAGATCACCATTTTTAACCTGGAGGCTTGGTCATGTTTATGTTGGGGGAGTACTTTGTTCAGTAATTAAAATGTAGAATCTTTCAAAAAAATAGTTATGTGTATGTATACAAACACACACACACATACATACATATATCATGCCATGAAAAGATGGACAATACGCCGAGATTCTGGATACTGTGTGTTATGTTGTCTTTGAATTGTTTGCTGAGGAAGGAACAAGAGCTGCTAGAAGACATTTGTTTATAAAAACTGCTGGATTAATATAAACTGTATATTTTTGTAAATGGCTTGACTTTTACAAAGTCAAAGATTTGTTACTTTGGAAAAGAGGTTTTCTTTTTATTTCCACAAGAAAATGAGAGGGTGGGAATTCATTCTGGGTTAAGAAAAAGCAGGTTTGATACAGGGATCCCCCATGAAAAACCTCCAAGGGAATGGATGACCCAGATGATCCAGCATTTCATAGCACCTCTGTGGTAGTTTCTGCTGAGCTCTGTATCCAGAACAGCTTCAAAGAGACTAACTGAGATGACCCAGCTTCACAGAATACTCCAGTCAAGACTTTACCATAATCTGAATTTTCTCAGGATCCCCATAAGATTACCAGCACCCCTAGTCAGCAGGAAGTAGTCTAAAAAACTACGCCCACATTCCCAAAAATGGATTATGAATGTCTGTCTTTATTAATAACATTTTACAAGTTGTTATAAATAATGATCAAGAAAAAGGCTATATAAAGGAGATTATATTTGGGGTTCTTGTTTTAAGAAGAGAAAATGGGGAAATGCTGTGGAACTATGCTCTTGTACACTGTAAATATTGATTTAGTAATATGCTGATTAGTCAAGTAAATAGACAGGAAGAGGTAGGGCAACCAGACTAGGAAAATTCTGGGAAGCTTAATCTTATGAGCAGAGACAGGCAGATGAAGAGGAAAAAAGATGAGAATTCTGCGCTGAAAAAAGGTACTAAGCACATGATTAAACAAGATAAGAATCACAGGTTAGTTTAAGTGTAAGAGTTAGCAAGTGATACGCCAAATAGCATGTAATTAATATAAGACTTTGGCAAAGGAATTGGCTGGGCAAGACAGAGTCACCTCTGACAGAGGAATCACTGAGAGTCCTACATCTTGATAGAAAAGGATCAGGAAGTGATCTGAGACACTGGGCAGTATCTTGAGCATATATGAGACCTCAAAACCTGCCTCCACAGTGACACACTTCCTCCAACAGACTATACCTACTCCAGCAAGGCCATGGCTCCTAATAGTGCCACTCCCTATTTTCTCAAATCACCACAGTACTTCTTTATAAAAGAGTGTAATGGGGACACTGAAGCAATGGAGCCTACAAACTGAAAGTCCTGACACCTATCATGGCTCATGCCTGTATCCCAGGGCTTAGGAAACCGAGGCAGGTTTGTCCTGATGTTTTTGTTTGTTTTTGCTATTACATTTTTTACTGTAAGTGTGTGTGTATTAAGTATGTATGTGCTTGAGTGGAGTATCATGGTGTACATGTGGAAACCAGAAATCAACTTGTGGGATTCTGTTCTTTTCTTCCATCATTTGGGTTCCAAGGCCCGAAAGCACATCATCAGGGTGGGTAAATGCCTTTGCCTGATGAATCCTCTTGCCACCTTGCCTTGAGTTTGAGGCCAATGTATGTTATATGTTGAGGTCTAGTCTACCCCTGGCTATGTAGGGTGACAGAGTGAGATTCTATCTTAAAAAACAAAAGAAAAAAAAAAAAACCTCTTGCTTTCCTAGAAATCTCATGCTAAAGGAAGGAAAGCTTGAGGCTATGGAACCAGAGGAAGAACTTCCAGGAGGAGAGTCACATAGTTCTGACAGCTTATCCCACAGATAAATTAACATACACATTTCCTGGCTTATAATATGTGTATAAAATTATAGCAGTGACACAGGAAGACAATTCTAGAAGAGTGGTTCTCAGCCTGTGGGTCACCTAAGACTATCAGAAAACACGGATATTTACATTATGAATCATAATATTAGTAAAAACACACTTATGAAGTAGCACCAAAACTGGTTTTATGGTTGGAGTCACCACATGAGTAACTGCATTGAAGGATCGCAGTATTAGGGAGGCTGAGAACCACTGCTCCAGAACCTTCTCTTCTTGGTACTCCTTGGTTAAACATGCATCGGTTTGGATCATGGACTCATCTTTATCTCCCTGACGAGACATAAAAGCCATTTGGATTCATCTTGAGTCACTTTGCTGCACCAGCTGATCAAACTGTTCCCATCCTCTAAAGCCTGAGGAACCATTGTAGATAAAGAAAGAATCGGGGCTAAAATATCAGGAAACGTGTTGGCTGGATTTTGAATTTGAACAAAATTTGATGTGGTCTCTATTGCAATTCAAGTAGACAAAGAAAATACTAAGTGTGTGTTATGAGAACAGGATATAGGTGGTTCTCAGGTGCCTTAGGGACAGGGTTCTTGTCCTTGGTTCTGTTGAGGTCACAGTCCGGAAATGCTGAGTGGTGGTTCTGTTTCTGGCTGTGGTTTCCTACTTTTCTTTTCCTGCAAAGTATACAGAAGGAGATGCTAGAAATTGAACAGCAACTGGATGCCTCCAGAGAAGGACAACTGAACTTAATGCCTTTCATCTGTCTCACCCTCGCTTCTTCTAGAAGCCCTGTACAGGGCCCATAGACTGACTAGCAAACGGCCCACTCATGTCCTACAGGAGCTCTGCATTCATTCTTTCTTTTTCTAGCTCCCACTTATAATAATATAATGCTAGCCTGTTGCCCATGAAATTCACTCTTTGAGAGACAAAGGACCTGGATGGCACTGGCTTTGGTTGCTTTGGTGGCTGTTTATTTGTCCAGAACTTTAGCTATCTGAGATATGTGCACCTGATATGGAAAAGCCTTCGTTGTTCTCAAGGACCCCATATATTCTCTTGAATGTTCTCAACCCATGAATCATGACCCCTTTGGGGATTACATAGCAGATATTTATACTATAGTTCACAGCAGAAGCAAAATTACTGTCACGAAGTAGCAACAAAATAATTTTATGCTTGGGAAGCTATCACAACATGAGGAACTATATTAAAGGGTTACAACATTAGGAAGGCTGAGAACCACTGTCCTAGAGTTTCCACACATGGTGTGCATTGACAATCCCATAACTGGGGAGGAAGAGGGATGGTCTCTAGGACACACTGGTGAGCCTTGCCCTAGCTTGACCTCACTTCACCCCAATTGGTAAGCTCCAAGCAAATAGAGGATCTGCCTAAATCAAAGAAAGTGGATGGAATTCCTGTCCTCTAATCTCCATGTGCACCTGCATACTCATGAATATGCACACACACACACACACACACACACACACAGAAACAATCAAAACACAAAGCTTTGCTTCTGGAATAGAGGCAGATGATCCTCATTTCTTTTGCCCTGTTGTAAGTATAGTTTGAATTTGACTAACTGTTCGTAGACATAAGCCAAACTGCTTTACTTTATACTTTTCTTCAAACATATTATAAGTGAGATTTTTGTTGTGTGATATTTTGTTTGTGTTCTGGCAACTAAAGCTTGTCTGGAAATCAGAAGGCAGAGATAGTCACTAGTTAGACATAGAGGCCAGGCTGTGATGGCTCACACCTTTAATCCCAGCACAACTGGGGGTGGGGGGTGTAGAGATAAGAATATAAAGCAGGTGGGGACAGGATATCAGCCAATTCAGGCCAGAACTGGAATGAAGTAGTTTAAACCATCTAACTTCAGTTCTGGCTTAACTGTCAATCAAATCTTTTCTTTTGCCAATTTCTGTTTCTTCTTTTCCTTTTAAATATAGGGATGCTAAGTGTGAGCTCTTACAACCTCTGAGCTGTAAGAGACCTACCACAATTAATTGCTTACTTTTATAAGAGTTGCTGCTCATGGTATCTTTTCACAGCGATAGATACCCAAACTAAGCCACTAAGACAATGGGTTTATGGATACACACACCTGGTAATATTCTGACAGGTTTAGGTTTAAATAGAGGGCAAAAGGTATGCACAACTAAGTGGTCCACGCTTCTTTGATGGTCTTTTTCTTAGCGCCCATCTCTCAGTAAGGTGGCCTGCTAAGTTGTCACAACCAAGTGAGGCTTTTTTGTGGGAGATGAGTTCTTCCACTGACTGGCAACTTCTTTCTCTGAGCATGAGGCTCCTATAGAAATGCCATATTCTTGGGGACTTTGATTTCAGTAGTGCAGTTGTCAAAGGGAGACACAGGAGTATAACTAGGCCTTGAATGTGCTAAGCACGTGCTGGACTAGTTACATCTCCAGCTGCTATTTTTAGTCTTTTTGGTTTTCTATGGAGGTCCATTTTGTTTATTTTGTTTTGCTTTCTCTTACATTAGGTTGTTTGCATCTCTTCAAATGACAGGGGATCTGGGAAGAACAGCAATGTTTGCTATGCACCAGACATAGCAAACTCTGTGAATTCCCTTTAAATAATCCTATCAGGGTTGGAGAGAGGTTTTTGTGGTTAAGAGGCTCTTGTTTTTAAAGGACTCACAGCCTCTCAGAGGCCCAGAGCTCCAGTTTGGAGAAATCTGATTCTTATCTTCTTGGAAATGTTGCAGAATAAAACATTTGCTTAAATATGTAAAGATGTTTTGCTGTTTCACCTTGCCTGCCTAAGGCACCTGATTGGTCTAATAAAAAGCTGAACAGCCCATAGCTAGGTAAAAGAAAACAAATAGGTGGGGCTATAGGCAAAGAGAAAAGAGAGCCAGCCAGTGAGCCAGCTGCCAGACAGACACGGAAGAAGAAGGAAAGCAGGATGAACAGTACATAAAGGAGGTAAGTGAGCCTCTGCGCAGCACACAGATTCATAGAAATTTAATTTGTTAAATTTAAGTTAAAGTTTAAGGTTATCTAAGTTAGAGAAAAAAGCTAGCTAGAAACAAGTCTAAGTTAAGGCCAAGCATTCATAATTAATAAGTCTCCAAGTCATGATTTGGGGACTGGGGGTTCAAAAAAGTCTACCATATGGGCACATGCATTACTGTATCCTAATGTGCGTACCCACCTACCGACATACCATAATTAATTAAAAATTAATATTTTCAAGACAATGGTGGTTCATATCTTTAATCCCAGCACTAGGAGGCAGAGGCAGGTGGATCTCTGTAAATTCAAGGTCGATTTAGTCTATAGAGTGAGTTCAGACACAGGCTCCAAAGCTATACAGAGACTCCCTATCTCAAAAAACAAAACAATTTTTAAAAATCCTATCAAACTGGTTTTTCACATAAAAAACAGAAGTTTTGTCTATGTTTACACAGTGATTAAGTGACTATGGATATTTATCTCCAGCAGAGTGGTACACACCTTAGATCCCAGCTCAGAAGGAAGAGGGAAAGAGATAAGGGAGATGAATGCCAAGTCTGTAGGCTAAGGCCTCTAAAACAAAACCCCTCCTGGGAATGTAGCTAACCACTAAAGTGTTGGTTTTGTTGTTTTTGTTTGGGGTTATGTTTGTTTATGTTTGTTTTGTAAAGGCTTCCCATACCATTATAACAAGTTTATTTATTTATTATTTTCTTGTTGCTGTGCTGAGGCCTCACCTGTGTTAGGCCAATGTTCTGCCACCTCTAGGAATTGAGATGTTACTCACAGCTGACAGGGAGCCTTGTTAGATTAAATCTGGGACAAGATTAGAGAACAGGACAGAAGGTGGGTCTGTCCCTGTCAGATGAGCTCTGAACTCATGACAAGTGGCAGTGTGTACAAAAATGGGATCCTGTGACATTTGACCTGAGGACAAGTTGGGAGAAATGATGAGAGAGGAAAGGACAGTAACTGATGCGGACAGTAAGGATCAGGACATTCAGGTGGAAGTGTCATATGTCACCAGTGGATAAAAGATGCAGAGAAAGTCCCTGACCCCTGTGGGAATGGATGGCTCAAGTTGGCTGACCCAAGACAGCCTTAGGGGACCATGCTACTCAAGCAGTGAGCAATTGAGACGTGGCCTGTAAAAATCCACAGACCGGTAAAACAGGTAGGAAGATCATTAAAATGCAAAGTAGAGAGTAATAAATACTATCCATGAAGCACAAAGTCATGTGGGAGTTCAGAGGAAGCATGCTGCTTAATAGCTCTGAATCTCTGTGAACTGCTTTGTAAAATCTGGCTGAACCAAATGATCTCTGAGATCCCTCTTATCTCTAAACCTCTCAGTCTATTTAGTTTGACTTGTACTCAATAATATGATAGATGCCATAAGACACAAGGGACAACCTCTTCTCTGGGAGCCTACACACACACACACACACACACACACTGCTGGAGATGGAGTTAATTTATGACAAAGGGATGAATTTGGGGACACAGTCTGTGGGCAGTAAATCTGGTTGAGAAGGCAGAGTACTGAGCACACAATGCTCCACGGAGGAGAAAGTGAACATGGGCTGAGGAGACAGAGAAGAACAGAAGCAAAGGTCTGCAAAGTCAGGTTTTAGACAGGCCAGGTAAAGCCTAATTATCTTATAGGCCAGAGGATGGAGCTGTTAAGACTGAAACCTGGGACAAATAACTGAGGTGAGATGGGATTATGTTCTGGTACATTGGTTTAATAAAATGCTGATTGGCCAGAAAGCAGACAGGAAGTGTGGGCAGGGCTACCAGACTAAGAAAACTCTGAGAAGAGGAGGAACAGAGCAGAGACACTAGCAGACACAGAGGAAAGAAACCAGGATGCTCTGAGAAAAGTTACTAAGCTATTTGGCTTAGTCATGGGTTAGTTCAAGAGTTAAGAGTTATCAAGTCATATGCCTGGGCCATAGGTCAATCAGCATGAAATTAATGTAAATTTCTGTGTGATTATTTGGGGCTAAGTGGCAGTGGGGCTTCGAGTGGCTCTTAACCTGAGGCTAGGCCAGAAAGGTGGGGCCAGAAACTGCTTAATATACTGAGGTGCCTATTAAACACATCAAAGTGGACCAGGCCACCAGGTTTTCCCAGTATCCCTCAGTCCCTACTTGTTACAGTGTATGGCTGCCATATCTGCCATCTGCCCTGAACTCAGCAACCCAGGACTGAGCTGCCCTTCCCCCAGAGGCTCTTCCTGTAAAATCCAGACACTTTTGGTTACCTTTCCTCTTTTATACCTTTGGCCTCCTGGCTGCTGTATCTGATCTCTGCCCCAGCCCCTCCTTCTCCCTTCCCCTGCCCTCTCTCACGTGGCCCAGCTCAGTCTGTCTGGTCATGCTCACTCTGGACTCTCCCAGACATCTCTGCCTCTGGCTATGTTCCCCCTTTTTTCTACAATAAACTTTCTCCTCCACCATACCCAGAGCTGTCCTAGTCTTTCCTTTCCTTTTTATTTCTTTTTTCAGGGGTGTGGGATTTAGAATTCATGCAGATGAAGAACTACTAAAGACTCTTCAGCTGTATTGTATGATTATGCCATAGGACACAGTCTTACTTGTGTATTGGTCCTAGGGATGAGCCTTTCACATGCTAACCACATCTTTTCTGGAATACAACAATTTTATTGTTATTGGGTGGAAAGGTTAAGACAAAAATCTCACCCTGTAGCCCAGGCTGGCCTTGACTTGGCAGTGAGTCTCTTGACATCACTTCCCAGTGCTGGAATGACAGGTAAGTGCCACCATTCCTGCTCACTACTATTGTTACAGTGTAAAGATGAGATTTTCCTGGCCTAACCTAAGATTTGACCTCTTGTGCTATCATGCTAACTTTCTGTTTGCTAAGAAAATACTTGTTCACTAACCCCCTCCTGAGCAACACAGGATGTACTTCCTCCATTACTTGGCTGGGACCGCATTCCACATTCCTGATATAGCAACCTGGGTGGGTCCACCCAGGAAAGCCCTACCATAAGAACTGTTAACCCGAAGCAGGCAAGAACTTTCTGAAGCTTGCACAATGTGCCCATCATGACCATTGCTCCAGGAAATGAATGTTTTCAGGTGGTCCTATTGTTTCACAGGAAATACACTTGCCTGCCTGTCTGCCTGCCTGCCTGTCAGCATTCCTAAACTTCGTCCTAAACTGACCTTTGGCCCCGCCCTGTTATCATGTTGAGCCCGCCCACACTCCCTCCCCTACCCAGAGTGCAGTATAAGAATTCTACTCTGAAAGCATTCGGGGCTCTTGGCTTCCACAGTGCCTGGAGCCAACACATGAGTGTACTGGTATATCATTCATTAAACTCTCTTTTTCTTTAAAGTTAACAGTGGTCATTAGCCGTGGTCTTGGGGTGTCTTGGGGTGCTCTAGGGGCACCTGCCCATTACAACAGTGCTGGTGACTGAATCCATGGCCTTGTCTATGCCCGGGTGTGCTCAACCACTGAGCTACACATCTGTCATAGATTTTTTTTTTTTTTTTTGGTTTTGGTTTCATTTTAGTGCAACAGAGTCTCATGTAGCCTAGGCTGGCCTTGAACTCTTATTAATCTCCTTGCCTTCACCTCTAGAGTGCTAGGATTATGGACTCCTAACTACCACTTTTTTTGAGACAGGGTCTCTCTATATAGTTCTGGCTGCCCTGGAACTCACTAGGTAGCTCAGGCTAGCCTTGAATTTCAGAGATCTGCTTGCCTCTGCTTCCAAGTGCTAGGATTACAGACGTTAAAGAGGTTTTCCACCAAGCCCTATAGCAGGCACAGTTTACAGAAAGCACCCAGAAATCAGGATTGTTAAACACACAGGCTTTTCCTCTTGAACACAAGGGATGTGCATGCCTGTTTTCCATTCAGAAGGTAGTGAATGGAAGGAATCAATTAGTATCTGGTGATCTTTTGCTATTCTATGCAGCCAGCCTTTACCTGAATCCCCTAAATCCTGACCAATTCTCTCAGTCAATAGAACCCATCTTTAGGCTTATTACAAATCCTTTCTCCCTAGCCTCTTACCCTGAGCACTGTTTCTCAGTCAATAGAAGTCATTCTTATGTTAAAGGTCACAGGTGCTTCACTAAAGAGATGCACTTGGCAAAGGAGCTTCAATGGAGCCCTACCTAAAGCTTTGCTGTGATAATTGCCATGTGGAACCACTCCCTCTCCCCCCACACACCAAAGTTCTACTGTGTTTAAATGTGTAAGAAAAATGAGCTCTTCAGCCAGACTCCAGATGTTTTCTTCAGCCAGACTCCAGATGTTTTTGACCCGGCACTGGTTAAGTCATGCTGACCCGAGTTTCAGCTTTACCTTGTGTGTGGTTTCTTTACCTGTAGTGATACTTATAGGGAACCCCACAATGCTTGGCTACCACAGCGTTCGACACGTCAGAGTGTGTGTGTCCAAGGCAGAAGACAACTTGTAAAAGCAGCTTCTCCCTTTGCACATGTGGATTCCAGAGACTGAATTCAGATCTCCATGCTTGGTGGCAACACCCAGCCCTTGAAGTCATCCTCAACCCAAATAAAATATTGATTTGATTTTCTGTGTATGAACGTTTTGCCCATACAGAGGTCAGAAGAGGGCATGGGATCTTCTGGGACTGGAGTTACATATGGTGATGATCTACCATGAAGGCTGAGAATTGAACCCAGGTCCTCTGAAAAAGCAGCCAGTGCTCTTAACTGATGAGCCATCTCTCCAGCCCCCACATTCCTCAGCTATTTTTAATGCACCAGTTATCTTACTGTAGTTATCCCTTCCTTCCAGTTTCACTAGCCATGCTGAACTGTTTAGTAGCCCCCAGGTCTGAAGCATTCACTCCCCCAGGTTCTCTCAGCAGAGGAAACCACCTTGGTGCCCTCCAGGTTTTTCAAATCCACTTTCAATGACTGCGTGACTGAGTTGGTGAAGACCCAGCCTCTTCCTGCCAGATGAGAGAAACCAAAGGATCCTCCTAGCTTGGGGCTCCTTGGAGGGACTGTAAGGACCTTTCCAGAGGTTCAGCTAAATGAGCTCAGTCTTACCCTGTCTGCTCTCTCACAGAGCTGACCAGAAGAGCGCTCTCTAACAACAAACTTCCCGCATTTTCTTTTTCCACCCCACAGTTTGTTTCCTGAGGAATGAATCAATAGCTCACATAACAATTATAATTTTCACTTAACTTTCATCTATGCTATTTAACTATGAAACATTTTGTTTTGTTTGAAGCAATATGAAGATAGAGTTTTCCTTGCCTAGCCTGAGATTTGACCTCTTAGAATCCTCCATCCCTGAACTATAATTAACCCATGTGCTGTTTACTGAAGCAGGAACTTTCTGAAGCTTGCACATTGTGCCCATTGTGACCATTGCTCCAGGAAATGAATGTCCTCTGGTGGTCCCCTGCTTGCCCAAGACTTGCTATTGTTTCACAGGAAATAAGTCACATTCCTAAACTCTGGCCTAAACTGACCTTTGGTCTCGCCCTGTTGTAACTTCCCTATCTCACAAGCCCAGATGTATCCCCTCCCCTACCCAGAGTGCTGTATAAAACTTCTGCCCTAAAAATATTCAGGGTTCTTGGCTTCCATAGTGCCCTGAGCCCACACACGTGTGTAATCATAAACCTCCTTTTTAAAAGACAGCCCAACTACTGGGGGTCTCCTTTTGCACCCACCGGTTACATCTGGAAATTCCACTGAGATTTAAACGACCCTCATGGGCGCCAGGAGGGGATTCATAAAGTGAAACCCGCAGTGGCTGCCGAGAACGAACTGAGTCTCTCTTGGCTGTGACCGACAGACGTGTCAGGGAAGTCACGGGCCACTGACTCTTGAGGGATGCCTCGGAGTGTGAGGGGCGACCAGCCTGCTGTCTTAGAATCTGTAGAATTGTTGCCAGTTTCCAGTCGAGCTCAGAGGTCCGGACCATTAGATCTGTTTTTATTTTCATTTTGCCATTCACGGCGCAGCCGGCTTTGTCTGTGTGTTTCTGTCTGTCTGTTTTGTTGGACTCTGTCTCCTTGTTGTCGAAATGGGTCAAAAATCCTCAACCCCACTCTCACTTACCCTCTCCCACTGGTCTGAAGTCTCAGACCGGGCTAATAACTTATCCCTCACTGTTAAGAAAGACAAACGGCGGACTTTTCTGTGCTTCTGAATGGCTGACTTTCAGTGTGGGATCCCCCACACATGGGCACTTTCCATCTAGAAACCATCTGAGCAGTCAAAGCCATTGTCTTCCATCCAGGTTCCCTGTGGACACCCAGACCAGCAAGCATACATTTGGGTCTGGGAGGACCTGGCTGAAAACCCTCCTGATTGGGTGTGGCCATTCCTACCTCCTCCACCAACTCCCTTGAAGTAAGGCTCCTCTGCAACTATGCTTCCTCTTAAATTCCCCTCTAAGCCCTCTGTCCCGTCCCTCTATCCGCCTCTGCATACGCCCATCTTAACAGAGTCTCAGATGGATCTTCTCATGCTGGATGGGACACCTCCTCCCTATCTGACAGGACCCCCAGAGGCTCCCCCTGCCCAGGCACCCCCAGCGCCATTGAGAGTGAGATCAGAGCAAGGGACCTGGAGCCGGAGAGCCCAGCCACCTGAGGGTGTTGCTGTCACACTCCCTCTCCACCCTCACGGGCGATGGTGGATGATGGGCACCTTTCTTGAAAGATCCTGTTAAACTATCTGGCCGTTTGGAGTCCCTTATGTTCTCTCATCAGCCCACTTGAAATGATTGACAACTCCTAGGAACTCTCTTTACCTCTGAGGAAAGGGATTGGATCCTATTAGAAGCTTGAAAACTGGTCCCCAGCCCAGATGGCTGCCTGATGCAGTTGCCTAACCTAGACGTCCCCATTGGGATCCAAATACTCCTGAAGGTAGGAGACACCTATTACTCTATCGCCAGACTCTAATGGCAGGTCTTCAGGCTGCAGCATGATGCCCAACTGATCTGGCCAAGGTAAAAGAAGTGATGCAGGGGTCTGACGAGTCCCCCTCTAGGTTTTTAGAGAGGCTAATAGAGGCTTATCGGAGATATACACCGTTTGACCCAGAATCAGAGGAACAGAGTGGGGCAGTAGCAATGGCCTTTATAGGACAGTCAGCAATGGATATTTGCAGAAAGTTGCAGAGAATGGATGGATTACAAGATATGGCCACTAACCCTCTAGTCAGCCAGCCTGCTGTAACCATACCTACCCTTGCCGCTGAAGAAGAATACAAAATATATGAACAACCCCCTGAGCCAGGGGAACGGAGGGAGGGCTGGATTCAGGCCTTCTCAGAGGCATGGGCAGAAATGGCTGGACCAGGGCTAGAGATCCAGCGGCCCCCTGTGGTGGTAAATTTGAAACCTTCAGCCACTCCCCGTGCAGGTCAGACAGTACTACATGAGCAAGGAGGCCAGGGAAGGGATCAAACCCCACATTAAGAGGCTGCTGGAGCAAGGAATCCTAAAACCATGTCAGGCAGAATGGAACACTCCATTGCTGCCCATTAAAAAGCCCAGAACAGGAGACTATAGGCCAGTCAAGACCTGAGAGAAGTCAACAGCTGGGTGGTGGACATTCACCGGACTGTCCCCAACCAGTACATCCTCCTCAGTACCCTCAGCCCTGACAGACAATGGTACACTGTCTTAGACCTGAAAGATGCCTTCTTCTGTCTGCGTCTCCATGAGTTCAGCCAGCCTCTGTTTGCCTTTGAGTGGACAGACCTGGAAAACTGATTTTCAGGACAACTCACCTGGACTAGACTGCCTCAGGGCTTCAAGAACTCCCTCACCATCTTCAATGAGGCCCTGCATCAGGATTTAGGACTATTCTGAGCAACCCATCCTGAGATAACCCTGTTGCAGTACATTGATGACTCATTGCTTGCAGCCACCACGATGGAACAGTGCCGAAAAGGGACTGAGAAACTGCTCGTTGAACTGGCCAAACTGAGACATTGGGCCTCTGCTAAAAAGGCCCAGATATGCCGGCCCGAGGTAGTGTTCTTGGGTTATACTCTTCATGAAGGCTCTATAAGAGGCCGGTGGCCTATCTCTCCAAGAGACTGAATGCTGTGGCCAGGGGGATGGCCTGGGTACTTGCGGTCTATTGCTGCAGTGGCACTCCTGGTGAAAGACGCTGGTAAATTAACCTTGGGTCAAAATTTGACCATAGTTGCAAAGTTTTCCTCGGTTTGGACTCTCGAGGGTAATAGGGTCCAACAATGAACCAGCATTCATGGCCCAGGTAAGTCGGGGGGTAGCCAAGATATTGGAGATTGATTGGAAACTTCATTGTACCCCAAAGTTCAGGACAGGTAGAAAGAATGAATAAAACCATCAAAGAGATCTTGACCAAATTGACCAGGGAGACTGGCCATAGAGATTGGGTGATGCTCCTACCCTACGCCCTTTTCTGAGCTCACAATACTTCCTTCTCTAAAACTAATCTAACCCCCTTTGAGATACTTTTTGGAACCCACCCACCTACACAGGATCTGGGGACTACCCCTGGTATAAACCTTCCAAATACCCCCTTGTCTGCTAGGTTGCAGGCCCTGGCTAAAGTACAACATTCTTTGTGGAAGCAGCTATCTGACCTCTATCAACGTGAGGGAGACGGGACCCCACATCGATACCAGGTGGGAGACTTCGTCTACGTCCAGTGACACCAGCATCAGACTCTTGAACCCCGCTGGAAGGGATTCTACCAAGTCCTTCTGACCACACCAACTGCAGTCAAGGTAGATGGCATTGCTGCTTAGATCCATGCTTCACATCTTAAGCCTGCACCTGCTCCTGACAACCAATGGACTGTGGAGAGAGCTGACCACCCCCTTAAGATTCGAGTTTGCCACTGGAGCACAGAGTGACAACCCTCATCAACCAATCCAGCAGACATGGCAGGTGATATCTGGGACCGGGGCTGTAATATGGGAGACATCCTCCTCCCAACATCCACAATGAACATGGTAGCCTATCCTGTATCCAGACCTCTGTCAATTGGCTGCAGGACTTGATACCTGGGATATTCCCACTACTGACCCTAAACAACCTATGTCACCAGAGGTATGCCAGAAGGGAGACGGCTCTTGTTCATGTGCCCAGTGGGCCCTGGGATGCGCACATCCTTGCTCCCGGGCAACATTACTAGACCATAGTTTTTATGTTTGCCTAAGAGATGGGAGAGATAGGCAGCAGGCCTATTCATGTGGGGAACCCGAGAGTTTCTACTGCCACCAGTGGGGCTGTGAGACCACTGGCAATGCTTATTGGGAGCCATCCTCCAGTTGGGATGCAATTACTGTTACCAGAGCTGAGACCCGTGAGAGAGGATTAATATTTTCCTCCTGCACGGAGACCGCTGGACCGGTGGTTTGGGGAGCCAATCTTAAAAAATGTAAAAGAACAGGGCCTTGCCTAAATTTCACTTGTATTCCTTTAGACATCACCTTTTCCCAGAAAGGAAAATAGGCCCGTGACTGGATTAAGGCTCCTTCAACCTTCACAGCTAGGACAGAGGTTCCTTCACAGGAGCCAGCATCCACCACAGGTCAATACCTGCTAGATTTAATAGAAAGAGGTTTCAAAGCTCTAAATGGTTCCCGGCCAGGCCTGACTGATTCCTGCTGGCTATACATGAGCACGGGACCCCCTTACTATGAGGGTGTCACAATTAACGGGAGTTATCATGAAAATAAGAGCTCAGCCCAGTGTGATTGGAATAAGTGCCATATGCTCACCCTTCCCGAGGTGGCTAGACAGGGAATATGCCTGGGAACCCCGTCTTCCTCAGATTGTGCTAGGTGCTTGCAGACCTTGGCAGTTACCCCTAACTCCTATTTGATCCCAGAAGCAGGAACGAGGTGGGCATGTAGCACAGGGCTGACTCTCTGCATCTCTACCCAAGTCTTTAACAACTCTAGAGACTTTTGTGTGATAGTTAAGGTCTCTATATCACTACAGTGAAAAATTTAAAGAGGCCCTAGAGGGACGGGTCAGATATAGAAGAGAATCTGTCACACTCACAGTACTGCTAGGTGCCGGGGTTTTGGCAGGAGTCGGAACAGGCACAGCTGCTTTAGTTGAGGGTCCCAGGCAAATGGCCTTGCTAGAATCTGCTATTACCCAAGATTTAAAGGCCAGAGAGACTTCCATAAAAGCCCTAAAAAAAAAGTCTCTAACCTCTTTGTCTGAGGTCGTGAGGTCATGTTGCAGAATCGGCTGGGCTTAGACAAGAGACTAGATAAAGGGTCAGATCTCTAAGGTTAGAGATATGCACAAGTAAAAGGGGGGAATGTGAAGATGAGATTTTCCTTGCCCAGCCTGAAATTTGACCTCTTAGAATCCTCCACCCCTGACCTATAATTAACCCAGCAGGAACTTTCTGAAGCTTGCACAATGTGCCCATTGTGACCATTGTTCCAGGAAATGAATTCCTCAGGTGGTCTCCTGCTTGCCCAAGACTTGCTATTGTTTCACAGGAAATACACCTGCCTGCCTGTCAGCATTCCTAAACTCCGTCCTAAACTGACCCTGTTGTAACTTCCCTATCTCACAAGCCCAGATGTATCCCCTCCCCTACCCAGAGTGCTGTATAAAACTTCTGCCCTAAAAATATTCGGGGCTCTTGGCTTCCACACTGTCCTGAGCCCACACGCGTGTGTAATCATAAACCTTCTCCTTTTTAAAAGACAGCTCAACTATTGGGGGTCTCCTTTTGCACCCACCGGTTACAGCAATGTTCCTCAATAAACTTAGACACCTGTAATTCTAGACTCCAAGATCTTTGCTGTTGGCTGTTTCTATGCTTATTCTGTTGGCTTTTCAGTGCTGGAGCTCAAATCTAGTGCCTTTGCACATGCTAGGACTCACCTACCATTTATATAGTGTGATAGCAAAGTTACGATTTGAGTTTTAATTACTATGCCTAAGAGATCCATGAAACAAAAATGTCTCGGATCTGCAAGCTTCTTGCTCAAGAACAGATAGTTCCTGCAATTCTGGAGGCTATTGTTTATGGGAGATAACAAGCCACCTGTTTTCCTTAAACAAGTTTGCTTGACCCATCTGCACCATATGTGCTTGATTACATGTGGGCAGGAGGTTTGCAGGCTGGGTATATGTCAGGATGTATACTTGCCCCTGATAGGAAGTGATAGGAAATGCAATGAATTATGGGGTTTTCTTCTTAAGTTGCTGCAAACTGTGACTCCAGGCCATTTCTCGGGAACCTGGGTATGGATCTGGCCAGAGCCTATCTATTTGGCCAATATTTAATTAAAGCTTGTTTCATCTTTGGCTTTAAACTGTGGTAATGGTCTTATTCTCAGTCAGTGGGAGTAACATTCAGTGGGATTAACAGTAGCCTCCTCCCCCAACGAGCATCATATCTAAGATTGAATATGCCTCTTTTGGCAGGACACATCAAGTTAGGTGTGTGTAGAAAAGCAGCCACAACAGCTAGGTATTTATAATACATGCCAATCAAAAGAAAACGATAAATTGGTAACTATATTTTGGGAGGATGTACCCTTGATTAACAGAGCATATCACTGGGTATTGTATAACAGCTCAGAGTGCATAAATAAACCAAACGGGAGTCCATAACTGGGCTCACAAAATTGGAGATTTCATATACTATCATTTAGGGTAACAAAAGGATTTGTGACATCATTTGCTTTTTATTATTGTAGTTAATTTTGTTTTTGAGGCATGGTGTCATGTAGTCTAGGCTAGCCTCAATTTGACTATGTAGCTAAGGATGACCTTGAACTGTTCTGACCATTTGGCTCTACCTCCTGAGGCCTAAAATTACAGACATACACCACCACACCAAGTTAGTGGTGGGTATTGAACCCCGGCTTTATGCATGTAAGGTTGTGTGGGTACACCGCACCGTGTAGCAGGGATCAGCTGAAGAAAGAAGGCCGTCACAGATGAACAGGAAGGACCAGTCTCTTCTGATGAACTGAATCCCCAACAATATTCATCAAAAGTTACACAAAGTATTTCCTCATACCTGCATCCCTAATCTAGCTTACATGTTGTGTTGAAGGAGACCATCGAATGCCTCACCCCACCCCAAGACTCTAGTCCTTTGCTTGTAACACACAATAAGGCAAGAGCCTCAGGTGTGCCTATACAGTGTTTCTGCTCCACTCCCATACCAGGCATGCACTCTGTTGAGGTCTATTCCCAGGCCCAATATCTCAATTATACTCACTTTATACTTAGTGCTCCTCATTGGCAAATCACTAACTATAGCAGTAGCAGGCAGCCCTCGCCATAAGACACCACTCTCTTAAACATTCTGTGGTGGTGACACACCTGTCATCCTAATACTCACAACTCTCAGTCATAAGGATCACAAACTTGGAGCTAGCCTGGGCTACATAGTAAGATCATCTTGAAACATCCATGAACAAAGTTCTGAAATTAAAAATAGGTAGAGGTGGTAGTTTTTTTTTTTTCAGAGAGAAAGGAGATGGAAGTAGCAAAATTGATCATGAATAATGTCAGTGCTCACTGAAAATGATCACATTTCATTTCTCTATTCTTTCCTTCCTTCTTTCCTTCTTTCTTTCTTCCTTCCTTCCTTCCTTCTTCCTTCCTTTCCTTCTTTCTTTCTTTCTTTCCTTCCTTCCTTTCTTTCCTTCTTTCTCTCTTTCTTTCCTTCCTTCTTTCTTTCTTTCTTTCTTTCCTTCTTTCTTTCTTTCTTTCCTTCCTTCCTTCCCTTCTTTCTCTCTTTCCTTCCTTCCTTCCTTCTTTCTTTCTTTCTTTCTTTCTTTCTTTCTTTCTTTCTTTCTTTCTTTCTTTCTTTCTTTCTTTCTTTCTTTCTTTCTTTCTTTCTTTCTTTCTTTCTTTCTTTCTTTCTTTCATTTCTTTCTTCCTAGACAGGGTTCCTCTGTGTAGCTCTGACTGTCCTGGAACTCACTATGTAAATCTGGCTTTCCTCAAACTCACAGAGATCCTCCTACTCTGTCTGGGGTTAAAGGTGTGCATCACTATGCCTGGCCGTAATGAAGTAGATCATTTGTATTTACATTTCATTCTTTACAATACATACACATTGTATAAACATACTGACATGCTGCCAAAGCAGAGATTATATTCTATAATCTATAATTATGTACTCAGCAGTAATAAACACTAGAAGATAGCAAAGTAATAATTACACCAATTACAATTGATTAACATATAAAGACTCTCTCAGTGTATTACACTTGTATGCTTGTATGCCACAAGAAAGCTCTGACATGGAGATGGAGAGATGGCCAGTGATAAGAGCGCACAGTGTTCTTAAAGAGGACAGGAGTTTGGCTCCCAGCACCAACATCAGATGGCTAACAACTGCTTGTAATTCTAGCTTCTGGGAGATTCAGTGCCCTCTTCTGGACTCTACAGGTAACTGCATGCACATATGCACATATCCATATGCTGACATATATGTACAATCAAAAATAAAACGAAAAAACCCCAAGGTTATTTTCCCCCCGGGTACTTACCTTCCTCAATTTATAGAAACAGTGACCTTTCTTTTTTTATTTTATTTATTTATTTATTGGAACAGGGCATCTCTACATAGCCCTGGCTGTACTGGAACTTACTCTGTAGACCAGCTGACCTCAAACTCAGAAATCCACCTGAGTGCTAGGATCAAGGGAGTTTGCCATCACACTCAGCCTAAAACAAATCTTTAAAAGAAAACACTGATATTTGATGTGGTCATGGTGAGCTGATCCACACAGAGTTCTAGGACAGTCTGGGCTACACAGAGAAAGCCTGTCTTATAAACTCCCAAACAACAACAGTAAATTCCTGTGATTGATTATATCCAGTGACTGTAGAAGAAAACTGGGCACCAAATTTTTAATTATTTGTGGTAAAATTTATGTAGTTATGCTAATTTTCATTGTTTATGTTACTATGGTTTTTGTTTTTAAATTAAGAAACATATTGTTCTCATGTGTATATGTGTGTATCTATGCATGTATTCCACAGCATGAATATGGAAGTCAGAGGACAACTTTCTGGAGTTAGTTCTCTCTTCCATCTTTACATGAGTTCCCAGAATTCTTCTCCTCAGCACAGGATTCTCCTTTGTTAACAACTTTTCTTCCCCTGTGACTTCTGTAGTGTGAAGGTGTCAAGCCATTAACACAGACAGATGTGGTTTTGTATTTTCACAATTCACTGTTATTCTAAAATCTGACATTGTGGATTTTATTGCTATTGGGTAAATTCGTGGCTGGAGAAAGGGTTCAACAGTTAAGAGCTCTTTCAGAAGATTCATTTATATTTCCAGCATCCACATCAGATGGCTCACAACCATTTGTAACTCCAGCTCCAGAGGGATCTGTCATGTTTGACCACTCAGGCACCTGTACATTTCCATATGCAGACACACACACACACATAACTTAAAATAATACAAAATGAATTTTAAAGGGGGGAACAATCATTGGTTAGCAGTTAAAGGTCCTTACTATGTGTCTTCAGGTCACTATTGCTGCCATAAAATACCATGACCAAAGTAACTTGAGGAGGAGAGGGTTTATTTGACTTGTACATCCATAGCACTGTTTATTACAAAGGACAGGAACTTAGAGGAAGGAGCTGATTCATAGGCCATGGAGGGTGCTATATACTGGCTTGCTCTGCATGACTTGCTCAGCCTGCTTTCTTATAGAACCCAGGACCACGAGCCCAGGTATTGCCCCATACAAAAATGGGCTGGGCCCTCCACCATCAGTCATGAATTACAGCCCAGTCTTATGGAGGCTTTTCTTATTGAAACGCTCCCCTCTCCGATGACTTTAGCTTGAGTCATAAAACTAGCCAACACACTGGTCTTTCAGAGGACCTAAGTTCTGTTCCAAGTACTCACATGGAAGTTCATACCTATCTGTAACTTCATTTCCAGGGGATCCAATGCCTTAGACCTCCTCAGGTTCTTGAACACACTTGTAACACATGCATACACTCAGGAATGCACACATATAAAATAAAAATAAATATTAAAGGATAAATTCACAAGATTTATCAATTTCATTGCTACCCCTGCCCACTGAGGATCAAACATAGGACCTTGCACACATCCAGCAAGTAACCCTCCATTGGAGGACACTTCCATTCTGTTTCAAAGTTCAGGCAGGGTGTTATTAAATTACACAGCTTGCCATGTAGCTTGGAATTTTGCTTGAGTCTCAGGGTTATAAGAGTGCACCACCACACAGACTGTTTTGTGGGATATAATTCACCAAGGACTCTACATTTTGCTTGGTAATTGTCTTAGTTTGGGTTTTTATTGCTGTGATGAGATACCATGTCCATGAGACTCTTAGAAATAAAAGTGTTTAATTGAGGTGGCTCACTTACAGCTTCAGAGGTTCCATCCATTATCAGGATGGGGAGCACAGTGGCAGGCAGGCAGTATAGTGCTGGAGTTGAGAGTCTTACATCTTGACTCAGAGGCAAATGGAAGTTGACAGAGTGAAGCTTGGGAACCTCAAAGCCCGCCCCCACAGTGACACACTTCCTCCAATAAGGCCACACCTCTTAATTGTGCCACTCCCTTTGTGGGATACTTTCTTTCAAATTACCACAGCAATTTTGACTGCAGCAATTCATTCTTTTTATTCTATTTAAATTTTAAATACTAGCATCAACATCTTTTATACCACACAGTATACTTTATCCAAAACTGCTATAGCTTACAGCATTATTAAGAACATCTTAGAGTTAAAGAGACACAGGTCAAGGGCCCTCTGGAAGGTAGAGGCTGAGAGCTGATGCAGGTGGGAAGCAAATCACTGCAGGTGCTTAGATAAGGATGGATTTAAGGAGTCCACAGAATCCAGAGCTGTCAAACTGTAGCCAAGGCCAAATCAGCTGGGGCCACAGAGCTGAGCCCTGGGGCAGAATTATGAGTTGATGTGGTGATTAATTTACCAAGTGGTCTGGGGACACCGCCACACCTGCCAGGTGCTTTTCCTATTATGTGATCCAGGTAATGAGGCTGTGTCATTCACTAACTAGTCTAGTGTGTTTTCTCACAGACCTGGTTTCTCTGCTACAATGTTGGCACACTCATGTGCCTATATCTTCTTGATATAAGCTTCTGATTTCACCAGTGGCAATTTCTTGTTCTGTTTTTGGTTTGCTTTTTTTTCCAGACAGGGTTTCTCTGTGTAGTTCTGGCTGTCCTGGAACTTGCTCTGTAGACCAGGTTTGGCCTCAAACTCACATAGATCTGCCTGCCTCTGCCTCCCGAGTGCTGGGATTAAAGGCATGTGCCACCACTGCCTGGCCAGTGGCTATTTTTTGTTTGCATTAATAAATTATTATTCCTTTTTGGATTTTTAAAGACAGGGTTTCTCTATGTACTCCTAGATATCCTAGAGCTGGCCTCAAACTCAGAGATTTGCCTGCCTCTGCCTCCTGAGTGCTAGGATCAAAGGCGTGTGCCACCACTGTCCAGCACATTAATGAATTCTTTACCAGTGTGTTCCTCATGATGTATGCTGGACAGATGATGGTTGTTTATGTGCGTGAACAAGATGCAGAGCTGAATAGAGTTGCAGAGATGGCTCAGAGGTTTGAGTCCAGAACCCATGTGAGAGCTCATTATAGTCGATAACCTCCAGTCACGGGGCATCTGGATTCTTCTTTTGGTCTCTTCAGGTACTGCATATAAATATTGTATATACACGCAAGTAAAACACTCATACACATAAGATCAACTTAAACTGAAAAGATGCAGAGTGATTTTGCCTTAGCACTTTTACTCAGCGTTTGGGTACACCAAAATGCTGCTTTATAAAACTGAGTCACACAGGGCAAGGCACAGCCTGCTAACCACTGTTCTATACATCATGGAGTAACTCAGAGCAGGGCACAGCCTGACCCTACAGCATGATGGTGACTCACTGTGAGATAGGTCATCACTGTCCAAGCACAAGACTCCTGTTTGGTGGAGTGTGGAAAGTGAGGGCACAGGCTGGGCTATATATGCAAATTCAGTGCATCTTAAAGACCTCAGTCTATTCACATGACCTAAGTGAGTAGTGGATGGGAAACTAGGAGGTTAAGTGAAACTTATTAAAGTTTCATTATCACAGACAGAGATAGAAGGGGGGAAGACAGGGAGGGAGGGAGGGAAGGAGGGAGAGAGGGAGGGAGGGAGGGAGGGAGGGAGGGAGGGAGGGAAGGAGGGAGAGGAACAAGTAGGAGGCTAGAGAGATGAGTCAGTGGTTAAGCGCTGGTTGTTCTTTGTAGAGGACCTGGATTCTATTTCCACATGGCAAATCACAACCATCTGTAACTCTAGTTCCAGGGGATCTGATGTGTTCATTTAGCATCTGAAGGCACTGTGGGAGCAAGTGGTTCACAGACATGTGTGTGTGTGTGTGTGTGTGTGTGTGTGTGTGTGTCCACGCAAAACAATTATACAGATAAAGTAAACAAGCAGATAATAAAATAAGAACAAATGGTCCCAGGCATGGTAATTAACACAGTAAGCTCTGAGTTTATCTTTATTTCAAAACATGTAAGAGTTTAAGCAAACAAAGGAGACAGTGTGGGATATTTGAAGAGTTGTAAAACTTTGTAACAAATATAAATTTGTTGGCTGATGGTTCTGAAGGAAGGATTTAAAACCAAGTGAGGGCCTTCTCACTGTGTTATCTCATGATGGAAGTACAAAGAAAAGAAAGGGAGGGAGGAGGGAAAGGAGAGAGAGGGGGACATAATGAGAAAGGGAGAGAATTAATTAGAAACTGAAACTCTTGGGGCCAGAAGTAAATGGCATAGTGCTTGCCTGGTACTCATGATCCCTAGCACTGTGAAGAAACATTCTCCCTCCCCCCCCAGGCCTGCAGATGTCCACTGTCAATAATGAATCATTTAATCCCTATCTTTCTACAACTCACAACAATGTGCTTAAGAGCTGTTGGCTCTGACATGGCCAAACCATGTCTCAATTCAGGAAAAACATCCTATTTTCCCCACTAAAACAATTATACCATAATAAATATAGCATGTCTGCCCAGGCATAATGGCACATGCCTTTAATCCTAGCACTCAGGAGACAGCAGGTGGATTGCTGTGAGTTCCAGGCCAACATGGTCTTCATAGTTAGTTTCAGGCCCAGCCAGAGTTACATAATGAGATTATCTTTTCAAAACCAAATAAAAACACATGTACATATATGTATGTGTGTGTACATATATATATACACACATACACACATACACACATACACTATACACGCATATATGTATATACATATATATATTCTTTTTCTAAAGCAAAAGATGAAACACAAGAGGAAAAGGCAAAGCACGGAATCTATTACATCACTGGAATTATATCTACTGACACGATTGCCTTCTCGATTGCTAAACTGTCAAGATGTCTGACTCTGCCTGTAGCTTTGGCTCATTGCATAGAAGAAGCCACAGGTAAGAGGAGGAGGCAGAGAACAGAGAGAGGCAGATAAAAAAGAGTAAAATGGAACATCTGGATTTAGTTTATCCAACAGCCACCTTGACCCTTGTATTTGCCAGCTAAATAAACCAATAAACCCCCCTTTACAGCTTACAAGGAATTTTAAAGCTTACACTGTCACCACAAAGAGAATTCTAACCTACAGAAACACACTCTAAAGATAGAAGAAATAAGATCTACTGTAATATCCATAAGTCCTCAGGGCACAAAGTATGGTAAAACAAAAACATAAAGAGCCATTTATTAATTTGTTGCAAAGTGTCTCATTAGCTTGACTTATTAGTATTGCTAGGGATGGAACCAGTAATGTGGGATGTCTTTCTGTATGATGTAAATATTCTTATTACTATCGGTTAGTAAAGAGGCTATTTTGACCTATGGCAAGGCAGCTTAGAGGCAGGTGGGAAATCCAAGATAAAAGAGAAGAATGGAGGCAAGGAGAAGCTGCAAGCTGCCACCCAAAGGAAGCAAAATGTAAAAGTACAGGTAAACAACGAGCCACATGGCAATACATAGATTAATAAAAATGAGTTAAATTGTAAGAGCCATCAAGAACTAAGTCTGAGCCATAGACTAAATGGTTTGTAAATAATATAAGCCTTTGTGTGATTTTTGAGCCTATGCAGCTGTGGGACTGCAGGTCCAGGCCTCAGGAAGGATGGGCCAGAAACTTTTGACTACAAAGTTACCCAATGTGGGGCACTGAAAAAACATTAAAGAGATTCTAAACACACAGAAACGGAGCCACACTAGACTTCCTAGTCTCACAGTTTTATGCCAGCAGCAGCACACAGAAGTGTCTCTCAGCAGCTGCCTATGAGATGTAATCAGCCAGCAACCATGAGCTAAGCAGCATGGCTGATTTTCACAGTCTCTCTCAGAGGCTGCAGTACTAAAGAAGCTTCTCCCAGCCGCTGCTTTCGAGTTTGGGAGCACAGCTGTGAGTTTAAAAACACAGAGCTACGGTACTTAATATTGCTTCCCAGAATTTGGAAAGTAAGCATGACTCTAGTACCTCTGCTGTGTTGAAAAGCCGAGTAAGGTAGAGCCAGCAGTCAAAGCATGTGGGGATTTAATAAAAGCTCCAAAAGTATCAGAGATCTAACCATAGTCAGGCTAGGAGGATCAGAGTGTGGTGATTCAAACCTTTAGTCCCAGCACAGGGAGTATCCTGGGAGTGGTGACCTATGTCCTTAATCCCAACTGAGTTTTAAGTCGTTTTAGATTACAGAAGGAATTCCAGGCTCCCAGACAGGCAGTGGTGGGGCCATGCCTTAATTTACCAAGAGTATTTAAGGTTTAAGGCGGGCATAGAAAGGAAAGGAGAGGAAGCCAAGAGAAGCCAGGCTGAGGAAGCTGGAAGACAGCTGGGTAAGATCTGACAGTGGTGTTTACTCTAATATCTCTAACTTTCTCAGAGATCTATCCCTGAGTCTCATTTATTCATGCAACAAAAGCAGCTCTTTACAGTTTAGCAATTTAAAAACTCTCCTGGTCAGAAAGTGATTAAAGATACACTATAAAACAGATACAGATGGAGAAAACCCCTATACAGGTTACAATGTGTGTAAAAAATACATAGGCTTAGGAGAGGAAAAAAAGATAGAGAAAGTTCTTTAAAAAGAGAAATAGAGTAATAAAATATCACAAGCCACTTAAATATGGAAAATACACAGTCTGAATTGTGTCTATTATTGTGTTTTCTTTTAATTTTTTTTAACTGTTAATGAGATAACTGCAGAAAGACATTTGGTTGCAAAGGCTGCTAAGTTAAACCAACATATAAATTTTAAAGGTATCTTAACTTTGAAATGTGGGTCTAAGGATATGTTGCTTTGGAAAAGAGGTTCTGCTTTTGTTTCCACAAAAGATGAGAACCTGTGGATTGCTTCCAGGCTGATATGGTTTGATCTAGGAAGGCGTCCTGAAAAATCTCTGATTGGAAGAGATGATCAAGATGATCGAAGCTTACTGACTAAGATGATTGAGCCTCAGGGTTCCTCAAAGATTACCAGTACCTTCAATCAGCAGAAAGTAGTCTAGAGAACAATACCCACATTCCCCCAAAATAGATTATGAATGTTTATCTTTGCTTACAGGGTTTGGTTATTGGTCATAGTCAATCTCTTTCTAAAAGAAGAAGGGATATAGATATGGTAAGATAAAAGAGTAGATTATTTAATCTACTTTTAAAAAACAACTACTTATTTTAAATACTTTACACTGATATAGATTTTAGTTTATTGATATAATTTAAAGTCAGTTTTGTTACACTGTATATATATTTCTACTCTTGTTTAAGATATGTTAATGTAATTCCTTTAAAATTGTAATATATAATTAAGGAATACAGATTAATAGTCATCTATGATAATCAAATTTATAGTCATATTAGTTAGTTTTTTTAGATATACAAAGATATATTCAATTAGATAAGTAATCTTCAAACATTTCAAAGACCTACAGAATATAGCATTTAAAATGTTTAAGAATGTAGACTTTTTTGGACCGTGAGACATGCCTGCTCCTGGCAGCAACAATCTGCTTCAAGAGGATGACAGACATAAAAGAAACTCCATGGGGTGTTTATTTTCTTTATGGCAAAAGTTAGCTACTGGGCAAGAAATTGTTCTTGCCTTGGCTGCTTGACTGTATGCTGTATAAAGTGTACATTTAAGACCCATAGTAAAGCGACCTCTGAAACTTTGCCAGAACAAGCCAAGATGGTCCTCTGGGTTTCTGTTTCACAGAGAAAACTGCAAAATATTCTATGGGGACACAAGGAGAAGTGACTGACAAACCTTGCCAAAATGTACCGAACAGTCCTTCAAATTTCCTGTTTCTCTGCCAGAGACTCTACGCCTGCAGGTTGAAGATGGATGCTCCAACATTGGGTGACTGTCCAGGCAGCCAGATGCCTCTGTCATTTCTAGAATTTGGAGTTGCTTGCAATGCACTTCCTGTTAACTCAGGTAATATTATGTACTTCTGTGGTCTTTAATGGAATTGAAGATTGGGTAGTTATAGTTTTCCTTAAAATAAAAAGTAAATTAGATATGAAGCTTTGGACACACAAGGTTAGAATAGAGGGTAGAATATTTTCTTTAATTTTCTAAATACAAATAAACTAGATACTGTAACTGTAATTCTTGCTTGATAGCTGTTTTGTTATGTATAATTCTTCTATGTTAAAATTGAAACCTTTCTTTTTAAATAGATACAAAGAGGGAAGTGATGTGGGATGTCTTTCTGAGAAGAAGAAAGGGCAGTGTCAAGGAGAAGCTGCAAGCTGCCACCCAGAGGAAGCAAGATGTAAAAGTACGGGTAAACCATGAGCCACATGGCAATACACAGATTAACAAAAATGGGTTAAGTTGTAAGAGTTAGTTAGCAAGCAAGAAGTCTGAGCCACAGGCTGAACAGTTTATAATTAACATTAACCATTGTGTGATTATTTGAAGTTATGCAGCTGCGGGACTGCAAGTCCAGACCTGGGTCCGGTCAAGCAAGAAACTTTTGACTACAAACCAGGACCTTGTACATGTCAAATAGAGCTTTACCACTAAGCTGCAAGCCAGGGTCCTTTTTTTTATTTAATCTTTGATTTCATAATATCCAACCAATTTTTACTGGAATAAAAGGAAAATTGGGGTTTCACTCTGTAATATATGTTCTTATGGCATTAAATAAATCCAGTACCATCTGGGTTCTAATAGAGGCAGAACACTTGCCTAGCATGTACAAGGTTTTGAGCTTGAACCCTGATGCCAAAAAATAACAAATATGTTTACTTTGGTACAAAAAGTGGCTACCATTGGCAAACTTGTAAATGAATAATTTTTCTTCTCTTTGTTAGCATTTTGTGAGTTGCCTATAACAAACACCAACTTTGTAAGTATTTTAAACAGTTATTATCTGATGGTTACTTGTATTAGTTTCTGGCTGCTTCTGTGACAAATTATCCCAAACTCTGGGGCTTAAGGGCAAACAAATCTCCTCCCCAGTTCTGGAATTTGAAGCATGAAGCAGTTCCCCAAGGTGGGGCTTCTTGGGAACACTTGAGTAGATCTGTTTCTTAGGCTTTTCCAGTTTCTAGAAGTTGCCTTGTACTCCTTGGCCCATGACTCTCTTTTATTGCCAAAGCTAACAGATCAGCATCCCCTGTTTCCTTGGCTTCTACCTTTCTACCTGCCTTTTATTAGCACCCATGTCATTACTTTGGGTCTACCTAGGTAATAATAGAAAGATTTTTGACTTAAGAATTTGGGTTTGATCACCTTGAGAGACAGTTTTCTACCTGTAAGAGACCAGAAAGACAGCAACTATAAAACTGATGTAAGCAAGGCTTAGCTATGCTAGGAAAGTAAACAGGCCTGCTCATGCACTCGGGAAGCAGAAGCAGGTGAATCTCTGTGAGCTGGAGGCCAGCCTGGTCTAAGTAGTGTATCCCAGGATACCCTGGGCTACAGAGAGGGAGAAAAAAAAAGATAATTTTTTTTTCTTTTAAAAAGAAAAATCAGTTTTTATGGATGGATGAAGGTAAGTCCTCAGGAAAAAACAAGCTGAACAAAAATAGGCCATGGTACTGATGGGTACAGAGCTTATTTTGGACGAAGTCAGGGAAAGGGGCAATAAGTGAGCTCTGGAAACAAAAGGCTTAGTATATTCTGAAGGTTTTGGCAAGGTTGGTGGGCAGGGTGGATCTCCACATTTGCTAGGAAGAGACCATTAATGAACTGAGCTTCTTCTACTTTATAACACACCAAGAGTACTTTCAGCAGGTTGCAGGGAAGCAAGAAGGGAGAATGCCAGGTAAAGGTCAGATATGGACCAGGCTACTTGGTACACCTTCACAGTGTGAAGATGGTATAAAGGTAGTGGGCATTGTGATGGCAGCTCTTACTCTGCCAGTCTGAACTGGATGCCTCCTGCAGCATGTACAGATACAATCCTGTGTAGTGGATTTATGATGTTACATTGTAAATAATTGTCCCGCCTATGAGTTTAATAAAAAGTGCTGAGTGGCCAAAGGCAGACAGGAAGTGTGGGTGGGGCTACCAGACTAAGAAAACTCTGAAAACAGGCAGAACAGAGCAGAATGCCAGAGAGAAGACAGAAGAAGCAGAGGACAGCTATGCTCTGAGAAAAGGTACCGAGCCCCATGGCTGAACAGGATAAGCGTCATGGGTTAGATTAAGGGTAAAGAGTTAGCAAGTTATATGCCTGGGCCTTAGGCCGATCAGCCTAAAACTATTATAAGCATTCGTGTATCTCTGTGGGTCTGTGGGTCTAACCTTGAGGGTAGGCCCGAAAGTCCCGGCCAGAAACCTCCTACTACAATCCTGAGAACCTCTTTATCATGCTCCTTAGCAGAGTCCTTTACTGCTTCTCTATGTACTCCTTCTGCAGTTGCTCCTTGAGAAATGATACTAAGGAAGGTGAATGAAAAAAAGAAATAAAAACAGAGAACACAAGATCTCAAATATACAGTGTTGGAGAAGGTCTAGTGTAGATATGAGGGAGAGTGTAGCCATATGCAGAGACATCTGGGAGAGAGAGTCCAGGGTGGACATGACCCTGAGCCAAGTCTTATGAGCAGAGGCGGGAAGGGAGAAGAAAGACCAGGAGACCAATAGGCCAGTGGGGTAATGGGTAGGAAAGGACCAGCATGGCTGAAGAGCTGCAGGAGAAGGGCAGCCCAGCCCTCAGTTGGAGAGTTCAGGGTATGAGGTCAGATATGCCAACCATACCCTGTAACAGGGAGGGACTGAGGGATGCTGGAAGAATCTGGCAGCCAGGTCCACTTTGATATGCTAAGTAGACACCTCAGTTAGACATTTGTCCATGATTTGAGTCCTGACAGAAGGAAATAGTTTCAAAAATTTAGATGACATCTTGCCATGTTGTTTGTTAACATGGTTTATATGCAGAATCTTAGGTTAAAAATAAATTTGTGCATGAATTCTTGAAGACATAGCTCCATTGTCTTCTAGCCTCCCAGGTGGCTATGGAGTAGTTCTATGTTACAGAATATTTGTTTATACTGTAAAGATGTGTCTCTGCCTAAGGTGCCTTCTGGTTGGTTTATTAAAGAGCTAAATGGCTTGTCAGGAGAAAAGAGATGGGTTAATTAAGTTATAAGAGATAGTTGGGGAAATCCTAAGCTAAGGCTAAGCTTTCATAATTAATAATAAGTCTCCAGGTCATTATTTGCAGGCTGATGGTCCAAAGATAGTCTGACAAGAAAACTTGCTACATTTGATGCTCAATGCATAGGGTCCCACATAGGGCCTTAGAGAGCTTTTTTAAAAAAAAGTTTTAAGTAGGCTCAGTGTTTATGGTGTACAGAGGCAATGCTTTTTTAAGAGGCTGAGTGGGGTTTATGAACATCAGGCTGTGCAATCCTCAGTGTCCTCAGTAGAAGCATCTATCAGAGCTGGACCAGAGAGATCGGGCCTCAGGCCAGAGTCTTCTCTCACAAACCTGAAAGGGGCAGAGCCAGCCGGTAGTGGTGGCGCACGCCGGTAGGATTTGCTGAAGGCGGCCGTTCGGCAGAGGAGGAAGTTCCGCTCCTGACAGAGCGCACTGCGGCGGCAGCGGCAGGCGCTGAGGTGTTCGGGACGCAGTCGCCCTCTCGGCCCCGGCTGAGCCCTCGCCGCGGGAGCGGCGGAGCGGAGCCTCCGGACGAGATCAAGTGAAGCGACCTGCCTGCAACTCAGCGTCTCGCCAGGCGCCCGGGGTGGGGGTGGGGGTGGGGGGGGTGGGGGGGTGTGCGGGCGGCCGCCTCTGAGCATCGTGCCGGGGCATGGGCATGGCAGAACCCACCTTGCAGCTTTCCTGCAGTGTGGCTCTACCAATCCACTCCCGGGAATGACCTGGTGAGGCACGCTGAGAGCCAAATGGAGAGAAGATCTTACTGGACAGGAGCCTGCGATCGCTTGGGAGGTCACCCGGGCTTCTGGATGTAATCGGAGAGCGTGAAAGAGGTGGCCTCGTAAAGGGGAGAAAAAAAAAAAAAAAAAAAAAAAAGCACAACAATCCCTGGAGGGTGGGAAGGGTTTCTTTTAAACTGTTCAGCTCTAAATTTCAGCTTAAGCAACTGATTGGAGTAAAGAACATTCCAGTGCCCTGTTAGTACAAGTTCCAGCTGCAGTGATGCCGGTGGCATTTCTTCAGACCAAGATCCATCTCCCAGGTGCAAAAGAGAGACTCCAAAATAATTACACAGTCACCCTGATGCTTTTGGAGCTACAGCCTCGGAAAATGCATTGAGCCAGACAGCCAGAGCTGCATCCCTGGTGAACCAACTATCAGCCAGGGTGGTGACTGCCTTTGAAATTCCAGAGACTTTAAATGGACAAATACATTTTAAGATTTATCCCTCAACCAACAAACTGCCCTATTGACATTTTGCATATGCAATAATGGCTATTGTGTAACCTTGGATATTCTGATATTTGTGTTACCTCAAGTAAGATAGAAAATGTTAAGCCAGCAGTTGCATATTGTTAAACCAGTATTTTCGGGTCCCCTAGAATGCAATCTTTTTAAATTACACCTTGCAGTTAGCTTACACCTTTACACCCCTTGAGACTAGTGGCTTATAGAATACCCTGACTAAGTGGCTGGGTAGATCATCCGATGGTCTGGTTCTATATCCCTTTTTAATATTTTGCCTCAAGGGTTGGCATGCTGTCTTTTCATTCTAATATGCTGCAAAAGCAGCAAGGTCATCAGCAGGAAATAACAAAACAGGCTTCTGGCCTTGTGACCCCCGACTGATGCTCAAATATGCATATCAATGCTAGAAGGACTCTCCCAATGACAGGCAACTTCCCTGCCTGCTATATCTACCTAAGACAGGAGCTGGCACATCCAATGATGTAGCAGGGGCTAGGAGTCGATCCTAAGACAGGGGTTTCCTTCTATTTTTTTTTAATAAAGGGGGGTGAGATGTTGTCTCCCGAATAGTGCCATTCTGGCCCTATGGCCCCTCCTCCTCTCCAAAGGACTAAAACCTTATGTTAAATAGGGGGATTAAGGAAAAACATGCTTTCCTGCTCCTTATCGCTGCCACCTGCTGAGTGCTAGTCTTTTGGGATCTTCCAAGACCTTGGGTGTGCCCGGATGAGGGGGCAGGGTGTGAGAGAGTTAAGAAGGAAGCAGAAAGTGGAGAGAGAGCTGGGACAGGAGGAGAAGCCTGGGACAAGCATGGAGCTAGAGACAAGCATGTAGTAGAGTTAGTAGAGTCAGTGGAAGGGAAAGATGGAAACCAACATGGCGGGAAGCTAGAGGGGAAAAAAGCTAGGCAAGATGCATGACAGGAGAGAAGCATGGCAGGGAGAAAAACAGGTCTAAGATATAAGATGTACTGAATAAAGCTCGGGTCTCTCATTGTGATCCTGAATGATGGAACCTAAATGACTCCTGAGTGCAGATTATTTAACCTCGACGCCCCTTGCCTGGACAAGACTCGAACCCCCCAGAAACTGGTAAGTGGAGGTTCAAGCCATGCTTAGCAGTTCAAAGTTTGGCTAGGGGGTCCGAGGAGGCTACGGATACACAAAAAGTGAGGTCCAGACTGAGAAAACCTCTGAACAGGTTACAGTGTGCTTTAAAATGTGTTTAGATGCCAAAGAAAGAAAAAAAATGAGTATAAAGAGTCATAGAAAAATAAATAGCTTTAAAATAATAAATTATTTAAAGAAAAATAATGAAAGAAAAAAAGCCTCATAAAAATGGGAAACACACAGGGTATCTGGATCCTGTATGGTGCTTTGTTGACTTTCAATTTTTTAAATGCTAATTAACAAAAAATAGCTGCTAAGAGATACTAAATTATGGAAACTGATAAACTAAGCCAACCTATATATTTTATGAATGTCTTAACTTGAGAATGGATATCAGAAAAGATGTGTTGGGGGCAGGAGGCTTTTTTGGCTTTGTTTCCACAGGAAACAAAAAGCTATGAATTTCTTCACGATTAATAAATACTAGATTTGACCAGAGGTATTTGACAAGATTTTGAAAATCTTGGCTACAGACATAAAAACATAATAGAAAAACTGTAAGATAGGTGAGGTATATGCTGATCCCTCAACATGGGATCATCCCTGAGCCTGGATGAGACATGATAAGTCATGCTTGCTACAGAGTCCTCATAACTTATTGTTACATGCCATTCTTTCATATGGCATGGATAGAGGTTTATATAACACAGTTTGGGTATGCACTCCAACAGACATAAAGTTAAGAAATGTCTTTTACCTGCTGTTTTCAGAAAAAAATAAAAGGACCAAGCACAACTAAAAACAAGTAGCCCAGGTGATCCAGCCTCTCAGAATGCTTCTGTTGCAGTTTCCTCAAAATTCTGCATCCAGAACAACTTCAAAGCTGTTAGTTAAGATGATCCAACCTCACAGATTATTCCAGTCCGGATTTCAGAAAAGCCCTGCAGTTTCCCATTACACAGAGACTGGATGACAAATGATACAGCCAACCCTCCCATAACTTAACCATTATCTTAATTTTCTCAGAGTCCCTTAAAGATACCATCACCTCCAGACAACAGGAAGTAAGTTTTTAAAAGATGTATTTATTTTATGTGTATGAGTGCTCTATTTACATGTATACTAAGTGCCAGAAGGGGCATCAGATCCCACTATAGATGGCTGTGAAACACCCTGTGGTTGCTGGGAATTAAACTGAGGAACTCTGAAAGAACAGCTAGTTCTCCTAAGAGCTGAGCTATATCTCTAGCCCCAACAGGAAGTAATTTTAAGAACACAACATCCACATTCCAAAGAGGTGGGATGGGTAGTTTTGGTCGTTCAGTGGGTTATAGATGTTTGTCATCATTTAGTGGGGTTGGCTGCAAATTGTTACTGGTCATGGTAGGGGAGGGAACTAAGCAAAGGAGGTTGTATTCAAGGATCTGTTTCTGAAAAGAAAAAGGAGGTATGGAAAGGATAGAATAAAAGGGTAGATTATTGAATCTACTTTTAGACTAAAAAGCAACTATTAATCTTAAATATTTTATGTTGGTATGGATTTTTATATATTGACACAAATTTAAGATTATTTTTGTTGTGACATGCTGTTTACATGTGTCTGATATTAAGATATTTTTGTACATTAATATAAATTTAAGATCATTTTTATTACAACATACTGTACATTTGTTTCTACTCTTGTTCAAGGTATTGTACCTATGCAGTTCATTTTAAAATGTAGTTTAAAGTTCTAGTCCTTGAAAGCTATATTTAAGATAATTAAGAAATGTAGGTTAAGACCCCCAAAGCCTCCTGGTCCACAGCCGACTAAGAAGTGAGTGGCACCCCAACCCCCAGACCAAGCAGAGACCATGGTCTCCAGACCCCAACACCCCAACCACACCCAGCTCTGCCCTAAACCAAAGAAGGCTGAGAGTTCCCCCACCCCCGCACCAAGCCAAATCCCAGCAAAGCACAGCTAGAGGGACATCCCATGGGCCAAACCCTGTCCAAACCACTATCTGAATCATCATACACTGACAAGTGGAGACCCTGAAGCCTCCTGGTCCACAGCTGACTAAGAGCTGACTAAGAAGGACAACTGGAGACACACAGCTCCTTGGCTACAGCCAACTAAGAGCCAACTAAGATCAGCCCCTGCCATTACTGGAGACATTCAGCCCTGGGGCCCACCATTGACTAAGAGCCGACCAAGAGCTGACAAAGAATGAACCCAGGGGCAGACACAAGTGCAAGAATACATACAACCACATAAAGAACAACAAGACATCACCAGAAGAAGCTGGTGGTTCTACAACATCAAGACCTGAGCATAGAACGAAGAGGAAACAGAAGGAAATGACCTTAAGAACAACTTTATGAAGATAATAGAAGCTTTAAAGGAGGATATAAGAAACTTCCTTAAAGAAATAGAAGAAAACACAAATAAAATTAGACGAGATAAACAAATCCATGAAAGAAAATAATAAACAGATAGATAGATAGATAGATAGATAGATAGATAGATAGATAGATAGGTAGATAGATAGATAGATAGATAGATAGATAAACAAGAAAGAGAAAACAAACAGGTGAAAGAAAAATTCTGGGAATTAAAAATTGAAATAGAAGCAATAAAGAAGGCACAAACTGAGGCAAAGCTAGAAATAGAAAACCTGAAGAAATGAACCAGAACCACAGATGCAAGCATGACCAACAGAATGCAAGAGATGGAAGAGAGACTCTCTGGAGGGGAAGATTCAATAGTAGAAATAAATACGTCAGTCAAAGAAAACACTAAAACCAAAAAGATCATAACACTAAATGTCCAAGAAATCAGGGACACCATGAAAAGACCAAACCTGAGAATAATTGGAATCGAAGAAGGAGAAGAATACTAGCTCAAAGGTAAAGAAAATATATTCAACAAATTCATAGAAGAAAACTTTTCCAACCTAAAGAAGGAAATAATTATAAAGATACAAGAAGCTTACAGAACACCAAATAGACTAGACACTCCCCCCAGAAGTCTGCTCCCCACATAATAATCAAGTTACTAAACCTATGGAACAAAGAAAAAAACATACTAAGAGCTGCAAAGGAAAAAGGCCAAATTACCTATAAGGGCAGACCCATCAGAATAACACCTGACTATTCAATGGAAACAATAAAAGCCAGAAGGTCCTGGTCAGATGTTATACAGACACTAAAAGAGCATGGCTGCCAACCCAGATTGCTATACCCAAAAAAACTATCAATAGATGGAGTAAACAAAATATTTCACGACAAAACCAGATTTAAACAATACCTATCCACAAATCCAGCCCTATAGAAGCACTAGAGGGAAAATTTCAACCTAAGGAAACCAAATACACCCATGAAACCACAAGCAATCAATAATCCCACAGGGAAAACAAACCCAAATAAGGGAAATATATACATGCTACCACTGAAAATAACAGGAAATAACAATCATTGGTCTTTAATATTCCTTAATATCAATGAACTCAATTCACCTATAAAAAGACACACTCTAACTAGATGGACACAAAAACAGAAACCATCCTTCTACTACATACAAGAAACATACCTCAACTTCAAAGACAGACAACTTCAGAGTAAAGGGTTGGGAAAGACTTTCTAATCTAATGGTCCTAAGAAACAAGCTGGTGTAGCCATCCTAATATCTAACAAAATAGACTTCAAACTAAAATCAATCAAAAGAGACCAGGACAGACATTACATATTCATCTCAGGAAAATTCCACCAAGATGAAGTCTCAATCCTGAATATTTATGCCCTCAAAACAAGGTCACCTACATTGTTAAAATAAACACTACTAAAGCTTAAACCTCACATCAAACCCCACACACTAATACCACACTTTCACCCTTGGATAGGTCAACCAGATAGAAACTCAACAGAGAAATAAGGGATCTATCAGATGTTATGACCCAAATGGACTTAATAGATATAAACAGAACCTTCCACCCAAACACAAAGGAATATACATATTTCTCAGCACCTAATGGAACTTTCTCTAAAATTGTCCACATACTTGATCATAAAACAAATATCAATAGATACAAAAAAAGGGGGAATAACTCCTTGCATCCTATCAGACCACTATTGTCTAAAGCTAGAGTTCAACAACAACAAAAATCACAGAAAGCCTACAGATTAATGAAAACTGAACTTCTCTTAAATGAACCACTTCAGGGTCAAGGAAGAAGTTAAGAAATAAAGATTTCCTAGAATTTAATGAATATGAATCCACAACATACTCAAACTTATGGGACACAATGAAAGCAGTGTTAAGAGGAAAACTCATAGCATTAGATATCTATATGAAAAACCTAGGGAAATCTCACACAAGGGACCTAACAGCACAGCTGAAGGGTTTACAACAATTAGAAGCAAACTCACCTAGAAGGAGTAGACGGCAGGAAATAATCAAACTCGGGCTGAAATCAATACAGTAGAAACAAAGAGAACAATACAAAGAATCAATGAATCAAAGAGTTGGTTCTTTGAGAAAGTCAACAGGATAGATAAACCCTTATCCAAACTAACCAAAAGGCAGAGAGAGAATATCCAAATTAACAGAATTAGAAATGAATAGGGAGACATAACAACAGACATCCAGGAAATCCAGAGAATTATCAGGTCATACTTTGAAAATCTATACTCCACTAAAATGGAAAACCTAAAAGAAATGGGCAGCTTTCTGGACAGGTAGCACTTACCAAAATTAAATCAAGATCAGATAAATGAACTAAATAATTCTATAACCCCAAAGGAAATTGAAGCTGTTATCAAAAGTCTCCCAAGTAAAACAAACAAACAAACAAAAAAAAAACCAGGACCAGATAGTTTCAGTGTAGAATTCTACCAGACATTCAAAAAAGAACTAATAACAATACTCCTCAAACTGTTCCAAACGATAAGAACTGAAGGAACATTACTCAACCCTTTTTATGAGGTCATAATCACCCTGATACCCAAGCAACTCAAAGATACAACAAAGAAAGAAAATTACAATCCAATCTCCCTCATGAACATTGATGCAAAAACACTCAATAAAATTCTGGCAAACCAAATTCAACAACATATCAAAATAATCATCCACCACGATCAAGTAGGCTTCATCCCAAAGATGCAAGGATGGTTCAACCCACGAAAAACTGTGAATGTCATCCATCATATAAAAAAACTGAAAGAAAAAAAAAAAAAAACCACATGATCATCTCCTTAGACACTGAAAAAGCTTTTGACAAAATCTAACACTTCTTCATGATTTCCTGGTGAAATCAGGAATACAGGAAAAATACCTAAATATAATAAAGATGATATACAGCAGGCTGACAGCCAACATCAAACTAAGTGGAGAAATATTCAAAGCAATCCCACTAAAATCAGGAACAAGACAAGGCTGTCCTTTCTCTCCTTATCTATTCAATGTAGTGCTCAAAGTTTTAGCTAAAGCAATAAGAGAACAAAAAGAGATTAAGGGGATACAAATTGGAAAGGAAGAAGTCCAACTATCTCTATTTGTAGACGATATGATTGTATACATAAGTGACCTGTGGGAGATTGTGTTGTTTCTTTGTAAATAATTGTCCCACCCACTGGTTTAATAAAAAGCACTGATTGGCCAAAGGCAGGCAGGAAGTGTGGGCGGGGCTAAGAAAAACTCTGAGAACAGGAAGCACAGAGCAGAACACCAGAGAGAAGCCAGAAGAAGCAGAGGACAACTATGCTGCTGTGAGAAAAGGTACCGAGCCCCATGGCTGAGCAGGTTAAAAGACATGGGTTAATTTAAGGGTAGAGAGCTAGCAAGTGATATGCCTGGGCCTTAGGCCAATCAGCTGAAAACTAATGAAAGCATCTTTGTGTCTCTGCGGGTCTGCGGGTCTGTGGGTCTGTGGGATTGTGGGCCTAAACCTTGAGGTTAGGCCCGAAAGTCCAGGCCAGAAACCTTATACTACAGTGACCCCCAAAATTCTACCAGGGAACTCCTACAGCTGATAAACACCCTCAGCAATGTAGCAGGGTACAAGATTAACTCCAAAAAAAAAAAAAAATCAATAGCCCTCTTATATACTAAGGGTAAAAGGGCTGAAAAAGAAATAAGAGAAACATCACCCTTTATAATAGCTGTAAACAGCATTATATACCTTGGTGTAACTCTAATCAAAGAAGTAGCAGACCTCTTTGACAATAACTTTAAGTCACTGAAGAAAGAAATTAAGTAAGATATCAGAAAATGGAGAGCTCTCCCATGCTTCTGGATAGGTAGGATCAACATAGTAAAAATGGCAATTTTACCAAAAGCAATCTACAGATTCAGTGCAATCTCCATCAAAATCCCAAACAATTTTTTACAGACCTTGAAAGAACAATACTCAACTTCATGTGGAATAACAGTGGACTCAGTGGACATTAGACAAAAGGCAAAAAACACCCAAGCTGCAAACCACAACAGAGTTGAAGATGAGATACTTATATTTTTCCTTGTTAACAAATTCAGAAAAGAAACTTACATAAGAGATATAAAGTGCATAAGTTTGAGAAACATAGCTTAAGTTGTTTATTTAAGAAAATGATTTTAGGTCTAAAAAGATATTTTTAGGATGGTAATACAAGTAAGTTATGATGGGAAGTGGTTTAGTATAAAACTCTGGATTAACCAGGATAGGATAGAAAAGTAATTTTTCTGAATTTGCCAAACACAAATAAACTTGACATTGTGAATGTAACTCTTATCAGATAATTGTTCTTACTGTGTATAATTATGCTATGTTAGAGCTAAGACCTTTTCTTTTTATTTAGACAAAAGGAGGGAAATATTGCAGAATAATTGGTTCTCACTGTGAAGATGTTTTTCTGACTAAGGTGCCTTCTCATTGGTTTATTAAAGAGCTAAATGGCTCAGCAGGAGAGAATGGGGGGATTTCCAGGCAGAAAGAGAGAAACTAGGAGGAGGAATCTAGACATGGAATTCTGCCAGCAAACTTGGAGCAAGTCAGATGCACTGGACTAAGAGCCACTTGACAGAATGTAGATTTTATAAATATGGACTAATTAAGTTATAAGAGCTAGTTGGGAAAAGCCTAAACTAAAGCCATGTTCTCTAATAACGCATAGTAAGTCTCCGGGTCATTATTTTGGGGTTGGTGGTCCAAAGACAGTCTGACAAGAAAGCTTGGTGCAGTCCTAGAGCATCCTGATTCTTTTGCTTTTAAGATTGGGTCTCACCAGGCCGTGGTGGTGCATGCCTTTAATCCTAGCACTTGGGAGGTGGAGGTTGTTGGAGGCCACTGGCCCCAGCCCCTCTAGGTGGCGCTATTATCTGGCGCTGGCCAACCCGCCTGAGTCAGAGTACGCATGCGCTTGGTATTCTCGCGAGACTGGTCTGGTTTCTCCGCCTTTCCCGTGGCGTCATATGGGATTCTGAACTACGACCAATAGGAAGATGTTTCGTCTAAAGCAAGAGCCGTTTGGTCGTCTTAAAACCGGGTGCTTCCTGCCTCGTGGCCCCTTCTGTTCCTCTCTCCCTCTCCGCCCCCGCCGTGCGCACAGACGCCGGCCCGGCTCAAGGGCGCCGGCTCTAGGCCACGTGGCAGATGGTCCGGCCCGGACCACGCCGGGGCCTAGCTCTCTCTGGCTTCCCTTTTCCCCGCTGGGGGCCCGCCGCCGCTGGCTCTTGCGCAGTGGCCCCTGCCTCTCTGCCGGCCTCTCTGCCGGCTCTCTCTTTCTCCTCCCCTCTCCATTTTCCGTAAGCTAAATGCTCTCCCCTAAGATACATTAAAGTTATACTGCAGAAGGATCCTAAGTGTGTGCCGTGTCTTTCCTCGCGGGCGAGAGATAGGCGCGGAACAAGTGGTGCCGAAACCCGGGAATTTACATCGTTTGCACCGCCAGACAGGATTCAGAACTGCGGACAGGTTACTCGGAGAGGTATGTCTGAACTGAACTTTGGTTTGAGACTTTTGAAAGGATTTTTTGAGGCCTTGAGGCTTGTCTTGGCAGTGCTGTTGATTTTAGAAGATAAAGCCTGTAAAGATCTGATAGCTAAAGGGCGAGGCGTGATAGGGAGAGTTCAGGACAGCATGTCAGAAACCGGGAGCCGTGTGAGGTTAGGCGGGCGCCGAAAAAGTGAAAAAAGACCCCCCGGAAAAATAAAAGATATGGGGGAGTTAGGAATACTCGATAAGTAAAAAAGGACCCCCCAGAAAAATAAAAGATTTGGGGGAGATAGGGAACCAGAAACTAAAGGTACGGAAACTTAAAAATAGGAATACTCGATAAGTTAAAAAGGACCCCCCAGAAAAATAAAAGATTTGGGGGAGATAGGGAACCAGAAACTAAAGGTATGGAAACTTGAAGATACATTAAAGTTATACTGCAGAAGGATCCTAAGTGTGTGCCGTGTCTTTCCTCGCGGGCGAGCGATAGGCGCGGAACAGGAGGTGGTAGGCAGAGCTCTTGAACTTAAGGACAGCCTGGTCTACAGAGTGAGTTTCAGGACAGCCAGGGTTACACAGAGAAATCCTATTTTGAATAAAACAAAGAAGGAGAGAGAGAGAGAGAGAGAGAGAGAGAGAGAGAGAGAGAGAGAGAGAGAGAGAGAGAGGAGGGAGGGAGGGAGGGAGGGAGGGAGGCTGGGTGTCGCCATGTAGCCCAGTATGGCCTGCAACTTGGAATCTTCCTGCCTCAACTATTGAAATTATAGGATAGCCTGATTCTTGATCTCTCCTTCAAAAGTAAGTCTCCCTACTTACTGAAAACTTGTAAAATCTTCTGTACTTGGTATTCTGAAAATTCCAACAACTACGCTTTGGAGCCTATTTTCATCTACTGTACTGTGACCTTTTGAATGTGGAGATTCATGACAGAGAGTTTGAAAATTCCCAGAAAAGGCCACACCGTGTTCAGGATTCTCCAAGGCTGGATGACTCACTGGAACACACACTGTAGATGTGGTGGATCTAGAGCCAAATCACCTTGTGCTGCTTTAGGTTCCCTGTACAGCAACTCACTGCCCACCTCTACCTCTGACCTAACACCCTTTCAACTATTGAGCAAAATCTTGAAATGCATTACCAGACCAGTAGCTTCCACCAACCCCAAAGTCGATATTTATGTTTCAATTTTTATGATCCCAAAGCATAAATCATATTTAATTTATCCCAGAAGTTCCATCCAGCTGCCTGTAACAAAGATACCTGTTAGCCATATTTCCAGATAGGAATTTAAAAGGTACTTGATGTGATGTTCTTTGTTGGGTTTAAGACAGGGTTTCCCTGCATAACTACCCTGGTTGTAAATTCTAATATACCTTTTATAACAACTAAGAAAAACTAATCATTATAATTATCTAATCTTCAATTGCTATACAAAGACCACAGAGGGATTATATTTACCCAAGTAAACAGGAAGTGCAAGCAACTTCCAAAAACTAGAAATGACAGAGATGACGCCTATCTGCCTGGACAGTCACCCAAAGCTCCTTTATAAAGTTGGGGCATCCATCTTCAGCCTACAGGCCCAGAGTCTCTGGCATACTTTTCAGAGAAGCAGGAAATTTGAAGGACTGCACTACCCATTCTGGTATAGTTCAGTTATTTTCTTCTCCTTTGCCCTGAAGAATGTCTGACAGTTTTCTCTACAAACCAGGAATCTGAATGACCATCTCAGCTTGTTCTGTCAAAGTTCAGAGGTCACTTTCCTATGGAACCTGCATGTCCAGTTTAAACAGCATACTATCAAGCAGTCAATACAAGAACAGGTTCTTGTCCAGTGGCTAACTGTTGCCACAAAGAAAGTAAACTTCATATGGAGTTCTTTGATGCCCATCTTTCTATTGAAGTAGATTGGTGCTGCCAGGAGCAGATCTGACTCACTGTTAAGAAAAGTCTAAGTTCTTAAAATATTTTAAATGCCGTATTCTGTAGGTCTTAGAAGTATTTGAAGATTGCCTATCTAACTGAAATATATATATATCTTTGTATACCTAAAAATCTAACTAACATGACTATAAGTTTGGTTATCACAGGTGACTATTATTCTGCATTTCTTAATTATACATTACAATTTAAAATGAGTTACATAAACATCATACCTTAAACAAGAGTAGAAAAATACATACAGCATAAAAAAATTGACCTTAACTTTGTATCAATAAACCAAAATCCATATCAATGTAAAATATTTTGAGATTAACAGCTGATTTTTGGATTAAAGTAAATTCAATAATCTAAGTTTTAAAAAGTCACTCATATACCATATCCCCTTTATCTTCTTAGAAAGAGATTAACTATGACCATTAGCCATTTATAATGAAAACAAACATTTATAAACAATATTTTGGGAATTTGAGGGTAGCATTTCACTACTACTTCCTTCTGATTAAGGAGCATTGGCAATCTCATGGGTTCTTGAGACTGGATCATCTTAGTTGTAGCCTTGAAGCTGATGTTGCCATCTCTTCCCATTAAAGATTTTTTCAAAGGACCTTGGTTGACCAAATCATAAACAAAAGCAGAACCCTTCTTCCAAAACAATATATACTTAGACACAAATTTCAAAGTCAAGATACCTTTAAAATATATGTTCTTGTTCAATTTAGCAGCCTTTGTAATCCATTGTCTTTCTGCAGTTAGCTTATTATCAGTTAAAAATTAAAAGAAAACACAATAATAACCATAATCCAGACTTTGTGTATTTTCTATCTTTATATGGCTTATCATATTTTTATTCCTCTATTTTTCTTTTAAAAGACCTTCTCTATCTTCTTTCTACGTATTCTTTTTCACACACATTTTAACCCATTGAGAGGTTTTCTCCATCTGAATCTGTTTTATTGTGTATCATTAATCATTTTTAACCAGAAAAGCTTTTTTAAAAAAAGCTAACATTCTCTTAAAGAGCCACACAGTTTTTGCCGATAAAGCTGAGTCAGGAAGTTGAGTCAGGAAGTTCTCTTAAAGGGGCTGCGTCTCTGTTCGCTACTAGTAAATAGAGCAGATCCAAGAAAATGCTGCTACCAAGAAGCTGTTTTTAGAGTCTTTCCCCCTTTTCTTCAGTATAAATGGAAACCTTAAATCAATCACATGCTACTGAGCCTTCTGTGAGACTTCAGGAATCGACTTTGTTCCAGCTTATTCTGCCTGCAACGAGTCTGTCACCCTTTTGTCCATGGTCCAGACACCTTGCCCATCTCTGCACCATGCCAATTCAGAGACACAACTCGGAAGATGTTTTTGGCTCTATTTCAGTGCTCTAGATCCCTTTTTAAGCTTTCTCCAGCTTTATGTAGGTATTTGGCCCACATTAGGACACCATCTGTAGTGGAGGATTTCTGGCCCAGACTAGCTCCACAGTTCAGACCTGCCCGCCACCCCTCATCCGGACCACCAATCCCAAAGTCCCAAAGAAACACACAGACACTTACATTAACTTCATGCTGTTTGGCCTGTGACTTAGGCACATCACTGTCTAGCTCTTTCATCTTAATTCAACCCATTCTCACTAATCTGTCCTGCCATTTGGTGCATGGCTCACCTGTGTTCCTTACATGTTTCTTCTTTGGGTGGCTGGCTCAATCTGTCTGTTACTCTGCCTTCCTCCTACCTATTCTGATTTCCCACCTACTTCCTCTAAGATGCTCACCAAGGGTCAAAACAACTCCTTTATTTAAAGATTGATATTCATAGCATACAGAAAGACATTCTCACATCACCTGGTTATCCGCTTATTTATTTATTTGTATTAGTTTTGCATGTGCTAAGCAGGTGCTTTACACTCACAACTTGTACATATCCTTTACAATTTCATTTGCAGTATCTTGTTAATTGCTTCCGCAGGCCCCTCATTTGGTCCTCCTGCCTCAGCCTCTGGGTAGCTCTGACTCTGGCCACTGCAGGCAGCGCAATTAAGTTTAACTTCAAGCCCTCTAATTTAAAGTTTTGCCACCAATTTTTTTCTCTTCTGTTTTGAAACAAGATCTTACCATATAGCTCAAGATTACTTCAAAATTGTGATCCTCCTCAGCTTCTCCAGTGTCAGGCTGTCCGTGGGTAGCCTTGCCTGTCCTAGAACTACGTAGATTGGATTGACCTCAAAATCACAGAGATCCTCCTGCCTCTGCCTCTTGAACACTGGGATTGAAGGCAGGAGTCACCACCTGCCACTGCACATCAAGAATTGTTTTTTCCTCTGGATGTTTCTCAGTGGTCTTAAGAAAGAACAACAATCTGTATTTTATTTTATGGCTGTATGTAGTAACTTATATAAGAAGATATAACACATAAGAAGTTTTCTCTCTGTATTTTCTATTTGATTTGTTTCTTCTTTCAAGCTGGAAGCTTGTCTTTGCTATCTACCCAGTGACCTTCAGTTTTCTGTTAATACTTGTGGTATGTTGTGTATTTAATAAAAATAGTCTGAAATATCTGAAGACAGCCACCCACAGAGCCAAGCTAAGGTCAGGGAGTGGTGACCCACACCTTTAATCCCATCACTTGAGATGCTGAGATCCTTCTGAATCTCTGTGAGTTCAAGGCCAAGCAGAGTCAGGTGGTGGGAGCTCACGCTTTTAATCCTAGCTCTAGGAGAGCTGAAGCGAGACACCTGGGGGGGAAAGAGACCCAAGGCTGGAGGGGAGGATTTCTTCCCTTGGGCTTCCCCCATTTCCCTTGTTGGCTGAGGACCGAGAGGCCTGGGGTAGGAGGATTTGTGCAGACAGGCCTGAGGAGTTGGCTGAGAAGTGGCTGTGGTTTGTTTCTCTGTCTCTCTGATATTTCAGCTTTTCCCCCATGTCTGTCTTCAGGTTTTTATTATAATGCCAAATAGAATTTGTATAAAAAATATTTAAAAGGGAGGACCCAAGAGAGGCTGGAAGCCGGGTGAGCTGGATGTGGGCCTTTACCCACAGAGCCATCTCAATGGCCTGATTGTGCCTTTTGACTAAAGATACTTGAAATTTGTGTCTCATTGATTAACAAGCCTCTAGATCATCAGGGGGTGAATTCAGGGCCAGCTCTGGCAGTTTAATGAGATTTTTTCCTCAACATAAAGAAAAATGAAGAAGGTTGGGGTTACAGCTCAGCATGTGTTAAGCTTGGTGTGTTACCTGTGATATTAACAATGGCATACAACTGAAACACTAGAATTCCCAGCACATATGGGGTGTTAATCAGCTTTCCATGTACAAACAATTTGTAAGAAGGAATGGGGTTATTTTGGCTCATGGTTTTCAAATTTTCATCCCACAGCTAGCTCAGTTGCTTTTGAGCCTATGGTGTGTTCTCATCATGTCAGTGGAGACACCACATAGGAGGCTGGTCTTCTCACAGATGCCAGGAGACAAAAGACAAGGGAAGAAGCCATGGTCCTAACATCTTTGCCAAACGCATGCTCCTAATGAGCTATTGTACTAATCTCTGCCCCTAGAGATTCCATCAACCCTGATAGTAGGAGAGTGAGCCTCGGTCTCTGACATGTGGAGGGCACAGTGAAGATTCAGTCTACAGGATCTGGGTCCAGCTCCCATGGCTTGTGTCTACTTCACGATGCAAGATGCATTAAGTCCAAGAGTCCCCAAAGTCTTAAGAGTTCCCTCACTCCCAAATCCAGGTTCAAAGTCCCCCTCTAGAAGTCAGCATTCTCTGAAACACTGTAAAAAAAAAATCTCGTTTCATACTTCCAAATAGAGCAGCACAGGCCAAACATTTCCATTCAGAATGGGAGCCCAGGAAGGAGGCCTTGACTAGAATCCTCAGTGCCTTGGTGACTAGCAGTAGGGTTTCCAGTGATGTGAGTGTGATGGACGGTCGCACCGCTCTCTGGCTTTGCTGGTAGCAGGCCATAACACCAGCATAACACAGCTGCCTCTATCTCCTTTTGACTGGCATTTCTCCAGTCCTGTTCTGGCTTGACTCCCAGCTCCTTCTTCATCGCCAAAGGATGCTGTGGGTCATGACCCAGGCATAGCGAACTCACATCAAGTCTCTATAACCCTTAACTCTTGCACTCTTCAGCAACACTGGCCTCTGCAGACCTAGAGCAGACTGCACAGCACTGGGGGTTGGAGGCGGGGCTGGTGGACTGGGACCCACATCCACCTCCAGTCCCTGAATGCCTTGATGGCTGAATTCCCTAGATGACACAGTGCAACCAGGATGCCCTAGGACCTGCCCCAAAGTCTTTAAAACTAATTTATACTGTTTTGATAGGCTTTCTAATTATTAAAAAACACTTCAAAGAGTCTTTTATTTGTACTGTCCCTTTTCTAAGCACTTCCTTTGAGATAGTCTCACTCTATACTTCAGACTCATACCAACCTCTCAGATCCTGAGACCTCATGCTGAGCAACCACACCTAGACTTTCTTTCCCCTGTCCCTGAATACCACTGATGTCTTAGTAATTGTACACTCCTTGTATTTTTCAACATGCTTTTCTGACCAAACTACAAGGTTTCCCAATATTTCTGCTCCAGTATGTTGCTCCTGATTTTCATTGTAAACAGTGGCTTCAAGGAGACAGAAATCTCCACCCTTGACTTTCTCCTACATTATTCTGTTACCTTTAAACCCAGCCTCCCACAAAGCTATAGGGGTGACCTTTGATCTGGTTCCTAACAGTCCTTATTCCATAAGCATGACCTTTATACTGCTAACTTTGCAAGCCCTCACCAGGCCCATCGGGCTGCTTCCAGTGTTCTAATCTGTCTCGATTGCTTTTCTAAATGATCCCCAATTCCTTCCAGGGGTGCAATAAAGAAACCATCAAAATGGTCATCCTATGATCAGAGGGTTGGTTTTATTGTGGAGCGAGCGAGAGAACATCCAAGAGACATCTGAAAAGGTCAGAGCAGAAGCAGACGAGATGTGACCAGGCCTAGGAAAGTGGTGGGTAGAAAAATGAGGGCGAGCAGCTGGGGAAGGGAAGCTGGAGAGAGTCTAAGGTAGGGGAGGTGGCGGTGGCGACAAGGGCCAGGATGGGCTCTGATGTAAATAACACATATGCATAGATATGGCACTGAGGGAGCTTTGGACCCTGTCATTATCAGACCAATTCCAGGGTCTGAATAGTCCATATTGTTGAGAAGTCCCTGCCATCTCACTTCACAACTTCCTAGGTGCCTTACAAACAAGTCAGGTTGACACCAAAGATGAGTTAAAACATTTGCTGATCAACAAAATGCTTAGTGTAAGCATTGCAGCTCAGATGGAAAGGGATCCTGGCAGTCGGGAGCCAAGGAATACACCACAGTCACCATAAATTTAGCAGCTTACATCTCTGCTCCAGGGAAAGGTATACCCAGCCAGAGTGTTAACAGTTCTGCTCCACTCTGCTCCAGCTCCAGGGAGTTACTACTTCTCTACCCCTCCCCATTTCCAAGGTCTCACACAAAGCTCATTAGGAGGGAAGAATCCAGGAGGGTGGCTGCCTCTGCCAGGGAGGGAAAGGCAGCTCCCGTTGAACAGGGCTTATACAGGGCTTCTTAGGGGCACAATTTTTTCAGGGTGGGAATTGGTCGGATTTCAATCCCTGATCTTGGATAAACTCAGAGATTGGCTGAATCTCATGTTCAGGAATTGGTTAGGTTTTGTGCTGAGTTGGTCAGGGATAGAGTGTTTCTTTGGCTCTGCTTTCAGGGCCAAAGTGTGTTTCTTTCACTGGCTCTGGTTTCAAGGCCAGAGTGTACTTCTTTGGCTGACCCTGTTACCCTAACTTAGGCCCTCTGTTTTTCCCCATTCCAGAGACAGCAGCATTTTCTTGTGCAGTCCAGCCTAGTCCCTGAAACACAGTGAAGGTACAAGTGACTGGATTTGGGTGTATTGAGCACCTAATTATCAGGGCTGCCTTCAGTTCTTAGCCAAGTGGATATTGTTGACATCAATGACTTCTTCATAGACAACAAATACACGTTCCAGTATAATTCTACCCATGGCAAATTCCACAGCACAGTCAAAGGTCAGAATAGGAAGCTTGTCATCAATGGGAAGGCCATCTCCATATTCCAGCATTAAGGTCCCACCATCAAATGTAGAGTATGTTATGGGGTCTCCTGGCATCTATGTCACTTCAGCAAACAAGGCCCACTTGAAGAGCTCAGTGTCATGTCTGCCCCCTCTGCTGACATCTCTCATGTTTATGTCACCTAGCTCAAGATTGTCAGCAATGCCTCTTCCATCACCAACTGCTAAGGCTGTGAGAATGGTCATCCCAGACCTAAATGGGAAACTCATTAGGATAGCCTTGTGTTCCTACCCCCAAAGTGTCCAATGTGGATGTGACACTGCCAGCTGAAGCTGCCAAGTATGATGACATTGATAAGGTAGTGAAACGTGATAAAGGGAATCCTGGGTACACTGAGGACCAGGGTGTCTTCTGCAAATTTAATAGCAATGTTCACTCTCCAACCTTGTTTGAGACAGGGTTTCCTTGTGTAGCTCTGGGTATCCTGGGACTCACTTTCTAGACCAGGCTGGCCTTAAAGTCAAACAGATTTACCTGCCTCTGCCTCCTGAATGCTGGGATTAAGGTGTGCACTGCCACTGCTGGCCACTCTTCTGATTTTGATGATGAGTGTAGTGGTAATCTGGTAGTCACTGTATCCAGGGTAAACATTAGAATGAAGTAGCTGTTTCTCACTGTACCCAGGATAACATTAGAACATAATAGTTGCTTGTTGGAGGTACTCAGACCTTGAAAAAGTTACAGTAGAAAACAGTGATTGCTTTCTATGATTCAGAGTTGTTTTTCTGAAGGAATTTTCCATCATTGCCTGACTTTGGTTACAAGACTATGCTGCACATCTGGAGGCCTTGATTGTTGGGTGCTATAAACAGTATACAATAAGGCTTGAAGTTGCAGGGGTGAGGTGTTGTTCTTCAGAGAACATATCAAATACAGGGGCTTTGGTATGAAAAATTTGTCTTGCAACCAATATACTTCTGAATGGTTAGAGGTTCAGTCCATCAGAGGCTGGACCTTTGTCTTTGCTGCCAAAGTGGCTGAATTACATTCTGGATTGTCCTGAGCCACACAGAATACCAAACAGACAAGGCTTTGTCACTTGAACACATTTGCCAAGCTCAATGCCTAATGTGACAGTGAATATGGCTCTCGTGACAGGGTAGTGAACTTCATGGCCTCCAAGGAGGAGTATGAAGCAATGAACCATACACCATAGCAAGAGAAAGGAAGACAGAGGCCCTCAGCTGCTGAGGAGTTTCTGTCCCAACTCAGCCCCCAACTCTGAGCATGTAGATCCCCAGAAGGGAGCCCCACTGTTGGAGGCCACTGGCTCCAGCTCCGCTAGGTGGCGCCATTATCTGGCGCTGGCCAACCCGCCTGAGTCATAGAGAGCGCATGCGCTTGGTATTCTCGCGAGACTGGTCTGGTTTCTCCGCCTTTCCCGTGGCGTCATGGGATTCTGAACTACGACCAATAGGAAGGTGTTTCGTCCAAAGCAAGAGCCGTTTGGTCATCTTAAAACCGGGTCTTCCTACCTCGTGGTTCTTTTTCTCTCTCTCTCCTCCTCTCTCTCTCTCTCCGCCCCGCCGTGCGCACGGACGCCGGCCCAGCTTCTGGGACGCGGGCTCAAGGCCACGTGGCAGATGGCTCGGCCCAGACCACGCTGGGGCCTAGCCTAGCTCTCTGGCTTCCCTTTTCCCCGCTGGGGGCCCGCCGCCGCTGGCTCTTGCGCAGCGGCTCCTGCCCCTCTGCCGGTCTCTCTGCCGGCTCTTTCACTCTCTCCTCCCTCTCCATTTTCCGTAAGCTAAATGCTCTCTCCAAAGATACATTAAAGTTACTGCAGAAGGATCCTAAGTGTGTGTGTGCTGTGTCTTTCCTCGCGGGCGAGAGATAGGCGCAGAACAAGTGGTGCCGAAACCCGGGAAATTTACATCGTTTGCACCGTCAGGATTCAGAACTGCGGACAAGTTGCTCGGAGAGGTATGTCTGAACTGGACTTTGTTTTGGGATTTTTCCCGCCCTGGAAAAGGTTTCTTGAGGCCTTGGTGCTTGTCTTAACAGCGTTACTGTTTGGGGTTGCGTATTGTTTTTACCGGTCTGTGAGATCCTCCCAGTCTTTGGCACAGCCTACCCTAAAGAACTTTGTAGAAGACAAGGCTTATAAAGATCTGATAGCTAAAGGGCGAGGCGAGATAAAGAAAGTTCAGAACAGCATGTCAGAAACCGAACGCAACGTGAGGTTAGGCGCGCGCCGTAATACAAGGAAAAAAGACCCCATAAGGATGGGAGAATTAAGAAACCAGAAATTACTTCATAAAGAAAAAGAACCCCCCGATGAAATAAAGAATTTGGGGGAGCCGGGAAACCAGAAACTAAAGCCTAGTTCCACCACTCTGGACCCGATACAGAAACTTGAAAATTTAGATTTAAAGTATGGCTCCTCTAGTGGCTCTGATACATCGGAGCAATCAGGAGACGATGAGTTGAGCCCAGATAAGGAGAGTGAACTAAAAGAAGAGGCAGCTACAGAGGGATATTATCCTGATGAGCTTCCCCCCGAGGATCAGAATGTAAGAGTTAGAAAACGACAACTGACCGTCAAACCTACACGGCCAATGTCTACCGCTCCCCCTCCTTATGAGGGACGAGCCGGGACCCTGTCCTTTTTGTCCGAGAAGGTTAAGAAAAAGCTCAGCTTGGCCTATCCAGTGTTTGAAGCAGCGGAAGGGGGACGGATACATGCTCCTGTAGAATACGCTCAGATTAAAGAACTAGCCGAGTCAGTCCGAAAGTATGGTGTAACCGCCAATTTTACGGTTGCTCAGCTGGACAGGTTAGCATTGTCAGCCATGACGCCTGCCGACTGGCAGACAGTTGCTAAGGCCTCCCTGGTTAGTATGGGTCAATATCTAGAATGGAAAGCTTTATGGCACGAGGCTGCTCAAGAACAGGCTAGGGCCAATGCTACTGCGCTTACCCCCGAACAACAGCTCTGGACATTTGAGATGCTGACAGGGCAGGGACCACACGCGGCTGATCAGACTAACTACCCCTGGGGAGCTTATCAGCAGATTGCTAATACAGCCATTAGGGCGTGGAAGGCTTTATCCAAAAAGGGAGAAGGGAGCGGTCAATTAACTAAGATCATTCAAGGTGCGCAAGAGCCCTTTTCTGATTTTGTAGCTCGCATGACAGAGGCAGCAGGTCGAATCTTTGGTGACCCAGAGGCGGCTGCCCCTCTGATAGAGCAGCTGGTATTTGAACAAGCTACCAAAGAATGCCGTATGGCAATAGCTCCCAGAAAAAATAAAGGTTTACAAGACTGGTTAAGGGTATGCCGAGAGCTTGGCGGTCCCCTAACTAACGCCGGTCTGGCTGCAGCCATTTTGCAGTCCCAGAGGCGCCCTCTAACGGATCCCGCCAAGAGAGTTTGCTTTAAATGTGGCAAGCCCGGCCATTTTAAAAAGGAATGCTGTGTCTCTGAGGGGCCTACCCCCTCCTTATGCTCTCGTTGTAGTAAAGGATACCATAGAACAGATCAGTGCCGCTCAGTCCGAGATATTAAGGGGAGAATTTTACCACCATTAGAGACTACAGAGCCAAAAAACGAGATAGTGGGCCCCATGTCCCAGGGCCCGCAAAAGTATGGGGCAAAGTTTGTCAGGAAAAGCAAGAGTGTGAGCCCTCCGGGAGAGCCCGACTGGACTTGTGTGCCTCCTCCCACTTCTTATTGACACCACAAATGGGAGTGCAGCCTGTACCTGTCTGCCTGCCTGAGGCAATCCCCAAAGCATGTATAGGGTTACTGTTGGGGCAAGGCTCCCTCACTAAGCAGGGACTTGTAGTTCACCCCGGTTTAATAGATCATCAGCATGCTGGTGAAATTCAAGCCTTATGCTCCTGTCCTACTGGGGTGTTCACCATTAATCCTGGAGATAAAATAGCACAGCTAGCTCTGCTCCCCGCTTATAGATCAGACACCACAACAGGCCTCACAATGGGCTCTTCAGGACAAGACTCAGTCTATTTATTGGTTGACTTGAGACAGCGACCTAGCCTAACTCTTTGGGTTAAAGATAAAAAATTTAATGGGGTTTTAGACACGGGCGCAGACAAGAGCATAATTTCCTCCCACTGGTGGCCAAAATCATGGCCCACTACTGAGTCTTCTCATTCCTTACAAGGCCTTGGGTATGCCTCTCACCCCAAAGTTAGTTCATCTGCTCTAGCATGGAAAACAGAAGAAGGTCAAAAAGGCTGGTTCACACCCTACGTCCTCCCACTACCAGTAAATCTATGGGGACGAGATATTATGCAAGAGCTAGGGCTAGTATTGTCCAATGAATATTCGGTTCAAGCACAGGAGATTTTAAAAAAGATGGGATATGAGGAAAGACAGGGCCTGGGTTTTTCTTAGGTGCCACTGAGGCAGCACGACCTATACCTTGGAAAACAGAGGTGCCGGTATGGGTTCCTCAGTGGCCATTGACCTCTGATAAGCTTAAGGCAGTGATCGAGCTGGTTGCAGAACAGCTTGCTGAAGGGCATATTGAGCCCTCCACCTCTCCATGGAATACACCCATTTTTGTGATTAAAAAGAAATCCGGAAGATGGCGTCTGTTGCACGACTTAAGAGCTATTAATGCGCAGATGCATCTTTTTGGGCCAGTTCAGCGAGGAATTCCCACGCTCTCAGCCTTGCCAAAAGATTGGCACATGATTATTATAGATATTAAAGACTGTTTTTTCTCCATTCCCTTAAATGAGAGAGATAGGCCTAGGTTTGCCTTCACGGTTCCCTCTATTAATCACCTGGAACCGGACAAGAGATATCAATGGAGGGTTTTGCCTCAGGGTATGGCTAATAGTCCCACCATATGTCAGTTATATGTTCAAGAAGCCCTTGCGCCAGTGCGACAAAAGTATTCTAAGGTAGTTATAGCCCACTACATGGATGACATCCTCCTTTGTTATTGTGATTTGATGATTTTAAGAGAGGCTTATGTTCTATTACAAGAGCAATTAAAATTGTGGGGACTTCAAATTGCAATAGATAAAATTCAGACTTCAGAAATTGGACAGTTTCTAGGGTCTAATATATTTCCTGATAGAATTGTTCCCCAGAGGATTGAAATTTTCAGGAGAGACTTAAAGACATTAAATGATTTTCAAAAATTACTAGGAGATATTAATTGGCTTAGACCTTTTTTGAAAATTCCCACTGCAGATTTAAAGCCTTTGTTTGAAATCTTGGAAGGTGATTCTAGTCTTACCTCTCCCCGCAGTTTAACACCTCAAGCTAAAGAAGTGCTTAAGATAGTAGAAAATGCAATAACAAAGGCCCAATTAGCTCGAATTGATTATAATAAGCCATTTTCCCTATGTGTTTTTAAAACAAGAATATTGCCTACTGCGGTATTATGGCAAACAGGCCCCTTATTATGGATTCATCCCCCAGCCTCACCCCAAAAGGTTATTGCCTGGTATCCAGCTGCCGTTGCTCAATTAGCTCAAAAAGGCTTGAGGGCCTCGGCAGAGTATTTTGGTATTTATCCCACTGTGATGGTTTTACCTTATACCACCCATCAGGTTCAGGTCCTAGCTGCTACCAATGATGATTGGGCCATATTAACTACTATGTTTCCTGGAAAAATTGATAACCATTATCCTAAACATCCTTTGTTACAGTTTGTGGCTTATCACCCTGTGATATATCCACGTGTTACTTCCTCAGTGCCTTTAAAAGATGGCTTAATTGTATATACAGATGGCTCAGGAAATGGAAGGGGTGCTTACATTATAAATTCACAGACATTTTTCAAAGATTTTGGTCAAAAATCACCCCAGATAGTTGAATGTCTAATTGTGTTAGAAGTTTTACAAAAGTTTGATTGTCCACTTAATATTGTGTCTGATTCCCATTATGTGGTAAATGCCCTTCAGTTACTTGAAACGGCCGGTATTATTAATCCTTCTAGTACAGTGTCTGCCCTGTTTTGTGCCATACAAGACTGTTTGCTGCAAAGACGTGAGCCCTTTTTCATTACCCATATACGGGCACATTCGGGACTCCCAGGTCCTATGAGCAAAGGAAATAATTTGGCTGACAAGCTACACGCCTGGTCGCTGCTGCCTTTGCTAATCCGTTACAAGCTGCAAAAGATTTTCATACAAAATTTCATGTTACAGCAGAAACTTTGCGCAAGCGCTTCTCACTTACTAGACAACAAGCTCGCGAAATCGTGACACAGTGTCAAAACTGCTGTCAATTCCTCCCTGCTAAGACTGTTGGAGTTAACCCAAGAGGCATTTCACCATTACAAATATGGCAGATGGATGTAACACATGTTCCGTCCTTTGGAAAGCTTCAATTTGTACATGTTTCTATTGATACATGCTCAGGTATTATTCATGCCACACCACTTACAGGAGAAAAGACCATACATGTTATTCAACATTGCCTAGAGGCATGGAGCGCCTGGGGCAAACCAGCTTATCTCAAGACTGATAATGGGCCAGCTTACAGCTCCCAAAAATTCGCCCAATTTTGTGCACAAATGCAAGTAACACACCTTACCGGGTTACCATACAACCCTCAAGGACAAGGCATTATTGAACGTGCACATCGGACCTTAAAATCCTATTTATTAAAACAAAGAGGGGGAGTAGAACTGCCCTCAACACCAAGAGTGTCAATTGCCTTGGCGTTGTTTACCATAAATTTCTTAAATATTGATGATAAATATCAAAATGCTGCTGAGCGACATTGCTCAGAACCACAACGGCCAAAAGAGCTAGTAAAATGGAAAGATATTTTAGAAAATAAATGGAAAGGCCCGGATCCTATTTTAATAAGATCCCGGGGAGCTGTCTGTGTTTTTCCACAGGATGAAAAAAATCCAGTTTGGATCCCAGAGCGCCTCACCAGAAAAATATTACAAGAAAAAGAACCTTCGCCTTCTCCAGTTGATGTGTTTGGTGACAGCAGTAGAAGATAATGCCCACCTTCCCTCTGCCAATGCCGGTGATGTATAAAGATTTAGACATAGCTTTAAAGAAAATAGAAGTTTGGGGTTAGAGAGAAGTTTATGTTTTAGTTAAAAATAGTTCAGATATATTACTAAAAATTTCTCGGCAGCCTGACAAAGGAAACAGAGTTTAATAAAACCAAAATTGGCTTCCTTTTGCTCAGGCAGGCCAGATAAAAATTCAATTTTACCATATAACAGTTGCCAATCCAAAAATATAGGTTGGGCCACGCCTAAAATATTTTCATTTCCTCCCAATCTGGCCACCATTTATTTAGATTGTTAACAATGCCTCAGAAATTATAGACAAATTTAGATACAAATTTGATAATTGCCTTTATGCCTTATGCTGAGATGCTCAGCTTTATTTCTTTGCAGCAACGGCCCACATGCCACGATTTGTGCCCACGCCACCGTGGTTCCCCAGTAACTCACAGCCATTTAGACAAAAAAGAGATTTCAGAATCTCTGCTGGTATTATAAAATTCATTGTCACAGCTGCCATAGGGGCCTCAGTGACTGCCTCAGCTGGTGCACTTTCAAAATAGTGCAGACTGCACAGGCGGTTAACAAATTGTCCACCCCAATAATTGACACAGTTGAGGTGTGAACAATAACTTGCTGGCTTATACATAACCTCTATTCAATATAAAAACTTTACAAAGACAACTAATCTTTCGAAAAGCCTCTCTCAATTTTCTTACAGAATTGGTCGTCTAAGTTTGAACAGACCCTTCGTGACCTGCAAGTGGCGATCGTCCAGGCCAATTCCACTCGGCTAGACCTGTCGCTGACCAGAGAGCTCACTCCATAAATCCCCTCTCCTTCCCCTACTCCAAAAAGTGGGTGGGGGTGGATATGTCTGACCTGGCCTTTTGCGGAGGACTAGTCATTCTTCCCTAGACGGTTTGCAAGTTCAGAATCCAAAGTCAGAGAAACAAAGCAGTTTCGGCTCAAGCCTTAATGGCTCTAGACTCAAAAACCTCGATAGAGGTATGACTAATTATGCTAAAGCAATAGAGATATTGTGGCTTAGACAGCTCCTACACACTGGGTAGAGCGTTCAGCCCGTGTCCTAAGAGGGATGCTGAGCCAAGGGCATCGCAGGAGACATACCTATGTCCCGAGAGGCACATCATCTTGCATAAGGGTACCTGCCTTAACCCCCTTCCCAGCAAAAGGCAGAGGACAGGCTAGGGGCATCTCGATCTGTCGAGGGATTAGGGGTGACCCCCACGCAAGTCCACAATGTGTTCTGGGAGATGATCACTGTCTCCACCCTCTTATAGGACTTTCTCTTGCTTAATATTTGAGAAGGGTGAGATGTTGGAGGCCACTGGCTCCAGCTCCGCTAGGTGGCGCCATTATCTGGCGCTGGCCAACCCGCCTGAGTCATAGAGAGCGCATGCGCTTGGTATTCTCGCGAGACTGGTCTGGTTTCTCCGCCTTTCCCGTGGCGTCATGGGATTCTGAACTACGACCAATAGGAAGGTGTTTCGTCCAAAGCAAGAGCCGTTTGGTCATCTTAAAACCGGGTCTTCCTACCTCGTGGTTCTTTTTCTCTCTCTCTCCTCCTCTCTCTCTCTCTCCGCCCCGCCGTGCGCACGGACGCCGGCCCAGCTTCTGGGACGCGGGCTCAAGGCCACGTGGCAGATGGCTCGGCCCAGACCACGCTGGGGCCTAGCCTAGCTCTCTGGCTTCCCTTTTCCCCGCTGGGGGCCCGCCGCCGCTGGCTCTTGCGCAGCGGCTCCTGCCCCTCTGCCGGTCTCTCTGCCGGCTCTTTCACTCTCTCCTCCCTCTCCATTTTCCGTAAGCTAAATGCTCTCTCCAAAGATACATTAAAGTTACTGCAGAAGGATCCTAAGTGTGTGTGTGCTGTGTCTTTCCTCGCGGGCGAGAGATAGGCGCAGAACACCCCACTCTCTTGAATACCAACACTAAAGCTCACTGTCCCCACCCACAAGAAAAGCTTAGAACTGCACTTTATTCATCAAAACACCTTGAAGTTCCCAGCTTCCTGAACGTGTTGAAAAGCGTAGAGAACCTCCATTACAAAATCTGAAGCCTTAAAAAAAGACCTCTGCTACAAAATATGACAAGATTATTCTAAAGTCATACTCACTTTGAAAACTCAGGTTTTTAGTTACAAAAATAGCAACATGTTGAAAATCTTTATTTTGCTAAGACACACACAGAAAGCACTACACAGCACACACAGTCCGTAACACCCAGCCATGGCAGCTGTTCTGAGGAAGTCCAGGGCCTGAGGTTGTGGAGCCCACTTCTCCTCTCTCCTGAGGTCAGAAGTCTTGGCACACGTTCTCCTTGTTTGCCTCCCCATGCTGCTGCTTGATCTGATAGATATCATTCTCCAGCTGCACTATGGTCCGTTCAATCTCATAGTTCTTACTCACCAGGGACACCCAGCTAGAAGAGGGGAAGGCAAATTAAAAAGAAAAGAAAAATGACTTGATGTAAATTTTTTTCAGAGTTTATCTTAAACATATAGTTGCACTCAGAGCACTAACATTTTTAACTTTCTGCTTTAAAAAAAACCATGAGGCACACTTATGGAAAAGTAGGTGACGGGTACGCAGGATCTCTCTGTATTATTGCTTACAGTTGTGAGGGAACCTACAATACGCTCATGGTAAGGGTTGTCTTTAGGAAATAAGTAGAAACAGGAGAGAATTAGTGAGACAGACAGGAAAAGGTGATGAAGACAGTGTAAGATTAACAGAAAATAGGGCAGAGTCTTAGAAAAATTGTGAATAAGATTCTAGAATTGACAAAAAAACCCATAGACTTAAGTCACCATTTCTTGTAAATAAATCTCAAGGACAAATTTAAGCTTGAAGAAAAATGTGGGAGGAACCTGACACTACAGATGGCGTGGGCAATGAAGGAGGTAGAAAAACAGAAACGATGTAAAGATGCATCACCAGATATAGGCATTTAATTTCTATTTGGGGAAACTAGGTCTCACTCTGCAGCCAAGGCTGGCCTTAAACTCAAGATTCTTCTTCCTTAATTTCTCACATACTGGGAAAAAAGCTAATAGTTAGGGATTTCTATAAATTATATACATTGTGAGATAATGCTCTTATACATTTGTAAAAATTTGTGTAGTGGGATTATGCTATTACATTGTAAAAACTCTGACAGGAAGAACAGAGCAAAAATGTCACGGAGACACCAGAGAAGCCAGCAGATGCAGAGGACAACTATCCTGCTCTGAGAAAAGGTGCTGAGCCACATGGCTGAACAGGATAAGACTCGTGGATTAGTTTAAGAGCAAGAGCTAGCTAGCAATATGCCAGGGCCATAGGCTGATCAGCATAAAATTAATACAAGTGTCTATGTGATTATTTGGGCCTAAGCAGCAGTGGGGCTGACAGCAGATCCAAACCTCCGGGCTAGGCCAGAAAGGCTGGGCCAGAAACTTCATACAACAGATTTGTTACTGGTATTGGTTTAAATCAAACACTGATTGGCCAGTAACCAGGCAGGAAATATAGGCGGGGCAACGAGACTTCTGGGAAGCAGAAGGTTGGAGTCAGGAGTCATCACCCAGACACAGAGGAAGCAAGATGAGAATGCTGGACTGGGTAAAGGCTCTTAGCCATATGGCTAAACATAGATAAGAATTATGGGTTAATTTAAGTGTAAGAGCTAGTTAGTAACAAGTTTGAGCTACTGGTTGAGCATATAAGTAACATTAAGCCTCTGAGGCAATTATTTGGGAAGTGGCTGCCAGGTATTTGAGAGTTTTTGGTGAGAAAGAAACTTGTGTGTGTGTGTGTGTGTACACTCACACACACACATGTAGGAGAATATTTTAAATATAATATGCATTAACAAAGGAAAACGAATTAAGCAAAGTATGGACTATCCCAACAAGATTAGTGGCTGTGATGATATATTTTATATTTAATAAAAATAGCCTGAAATATCAGGGAATGGTGACCTATACCTTTATTCTCAACATGGATCTCTGTGAGTTCAAGGACAAACAGAGCCAGGCAGTAGTGGCACACACCTTTAATCCTAGCACTAGAAAAACTTAACCAGGAAGAGGGACATCTGGGCAGAGAAAGAAAGATAAGTTGGAGGAGGCCGGCATGTTCTCCCCTTCTTCGCCTGTGGTTCCCTGTCAGCTGAGGTTGAGGATTCCTGGAGAAGGCCTGAGGAGTTGGGTGGGTGAGAATTGGCTATTTGCTTTTTTGTCCCTCAGCTTTTCACCAATATCTGGCTTTGGGTTTTTATTAATAATACCAAACAGAATTCATGCAATATCTGAACTCAATTTGAGGGCTGTAAGACCAGCAACACTTAGCAGTAGCTCAGCCATAGCTACTTGGTATGTGCCTTCCCGAGCCTTTCTTAATTCCCAATGCACCCCAAGTGAATATTACTGTAATCCTAAGTCTTGCTCTTACAACACTAAACAACTTAAAACATGATGAAATTATACTCACTTTGACTCCATTTCTCTCAGCTTAGATCCAGCTGTGAGCTGCATGTTTTTTCGCTGCCAGTTTAAATCTTGAATATGTTTCCTGTAAAAATATTTTATACAACCCAATGACATCTTAACATGACAAAAATCAACAGAACAAAATAATTCAAGAAAGTATGTTTAAACTCTAAGGCTCACACACCATATAGGCTAATTCTAGGAATTAACTTTTTTCTAATTGTCTTTCAATTACAAATTTCAGAGAACATTGTGGGAGAAAACAAAACACCAATTAATCTACAAACACGTATGTAGATTAGATTTCTCCTTGCACTCACTTTTCCTGGCAATGGCTGTGGAATTTTCAGTGAGTACTGACTTCAAGTGCTTTTACTCTAACAGTCACACTGGAGCGTAACTGCCATTAAGATACTAAGAGGATGATGGATGCTGGTCCATCATCAGTATCAGATGGATGGAGGTGGTTGGATTAGATAGGGTTATCAGAACTCCAAAATCCCAATACTAATGGTTTTATAGATAGATAGACACACACACACAAACAGCCTCCTGGCTCGTCATGTGATACCATGTACCATGTTGGGATCTATCCCTAGTGGGGTTGTCAACAAATGCACTTCTTCGGCCTGACTGTCCACAACTACAAGCCAAAATAAAGATCTTTTCTTCTAAACTTATCTAGTCTGTGGTATGAATTAAGTCAGTGGGTAGTGGGTGTCTTTCCAGGCTCTTTCCCACATATGTATGCAAAGTGTGCTGTCCTGGAATGTCCTGCTGCCCCTAGGTGTTCTGAGTTTGCAGATTTGTCAGTTTAGAACACATTTTCAGGTTTCAAGCTGCTTCATACTTCCACTTAGGTACAACAAATTCAGTGCCACATACTGGACACAGTGGATTACAGTTAATACATATTAAATGGCTATTTGTTAAATGATCCACTGTCAAAAACCAAAACCAACTTAAAGGCAAAAACTTGAAATGAAGATAATTTCTTGTCCTGTAATACATTTGGCAATATACACGGTGCATGTGAAGTTCTGAGCTGTCCAGCCCTGTTCACCAGCCCTTAGACCAAGGCTGGCTTTCCAATCAACATGTCATGAAGGTGGCTTCAAGCACCTCTGACTGGAGAGCAGCTCAATCTCCCACGTTTCCCTGACAACTGTTCAATGTGACCCCTGCTGACTGGAGTATCTTCAGGTACAATCCCTTCAGAGCACAGGTTCCCCTGGATGGTTTTTGAGACAGTGTCTCACCATGTAGCCCAGATGTGAGCTTCTGAAATACTAGGGCTACAGCTGTGTTCTACACTCTTGGCTCCATGTATCAACTGTCAAAATTTCCCAACCCACTTCTCATAAGCCAGCAAAGATTCTAAAGTTTCCCTTTTATACACGCTACAAATACAAACTGGATTTTTGCTATTCCTTGACATGCACCTCTTGGAATCTATGAATTTCTATTGACAGCAACACATAATTAAAAATTAGTTGCTTAATGAAAGTGATTGGCTATTTATTTTCTCAGGACCATCAGGACATCAGGGCTCACCTAAATATTATTCAAATAGAAAAAAAAAAAAAAAAACCCAACCTACCTTAACTTCTGAAGCTCTTTCTGTGCATGTTCAATCATATGAACGAGGTTTCTAAGGAAGGAAGAACACATACCCTCTGAAATCTGGTAATACCAATAAAAACTAAACTACCTATTTGTATTATACAAAGTCAAGTTTTTCTGCTAAAAATACTAAATTCTGGGAATCCTGTGTCTAGTATGTGAGATACTTCATAAATATTCATTTGTTTAACTCAGCACTTTACTGACAGTTTGGTTTTGGAGATGTTACTTTCCCCACCCTTAAGACAGAGTTTCTCTGTAGACCAGGCCTGCCCCAAATGCTGGGGTTAAAGGCATATACCACCACCACTTTACTTCTTAAATTCCCAGAACTTTCATCTTGGAGACAGTGTCCATTATGCTGATCAGGATGGCCTTGAGCACCAGCACTCAGGCAATTCTCTTGCCTCAGCCTATGTTCAGGCAGCTACAAAGTTAAGGGACCATGCCACCAAAGCCACATGCTACATCAACTTCTTCTGACAGCAGATCACCTCCCAGGTCTTGTGGAGCAGCCCTGGTCAGCTGTGCTGCTGGTACTGAGACTAGGGCTCCTCAACTCCAGTGTGCTGCTGCTCGGTCTCTAACGGCCTGTTTCATCACACAGCTCTACCTCTCCAGTCTCTCCTTGGCTCCTTACTCTCCTCATGCTGAAGAGACTCGTTTTAATGCTCTCTTCTGGCCTCTCATCACTAAAAAGGATTTTTTGTTGTCTGAACTTTCTTCTTGAAGGTTTTCTCTGATAACATATGCTCCCTGTGGAAAGGTATCTATTGTGTTTGGAGGAGGAAACATATGCTCTGACTGTTCAGAGTTCTGTGAGATTGAAGGACAGCATGTGATGTGCAGCACAGTTAGTGAGCAGAGCACTGTGGGCAGAATCTGACCAGAAAGCATTCTTCTCAACACAATGGTTATTCCTGCGTTCTCCACACTGCCTGTCTCTTCTGGCTGAGGGAAGGGCCTACCCTCTACACAGCTTAGGCTGTCCTTCAGCTTGAGATTCTCTTGTCTCCATCTCCTAAACGCTGGGATCTCTGTGTCACCAGGCCTACTGTCCTTGCTGTTTGATGACTCCGATATCACTTCTGTGTGTGGGTGTAGGTGTTCAGTATCAAGCTGGGAAACACTACCATTGCTCCAATCTGACTCTGCCATCCTCTTTAAAATCCGTCTGAGAAGGGGTCTCAACCCAGTTTGGCACTAAACTTCTGATCTTCCCAAATGCTTGGATTAAAGCTACTGGGTCTAGTTTCTACCATTCTTTTTAATGACTCTCTCTTTTTTATGAGACAGTATCTACCCATGTGTACCAGGTTGGCTTTGAACTGCCAGCCTCTGTCTCCCAATACTGAGTTTATAGGCACATAGGCATGAACCACTATACCCATGCTGAGCTTACAGGCAGGCACCACCACACCTGGCTAATGATTCTTATTCTTTTTTGGAGTATACAGTTACATTTGCCTATGTAGAAGCTGCAGGAGGATCTGGGTGTCTCCCATCTCTCTCTGTTTATCACCAGACAGGATCTTTCATGAAACCTGGAGCCAAACTGGTAGCATCAACATGCCCAACTGAGAAGAATCCTTTCTTACAGAATCTCTTGATAGCTTTGATCCTCATTATCCCCAAATTCTACACTGCTAAGTTTGCCTAAACTACTGTTTACTATTGCAGCAGTTCACAAAAGTGCACAACAGTGCACAATCTGGGTTGCTAGCCTGTAACTAAGGCTACACATGGGCTGCTCCACTTTTTAATTTTTTTTTCCTTTTTTTTTTAGATAGGGTTTAGATAGGTTACTATTGTGTAGTTCTGGCTATCCTGGAACCTGCTCTATAGACCAGGCTGGCCTCAAACTCTGAGATCTGTCTGCCACTGCCTCCCAAGTTCTGGGATTAAAGGTGAGTGCCTCCACTGCCTATTGTTTTATTTATTTATTTTTATTTTTAGGAGGCAACATCTCACTCTATAGCCCAAGCTGGCTGAGAACTCATGGTGATCCCCCACCTCACCCTTCTAAGCATTGTTGGACTATAGATGAGCGACCATCCTGGCCAGAACTTTAATTGGATTGCATTCTATGGTTCTGTCAATCACCCTCTGAACTCACTTTCTTATACTGTACAGTGAGTGAGGTTTGTTATGGGAATGTAGGCTAACTTAGCACTGGTGAACGCCACGATAGAACTCAAGCCTTCTGATACATTCCCAGTCAAATCTAGCATTATTGTTATTTTAGATACGGGGTTTTGCTGTATAGGCCTAGGATGACCTCAGACTCAGTATATAAACGAGGCAGGCCCCTCGATATGTGGTAGCTCCCTGCCTCAGATTCCTGATCCGGGATGCTGGGATTCTGAGCATGTGCAGACCATACTTTTAGAAAACACTAAAATCTCTGGATGGGACAGGATTAAAAGGAAGAACTTACTCGTTATACACTTTCCAGGCATTACATCCATGCTGTGACATCAGTTCCAAATTTTCAATTCGAACCGCTTGGTGCTCTAACTGGGCCATGGAATTATTTACACACTCTTGCCATGCAGTAATATCATTTTTTTGACCCGAGGAAGGGGCTGGAAGTTCATATCTGAAATTATACACCCAATATATATAAACCAAGGTATCATGCTAAACCTTAATCACCCCTTGGATAAATGCCCACTATATAAAGACAAATAAACAAATTACCACCCCACCCCCCCACACAAAATGAATGAGGCAGTAAAAGAAACCTATTACTCTAGACACAAATTTACAAATAAACATAGCTGTATACTGTAACAAAAAAGTATTTCCAGAAATATGAACTAGTTAAATAACCTATAACAGCCACAGAGACTCTGATGTCTTTCCTCCCTGTCTGTCAACACTGACCCCTCTTGGGTAAAGTCTGCCTTATCAGCTTTTTAAAAAGTTTCTTAAAAATATTAATTTGCTAACATTTTTGTCTGATCTCACTGCCTCACACAGTGTCAGCTCTTCCTAACCTCGCTTACCGCTTCATGCTGAGCAATTCGATTGGTTGCCGAGCTGCCAGTCTTTCAAATTCATTTCTCATTATGTCGGTCTGATGTGCAAACACAAAGAATTAGTACCAGGATCATCCTGAAAATGTTTACTGAGATTCTATACTTTATACTACATTATAATGGATCTTTTTGCTTCTCTCAATCACCAATCCCACCCTCTTTTTAAAGATACTAATATTTGAACCCAGGTTCTGGCACATGTTCTACCACTTTCTGCACTCCCGTTACCCCCAATTCTGGTCTGAATTCACTTCTATCTAGGGTCTGAATAAATAGGCACACACTTAAAATTCTATATTCTGCCCAGGCACAGAAGGAGGCACACATAAAAGAACCAACCCACGGGTCAGGGATTAACCATTAGTTTTCAACCCACCGCAGTCAGTTGTGGAGCTCTGAAGAAGCTTTAACCCCAGCACAAATCACACTGTACTTCACATTTAATACTCTTGAGCCAAAAGTTTCAGATAATGTCTGGTGCTGTGTGGTCTGACACAGTTAAATCCCACACGGTCCAATTTAAGACATAGACGTCAATGAAGTCACTGGATGCAACATGTACTAGCACTGCAGAATCTTGGATTTGGGACTTGATTTCTGAATTAACCACCCTGAGTTATAAGAGCCCCATGTGGGGGTCCCAACACAGTTGAAGAACCTGGGTTTTAGAGGAGGATGGTGTAACGACTAACCCTGCACAGGGAGCAGTCTCTCAGCCCGAAAGGCTTCTCTCAACCACCTAATGTCACCACTCAGCTGCCAACACATCTTGGTGTAGTCTGGCCGTACTGGAACTTGCTTTGTAGATCAGGCTGGTGCCAAACTCAGAGATTCACATGCCTCTGCTTCCCGAGTGCTGGGATTAAAGGCTTGTACCACCACCCAGCAACATCATTAATTTCATTTACTTATTTGTCTATTTATTTATTATGTAGACAGTATTCTGCCTACATGAAGTATTTATTTTTAAAAATAAATCTGAGGCTTTTTAACTTATCTGCCCATCTCAAAACTATTATCTAAGCTCTGTGAGGATACAGACTGTGCCTATTCTGTTCAGTTTGCATAGCCAGTACTACTATGAGAGAGAGAGACACTTCAAAATAGATACAGGTAAGCACTTTCTGAATAGGAGTCTAGTAGTCTAGGAAGCAACAAGAACTCATACATGCATGTGCAACAAATTAAAAAGCTTTTGTGACAGGCGGTGGCGGCACACGCTTTAATCCCAACACTTTGGAGGCAGTGGCAGGCGGATCTGAGTTGGACTGGTCTACAAGGAGAGTTACAGGACAGCCAGGCTATTACAGAGAATGCAAATAGAGAGAACAGGAAAAACCTAAACATCAAAGCTACATCAAATCTGGGACTGGAGGGACTTTAATTCCAGTATTGCAGGTACAGGATAATCAGACTGGCAGTTCAAGGCTACCCCAGGCTACATGCTGAGTTCAATGCCAGCCGGAGGTATTTGAGACTCTGTCTAAACACACAAACATCCCTACATCAAGAACTGGCTGTGGTGCCTTACATTTGTAATTCCAACACTCACAAGCCTGAAGCAGGAGGATTATTCTAAATTGAAAGCTGACCTGACCAATGTTCCAGACCAGCCTGAGCTACAGCCTCAAAAACACCATACCAGAAGGATAAAAAAATGAGCACTTATGTAATTCATAGAAGTGCTTTCTGAGCTAGGGAAGATATTCCAATACACCATTAACAATTATTAGGAAAGAATTAAACTAATCTGAACACTAAAATTACAAAGGCAGGAATCATGTTAAAAGGGTAAAAAAATGTATTAAAGCATTTAAAAGTTTGTAAGTGAATACCTGATTAGGATCTAAATGGTATTTTGGTTGCACTTGTAGAATAACCATTTAAAATGGTATGCAGTAAGACATGTTTGTTCAGGTATTCATTCATATACCTGCCAACTATCTAAGTTTTGGTGCAAAAATCTCCCTCCAGTAGTTACAAAGGTTACAGGTAGTTAAGATTATAAATATTAAAATCCCGTGATTACTACCTGTTTTGAGTGGACCTTAGAGAATAAAAGGTAAAGGGTCCTTTTGCAAAATTTACTAGGAACTCTTTAAAAAAAAAAAAAAAAAAAAAAAAAAAGGACCCAAAGTACTTTACCAAAGAAGTCTGCAGAAACCAGTAAAGTATTTCTTGTAATCGGAACCCTGAAAGCTCCTCTGGCTATTTTGAGCCAACCACCTACATGACATGTAATATGAGCAGTTAACCTGGAAGATGTCCATTTTACACAGCTAGAGCCTTCAATCCGAAATCTAAGTCCGCAGGAATCCTGGTCGGGACGCAGGGCCCAGGAGGCCGCACTTACTTCAAAGGTGGAATAATCCGGGGCTGTCAGGTAGCTCAGGTAGTTCTTGGTGGGCCGGTATCTGCGCGTTTCCTCCTCCACCAGGGCCGCAGCCTAATAACGAGAACAGAACAGGGTCGTGGCGGGAAAGGGCAGCGTGCCTCGGGAGACCCGCCGCACACCCCCCGCACTCACCGCTTCCCGGACGCCCGGAGCCTCGTAGCCTTGGTCAAAGTACGGTAGCGCATCCACCACCACCTCCCCGGCTACCAAGCCCGTGCCCGCCATCGCGCGGATCTCTCTCCACTAGCGCCGTCTGACTCTGCGCAAACTCAGTTCCGTTCTACTGCGCTTGCGCCCGGCGCTGACGTCATACATGTCGCAGGCTCCTCGATTCCGGCCAGAAGCCCCTGCTGGTTCAGTAGACAGCCGGCCTTGAGGACTATTTTGTGCGAGGTGGGCGAGACCTTGCCCGTCTTTTTGTGGGTACCGTGGGTTTTTTTTGTCTTCTGAAGTTCCGGGGACGATTTTATTCAAGTTTAAGAGAAAAACCACAGGGCAGACAGGAAGCAAGACTCGAAGGAGAGGAAACCATGCCTTTTGAATTAGGCATAGAGGTTAGCAGTGCAGGGGCGACTAGCAGCCGCATAGCAGAAAGGAGAGGAATTTAAAAGCGCGAGACAGCGCGGAGCCTTAGGGCATGAAGGCTTCAGAAGTGGCGATTGCTGGACTTAACTGGAGGGGGAAAATATATTTCCTCCCATCTTCTAAACTCTCCCGTAGTGTTGGGCTTCTAGCACTCCCTAATTTATCCTCATTTCGCAGCAGGTTAAGAATGTTCTTTTATAGACACCAGAAAAGGAAGCCTGTTTTCTAATGGAAAAAGATAATTTTCAGATCTAACAACCTTATCTAAGAAGCTGGGGGTACAGCTCAGTTGGTAAAGCTCCATTTCAATCCCCAGCACTGCAAGCACACACCTCAATCCTTCCAGGACTTACATCTACAGGATACCGCCTTTTAATAGCTCTGCTCCCCTCCTCACCTCCCCTTTAGAGCTTACATAAAAACCAACCATTTTGCCTTTAGGATTTGTGATAATAGTGGTCCTCATTGTCTCCCAAATCTTCAGGCTGTAGGTAGCTAGTATACATTCTCTGTTAAGTATTTTCCAAACTAAGAGGTAAATGCAAGAGATTGTTGTAAGTGAGGCCTGCCCAATGTGCATTCAACTGAGGCTTATCTGTTAAGTGCTTTAGAAAAGTTATAAGCCTTTTTAGTCTAAGATGGATATGGGCATTTAAGATTTTACATTATGTAAATGTGCTGCCTATAGGTTTAAGTGAAGTGAAAGAACTTCGCAACTTGTGGTTTGATGAGAACTGCTTCTCCTAGGCTTAGGTATTTGAACACTAGGTCTCCACTTGGTGGCGCTGTTGCGGTGGTTTAGGAGGCACTTGCTGGCTGGAGCAAGTAAGTCACTGAAGATGGGCTTTGAGAGCAAAAGCCTATAGTCCTTTTGCGCTCCGCTTCCAAGCGTTTTGAAGATGTGTTCTCTCAGCTCCTCACTGCCTCCATGCCTTTGGCTTTGTGCCATGCTTCCTCACCATGATGTACTCTTCCCTGAATCTGTAAACCAAGAAAGCTTTCTTCAAGTGGTTTGTTATATCCCCACAACAGAAAAGTAACTAATTAATACACATTGTAAGTGGATTTATTTTCAATTCTCCAAGAGATCTGTGGGATTTTTAAAATTTATTTATCCATTAAAAGATCTGTAGAAATTTGATAGAAATCTTAGACAATTCTTTTTTACAAACATATTCAGAATTCACAATATTTTACAAAAACAAAATACAACAAATTCAAGGAAAGGAAGCAGCTTTAGATAGTAGGAAGGTAAGACTATTATTATCCCTAAAGCATAGTCTCCCTGCAGAGGAACAGCCTCGACCAGCCACAGTAAACACTCCTATTCCCATCTTAGAAACAGCCAACTAGGAATTGTTTCTTCAGGACTGGAGTGTAAGGAGAGACCGAAAGGGGAGTTTCTGAAAAGAGCGCCACCGGGGTCAGTAGCGCCAGCACTTAGACACAGGCTCAGTTCTTCTCCCTGGACTCACATCTGGGAATTGTTTTGCACAGCACCAGTCATCCATAGATTCATTCAGACACACTTGAATGGGTAATGACAGTACTGTACGAGCCAGTCAGTTGTATCCCAATACAATGTACACTTCGAAGTCTGAAGTCTCCATGCTAGATAACGCCATTACAGCAAAGCTTGACGCAGACACCTGGCATCCGCTACAACATTTATCAATGGAATTGCACCTTCACCTGACAACCCCTTTCCCCAGGCACTACGCATGCTTTTGATTGATGAAGACGTATATGCTTGGGAAATACTGAGTCTAATTAGAATAAAAATCTCACAACAAGGCAGAGCACACATAAGGCCCTGGTTCCAGTCCCAGCACAGAAGAAAAAAACAAGGAAAATAGTGTCTTACCTAGACACCAGAGCCTGACTCAAAGCCTAGAGGTGGCTCTGGTATACTCCATGGGGAACTTTAAACATTGCTAGAACTCTAAAGAGCCCAAGTGTCTATCTGTGGGACTAACTAGCTAAGTATATAACTGGCCAAATTTCTTAACCTCTCTGAAGCTGATCAAAAGCTTGAATAAAATGACATATGTAAATGTACCACAGTGCAGCAAATCGTGGACACCAAGAGCCAACAAACAGGGAGCTTATTTTCATATCTGCTGTATTCTAGAAAGTATAATAATGCTGACAAGGGAGAGGACACATGTTCCCAGGAGGACCAGTGTGAGTCTGCTTTTTTAAGGTACTACACCGGTGAAATTCTCCAAGACAGGCCATGGCCAAAAGGGTCTTATCAATGGTGAAAACACTGGAGTCTGAAAGCATAAACAGCCTGTGGGTTTAAAGCCAAGAAACCAGATGCTTTCCTGAGAATCAGGTGTGCGGTGTAACGGTGGTGCTCTCCATCTCTCCATTTCTCTCATCCTTGCATTGTTTGGAAAAAATGCAACACCAACTATTTCCAAGTCCTTTTTTTTTAAGACAATTGTTTTCATAGATTAAGCACAAAACAGAGCTTCTTGTAGCCATTAATAACCAAAGAGAAAACACCACAGTAAAAATAACTTAGCCAGGTATGATAATACTTGTATTTAATCTCAGCACTTGGGAGGCAGAGGCAGAGGCAGAGGCAGGCTGATCTCTGTGAGTTTGAGGCCAGCCTGGTCTATGGTGAGTTCCAGGACAGCCAGGAATATACAGAGACAGTTGCTTTCTCAAAATAATAATAATAATAATAATAATAAAAAACCCAAACCAACCAAACACACCAAAGTCCCCAAATTAGAAGCCGCAGAGAGTGTGGCACTCTCTTGGTCTGTGGCAACAGGAGAGCCTTTCTCCTTTTATAATCTCAAAGACACTGGAGGACTCCTGGAGAAATGCTGTCTTTGGCACCTTCAGCTATGATTTGAATGAAGACATTCACTTCTTGTGGAGAAATCTCATTTTGCTTCCTGGAAGGAGGGAAAAAAAAACATAAGTTCCTCATTTACCTTCACCTGTTGTAACATCTGAGGAAAGAGACTATGAGCTTAGCCATTCAGAGCCCCTCATGAGCTCAGCTGCCTTGTCATTTGTTTTGGTTATGTGTCCCCAATGTCCTATGTGTAAGAGCTTGGTCCCCAGCTTGTGGCAGTATTGGAAAGTAATGAGCATTAAAGAGGTGGAGCCTGGTCATGAGTGCACCCAAGCAGAAACATGGCCCTTTCCTGTCTCTGCGATGACAGGAGAGAGGCTTTTTCTACCCACATCTTGCCAGGACATGTTATCTTGCCACAGGCCCAAAAGCATCAAGGCCAATCAGCCATAGGCTGACACTCCCCAAACTAGGAGCCCAAATGAGCCTCTAGAGTCGACAGCCTCATTCTTATCATTTTAGACATTCTGTTGCACTAATGGAAAGCTATCAGTTGAATGTTTAGCCACTAAAAAAAAAAAAAAAACCCACGAGTGTCTAATTGCAGAGGTGGAAAAGAACTCAAGACATAATCTAATACAAGTGGTTTTCAACCTGAACTGGAGTTTCAAATTACCTGGCTTACTCCCTGGAGAGCTCAAGAGAAACTTTTTAAAAGTCCCTAAAGATTATCATCTGATCTAATCTAACCCCAAGGTACAGATGAAATCATAACCCGAGGCATACTTTGCCCTGGTCAGTCTCTCAGCTAGTTAAGGATAGGGTCTAATTCAGGAGTATATATTCTGAAGCTCAGAGTATAAGATCATTGTTTGGGAGAGGCACACCACTGTTCTCATGTCATACTGGAATTTAAAAATCATTAGAGAACGCAAAATTAGAGCAAAGCATCCTCACTGCTTTCAGATCAGGTATGTTAAATCTGAAGTTCCTGGATACAAGTCAAGTCAGTGATCAATGGACACCCTAAAGTTGTATGTAAAGTTATCTGTATGCATTTTTCTGGTAAATAGGACTACTTTTATTAAGAGAGCATGCCCAAAGGATGTAACCTAGAAAAGCTTTGTGATCACAGATGGAAACTTATACCAAAGGTAAATTAGGGTTTTCACTATGGGAGACAGGCCAGACCCACCCCGGTGGGGGATCCCCAGCATCTGAGGTGACAGCTTTCTGAAACATTAGGACCCAGAGTCACAGTGTCCAGTCAGCCAGCATGAGGTTGTGTTGCTGATGATTATTGGGATGCGATTTGTTTACTGAAAAGCTCTTTTACAGCCATTTCTCTTAACAGGAGAGCAAAGCAACTCACCAAGACTCCGCAAAATTTTATTCACCCCACTAGGTTCCGACTCAGGAATTGTTTCCAAATACTGGTGAGCCCGAACTTCAAATAAACCTATGAAGAAAGACACAGGTGAGCCTGTCCAACATTCCATCATGTAAACCAATTAAATAAAACTTTTCTTTTTCTTTTTGGCAGTGCTGTGGCAGACTCAGGTCTTTGCACATAGTAGGCATGCTGTACTACTGTGCTATATCCCTTTTTACTCATTTGTTTACCTTGTGTGTGTTCATGCGTTTATGTATGTGTATGGGGTTGGCATGTATATGCCAAAGCACACATGTAGAGGTCAGAGATTAGCTTGTGGGTGCCTGTTCTCTCCTTCCACCACACTGAGCCAGGATGGAACTCAGGTTGTCAGGGTAGTTAACAAGTGCCTTTACCAGATGACCCATCTCCCTAGCCCGGATTCTGTTCTTATTACTAGAGTATTACTGTACAATTAAACAGTGTTGCAGATAATTCCAATAGTAACTCAGATGTGCCCTTATCACTTGACATTTTGTCTATTGCTCAATCCTGCTAAGTATTCACAACTAAGGAGGAGCGGTTTATGGTGGAACCTACCTTTCACTCCGCTTTGCCGAAGCTCCCGGTCTTGGACAAATCCTGCAAACATCTGCGTCTCCATGAAGAGATCTAAAAAGTGGCGGACACTTCGGGAAGTGTGGGACTTTCGGAATGGATCCCTCTGGAACACACGCTCCCCACGCTCTGTGACAGTCATATTCAGAGAATAATGTCCCACGAGCTCCACGAAAAACCTTACAAATGCTTCAGACACCAGAGAATTGAGTGTCACATCTGTTTCCAAATGAAAGAAATGAGAGAAAAATCTTAAGTTCTGTGACTGCAGGGATCCTGACACTAGTGCCGGAAGCCATGTCTAGAGAGTCACTGTTAGCTGCTGTACTGCCCATGGCATGCAAAAAGCAAGTGGCTCCTGTCTTCACTCTCAAAGCACCTTGCAGCCTGGCTTCCACACTCTGGTTTCCTTACTTATGCAAATGCATGGTTTTTTTTACCTGTCCCCTCTTCTCCCTTCTGTGCTTCACCTGTGTCCCTCTATGCTCCCTGGCCTCCCAATCCCCGTCTTGCCTGTGTGACTGACAGTTTGATCCTCTCTTGCACCTTCATTCTCCCCTAAGTGTGGTCCTTGGACCACTTCTCTTCATCAGTCTACTCCTTTAAAGGCTAGTTGGCAGCTGGGTCTGACGGCTCACACCTGTAATCTTAGCACTGGGGAGATGCAAGCAGGAGAATGAAATCATCCCCAGTATATAGTGAGCTCCGAGGCCAGTTTGGGCTACATGAGATCTTGTCTCAAACAGCAGCAGCAGCAGCCAACTGGCAGAGACAGAGCTACCTATGCAATTCCAAAACTTAGTCTCCAGACCAGTATTTCACCCTTTCGGCTCCCAGGCTGTCAATAGAGGTCATTATTTGGCTGTCCCATTATAAATTGCCTAATTTATAAAGGGCATAAATTTCACTTGTCTAGAAGTCACCATATCAGATCCTTAACAAAACTTGGCAGGCTATGAGCCAATTAAAATAAGATATGTCAAAACAGAAATGCACTGTATTTCTCCACAAATCACTTGTCTCAACTTTCTCACCTCATATTGCATATCATTTATTCTAATGAAAATAAATTATTGAGTATTAAATGCATGTCAGGCACTACACCAAGTACCCTTCCAAAGAAAGTAATCAGACATGTTCCCATTGCTCTATCTGCCTATCCATCCATCCACCCATTTTTATTCCACACACCTCTCTCTTTAGGAGCTTTCTATATCACCCAGGCTGGTCTCACACTTAGGATCTTCACTACTTCCTAAGTGCTGGGACTGCAGGCATGGACTACTGTGCCTGGCAAAATACTTCGGTTTGCAGTGTTTGTTTTGGTTTTCTGTTTTTAAAGACAAGGTCTCTCTAGGCTGGCTTGGATCACTATGTAGATCATCTGCCTCTGCCTCAGAATGCTGGGATTGAAGGCACATGTTACCACACTCTGCCTTTAAACACTGCTTTCTCCCCTCTCCTTCTCTTCCTCCATGTTCCCATCAGGAAACAGCCTTGGTTCCCAAATGTCAATGATGACACTGGTTTTTGTTGTTGAGATGGTCTCATTATGTAGCCTTTGCTGGCCTGGCACTGTGTAGACCAGGCTGACCTTGAACTCATAAAGATCCAAAGACTCTGCCTTCCAGGTGCTGAGATTAAAGGCATGTGTCACCATGCCTACTGACACATGCTTTATATAGAGTCATGGGGAGGAAAGGAAGAGAAGCCAGTAAAACCTTTTTAAAAAGACAGGATGGCTCAAAGAAACTCAAAGAGAAAATGACCTATGAGACAGACTTATAGGAAGAAAGCCTTCTATAAATATAGCCTTTCAAAGGTCCTTCAATAGAAGCAGGGCTAACACTTTGGGGATCAGTAAGAAAGGGTGTGGGATTTAAGGTGTACATTGGTACATCCCTTAGCTGAGTGCTGGATCAGTAGTGTGTTCATGGCTTTAACCCTGAGTCCTCAGCCTGGGCCTCATACCTTGTGAAAACTGCTGTTCCTGTGCCAAGACTTCATTCCGATCTTCTAGAATCTGTACCAAGGCAGCTTGGAGTTTAGGTGGCAGAATTTCACCCTCATCCGGTACCTTGGGAGAAGCACACTGTGTGAGCCTTCTGAGAGTCCTCACTGTGCTAGCAGCCCATTCCACAGGTGGCTTTGTGGGTACACTGCCTGAGAGCCATCAAACTCCATCACCTACGCAGACTCAGAATACATGATGTTTACAGGGTATTTTAACTTTACTTTTAAAAATTAAGTAACACCTTGTAAAATTCTCTGGCACTTTTTTTTAAAGAAACAAAATCTCTTATCTACAAGTTTCATTCTTTGTCTCCAAAGCTATTCTCCAATGAATGACAGTTCAAATGTGAGGAGCCAACTGATTTGGAAGAGAGAGAGATCTGGTTCCCATACTCAGTTTACACCCAGAGCTGCTCGGAGACTCATCGCTGTCTCTGCTCCCCCTTGAGCATCCGTCAGAAAGGACCACTTCTTTCCACCATGTATGCCTTGTTAGGACTGCTAGTAAGCCATCTCTACAGAATTCTATGGCTGCCTACCGCCCTCAGTCTGAGGCCTCTTATTTATCTTTTAGACTTCAATTTCTAAATGAGCATCTTCAATAACCAGAGCTAAGCGCCTCGTCTCTTCCTTCTGTGGTGCTGAGTTGGACACAGCTCATGAATCTGGATATACTCTACCACCAAGCTGCATCCTCAGCCCAATACACTGAACTAACTTAGAGGCTTATATGTCAACCCTTCTGGAGTTGAAGGGATGGTTACTTCTTTTGAGAATAACATTTATGCTGTTTCCTCCTTCCTCCTTTGGGATGGACACCTATAAACTCAAGCCAAAGTTTTCAGGCCCATCTTGTCTGGTTAGCTGCAATGTCAACTCAGAGTTGGGTATGAGCTAGAAGTCCTTTCTGAATCATCTTCTCTAAATGCTTTCACATATTTTCTGTCTAATTGCCTATCGAGACACCTATATCCCCAAACATTATGTAAGCATTCTCCCTTGTCACTCACCTCCTGCAGGAACTTGTCTGCACAGAGATCAACTATCAGTACCTAAGGAATAAAGGAGACAGGCAGGTTCAACCACAGATATCCAGACACAGCAGGTACTGCTGGATCGGGATGGGCACTTTGATTCTTTCAGGCCATGGGAATAGCTTCAAACAAAATTAACTCAAAGTTTCAGCCAGTTTAAAAGTTAATCCATCAAAACAACAAATGAATTGAAAAAGGGAAACGATGGGCACAATTACATATTACAGAGATTTACCAGGTCTGTGTGGTAGAGAAGTGGGGAGCCTTTTCAACAAGCGATTCTGAGGAGATGGGTAGCTACAAAGAGGGAAAATCCCCAAATGATCCCTACACCACACTATTTGCAAACAAATGAAGTACTAGGTGGAGTCAGAAAAGAAGTCACATATAGGGAGATAACGGAGGAGGATATCTTCTTCATTAATGTGAAAAATGTAAGCAGCTCATGAAAACATCAGTCCTAATAAAAAAGATTTCACCACATCAAATAAACAACTCTCCATTAAAAAGTGTCATTTTAGGCTGGGTGTGGTGATACAAGATAAAGTACCAGCAGTCTGGAGGCTATGACAGGATGGTTGCCAAGTCCCAGCAGCCGGGAGATGGGACCCTGTGACAAAAACAAACAAATGACCTTCACCCCCAAACCCAACAAAATACACCCCCACACATACACAAAAACAAGTTCAGAATATGGTTTTGGAAAATGGAAGGCCAAGCGTCAGGACTGGTGATGTAGGCTCACACAAACAAAGCCTACAGTCTGGTCCTTTGAACTGAATAGATCAGGTGAGCTGCCATATGCCTGTAACAGAACTAGGGGGAGAGAGTGGACAAAGAGAAGTTCAAATTCATACATAGCTACAAAAGTGAATCTGAAGCCAGCCTAGGTTCCCTGAGACTCTATCCCTCCAAAAAAGACCTCTTAAAAAAATACACCCCCCAAAGAAGAACTAATTTAAAAAAAAAAAAAAGAGGCTTTAAGGTTAGGCTGTAGTTTTGGGGTTGAGCTGTATGTAGCTCAGGGTTAGAGCATTCCTCTAGGTATGTACCCTGGGTTTGATTATCAGCACCAGAAAAAAAAAAAAAAAGGACATCTTATAAATCATGCAGGATAAATAATCCAGGAGAAGATAGAATATGATTTACAATGGACAGTATTCAATGACCAATAAACACACCTCAAAAGCAATCAAGTTCAATGACAAAGAGCACACACAGCTCCAGTCTCCAGCCAGGGCAGCTAAACCACACAGGCTGATGATGGAGCTGCTGACATGTGGAGAAACAGTTCCTCTCCAGCACTGTTGGGAAAAAATTAAATTAGCTGTACTTTGAAGACGCTCAGTTTAATTTACTGAAGTTGAAGATGTGTTTATCCTCTTGCTCAGAATTCAATTTTGAAGCATATACCCACAGAACTCAAGCATGGAGGGATCAAATATTATGGATAAAGATGTTTACAACAGGATTAGTCATAAAAAACTCAGGCTGGAGACAGCTCAAACATTTATCGACTACAGACTGGGTAAGAAAATTGTGGCACACTCACAAAATAGCATGTTTTAGGAGATCAGAATGATCAACTATTGGTAAACACACAGGGATGAATCTTAACACACATGCCTAACCAAGAAAACTAGAAAAGAGCTACACTATTGTTTTATAGCAAGCTTCCCAACCAAGGACACTAGATCCCATTATAATAGAGGTTTCTGGCCTGGTCTAGCAGACTCAAATAATCACACAGAGTCTTATATTAATTACATGGTCTATGCTTGGTCTATGGGGGTCTCAGGACACTGAATGAGGCGTGGCCAGCCCCACTGAGGACCTGGGGCCCGCTGCCCTTTCCCTTTTGTTCTTGCATTCACAGAGAGAGGACTGGCACCTTCACTATTCGGGACACTCAACTCTCCAAAAATTGTCTTAAGGTTCAATTTGTATTGAGTTAGTGTTTATATAACCCCTTAATAAATATTAATCCTTTATATAATCAACTGCCAATAAATAATTCTGCAACATAGCATTGTTTAAAGTGTTGTTATCATTTATTTATCACTCATGTGTCGATGCACATGCCCTAGTATGCCATGGTGTACAGACAATTTGTAGAAGTGAGTCTTCTTCCTCTACCTTTGGGTGGAACTCAGGATGTTAAGTTTGGGTGCAAGCACATTCACCTGCTGAGCCACAATACACATGTAGAGATAAAATTATAAAGAAATTCAAGAAAGGTCAGGATGGTAGTGACCTTTTCTGGGGAGTGGGGAAGGGGCATGAGGCTAGTGACTTGAATCTTTTGCTATAATGTCCTATATTACAACCCAATACTGAATTATATAAATATTCACTTTATAATAATATTTCATTAAGATGTATATTCTGTTCATTTAGGTCACTTATTTATACATGTGGTATATTTGGAACAACTTTTTTTAGTCAACCCTGAGAAATTTTGTGTTGATTTAAAAAGAAAATATGGGCCAGCAAGGTCACGCTGGATGACCTGCTCTCCAGTCCTGTCACCCATAGACAAGTGAAGGAGAGGGGCTGGAGGTGGCTCAGAGGTTAAAAGCACCAGCTGCTCCTACAGAGCTCACAACTATCTGTAACTACCATTCCAGGGGATTTGGCACCCTTACACAGACATAAATGCAGTCAAAATACCGATGCACAAAACAAACAAATAAATGGGAATCATCTTTGAAAATCTATTTTAAAGTGAAGGAGAAAACTGATTCACAAAATTATCCTCTGACATCCTTGCGTATGCCATGGCAGCGCCCCCCCCCCCCCCCATCACTAAAGCCAGTTTTTGTTTTTGTTTAAAAAGAAAACCAAGCCAGCTGGTGGTGGTGCACACCTTTAATCCCAGCAGGCAGGGGTCTGTGAGTTCAAGGCCAGCCTGGTCTTGAGCAAGTTCTACACAGCCAGGGTTACACAAAGAAACCCTATCTCAGAGAGAGAAGGGGGGTGGGAAGAAACCCTCCTTTTTATACATAGGTGGGTCCACTACTCACTCCTGTAAAGAGAGCATTAGAGGCAAATGTACCATGGAATTATTTTCACTTAAAAAAAGATATAAAATATGACAGTGTAATAAATGATCAATTATTATATTCTTAAAAATGTTTAGATTGATTGATTGATTGATTGATTGATTTATATCTGTCTGTGTATCATGTTCATCCTGGAACTGGAGTTATGGGTAGTTGTGAATTGCCAAAAAGATACTGATAATTGAATCTGGGTCCTCTGTAAGAACAAGAGGTCTTAACTGCTGAGACATTTCTGAAGCCCAAATGATAAAATTATTATATTAATAACAATTCTACCCCTCTTAAAAGATCATTTGGTTTCCTTTGCCAATGGAATAACATTTCCCGAAGGTACAATTTACTCCATCTTACCTCTTCAATGGGAAGGTCCTGGAGTTGGGGTAAGGAACAAGACAAGATTCCAATAAGGAACGGAGTAGGGGAGCATACGATATCAATCATGGACACTGGTAACACTGGGATGTAGGTGTGCTGCCAGGTGAACGGATACAGTGTGGCTACCACAGCATGGCCACATTTGGACAGGGTGCTAGACAGAGGAGAAAGCACATGTCACAGAGCAGTACAGAACATACTTCAAATATTATGCTAAAGAATTACACAGTGACCTCATTGGCCTTCACAGATCAACACTAGTGAATATACCTTACTGGCTAGCAGATTCGTCTCAGTCTGGCTCACCACAATTTATCATGCTCAAAAAACCAATGTTCACCAGGTGGTGGTGGTACATGCCTTTAATCCCAGCACTCAGGAGAGCGAGGCAGGCAGATCCCTATGAGGCCAGCCTGGTCTACAGAGCAAGTCCCAGAACAATACAGAGAAACCCTGTCTCAAAACAACAACAGGACAAAACCAAAACCCCAAACCCCCAATGTTCCCATGGAACAGCAATGCTGATATTTTAAAAGATGTTGGGGCCTCACTATACTGCCCAGGCTGTCCTTGAACTCCCAGGCTCAAGTGATTCTTCTGCTGCAGGCCTCCTGAGAAGACAGGACACAAGTGTGAGCCACTCGGCCCCTCAAACAATACCTACTTTTAAATTTTTTCTTTCTGTTTTGTTAATTAGCTGGTTGGTCTTTTGGTTTATTTTGAAACAAGGTCTCTGTAGCCTGGGGGGGGGGGGCTTTACCACCTGAGTATTGGGATTAAAGGTGTGTACCATTACAGCTAGCCATTTTACACACATGTGGGTGCTGGGAACTGAACCTGGGTCCTTTACAAGAACAAGTGCTTTAATTACTGAGCCAGCTCTCAGCTTCAGTTCTATATATTTGAAATATAGTCCTGTTGTAATAAATAAGTAAACAAACTCAAGCCAAACACCAGTGTGAAGTAACATACTACACTATTTCTTACCTTAGACTGTTGGCAACAAAGATTACTCTCCGCTCTAAAAGGAGAGAGGCGCAGACCCGGATCAGGTGACACACACTCAAGCACTTGAAAAGACATTCAAAATCCACATGTTCCAGCCGGGAGTCAAGGGGTCGGCAGAGTTCAATGGACTGAAATGTAAAAGAAAATAAGGGCTCATTATGGGCAGCACCCCTAATGCAGCATTAACAGACCATCTTGGTTCTTCTTTAGTTTGAAAAAGGTCTGCTACTTAGGTCCGATCTGGTGGCACACCCCTTTAGTACTCAGGAGACAGAAGCAGGTGGATCTCTATGAGTTCAAGGACAGCCAGGGCAACACAGTGGTACCCTATCTACAAGGAAAAAACAAAGTTGGCTACAAAGAGTTCAAGAAGCTGCTCCAAGTTTGGGTAAAATCATTCATGTGTGTATGTGTGTATACACACATTATGTATATACATATACACAAATATATACACACACATATCTGTCATCTATCACACTGTGACTGTCACTATACAGGGACTCAATAGTGTCAGGTAAAATTTGTGACTGAGGATCAACTAACTCACATATTTATTCAGTATTTCTTCAGAGTTTCAAGGAAATAATACATATTGACTTGAAGAGGTAAAACTATTCCTCCCCATACAGACTTCTGGAAATTGTACCTTGCTGTGGGTTATTAGTACTCGGTGTGAAGATACGTTGCTGTTGATTGGTTTACTAAAGAGCTGCAAAGCCAATAGCTAGAAAGGAGGTATAGGCGGGACTTCCTGGCAGAGGGAGAGGAAGTAGGAGATGAATGGAGGCACAACGAAGCCAGGAGACAAGGAGAGGAAACAGGATGCAAGATGGAAGAAAAGGTACAGAATGTAGATTAATATAAATGGGCTAATTTACGTTTTAAGAGCTAGTTAGGAACAAGCCTAAGCTACGGGCTGAGCTTTCATAATTGAAGTCTTTATGTCATTATTTGTGAGCTGGTGGCCCGAAGAAAAATCTGTCTACAGTGACTATAGCGGTACAGGCTTGCTTTTAGATGGCTACTAAAGTGGAGAAGATGGATTGACTTACCCCATCTCCAGCCCCAGGGAGGTAGCTCTTAACTGTGATGGTGCGCCCGGGAGCTGGGAAAGGGGCTTCCATGACACTTCTCATGAATGGGTAAACAAGGGCTGGAGACATTTCCCTTCTTTTCTCTACTTCATCCAGAATCTGCGCAGGACACAAACAAACATGAACAAAATCCAGAAGGGCTCAGTCCAGAAATATAAAGAAACCCTACTCTAAACAATAACAGCAATAGATCAAGACAGACAAGGTCTGCAACTGATAAAAGCCCAGTGCACATCCTGAGGTTATCTTTACACCCCAAAAGTTATGAGTCAACCTATGTTTAGAAACTACTTTTTAAAAAACAAAAACAATTTTTATTCCTTGTGTGTGTGTGGGTGGGGGTAGGTGTGCATGTGCAGGTGCAGGCATGCCATGGCCCACGTGTGAAGTCAGAAGACAACTTGTAGGAACAGTTAGTTTTCTTCCTCCACTGTGTGGGTCCTAGGGATTGAAGTCTGGTTTTCAGGCTTGGTGGCAAATGACTTTACCACTTAGCCATCTCACCAACTCCTACAGACCATTTTCATTTCACTAAAGGACAAAACATATAAATACTGACAATGATATTCTGTAAGCCAGGTCTAGAAAAAAGCAAGAGGTAAGATATGCTTCAGGATATGCTCTTTTAAAACTGTGAGTTTTAGGGGTGGAGAGCTGACTCGGTGGTTAAAAGCACTTGTTATTTTTGTAGACCAGGGTTCAATTCCCAGCACCCACATGGCAGCTCACAACCAGTGGTAACTCGGTTTCCAGGGAATTTGACGCCTTCTTCTGACCCCCATGGGCACCATACATACACACAAAATAAACATAAATAAACATTCAAAAATAAAAACCCAAACCTGGGAGTTTCAGCAAACCAAAACCATAACAGAATGAATATCAATGGCAACATGATCAGGGGTCAAAATTTAAGCCTTCAAGCCTATGGTTTTGTTTTGTTTTAATAAATAAAATGTATTTTTAAATAAATATTTTTTTATTTTTAAATTCACAGTGCAGAGACTGTACCCGAGGCCTTGAACCAGACAATGAGTCACTGCAACGAACATTTGCAGGTGGGGCTGATGGACAAAAGAGTCTACTGTGTGACACCCTGCAGGGCCCAATGCCACTAAGATGAAGAGGTGCTGGAAAGACAGAGGAGCAAGGTGGGGTTTTACTGTTTTTTTGTTTTTACTTAAGTTTTTAGGGGAGCCCTTTCTGGGGAGGCTGCAGATATGGACTAGGAGATGAGCAGAATTGGGGTGCATAAAGTTAATTTCCCAAAGAATCAATAGAGAACTATGTTTAAAAACAAAATTGTCACAGCATAGATGCACAGGCCAGACATTTGTAGGGCTTATTTCTCTTCCACCATGTGGGTGCCAAGGTCAAATTCAAATTCACTGTTGATAGATGATGCCTTTACCTGATGCACCATCCTGAGAGTCTGAGTTTGCGAATCTTAACCTACTTGTGGGGGAGCTTTCTCAAGCAGTATGTCAGAGTCTACAACACTCAACATTTTCCAGTGAGATCACCAGCAGCAAAGATAACCCCGGCCCTAGCCTGTGCCTCACTCACCTTTGAGAACAGGTTGAAGCAGCCCAAGCGACTGACCATGCAGTACACCTCAGGGAGCCGCTTCCCTTTGCCTTCTGGCTGGAAAAACAAACCAAACAGAGCAAGAATTTACAATTTTAATTATTAATGTTTATTTAATAGGCCCTTCTTATGTGGCAGATGCTTGTCCCAAACTTCCTTGGTCAAGTAATGCTCTTCAGACACCAAAGCTGAAGGACTACAGGTGTGCACAGGCTCCTTTCAATACTGTTTAGTCCGCAGGAGTGAGGCTTTCCTCCTCAGTGAGCACATAAAAGAGGCGGAAGTGCTAAGGAGGAGAGCACTGTACTCAGGCTTACTGCCCAGACAACAAGTGTCACCTAAACCAGGTGGGGGAAATTCGGCTTTTCCTCTGGCTCTCTGGATGGCATTCTTCCAGTGTGCCACACTGACATTCAACCTCTATGTCAGGATTTCCTGTCTCTACTGCAAAGACAACTCAGCGAACCCCATAGCTCTTCTATTCCAACCTTCACCTTGCTCTTGCTACGTAAACTAGCATAGCTTCCTTTTTAAAAGCTTTGCTTTTGTTTAATGTGTATAGGTGCTTTGCCTGCATGTATGTCTGTGCACCATGTGTGTGCAGTGCCAGTGAAGTGCCAGAAGAGGGCATCAGGTCCCTGGGACTGGATTACAGATAGCTAGCTGTGAGCCATGTTCTGGAACCATGGGTGCTTGGAGTTGAACCTGGGTCCTCTGGAAGACCAACCAGTGTTCTTAACCACTGAGCCATGCCAGGCCTAATACAGCTTCTTGAATGTGCACATAATTAAGTAGCCCTTAAAGTCATGTAGAGACCGTGCTTCTCAAGTTCCTAGTCGGCCTTCCTTGTTCCTTGACTTATCTTCCTTCTTCTGGCACCAATCTAGTACTCACCAAAAGCTTCTTACAGTAACCAAACCACCGACTTCCATCTTCGCCAGTCAACACGAAGGAGAATGTTTCACTGAAAACAAAAACAGCCGCTTAAGACATTACTCATAGAACAAGTAGGAGGAGTCACTTTGTGATCTAAGAGGAAGCAGAAATACTCATTTATTTCAAGTCACATTCCCACAGGGTACCCCAAGTCTTGTCCTGGGGTAGGTGAGTGGGTATGGGATCAGCTGTTGGTATTGTTGTCCCCTTTTGTTGAACATCTAATCTAGCCAAACAGGTAATGTCATTTCTCCCTTGCAAATTCTTCTGTGTTTGGTTCAGAGAGGCCACATGGAACAGTGACAGAAAAGAGACTACATCCTGGGCTGGAGAGGTGGCTCAGTGGAGAAAGTGTGTATTGCACAAGCAGGACCTGGATACAGACCCTCGGGTCTACACAAAGCTAGATGCAATAGCATGCATCTGAAACCTTAGCATTCCTACAGTGAGATGGGAGACAGAGACAGGAGAGCTCAGAGTTCTAAGGCCAGCTAGCATGATGTAAACCATGAAGAATAAGAGACCCCCTCTCAAACAAGGCAAGGACTGAACAACGTCACCCTCTACCCTCCTCAAATGTCTCTCAGATACGGGATGATTATACTCTCTGTTATTATTTTGAGGCAGGGTTTCTCTGTTTAACAGTCCTTATTGTCCTGGAACTCATTCTGAAGAGAGATCCACCTGCCTCTGTGCCCTGTCTTACCTGTGCTAGAATCAAAGATGTGTGCCACCACTACCTAGCAAGATTGTATCCTTAATATATATAAATCAATAGGAAAAATATTAACTCCTCATAAATATGGGCCAAAATTGAACTTCACAGCTGGGTGTGGTAGTGTGTACCTTAAGTCCCAGCACGTGGGAGGCAGAAGCAGGTGGATTTCTATGAGTTCAAGGCCAGCCTCGTCCACAAAACAAGTTCTAGAGCAGCCACAGCTACACAGAGAAACCCTGTCTCAAAACACCAAAAATTAATCAAATAAGCAAACAAACAAAACAAAAAAAAAACACAAAAAACTGATAAGATATCCAAAGATTCTCCCCAAATAAACTCATTTAATAATCAAAGAATCCCAAATTTGAATAAATATTTAAATTTATTTTTATTTTCTGTGTAGGAGTGTTTTGCCCATGTATGTACCTGTGCACAACTATGTACAGTGCCGGCAAAGACCAAAAAGAGCTTTAGAGCCTGAGACTGGGATTTTAGCTTGTTGTGAGCTGCTTTATGGGTGCTAAGATCAAACCTGGGTCCTGCGCAAGAGCAGCAAGTGTTCTTTTACCTCCAGGCCCTTTGTGCAGCATCTGATGAATCTGTACTCAAACTCGGTCAAAATTATTGAAAGGGAGTCTTTACAGTGGTCACTCCTGAGCAGTCAGACCACCTTTGCTTTTTATCTATTTACTGGTCTACATTACCTAAATATTCTAGAACATAGGCAAGACAGGAGGAAACCAGCCACAGAGCAGCCAATGGGAGCGATTGTGTCCACAGCAGGCAGGGCAAGTGACAGCTGAGCACCACCAGGCAGGAGAAGGGGCCATGATCAACCGGTTATGGGTGGCAGCAGCTAAGTCTACAGGTGAGGCAGTACTATCACCTAACAGGTCATCAGCATATGACACGGTTCAGTTACACATGCTTTTTCACCTAAAGGCATAATTAATAATTACGATTTAGTCTTCCTTGATTATTTTTTTTTACATGTATAGATGTTTACATGTATAGATGTTACATGTTTTTACATGTATGCAGTGCCCATGGAGGCCAGGAGAGGGCATCAGATCCTCGGGGGTCTAGAGTACAGCTGGCTGTATCTGCTGTGTGGGTGCTGGGAACCCAACCCTTGTCTTCTGGAAGAGTAGTCAGTGGTCTTAACCACTGAGCTACCTCTTCTGCCCCTTACCTGTTTGTTTATTTTTACACAGTCTCACTGCTTCCCAGTCTGGCCTTCAACTCTTGGGCCCAAGTGACCCTATTGTCTTAGGACCCTGTAACTAATGCAGACGTATTTTAATAGATCCAGATTATAGTGTGAATAAAAAAAATACCTATTTACAAAAGCAGGATTTGAGGCAGGCATTGTGATGTACACCTCTATCCCAGCATTCAGTTGGCAAAGGCCAGTGACTGACTGTGAGTTTGAAACCACCCTGGTCTTTATATCAAGTTCTGAGCTGGGCAGGGCAACATTTTCAGTCTCAAAAACCAAAACAAAACAAAAGCAAGATTTGGAAGTGATAATGGTTTTAGAAACTAAAATTAGCATTTTCCTTTAGATACCTTAAATTCCTTTATTTGTATTGTGTGTGTGAGTGTGTGTGTGTGTGTGTGTGTGTGTGTGTGTGTGTGTGTGTGTGTGTGTGTGTGTGTGTGTGTATGTGGTTACAGGCAGCTGTGAGGCACTGGACCATAGGTACTGAACCAAACTCAGGTCCTCTGTAAGAATAGCACTTGCTCCTAACCACTGAGCCATCTCTCCAGCCCCACATACTTTTCTAATACTTCATTCAGTTCAGTTACTCACACCTATCAAGATAAAGTCTCCTCTGTACAAGGCCCACAAGGGACACAAAATCCTGGCTATGATGTCTGTTCTTCCTCTATCCACTTGAGGGGAATTGTTCTGTTTTGCTGTTTCTGGGTTTAACTCTCAAGGTCCCTGTATAGTGATCGCCATGCCCCCCACCACTGTTACCCCCTCTCCCCATCACACCCCCCCCCCCAGCCATTTCTTACTCCAGGTGCTGTGGACCCATTTAGCTCTGCAGAACTGCTGAGATAAGGAGATGTGTAAACTTGTGTTCTCTTTCACAGTGAAGATACTGTGCTCTTCTTCCCTGGGTTCTCTCAGGAAACTTTCTAACTGTGCCTCACCCCATCTCCTTCTGGGGTCTCTACCCATTCCTCACAAACTCTGACTCTATGCACAGTTCCCAGAAACTGAAATCAAAAGCAGCAGATTTACCTCTTGAGTTCTGAGGTTGGTACCCACTCCTTTGAATCAGGAAAACAAAATTTGGGGATGACTTTGAGCCTCTCTTCAGTGTCCTTAGATTGCTTATAGCCATGATCACCCTGAAAAAGATGACATCACAGAACACAGACCTATGAAAATAGGGAACAGAAGTTAAAAACAAAAACAACAAAACCTCAGTGTGGCCTTGGGGAAGCCTGATAGGTTCTGTAGAGGTCCCCCAGTGTGGCTCTGAACTGCTGAGCAGTACAGAAGGACCAGACTGAAATCCATGACTGTGCACTAAGAACAAAAAGAACAAAGGATCCATCTGAGAAGAACCGGTGGAGACCCTGGTGACGACCCCACAAGCCATACATAGTAGCACTGCCAAAGAGCTTTGCAAACAGAGGAGGACCTAGACTGGGATTCTCAAACTGCTGGGAGTCCACTATGTTATGAATCATGGAATTTAAGATAAATAAAAATCCCTTCTATTTATTATACAGTAAAAACTTAGCCAGCTCAAAGCATTCTCTGAAAAATAATCAAGGACACTTTAAAAAGGCAGATGAATGTTATTTAGAAAAGAAACTATTTTTAAATGTTACCTTGTATATAATCATTCCCTTAGTTTTGTTACCTAATTATACGTTTGCAACTTCCTGTAAAATTTTAGCATGGTAGACTCTTAAAAGCTAGGCTCATAGTACAAATATAAAAAACAGGTACCTAACCGGGCAGCAGTGGTGTACACCTTTAATCCCAGCACCCAGGACAGCCAGAGCTACATAGTGAGACCATGTCTTCAAAACAAAACAACAAGAAAATGCACCTGTTCTATGTCACTGAAAAAAAATGGAAGCACCAGGACTGGGTGCTGAGCTCCCAGAGGACCTGCCTAGCATGAAGGTGGCCTTGATCTCAAAACAAGGTGTGAAACATCCTAACACATTTTGTTAGTTGTAACATGGGTTCCACGGGGCTCAATTCATGAACAAATCTTGATGTTCCCGTCTCTACCTACGAAGTGCTGGGATTGTAGGCACGATCACCACACCTAGCCTATTGAGGCCATTTAAAAACGGGAACATATGTAGATTCCAGCAGAGTTGTGCCTCAGTGGCTCTGGTGAATGCAATTCAGGATTACAGAGCCACAGTCCTAGAAGGATCTAGTGCTTACCCTGAATACGAGTTATTCCCTGGCCATGGTGGCTAATAGGAGGTTGAGGCATGAGGCCAACCTAAGATACATAGTAGCTCCAGGCCATCCTGGGCTACACAACAAAACTTGGTTTCTAAAAAAATCTAAAAAGTGATATAATCCAAGCAACAAAACAAAGTGAGTGACTGTTCCAAGGGTCCCTCCATATCCATGCTGAATACATAATTCATAGAGAATAAGGTTCTTTGTGCAATACGTGAGGAAAATTAAGTATAAAATAAAAATAAATTCAGGGGGCCAGTTGAGATGGTTCAGCAGGTAAAGGTATTTACTGCCTATCCTGGTGACCTGAATTTGATCCCTAAAACCCACATGATAGAAAAGAACTAACTCTCATCTCAAAAATAGACAACAAAAGGTCTGCTCAAGCCAGGCCAACAAACAAACAAGAAATCAACAAAAGTAAACAGGCTGAAAAAGAATGCCAAATGTAAAAAAAAAACTGTAAGCCTTTTCCCTTTCGTGTGTGCTCTGCCAACCTGAAATGGATTGTATTTGCTATTAAATGTTCAGGGGTCAGGTGTAGGCCCACAGACAGCAAGTCTATAATAGGGACTAAATGAACAAGCACCTTTGTGAGCCAGGCAGAGCAAACCCAAGAATAACGTAAGTGTCAAGCTGGGCCTGGTGGCTCCCAACACCTGGGACTGCCCATTTGAGAAGAACTGGCAGAGACAACAGTAGACAAGAGGAAATACACATGAGGAACAAACAGGAACCTTCTGGAGGCTTCCTGGCTGCCTCACACCTACCTTGCTAGGGAACTGCTGTATGACCTGGGGAACGTAGCTTGTCCCCGATACCTTCCTCTGCAGGGAGACCACCACAAAGAGTTCAAAGAGCTGCTGCTCCTGCAGCTCGATAAGGTCCCGCTCCAAGGTCTGGTAGTGGGGATTCCTCCTGGAGGGCTGCTGCAGCTGTGCTAAGCGCTTGTGGCGATCTGCAATGAGGTCACACTTCAGCTTCCCTGTGCCCTTCCCTCTGGCCCCATGGGAAGAAGTCATGGCTCTCATGGGAAGAGTCCTTTGTGGCCATTTGTTGGAGGAATGTTGGTAAGTGCACAAATAATATTCCTGTTTGGGCTATGGCACATAAGAGGACAGTGTTCAGGGGCCCTATCCTACCTCCAGCAAATTGTGGGGCTGATGTCCATGTCTTAATTGATATGCTGTATACCTATAACACACATTCTATGTATGTGTTACATATATCTTTCATGGTGGTGCATCAGGATACAAAAATGTCTAGGAAAAAAATGCTAGACTAACAATAGATGTCATTTTTGATATTGCCGCGAAAGTGTGGAATTGGGGAGGATTTGATAGGAAAACCGAGTCCTACACAGACTAAGTACAGGCAGGGCAAACCAAAACCAAAGCAACCTCACATGGAAGAATCCACCCTTTTCTTCCTCCTTGGCATAAATGACTAATAAGAGATGGCTCAGCAGTTAAGAACATGTACTGTTCTTCCAGAGGATCTGAGTTTGGTTCCCAACACATCAGGTGGCTCATAACTGTAACTCCAGCTCCAGGGCCATCTGACACCTCTGGCCTTTTCAAGCACCTGAACTCACATGTACACGCTGATAAGACATAATTAAAAATAACAAATCTGAAATCATTTGTAGAAACTAAACATGTTTACCTCTGGGACAAAAGATCTAACAATAAAGCTAAGAAACTACAACCACCTGATTCTTGACATAAAAACTAAAATAGACTTGGGGCAGGGCATGCTGGGAAAACTGAATATCCATCACATAAGAAAAGCTGAAATTGGACCACTATTACTACATAAAAACCAATTAAGATGGATCAAAGACCTTAATCTAAGACAGAATCTGAACCTGCTAGACGAAGTTACAGGGGAAACACTTCAAGATCCAGATGCTGACAATGACTTTTCAACAGGACATAGCTCAGGAAGGGAGAGCAAAGACGGATAAAAGGGGCTACAGGAAGTTAAAAAGTGTCTGAGCAGTGAAAGAAAGTGAAGAGGCAGCCATGGACCAGGAAAGCTCAGAAAGAGAAGAGCAATGACGTGGATACAGCTCAACTGGGAACAGGCAACAGGCCAAACAGACACTTCAAACCAAGAGATGCAGATGGCCAAAGAGTATATGAAAGGATGCTCAGCATTCGTGGCCATCAGAAAAATGCAAATCACAGCCATAATAAGACTGTCATCCCCTCCTCCAGACAGGATGGCTTCTGCCACTAATTAAGTTATACTGTAGATCAAAATGTTAAGAACTCTTTAAAAATACAACCAGGGATGTTTCCCTAGAAATACCCAGTTTCCTGGATGTTCTGGGTAAGGTGTGCTGACCCTCCAAAGGGCTGAGTTCAAGTCAAGACATATTTGGGTCTTGCTTCTCATTAGCAACTGCAATAAATTAGTCATCCTCATACACCAATGCTGAACCCCATGACGCGCCAAGTTTCATCTTTAGTCAGGCTACAAAATCCAAAACCTGAAGCAATTTAGGCCTATTACTCATGAGATTAGTGTCAGGGCTGTCCTCTGCTCAGCTTTGATGCTTGTGACTCCTGTGCTGCTGTGTGTCAGTCAGCTAAATAAGGAAACAAAGCCTGCTCTGACAATCTGTCTGAGGACATAGAGAGAACATTAGTGCTTGTAAAAGTAAGAGCCACAAGTGATTCTGAACACTGACCTGAACCACATAATTATTTGGAACAGAAGTACCTACATGAAAATATCTATCTCCTTTCCTAATGGCAGAGATAGAAAACGCACTCAATAGATGCTTGGGTTACTAAAGAAAAATCAGCCATTCTGGGCTAAGAACCTGCTGATGAGGATGACTCATATGCTCTTTGGCTGCTATAAACTGCACATGTCTGGGCATGCGGTTCTGCCCTGATCCCTCCAAAAACTCTCCTCAGAACCATCTTGGTTTACCTCACTCCACTAGGAGAGATTTGTCATGTTGTCAAACAGCTGAATGTACTATTTAGCTCTGCAAATCTCAACAGGGTCTGAGAATGAAGCAATGGCCTACAAAGTGAATTTCACATGGGGAAAAACATGCTTAATCACAAAGGCAGGCGTTGCGCCACCCGAAGCCAGGATCATGGAAGGGAGCAGCCCACTGACTCACTCACTCTTTGGCAGGTACTCGGCATCACTCTCGTTCCCACTGGTTTCACCTGGAAAAAAGGAAGAGCAGGAGAGTTTCAGTTTCCATTTGTATTGGTAACTAACAGGAAACAATGGAGAATAGACCACGGAAAACTGCCACAGTCTGGGGCCTCGAAAGAGGGACGAGGGTCAAGATAGCACAGCTGTTAAAAGAGGGCACAGGATAAAACAAGAGGTTCCCCCCTGTCAGCAGCACTCCTACATAACTACGGGGATTTTGCTGTGAGTCTGTGAGATCATTTGTAAATTAAACATGGTAGAAGTTAATAACCAATGTCAAAAGATAGCAAGTGTAATAATACATAAGTAAAAGTGATGTGACTATGGCTCTCTCTTCCAATATGTCACCACTGTATGTGACCTTGGGATGACGTTTGGGACTGGCCTGCATGCTGTGAGGAAATGATGAAAGGCACTAGGCCACTGTGTAAGGGAGCTGAACACAGGCTCTGAGATACAATGCAGTTCATCTAAAGGCCTGCGTAGCTGCAGATGACTGGGTGGCACATAGAGTAGAGAGTACACAGGACAAAGGGCTGATTCACATCCTGGGCAAGAAGGAGCAGGTCAGGTGGCAACTCCACCATTTGGCTCAGAATAGAGTTCAACCTAAAGCCTTCAGAGTTCTTCTGGAATTTTCCATTTGGTACTTTCAAATCTCAGCTGACCACAGATAACTGCAGCTACATGAAGTGACCCCGGAAGTGGTGAGGAGGGACTAATGTAAAGGTCACGAAGGAGCTCCCCTCTACATCCTTCATGCCTGCCTCAGCCGCTGTCATCCTTAGCTCAGGGTTAGCCAGCCTTGTGGATAATTCTAAGTCTAGTTCACAGTGAGATCTAGTTTTCATACACAACTGTCAGCTTAAATAAAGTACTAACACTAAGATTAGGAGAAAAATCTAATATCCTGAACTTAGAATATGAGATGTCACTGAGAGAGATGGCCAAGAGAGCTTAGGAAGCTCACCTGCTTTTCTATGGTTCCCCTAACACTACAGCTCTTGCTCTGTTGCTCAGTCTCTAGTTTAGTGATGGTGACGCTGTCCTTATGTCCCCACTCACATCTTAGGGCTTCTGAGGACAGGGACTAGGCTCCTTCCCCAGGGAGTGTTGGGGTGTGTGTGTGTGTGTGTGTGTGTGTGTGTGTGTGTGTGTGTGTGTGTGTGTGTGAAAGAGAGAGAGACAGACAGACAGACAGGCAGGCAGGCAGGCAGGCAGGCAGATTGAATGTAGGGGCTGTGTACCCTAGCCACTAAAGGAATGTTCTATATAATAATTCTGAAAAGATAAAAAAGTGAAAAGGCTTTAAAAAGGTAAGGGACTCAGAGGAAGAGCATTACTCTTACAGTGTGTGCAGAACCTCCAGAACAACTTTAAAATAGCAAATCAGAACACTTCACTGGTGCTATGGTTCTCACCCTTAGTCCTAGCACTTGAGAGGCAGAGGCAGGTAGATCTCTGTGGATTTGAGGCCAGCCTGGTCTACATAAAGAGTTCCAGGCCAGGCAGGAGTCTAAATAGTGGCTGGTGAGTTTATTCCTAGGACCATAAGGACAACCACTCTCAAAAATCGACCTCTGACCTCTAAATTCACTCCAGAGTACCTACACCACACACCCACACACAATAAACAAACAAATAAAATATAATAAGTAAGTTTATTTTTAGAAATTTCTATATTAGGTCTACAAAATTAAAGCCAACTAGAAACTGAAAAACAAGAGAAATGTCCTGGGAAAATCAGAGGCTAACATTCATAGATCAAAAATATTTGTAAATTTAATTATATAATGTTTTGAAATGTAGTCAGGCCTGGTGGTCACACCTGTAACCTTGGGAGACAAGAGGATCAAGGTTTAGTGTCAGCATACTGAGTTTTAGGACAACAGGATGAGTTCTAGAGTACCTTGTTTCAAGAACCAGAAGAAAAAACTGAAATTTTCTATCTAATAAAAAACTCAGTAGTAAACTCAAAAATTGAAAAGTAAATTGGGAAAATATCTGTAAGTGTACCAAAGAAACAAGACCCTTTTGTTTTATGTTGTGTTTTTTGAGAGGGGGCTTCATTCTGTAGCCCAGACTAGCATGGAACTTCACTGTGTAGCACACGCTGACCTCAAACTTGGGGCAATCCTCCTGTCTCAGCCTTCCAAATGTTAGGATTATGGATATGTACCATCATGCTCAGCAGCTTAAAACTAAGTGTCTTTGTTCTTTATTATTTTGAGCCAGAGTATCTCTGTTCCCTGTGTGCACCATTCTAGCCTCAACCTACAGAGATTCCCCTGCTTCTGTCATCTGAGATCTGGGATTAAAAGTGTACACCACTATGCATGGATCAAAATTAAGTTTGTTGTTGTTTGCACACTCCAGGCTAGTGAGGCATCGGGAGCACTGCTCAATTTTCCTCTCTCCCACCTCCCATCTGACTTGGTGGGACATGGTGGTGCACATCTTTAATCCCAGCTCTTGAGAGGCAAAGGCACCCAGACTGGTCAACAGTGTGAGTTTCGCAGCAGCTGGAGCTATGTAGAGACACTATCTTTAATATGTATTTAGTCGGTGTTCAGTACCCACCTTTTTATGTGGGCTCAGGTCATCAGACTTGTGTGTCTGGCCCTTTTACATGCTAAGACATTTCCCTGGGCCAGAACAATGGTGATGTTTTGCAAGCACTCATTCTGGCCCCAGTGTCTTGGCATTTTATATAATTTGCAGCTTAAATTTTACTTCCTTATCTATAAATCAATAGTATCTTGTCACATAGGAGTTAGGAAACCAAAAGTAATGCATTAGAAAGAATCGAACACAATGTCTGGTATCAGTTTCATTTTTTGCCTCTGGCTCTGAATTATACTACAGAGAAACCCTCTGGTGGAGCCTTTGCCTAAAATTTGATGATAATGGGAGCATTTGGGAGATGCTGTGACAGAAAGAGTACCAACTCCTACAGCCATGGCTCTTGACTCAAACCCACACTTCCTCCTCTGGCTCAGCTTCTCCAGCTGTGAGACAAGATTGTCCCTTAACCATAATGTGGCATCAAAAATGAGATGAAGCCTTTAAACAATTCTTAAAAATTCAATAAATATTAGGTGTTGTTGATAATAACAGCCAATAATTAGGTGTTTCATTCTCCTCTGAGAATGAAATATTTAGAATGTCTACATATTTCCCTTTGGAAATAGGATAACACTGCTAGGGATAGGGCTGGCCAGTAGTTAAAGCCCTAACCAGCAAGCACAAGGATAGGAGTTTGGATCCCCAGAACCCAGGTAAACACTAGATGTCATGACAGACCAACCGATAACTCTATGAGGGTGGAGACAGGAACATACAGCCATATATAACCCTTACTTAGCAAGTGAGACCATCTGTATCAGCGAGCATCTGGGTTTGATTAAGAGGTCCTGCCTCAAAGGAATAAGGTAAAGAATGATCGTGGAAAGTCACCCATCTCCTGCCCTCACCAGAACATAACACACATGATCCTACACATGTGAGTACACATATACACAGACACATCACACATGGAAAGAAAAAAGAGAAGAGGAATTAGGAAAACACATGAAACATGGCAATCAGTTCTTTGTGTCGTCCTTTTTGCAGGATCAAAACCAGTCTCACACAGTAAGAACAGAGCCTTTGGAACCCAGGTGATATTATACTTGCATAATTATGTTATTTCAACATAGGCTTGATTTGTAAATGGAATTAAGACATTTCTCTTTGTGAATCTGTGAAAATAAAAACATTGTCTTCTGACAGACTTTCTCACTTAGGGACTTCATTTCTCTTAGACAAGCTTGCTAAGCTCTCATGAGGCTGTTCTGTTGCTACAGTGCTCTACCTCCAAACCACATCCCAGCCCTTATGGGGGTGTGCAAGAAGTAACATCTCCCCAGAGGGCCCAGGCTGACCTGGAACTTCAATCTTCCTGCCTCAGCCTCCCTACTGTCAGGATTACAGGTGTGTACCACCACACTGAGCCCTTCTCACATGAATTTTTAGGAAAATGCTCATAATTTGTTGTCAACATTCCAACTTTCTTATCTAGGCTAAAGTAAATTTTATCTAGCCAACTGCATGATAAACTACAAGGCTTTGGAGATGTGGTACAAGTTGGGTACCATGATGGTGCGTGTTTGTTCCTCTGCACTTGGGAGGCTGAGACAGGGGGACTCCAATTTCCTGGCCAGCCTAGGCTAAAAAGCAAGACTATCTCAAAAAAGGATAAGTAAGATATCAAAGTGGAATTATAAAATAATTCCTCACACTTTAAGAAATTTAGTCTCATTGGCTTCTGGTTTTATTTATTTATTCACTTATTATTTTGTCTTTGAATTAAATAGGAAGGAATTAGAAGATGACCCTTGGAGAGCTGAATGTGAAATGTCTGTAATCCTATAAACTGGAAGGCTGAAGCAGAAGGGCTCACCACAAGTTCACAGTCAGCCTGGGATGCATAGTGAGTTCCAAGCCAACAGGAACTACAGAGTGAGAGTCTGTCTAAGCAGACACTAAGTTATAGAACAATGCTCCCTTCATATACTGATATGGCTTGAATGTAAAATGTCTCCCGGAAGCTCATGTCTTGAATGCTTTCCCCCAGCTGCTGGCACTGTTCTAGGCAGCTGTGGAACTTTTAGGAGGTGAGGTCGGATTGGATCTAACCAAAGCCCTGGCTTCTTCCTTGCTGTTTCCTTGTCGGCTATGTGCTCCCGACATCATGAACTGACATTACTGCTGTAGACTATGCTCTTGTGCTTTGTAAATATTAGTCCCTCTTACTGGTTCAATAGAACGCTGATTGGCCAGAAGGCAGACAGGAAGTGTGGGCGGGGCTACCAGAATAAGAGAACTCTGGGAAGAGGAGGAGCTGAGAGCAAAGACGCCAGCAGATGCAGAGGAAAGAAGACAAAAATGCTGCTCTGAGAAAAGGAACTAAACCACTTGGCTAATCATGGCTTAGTTTAAGAGTCAGGGCAAGTTATATGCCCGAGCCACAGGCCAATCAGCTTATAGTTAATATAAGATTTGTGTCATTATTTGGGACTAAGACTGGTCAGAAACATCTACTACAAAATGATGTTCCAACATGGGGCATATACACCCACATAAAGCCTGAGAAAGTTTAAACTGAGTTCTAGAACATAGAAATTGAGAAAAAAAACAAAAACAAAAACAAAAACAAAAAACAAAAAAACCCAAAACAAACAAACAAAAAAAAAACCAGCTTTCTGGTGTGGTACAGAGTGGTGTAAGGGCTCAAGTTACAAAATGTTTGGCTTCCAGCATGCAGCTTGAGCTGCAACATGGTGTGTTACCAAAGTCTCACAGAACCCATGGTTCAAGCATAAGCTGCATATGCCAGATTTAAGGTTTCTGATTTTACAGACCAAACGGGAGCAAAGTCAAAGACTACTTCTTAGTGACAGCATTTTCTTGTGAGGGCTCTGTTTGCTGGTGACAAGCAGGGGCACAGCTCCTTTAAGAGATGCTTCCTGGCTCAGCCTTAGCAACAAAGTGATTGTTTAAAGAGGCCCTGTTACCAAACACTTAAATGCCTTCTCTGCTCTGCTCTTCCTCATCCCAGAGTTTTCTTAGTCTGGTAGCCCTGACCATACTTCCTATATGCCTTCTGGCCAATCAGCGTTTTATTAAACCAGTAGGAGGGGCAAATATTTACAAAGTACAATAGCATAATCCCACAGACAGACACAATCTTCTAAAACTGTAAGCCAAATAAATCTCACCATCCTTACTTGTGCCAACCGGATACGTTGGTCACAGTAGCAGGAAACTAACACACACACTAACAGCTACCAACAGACCAAGAACAGCTCTTACCTTTGGAGGACAGTGCTTCTTTTCCAGTGTATGGCTGTAACTTTACCCTCTTCTTCCCTCTCTTAGATTCAAATGTATCATTTATTTTCAAAACGAGCTGGAAAACAAAAGACAAGAAAATTACAAAGCTGGTGTAATTACAAAATTACAAAGATGATGGTCAAAGTTACCACCAAGGTTCTCTCAATGACTGGCACTAATACAATAAATGTTTTTTTAATGTAAAATTCTCCTTGAATAATAAAAACCTTCACTTTTTTTCAGTTTTGCATTAAAATGATATCATTAGATGATATGTACCTTCAGAGTGTCTACAAACCAGGGAAAGAAAGAGCAGAGGACCCTGCCCTTCCAGATGAACCCAACACAGCTTCTAGAGGAGATTCCGTGTCACTCGTGTCCCAACATGCAGAGGAATGTGCTACTGTACTCTCTACAGTGATTAAGGCTTTGCTCAAGTTTTCACTTGCTCAAAGCAGGAAAGGGAAAAGACACCCACTGCAGGGTGAGGCTTAGCTATTTCTGCTACCAGGAGTTTCTCTCTAGAGGAGATAATCACACATCTAGAGCTTTGTCAAAAGGAGCACATCTTTGCCACTGTGGATACAAATGCTGCAATGTATTTTAAAGACGTCATAAAAATGGGAAACCCTCAAATTACTCCACTGAAAGCTATGCTTTCCTCCCAGTCCACTGCACCTCGAGCAGCTGCAATCAGATCATTTATTTTTTAATTGTTTTATAGCTATTTCTATTAGTAAGCATTACTCAGAATTCTTTCCAAATATCAGGGAAAGGTATACGTGGAAGAGTCTGAGAGACACAGGCTGAGGGCAGAAGAAGGCTCAGAGCCATGACAGCAGCAGACATTCTAAAACAGGGAGCTGGTAGCTTTGCCATATCTACTTTTCTCCTTTCAGAAGACTCCAGCTTAAGGATCTCTGGAGCTGCTGTTCAACTGTTCTTTACTGTTTTTTTGCCTTTACAAAAAACAAGCAGAAGAATCCCCAGGAGAAAGGCCTGTCTATTGATGACAGAAAAGACCAATGGGGCAAACAAGTTAAGGTGCAGAAACACCTGAGACAGCGTAGGTGTTAGTGTGGAACCAAAGGTGTGCCCACTGCCCATATACTTTGAAGGAGTATATGGAGTTCTGGAAATAGCAGATTAACTAATATCTGGTTATGAGCTAGGATAAGGAGCCTACCTTGCAGGGGCAGCAAACGCTCAGAATGGCAGAATGACAGCAGCAACTTTACTAGGCAGCCACAGGCACAAAAGCATCAGGGAAGGCATTAGCGATCTCACAAAGGGCTTCCACAGCAGGAAGAGGAAGGAAGGGTGGGGATCAGGCACATGGGCTAGATGAGAAGCAATGTCCCTCCCAGGGACAGCTGGAGTCAGAAAGGACAAATGAAAACTGCTGTTCTTAGGGAATGTCCCTGAATATACTCAGGACAGAGAAAGAAACAGAAAACCCATTCCATTTGTATTGAATCTGGGACACCCTAAAAGGACTTAATATGGCTCCCAACTGCTGAGCCATCTCTCCAGCTCCTTGAGGGATTTACTCTAGAAAGTCGGAGGCAGTGCTAATGGCCTGTCCAGCAATCAAAATGTGCTTGGGGATGGTGGCAGACACCCGCCCACAACCTCACCGATGAGTTGAGGAGGCCAAAGCAGGAGGATGGCAGTTCCAAGTCAACACCATTTTTTTTTCTCTTCATTTTTCAAAAAACTTAGGGGATAATTCTATAACATAGACCTGTGGATATAGGCAGGTAGTGGTGGCTTTGATCCTGCACTCTAGCCAGAGGAAGGTGTGAGTTCAAGGTCAGCCTGGTTTACAAAGTAAGTTCCAGTACAGCCTGGGATACACAGAGAAACCCTGTCCTGAAAATAACCCCTCCAAAAAAAAATTTCAAGGTCATCTTTAGCTACAGGGTGATTTCAAGGGCAGTCTGAGACACCTGAGACCTTGTCTCAATTCCTTCAAGAAAAGGAAGAGTTCCTATCACCTGTCATTAGAAAGTGAATCAGCTTCCCTTTTCAGACTCTGCTGTGCATAAAACAGCACAAAGCAGAAGGTTACTAGCAGGAAGCAGCCCAGACTCTCCTCAGCTGTCCCTCACTTGATCTTTTGTGATGCAGAAGACTGAATCCAGGGCCTCACATAGGTGGGACACAGCTTTACCACAGTCCAGCTCTGTCTCATTTAAACCCCCATCTGCAAACAGTTGTTAATGGCATGCCAAAGGTTAGACATCTTAAGCAGAATCCCTTAGGAGTCTATATCCTTGATCTATGAATACATGATCTGCTGTTCTGGAGTCACACGGGAGGCTTCAGGGGGTGCCAGAGCAATCTTCCTGAGAGAGTTCCTGCAGGACGCCTGCCCAAAAGCAAGGGCAGGAAACAGACCAGAAGAATTAAATTAACTCTGGGACACGAGATTTCCCAAGGAACTGATCAGCAGCCACTAACCAAGAAATAGCTGTGATTTTTGTTTAAAGTCAGGTACAAAATGCAGGTGTTAAATGAATACATGAGCTAATTCACCTGGCATTATGAAAGAAAAAATATTTCAATGATCTGATTTCTTTATTATGCATAGTATCTGCTACTATCTGTGCCAATCCTGAAAACAGCTTAATTAAACAGAGTTAGATAGTTTCATGCAATCTTATAACTGCCTCTTCCAAAAGAAAGGGGCTACAAGTAATCTCGTTTTTTAAAAAAATCTGCTTCTTAACAGTTCTGGTCAAGATGGTGGAAGAGGGCACTTCCTGTCCATCTCCTTCCTTGAGGGCAAGTCATTTGTTTCATATGGTTTTTGATAATGTCTAGTACCAAGTTATAGATAGTCTGGCTCTCTTTCCCCCACTTCTAAATGGGCATTTTAATCCTAATAAATGATATGTACTCCATCATTAATGAAAACCTGTAAACTCCGGCACAAGAAATGAATGCGGATAAACAGACTTTCCTTTTGTTTGCCCCAGCATTTATTTCCCTGAGATAGGCAGCTGATTTTCAACAAGAACCAAGATAACTGAAGCAAAGCCCTCATCTGACGGCAAGTTTCTAATCCACAGAGAACACCAAAGCCATCTGTGTAATTTCTTGAATGAGCAAAAATTCAAAACTCAAGGCTGCTTTCCAGATCTAAGTCCAGCAGGTAAGGTCTAACCTGTCATTCCATTCATTCTAATGTTTACTTCTTCTCATTTATTAAAATGCTGGGGTAAAATTTCAAGAATGAATGTACTACTGGACTCCTCACCGTTGGGAGATTTCTCTTTTTCCTGTTAGCCGCTTCTCCAGCTCGGAAAAGCTTCCATTCAGTTAACGTGACAGGCAAAGTGGTATCTTTCGTGAGCTTTGATCGCAAATAAGCTTGAGAGTTCTTCAGTTCCATAGTCTTCCGCTGAAGGAACTGGGGTTTGGGAGGAAGCTAAAACAGGAGACATACTTGTAAAAATAAGATGACTCTAGTAATGCCTATGTTTTCATACAAAGTCAAAGCTATCCTGAAAAATGCTTATCTTTCCTTTAAACCCGTCCCAAATGGGGATTCTGCAATTCCTTCTCATTTTATAAGTAAGTAGCTTCTCTGTTTTCTAATCCAAAGTTCAACCCCTGTGATACAGTCAAATTCCTGAGGAATAGCAGTATATCATCTTCACCAGCTCCAACAACGGGTCTCAAGGCTTTCAGGGAGTGGGTGGATAATTGGTGCCACAGGCTGATATGACAGGGCACTGGGAACTACCGAGCACTGAAAACTTCTGGGTTCGTCTAAAGCGCAGCTACTTAGACCGAGGGTTGCTGACTTGATAATGTAACTGAAAGGGGTGGGGGATCATAAAACACTCAGGAACAGAAAAAGGCTTCTGAACACCAATAACCAGAAATAATTTAAATCCAGGCTATGAAGAACCTGAGGTAGCTTTTTGCAGTGCTTCTGAGTGCTGTGTGGTGACTTCACTGCAGCCTTGGCGGATCACACAGAACATGCCCTTTGAACTCATATGCTTGGTTCAGATTTGAGACTGCTACAATGTTTTCACCTCACATGCTCAGTGTTCTTTCTATCTTTGCAAACATGATGGTTTAATTGTGCAAAGAAAAGGTTTTCATATTTTCCTGCTCTTGCGCCTCACCATCTGTCAAGTCAGTGGATTTTACTGTGTTAAAATATTTGATTTTAAAATTGCTATTTTGAGTCAATAATTTTTTTCATAAAAGTCATTAAATGAAGCTGGATGGTAGTGTCACATGCCTTTAATCCTAGCACTTGGGAGGCACAGGCAGGTAGATCTCAGAGTTTGAGGCCAGTCTGATCTACAGAGCAAGTTTCAGGTCAGTCAGGGCTACACAGAGAAACCCGTCACAAAAAAATCAAAAAGAAAAAAATCAGTTTTTGGTGGGGCTTGAGAAATGCCTCAATTTGAGTGCTGTCCCTCTGGAGAACCTGAGTTCAGGTCCCAGCACTCATGTTGGGCAGTTCATGAGGGCCTGTAGTCCAGCTTCAAGGAAACAGTCCTGCTGCCATTCAGGGGCACCTGCACATACCCACAGGCAGATGATGCACACCCATATACATAATAAAAAAAAATTGAACATAATTAAATGAATTTTGGCTTTTATTAGGACAGAATTTCCAACAGCCATAAACTTCTGTCATTTCGTACTACAACATCAAGTATGCAGCAAAGATTCGATCCTTCTGGGGGGAGGGGGTGAGACAGAGTCTTACAATGTAGCCTTGGCTGGTCTGGAGCTCACTATGTAAACCAGGCTCAAATGTAGAGATCCACCTACCACACACCCAGCCAGGTAGGTAATCTTTATGTAACAATAAGCCATACCCATCTCGTTAATATGCATATTTGCTTTGGTCTTTAATAAATTGTAAAAATCACATGATATGTATACAAAAATGTGTTGTAAAATACATTTCTTAATGATTTACTGTCAACAAAGATTTAATCTGTATACCAACTACGTGTCTATATATCTGTGGTCATGTGAAAATTTCTTGGGTGAGTGGGTGTAGTGTCACATGCCTTTAATCCCAGCACTATAGAAGCAGAGGCAGGCAATCTGAGTTCACAGCTAGCCTGGTCTACAGAGTGAGTTCCAGACCAGCTGGGGTTACATGGTGAAACCCTGTCTCGGAAAAAAAAAAATTTCCCTTGGGTGAAAACGGGTAACAAATAGAAAAGTTTAAGGAGCTCTGGTTGAAACTTATTTATATTAAAGTATTTTTGAAACACTGAGATTAACCAAAAAATAACAAAGCAATAAAAGTTTTAAAAGAAACTTGCATACCTAATTTTGAAAACAACCCCCCACACACACACACTGACAAGAGAATCTACATTCCGGTGCCTCCTATTTGGCCCCAGCTAAAAACCACCACAACCTTTCTATGGATCATGCACAGGCATCTAGTGTGTTCCCTGGGGAAGTCTCTGGTTATACCTTGGGAGCTCTGAAGGCGTTCTTAGCAGGTGGTAGCCTCCATGCTGAAGGGGATCTCCAAACAGGGAATGGCTGCACTGGAATATCTTCATAGGGATTTTCCTTGGCTGGATCTTTAAAAATCACATGAACACTGCTTAGAGGAGCAGAGCTGAGTGGGAACAGTGGCTGTTGCTAAGGAGCAAAATGATTTTCTTTATTCTTGTGGGGATCTAAGGTTATAGGAGCAATGGCATTTTAAGTTTATACATAACTCCAATGTTCAACCAAGCTAAAGAACTTTCAGAACACTATACCATAAACATTTACTTCTCGGCCAAGTCATCCATTATCCTAGCTGTAAAACTCGTTAATAGTGAAAAACTTTATAGCCCAATTTTCCCATATTAGAGAAACAAAGTCAAAACAAGATATGTTTGATTGTAAAAGAAAGTGCCATTGGACAATAAAGGGCATCATCAGATACACATTAAATTTAACTGCAAAGCATGAACACCTACATATAATATCCTCATAGATATTATCCTCTGACTGTGTGTAATAAAGTGCTGGACCAGCATTTCTTCCAAGTTCTTCATGAATCTTCCGTGAGTTCCGAAAGTGCTGAATATCTTCAAATTCAAAGGATTTCCTTAAGAAAGGAGATACAGTTTAAAGTTATACCTTCAAAAACTGTGATCTCTAAATGATAAGAGAAGACAGAAATCTAAAAAACTTGTGTGTAAAATTACAAAAACAGTCAGATATGGTGCTGCATGCCTTTAATCCCAGCACTCAGAAGGCATAGGCAGGTGGATCGCTGTGAATTTGAGTCCAGACTGGTCTATAGAGTCCCAGTACATCTAAACTTACACAGAGAAACCCTGTCTCAAAGAACCAAATATAAATTAATCAATTTAATCAAATAATTATTTTTATTTTATATGTACTGTTCTGCCTACATGCATGTCTGTACAGCACTTATGTACCTGGTGTCCACAGATGCCAGGATAGATAGGGTGTCAGGACCCCTGGAATTGGAGTTACAGATGGTTGTGAGCTGCCATGTGGGTGCTGGGAATAGAGCCTGGGTCCCCTGAAAGAGCAGCCAGTGCTCTTACTTGCTGAGCTGAGCTCTCTCTCTCTAGCCCCAAGAATTACTCCCTAATTAAAAGGCTGAGACCACCCTGTCCTAAATGAAGCAAAAGGATGCTTATCTAAACGCTTTTTTGGTGGTTGGGCAAGGGAGAAAGGCAATGTCTTGCTATGGAACCCAAGCTGGTTTCTAAGTCATTATATAGCTCAGGCTGGCCTCAAAATTATGCTGACCCTCTTGCCTCAGCCTTCCTGGTAATGGAAAGATAGTGTGTACCACCCTACCCAGTCTTGAGAATTCTTGAAGACGCCACTCCATGCTCCTAGAAGGTAGAATGTCATGAGTGTTACCTGTATCTCTACTCTTCTGCTTTCCCATCCTCACCGTCAGCATCCCTACACTCCACTGAAGCCTGGATTCCAAGGTGGGAGAGGAAACTTGTGAGGGGGGCAGGCAGACTCAATAATCATGTACTGCCAATCATGACCTGTAAGATGAAGATATACCTTTTGGATCTCCCTCTAATCTTCCCACCATATTTCTTTGGCTCAGGATCCTGAGGAGAGGGCAAAGAAGAGTCTGCACAGGAATTCTTTTCACAGTACTTTTGGTCACAGTTTCTTTCTTTATATGGCACACCACCAGATTCAGATAAATACCTGAATGTCCTACGGGGTTTGGGCAATGGATTTATAGAGGGTCCATATTCCTGCCCCTCAGGTTCACAATAAATATTTTCCAAGCTCTTGGTTATTCCATAAGAACTATCCAGAACTCTGAAATTCGGTTCTTTTTCTGTAGAGTCACAAGGTGCTAAAGCCAAATGGAAGACTTTATCTGTGGGAAGCACGTCTATTCTTCTCCACGGTATCTGCGAGGTATAGAAGTTTCCTGGAGGTAACGAAGCCTCTGGATCCACAATGACATCTCTCCGGCTTTCCGTATGTTTGACCCGAGTACACACCCAGCTGGAATCTGGTCCAGTGTCCAAGGGGTGGGCGTCTTTACACTGCTGCTTGCTCTCATGCTCACCCTGATCATAGCTCTTGGCATCCGTACTCCTGGGCAAACTCCTGTTCTGAGAGCTGCCGCTCTTGTCACCAGTGGGACATTTATGAGGAGGAACCTCTTGGTGGCAGTTATACCTCACTCCAAAGTCCTTTGGGGGAAACCTTGCTGGCCTGGTTACTCCATTAGCCCTCCCCTCCCACTGGGAAATCTTTTGTTTGATGTTTTTGCAGTGGCTTCGGGACAAAGTCTGGACAGCGGACCGAGTAAAGCCAACATCCATGTTCCCGGTGGGGTGCATGACAAGTGAGGAATCTCAGAAAGGTGCCATTACAGTTAGCTGGAAAATGCTGTATTCCTTATCTTGTCAGAACAGGAACGGTTCCAGTATTTTCCTTTCATGTTAACTTGGAGGCATCTTGTTAAGAACAATTTTCATCACTGATCATTGTTGAAAACAGCTACAACTGTGGATGATCCTATAAAATGAGACAGGAATATTAACATAGTTCCATAATTTCTTACTTTAAACTCCACAGAGCACTGCCCACCTAGCACTAAATAATTAATTTATATTGAATTTGTAAAAAATGTGCCTGTAATTCAACTCCATAAAGCCAGTCCTACTAAGGGAATATTCCTGGTACTACTTCATAAGCTGTCAGCTTTAATACTCTGCTACATTTAACACTTGCAAAATCCATACATTATTCTGTAACGAGTCAATTCTTTTTTGTGTATTGGTACTAGAGCCTTATGCATGCTAGGCAAGCACTTTATCACTGAGTAACATACACCTCCAGCTCATAAATCTATTCTTTATAAGACTCTCTCTTAATGAAACAGGGACCAATGTCATATTACAAAAACCACACAAAAGCCTGGGCATTGTGGTGCAGGATTTTAATCCCAGCACTCAGGAGACAAAGGATCTCTGTGAGTTCCAGGACAGCCAGGGCTACCTAGTGAGACCCTGTCTCAAAACAAACAAAAAAGCACACAAAAGCAGAACTGCATCCAGTAACAGGAAACAATCCACAAACACATGGGCAGCTGATTCTGTTGCTTGGTAGTATTAGCCTGTCACATACATACCTTTATTTCAGCTGAACTGTAGAGCAACACAGGATTTCACATGGGCTCAATCCAAAGGCACCCATTATCATGTCCCTGGTTGCATTTCCCACATCTCTGCCACTTAGGTCATCAGTCACCTTTTTCAGCCTTCCTTTCACAGAAGCATCACTCAGCCAGCTCCATAACTACTTCCTCAAATGTGAAGGCTGGCTGAAACTTTTCCTGCCACTAAGCAGAGACCTGCTCTCAAGTTCCGATGCACAGTGGTTATAAATAGCATCGATTCACAACTTCCTGAGGGTCAACCTTCTCTTGCTTCATTTGCCAGGGCCTGATTAACAGGCAGGAAACTATCTTAGCCTGGCTTTGTGGGTACAGCTGATGAAACTGGACTGGTACACACAAACACATACTCACACACATATGTGCACACACTCATTCACATACTTACACACACATATCTGCATACACACTCACATTCACATCCATGCACACATACCCATGCACGCACACCCACACTGGAATACAAACATTTATTCACTCACACATTCACACACATGTACACACACACTTTTATGCACTCACACCCACAGGAGTGCACACACACAATTTATTCTTGCCAGAGAAACTGCTCTTCAGAACCTCCACAGTTCTCATTTATGCCACATCCACAGGTTTTAAAACAATCTTTCCTACTGTATGTTCATACACAGGAGTTTCTTGTGGCACTTCCCCACACGCGTATAAAACGCTTAGCCACACACTCCCTCTATCCTGTCCTGTCTGCATCCCCCATTAAGTTCCATGCCCTCCTTTTCCCCTCTAGCTTCCACGTGAAGGAAGTCATGTGATGTCGTGGACATTGTGTTTTGTGGGCATTTTTACAAGTCTATAGGAAATCTAGCTTTGCCAGAAAAGAAACTCAGATCTAACACAAAATCATTCTTTTTAAAAATTAAGAAAATAAACTCATGTGGGTCAGAAAAAACACAAAAACCTCACAGAGGCTGTGTGTGTGTGTGTGTATGTGTGTGTGTGTGTTTTCCTGAGGCCAAATCTCACTCTGGAGCCCTGACTGGCCTCAAACTAGTCACAATCCTCCTGTTTCAGCCTCTAGAACACTAGATATTTGGACAGCTGCACCCAGCAAGAGCCCCTGATAAAGCACTAACACTGAAGCATGACAATGCATGACAATGCATTCAGCTACTGTTGACCAAGACCCCAAACATCTTTTTTTGGTTTTGATAACTGCCAGTGTCTTTGACACTTGGGTTTTCTTCATTACAGACAAGATGGACATAGCTTCTAAATGACTCCCAGGCATATCAACAAAGCTTTCCTTAACTCTCCCTGATTCGCATGGGGAAAACTGAAGGGAAGCGGGTGAAAACTTCAGAGCTACAAAATAATTTAAACCTAAACATTTAACTAGCAACAAATGGCTAAATCTGTAGAATTCTACCCAAATATAAATGATGTATCCTGACCCGGTGTTCAAGTAGCAGCAGACAGTTTAGCTACAGGAGAGAAATCCTATTTGTTCTCATTGTTCACCTTCAAAAGGTGAATAAAGTTTAAAGCCAAGTTGTAGAGATACAATGCCTATAGTCCCAGCACTCAGGTTAAGGCAGAAGAGTTTGAATTTGAGGTCCATTTCTGAAGTACAAAAAGATCCTGACTCAAAACACACAAGTTCTGATGCCTTTTAACCACATCTATGGCTGCACCGATAATACTTAAAAACCAACCAACCAAACAAAAGACCACAAACTAGCAATGACAAAAAAAACCTTTATAGCTAATTTCAAGGTTCTAATATTTCTTTTTACAAAACTGGAGGTTCTATATTTTTCTTCTTATTTGCTTTTTGAGACCTGGTTTCCAAATTAGTTCATGCTTTTTATAATATGACTTGCCTAATATGGTCTCTTTAAAAGTATAACTCATCAGACAAAACATGTCTCCGGTATCTCCTGTTCTCCCTAGTAGGTCTTCCCCATGTCTCTCCTAGCCAGAAAGAACCTTCAAACCCCATTCCTGATCCCCCAGCCTCCTGCCTTGGCCTCTACTATGAACAGATCCTCTACCCCATAAATGCTGGCCTGTTTTCAAGGTCTCTTCCAACCTTTGTCTTAAAAAAAAAACAAAAAAACAACAAAAAAAACCTACATGAGGCCACCTTACTCACATTTACCATAGATTGCTTTTTTTTTGTTTAAAGAGTTTTTTATTTATTATATATACCGTGTTCTGCCTCCATGCCAACAGGGTATGCCTGCAGGCCAGAAGAGGGCACCAGATCTCATTACAGATGGTTGTGAGCCCCCATGGTCACTCACTATGTGGGTGCTAGTGCTCTTAACTGCTGAGTAATCTCTCCAGCCCTACAGATTGCTTTTTCAAGCTTGCTTGAAAAGTTCTTGCAGAAGCACAGGACTAAAAACTTCTCACAGATTACCCACTGCATCTTCTCTTAAAACCACAAGAGTCATGGACTTATGTGACTACAAAAGAACTCTGAAAGCAGGTAGGACTCAAAGGTAAAGGGAGGGAACTTGGGTGACCACAGCAGAAGATAGAACCATTGTCAGAAAGATTTTAGGAGAGCAGGAATATGCAAATGAAGCACTTTCAAGTTAAAGCATGAAACAAAAATGCTTGAAGGGAATTTTGAGCCAGGCTTCTTTGTGGGAGATTGTGTAGTTTCATTGTAAATAACTGTCCTACCCACTGGTTTAATAAAAAGTGCTGATTGGTCAAAGGCAGGTAGGAAGTGTGGGTGGGGCTACCAGACTAAGAAAACTCTGAGAACAGGAAGAACAGAGCAGAAGGCCACAGAGAAGCCGGAAGAAGCAGAGGACAACCATGCTGCTCTAAGAAAAGGTACCGAGCCACATGGCTGAACAGGATAAGAGTCATGGGTTAGATGAAGGGTAGAGAGCTAGCAAGTTATCTTCCTGGGCCTTAGACCGATCAGCCTAAAAACTAATGAAAGCATCTGTGTGTCTCTGCAGGATTGTGGGACTGCGGGACTGTGGGACTGCGGGTCTGTGGGTCCTAAACCTTGAGGTTAGGCCAGAAACCTCCTACTACACTTCTTTGCTTTTGATTTTTCTGTTGCTCTCCAGTGTATTTATTTCCATCAAATAAATACATCAGATGAAGTTATCAGTTTAAAACATCACATGCATTCACCATATTCTAGGAACCAACATGATTCCAGTCAGGTAACAAATTCCCTTTGGACTAGAGAATACAGATGCTCAATTTACCAAAGCCTCATACAGAGCAAGTTTCTTCAGATTCGTTACAACAATATAATTAAATGGATGAACTTGCCATAATAATTTGGAACATTCTTTCTTCTTTTCTTATATTTTGCATGTGCAATCTTCCTCAGTTGCTCTCTGCTTCAATATTTACCGAGGCAGGATTTCTCACTTGAACTTGGAGCTCACCCCATTCAGTTAGTCCACCCATTGAGCTAGTCCATCCATTCAGCTAGTCTACCTTGCTTACTAGTTCCAGGGAGACCCTGTGTCCACCTCCCAAGTATTGGAATTACAAGATGGATGCCACACTTGCCTAGCATTTACATGGGTACTGGGAACAAGCACTTTATCCTGGAGCCATCTTTTAAGCTCCAATTTTGACCATCCTAAAAGTTAACTCACTAAGTGATAAAGGGGCACAATGGTCAATTTTATGATATATAAATTTCACCTCAATTAAAAAAAAAGAAACTAATGGCCAGGTGGTGGTGACACACGCCTTTAATCCCAGTACTTGGGAGGCAGAGGAAGAGGACTTTTTTGAGTTCAAGGCCAGCCTATTCTATAAAGCAAGTTCCAGGACAGCCAGAGCTGAAACCTGTCTTGAAAAACGAACAAAACAGATGGGGCAGTTTGGGGGAGGGAAACGGGGACAGGACATGGGTCTCAGGACACTAAGTTAGGGAAGCAGCAAAATTCACTTGTAGCCACAACAGATTAGACCAGCCTTCCTTGTGCAGCTACAAAACTGTACAGAAGAAGATGAATACTTTCTATGTTATATATCAGGCACACAGGACTGTAATCCCTGAAGGAAGCTGGGCCTCCCTTTCTCCATGGAGAAGGTCTATAACACAGCACTGAGCTGTGGAGCCCCAACAGGGTGTGGCAACCTTGCTAAATTGAAGCTAAAGAGACTGGAGTCTGGACCTGCTAAAGCAAACAGAACTTTCCAGGCAAAGCTACCAGAAAAAGAAGGAGGGATGGGAAAAGGCAGCAATTTACACAATTTACATGAAACCTTAGCTAAACATGGAGCTGCAAATGCAGAGGAAATACCATATGTCTGGACAATCAACCAACAAGCAAAGACCAGCCAGGAGGGAGCTGCAAACTGGCCAACACCAAGTTCACACAGGCTCAGAAATGTTCAGATTTCACCAACAGGTGGGCTAGAGAGATGGCTCAGTAGGTAAAAAGATATACTGATATTAAGGAGGATTCAAGTTCAGCTCCCAGCACCCACGTGCCAATTCAAGTACCTGGGACTTCCTTGGGCACCTGCACTCATGCACATTACCCATATACATACTCATAATTTAAAATAAAATAAATCTAGAAAATGCCAAGTTGAATCATATTTGTAGCATTAATGTTGATTATATTCATTGCCAAAGCATAAATTGTTTTAAAAAGCAACAGGCATGGGATTAGTAGACAAAGACTCCAAGTCAGCTATTATAAATCTATTAGTCATTTTTAAAAGTGTCATAGTTGACAATGAAGAGAACAAAAGCGAGGTCTGGAGCTCCAGTCTGTAAAATATCGGCCACAAGCCATGCACACATGCATGCACAGCACACAGGGTATTGCATCAGCATTAAAGACAGTAAAGCATAAATCCAGCCAAGAGGTACTCTTGGCCAAGAGTGTCTAACGGGGAAGTGGAGAACCATGGCATGTAGCTCCTTCTTGGAGGACAGCAGCCAGCTCATAGCTAGACTTCAGGAAAGTTGTGGCAGCACATGCCTTTAACCTTTAAACCCAGCACTCAGAAGGCTGAAATAGAAGGGCCAAGGTTAAGGCTAGCCTGGGTTATGTAAGAGGGGAAGGAATGGGGATTAGACGCAGGGGAGAGGGAAGGTAGAAGGAAACTAGAAAAAGAGAAAGATACAAACATGATGATTGAAAATGATAGGGTAATGCTACAAAGAAATAAAAATCAGATACTGTACACCGACAAACTGGAGCATTCATTTGTTAAGACATCAAATTCTCTCAAAGTAGATTCCATAGTGAAACAATCCAATCTGAATCAAGCAGACTTCGCTGAAGAAATCAACAAGGTGATTTAACTGTAAGCAGAGAGTATAAAGGAGCTCTAATGGCCTAAACGATCGTCACAAACAGAAGGATAAGCTGAGGGACAGAAACTCAGTGACTCTGGAACATCATTAAAAACTACAGTAGTGGGCTAGAGAGATGGCTCAGTGGTCAAAGGACCCACTCGGCTGCTCACAACCATCTGTAAATCCAGTTCCAGCAGGGGATCTGATGTCTCTTCTGGCCTCTGTCAGCACCATACATACACACACACACACACACACACACACACACACACACACACACACACACACACACACAGAGCAACACAGCAGCATTAGTCACCACCATATAACCCCTTAGCAGGGCTGAGCAGTGGAGTACTTAGAGCTCTCAGATGATGGTGACGACATAGTACAACCACTCAGAAAACAGCAGAGAATTTCTTACAGTTCAGACATGGCTGCCACACACACAAGCAACTCCACTAGCGGACTTTCGATGAAATAGACACAAGTTCTCACCAAAACTTTTAAATGGATATTCAGAGAGTAATAAAGTAGGTCTCCTCCTCCCCAACCCCCACTCCCTCACACACACACACACACACACACACACACACACACACACACACACACACACACACAGTGGTTGTTTGAATATATTTAGTCTCCATAAACTCAGAAGGAGTAGCACTATTTAGGAGGTGCAGTCTTGGAGGAAGCTGCATGACACATGCCTTTAATCCAGACCTTGAGGCTTCAGGGCACACCTTTTATTTGGGCCACACCTTCTTTGGAAGTGTGTCACTGTGGGGGCGGGCTTTGAGGTCTTTTTCTCAAGCTTTCCTCTGTGTGATAGTCAGTCAACTTCCTGTTGCCTCTGAGTCAAGATGTAGGACTCAACTCCAGCACCACATCTGCCTGCTTGGCTGCCATGATAATGGACTGAACCTCTGAAACTCTAAGTGAGCCACCATAATTAAATGTTTTCCTTTATAAGAGTTGCCATGGTCATGGTATCTCTTCACAGCAATAGAAACCCTAACTAAGACAGACAGGCAGACATACATACACTACCTTGGAGACACCTGACTACCCTGGAGACCACTGACTACCTTGGAGACCATCTGACTACTGTGGGACCATCTGACTATCCGGGAGACCATCTGATGACTTTGGCAAAACCTTCATAACCTCAATTTTCACAGTTTCATTGCTTGGAGAGCAAAGGAAATTACAGATATTAAGAAGCCCTCACATTTGTAATGAATTTAGAAAGAGGTGACTCTTGTCAAGTTGTGTTAATTATTCTAAACAGCAGTCACTCTTTAATCTCAAAATTCTGCGGTGTCTGTACTATCTGTCTTTCAAGGAACAGAGATACTTAGATGATTGCCCCTCTACACAGCTGTCGTTGAACCTGGGGCCTTTGGGTTCCAGCATGTGTGAGTTCTAGCTTGGGGCTCCACCTCCAGAACAAACACACTCATTATGCCATCCAGAGTTACCTAGGCTCTTGTTCTTCTCTGGTTGTGGGAAAGTGAGGAACTGGGTGTAAATGGTTATTTTAATGGCACACTTGTTTATGTTCAGAGACAAAGCAACTGTTTATCTGAAGAAAGCAGCTGCCAGCTACTTAGCTACTAGAAGGACATGGCCAAATGCTAGGAGAGCTGTTGTTGGTGTCCTGAGGATGGCATTTCATAAAAAAAGGTAAGAGATAAAAATCTCTGAGGGAAAATAAAAGAAACAGCCATCCATTAATTATTTTTTTAAAGCATCATGGCATGGTGAAGAGAGATAATATGTATTCCATGTCTTCTGTGTGTGGCACTTTAACAAACATGATGATACTTCCTGGTCAGAAGGTTATATTTAATCTCTCCCACTGTGATGGAGATAAATAAATGACTTTCCCAAAATGAAGAGACCTTAGAGCTGGTGGCACTGGGCTCAACTGAAATTTGCCAACTCTGCTTGCTTTCTTCATTCAGTATCCTACACTGTTGTAGCAACACAAAAATGGGACCCTGAAGTGGGAAATAATTTTGCTGGATATACAACTCTGAATTGATAATGTTTTTCCTTTTGTGTGTGTGTAAGGTTTGTCTGTATGGGTATCTGTGTACCTCATGTCTGCTTCCCACAGAGGTAGAAGAGAATGTCAGGTCTCCTGGAACTAGAGCCACGGGCTCAGTCAGCGCTCTGAATCTCTGACCCATCTCTCCAGTCCCTCCTTAGTTTTGTTGTTTTTGATTTTTGGTTTTTTTCTTTGTTTGGTTGGTTGGTTCTGGTTTTCAAGACAGGGTTTCTCTGTATAGCCATGGCTGTTCTGGACTCATTCTGTAGACCAGGCTAGCCTCACACTCACAGAGATCACTTCCCTTTGTCTCCTCAGTGCTGGGATTAAAGGCGTTCACCAACACTGCCTGGCTCTCTCTCCTTAGTTATTAAGATTATCATTCCTTCATTTATATAACCCAACCCCCTGACTTCACATGCGTGTGTGTGTGTGTGTGTGTGTGTGTGTGTGTGTGTGTGTGTGTGTGTGTGTGTGTGTGTGTGTGTGTGTATCATAGGTCTGCTGAAGGTACTTTGACCTCTGGCCATTTTTATGGCCCATAAAAATCTTTAAGATCACTTTTTAGGGCCATGAGATGGCTCAGCAGTTAAGACCACGCCTTGCTCTTGGAGAAGAGCCGGGTTCAATTCCCAGCACCCACATGGTGGCAGTTCCAGGGGACCTACCACTCTCTTCTCAGTGGACACTGCTTGCACATGTTGCACATACATGTTGGCAGGAAAACACTCACATATATACATACATTTAAAGGAACTTTTAAAAAATAATAAGATGACTGTGGTGCCAATTTTAATCCCAGCACTCACTCGGGAGGCAGAGGCAGGGAGATCTCTATGAGCTTGAGCCTGGTCTACAAAGCAAGTAAGGCTACACAGAGAAACCCTGTCTCAGGGATAAATAAATAAATAAAAATAATCTTTTTTTTTTAAAGAGTAGAGAGAGACAAGATGATTCTCTGAATGTAAACTGTTTCTCGGGGAATAAAATAAACCACTCACTCCAGCAATGAAAGAGATGGACACAGAAGTTATGCTACACAGTCATGTAGGAGCCTTTCCACTCCATGTGTGAAGCAGGACCGTGGCAGACAGTGCCGGCTGCAGACAGACATCTGGGTTTAAGTCCTTTCTAATTCACCTAGCAACACAGACATTTCTAACTGCTCAAGAGCCTTAACTTTTTCACATATAACAAAGTTATAAGACTTGTCAGTACAGTAGCTGGAGGACAAAGTGAATAATATATAAAGCATCTTGTACAAATTATGTGATGATGGTCATCACATTATTATAGAAAGTTCCCTACACTGTGCATGGGACTGAGCCAAATATCCTGACAAATGCCTTCCTCTTCCCTCTTATAGTGATGATGGAATGGATACCCATATCTTACCTCTCCAACCCTATATGGCCTGCTTGCCCTCTGTCTCAGTCCCACTCAACTGATGTTGGGAGTCTGTGATTTCTAAAGCTCAGATCCAAAGGGCTGCAGCATTAGGGAGGTTGAGGACCACTGCTCTGTGGGGTGCTCCACAGTCTACAATACTTCCAAGGAGCAGCAGATTTTATTTAAGAAGTTAACCAAGGTTCTGCTATTAAAATTGAATTAATGCCTCCCAATCATCTCTGGTATATGAAATAAATTAAGTTAGTGAACTTAATTCCCTCAATTAATATGAGACAGGCACAGCTCTACTTAATATTAACTCATCTGATCTTTAAGTTGCCATTTCTGTATCTGTGGGTTTTACGTCTCTGGACTTAACCATCTGTGAACTGAAAACACCAAGGGGGAGGGGTGTACTAAAGGTACAGATGTCTTTTGTCCTTATCCCCTGACCAGCACAGAATAAAATGACGGAACTGCACTCACACAGTCATCCAGAGTGGATCCACCACACACATGACCATAGGTTGCACTGCATCTTTTTATATAGGGATCTTGAGCATCCACAGATGTTAGTATCCAGGAAGTGCTCCTGAAACAAATCCCATGATCTATTAACTGGTTCCTAAACAAATCTAGGTTTTTGACCCTTACTATTAGTCAAGGCACAAAACAACATTAACATAGTAAAATTAGAAATATACCTAACAAATATTTTTAAATTGACAACAGCAGAGCTGGAGAGAAGGCTTAGCAGTTAAGAGCATGCACTGCTCTTTCAGTGAACCGAAATTCAGTTCCCAGCACCCACATCAGGTGGCTCATACCACCTGTAAGTCCAGCTCCAGGGAAGCTAACGACCTTTTCTGGCCTCTGCACACTACACTCACATGTACATATCCATAGTCAGTCCATCTGTCCATCCATCTATCTCTCTTTCTCATGCACACACACACACACACAAATTGAAAATAAAATAAATCTTAATAAACTAAAAAAAAAAATGGGAAAAGCCAACTGTTTACAATTTCAAAGCTTTCAAAACACACCTGCTTTATAGTACAAACATAAAATAGAGTCACAGTTTTACTACCTTTAAAGAATGTTTCTGGGACTGGCAAGATGGTTCAGTGGGTAACAGTGCTTGCCCCCAAGTCTGACAACCTAGGTCTGACCCCCAAACGCACTGACAACTGATCCTGCAAGCTGTCCTCTGACCTCTGTGGGAGCAGGCACATGTGCTATGTATACAAACACATACAGCGAGGAAAAATAAATACAAAATAGCTCCTGGTTTGAATGATAAAATTCTATGTGTCCATATTTCCTGATGTGGACAGAACAAAGACTTCCTGTGTGTGCTTTCTGCCACTGGTATTCCTTACCTACTCACTGTAGTCATATCAAGTCATCTGCGGCTACTGATGTACAAAGTTACAACTCTGGCCTTACAGAGTTTAAGTTCCACCAGATCTGAGTAAACCAATTTACGTTATTGAACCCAGAATCGCTTCTGCTTCCTCATCTAGAAGATGCGCACAATAATGGAAGTATGAAGATTTTGGGCATCCAATATGAGCTATACACAATTCAACTCTAGAATATTAAGTTGTTTTTATTTTATTAGTGCTAGACAAGCAATCTGCCACTGAGCAACCTTCCGCCTGCATCTAATTGTTTTACAACAAAGCTAGATACTGCCAGAAGCCTCGCTTAAGGTGGGAAAACAGGTACAAAGAGATCAGCTAATACATGTTTCAGTACTCTTTCCATGAAAGATACGGATTGTTCAAATTTTTATAATGTATGAATTTAAATATGAGATATAAATACTGTGCAGTGCCTACGATATAAATAATGGCTCACTAAATAATACTCTATTAATTTCTCTATCAAAATCTACCTCTTTACATTGTTATATTTTTTGGCTATAGAAGGGATTGAACCTGAGACTTAAAAGCTAAGCAATCACTCTATCCCTGCCTTATATCAACAGCCCTTTAATTTTAGGATGTAACATGTATACTCAATAGCAGCAGGAAAGTGTTTCTGTGAAGCCTTACTTGACCCAGCATTAATCAAGGCCACGAGCCTCCTGTACATGTCACCGCACCACGGCTCCCTCCCACATCTCAATTCTTTTTTTTCCCCCTCTTTGGTTTGGTTTGGTTGTTTGTTTTGTTTTGTTTCAAAACAAGGCTTCTCTGTGTAACGCCTCTAGCTGCCCTGGAACTCACTTTGTATATCTGACTGGCCTCGAACTGCCTCCCAAATGCTGAGATTAAAAGAACATGCAATCACTGCCCAGGGCCTTAAATTAGTCTTTCCAGCAAATTGTATATCTGATCTGTGGTCTCAGGAACCTTTATCCACTGGAGTCTTTCTTTCTGGGGAAAACCAGAAAAAAAATGGAAACCAGAGATGAGGTGAAAGGGAGGAAGCATGAACTGTCAGGGTAAAAAGCTCTGCAGTGTTGTCTGAGGAGACCTGACCTCAGAGTGCTACCCCTACACTGTCATGAGGAGATGCTGAACCATGCTGCAGAGAGCGGTGAACAAGAATCTGCTTGGGAAGCAGCAGGACATTAAACCACTAACTCTGTTTTTTTCCCCCTTTCTTTATTAAAAAAAAAAATCTGTTAAGTATATTTATATTGAAATGTCAGTATACATTATTTAACCTGTAAACCTCTGGATAATTTTGAATCAGGATCACTATGTAGTCCCAGTTTGCCTGGCACCTGCTAGGTAGACTAGTCTGCCCTTGAACTCAGACAAGATCTCCCTGCTTCTGCCAAGTCCTGGGGTTCCAGGCCTGTGCCACAATTTTTGCAATCTTGCAAAATTCCTCATTGAATAAAGCTGAAAGTGTTTTCTAGCAAATAAAAACAACGAAATCATTGGAGGAAAAAACCCAAAACAGCAAACAAACTGGCTTCTAGCTCTCAAGCTTTTCAAGCTCACTGGCAGTCACTTGAACATTTCCGCCTTTTCTCTCCCTTCAGAGGAAACTGCAGTATAAATATCTGCAAATGGCCCCCAGATAACAAAGACACTTCACTCTTAATAAGTGCTTGTGATGCACAACATAAACTTTGCACAGTTATTGTACGTGACTGTGGAGAAAGAAAAATGAAAAGATGCTTCCAAGTATAATTTTAATGCTTTCCTGTTTCTGCCAAGTCTGTGGTGTTTATCATGGCAATGTTCTGAGTTTTTGTCATAGGAAAGAATTTTAAAATGCTAATTAATACACTAAAAATTCTATTTAGGGGGCTGACACATAAGCCACAGAGTCTGAACAAATGCTGCATGGCTGTTATAGTCAGTGACCCACAATATTCATAAAACCTTCCAAGTAATTCCAATTCCTCCTCTTGGCTGCTCATTTACTTTAATGGGTACAACAGGAGGTTCTACATGCTATGGCTTGTTGGAGGAAGTGGATCGCTAGGGATGGGCTTTGAGGTCTCAGATGTCTAAGCCAGGCCCAGTGTGGCCGTCACTTCCTGCTGCCTGGGGATCCAGATAAAGACCTCTCCAGCACCAAGTTGGCCATCATGGTGTTAATGAACCAAACCTCTTAGCCAAGCAGCCACAATGCAATGTTTTCCTTTGTTAAGAGTTACTGTGGTCATGGTGACTCTTCACAGCAGCAGAAACCCTAACTAAGACAGCAGGTCAAGGTGTTTGCCTTAAAAGTGACCTAAGAATACTCCCCAGATTCCATGGTGGACAGAGAGAATCAACCCCAAAGCTCTTCTCTGACTTCTGCATATATGCTATGGCCCTGTGCACTGCACTCACACTTAACATATATATACGCAATAACAAGAAAAGACTTTAAGCCATGCTCACTGACACAGGCCTTTAATCCCAGCACTCAGGAGGTACAGGCAAGAAGAACTCTAGGAGTCAGGTGCCAACCTGTGCCTCATGGGTAATTCCAGGGAAGCCAGCCAGAGCTACATGGTAAGACTATCACAAACAAAACCAGTAAATAACTGTAAGTGAAGTTTGGGGGCTAGTGAGATGGCTTTTTGCCAGCACCTACACTGGGTGACTCCTAAATGCCTCTAGCTCCAGCTACAGCGGGTCCGACACCTTCTTCTGGCTTACACTCACACACTTGTGAGAGTACAATCACACAATAAACAAATCTAAATCGTTTTTAATAAGTTTGAGGGCCAGTGAGATGACTCAGTGTTAAAAAGCCACCAGCTGTCAAGCCTAAGGGCTGAGTTTGATCCCTGGACCTACATGGTGGAAGCACATGGGGAGGGTCAAGGGGTGTGGGCTAGTAAGGGTGAAGCTTCAAAAGACTAGTGGCATTTCAAGTCATCTCTGCCCAACTGTGGTTTGAGATATAGTCACCTGCCACCTCTGTTATGTGATCATGAATTTAACTCTCTGGAACTATAAGCCCCAAATAAACTTTCTCTTCTACAAGCTGCATCGATTTTGGTGGTTTATCATAGCAACAAGAAAGTAAGGAATATTAGTGAGAAAACATCCTACAATATTTTAAGATAAATAATACTAAAGTTACTCATTTAAATACTTAGCATAGAAATAATAGGGAATCTGTTTCTATATTTACTGTCTGCCACAAAGCAGGTGTACAATTTCATTCAAAGCTCACAATTCTTAAGGAAGGGGCTGGAGAGAGAGAGCTCAGAGCTCAAGAGCAATTGTTGGTCTTTCAGAGAAGCTGACTTTGGTTCCCAGCACTGTGCTGGGCAGCTAGTTCACAACCACCTGTAACTCTGGCTCCAGGGGATTCAACACCCACATAGTAGGTGTATGTAGGTGCATGCATGCCTGTGTACACATACACACATAATAATATGTAAGCATGAAAATGTCACAAGGAAACTCATTAGTTTGTAGGCTAACAAAAAGCTTTAAAATAAAAGAGATAGTCACCATAGGTTGGAGAAAGAAAATGGTTTTATTGTTATATGTATGGGTGTTTGGCCTGTATGCTTGTCTGTGCACCATGTGGAGATCAGAAGAGAGTCTTAGATTCCCTGGGACTAAAATTACAGATGGTTGTGAGCGTCTACGTAGGTTCAAGGAACTGAACCCAGGCCCTCTAGTCTGTCTTGCCCATTAATGGTATTTAGAAGGACATTCCTCTCAGGCCACGTATCAGGGACATGAGAAAACACAGCAACAGCCTTGCATCCTAAATAACCAGGCCCAAATTTTAGAGTTCTGAGATGGGGCTACAGCTCAGCAGCACATGTATGATACTATGGGCTCAACCTCCAGCACTTGAAAAATAGAAACCAAAAATAGAACCCGTCAAAAGCTCCAGGAACGTGAACTGACTCTTCATCTAACTGCCGGTGGAAGATAATCTGTTTCTGAAGTTTCACTGGAACCTACATCCCAACACAGATTCAGAAGTTAGATTCAGGGGAACCCAGGGGGCTTTGTGCTGAGAAAGCACCATCACCCAAGAAGATGTTCCAACCACTCTCACCATCCTTGGTCTCTTTCACAAATGAAGGGACATTATATATTTTGTTGGTGATGTGAAACGGTTTAAAAAACTTTCCTTCATGGAAAATGAGATGATATATATCTTAGAAATAGCAAGGAATAGTATGAAACAACTTAATTTACACAGTGAGCACTCTAACAGTCAAGATATCATAAATAATAGCTCCAGGATGATTACCTATTATTCAAATAGGATATTCCACAGGTTTTTCAAGCCATTGAGTTATCTTCTAAGGCTCCTCTTCCTGCCAGTGAGAATTTATAAAAGGAATACAGACTTCACAGGGTTTGGTGGTGCACATCTTTAACCCCAACAGGCAGAAGCAAGGGGCTCTCTATAAATTCCAAGACAGCCAAGGCTAAGTTGTAAGGCCCATCTGAACCCAACAAGCAAAAAGTTAAAAGGAATTCAAACTGTCTAAGGCAGACGCTGCATATATGCTAATAACACAAGCTAATTCACTGATCAAATCCTCTCCTTGGAATAAACACAGTATTTACACTGGATAAAAGGGACTCACACAATAAATAAGTCAACAAAGTCACAGTTTATCAAATGCTAGTGTTTTAAAGACATTCAACTAAGCATACCTTAAAAAAAAACCCTCTCCCAAGGTGGTTATTGCTATTGTTGGGGTGGGGGGTTGACACAGGTCTTTAGCAAGGCTAACTTTCAATCATTCTGTGGGATATCTGCCTCCCACCAGGACCAGTCTGGAGTAACCTGAGGTTCCAAGCCTGGGCTCTGTGCTTGCCAGGCAAGCCCTTGTCCAACTGAGCTTCATACATCATCAGAAAAAAACCCTCCCAAAATTTAAAAGTGTTTCCAGCTAACATGGTACAATTCATCACCCACATTATTTATTCCTCACCAATAAAGCAAGCTCTAAAGAGTAGTGGCTTCTACAGCAGCAAGTAAGTGCTCAGACAAACTCATACAAGATTTCTGATCAGCAATAAAAACAAATTGACACAGTTCCATTATTCACAGCAAACAAAATGTAAACAGAGAAAACCCAAGATCAAGGGGCTCGAGAGATGGCTCAGTGGTTAAGAGCCACTGACTGCTTCCAGAGGATCTGGGTTCAATTCTCAGCAACCACACAGTGGCTCACAACCATCTATAATAGGATCTGATGCCCTTTTCTAATGTACATATATGCAGACAGAGCACTCATATATATAAATAAATCTTTAAAAAGTTATACCAAAAAAAAAAAGAAATCCAAGACTGAAAGAGGTATGTTTGTACAGCAATATATTTAAGTGCTAACAGAATCATGTGTAGGGCTATGTGTACCAAACCCTGTTTTCAGCATCTACGGTCATTACTGCAGTTAATTCTCACAACTGTCTTGAGACAATGATTATCTTTCATAGCTGTTTTATTTAACAAAAATACGTTTTTAAGTTTTAAAAAGTTAATTAAATTGCTTTTGAAAAAGGCAAATTATTAGTGATTTGAATAATGGCCTACCATCCTGTAGGTAAGCTAACTACTTATGATATCTTTACTATTAGAGCACACAATTAGGATGTCTTGTGCTATGTATTGCTATTTCTAAAATCCAAGAGGCAAAAGTGGTAGGGAGCACCTTCTCTTCTCCTGATGTAGAAATCTGATGACAGTAGAAATCGGATTTCCCCAGGACACAGCCTCAGCTGCCTGATGAATCTTATTTCTGAATCTGGGTTGATTCTCTTTTTAGCCAAGGAAGCAAAGGCTGACTGAATTGGTTAAAAGAAGTCCGGGCTCCTGTACTTAACGGCTGCCTACTTATTGCTGGTTGTAGACATAACAATACCAGTTACTGTAACAGGATGTTATATGTGGCTTTTCCTGTCTTCTCAGCTGGGTTCCTTGAGGTCTATATCCAAACAGAAGGAGTCAAATGCCATAGCACAAGGCTGACTCTGCAGACATCACTTCATGATCCTTCTCAAGGGTGTGTGTCAACTAACTATGATGATCTCAAGGGACAACAGTGAAGTCTTTAAAGGTACAAGGGGTGTGGGGTGAAAACCCTGGGGAATAAGGGAAGGGAACCTCAAGATAACCACTCAGGGCTTAACTAGGATCTCAGAAATATGTAAATAGGAGGCCCAAATATCTGACACCTTCCTAGCAAATAAAAATAACTGGTTCATAGTTAGATTTAAAAAATGGTGGGACTAACCAGGCAGTGGCAATGATCACCTTTAATCTCAGTACTTGGGAAGCTGAGGCAGGTGGATCCCTGTGAGTTTGAGGTCAGCCTGGTCTACAAAGTGAGTTCTAGGACAGCCAAGGCTATACAGAGAAACCCTGTCTTAAAAGACCAAAATAAATAAATAAAATACAATAAATTAAGAAATAAAAATGGTGGGGCTAGAGGTGGCTCCGTGGTTGAGAGCACCTGATGCTCTTCCAGAGTTTGGTTTCCAGCACCTGCCTTGAGAGGAGGCTCACAAAAGCCTGTCACTCCAACTGTAGGGGACCCAATGAGCTCTTCTGGCCTCTGTGGCATTCTCACACATATGGCACACACATACACATAAACAGACACAAAATCTGAATACTGGCTTAAATAAGCTAGACACGGTGTCACATACCTGTATCCACAGCACAAACGTGTCTGAAGCATGAGGATTTCAAGTCCGAGGTGACCCAGGGCTACATAGCAAGACTGTATCTCAAAATAGAACAAATGAATAAATAAAACTTGTCTTAGGTAAAACATCAAAATGAAGTTTCAGCAGAGGGGAAGTTTTGCTTAAAAACTATTACAGTGTGGAAAATGATACACAAAGTAATTTTAATACCACGAAGCTTTTAGAATTTCATTACATTGATTCAATATTAGAAAAGATAATTAAACACATCTTAATCTTTTTCTCTAATTATCCTTAAGAAATTTTCTCTGAAGCCAGCACTAACTGCCCTGAACTGGAATATGACCACTTAACCCCTAGCTAGAAAACCAACAAAACCCTCACTTCCGTCAGTGTTCAAAGACTGCAATTTTCCCCAGACAGCCAAGAGATACAATTTAGAAAGTTTTTTAAAAGTCACAACTCAGGACCACTGAGATGACTCAGCCGTAAAGATGCTTGCTACCAAGTCTGACCAAACCATCAGAGCCCCTGGACCCATATGGTGGACAGAGAACTGACTCCCACAGGGTGTCCTCAGACCACATGCATACCATGATGAGAGTGCCCACATAAATAAGTAAATAAATACAAATGTTTCTCAAAGTCATGAAGTAGCACTAGTACTGTTTTTAGAGATTTTGAAAGTACTGAAGGCCAGGGAACAGCTGTACGTTTTACCCCCACCTACATAGTCACTGGTATATTTTGGTGTTTCCTCCTGGTCTTTTTTAGAGAGTATTTTTATGTAGCTGTGAATAGAATGTATTTATAATTGTATCTTCTTATTTTTCACTTTAAAGTTACACAAAAGTACGACAATTTTCAAGAGTTCTGACCTATAGACACGAGAGGCTCACCCCAAAACGTGAACCTATATCCATTGTAACATGTGATTTCCTGTCTTGCTCTAAGCTAAAAGCTGGAAGATGGGAGTTCTCAGTTTTCAATTCATGTTCCCAAATTATATGTCCTTGGTGTATTCCATCTTATTTGGTGTTGCTTTAGATTTTTGTCAACTTCCTGAGACCTAAACATATCTTGGAAGAGAGACTCTCAACTGAGGAATGTCATACACCAAACTGGCCTTTAGGTCATTTTCTTTTTTAATTATTGACATGGAAGGACCCACCCCTGTGTGGACAGGGCAGAATACTAAGTGCATCTCAGCCTCTCACCCAGTTTTCTATGTGTTACCACACAAAGCTAGCAGCAAACAGCACCCTGACTGAATATTACAGCACCAGTAAGAAGGATGAGGTAGTGATCTGTGGGCCAATATGAAAGGGTCCCAAATGCAAGAGGAAAAAGAGCCAGGGGAAACCATGTCTCTAGTCAGAATGCCTTTCTCTATACTTTGTCTTTTAAGGATATGCATGCATCTATCTACTTAACTCCCACTAATACAAATTAGCATGTCATACAACTAACACCTACCCTTTGTCCAGTCTCCTCAGATGGTGTGGGATGAGGGGTAAAGCCCTCATTTTCCACAAAGTGGAGAAGAGAATGATTGGATGATGACCAAGTGACCCCCACTGCAACTGTGTGGCTTGTAGTTCAGGACACAGTCAGCTGTGACTTAGTTTTAGTGCCTTCATGTTCTCTTCACACTACTAGCCATTTCTTAGGGTTACTTATTTTTATTTCGTGTGAATGAGTGCCTGACTGCACCATGTACCATGTGCATGCAGTGTCCGTGGAGACCAGAAGAGGGTGTTGGGCCACCCATACAAATGGTTGTCATCTGTCCTGTTGGTGCTCAGGACCAAAGCCAGGTCCAAAGCAAAGGCAGACATGCTTTTAACTGCAGAGCCATCAGTAACTGGCACAGGCTGCATAGTGACTATTGCTACTCCACAAGATTCCATCAGCTTGATTTGTGGATCTAATTCTCCAGCATCCTTTACTTTCCTTTTTAATGATTATCTTCTAGGAGTTCCCTTATGCCTTTTCCTTCGGGAAATTCTGTGCAGGTCTTGAAAGATGAAAATGTATCAAATGAAAACCTTTTTAAGCAAAATAGTTCTTTGGAAAAAAAATCTCAGCTACAGCCACCATGGAACCATATAGTATAATAACTTCACCTATTCCCACACAAGTTAATAGCAAGATGCTAGAAAATTTAGATAAGTAACATATGCTTGAAAAATAAGGTATACTGATAATCAATATTTATAAATTCCTAAGGTCCACTCACGTTCACAACTACAATATTCTATAAATGAGTGTCTGGTTGTGTGTGGGGGGAGGGTATGTACATGAGTGCAGGTGCCCATAGGAGCGAGTGGTGTTAGACAGCTTGGGGCTGAAGCTACAGGAAATTGTGAGCCACCGGATAATGGTGCTGGGAATCATCAGGCTCTGATGCTCTGGAAGAGCAGTATGCGCTCTCAACCACTGAACCATCTCTCCAGCCCCAGCATATATTTTCTTACATGTAGTTTCTTTTGTACAAAACAATATCTGTATGGTTTACTTTGCTGTATATAAAAGAGTTTTACTTTTTTGCTGTGCAAAGAATTCTATTCTATAAACTAGCATTTGCTTTTTCAAGTCTCCTGCTGATATGTATATGTGGACTGTTTACACATCTGTCCTAGGCTGAATAAGGAGGGCTGGGCTAGAACTCATGAGTAGAACACTTACTTGCCTATCACATGCCACACACTAGCTTGATTCTTGGCATCACAAAATAAAAAGCTGTTATCAACATTATGTGTGTGTGTGTAATATATACATAATAATAGATATAATCATTCTTGGTATTATCTAGAATTGCTACAATATAGGGTAGGTCTATTATTAAAACACACTGCCAAGTAGTTTTCCAAAGTGTTTGAACCAAATTACACTCTCATCAGCAAATAGGAATCTAGTCCCTCCTTAGATCTGTTGTCTTTGAATTCTAGCCCCTCTGGTACATACTGGCATTTCATGGTTTCCATGTAAGCTCCTCAACATCCTTTCTTTCTGTTTGATTTGTTTATTGATATGACGCCTCAGTATACACCCCTGGCTGGCCTTGAACTTGTAACCTTTCTGTTTTGGTCTCTATAAAGCAGCTGGTATTACATGTGCAAGCCACTTCATCTGGCTCAAACTCATTCATTCTGTACCATATGACTCTTCACTGCTATACAAATATGATATTTTAATTACTTTTATAAGCTATCACTCTTTATTGAAATTAGTATCCCATAAATTCCAGAAGCTGACAGCCCAGAACAGGCTAGTGCTCAGACATTGAGTCAGTGTACATGTATCATAGATGGTAAGTCAATCAGGAAAGCAGGGGAAAGGCAGGAAAGATACCAAGTGTTTAGAATCATGGACGCCAAGAAGGCAGAAAGACCAAGACTTGAGTATCTCTTGGTCATTGGCATCTGAGCAAGAGCAGGCTAAGTGGCAGGGGAAGGCTGAAGGAGAGATGGCCATGAAGAACAGGAACAGAACCTGTAGCCAGTCTTTGAAGAGTCAACCCAAGGCAGCAAGTGGACAATCCAGTGAGACCTGGGAAGGAACATGAGTGCAGGAGAGTTTTCCTCTCTAAGACAGGAAACAAGTTATATTTAAATCCGGTGGGAAGGCATCAGGAAGGAAAGGGGAAGAAACTAGGATAGAGAACAGAAGCCCAGAAGGGGGAGAAGGCAGGAACCTTCAATGGGACCTGAAGGAGTGAGCAGTCACCAGGGGCAGGGCCGCTCTCCCACTGGAACAGGAATATGGACAAATGAAGGACAAGGAGACCAAGCACATTTGCACGCTTAAGAAGACTGTCTGCTGAGAAGGGAAAGATGGGGGAGCCAAAGGCTGAGAGAGGAATGAATATTTCAGTCAGGCTTTGTGCAAAACAAGGCACACAGGTTCCCTTGACGCAGGGGGATTTTGTTTTGTTTTAGGAGTACTGGGGTTTGAACCCTGGCTTCACACATGCTATAGAAGTGCTCTAGCCCTGAATGATAGCCCCAACCTTACAAAGGGCTTTAAATGGTAAAAGTTGGGATCTCTGAGAACATTTTAGAACTCATTACACATTAGAACTCACCAGATAGAATGGAAAAACCAATTCAGAAAGCTGTGGTTACAGCCATCACAGGAGGACCGGTCCTGAAAGAAAAGCAGACTCACCACATAGCTGCTAAGGACTGAGGTGCATGTGGCCACAGGGGATGAAATGATGGTTTTCAGAAGGAGGTGAGACGTAAATGTAAATTGTTCCCCATATGCTCAAGTGTCTGAACACTTAATTCCCAGATGGTGGTACCGTTTTGGGAGATTATGGGAGCTTTAGGAGGTGGAGCCTCCTCGAAGAAAGTGAGTCATTGGAGGCCAGCTTTAAGGTTTGAAAAGCCTGGCTAGATCCTTCTGTCTTCTCTGCTTCCTGATGGCAGACATTCATGACCACCAGCCTCACACTCTGGCAGCCATACCCTCCAGAGCATGGTGGACTGTATGTCTAAAGCCTGGGAGCTAAAACACCCTACCACTGCTTCTGGTAGCAACTTGGTCACAGCAGTAAGAAAAGTGACCTACACAGACAGAGGATCTGGACTGGTGACAGTACACTATGACGATGGACATTTATCTGAAAGTCAGTAAGAGACAGTAAAAACAAAATAAGAAACTACTTCATTAGGAACATTTGAAAGTTGGGGGGAATCTGTGTTTTTGGAACTCTAGAGCAGAGGGTTGTTCTCAACCTTCCTAATGCTGTGACCACGTAAATCAATTTCTCATGCAGCAGTGACCCCCCCAACCATAAAAGTATTTTGTTGCTATTTCATAGCTGTAATGTTGTCACTGTTATGAATTGTAACGTAAATATCTGTAGTTTTCAATGGTCTTGGATGGTCCCTGTGAAAGGATCATTTGGACACCCCCGGGGGTCATGACCCACAGGTTAAGAACCACTGCTCTAGGGGAAGAATGGAAGGGGGGGGGGGACTAAGGCTCCCGTGGAGAACAGAGACAGCTCTTACAGAAGTAGAAAATAAGAAAATGTGTATTATGAGACCAAGTTGGTTGATTGTGTTTATATCATATGGCTCTATTATAGTAAAAAGGTGTATCTATGATAAGAATTAAAGATCTGGACACCCAAGAGTAACTCAATTATTTGTTTGTTTGTTTTGAGATTAGTTCTAACTGTGGTAGTCCAAACTAGCTTCCTGTCTCAACCTCAGGATCCAATCTTTAAGAGCTGCTCAACAATGAGCTAGGGTTAACATAGTAGTTGACATTGGATAACATGACTCATAGAGGGGGTGGACTACATAACCCTTCAACTCTCTCAGAACCTTGCACAGTAATAAAGCAAAAAAAAACTTAGGCTAAAGATAGGAAAATCATTGATTACCTGGGGGAATACCCTGCTTCTCAAGAATGCACACAGAATGTCAGCAGAGATAAGGACACAAGGACGAGAAGGACAAGAGTGAAGTCTGGGCTCAGGGTTATGGTACACAACTCTAACCCAGAGCTTTGGAGGCTAAAGGTAGAAGGGTGCCTCAAAGTTTAAGGCTAGCCTGGGCTACAGGAGACCCTGTCTCAAAACAACAAATCTGAAGCCTACGCTAAGAGGCTAAGAAAAGAGATGTCTGTGCTGAGAAATTGGGTTTTAGGAAAAGCAACAAACACACACACACAAAACAGGCACTCATCAACAATGGGCAGCCATGATGTGGGGTGAGGAGATGACAGTGAGCAGCCATGATGTGGGGTGAAGAGACGACAGTGGGCAGCCATGATGTGGGATGAGGAGATGACAGTGGGCAGCCATGATGTGGGGTGAGGAGACGACAGTGGGCAGCCATGATGTGGGGTGAAGAGACGACAGTGGGCAGCCATGATGTGGGGTGAGGAGATGACAGTGGGCAGCCATGATGTGGGGTGAGGAGATGACAGTGGGCAGCCATGATGTGGGGTGAGGAGATGACAGTGAGCAGCCATGATATGGGGTGAGGAGATGACAGGGCTTCAAGGGAGTGTCACAGGCACCTACCAACTAGGCTGCATCTCAGCCTGGAAGTTGTTTAACTTCCCACTAAACCTCATCTGAATGCTTTATGACAGCAGCTGACCTCTTCCTGAGTTAGCCTGTGTACTGGTGTGAACCTCAGCTGCTTATCTCTGAGACTGCATCACCAATGGCCCTCATTCTGGGCTTGGATCCTCCTGACATTTGCATTGCACTGCTCTATAGACACCTCAAACCCAACAGGTTCAGAACAGACAATTATCATCTCACCACATAAAAAAAAATAAAGCCAGACTGTACTCACTGAGTTCTCCAAGCTAAGACATAAAGTCACTGCCTTTTTGCAGCCAATGGATTCTTGTTGTTTCTGATCCCGTCTTCACTGACTTACTCCAGATTAGGAGTAAGTCAGTAAGAAGCTTGTTCTATCTCCCGTCTCCACCTCTGACCTACTCCCAGCCTTCTGCCTGGCTTCCTTAAGTCCAGCCACCACACAGAAGCATCACTGTGCAATCTTGTCTAATTATCTCCATTGTCTGTTAAGTCCTTACACACAGATTCTCCCCAAAAGCTGCTGTCAAGATTCATATCCCCCATCTTAGCTTTACACTGGGTACTTGTTAAAAATGCTTGCTACTTCAAAGTATTAAAAATATCTTCAACACTATGCATATTCTACAAAAGATTTTGCCAAACTGAACTTAATCACTCATTTCTCTATTCCAAGTCAGAGGACCCCACACTTGCCGAGCAATTGCAGTGACCTAACGTAACAAACAACTGTGCTCTGCAATTTTCTTTTTCTAGATTATTTTTAGCCCAACCACTCATCTCTGTACCTCTGACTTTAGAGTCTAGAAGATACTTCTCAAACTTACGTATAGTCACACAGACTCCTGTCATGCATACCTTCATCAGCTCGGCAGACTCCTGCTCATCCTCCAACATCAAATTCAAATACAGTATTTGACTCAACCTTTTCTACAACCCTCCTTCCTACCACATGTAAAATTGTTTCTCATCATTATTTCCCATTGTTTATACTTCTATCATCATACTAAAACTATAATGACTTTGTTTATTTATTGTTTGGGGACAGATTTCTCTACTTAGCCCAAGTAAGGCTACAAAATTTCCTGGCCTCCTGCCTTAGTCTTTCAAACGCTGGGACCATAGGTATTATTCCACCATGCCTGGGACATTTCCTTTCTCTTTTATATTCAATCTAATTAAGTCACAGTTTGAGAATAGGTATTTTAAACTTCTTATTGAAAAAATAGACACATCTTATATTGCTAAGATGATGCCCTAATGGCTGGGAGTTTAAAAACAAGAAGAATCTCACGTCATTCACCAGAGGAAAAAAAAAGTTTTACATACAATGTATAATTAAACTGTAGCTTGGACATGCCTCTATATCTTGTAATACCAGTTTTTCTGTCTGTCCTCCATTATTCTCTCTCTCACTCTCTCTCTTCTTCCCTTCCTTTTTTCCTCCCTCCCTCTGTCCTTTCCTCCCTCCCTCTCCCTCCTTCTTCTCCCCATCTGTCTGTGTCTCATTTGAAGTTTATAAAAATTCTATCTTTTGAATACCTGTTGAATTTCACTGTGTCTTATAGAATTTGAAACTCAATATAGAGCATAGATTGAGGGCTGAGCTCAGTGTTATTGCAGCCTGGCAGCCTGATACCTCGGCTACTTGAACTGGTGGCAGGCAGGTTACTCGGTTTCTCTATGCTTTTCAGTGAGGAGCTAGTAATGATAGCATCCTTCAGTTGTGCCTTTTATGAGGACCAAAAGGCTAATACACAAATGAATTTAGGACACTGACTGCACTGAGCTTCAGTACTTATTTAGCCCATTCCATAGGGCAGCACATACTCTCCTAGGTAGGAGTGCATCCTTCCTAGGCATGCCTACAATGTAGGTTCTAAACTATGCTCTGATAGTTGCTCAGTAAGTAGGACAGATGTGAGGTATTAGACCAACAGACATATATATTTTCAGTGAGTTTATTATGCATATATACTTAAATTTAGTTTTTAAAACTCTTAGACAAGCATAGTAGCAAACACCTAAATCGTAGCACTCAGTTATAGATAGAATTACTGTATGTTTGAGGCCAGCCTGGGCTACATAATGAATTAAAGGCCAACCTGGGTTATATAGTAAGATCCTGTCTCGGGAAAAAAAAAAGGTTTCAAAACACCTATTCTACTGTTGAGTTGTTGCAAATGCCTAAATAAAACTCTTTTTCTGTAAGGTTTTTTGTGTTTGTTTTTTGTCCTGAAACTTACTCTGTTTCAGGCTGGACTTGAAATCAGAGATCTACCTGCCTCTGCCTCCCATGTCATGAGATTAAAGATGTGGACCATCACACAAGATGTATTTTTCTTACACATATGTGTATATATATATATATATGTCTGTGTGAGCATATGGTGCATATATGCAGGTCCTTGGAAGGCAGAAGAGATCAGGTTCTGTGCAGCTGGAATTACAGGCAGTTGTTAACTACCTGACATGGGTGCTGGGAACTGAACTCAAGTCCTCTGGAAGAGCAGCAAGTGCTCTGAACCACTGAGTCTTCTCTCCAGCTCTCAAAAGAACACAAGATAATTTACTAGTCATTTCTCCCCTCATCCTTCACCTTGGTATGCAGCACCCTAAAATCCTGGCCTATAACAGAAGATCACTACTGATCAATTAAAATATGATTTCCAGCTGGGCTGGGGGTGGGGCTCAGTGGGAGAGTACTTTTCTAGTAAGCACACAACCTAGACTCACCCCTACAAAGCAAGAGAAAAGAGCAATGAGACAGCTCAGAAGATAAGGGTGCTCGACACTGCGCCTGAGTTCAATCCCCAGAACCCCAAACATGGGAGGATAACACTTACTTATTTACTTACTTATTCATTCACTCACTCATTCACTCATTCACTTATTTATTTATTCATTCATTCATTCATTCACTCATTCACTCATTTATTTGTTTGTTTGTTTGTTTATTTATTTATCTGTTTATTTATCTATCTATTTATTTATTTATCTATCTATCTATCTATCTATCTATCTATCTATCTATTTATTTATTTATTTATTGAGGGAAGCAATGTGTTGGGACACATTTGAAGGTCAGAGGACAATCCACATGAGCTGGTTCTCTCCTTCTACAGGTCCTGGGAATTGAACTTAGGTTTTCAGAGTGGCAGCAAATGCCCTACATCCCAAGCTGTCTCTTAAGCCCTGTAATATGAGGAACTTTTTACTTTGTTTTGTTTTGCTTTGCTATGGAGTGACATGTATCCCAGGCTGGCCTCAAACCTACTATATAGTTAGAAGTGACCTGAGGTTCTAAACTCGAGCTTGCACCTCACTTCTTGAGGTAGCAGGTATGAACCACTATGCACAGTTTATGGAGTACTGGGATTGCACCCCAGGACTCTGTGCATGGTAGGCAAATACACCACCGACAGCTGCATCCACTTCCCAAACTTTAAATTTTAAATAAGGAAATTGACTGCCTACTGCTCTCAATCAAAAGCACTGATATTTCTGTATCTAAAAAAAAGTCTATGGCCACTTTCAACAGGCTAATGAAAGGCCACGAGACAGTTCCTGGTTCTGCCTTTGAAATTACTCCAGATCACCCTAAAGTATCCCTAGCAGAAACCTCCTGGTTACAGATTACTATTCCTTTTCTAAATTTCCCATCTTCCCCCTAAAATTCATACATACACACCCACAACACAAAGGACACAAACATCTATAGTAAAAACTGTACAAAACCCACAGCCACGTAGTAACTGCTTTAGAGCACTCAGATCTTCCTAGAAGCAACCCCTCAATTTACAAAAATAAATGAAAGTCTTGCTTTGATATCTTCAGCTGTGATTAGTTATCTAAGGCCAAGTAAAAAAAATTCTCTGACTGGTACAAACTTCATGACAAATGATTCCACAACAGTATTCAGATAGTATGCTATTTTAGAAAAGTCATGTCTCAGTTAAGAATAGATCCGCTCTTCAAACAATGGTGATTGTGTGGAAAAGAAGCTTAAATAACTTACTTACATACAGAGTAGACAGAAGTTAGGACTTTCTAACTAACATACTATAGGCCAATCGATAGTTTTGAGATAAAGGTTTACAGGGCACCTACTGTGTGCTAGGCACTTAGTAGGTTTACAGGCCAAACATGCTCCGGGACGTGTGTGCGTCAATCAACAATGCCTGACATCTGCAGAACGCTGTCACTCCTCTCCTTTGACCGTGAGAACACCCATGGGCGTCCCAGTTTGACACCTAGGGGAAACAAGTTACTCTGGCAGAGGTGCGACGTTTTGTTTGCGAGTCTGAGCTCCAGAGCGGAGCCTTTTGACTCATAATCTATCATCCTCGTCTCTCCTGGTTACTCCACAATCGTACTTACAGTTCTACTCATGGATTTTTAACCTAAAAAACGACTTGACGACTCCCACTATTGAGCTTGCCAGGCTAGGCTGTCCCGAGGCAGAGTGCGCGCGTACACGCTTTACCAGTGTTTGAAGTGCTCGGTCGGGGCATGACTAAGCTCAAGACCGCCTGAAAGGCGCGTTTCCTCCCGGCCGCAAGCGCCCCGACTCCTCGGCCCCTCGCCCCCGACCGCGCCTGCGGCTCGCACACAGGCTACACCCGCCTTCCCTTGGCCCGAAGTGCCCAGCTCCCGGCCGACTACGAACACGCGGGATGTCCCTGGAGCGACGCCAACAGCTGAGCGACCGAGACCCCATTGCCTCACTCCCCGGCAGCATCCCGTCTCCTACCTGCCTGGGCCGCGACAACTCCACCCGTAGTGATCCGAGCCCCGTGTCCGTGGCGTCTGGAATCCAGCTCTGGCCTCTTCAACCCGCCCCCTCAGGTCCGCAGTCCCCGCCCTCGGACACGCCCCCTCGCTGCATGACCACGCCCCCAAGCCAATCCAGTAGGCTCCGCCCCTCCCAGGTCTCTGGGCACTGCCCAGAAGCCTAGCCGGGCGGCCCATCCGCCCTCTGCTCTGGTGCGCCAGAGAGCACGTTGTTTTCCACGCTGCGACCCTGGCCCAAGCCTGGAACCAAAACTCTGTTTCCGGATCTGCAGTCGGATCGACCCCACGCAACTGACCGGCACCACAAGGGAGAACCTCGTTGAATCAGTAGCTGAACAGCACCTCCTTTAAGAAAACCGTAAAGCAGCTCAGGGAACAAACATTCGTCGGGGATATTGGCTAGTAGAGAGATGCCAATAACGTCCCTGGCCCCAGATTTGGAATCCCGAGCCGGATGCCTTTGATGCCCACTCCCAGTGCCGACCCGGTCGCCACACCCGGTAGAGACTAACGTTTAAGCACTCCCGCCTGCAACACGATCTTGCTCAGGTATGCACATGGCTCTGTGCCTGCTGCAAGAATAGCCCAGTTTCACTCTGCGAGACTGGGATGAGTGGAGCCTAGTTCCCAGCCCTATCTAGCCGCCCCACCCCACCTCTCCCCGCCCCACCCACCCCATCCGACCTTGTGTCTGGTAACTAAATTTTCCTCGCTTGTTCACACAGAGGTACCAAAATAAAAGACTACCCACAGAGAGGTGTTTAATTACACATCTCAGATGACTGTCACCAGCCAACTTAACCAAGACAAAAAAGGCAGCATGTCCCAATCCGTTGGGAAGCCGTGAGACAGGGACAATAAAAGGATTACTTTCTATGGTGAGGGAGAAGCAGAGATAGGTTTTGTTTTGTTTTGTTTTTAAAAAAACAAAACAAAACAAAAAACCCTCTAGTAAGAAAATGAATGTGAATCTTGTTTGAAATAAATTGTAGACACTGGCCTTTATGAAGTCCATTGCTCTCTTACCCAGTGTGTGTCTGTATACATAGATGTGTGTGTTGTTAATTGTTATAGACAGGATCTCAGTGTAGCCCAGGCTGGCCTGCCTTGCACTGCTACCCTCCTACCCCTGCTTCCAGAGTGCCAGCATAAGTGTGAGCCATCACAACTAGCTCTTAGTTAATCCATTTAGGAAGTATCCCAGATCAGTTGTACAAGATGACATTTGGGACTCAGACAATGCTTTTGAAATTTATGTTTTGAACTTTGCATCTAGGAAGATTCTTTAGCAGAATGAAAGAAACTGGGATTTCTGGATGGGCGGAAAACATTAATTTACTTGTGTATTCTACCGCCCTTTCGGGTAAGAGAGAGAATATCTAATAGTAAGTGTCCTACTACTAGTTAAGTCTGAGAATAATATTTAGTGATTTGTATTATGTTGGTGGCTAGGAAGTCAACATAAAGTCAGGTTCTTGGCAAATAAATACTCATCAAACAGAATTTTTAACTTCAGAAACCAGGAGGAGGAACCTTACACCACAGCTTGTACAGACATGTCTTTAGGACACACCTAAACTCACAGCTACCTGTGTAGAAAGTGAAAACAGGCAGAAATTTGTTCTCATTACATTGAGATGTCTTGACGGAGTTCTCTTTTTCACACATCTTATAGTCTCAAGGGTGAACAACTTGAAAGCAGAATGAAAATTATCTTTTTGCTTTTGGTATCTAAATATCTAATAGTTTACATCTAATCTATAGCCACTTTAAGTAAACCGAGTGAATTATCAACCTAACCACTAGATGGCAACACAATTGTGCATGAGCAAATATCTAAGTATCCTGACCATGAAGTACCTGGCATCTCTACCCTTGTCTCTGTCTCTGTCTCTGTCTCTGTCTCTGTCTCTCTCTCTCTCTCTCTCTCTCTCTCTCTCTCTCTCTCTCTCTCTCTCTCTCTCTCTCTCTCTCTCTCTCTCTCTCTCTCTCGTAGACAGGGCCTCACTATGTAGCTTTGACTGTCCTAAAATTCACTGTGTAAGCCAGGCTTGTTTGAACTCACAGAAATCTGCCTGCCTCTGCCTCCAGAGTGTACAGTACCCAGCAGGCATATTTCTAAAAAGTCCCATAAGGTCTCCGGCTTCAGCAAGCTAAGAATCCTCTACTTGGATAAATCTTCCCTCAGTACTATTTATAAATGCTGACTCTCTAAACTTTCACATAACTGGTCTGACTTTGCCTAAGAAAGCCTCTATTGACTTATTGACTTAAGCTTTGCCAGGTACCTTACCTGTGTTCTGTGTCTATAATCCCAAAGCCCATCTTCTCTCATCACTGAGTCATTGGCTTGTGTCCTTGGCCACCTCTGATAACTGTCCTGCCTGAAAGTTGTGCAGGCTCTCTGGACTCACAAATTCATGTCCTCCTGAAGACAATGTCAAGGACCTTAGCTAACTTATATTTGCTCATTATCACCAAGATAAAAATTATATCTACTATTCAAAGGTGTGAAAGGAACTGAGTAAATAAAATATCAGTGAAGCACTTAATACAATGCTTGGCTGGTTTTAAGTAGAGTCTTAATAATTAGCACCATAGGATTCAAGCTCAATGAAAACCGCACTCACAGTGTTATTCAGGTTATTTATTCTGTTGGTTTAAGACCCTCGGCAATTAAATTGAGTTCATAACACCAAGTTTCATAACGATAGGCCATTCGAATTTGAGCAACATTTGTCCTCCGGATATCATTTCCAATAGGGCCTTCCTCAAGGTAATTGCTGCCCAGAAACTTTGCTTTTTCCTGTAAGACAATGGGAGGAGAATGTTCAATATCTCTTTTCACACTGAGATAGACGGTATTGAATCCTCCACCATTAATCCTCATGTCATTCACAACCAAAAGGAAAAACAGTGACCCATTCACTTAGTGCCTGTCTGTGCATGTTTCCTGAGAAATCAAATGCATATTATTTTCTGAGAGACATGGCCAGAGAATAGAACAGCATGGTGTGTATGTGTGTGTGTGTGTGGGGGGGGGGGGGGTCATGGGGATTCAAATCAGAGCCTTACAGGCTGGTGCTCCACCACTCACTGAGCTGTATCCCCAGCCCTGGATAGTCTTTTCTAGCAACCTTATGTGGTTTGTACAACACCTTCTCTGCATGTATCTCTTCCCTGTACTCATTTTTCAACATTTAGATTGCTAGACCCCGTACTCGGAGGGGCCGTCAGCCACAATCAAGGCTACCTCATGAGAGATCCCACACTGCAGAACGCTGTTTCTCGCCACCTCACACATGTCGCAGGTGCTCAGCTTAAAGACTTGGGCAGCAATGGCATATTCCTCCATCAGGGGCTCCTGTAGTTAGTTATATAAGTAAGAAGAGGGGCACATTAGTAAGACACAACGCACATCCTACATAGGGAATACAGACTGACTTGATGTGACTTTCAGTTTCTGGTGGGGAGCAAAGCACATGTGTGTTGCTCGGGCTTCTCTGTGTACCTTGGTGAAATGGAATTGCATCGGGTCGTCCGTTGACAGTGAGATCATCAGGCCCTTCTGGAGGAAATCCAAGAAAGGATTTTTGGCATATTCGAGAAACAGACTGTTGTTACTTAATGGTGACATGGCGATGGGAATCTGAGCTAGGAAAAACAGGTACTGCAACACAGGACTCTGAAAAGAAATAAGTTACAATGAGGGTAGTGATTAGACACTAGAAGTCTTGAGAATCTCATGGTCAACCTTAACTCTTCAGCTTTCACAAAGGTGTCTTAAATCTCCTAGGAAGTTATTATAATTGTTCTATGTGCATTGATGTTTTGCCTGCATGTATATCTGTGTGAGGGTGTCAGACCCCCTGGAACTAGAGTTACAGACAGTTGTGAGCTGTCGTGTGGGTGCCAGGAATTAAACCCAGGTCCTCTGGAAGAGTAGCCAGTGCTCTTAACCAGGCTGGTAAGTAGTTTTTCAATGTAAATACTTAAAATTAAATGTTCTAGTGTTGCTTTCAGAAGCACTGGGCAAAATCAGTTCTTCAAACTTGAGTATTAAGTTATCAAAGTTAGATGGTCTGATCTAGGCAATTATAGTTCAAAAGTGTCTAAAAAAGTCTCCCTGAAACCTGCTTGTTTTTTCTTTTGTTTTGGCCCCATGAAAGTCATGACTATCACAAGAGACATTTTAAAGCAAGCTACAACAAGAAACTGGCAAAGAGTAGCTACAGGGGAGGCAAACTGCTTCTGACCTCACCCATCAGAATTCTAAGATGGAAATCAGGAGATGTGTGTTCATTCATCTCTGAGGGCAACCAACAAGGTAACCTGGAGAGAAACACTTTGCAACTCTCTGGAGAATGAGCTACCTAAGTAACCCCCAGAATGGCCCATGCTCAGTGATCTTCACTCCATAATAAGAGTACTAATGCCTGAGTAGCAAAGTCAGAGCTGTTCATTTGCCAACCTTGCAAAGTTGGATGACAACCTAGAGAAAATACAGCAATGGCTGGTGGGAAACAGTGGTTTCCACAGTACCCGATCATGAAAATGACCTTCTCTCTTTGTGCCATAGGCTGGTTCTCCAAGGAGTAGGATCTTTCTCACTAGTCTAGCATGGTCCTCACCCCAAGTTACCCATCCTCCTGAGGCTTAAGATCTGCTCTATTCCTTCTCTATCCTGATACCCTGGACTTTTCAACCCTAAGGAAAAAGTGCAAAACATTCAGGCTATCAGATGCCAGCTGTTAGCTGAGGAAGACAGAGGTAGAGTGCCTTCTGCTTATCCTTGATTCACTGATGAGTTCAAAATAAAGCTCATACTGAAAATGGACATAATGATTCATTTATTATGTGCTCTAATATAGAATTATTATTACTATTAAAAATACTCTGGCTGGGCATGATGGCAAATGCCTTTAATCCCAGCATTTGAGAAGCAGAAGCAGGTCGATCTCTGAGTTCAAGGTTAGCCTGGTCTTCAGAGTGAGCTCCAGTATAGCCAGAAATACACAGAGAAACCCTGCCTTAAAAACAAACAAACAAAACAAATAGGAAGGAGGAAGAGAAGGAGATATTCACCTGTAAACCCACATCCCAGCAGTCACAAGTAGAGGCAAGAGATCAGATACTCAAATCATCTTTAGCTATATAGCAAATTCAAGTCCAGCCTGGGCTACATGAGACCCTGTCTCAAAATTAAATTAAATGTATAAAACTTCAAACTCACCTTTTTTAAATTCAGGCCATGAGAAATATTGTCTGCTATCATAAAGGCTGTCATGAGGTGGGTGAGGGCTCCTGCCTCCCCACAGTGAGGACGGAACAGAAATGTATTCATGCCTCTTTCCCTGTGAAAACAAAAGCGCTGTAGAAACCCTAGGGTCTGGCCAGAGAGATTTACAAGAAAATCTACTGGCAGAGTTAACACTTGGGAAGGGAAGAGCCCCCAAACAGATCCAGCAAAACATAATTGCAAATCCTTATTGTAATTTTTACTAAATGCAAACACAAAAAAAAAAAAAAAAAGGAAAGAAAAGAAAGGAAAGGAAAGCAGGTAGCAGAGGATGTGGTGGGACAAAGGGCAATGGAGAATAAAGTATTCAATGCAGAAGAGACATCTTCAGCTTCAGTGCATGCTTTCCTGGGTTCCAGGCACGTACATGGTACATGTCTGTACATGCAGGCAAAACTCGTACACATACAATAAAAATAGATAACTCTTTAAAAGGAATAATAATAAAACAGGAGAGAGTGGTGTGCATCTGTGGTCCCAGGTCCTGAGGGAGAAGGAAGACTGAGATGAGAACTGCAGGAAACTCAGGTGGGCTAGTGTGAAGCCAGGCAGGAAGAAGACAGGTCTCAATAACCTGGGAGAAGGGAGCCAACAGCTGAGAGATGTCCTCTGGCCTCCCAGGTGCTCTCTGGCGCCAATACTCACACTAATAACTACACTCACAAGCAGATGGATCTCCTGTACTTACTTTCTCAGGCTGTTGAGCACTGTGATGTTTGCATACATGTAGTAGGCGTAGTAAGTATATGAAGGGTTGTTTTCCATTGTCCACTCCTCAGGCTTGGGACTCTTGGAGGAAAACATGTGACCGCTGTGTTTGGACTCATCATCCACACTGTCAAATCCAGTGATCTATCAGAAAAGTGTGCAGTGCCATGGATTCAGTCTGAGGGCGTAGGCTCAGACAGCTCCAAAGGGGAGGTCAGTAGAAAGATAAGCAGGGAGAATGGGTGATGGCCAGCAAGGACAAGTGGCCCATGAGAAGGAATATAAGAGCCCAAAGGGTCATACTTACATGCTTGAGGAAGACACTGAGGTCTGGATGAGCTTGAGGGTTGACGGTGGCCTCAAACACTGGAAGGAAAATATTCTCCAGCATCTTTCCAAAGTGGGGCAGGAAATTCTTGGATCGGAACACATCACTAAAGGCAAAAAGTAAGGGAACTTAGGAGGAGAGGAAGCATAGTAGACCCACTGTATGGGAGCCAGAGAACTAAATGTCATGTGTCAGAAAATGACTTTGTGTGTCCATCCTACACCCATTCACAAATATTCTCCTTGCATACACATGAAGAGGAGTTTGGATTGGAGTGGGCACTGGACCATGTACCCCAACTCTTCTATAAATTCCCTGTGGCAAGAAAATTCAACCTTCAACCAAGACCAGCCATGGGGAATATATTAATTGTGCCATAGGGAGCTCAGCGGTCAAATACATGTGTGGTCACAAGACAGTAAACAGGAAACTGCTATCAAGAGTTCCTCTCTGGGGATGGGGATGTGACTTAGTTGGTAGAGTGTCTGCCTAATGCACAAAGCTTTGGGTTCAATCCTCTGAACCCCACAAAACAGACCAAAATGGTGGTATATGCTGGAATTTAATGATTCCTGTCTGTCTGTCTGTCTGTCTGTCTGTCTCTCTCTCTCTCTCTCTCTCTCTCTCTCTCTCTCTCTCTCTCTCTCTCTCACACACACACACACACACACACACACACACACTTTATCTGTGATAACAATAAATCATACCACTTTTTTTTCTAGCTTTTTAAAGACAAGGATTCTCTATATAGCTCTGGCCTGGCCATCTTGGAACTTACTTTGTAGACCAGGCTGCCTTGAACTCAGAGATTTGCCAGCCTCTTCTGGGCTTAAAGGCTTTTACCATCACCAGCTAGCACCAGAAACTTTTCTAAATAGCCCCAAATACTAGTACAGTAATCCTCATAACAACTCAATACATTAGGCCTCATTTCTAAGTATTCTGAGAGATGTGAATTCATGATCTGAGCGAACACTTTACCAGCTAAGCCATCTCTCCAGTCCCAAAGGGCAAAGCCTTGCATTGTCATAGGGCTCAGGAGCAAGCAGCCACAGCAGGCAAGCTTGAACGACTCAGCACTGCAGAGAACCACCCCTGCAGGCAGGGAGTGACTGACATACCACGGAAGGGAGTTGACTTCCTCAGCAGCACTACCTCAGATACTCTGATTGCAAAGAATTTGGACTCTTGTGGGTGAATTAGCCAGTGTTGGGAAAGATTCAGATACAAAACAGCTATAATTGGATTCTGACATGGTAGCACAATTCTGTAATCCCAGCATTCAGGAGACAGAAACAGGTGGATTATGAGTTCAAGTCTAGCCTGGACTAGTGAGATCCTGTCTCAAAACTAAGAATAAAGAGCCAGGTACAGTGGTGCAGGCTTTACTCCCAACACATAGGAGGCAGAGGCCATAGATCTCTGTAAATTGGAAGCCATCAGCCTGATCTATATAGCAAGTTCCATGCCAGCCAGGATATAAAGGGAGATTCTATATCAAAAATAAAAATACAGATGAACTTGGCAAAGAACAAACTAAACACAGAATACCAATGTGTGATGTACACCGATCTTCCTCTAACAGACAAGACCAATGTGTGATGTACACAGGTCTTCCTCTAACAGACATGACCAATGTGTGTTGTACACAGATATTACTCTGACAGGCATGACTGATGTTATGGACAGACACGGTTCCTACCTTAACTCTTTCTTAGAGTAAAAACTAAGTCTTTGCCCCTAGGAAAATACACATCAGATCTTTACTTTTGGTTTGAAAAATCAAACTAAATTGGGTGTGGTGGTGTATACCTATAATCCCCGCACTCAGATGTCAGAGGCAGGAGAATTTCAAATTTGAGGTCAGCCTGGGCTACATAGCAAGACCTTAATTGGGGGTTGGAGATTTGGAGCTAGTTCCCAGTGTAGCCCCTTCAGCAAAGCTGACACTTATTTCAATGATCTCTAGCTTTCGGGTTCAGGTTGAGAAGGGAGGCAGAGGAGGACAGGCTTGAGAGCCGCCCCCATGGAGAGGGACAAATACATACTAGATTCTGGGGACTTGGATCATCCATGTCATGTTGGGGCAATAGATGCGGTTACAGACAAACCAAGAGGAGAGTTTGCTCCACTCATCAGGACTGCGACCATAGATAGACAAGCGAGGCTCTGCATGCTGGTACTTGGCCTCCACCAGGTCCGCTCCCACTTCCTGTAAAGCCAAGAGAAGGGTCAGAGGCCAAGAATTCCCACAAGTGCACCCAGGGGTCTAGACCAGTGGGATGTAGGGAGAGGAAGTGTATCCTTCAAAGTGCTGTATGTGAAAGGGAAAAAAGGATCGAAGATCTAAGGGAGCAGAGAGCAGAAGAGACGCTAGGGAGGACACGGGTCAGGCTAAGGATGATGAGATCGCCACGGGGCTTGTAAGACAAGTACAGCTAGCTGTGCATACCCCACTCTCCAGGACACAACTCAGGCTCCACATGCTCTTCTTGCTTCTTAAAACACAGCATCACAAGGAATGCTCTTGTTCCGCCCAAATCTTGAGGGCCAGGTTCTTACCCCCCCCACACCAATAACTTCTCCACCCTAGAAACAGAAGCATTTTCCCAGAGATGCCCCTCTCCCCTCCCTTCCTCTCCCTTCTCCTTTCCTGCCTTCCCTTCTTTCCTCCCCTAGTCATTTACTCACCTTGATGATGGTGGCAAAATATTCCCCATTAATGTAATTGTCTGTTTTTAAGTAGAGGTCCCGAAGCTCACTTGCACCTACAGGATTGTATTTGTCATTAAATTTATCAAAACGCTGGAATGTCTGGCGTCCCTGAATCAGGAAACAAGAGTAGAAGTTTTGATCATCAGAGCTTCCTGGACACAGAGTCCTGGGGGCTGATCTGAGAAGATTTTGGGATCCTACAGTGAAGTTCAAAATGAGCAATTGTGGTGGTATAAATTACCCTGGAATATCAGAGAGTCCACCATAGAGCCATGAAGGTCAGGGAGTGGTGACCCACGCCTTTAATCCTAGCTTTAAGAATATGGACAGGGGAAGTTAAGACAGCTGGGCAGAGGGAGAGAGGACAGGGTTTCCAGCTTTCCCAGACGCTTCCTTGGCTGAGGAGAGAGAAGCTGAGGTCAGAGATTTTGTGAAAACAGGCCTGAGGAGTTGGCAGGTAAGAAGTGGCTTGGTTTCCTCTCTCAGATATTTCAGCTTTTCCCCAATATATAGATCCAGGCTTTTTTATAATACTAAATAGAACTCATGCAATAAGCAGGGGATGGACCTCAAAACTCAACAGGGATGCTTTCAGTCATCACAGTAGCCAAGGTAGTTAAGAGGGCTATGCTAAGGGAGGGATGGACTGGAACATTTGGGTTCTGTGTCATTAGAGGAAGTAAAACTAGCATTTTCCCAACCTACAGCATGAACATCCAGAGAGTCAACAGTCAGGTCATATGGATGCATATTTAATTTAGCAAAAAGTTCCTTTAGGGTCAGATTCTTCTCTTTAGTGCTGTAAACCACTCTGTCTGCATCAATATGGTAAGATTTCTTAATAAAGCGCAGCAGGTGCTTCTGGTTCATGCAGGCAGCTGCATGGATGTGAGTATCCACCTATGTACACATTCAGAGAAAGAAAAATCAGCAGTCAGCCTCTTTTATAGCACTCGAGTGGCCACAGTGCTTACAGATCCCACTGAGGAGGGAGAGCAGATGGTGATGGGAGCTGATAGGTGATGGGAGTTGATAGCCTATGGGGGTGGCCCTGGAGGAAAGACTCATCTGTGTTCTCTCTGCACTAAGACTGTGAGTGGTTTTTTAGAAGGGTTCAGGGCTAATGCTTGCTCCTCCCAAACTGTCAGCACACCCAATGTGCTTCCTACATTTGCAGCAAAATTCTTATAGCTCACTCTTTATGCCATAAATACATTTAGAAACAACCTATCATACCTTTCGCACCCAAAGAAGTTAAGATTGAACATATGAAGCTTGTTGGCTCTACTGGCACATGCCAGTAAACCAGGCCACATCCCAGCCCTGGGGAGGAGGAGGCAGGAGGATCAAGAGTTTAAAGAGTCTTAAACTATATATCAAGTTTAAGCCAAACTGAGCCACATGATACCCTGATTCAAAAATGAAAAGAAAATTAGGGCAGGGAGATGGCTCAGTATTTACCACCAACCTTGATGCCCACAGAGAGCTGACTCCTGAAAACTCTCTTGGTACAATGATGATGTGGCTAAAAACAAAATTTATAAGTACAGTATTATGTCTATTTGAGGCAATTTCTTGTAGCCCAGACTGGCCCTGATTTAATGTGTAGTTGAAGATGACTTTAAACTCCTGATCTGCCTGCTTTCACCTCCCAAGGGTTGGGATTTCAGGCATGCAGTTCTTGTCATATTTATTTATTTACTTATTTATTTTGAGACAAACTTTCACTCTGTAAATCAGGCTGGCCTTGAACTCACAGTAATTCACTGCCTCTGCCTCCCCAGTACTGGGATTAAGGATGGGTCACCACACTTAGCTTTTCATGTCCAATGAATAAAATGAATGTTAGCCAGACATGGGTCACGCTCTAATCCCAGTGCTCAGGAGGCAGAGGCAGGAGGATTAGCATGAGTTGGAAGACAGCCTGGTATATATAGGATTCCAGGCCAGCCAGGGCTGCACAGTGACTGTGTCTCAAGAAAGGTAGAGGAATAGTTCAGCAGTTAGGAGTGCTATTTATTCCTCTTGCAGAGAACCTGAGTTCACTTCCCAGCACATTGTAGCCCATAGCTGCCTACAACTCTAGCTCCAGGGTATCCAATACTGTCTTCTAGACCCTGAGAGTCCCTGTACTCAATGTGCACATCTCTCCCCTCTCTCTTGCCTAAGCACACTCCTACAACTTTAAATACATAAATAATTTAAAGGAATTGTAATTTTTAAAAATAAAATAAAAATCTATTTATAAATTTATTTTCGATAGACTTAAGTATTTGTTCATAATTTGATGGCCCCTAAGCTAAGACTTGAGCCTGACACTTAGATACCTATACTTCTTTGAAATCATTCTCAGGGTCAGAACAAATATTGAAAGTGTTCCTGACCAATTGGGTTTTGCAGTCAATAGCTCATGTGGCATCTGCAATCTTATGTAATTCTACCAAGCAAACCTATTCCTCAGCTTTACAAATCAAAACACTAGAACTTGAAAACCATATAATTTTCACCCCAAATTCGATAGCCAGGAAAAAGAAGACAGGGAGAAGGAAGTTCTCCCAAGCTTGAAGCAGTAACTCTTAAAAGTTTTGTTTTTATTCTTGTTGGGGACAGTTATGATTTATTTTTGCAGCACTGGGCCCCAAACCCAGAGCCTTGCACACTTCAGGATGGGCAATCACTCTGCCACTGGGCTGCTTCATAATTCTAATTTTCCATGTCACCTGTCATTCTTTTTCCTCTTGGACAAACAACAGAATGGTACTTCAAGTCTTCTAGATATGTTCTACTTGACTTCACTAAAACCAGGAAACCTATGGGAGTGGTAGGTCCATCAGCAAACAGCTTCTCTCCTTAAGAAATCAGAGATTCCCCTGGGGAGCATTTCCAGGAGCTCAGAATTGGATGTACTCACCTTCCGGCAGTTATAAAAGTCCCGGTGGGGGTTGTTCTTCAACTCCTTCAGCTCATCCATCTCGTTTAGCATCTGATGGACCTGGAACTTGGAGGAGAGGAACTTCAGACGCCGGTGGGCATAAGTCTTACTGTGAAAAGTAATGAATGTACAGGATTCTTAAATCTTTCCAGACAGGTAAGGAAAATGATAACAATTTCAAAGACTCCAGGACTCTCCCACCCACAGGAGGAAACAGTTGTGGGAAGAAATACTGTTTGTTCCTCCACAATTAGTCCAGCTTAAAGTACCCAGCTCTTCAGCAAAATTGGACATAATTCTGAGGGAGGACTTGGGATCTATGGGGATTGTGTAGGTCAAAAGTAAGGCCCTGGGCTGTGGGGTCGGTAGGCCTGAGCACCATTCTGGTTCAACACTGTGCAACACATGTTAGTCACTCGATTCCCTCAACTTCCACGTGCTTCAGCTTGTTCAACTGTAATTAAAATATCTCAGGGTAGGGTTGGAGTGGGGGCATGGCTCACTAGTTAAGAAGACCTCAGTATGGTTCCTAGACACCACTTCTGGCATCTCACAGCTCCACCAGTCACCACCAGGCCAGAAGATCTGATGCCTCTGGCAGCCATGGGGCCTGAACTCACATGCACACACGCACATACAGACACTTGCATATACATGTAACTTAAAAACAAAATAAACTGAGCAGTGTTGGGTTTAATCTCAGCACTTGGAAGGCTGAGGCAGGATAGACATTCAAGGTCTGCCAGGACTGCATAGCAAGTATGATGTCAGCCTGGGCTATTTGAGACATTTCAAATAAGTAGATAATAGACAGACAGACAGACAGACAGATGCATTGCATAAGGCCATTGCAAGGAATACAGGAGTTTAATGTACTATCTGAACATCTGAGCATGCAATGACATTCTAATCATCAACAACTCTGTTTGCTGATGTTTAGATCTCAGTTAATACTTACACAGGCCCTTGTGCAATTAGAGCAAGCAAAAAATTCATGTCATCTAGGAAGTCATCCAGATTCGGGTAAGGGTAGGGCTTGGGCTCATCTCTGCTGGCTGCTGCTTCATCAGGGTAAATGTAAACCACACCCCCCTTCATCTTGAGGTGATAGCCAAGATTTGCAGGAAGATCCTCTGTGTTAAAGGGATCTTCTCCCTTCTTCGGAGGAGGGGTAAAGACTTTTTCAATAAAACACAGAGTAATATATCAGCATATAGGACAGATGACCATGTAAACATAACCCAAATAAGAAATATTGCAATATCTCATTAGTTTGACATCTCATACTTCATAGTTATAATTATACAACTTTATTAGCTTTAAAAAAAAAAAAAAAAAAAAAAAAGACAGGGTCTCACTATGTAGCCCTGACTGTCCTGGAACTTTCTGTGTAAACCAGACTGACCTGAGACTCATGGAGATCCTCTTGCCTCTGCCTCCTGCTGGACTAGGTACCATTCTTAGCTTAACTTTTTCCTTAAATAAAGCTTATTTTCACACTGATTTTTCAAAAGTGACTAAATGGGTAGTATAAAATAACTGCAATAAAATTTTATCTAGCATAAGAATTATTTTCAAGTTATTTAGTAGTATTTATATCATGTAATTAATGTATTATGTTACTTACACGTACATTTTTTTAAATTTATTTTTTAGACAAGGTCTCATTATATTGTTTTACATGTTACTTACTATGTAGACCAGGCTGGCCTAGAACTCACAGAGATCCTCCTGCTTCTGTCTCCTGAGTGCTGGGATCAAAGATGTGTGTCACAACTTCTTATTTCATTTATTCACTTATGTGTTTAATATTTAGTTAGTTTAGGGGGTGGGGTAGGTTTGAAATTTTGAGACAGAGTCTCACAGCCCATGTTGGTCTCCCCAACTTCTGTAGCTAAGGATAACCTTACACTTCTTGCTTCTATCTTCAAGTGCTGGGATTCCAGGCAGGAGTCATCATATCTGGTGATAAATAATTTTAATTTCCTTTTGGACAGGATAGGGTTTCTGCCTAGAGCAGCTTATTGGCTTATTAAATAATTACAGAAAGTATAGATAAAACTCCAGTTTAAAATAGAGTACAGATTGTTACCTTTTAAATAACATTGTCCTTTATGAGTCTTAACTGTTTTGTTTTGTGACAGGGTCTTGCTATGCTGCTCGACCGGCCTCCAGTCTTCCATACTTTTGCTTCAGCCTTTTAAATTCTGGGATCATAGGTATGTATCCATCCCTGGCAAGAGGCTTTACTTTGTGTTGTTTGTTTTTTAAAAAACAGTATTTACATTTATTTATTTATCTTGTGTGTCAAAATATGCACATGCTACAGTACACATATGTAGGTCATATCTGTTTGGGATTGGCATTACACTTTTGTAACCATAGTATTTGGGAGGTGAAGGCAAAATAATCAGAAGTTCAAGGTCATCCTTGGCTATAGAACAAATCTAAGGCCAGACTGGGCTACATGAGCCCAAAATCAAAAACAAAAAAAAGTTATAAATCTAAATGCCTAAAAACAGGAATTGATAAAACCAATTGTAATACAACTATATAACAAGAATATACAAAATTGTTGAAATCTGATTATTAAATTTTGTAACTATATAAAATAGACCTGCTAGGGAAAATCAAGACATTAGATTTCTTTTAAATTTTTTTTTATTTTTACATTTACTTAATATGTATATAGTGTTCTGTCTGCATGTATACAGAAGGTCAAAAGAAGGTACCAAATCTCATCATAGATGGTTGTGAGCCACCATTTGGTGACTGGGAATTGAACTCAGGATCTCTGGAAAAGCAGCCATTGCTCTTAACCTCTGAGCCATCTATCCAGCTCCTTCACATTTGTTTGTATATGTGAATATATGTGCATGTGTGCCATGTGAGGACAACTCATGAGAGCCAGTTTTCTCTTCTCACCTTGTGGATCTGGGGATCAAACTCAGATCCTTAGGTTCAGCAGAAGGTCTTTCCCCTTTACCCACTAAGCCATTTCACCAGCTCCATAGATTCCTTTTATACAGATGCCAGAGACAGGTAAGAAATGATGGAATGTGGCTGACTCTAAATGTGTGAGTTTAGCTGCACAGAGATCTAGAGGGGCTAAAGTTGAGGGTGATGTGCATGCCTGTAATGCCTGCACGTGAAAGAGTAAGGCAGGAAGATCAGAGTCAAGGGTATCAAGGTTGGAAGCCTTGGGTAAACTTGAGATACTGTCACAAGACGGAGGAGAATAGAGTAGAGATCACGAGTTTAGGAATAGTTTAAGTGAACAAGTGAGAACCCTTTGGATGGAGACAGGTCATAGGGACTGGCTCTTAAGAGATAGGGAGCAGTGAGAGGCTTTTATCAGGAAAATAATGTTTGGATCTGCATTCTGACAACCAGCATAGAAATGAGGGCAAAGCAAAAGAAGATGAGACTGAATCATAGCCAAGTAATTAGGACACTTTCATAACCACTGAAACAAGGAAATACACAGGCCTAAGCAGGGTTTGGAAGCCACTAAAGAGAGAACAGGTTGAGAGATATTGTAAGGACAGAATCAGTGTCAGACATATGGGCTGAAGGCAACCATGATACCTTAAGACTGGGTCACTGGTAATCTAAGAACATATGTTAAAATTCATATCAGTAGGTAAGCCGAAAGCTATATTCCTCACATTCATGAGAGAATACATTACCTGGATAGAAGCTCTCATTTGCTACCAAGGCTTCACCATCGATATTCCTCAGGTACTTGGAAGGAGTCTTGGGGAATCTCTGGAATGACTTCTGCATGTATTTCTCCCGTATACACAATGCCCGATAGAGGCCTTTACAAACCACCTCAAAGTCTTCAACTGTTACCTACCAAGAAAGTGTTAGAGCTGAGCCTGTGGGAACCTGGAAAGGGCTCAGGCTGGTCTCCTCCCTAAGTGCTGTGACCCTGTTAAGCCTCTCCTGACCACCTGGCTGGTTCCTTCTGGACTGGAACCCCAGGACTCTCCAACACTGACTCCTAGAACTTTTCTGTCTTTTATCTCTCTAATATGCCTTACCTGTGATAGGAATCTTGCCCATGAATTTTGCATCTGTTTCCTGAGGTTTTTGGTTCTAGGACTCTATCATTGTGTCTCCAGGTTTTGGTTTTAATACATAGTGGTTTCTGAAAATCTCTTTAAAAGTGATTAAAAGAACTTATTGTTCTTATCACTGGGTTAGTTTGTTTCAAAGATTAGCACACAAAGTAGTGGGTTTCTCCATGGTGTCATCACGTGCCAATGTGTTTTGTTCTTACCCATCTCTTGCCTCCTGCCCTCTCCCAGCTCCTTCTGACAGCTCCTCCCTTTACCACTAAGATCTCTTCCCCATTTCATGGTCCCTTTTCCAGTTTCTGATTTTGTCACACAATTTTAAATATAGGTTTTGCATGTAAGAAAATATAGTATATTTGTCTGAGTCTGCTTTATTTCACTTAACATACTGACTTCTAATTGCATCTATTCTGAAAATGTCATGATTTCACAATTGATAGCGAGTGGGGTATAAATGCCTATGTTGCAGGTGTGTGTGTCCTAGGAGAACACAGGATGCCATGCTTCATCACTTTCTACATTATTCCCTTGAGAGAGGGTCTTTCACTGAACCTGACACTAGTCTGGCAGCTAGTGGGACCCAAAGACCCTCCTGTCTCTGCTACCCCCAGTACTGGGGTTACAGGCAAGTGTGGCCATGTCCAGCTATTGTTATGGGTGCTGGGGATTTGAACTCAGTTCCTTCATTCTTTCACTGTAAGGGTCTTGCTCACTGAGCCATCCCATCTAACATTGTATATGCATCCTTCCTTTCATGTGACATTTACACGTTCAAAGTGCAAACCTCTGAAATTTGGGTATGATGGCACTCGTGTATAATCCCAGCATTTAGGAGGCTGAGGCTGGAGGATCACTGTAATTTCAAGGGCAGCCTGATCTACATAGGCATTCTAGGAGAACCAGCACTATATTTCAAGGTCTTGTATCAAAACAAAACAGAAAACAATAAAATAAAATGTAAAGTTCTGAGTGCCGTATCTCAAACTGTCAGAATATATTAATGAGGGGTCAGCAGTTACTGAGTCAGGGCCTCACTTTATAGCTGAGGCTTGTCCTTATCTTCTTTCCTCAGGGATATGGTCTCATACAACCAGACAAGCCTCCAACTTACTATGTAGCCAAGGATAGTCCCTAACTCCTTATCCTCTACCTCTACCATGCAGGTGTGGGCTTATAGGTCTGAGACAACATGCCTATCTTTTTTTTTCTGGTGGCAGGGTGGGGGGATTGAGACAGGGTTTCTCTGTAGTTTTGGTGTCTGTCTTAGAGCTTTCTCTGTAGACCAGGCTGGCCTCGAACTCAAAGAGATCCTCCTGTCTCTGCCTCCCAAGTGCTGGGACTAAAAGCATGAACCACCACTGCCTGGCCAACATGTCTATCTTAAAAAAAATTTTTTTTGAGCCAGTGTCTCACTTTGTAGCCCTGGCTGGCCTGTAACTCACTACATAGTCCAGGCTACCCTCAAATTCCTGTTTCATTTTTCCAAGTCCTAGGGTTACAGGCATGTGTCCCAATGCCGGCTTCTTTTATATTGTCTTAGAAAATTTTATTCTCTGTCTAAAAAGAGAGAGAGCTTCTAGAGCAAAACTTGGTTTGAGGAGCTGGAAGTTCCCTGCCTCACCTCTAGTTTACTATATCATCAGATCCCAAAGCCTTTTTCTCTGCAGTCAGCACAGCTATGCCCTCAAAGGTTGGAGATGCTGATGACAGATCCTGAGAAGTAAGTCTTTTTGAGAGCTCTTTTGGAATCCCATGGGGGAGCAGCTGCTGTATACCCTTGACTGAAGAGGGCGCTCCTCTATGGCAGGTCCTCTTAATGCTGAGTATGCAACATTGGGAGTGACACACACATATGGAGTTGGTGAGGAAGGAGACACCCAGACAGACAGACAGACAGACAGACAGACAGACAAATGAACCCTAGCAATCAGCAGGGTGGCAGAAGTTACAGCCAGATAGCTCACATCCAGTTGTTTTGAGATCCTAGCTTTAGCCCATGAGGCCTGGAGTCTGAGGGTCAGCTTCCAATGTCACTTGTTCTACTGCATTTTAGACCAGTATTCTATTAGATCCTCACAGGCAAAGAATCTCACTCACCCTGTGTCCCAGCCCTCAGCACTTTAGCATTCAAGGTCTTAGCAACTGGCTTCAATAAGGGCCAATTAAATTGAGTCCAAATTCTAGAGGTCCCCTAGACTTTAGCCCTGAGACAACCCTCACTATCTCTGTTTACATTTTCAAGGATGCTCCTGTTGGCTACAGAGCACAGCCAGTTGAACATCGTTCAGCAGCTTAGTCATATTCACTAAGCGACAAGACCATAGGCCCAGGTGTCAGCTATGGGGTTACTCTTCCCTGAATTCCATGCATCTTTACCCCTTCTGTGTCTGTTCTCATGCTTACCAAGCACAAAGATAACAAGTATGCCTCCTGATCTTTAAGCCCTTTGAAGTCTGAATTGTGTTTCTCATGTACACACCACTTCATTAAGCATGTCAGGTCGGTTCTTTAAGTCTGCACCTGTCCCTGACATTTGCCCAGCACCCTGGTTACCATACTGAAAAAAAAAAATAAACAAGTATGGCTTGCATTTCAGCATCATGAGCCTTGTAAACGTATATTAGGCCTTACTCTGCTTGGGTCAGTTACATGAGAAGGAGGCTCAATATTGACGCTATATTTGGAGCAGAGACTGAGGGCTGGATAGCAGTTCCATCAATATGATGCTGATACTGCAAGTCTGTGTGGCAGAGATTTATTGACAAGCAGGGCAAATAGTAACCTGAGTTCGGTATCACCGTGACATACTAGAATCTATTCCAAGCAACAGCTGCTGTGAAAGGGACTGTAATGAGCCCAGAGACTATCTGGTCTAAAGGCAATGATCTCATTGGAAATTTCCTTTCTCTTTAAAACCTGTATTACATGCGATGTTTTGCATGCATGCATGTGTGTGCACCACAATTGTGTCCATGGAGGTCAAAGGAAGCTATTGAATCTCTTGAAACTAGAGTTCCAGACCATTATGGGCCATCATGTAGGTGCTGGGAATTGAACCTAGGTCCTCTGCCAGAGCAACAAGTGCTCTCAATTGCTGAACCAATTCTGCAGCACGCACACCCCCATCCAGTTTGTTTTGAGCATGTTCCACGGTGCGCACATGGAAATCAGGATGATTGCAGGGGTTGGTTCTCTCCTTCCACGATAATAAGGGTCTGGGGACTGAACTCATTTTCAGCCTTTGGTAGCAAGCACCTTTACCTTCTCAGCTATCTTGCAGTGCCCTTGTCCCTCATGCCCTTGCCTCTGTCCTACTTTATGATGCAGTCCACAAGAACAGACTGTTGTTTGTCACTGCTTTCTTTGGTCCTTTTGCCTAGACTGTCCACTGTAGCCTGGGTCACCAACAGTGTTGTGTGGGATGACTCAGTGATACAGAAACATGACACTCAGCATTAGTACTGAAATACAGATGAAGTATGGCAAAGGAGGTTCGCTGTGTCTGCCTTAAGGAGGGAGAAAGGCGCGGAGCTCCAAGTGTCTGGCAATGCAGAGATCTGCGTGGCAAGAACAACTCACCCCAGAGGCGTAGTCACCAGTGATCTGCACCCTCTGGAAGTCAGGCACACTCTGGTAGGTTGGAGATGATGAAATAAATTCTTCAATGTGGGACAGTTTGGTAGAAGATGTTTCACTTTGTGGAATGGACAAATTAATGGTCTTCCGTCCTTGAAAGCGCCTTTTCCTTGAAATTAACAAATAAAAGGAATTAGCTTGGTTTTCCTCAGGCCTGTCATTGTAATAGATGGATTTTCACTATGCCAGTTTATTTTGAGGTCAAAAAAGTAAAAATTAAAATATGAATTCGGCATCAGAAACAAGATATCATAATGGGAGAAGAGAGCACCAAGTAAAATAAGTTTCTTTTAGAACACAGGGAACACATTGAGGGAATATTGAGAATATCTAGAAGACCTTCAACCATGGCGTTTTTCTTTCCAAATGGTCTAGCAGGAATAGAATAGGCAATCCAGCTATTACAGCAGTCACAGGTGATGGCAGCTGAGTCCTGGATCCTTTTATTCGTGCTCCTTAAATCCTGAGTGTTCATTTCCCCAGAAGTACAGTGGCACAGCTCAGAACCGCAGCTTGGTGCCACAGCTCAGGACCGCAGCTTAGTGCCATAGCTCAGAACCGCAGCTTAGTGCCACAGCTCAGAACCGCAGCTTGGTGCCACAGCTCAGGACACGGCTTGGTACCACAGCTCAGAACCGCAGCTTAGTGCCACAGCTCAGGACCGCAGCTTGGTGCCACAGCTCAGGACCACAGCTTGGTGCCACAGCTCAGGACCACAGCTTGGTGCCACAGCTCAGGACCACAGCTTGGTGCCACAGCTTGGTACCACAGGGAGCCAGTTTAGAATCAGAGCTTAGACGCACAGTTTAGCACAATCCTGCTACAGCTCACTTCTGAAATCCCTCCCACATGTGCTGACAACTTGCTCACTTGCCTGTGGCTGCTGGAGAGAAGGCACAGTGAAAAGGAGTGAGACCAGCCAGCATGGACCTGCTCTGAAAGGGGTATGAGACTCAGAGCCCTGCCTCATCCCATCATACAGTGGCAGCTTTGGTTTGTTATGAATTCCCTCCCAGGCCAAAGCCACAAGGTCAACGGACTGAAAAATCTGAGACTCGGAGCCCAAATAAGCCTTTCCCCTTTGAGTTTATCTGTCTGGAGCATTTTGTCAATCTTACCTTAGAGGATTTCTAAGATTGAATGTATATAGAGTGGCTTGCATGGTATTAGAAACTTCATTAATACTGTTTGCTTCCTTCCTTCCTTCCTTCCTTCCTTCCTTCCTTCCTTCCTTCCTTCCTTCCTTCCTTCCTTTCTCTTTTTTCTCTCTCTCTTTCTCTCTCTCTTTCTCTCTATTTCTTTCTCTCTTTCTTTCTTTCTTTATGTGTGAGGGTTGAGAGACAGCATTTCTCTGTGTATCCTTGGCTGTCCCAGAACTACCCCTATAGACCAGACTGGCCTTGAATTTAGAGATTCACTTTCCTCTGCCTCCCTAGTGCTAGGACTAAAGGCATACATACTCTACTGTGCCTGGCTGATACTGTTACTGTTTTCTTATATGAACATTTTTTTTTTTTTTTTTTAGTTTCTACTTTGAAGAGATACAAATTTGTTGTTCCTCTCTTAAAGGCATAAAACCAATAGACAGCCAGATGATGCTGGCAGGATCAGGGAAGGCTGAAAGAGTTATAGAGGGTACTATAAACAAAGGGAAATAATTCTTTTTCATGACAGATCTCTGATGACTCCTGGGGCAAGAGTAGCATGCATGACAGGTGCAATATGGTCAGGGATGCAGTGTCCCTCCAAGGCCAACATGCCCCAGACTGTCTGGAGGGGAGTCACACTGGAGAACACTGCTGTTGACTAGTGGCCATGTCTGAAGATGAAGGCATTTGTGTTCCAGTTCACCTGCTGGCTATGTCTATGTGAGAGTGTTTGCTGCAGCCATTAGCCTACTTTGGAGCCTACTCTTCCTGGAGTGGATGGGAAGACTTTATCTAGCTTGAGGAGATGTAGATGAGGGTAGTGTCGTGTCGTGCCCCCCCCCCCCCCCCCCCCCGCTTTCTTCTTTGTCCCTCATTGGTGTCTCCCCTACTAAAAGCAGTGAGGAAGGAAGCATAGCAGAGCCTTTTCTTACCATGTGACCTGCATTCAGACCTTCAGGACCTGCTGTTTTTCCCAAGTGCTGCATATTCATCCTAAGCACTTACCTCCTGCCTTCCACAGATGCTGACAGGTTCTCCATGTGGAATATGTGCGCTTGCATTTCATGAAGGGAAATTGGGCAGATCTCGTCCACATCGAAGGGGGAGATCTCATGACGCCCTCCTTCATCTTTGACTTCAGAGGCAAACACTTTTTCAGCAAAGCTACGCATTGCATCATCAATTTCTAGAAGAGGTTTTTCACATATTAGTTGACATTTTTGTCCAAAGATCCATTCAGGAGTATGCTGGGTATCGGGCACAAGGATTAGGTTAATTTGTGTTGGCTTCCTGGCTTCACTGCCCTCCACCAGAGCTCAGGCCTGCTCTCACATTGTTGGAGTTCTGTGTGTGGAGAACACTTCTGGGGAGCCCTAAAGATGCAGCTAGACTCTCACAGGACAAACGCTTAATGTTAGATTCCTTGTTCCTGGCAGAGAAGAGTTTGATTTTATAGTCATCACACAACACAGGCCTTCCCATTGGGCTGTCTAGGTCTTCCTGGTCGTTTTTAAAAACACAATGGAAGGACTGCTGGTCCCTGGAGCTTATCACTGAGAAATCAGAGAGAGGAAATGAATGTGGCCCCTAGAGCCCTTCTAAGGAAAGTTCTCTTATACAACAACCTCCATTTTAAAATCCTGACAACGGTGATACGGTGTGGTGTGATGTAAGAGAGTTGCCAAAACTTAGGACCATGTGGTGGGGCCCATTCCTTTTGGGTATGACCTTTGACAATGAGTGACTTAGAAAGCCAGTTACTCCTTAAGTTTTCAAATTCTATTCTCTCCACACCCCCAAGTGTGTGTGTGTGTAAAAGAGAGGAGAGTAAGCTAGCGAGCACCTTGGGTGTCAGTTTTCTCTTCCCTCCACGTGGGTGGGTTCCGGAGATTGGACTCAGTCCAAGTCTTTCCATTCTTAAAAGGAAGAAACAAGGGTGGCCTCTTAACCTTTACTAGCATGGCAATGAATACTACCCCAACCTTCACGCTTAAGTCCCAGTTTTGTCATACGGGATATTGACAGTCAGCAAGTGTCTTTTTTGCGTTCCACCATCTTCCCCACCGGCCCAGCTCACACCTCACACCCACAACACTTCTAAGACCTTCTTGATACTTCCAGAAAAGAGCTAGTGAGCAGGAATGAGACAGCAGACAGCGAGCCACTGGAGCAATACGGACACATAAACTCTCCATAGAGATGCCATGCAGAGTGCAGACAGAGAACAATCCTCTGTTGCCAATGTCTATGCAGGCCTCCAAAAGGTGATTATTTTCAATGTGATTTCGTGGTATAATGAGTTCAAGCTCCTGCCCTGTGTTTATCAACTCCTTCACACACACACACACACACACACACACACACACACACACACACACACACACCAGTTTAGTTTTCTTGTGGGTTAAGTGGAGGCACTAACACCAACCCAACCTCACTTGGGAATGTGTTGTAATATAATGAGTGAGATAGTGTGTGGAAGCCCTTCAAGAAAAACAAAGCAGATTAAACTAAGTGAGGTAATTTGGCACCATTGGGCAAGCGCACAGTTGCTTAGTTTTGGGTCATTAAGAATGATATGTAGTTCTGACCATCCGGGATGAAGCATCCATTAGCAATGATAGCAAGTGACTTGTAACTTCACCAGTGCTGTCAGGTAAGCTAGTTTCATATCCTGGCTGGCAATGGCAGTTAACAGGACAGACTACATTACTGGAATTTCGAGCATCTGTTTGCCTTAGTAAGCATAAACACCTTCTGAAACCGAGAAGAGAAGCATGTTTAGATGCCATGTGGTCCTTTGGCAAGCATAGCAGTCTGCAGTGAAACAAATGGAAGACTGAGTAGACGTAAGTGATGCTGAGAACGCCTCCCCAGCCCACCCCAGGACCCCAGAAACAGCACTGTTCCTCCCAGCGCATCACAGGCACCTCAAAGCTGAGTGGCAAACAGACTTTAGCAGAGGCTTCATGCACCATGAAGCGCAAATGGATGGAAACAGGCCAGTCGGCTACGATGATGAGAATGAGGGTGACAATGTCATGGCTTGTCATGCTGGGTCTGGCAGTGCTTCTGAAGAACTCAGGAAAAACAATGTGGAATTGATGCCAGAAAGGAAATCCCATCTGATGACACCCTGGCTCTTCTAGAGCAGTGTTTTTTATCTGGGACTGCTCATATCCATTTGTCGTGTGTGTGTGTGTGTGTGTGTGTGTGTGTGTGTGTGTGTGTGTGTGTGTGTGTGTGTGTGTGTGTGTGTGTGTGTGTGTGTGTAAACAGTTTTTACTAAGGTGGTAGCTCTCTAAACCACTACAACAGTTGAAGTAAACGTTATAATCTCAAGTAGCTTACATGATGACTAAAAATTATATGGTTAATGTTTGTTTCTAATGAATTAAACAGCTGCTTAATTCATGCAAGCACAGCTGAAATTTGATCTCTTATTCAAGGGCTCTCTCTGCCTTTCCAGCTACTTCAGGGAATGGTGGTGATGGTGGGGAGGAAAAAATGAAACTATTATAAAAGTAGGTAAAGTGTGATAATGACCCCACTCAGGAAGGAGAAATAATCTTCTCAGGCTTGTATAGGTAATGACTGAGATCTGGGACATCTGCGGGGCGGTGTCAGGGGGACAGGACACCTAGATCAGGACAAATAGGAAAAAAGAAAGGTAAAGTGGAAAGATAGGGCATGTCAGAAAAGGTGTCCATGAATTTGGGTAGCCTTGGGCACAAAGTCACCAGGAGCCTCATGGTTCATCATCATAAAAGAACATTAATAACAAGTCAACTCAGAATGCTGCTCTGAAGAACATACATGACATATTTACAATCTGCAGGGTGCTCTCCCTAACAGCTGGGATTGCTAATGCAGGAAGTGCACGGCTCGAGAAAAAGATCACCATGCTTGCTTCTACACCGACTAATCCAGAAACCTGGGCTTATTTTCCAGCAGAGTTTATTCATGTGTGGGAAGACCAGCTTGCAGGATTCTCATCTTCCACATCTCATCTTACAGAGGAGGCAGAACTACACCAGTCAGCAAAAGAACAGTGGACTCTAAGAGATGGAGGAACACACAACTAGAGCTAGTTTTATCTAAAATCATGTTTTATCTGTCCAAAAAATTCACCTTTTTTTATTTTGCACTAGAGTTGAGGATCACCTAAGGCAAGGTTTAGTGTACCTCTATTGGCTCATCTACATGTTATTTCAAAGTAGCAAACCATGGACTTGGGAGGTGGCCTTTATTTGCTTGTGTGCTTTGTTGCATTGAGACAGGGTCTCCCTATGTAGGCCAGGCTGGCCATGAACTGTCTACTTTCCTGTCTCAGCCTCCTTAGTGCTAAGATTACAGTAGTTCACCATCATGTGGGGCTCACGTTTCCTTTGGTGGGGGAAAGAATAGTGGGCGTTTTAGTGCTTTGAAAATCCAGGAAATCCATGAAGGTTGTTTACTAGGTATGGTTATTATTAACTATTAACTGGTTTTTGGTGGTTTCATCTATAAACACTGCTGAGAAATAAGCACCTTTGTGAGTTAAGGAACACTGACATTTCTTTTACAGAGATTTGCAAATGACAGGATGAAGAGTCTAAGATACTCACGTTTTCCTTGACCTGTGTAAAGTAAAAGAAGACACAGCCTATGAACAACTCTGAGCACTCACTGTTATCGCATGAACTCTAGTGAGCATATAATAAAGCCCAGAGCCAGATACTGGGGGAAACAAGCCATTACAGTGGAGGACATGGTGGGAGGAGGAGGCTAAAGCAATAGAACAAAGAAGCAGAGATAGAGGCACAGAAATCTCCAAGACCAACTTCTTGGGGAGGGAGATTATGCTACTGCAGAAAGGCATTGGACTATAGAAAAAGAGACTGCGCTAAACCAGCCTGTCTACTCAAAGATGTATTGATCTCAGAATGGAAACCTACATTGGTGAAGGGGTTTCATTTTTTTGTTTCTGCAGGTGAAGAAAAGCTATGGACACCATCAAAATTAATAAAGACTCTATTTGAACCCGAGTAACTACTGGCTGGCTAGGTTTTCTGTTCAGAGTTAGCCTGTCTGGCTTTTCAGCTTTCCTAAAGACACTTCCTTTCCTTTTGGCTGAAGACTACACAGAGGCATTTGATTGGAGGAAAGCGAAAGTCTCTGGGAAAGCTGAAAACCCTTTTCTTTTGTCCTGCTTCTCAACTTTCTCTCTCCACATTCCTAAAGCTAGGATTAAAGGTGTGGGTCCTTTCTCTCTGGCCTGGCTTAGTTCTGTGCTTAACTCTGATATCTAGATTAATTTTATTAAATATATGTCACCACACACTGTGATCTGAACTCAGGCTTTGGAAACAGCATGCAGTCTGCCACAGAACAGGGTGGTATGAAGTGCTGTTCCAGCTCATCTAGTCTCTTACTGTGTGCTGCCCAAGGGACATGATGGGGATAAATAAGGTCATTATAGACTTTCATCCCCTCCATTACTAACATGTCTTTAAGAAAATATTAATATTCTTTAAAAAAGTATTTCTTGAGGGGCTGTGATGCTGGGGATTGAACCTGAGACCTTGCATAAGCTAATGTCAAGCTCCACCCCCACTACTAAGCCACATTTCTAGCCCCTAAAGGTATTTTTCATAGGGTGGAATTTAAAATAAAACACAGGAATGTAATTAAGAGGGCTAAGAACTCCCAAAAAATGCTGGGAGCAGATAAACAAAAGCAGCTTGTTTGGTAAGTCACTTGGTAGCACCCACTGAACCACTGTTTCCAAGACCCAATTCTATGGAAATGTTCTTTATACACAGAGGTTTTAGATGCATAAGGCCAAGAGAAAATTTATGCATATAAATGTTTTTTAAAACCTAGATTAATAAAATTGGAATAGCATACAGCCATTTCAAATGGTTTTAAGAAGCATTTGGAATTAATATGTAAGTCCCATTATAACAGTAAGCATTCTCCTGCCCAAAGGATATACAATTACTGATGTAATATAAATATAACTGTTTCTTAAAGACTGCTTACTACTTTAACTCTTTGTGTAATTAATCTTTTTATTTCACATGCCTTACTTTTTATAGTGAAACAGAGAATTGATTTTTTAAATTCCTTCTGAGCTCAAGTGTGAATTGTTCAAGTGTTCAAACACTGGAACACTCTGGGTTAAAGTTTCTGCCATGCAAATGCTCTTTCGCACACTGTAGACAACCCTTCTCTGGTCTGGGAAAGCATAGAGTAGTTGAATAGATGGCTTAGCTTTCAAAGGAATCAAAGATAGTTTGAGAAAATAACCCTCCTCCCACAACCAGAAAGAAAGCAAACTTGAAAACGCTTAGCCTCTCTCTGTGATGTGCACATCTAAAGCTATTCTGGACCCTAAATAATGGAATACTGAAGCCGACGAGGTGGTTAAAGAATGGTCTCCAGATACTTTGTACACACCTACCTGTAAGTTTGAACAGAGGCATTGCAGCTGGGATCCTTGATTCTAGGAGAGCAGAGCAGAGAAAGGAAAGACTGTAGGGGTGGCTGACTGAAACTGAAATACTGGGACACTCATTTTATTATTTTGCCCCCTGTAATCTGACCCTTCCCTGCTAAAAGGAGAGCTGATCTTCAGACCTATTTATAGCCTTAGGCAATGACAGTGACAAACAGGTGAAGCCTCCAGTCTTTATCTTGGGATTTTAGAAAAGGTAGCTACAGTGGCCAGAAATCAAATTTCAACACCCATTATACATACTGGCTCACCAAGTGTGGCTTTCTTACACGATGTGACCCTACATTTGTTTATTTATTTATGTACCCCTCTCCTGGGCTCCTGACAAGAGGAACCCTAACACCAGAAGAGCTTTCTGTGTGGTGAATGTAGGGTATAGGGTACATTTATTAAGCCCTCAGCGCTCTCTCTCTCTCTCTTCTCTCTCTCTCTCTCTCTCTCTCTCTCTCTCTCTCTCACACACACACACACACACACACACACACACACACACACACACACACACACACCACACTTTTACTAGCTGTGTGGCCTCATTATTTGAAAGGCTGAGACTGACCTGGGCAGTAGCAGATAGTGAGCAAGAAAGTGGCAGGCCAGCCAGGGCTACATAAGATTCTATCTCAAAGGAAGAAACAAACAAGGGGATGAAGAAAAAAAAAAGTGTTCTATTAATTTCAAGCCTGTAATTCAAACTACTGAAGAACTGAGGCAGAATTATAAACTCAAAGCCTGTCTGGACTATAGAACTAGTCCTAGGGAGGCCTGAGTAACTTAGTGAATACTCAGATAAATTTGACACCTAAGAGATTGGGGGGGGGGCAGTGCTTGTGACAAATAAAAACGGAGAGCCAGAATAGATGGGAAACCTTCAGGTCACCACCCAGTACAGGTCTGACACAGGCAAGAATCATGAAGGGTTGAGTAGGTAAGGGGAGCCCCTATCAAGAGTGATCGAACCTGGCCAGATTCCCCAGATCTGCTAGAAGAGTCTAGAGAGAGCAGACATGGCTCCCCTGACCCCCATTCTGTTTAGTACTGATTGTTGAGGTACAGAGGGCAGATAAGAGGATGTAGCAACCAGAAGCTGTCAGCCAGTCATGCTCCTCAGCTCAGAAGCAGGCTGGGGAGATGGATGGATGCTAGGCACCCAAGAGCACTGGTACTCTTCCAGAGGATCAGAGTTTGATTCCTGGCATCTATACTGGGTGCTCACAACCTCTGTAATAACTCCAAGGTATTCATTACCCTTTTCTGGCTTCTGTGGGCACACACAATGAGATAGCTCAGTGATTAAGGAAACACTGGCTGCTCTTTCAGAAGACAGGGTTCAATTCCCAGCACCAGAAGATGGCTCACAACGCTTTGTAACTCCAATCCCAGTTGATCTGACTGCTTCTTCTGGCTTCTGAGGGCACCAGGTACGAATATAGGCATACAAACAGCCAAAACACCCATACATAGGATTATTTCTAAAAAAGAGTAAAATTTAAAATGAAAGCAAACTACAAATGGGTACATTTCAAGAGAATGTTTCCTCTTGCAAATTCAACCTGATGGTGGCTAAAAAATATATTCTTTGAAGATTTTAGGTCATATATTGTGTGCTTTATCTGCATGTGCACCATGTGTAGTGTATAGTGCCTTTGGAGGCCAGGGTTATTGTCAGAGCATCTGGAGCTGGGGTTATAAGAAGTTGTGAGCTGCCATGTGGGTGCTGACAATCAAATCTGGGTCCTCTGCAAAGCTCTTAATGACTGAGCTGTTATTTCTGTTTCTGGTTTTTTGAGACAGGGTCTCACCATGTGCCTCTCTACCTGGCTTGGAACTCAGTCTGTGAACCAGGCTGGCCTCAAACTTCCATGCCAGGCAATGATGTTGAGTGCCTTTGGTCCCAGCACTCAGGTGGCAGAGGCAGGCAGATCTCCGTGACTTTGAAACCAGCCTCATCTACAAAATGAGTTTCAGGACAGCTGGGACTGTTAACACAGAAAAACCCTCTCAAAAAAACAAATCAGAGTTTCATGTAGCCCCGGCTTTTTGAACTCACAATGTTCAAATCCTCAAACCTTCCAATCCTTGTCTCTCCATCCCCAGTGCACCCAGCTAGGCTAGACATCCGACTCTTTAATCCCAGCACTGGGGAGACAGAGGCAGAATTTTTGTGAGTTCCAAGACACCCAAATCTGTGTAGAAAAACTGTCTCAAAAAAATATATGACCAATCATGCTGTAAAGGAGCTTCTAAAACTGTACGTCTCTATCAGTTTGTTTCCTCTTTAATTTCAAGACAGGGTCTCTGTAATTTTATTTTCTTCACAGAAGTATTCAAAGGCATATTTCAGAAATCCTCTTTCTTGATATAGGATTTCACTATGCAACCCAAGTTTATGTTTATGTAATTCAGTCTTCAACCTCTCAAGGGCTAGGATTAGGTGTGATGACCACACCCAACTTCAACAATGTTAAACTATGCCCAAAAAGTAGGAAAACTCCATGTTTATTAGAAATGGATTGACTGAGGTATAGCGCACCATAAAGTGCTGCTATGAGTATGTATTAACACAGAAAACATTCAAAGAATTTTATTAGTGAAACTCAGAATGAGGATGTATGTGTAGTCTAAGTTTGTTTTTGTAAAAGATTATTAATTTACATATGGTGAAAGCATTGAAAAACTGCTCAGGCAACTTCCAGCATGTCCCTTCTGAGTAGTGAGTTGATAGTCTTTTTTTTCCTATCACGAGCAAATATTATTTGATCTTAAATTATTTTATTTAAAACTTTTTTTCCCCATATCTACCTTTGATCCCCTCCCTGTTCCTCCCAGTCCTCCCTCAGCACCCCCCCCCCCATCTTCCCATCCATTCCCCAAGGAGGGCAAGGAATCAGTCGAGGTAGGTCCAAGTTCTGTCCATCTGTGGCAGTGCCCCCACCCCCCGAGTTAAGGAAAGGGCTCCAAGATGTCAGTTCATGCACCAGGAGTTGCCCAAACTGACTCTGCATAGGGTTTAATTCCTTTCCATGAAGGTTCCTTATTTCAGAGTTCATGAGCTCCCAATAACCCAGGTCAGTCATCTCTGTGGGTTGTTTGATCTTCTGAGACAGGTTTTTTTTTTTGTTTTTGTTTTTCTCTGTGTGTAGCCCTGGAGTTCCAGGACAGCTAGAGTCCCTTTACCCCCAAATAAAAAACAAACAAAAAAACCTAAGCCTTTGGGATCTGGGAGGTGGGTACCCCCAAAGAGCCAAAACAAACATTTTAGTACCCAATGTGGGGCTAGAATAAAGGAAAATCCAACAATCAGGCCCTGCCCTGCCTGAGTGTGCTGAACACATTTGTAGCACCAGCAGTTGGCAGAGGTAGGGGCAGACCAGAATTTAAGGTCAGCCTCAGTTATACTTGAAATCAAGGTGGGATTGGGGTAGTGGGAACCTGAATTTAAAGCAAAACACAATAAACCCTAGGCCTGGCATCTGTCAATTTTTAGGAAAGCGGCCCAGAAATTCTTAGCAAAAGAATGTTTGTCTACTCATCCTTTCTCTATAATGAATTCTGCTTTTAAGTAAAGAATGTCAAAGTCTTCGTTTAATTCTATGTTTGATTTGTTTTTAGAATACAGTATTATTTCCTGTTTTTTTGATGTGCTGACAAAATAGTTTGGTGAGAAAAGGCACTTATAGGCAAGCCCCCACACATATAAACACATAAACACACACTACAGCCCCACACACATATAAACACATATAAATACACACACACACACACACACTACAGCCCTATAATATACAAACATATCTACGTATACTATAGTCCTACACACTAAACATACCTACATATACCACAGCCCCCCCATATAAACACATACACACACTCCAGACAGTAAAAATGTTGATGTGAAATAGTTCAGCTACATTGTGAACTACAAATTATTTAGGACATTGTTCTGAGGTCCAAATAATAAAATTATAATTTTTTCTTCTCTTTTCTTTCTCTCACCCCTTCTCCTTGAACCTTGGATCCTCCTACCCCCAAATGCTGAAATATAGGTGACAACCACTACATTCTACACAAATGTGTTTTTAAAAGAATTTTCAGCCAACTGGATGGCCCATTTGTTAGAGGCACTTGCCACCAAATCTGATGACCTGAATCTCAACACTGGAGCCAACATGGTAGGAGCAGACAGCTGTAAATTGCCTCCTGACATTACACCCACACCCCCCTCCTACAAATACAGACAACAAAATTATATTGTATTTTTCAACAGTTCTTTCATCTAGAAGTTGAGCTGAGGCTCCAGTGGAAGCAGATTACACTCTGCAAAGTTCATGATCAGACAGTTTGGAAAGGACCATCATAACATAGCAAGATTGTATGAGAAAGAGGTCAAACTGGTAGGGTGACCTCACTTTCTAATAACCCCTTCTGCCAGCAGCAATCCAGTTTCTCAGCACATCACTCCCTTAAGATGGGCATTAATTGCTGCTGGAGACGGCGCCCTATAACCCAATTAGCTATTAGGTTTACCTCTTAGAGATTCTACCATCTCTCAATACCAGTTACCTTGTGAACCAAGTGTTGGAGATATAAACCACACCAATAATCAATCGATAACACCGTAGTATCTGATATGTATAGTCTGTGAGGACTGAAGGATGTATGATGAACAGCGGTCCCAAAAAGCCAAAAAGAAAAACAAAGAAAGTGAGGTTAGACCACATTTGGGGAATCACGGATAGTTCCCAGTATTCTCAGAAAACTTAAGTGGGGGGGGGGGGGGTTGTAGGTACTGCATGAAGACAGGAGCTGCAACCAAGGAAGGGGGGCTCTTTGGAAGTAGTTTCCAAATTGTAACAAAGAAACTTGTGTTGGATGTGTTTCCAGTGGAATATGGGGATTATCTGGCTCACTGCCTTGTGTCCAGAGCAGCACAGAGCCTTGGCACAAAACAGGTAATAAAAAGTGGTACACTTGGTTAGGACTGTGCCATGCTTCTCAGCAGAACCCAAATGCTGTTCTTGGGGAGGAACGCAGGCTTTGCTAACTAGGTTCTTATGCCATGCCAGGGTTTTGTTTTTGAACTTAAATGTTAAATGTCAAACTCCTCAAATTTTAACAAGTATACATTTACAAGATCTCTTGACCTATTTATCAAGATGTCTTTCAAATTCTATCTACCATAGACTTAAAAAACATCTAGATCAGTTATGTTTGGTTTCAGCTGTGAATGTAGAGAACTAGTTTTATATATAACAAATTGCTTAAAAATAATGTGTATGGCTTTTTTTCAGACTTGAATATTATACATAATCCATATGCCTCAAGTGCTTACAGAAAATGCCAATACCACCAATTTTGTCACATCCAGAGCAACCATCCTGGAAGAATGCTTTTTCTAAACTGGGCAAGACCCCAGGCTATCTTTAAAAGCTCTAACCGACAGCTGCCAGCTTCCAACCACATCTGCCTCAGTCAGGCACGAAGCTGCATCTATCTTTAGAAGCTGTTAGGAACACTTTCACCCCAAAGGTTCTTACACAGTGGTGGTAACTGGAATTTATACTTGCTAAGCAAAGCCTAGATTTTGCCATTCAGGTTGAGAAGTAACCAGGTCAAAATGATGATGAAATAATTCATGTGATAGGAAGTTTCCAAGCAAGAATCATCAGGCTTATTGGTGCCTGCCATTTCAGCTCATTTTGACACTGAAAAGCACACTTTATCTATTTTGGTATATTCAATTTGGTTTTCATTTAGTAAGGTAAAAGACCATATGTTGTCTGGATATTTTAAAAAGCATTACAAAGCCTCCTCAGGAAGTTTTGTAAAATGATCACACAGGGCCTCCTTTTTTCATGCATTTATGGGCATCAAAAAACTCATGCATCCACATTGGCCTTTTGATGATCTTGAGTATCGCAGAGCTGAACCCTGGCGACCTAACATCCTTACCTGCAGTAGTCCTACTGAGCATTTCCTTGTCACTTAAATTTTGATTTGTTCTTCTCCTCTTGCCTCCATCTCCCCAATGCTAGGATTACAAATGTGTGCCACCTCATCTGGCCCAACAGTAGTGTGCTTCTTATTCATGAGTTGTGGCAAACATTTGTCCATGAAGGATACAAGCCAAGTCTCACCACGATGCAAGGAGTAACACAAACTTTTAATCTGTATGTATACTGTTTCTTCCTGGACAGATACACAAGCACATATGATAAAGTTCAGTTTGTAAAGTGGACACAGTAAGAGCTTGACAGCTCAGACAATAAACACTGTAATGTGTTAATATACTCATCTCTCCTGTTGAACCTTTATTTAGGTAGAACTGTGCTACGGATCCAGATGAAGAGACCAGGGACCCCAGAGCAGGTAATGAACAGTGTGGCTGTGTGGTGTGATTCATGTTCTGCTAGGGTATAGCAGTACTCTGTCAAACTCCATCATGCTTCTCACTTAGAAAGGAATGTTTGGAGTAACAAAACCAAAGAAAGAGAAACCTCAAATGAGCTTGAGTCTCTCCAACAATGTCCAAATGGCACATCAATATCTGAATATACATTTTCTATAAAGGACCTTGGTGAGGAAAATACAGAGAAGCAAAGAACTTCCAGTTTTTTATTTTTTAAAAATTATTTAACACGGAAAACAGTCAAAATTTTAAAAATTAGAATGGATTAATTTACAATGTAATAGTCAACTTAAAACAGCCCCTTCACTTAGGGCCATGTAGGCCGTCAGCTCTCATTGAACAGCAGGTGTACACAGTTTATGTTCTGACCCTATTTGACAGCATGGAAATAACAGTCTTACAGCCTCACCACCCTCCTTCTCTCCAGAGTTCAAATCCTTGATTAGAGCAGGTCTCAGGCTTAACCCAGCTGTATATATATATATTTTAAAACAACTACAACTAATCTCATGAGAACACTCTTTAAACAATTCTTTAAAAAAAAAAAAACCCAAAACCAAACACCTTAAAATAAATTTGCGGCACATTAGGCAGCTTAAAGAAATAACAAAAATAAAAACTATCATTTAAGAATTATCATCTCTCTCTTTAAAAAACCAAACCAAACCAAAACAAAACAAAAAAACCCAAACCTACCCAGGAAAAATGTTTTCTGTCTAACTCTGCTTCTCAGAATTAGCAGAGATAATTATATGAGGCCAAATGCACCATTTTCTGATCCTTGGCTGTAGCTGCCAGCTTGAGAAGATAAGACTAAGCTCACACATTCTGGAATGGGGAAAACACACATTTCTCCTTATAAAGTTTTTGTCTATCTTCATATTCAAGTCATGAGAAGTTCACAGCAGTTAAAAAGCTAATTGTACAGCTGGCTGGCTAAAACCAACGCACACCCACTTCATACACTAGTGAACACAGTACCGTGTCACCAACTACCATACTGCTGGAGCAAACAGCAATTGACAGCTTTACACAGATTAGGTATCATATCTCTTAGAACACTTCATTTTCATATTCTCCAATGTGTGAACAAAGCTTAAAGTAACTAACTGCCTTAAAGGAATAGGTTCATTTGTAACAGCTGGCCAGGCACTTAAATTCAGGAAGAGAGGCTTTGCAATTTTGAGGTAAACCAGAACTATCTTTAGTAACCACACATTTAAAATCCACTTTTTGATACGATACTAACTGAACTTACTCAGCTTTTAAGTTTGTCACTGCTGTGCCAAAATCTAAACCCTGTGGGACATAAGCTACCAAGAGCATATGAAGCCTGAATTGGCTCCATTTGTATACTTCTGTGTTCAGAACATACTGGAGACCAACTATAGATATATAGGTATATAATCAAAAGAAGCCAAGGAGTAACTTTCTCCCTAACAGGACACTAAACTTAATATACTGTTTAGGTATACATCACCGGTCACACACACCTTAAAATAGAACAAGCCGAGGTAACAGCCACAGCAGCTTCAAGGTGACTGAGCAATGCTCTAAAAGGCAGCATAGGAATACAAACCCCACCTGAACTGTCCCAGCATTAGCACTGAGGAGCACAGTGTATGTTTCTTTCCTCTTCAGAATTAGTTCCAAGGTGATGGGCAATTTGCTAAACCAGAAAAATTCATATTAGAAAGTAAAGGATCAGCCAGGTGTGGTGGAACATGCCTGGACTCCCAGCACTTGAGAGGCTGATGCAAGAGGACTAGTGTTTGAGGCCAGCCAGAACTACACAGCAAGGTCTGCCATAAACCCAAGAAGCCCAAGGATCTCAGAAGGTTTTTAGGTATTATAAGAACAGAAGGGAAAGTGGCCACTTTGGAATTAGTTTCTTTTCTCTCTCTCTCTCTCTCTTTTTTTTTTCATTAGAATTACTGTGCTGGATTTACATATTTATCACAAAAACCAAAACCTACTAATGAATTACCAGGACATTACCTGCAAATGGAAATACTCTATACACCAACCATTAATGGCATTTTACATTCTTTTCTCAAACAACAAAGGATACCTCTTGATTTGAATGAACACATCAGCTTTTTAGTTATTTGGCAAAACTAAGTTATTGACACATTTTAAATAAATACAAAGCTATATAGGTTAAAAACCAGTTATCTGACAGGGAAAAGAGATGGAGATATAAGGACCACACTTTTATCCTGGCAGCACTAACAGCAGACAACAGACAAAAGTCTATGAGCAGAAAAATAACAAGCAGGGAACAAACATGGGTACATTTTTTTTCTGTGATGCTAACTGACTTGTTCAAGTTTTTAAGCCATGATCCTGGTCCATTAGCACCATGGTACATTCAATTAAAATAACTACTCAAGGCCCTGTGATGTGACCTGCTATAGGATGAGGGAAGGAGGCTAATGAGAAGGGGACTAAGGGAAACCCATCTCTCTCTCTTTCTCTCTCTCTCTCTCTCTCTCTCTCTCTCTCTCTCTCTATATATATATATATATATATATATATATATACACATACACACACACACACATATATATGTCATGAAGAAATGCAGCAAAGACATAATCTGTCTGCTAATAAACTATATTTGAAGTTGGAAGAATCATGGTTCATAGCTATAAAGTAATAATATCATACCAGTTGTTATAGTATTTAACTAACTATAGATGGAGAGTTTCTTGGCATGACCCAAATTTGATTTTAATGGAAGTTCATTGAAGACTAGAATATCAGTAAACTAGAAGAAATTACAAGTATTTATAGGCAGTAACCTACCCCCAAAAAAGATTAGATAAGAATTAAGTAAAATTACTCATAATCGTTTCAGTAAGTCTTTCTCCAGGGAGAACCCCAAACAGGAAAACTCTTTCATGTACACAGACATGGCATGTGCTATCAGGTGGACACAGCTTTCCCTCAAAGGATGGCTCACAGTCCCTTTCCTACACGATGGATCTTCAAACATCTCTCCCCACTTAGGAACTTGTAAAGGAAGCCTACAGATCACTTTCAGGAAAAAGGCACTGTTGTGAAAGTTGGACTTAACTTTATGAAGCTGACAAGACTAGGGTGGACTCTGGTCAGCGCTCATGTTTACATAAGCACAAAGCAGATGCCACTCTACAGAATAGAGCTGATCACAGTACAAACCAGCCTGTCAGCAACATTATATTCCTGGGAAACAGTAATTTATGACATTCCCCCAAAACTAACAAGGCCAAGTTCAACAGTTAGGGGGAGGGGAAAAAAAATCACTAGCAGTTGTGAGCTTAAGAAACAGTTGTCAACAAAATTGCATGGCTATAGTTGGCTCTCTGTTTATCAACCCGGCTGGCAGAAGCATATTTGCTTCTAAGGAGGAGAACCCCAGTCAGAAAACTGGGGAAGAACAGGTGCATTTCTCTGGTCAGACAGCCAAATGAGGAGGTAGTTATTCCGAGGAGGTCTCAGGTTAGATGGCTGTGCTTGTCTACTGAGTCAGGGAAGCATGAAGCAGGAGCTTTGATGAGATGCAGACAGCAGCAGGAACAGGTATCCTCCAGGGATGTCAGAACCAGGGCATCAGTGCAGCTGAAAAAGGTGGGAAGTATGAGAAACAAGGGCCAGAAACTAAGCATGAATCAAGACATTCCAAACTTGTCTTACCTTGAAAGTGGCTCTTTTCTCATGACTGAACTTTCAAAGGGTCTAGAAAAGAAAACAGTATCATTTCTTTTCTATATTGTAAATTTTCATTCAAACTCTTGTCCATTTCACAAACACGTTATACATAGGTCTCAAATTCCTAATACTACAGATAGAAAATGTGGTAGAATAAATGCTGAAAGAATAAATTACACGTTTGCACTCTCTGAAAGAGTGCCATAGGGATCCTTTAAATGTGTGTCTGTGATGTGTGTTGGTGCTTGTGGAGACTAGAGGAAGGGCTCTGAAGTCCTTGGAGATGGAGTCCTAAGTGGCTGTGAGCAACGTAACATAGATGCTGGGAAGAGCAGTGTTCCTAGTCACTGAGCCATGTCTCTAGCTCCCAGGAAAGTTATTTTCTAGTTACAAATACATGAAAACTCATTTAAATGGCAAAAGACAGTAATGCTCACACTATCCGAATAGCCCAATACTAGTAGATAGAGTTATGGGAGAACGTGCTCACCTTATTACATCACCACACAGGGCAACCCCATACAACCTTGAGTGCCATCATCATTGATGTTGGTCTTTTTCATTCGGTACTGGCGTATCTCCCTTACTAGTGTGTAGAAGGCATCTTCCACACCCTGCAAAAATAAAAAGGATAAAAGAAAACAAAAAATTATCATCCAAATTGTAAACTCTTACTTACATATTGTGTGGATTCAATACTAAAATCAATAGTCAATAAATTAGGGTGACTTAAAGAGATGGTCCCCATAGATTGATTTGTCTGAATGCTTGGCCCATGGTTAGTGGCACTATTAGGAGGTGTAGCCTTGCTGGAGGAAGTTTGCCACTGTTCAGGCAGGCTTTGTGGCCATCACACAGTCTCCTGCTGCCTGTAGATGATGATGTAAACGCTCAGCTCCTTCTCCAGCACCATGTCTACCTGCATGGTCTCCACATTCCACTATGATAATGGAATGAATGTCTGAAATTGTAAGGAAGCCTCGATTCCTTTATAAGAATTGCCATGTCCTGGTGTCTCTTCACAGCAATAGAATTCCTGAGTAAGACAACTAGGAAGAAGACACTAGCCCAGCATTCCCAGGGGATTATACTGATAGGCTGATAAAGGGCAATGTGGGGGCTCAGAACAGACTGTAACTACCAAAGTGAGGATTCCCTTCAGTAGGGTTAAGCCCTCAAGGGGAGTGCTGATAGAACATCGATTCATACTTACAAGTATGTTTAAGTTCTTCACTAGAAAGAGTTGAGCTTATTAATGCAGGAATAAAAATGCTACAAAATAGTGTTCATGGGGAAGGGGGTGGCAGACAAGACACACAGAAGATCACCAAACACCCAAATCCAGCCAACCAAAATACACCAGAAAACCATTACAAAGAACAGGGACAACATACACCTCCACCACACTTGACCAACCAACTCTCTCCGCCTTAAAACAAACCCTCACACCGCTCAAATCTCTAGCATACCTGTCGGGTCTTGGCTGAGGTTTCAATGAATGGAATTCCATAGCTCTTGGCCAGCTCATGGGCTTGCTTTGTGTCAACTGTCCTTGTTGGCAAGTCACACTTGTTCCCTACCAGCACCATAGGCACATCATCAGAGTCTTTCACTCGCTTGATCTGCTCCCTAAAACAGAGAAATCAGTAGATCATAAGAAAAATACACTTTCTGAGAGGAATAAACTGGTAGGGCAAGAGAAGGTGGTAAGTCCTTTTAGCTTTTATTACTCAGCTTACAAATTCTTAAAAGACTTATTCATAATACAACTATAGACCTGTAAGATAAGGATGTCAGTTTAGACTTCATGTAGTAGCCCTAATGAGGCTGTGTCTACTTATTTTACTTCCTAGCTGGCTCCTATATCCAGACACATGTCCTCATTAGGCTTCTACAATTTCCAAAAAATTTGTCTCTGATTTCACTGGAAATTAAAATAGTACTTCAGATTATGTTTAGAATTTATAGATTTAGAGTTTATAGATTCTTAATGACATAAATCTTAATCACTCTTTAAGATGGGCAGTACCCTAATACTTTCCTCAAACAAAATATAGCTAGAAACCCAAGATAATGTAACACCAAGAAAATTCTAGATTTGTCCTTAATAAATGTGTGTGCATGCAGGCATGTGCACAGATCTGGAACTACCAAGGATAGTTTAAAAAAAAAAAAAAAAAAAAAAAGGGCAGGGTTTCTCTATGTAGACCAGGCCAGGCCTCAAACACAGGGATCAGCACACCTCTTCCTCCAGAGAGCTGGAATTAAAGGTATACACCACCACACCTGGCAAAGATAGCTTTCTTTCCATTGTCACATCCACAGAAAGCATTTGGTACATTCTAGAAGTTACTGTTTTAGATTCTCTTGACAAAGAACTTTTTGTGATAATAGAAACTGGTATCCATCATTGACTGTCACAGTTGCTTCTGTGACCAAGGAACGAATTCTTCAGTATGTGTAAATGCAGAATAACCATATGGCTATTACACAGCTTACTATTCTAGACTCTACCCAAGGAGATTTCAGTCACATACCCCAACTGTACCCTACTGGTTATCTATAAAACTGCTTTGGTATAATGCCAGAACCCTTTGCCACTCCCCAGCCTCAAACACAAAACAAAACAGAAACCCCAAAACCAACCTGGGTAGTGGCAGTACATGCCTTTAATCCCAGCAGGCAGGAGGAAGCAGAGGTAGGTGGATCTCTGAGTTCAAGGCCTGCTTGGAGTACAAAGCTCTGATTATTACATAGAGAAGCCCTGTCTAAAACATAAAAACAGAACAAACAAAACTTAAAAAAAAAAAAAAAAAAAATCCCATCTAGGGTAGCCTTGAATTCTTGTCTAGGCTTCCCAAGAGGCAGTTGCCTATCTTAAGGATACTGTAAACCAGCCTAAATACCTGGAGCAAGTTGCTGTTGGTCACTACTGTTCCTACATTATTTAGTCTTCTGTGAAGATGAGACAAGTTCTTCTCAATGTCAGCACACCTTTAAGCAAGTTATTTCCAGCATCTGACTACAGCTATCCTGTCTGTAGTATGTCTGATGAAGATCATCGAGGTATCATGCTATTTCAGAACAAGTTCACTGAATTTTCTCTTCACCTTTTCTTAGGCCTATTTCTATAATCAACATTATTTTGCTGTACTATATGCATGCCATGGTGCAAATGTGGAAGTCAGAGGATGGGTCCTTCCTTTGACCATGTGAGGTTCAGGGACTGAACTTAAGTCATCAGGCTTGGTGGCAAGTGCCCTTACCAACTGAGCCATCTTGTTGACCCCACTATACATATACACAAGATGTTTTAAATAAGTGCTCAATCAGAGAAAAAAGTTATCTCTTGGTATCTAAAGGTAATAGTTTTAAGATTTTGTTACCCCACAAAGAACACCCCCCATGTGGGTGCTGGTGTGGGTCTCTGAAACAGTAACCAGCGCTTTTAACCCTTGAGTGTCTGTCTCTCTAGCCCTGCAGGAGGTATTATCTCATAATAAATTCAAAAACAAGAGACCCAAATTTACTATTTTGCCCTAAAGTTAAATCTTTAAAGATATTTAAAGTTTAAATAAGTTTAAAATTTAAGTTAAAGTTAAATCTCTATTCAGAACTTACTTAGCTAATTATAACAGAGTCAAGTTTCAACCTCAACAGTGCCTGAAGACAGAATACTCCTTTAAGAGAGGCCTGGTGTTTGGGGGTCTAGTTCTGCCACTCCAGGGGGGAAAAAAAAAATCACAACTCCGATTATCCAACAAATTGGCTCTGACCCCATGACTGGAAAGCAGGAATACTGGCGGGCATGATAGCACCCTGTAATGCTAGCACTGGAGGCCAAGAAAACACAGCAACACTCTGTCTCAAAATATAAAATGAATAAACAGGAATGTAGGAAGAACCCTTAGGGCCCATCTAGTTTTAAAGCTTTACAGTTCTATGGGAAAAGGCCATCTCTATGTTCTTTGGCTTTGCTATTTATTACCTCCTCTGCTACTCAGCTGCATGCTTCGTTTACATATGAATAGTACAGTAACCCTATGCCACACACAGGAATATTTACTTTCAGTGATAAACAGATTCTTTTCCTTTCTTTTTAAAATGAAGCTTGAAACTGGGGTCTCACACTTGCTAAGGTTAGTGCTTTACCACTGAGGACAGCTTCAGACCTTACAACCCCAGATCCTCTCACACAACCTAACAGTAAGTTACATACCTAACAGAAAAAGGTGCCAGTGAGCTAGCTCAGTTAGTGGGCAAAGGTGCCTACTTCGTAGCCAAGATCCCAAAGACTGATGGAGAGAACCATCATTAGCTGTCCTCTGATTCTTGTGGCACACTTGTCTCCACCTCTACAAATAATCAAAAATGTAAAAAGTTGCATCCTAAGTTTTTCTTCAGAAAATATTCCCAGTACCTGTAGAGGTTAATATCTGCAAATGATTTGCTATTGTTGATGGCAAACACGCAGAGGAATCCTTCGCCTGTCCTCATGTATTGGTCTCTCATGGCACTGTACTCTTCCTGTCCAGCTGTGTCCAGTATGTCCAACAGACAAGTCTCACCATCAATAACCACTTGTTTTCGGTAAGAATCCTGGGAATATGAAAGGCAAGGAGGTGGGGCATGGACACCAGAGGAATATAATTACTGAGGGTAAATCAGTCTGACAAGGACAACTCTCTCTAACACAAGCACACACATGCATTCCTGCCCTAGAGAGACAGAGGCAGGTGGATGAGTATTTCAAGACCAGCCAGAATACATAATGAGACCCTATCTCAAAAATGACAAAACAAAACTCAAAGCCAGCCTGGGCTATGAGCTTAGGAACAAAATAATAATAATAAACCCAAATCATTAACAAAAACAATAAACTCCAGAAACTTCAGATATAGCTTTACTGCAACAATCTTACCTTTACTATATAATATTCCCACATTTGGAAGGCCTTATCTCTGGTGCTGGAAATGTGCTTATATGATGTTCCATGATTATATATAGTTCTGTGAATATATTAAATTATAGCCTCTGAAGATATCATAATTTGTCTGACACCTCTGTATGGTAGAACAGGCTTACACTGAAAAAATTCTTTGTTATTTTGTAAATAAGGCCTCACTATGCAGGTCAGACAAGCCTTGAACTTCAAACCTCCTCCCCCAGCCTCTTGAATGCTGGACTTTACATACACCTACACCAAACCCAGTAAGGTAATAGAAATTTAACATCATGAAAAATGAGACTCAGATTTAGGTGATATTTCTCAGTATTCCATAATAAAACTGCAGAGATAGAATTCCTACACACAATGAATAAAAATCGCAGTGTTTCTATCACAGCTCAGTTTAGAACACCTCAAGAATAAAAAGTGGAGACTATTACAGAGCTGAGTCCTATTTCTGCTCTATGCTTATGATCTACAAAATTTTTCTTTGTAATCTACATTATTTAACAGCTGCAATATTTGAAGAAACACAATGAACCCAGCCTAGCACTGCATATGCAGCATTTTATAAACTGCTAAAAACTGAATACTTTAAAAGGAAATCTTTAGTAAGCATGAAATTCTTCTACAAACTCTTTAAAAAAAATTATTGGTTTTGGAATATAGTACCTAACACCTCATTGCATTCTCTCTTTTCTTTCAAAGAACAGAAAGAGGATACAGGTAAGTGAAAGCCAAAAGTGAGAGCCAGGGCTGGACGGTGGATTGGGCCTCACCTCTATGGTGGGGTCATATTCATCCACAAAATGGTTCTGGATTAACTGGATTGTCAAAGCACTTTTCCCAACACCACCTGCTCCAACCACCACCAGTTTGTACTCAGTCATTTCACACCAGCAAGAACCTGTAGGAAAGCAGCAAATTCTGATTAAACTGGAAAGCCAAACCTACAGTACTTGAAGGGCTTCTATAATGAGTTACTAAAATCAGTTTCAAAAACATCCATTTGATAAACGTGGCCTTCCACTAAATTCAAACACAAAAATACCTGTGAGGCCAGAGCTTCTTGGATTTAAAACCAGCATATCCTTTTCAATCAAACTCGGCCCCGCCCTCAAACTACGGGACAGGTAGCCCCCTTCCTATTCCTCTTGCAAATCCAAGCTCTGGGGTCCTCCTGCCACTACCACTTCCCTAAACTCTCCTTTCTGGCTCCAAATATCACCCTACGGACTGCCGGACTGCCGCAACCAGCGAGGGTCCCCCATTCAGGCCTTTGTCTCCAGCTGGCTGAGTCTCTGCATCTTCCTGCACCCTCCAGGAGTCCACACGCTGGGGATTCCCATGCTACTCAGATCAGGGACCTTACCTTATGCTCTATTGACCCCGCTTCGGGAGGTTCTTGGACCTCAACCTGCGAAACTGTTGGAGACCCCGAAATCGCCATGAACAGCCCCCACTCGGGAGCGGCACTTCCGGCCCCACCCGCTACGCAATCAGTAGGCGCCCACGGAACGAGTCTCCGCCCCGGCCACGTGTGCCAAGGACCTAGGCTGGTGGCTGGCCACACCCAGTCCCAGGCCTCCCACCCCGATTTCAATAATGAAAGCGCTGGGTGCTAGTGTCTCAAAAATCAGTAAAACTTTATTCGCTTCCATTCTTTCGCCATTAACAGAAAAACGGAGAAAGCAAAAATGTTTTGTGTTTACAAAGATAAATGGCCTCTTTACCCAGAGATCAAATACTCAAATGACAACGGGGAAGATGAAAGCGCCCTCCCCCACAACCCCTGAGCTGACTCTTGTCATCTTTAGACAAAAAGCCTTCACTCCATTTGCCAGAGACCCTGTTTGGGGCCAATTCAAGACAAGGGCCAAGAAATCAGGCGAATCCATTCCCGTGATACAAAGTTGAACAGAAGCTACACCAAGGATCAAGTGGCTGTGTTCCAACGAGACACTGGATCCAGGAGGCTACTTATAAAAAAAACAGGATTCATTTCAGGCACAACTTTTTTATTTTTTTTTGTTTGTTTGTTTTGTTTTTAAATCAGTAAAAGAAACTGGGTCCTAGAAGCTGCAGTGATCTAAGCAGCAGCAATTTTGTGCATTCGTCTTTTGTTTAAATACGTTTAAATTATCACACTGCTGGCACACTTCATTTGCATGAAATTCTGCACCATACATACTAATTGTAGTAAAGTTATTTACCCCCCATCCCAGGGGGGGGGAAAAACCTACTCTGGAAGATAATTTTCACTGAAATGTAATCAAACTCGTAAGTGGATTGTGACAAGATTATAAATGATATGAAAATAACATTTTAACATTTGGCCTTCAACTGAAGAAAATCGTTTGCTATATAAATTTTTGCAATTTTTAAAGGTAATATATTCTACCTTCATATGGTCCTCAGAATTAAAGCATAATGAACAGGAAAGAAAAGGAAAAAGAATGCGGCTGAGTGCTAAGTCATGAAGGTAGAGTATATACTGAATACAGAGTGCAGAATTTCATAGGGCCAACCAGGTAACAGTCTGTATTGTTCATTTACATAGGCGAAGTAGAATTTGCAATTACCAGTTGCGTTAAATGCACCAAATAAAGCTCCTAAATTGATACTATAAGGCGCCACCTTAAGTTTCCCAGGCTGCAACTGTGCATAATTTTAAAATGGTTTCTTAAATTTATTTATTTTTTTTTAAACATAACACGAGGAAGGTGTTAAAACTGGTGTAATAGCTCAATAGAATAAGTATTCCAGATTTTAGGAGGGATGAAGAGAAAGATATTCAGAACCCTTCACCAGAATCCCCCCAACTTGACCATAGTGGATTAATGATGTGCTTTGTGGGTGTGGTTAGTCAATGACACCAGCTTGACGGATCTTTCGTTCTGCACCAAATCCCTGTGAAGAAATAAAACAGGGAATGATTTGAGTATATGACAATCACAATATATAATTCTAACAAACTATGAAAATATTACTTCAAATTATTATATCCACTACAAACTCTTTCCTAAGAGTAAAAAAAAAAAAACTTCTGGAGTAGGCCTGAAAGCAAGAAATGCGTTTCTTGATGCGATGGCACACACCTGTAACCTACCACAGGTAAAGGAGAGGCAGAGTGGGGAATGCAAGACCCCTCTGATCTGCATTTGACTCTGTCTCAAAAATGAAAGAAAAAGAGCTTCTTATAAGAAAGCATTAGAGGTGAGTTAATGTGTCAGGGAACCCTAGCCAGTGATAATCAAGATTACAGATTGACCTCCCTCAAAAACCCAAAGGAATTATACCATTGAGTTATCTGGTCCCCTTGGCTGACGAAGAACCATTAGACGAGGAGCACTGGCATCATCCAGGGTGATATTCTTCAAGCGATTGACCAATCGATCAGGTCGAGGAGCTGCAACAGCTTTGGGGCCTTCACTGTAAGTGTGAAAAAAAAACCAACAATTGCTGGGAAGACGGCAATCTTACTGTGTAGGTTTCATACCCAAATGACTCACTTTTAATGAGGGGGGACTCTTGCCTCAAATTAAGACAGCTGGCAAGACAAGACAGAGAAGTATGGTTATATATACTTTTCTCAGCTCAGCTGCAAACCAAAAGGTACTGTGAAGAATTGTTTCAGTAAGACCCTAGACTTGTCTTCAGAGAGGCTAATTCCACTCATAAGGTAACATATGGAAAACCTTTTAAAAGACTAATATAAAGAAACAGTCCTAAGTTCCCATCTTTAAATGGAACATTAAGACTAAAAATCCTAATAGCATGCATGAGTCATGATGACTAAGGTATAAAAATTAGACATAAGCACAAGACCTAGAAATGACTTGACAGAAAAAGAGCTAATAAGCTGAATTTAAGAACAAGAACTATATAATCTCTTAATATCGAAGACAAGCACATTCAGTGCTAAAACATTACAGTTCCAAAGTGTGTCTCAGGTCAGATTTATGAGACTCAAGGTCAGACAATGACTACTAGAGGTAAAACAGATATGGCTGAAGGCCCTTGTCAGCAAGCTCAAGCCAGTCACGAAGATCGGGTTGAGACTTGTCTCAAACCAATGACCAGAGGTAAAAGACGATAGATAAAGGTAGGAAATAGTGCCCAATAAACTCTAAAAGAAAAGTAAGAAATCTGGCAATGCAGATTATACAAATTAGGGAAATGAACTAATCCAACCACAATAAACTCACCAGACTCGCCAAACATTACAGGCACTGCATTTCCCAGTGCGCTGATTAAGAATCACTGAGAATTCCACTTCATCTCCTGCCTGTAGCTCAATGCCATCTTGAACTTCTTTCACATGGAAAAAGAGCTTCTTGCTATCTCCTACTTCATAGTTAATAAAGCCAAACTAGGAAAAGAAAACACACACACACACAATTTACAACGGAAAAGACATACTACACAAAGGAAAAGTACTTCATTTTGAAAGATAATGCTAATTCTAATTAGAAAGAACTCATATAACATGGCATTAATACTGAGCGGGATACAGTGTAGAATTCATCAGGTAAGGTACACCTTTGAAATGATAGCTACTCATCTTATTGTAAGCGTGAAGACGATAGTGAGTGATAGTAATTATTAATAATCACTCTTATTTTCTTCTTGCAAATGTTGTCACTGTTCCCCCTTGTCTTCCTCCCAAATCAAAGTCTAAATAAAAACTCTATGAGCCAGGCACAGCAGTTTAAATTCCAGTACTCAAGAGGGTAGATCTGAGTTGAGGAGAACCTGGTCCATATGATGAGTTCTAGGCCAGCCAAAGCTATATAATGGAGTGAAAGATTAAATAAATATTGACTGATGACCATCAATTTACCAAAGGACAGATGCAGATCCAGAGACATAGCACTTAAATTACCTGATCTTTCACACACTCCACAGTGGCCCTGCGAAGGGGTGTGATGTTGTAGGCCATAGTTTGTGCATTTTGGCCAAGAACACACAACTGGAATTTGACACTCTCTCCTTTTTGTAGGCAATCCCCTTTGTTGGCCATCCCAACTATGCCAAATGGATACACTTCACCTTTCATATCCCCTGTAAGCAAATGGGGAAGTCTAAATATACAAACTAAAAATGCAATTTGTTACCTTATAAATTTTTTAAGCATGAAACCTTTGCCTTAAAATAGGAATCTTAAATGTTAAAGATTAATTTGAAAGCAGAGGACAAAAACAAACTTTAATAGCTCAAGTGACTAACTCCTAAAATGCATTATGAACCATCCAGCCAATAATACTGACCAGGTGGCAAATTAGGAAGGCATAGGTAAACCAATACATAAATAAATAAATCTAATATCCAAAATTCTTTGTTATGATCCAGGCTCCTTATAAAACAAACTCTCTTCTCAATTGCTCTAATCCCCCTCCCCACTCTGCACTGTAACAATAAAGTGACCTAGAGATAGAAGTTTAAAAAAAAAAAAATCTGGGTGGTAGTGATGCACTCCTTTAGTCCCAGCATCTATGAGTTCAAGGCCAGCCTGGTCTATAGAGCTACTTCCAGGAAATCTAGAACTGTTACACAGAGAAACTGTCTCAAAAACCAAAGACAACTGATAGATGGCACAAGTTAACAGCCTACATTTATTTGTCAGGTGGAACATTATTTGGGTCACAAAGTCAATTCCTATTTGAAGGGTTATGATGGGGGAGGGGAAATGCAACAGTGGGTTTTCATATAAAACAATTTCTAAGAACCTTATGAGATAAAACATGGCTATCAAGGTTTTCTTTCTACAAATAAACTGTTCTCCTGTACTTTACATTCTTCCTCACAGATGATACAAGGATTTCTTCTCTTTATGAGACATTCCATCATTAGAGTGACTGTTTCAACTATTCCATCATTATTTAACCCTCTTATCCTAATTATTCAGCATTCCCTAGTATTTCTACACTTATTTGATGCATATTTTTCAAATAAAGTTGGCCTTTCTGTGTGATGGCTATTGGGAAAAAATAAGTACCAACACTCTGTCTGTTTGAAGATGGGAAAAATATTATAGAAGTAAAAAAATAAAGAGAGCCAACACCTGGAGGATCCTAGATGCTTCAGGAAGTGAAAGTAAGTATCCATAATAAAACAGAATGGTTATTAACACAAATGACTAGTGGATTAAACAAAAAATTATCATCATTCAACATCAAACATTCAGCACAGCAGTCATTTGTTCACAGATTAATCTAGGTTGACCTCATTTTCAAGGATTAAATAAAATTAAGCATAAAAAGGGAGTCCCTTTTAAATTCAGCTTCCAAAAACAAGCAAACAAAGAACCCTGAAAACAGATGCAATAGAGCAGGGATGTGCTTACCCTCCTCCACAATCTCAATCATTCCTTGGTACTCAATCTGTGTTGGATCAACACCTCTCAGAGGACGAATGACTTTACCAGAGTAGACAGTAGGGTTAGCTTCCTCAGTAATGCCATTCACTACAAAACAGATGCACACATCATTTTCAGTCAGAAATGTGGTGATATACTGTACAATAAAGTCTCTCTGAAAATCAGAGGGCTGAGTGGCTTTAATCTCAGCACTCAGGCAGCAGAAATAGCCAGATCTGGGTTCTAGGACAACCCTGGCTACACAGAGAAAACCTGACTTGTAAAACAAACCACCAATAATCAAACATATTTTTGTTCTTGTCTCTTCTCTTTTTTACCTCACAAAAAATAAGCATAGAAGATCAGGACTTGTCTGGTTTCCCTCACAACTCTATCTCTACTGCAAACACATTGTATGTACTTAAGATACCTGTGGAATTTAAATGGATGGCATTAGCAGTCCTATCAAGATAAAGTATTGTTTGGGAAATTTAGATGAAGATAGCAGTATAAAATGTCAAGTGCTATATCCACCCACAACACAGAAGCCAACCCTCTTCCCAAACCAGAGAGAAACTCTCCATCAGCTAAGATTGTCTTCATTTTTACATTTAGACCTACAATTCTCCAAAGTAGTCTATTAGGAAAATGCCTATTTCCCTAACAGCATTAAGAAGTATTTATATTATATAGAAAATGTATAATACATTTCTGGAATTATGAAGGGGGGGAAAAAAAAACCCTGGAGAGTTAAAAAAAAAAAAAAAAATTTAATCATTCTAAAGATGGTCAGAAATACATACTTCCCCATTCCACTCCAAAATCAGATGCAAGCCAGGCATGTTGGCACACACTCAAGGAGGTGAAGCCAATGGTTTTTTTTTTTATTTTTTTAAATCAACACAGTCAGTTCTAGGCCAGTTCAAGACTACAGAGTGAGGCTATGTTTTAAACTCCCCAGCCCCCCAAGTTGAAAATGCCATCTCTTCAATGTTACCCAAATCAAGAAAACTTGCTAAAATACAGTCAAGTCCAGAATTTCAGAAACCCAAGGTGGGTAAAATCATGAATCTCTGACAGTCAAGATGGATACCACCTGAGAGCAAATGTTACAGAGCACAGACTCCTCCTCCTCCTCTCCCACCCTATCTACTATCTTCCATTCTAAGCATAAGATGAATAGGAATCACAATTCATTACCTGAATGAGTTTTGTTTACTTTCTCAGCACTGACTTTATTGCCTTTGCCTTTGGACAAGCTGTATTCAACCATATCTCCCAGTTCCAGGCTATCAACATCACCAGAAAACTCACTAGAAGGAAGGGAAAGAGGCCATGACTACCATCAACAGTAGCAAGTAGCCTTTAACATTCATGACAACTCCGCTCATATCCAACACTGTGTTTTAAGGTATTGACTCATTAAATCCTTAAACAGACCCAAAACAAAATAATAAAACCCTATTAAATAAGATATCTTGTAATCTAGCTTAAGATAATGAAAAGAAACAAAGAGGTCAATACATTTGATTGAAATAATTTAGGTATTAAACAGCAGAACCTGAAATCAAACTAAAGTATCTGGTTTAAAGAACCCACAGTTTACACTATGTGCTATAAGGGTGTATATCAAATCACATCACTCTGGTACCGACATTTATAACAAAACAGTATTCTTTTATTGAAGAAGAAATATGAAAAGGCAAGTAAGCACATTTCTGTTATTGGCAGACGACTAACTTCTGTATACATTTTGTCATAATTATAAACAGAAAAACTGGATCTCAAAAAATTAGCAAAAATTATCAACTGATTTAAATTTGTAGAAACTTTAATGCAAAAGAATATGAATAGTATACTGCCTAAAAGGCATTTCTTACCTATAATGGAAAAATATTTCCTTATCATGATTAGCTGTTTCAATAAATCCAAAATTATCTTTCAGAGTTGCCACATAACCCAAGAGCCTTTTAGAGTTAGAATTACGACCTAAAAGTCTCACACAAGTTGCAATCTGCTGTCCAGGCCTCTGTTTGTCACTAATACTAAATTCAACCTACAAAAGAGGTACAATATTAGTATCACTGTCACTTCTATGTCAAGTCTTGTAACTCTAAAACCACACCCGAAATACCCACGCACCATTTTTACTCCAGATCTCTTTTCTAATTACTTTAATAGAATAATTCCCAGAAAAACACTTGAAGTCTCAACTCATTTTTCATAAAGGATTAAAGCTTTACCCCTACAAGCTTTAACACTACAAGAGTCTATGTAGTGTTAATCACTCTAAAGGCAGGCTGTCTGAAAAAGCAGACAATGTAAATCTTTGGTGTAACTTTATACTGGCTCTATTTGGTAAGTACTTTAAGCTTTCCTGTGGATACATTTAACTGTATCTAATGATTGTACACCTTGCCTCTGGAGTGCTAGAGTTACAGGGTGTATCCAGCCCCATCAGTCTCTAAAAATAGCTCATGCTTAAAAACTCTGTATTCAGGAAGTTTTAGGAGCTCACAAGACCCTGTTTTAATTATATATTTAACCTTTCAAGTACAAAAATACTTCCGACAACTCAACAAAATTTAAAACACCCATCAGGGCTTATGATTAAGATGATAACCATGAACTTTTCTTCAACTAGGAATTATCTTGCCTTATCTCCTATTTGAGGAGAAGTAGATCCTTCCACATCCTTGGCTTGAAAAGCAATAGTCAGTTTCACCCCACAGTCATCATACGCAATAATGCCATCTTCTGCCTCCTAAAAAATAAAAACATAAAATATTTATATTATTTATGCAAATAAAGATCCTTAAGAACACTAACAAATTATAACAACAAAAAGGAATAATTAACTATAGTACTTAGCAACCCTTAATACAAAGAACTGGCAGAGCCACAGAAATTTATTTTAGGACTCTCTAAATAAACAAGGTAAAATACATGAATAAAAGGTATGCCCGCCTTCACTCAATCCACTATTACTGAGCCTTTTCAGTTTGATCAGAAATTAAATATCTACTTCCAGACAAGAGAAAAATTTTCACAGGATAAAGCATAGTCTAATGTTTCTAAGTAGCGGCTGAATGATCTTCTTTACTATCCCACAGCACTTCAGGGTTTGGCCACTAATATCAGTGTGAAAGAAATTAATTTGGTTGAAGAATTAACACAAATCAAAGTACTTGATAGAATGTGATGACATACTAGTATTTCCACACTAACAACTTTCACACACACATCTTATATACAACCTGTACACAAATTACATTATTTTTGTAGTTTAACACCATTTCTACAAGAATAGTGTCTATATAACTAACCTGTTTTCTTCCCTATACCCCACATCTCACAATTATTACATATTCAAAACCAGTCCACTTATGGTTTCCTACAATTCACATTCTTTATAATTATTTATACAGTAATTTATTAAACACAATTTATCAGACAGGCATTTGTATTAGCAAAACCATCTTCCCAGTAACCTGGATGTCTTATGGTTAAATAAACCACAGTACCAATCCATTACAATGGCCTCTTGGTAGTTATTTTAAAATGATTTGCCTTCTAGTAATTCTCTCATGTACCTTATAATTGACTACCCTATAGTAGTCAATTACGCTATACTAACAGCATTATTTTCTTCAATTAAAAGCCTGAAGCCATTCCCCAACTGACACTCTTCAAGTACACAAGTTTAAGTTCATCTTTAAACTTAGCAATCATCAATGCTCTTCCCCTTCAACCAAAACCAAAATACATCTGCTTTCTAAAAAATCCTTCCTGCCCCCTTTCCTTTATGTATATCTCTTTTCTGTGAGAAATGTCCTTTAATATATCCACATACTAAATGCCAACTCTGTAACAGAACCATCCCAGACCTTCCTAGTTATTTATTTCACCAGAGTACTTTCATAAACTTACTTGTGTATGAGAGGAGGGAGGTTGCTGGGAATTTAATTTTACTGTTATGGCAAATATACATTGCTTAACAACCCCAATGTCTCTGGGACTATAGAAAAATTTATATCCTATAAGAATCTTCTGTGCAACTCAACATATTTGTGAAAGCAGAACTTAGACTTCTGCATAGTAAACAAACTTGTTAATAAATGGAAATAGCAATATAAATGAATGAGATATATCCAATTTGGAAACCTTTAACTACTTTAGAAGTAAGGGCTTTTGATGAGTGGTTCTTAAATGAGGTGGTTTTGCCTCCCACACTTCCTTTGGCAACTCCTGGCGACATTTTTGTCTGACATACTGGGAAGAAGCAAGGCTAAAACACCCCACTTGCAAAATGTCTAAGACGATGAAGCTAAGAAATGTTTATATTACAGATACTTTAAAAACCAAGCTTGACTGAATCCTCTACATAGCTGAGAATGACTGAACTCCTGATATTCAGCCACCACCTTACAAGTGTTAGACTCATACACCAGTACTATCATGACTGGTGTATGGAAAATTTAAAAAAGGAGACAATGTTTTATTATGTGGACTGCATTGAATCTGTAAGCAAAGATAAAAGACATACAAACTAATTGGATCACATAACACTTACCTTGTCTTTGCTTTTATTTGGGCTTGTGGTTTTAGGATTGGAAAAAGTGGCTTCTTTTTCTACAGTGCCCAGAAAACGATGATCTGAATGGGAATGGAATGAAACCGTGCCCTTGGGAAGTTTTTTAATCCTAATAGCATGATTTCTTTGGGCAGAGAGCATATCCTACAAATAAAGCAAAAATTAATTTTAAAACTACAAAAGAGACAGCAGAAAGCCACCCCAACACTTTCACCAACAACTACTCACAGGAACCACAGTAAATTCCACTTCATCTGCAATGTGGAGCTGGTTCCCATCTAGAATTTCACTGAAGTGGAAGAACATACGAGCATCACGATCCACACACTTGATGAAACCAAAGCCATCTCTCATGGCAGCAATCACACCCTAAAACCAAAATAACAGTTTTACTAGTTGTGCAGCTTGTCAAAAACCAAAGTTCAGAATCACCATCAAGTTGAATTTATTCCATCAAAGAACCAATCTGAATAGTCTATTAGCTTTGGAATTTTTTTATTAAACACAGGTTAATTTCAACACAGTATTTTTTCTTCTTAAAAATATCTTTATGAATCCCATGTCAAATTTGGGCTGCCCATCTACATATACACTGGAGCCTGACCAACTTTCAAAAATGTATTTTAACCCCTGTAATTTTGACAATTTCCAGATGCCACTCTGTGGCAAATGTACATTACAAAACTCTTAAGTCATATAACCATATAAATATCATATTTCATAAAAAGCCAAATGATAGTACAACATAAGAATTTCAAATATTTACTAATATACCTCATGAATAAATGACAAAAACAATACTACTACTTCAAAATCTTGTATGAATTTAGGTACAGAAACTTGAGATGTAAATAAAAAGACATAATATTCTGTTTCTTCCCTATTTTTCTTTTTCTCTGTATAAAAATGCAGGCTTTGTGGACCACTGTATCCACAGGACTTGGAACATGCAAGGCACTAATGTTTACTAGAATAACATGAATTTTTTTTATCCATCTGTCAATTGCACACTGCAATTTATTTACTGCAGAGATAGATAAGTGCTAGTTTTGAATATGATCTGAATACTTTGACATTTAATCCTTGCTAAACTCCTGATGATAACCAGGATATATACTTTATACCATAAGGCATAAAACAGGCCCTGAATTTGGAAAGACTTGTTCTTGTAGGACTCTGGTTTGGTTCCAGGTACCACATAGCAGCTCACAACCAACTTAACTCTAATTCCAGGAAATCTGATGCCCTCTTCTGGCCTCTGTGGGTACCAGACACACGCAGTACATACATACAAGCAAAACTCACACACATTAAACAAACAAAAAAAACCCAAACAAGCAAATAAACAAAAAGGTCAAAGGGCAGGATTGTGGTAGCACATGTTTAATCCCAGCACTGAGGAGGCAGAGGCAGGTAGATCTACCTAAGGTCAAGGCCCACCTGGTCTACAGAGTTTCAGGACTATAAAGAAATTCTATCTCAACAATCAAACAAGGAACTTATAAAAACCAGTTTTACTGACATCACTGAGACATGCTACCAATAGTATGATCCCATACAACACTATATACAAACTGTGTCTGAGAAAAGTCAGTTCACAGAATGTTTTTAGACATATTTGGGTAACATGTCAGACAGACACCATTCCTAGACATATACTCATATATACGAAGCATTATCTTAAAACAAAAGTCTATTTAGTATTGTTTAACCTAGTGTTTACTAAACGCCACAGAGGGAATCTTAAGAAAATAAAATCCTTGAAGTTTTATTCACATTACATTAGCAATCACCCAGAGTTCTATCTAAATGTAACTTCTATGTATTTCCAAGACAACTAAGAAAAATGCCCAGATAATTCCAAGTATGTATGGTTCTTAGCTATTTAGTATGGTAAAGACAGTCATTAGCACAACTTGAGGAGCTGGGTCTCTCCTTTTATCATGTGCATACCGGGACTTGAACTCAAGCTGTCATGTCAAGCACCTTTATTAACTAAATCATCAGCCTAAGAAGTTCCCAGTTAATAGTACAAATCAAAATACATCACTGAATCCCAAATGTTAGATAAAAATCTAGTAATACTAAACACTTACCATTTCTCTGGCTTCATTAGTGAACTGAAATGTATTTGATAGAACCTCTATGTTGGTTGCTCGTTCTAATTTGTCACGTCGGTCTGTTGAAATATTAAACCTAACATGGTCACCTTCCAGCAGGGTCACTTTAGATTTTGTGTCTTTGTCTCCAAAGGGAAGCTCTTTAGGAATCACAAAGTCAACTTTGATTCGTCCTGGCAATGGGTCATTCTGATGAGAAGGAAAAACGATTTTAGCTGGAGATTTCTCATCCTTTTTAGCTCTAAGTCAAACAAGAAGAACACATGGTAAATAGCTTATGTTATAGTACCCTAAAAGGAAAAACATGTGCTAACAATATAACGCCCAATATGAAAGCTTCATGATCTAAGGTCTCATGACAACCATAACATTAACAATGCAGTTAAGACTGCACTATGATATCAAAAAATGTTAAGGAAAAACATGTTTAGCCTTTTAGATCCCACATTTACCCAGCAATGACCCCTTACTCTACTTCCCCACAAATTAACTGGTAAAGGAGGAGGAATCGAGAAAAAACAGCAGCAAATACATCCACCATAGTAAGGGTCTTTCCCAATGCAGACAGTATTTCTTTTGGTCTTTTCTCAATCAGTAAAAACACAAATATAACACGCCATTCCTTAGTTTGTCTTTTCCTTCTGCAGCACTGTGAGCCCTGTGCATGCTAAGGCAGCCTTTTGCCATTGAGCCACACCCTTAGAATCTAGTTAGGTTTTTTTGTCTATTTTTTTATACTTCAACTATACACAATTTATAAGCAGATTAAAATTTTAGTATTTCCTCATCTTATTATACTACTGAGCAGTCAAAAAAAAAAAGTCTTTTGATAAAGACAACTCACCTGGTTTTTACTGGGTACTTTTGGGATAACTTTGGTTACAGTTCCTTCAAAATGTTCAATGCTAATATCTTCAAAAATGACTGTTCCTTGAGGCAATAGTCTGACATCTGTTGCAACTTCTTTACCCTAAATCAAGAGGTTGGAATGGGCATGGGGTCACATCATTTTAAGTGATTTCTTAATTATAGAATCTATTATTAATATTAAAAGGCCAGTGATCAAATTAATGAATGAACCATCTTACATTTCTGTCCTTGATTGTGAATTCCACATCATCTCCAGGCTGTAAGGTTTCTAGGTCACCCTTAAATTCACTATAGTGAAAGAATATCTCTTTTACAACATCACCTCTTTCAATAAAGCCAAACGCCTCCTAAAGCAAAAAGCCCCCCAACACAAGAACATTAATTACCAATCAATATACAATTTTAAAAATTGAAAAAGCTGTGTCTTTAAATTATAGTACAGTCCAAACAGAACGATTTGGTAAAGTCTACTTTTACCAAGACTTACAGAACTAGCAATTAAGCAATTTCTGAAACTCAGTTTAAGTTAATGAGGAAGTCTTGAAGCAGAAGACAGGAAAACTAAGTGGTTCAGGTTTGTAGAACAAATCTTAAAGTTTAAAAACAACAGCAAACATAAAACTTTCGACTTTATTAACAGTTACCTTCATGGCACAAACTACTCCTTGATATCGAGCTTGTTTCTTTTTCAAAAGCATAATGTTACGAGCACTCACAGCACCGGTGCTGAACAAGAGAGAAATCAACAGGGTCAAATTATCTGAGACGTTACAAACCACTGACTCTTAAAATTTTTTTTAGTTCTTAAAAATTCTGTAATTATTAAGAACAAATGTAAGATTTATGGTATCTGACCCTTCTATATTGAAAACTGCTCAAGCTATCTTTTCTAACTTAAAATTTATGGGACTTTTTTTCCATAAATTTATGAAATACATTATTAATATTAAAACCAAAAACTTTCATTTGGGTATGTGATGTGCTACTGTACTTGGCAATTCTAAGAGAAGAATTGAAATAAAGACAAACTTGAATACCATCAAAGGTACACTCCAATTTTACAGCCAGGCAAAAACATTACACACACCAACTAAGGTACTGTTAGTAAGAATAAAAGGTCTGTTATCAGTACTGCTAAACTTAGTAGCCATTCCTTACAGTTATCTTCTGTTTGTTTTGAGATAGGGTTTCTCTGTGTAGCCCTGACTGTCCTGGAATTGACTCTGTAAACCAAGTTGGTCTCTTGAAATCATCCTGCCTCTGCTTTCTGAATGCTGGGATTAAAAGCACCCACATCTTATTTCTGTCCTCCAAGAGATAGGAGACTGCAGTATTTTGAAAATGATAGTCACCCTATTAAGAGAACTGAAACATTTAGAACACCATATGCTGATATACTGCCTCAATCTTTGAACAAAACAATAGTAATATAAACTCAAGTTTAATTCAAAGATAGTGTTAACTGTATAAGACACAATAGTATCGCTAGGGGTCAATATATGTAAGAGAAGAGCAGCTGTCTAAATTCAGACAAATAAGTAACGCTCTTTTGAGGACTAAGAACTATGTGTAAATAAAATAGCTCAGTAGTTAAGAGTGTTTTCTGTTTCTTTCAGACATGGATTACCTAGCACCCTGTGGGACATGGGTGTGGCTCATAACCACCAGTAAGCTCAAGTTCCAGGAGATATGATGCCCTTTTTTGCCTTGCTGAGTCACCATATACAAGCAGTACACACACACAAATATTAAATAATTATCAGACAGCACTCAGGAATTTGAGGTCAGGCTACTCTACATAGTGAATTCCAGGATAGACAAATCTACATAGAGACCCAGCCTCAAAACCTAAAATAATAAAGTACTAGGCTAAAAAAAAATATTTAGTACAAGTCATTAGCATAGCTAAAAAATTATTAATAATGCTTTCATTATTGAAAATAATGAAATAATGCTTTCAGTGGCTCCAGTCTGAGACTTTGCCTTTTCTATTCCCTGGTTTTGTGCTTCAGATTCAATTAAGACACTTGGCCTAAAATTAATAATACAGAAACCCACAACAGTGTTTCATTTTTTCTAGCATTCCAACAACTATGATCCATATCTGCTCAATTATTCCTTTTTAGTCTATCATCTGCCTTTTAAGCCAGGCCAGAAAGACAGTATCTAGATTCTGACCTCTCAATGTAATATGCTTCCTGTGGAAAATCCCCAGCTGATCTTTATCTTCCACACTAACTTAAATCACTTAAGTCTAAAGCCCCTCTATTCAAGAGCCTACACTCTCTGGCACTTACACAACTCTAACCCTACTCCCTTCAATTCTTCCAAAGATCATCCAACAAAGCTCTCTCATGCTCCTACAGGCCCAACAACAGAGCTAAATCTAACTTCAAGCCATGTATTGGTCTGTCCTAAAAAACAACTTAATGAATATTTAGTTCCCTGAAAATGGTAATGTTTTTGAGCTAGGCAGTGGTGGTGCATGCCTTTAACCCCAGCACTCTGGAGGCAGAGGCAGGTAAATTCTGAGTGAGGCCATCCTGGTCTACAGAGTTCCAAAACAGCCAGGGATACATACAGAAAAACCCTGTGTTAAAAACAAAGGACAAACAAAACAGAACAATGTTTTAATCACCTTTATAGTCTAATACCTTTTACAGAATATTCAGTCTTTTAAAACCTCAGTTGCTGAATAAAAATCTTCAAGGGTCATGAAAAGTACCCAGATTTTCCAGAGAAATATTTAAATCATTTCAGATTTCCCCTCCCTACCTCTCTTCTTTAGGTATTTAAAAGAGGATCAGCCTAGTCTACAACTCCTGACTCTCACTTCAAATTTTTTAATTTAACCAAAAAAGAATCATTTTTAGGAAAACATTGAAAAGAACTTACTGTTTATTGTTATCAATTACAAAATTAATTTTATCTCCAGTTTCCAGCTGAACATTCCCTTCCACGTCTTCAGAGGTGTAAGTCAGATAAAACACTTCCTGTGAATTAACAAGCTATTATTATTATCTTAGCAGGATGCATGTTTACTGTAAAATGTGATTTACTTAAAAATTTCTTATACTGGCATTTTAAAGGCAAAGTTCTTAAGTTATATGCAGTATGACAAATAAGTTGTCTTATTCATAAACACACTTCCCCCTCCATGGTGCTGATGACTTCTCTGAGTCCACAGCTGAGCAGCAATCCAAGTTCAAAAAGCTTACACCCGTGGAAGCATTTGCCCAGAGACTGTAGTTACATTTCAAAAAGACAATTTTTACATAAGGCATTTCCAAATAAAAAACTGGAGTTAGTGCTTAAAGAAACCAGAAATAAATTCCCCTTCCCCGCAACCCACCAAAAAGTGATTTAAAGGAGCATTTTACCTTAATGTTCTAACTAAGGTCACACTTGGGCAAGCTAACACACTTGGAAGTCCTATGGATTTTTTCTTTAAAAATAATTTTATTATGCTGCACTTGAAGATTCTTAAAACCAAGTTTAAAAATGATTTTAGCAACTAGCTTACGTTTTCTACTTTGAGTTTTAAAGTACGCTTATAGATCACATGATGGATCAGGCAAAGGTTTAAGAAAAATACACAAGTTTACCCCATTACGTTCGTAGCAAACACTCCCTGTTGGACTCTGACCCGGGGCAGCTGGAGATTTACTCTCTAAGTTGTGAGGAACAGCGCACACAACCTACCAGTCAAAAAAAAAAAAATTTCCATTGCTAATCATTTCAGGAGCAGCACTGTGCAATATAAACTGATTTCTAATATCCTCTATACTATACACAGGGATGCATCTTAATATGATCCACAAGAGGATGTCATGCTGCCAAGTTTCAAACTTACAGTATTTATGACTACTGTAAGTAAAGACTTAGGGTTATATATAAAACCCGAATTTTAGAGTCTTGACCATGTTTTTATTTCAGGTCAAGAAACGCCAGTGCTTTTGATCTAATTTTAAAAGTTATCTTTATATACTAGAACTCTCTTCGTGCAAACTGAGGAGGCAGGGGACAATCTTCCTTTTCTAATGTGAAAGTAATGCAAATATGGGCCCTAAGGAGACACAAAATATCAAAGTCACTAACTTGTCCATTCATTCGTTCTTCAGGATGTATTTCTGGTTTTATCTTCACCAATTTAATAGCAATAGGTTTTCCAGTCCGCCGGTCAGATGATACTTCAAATTCAACATCATCTAAAATAGAGAATGTGTTATGTTTATTGGACTAGTGCTTGAAAAATGACATCTTGTTTCTGAATTCTACTTGAGTTGCTTGCCTTAGATCATTGGTTTTAAAGTGTGGTTCCTAGGCCAGAAGCATCAACATTACCTGGGAGCTTAGAAGACATGAAAATTCTTGAACCTCACTTCAGACCTAGGCAAAGACAAACTCTGGGGCATCAAATACAGCAATACGTATTTTAGCCACCCTGAGTGACTCCAATACACACGAGCATTTCAGAGTCACTGCCTTAGACTGAAACAGTCATATAGCAAGTCCTAGTTTTCATAGCATTTACATACATTATTTGAAAACTTCTTATTTTAACTTCTCTATACCTTGGCTTCTCTGTAACACAATTCCTAACACATAAGATTAATGAGAGTAAACAAAATAATGCTAAATAGCATGAACCTCCAGCATCTGGTACATCAAATATTTATGTTAGCCATTGTTCTAAGTTCATTTTCAAAGTTTTTTTTTTTTTTAAATGTCTATGAGAGTTCAGCCTGCAGGTGTGTATGTAGACTATAACATTTGTGTCTGGTGCCCACAGAGGCAAGAAGAGACCATCAGATACCCTGGAACTGGAATATGAACTTAGGTGTGGGTGCTAGAAACGGAATACAGGTCCTATATAAGAGCACCAAATATGCATAACTGCTGTGGCATCTTTCCAACCTTCTGTGTTTGTTTTTGATATAGAAACATCATTCCTCTAAATTGTCCAAGTATCTAAAGTAAAAAAAAAAAAAACAAAAAAACACTCAAATATTTATTTTAACCAGTTAAGTCTTTCAGATCTGAAAAAGACATCACCACAGTAAAAATTAGGATACAGGTTTCAGTGGTTAGCACAACTAAAATGTTCATCTTCTCTGACTTCTATCATATTAAAAAGCACTCTCAGGAACTAGTAGGCATGCAATAGTGAGTTAAAAGGTGAGCTGACAGATTACCTCCTACTTTTAAGTCCTGGAGGTTGCCATTATATTGTGAACAGTGGAAGAAAAGTCTAGCTTGCCGTTCTGAACACTGAATAAATCCATAAGAGGTCAACAGTTTTTCAATAACCCCGGTTTCACGCAGTGCTGCTGAAGTACCATTGGGGTACCCATTGTGTCCATTGTTGTGGAGAAGGTTTGGATCAAAGCTCATCTGTTTTAAAAAGAAAACAAAAAAGAAAAGAAAAGAAAACAAAACAAAACAAAAAAACCACTCAATGTATACAGATTTGTCCACAATTTCCAGAACACACTAAATTTGATTAACAGATCTTATCTTTGTTACAGAAAGGCAAAGAAAAGAAAGTTAAAAATTTTTAAGTTAATTTATAGATTTTTGCTACTGAAATATTTAGTTAACATTTCAGAAGAAATTATTATTTTAATTGTTCTTACTTCTGAAAGAATTTTCATTTACAAAACCAAACAATTCTTGCAGTTTAGTATTAAGGTAAAGCAATGATATTAACTTTAACATTAACTTTAAATTACTGAAACAATTACAGAACAAATTAAATCAATATAAAAAACTGGTTACCTAGAATTACTAGCTTTGTTAACACCTATGTTCATTTTTTAAGTCGATTATCTTCACATATTTAGTAAACCATGCAAGTTGAATTCATAAAGTTAGTGGAGAGTAACACAATAAACTTTCTACTCAATACTTAAGTCAGACCCAGAAAATTATGGCACAATGCATGCTCCAAGTCCTTGAAAAAAATAACTAGAAATTTTGAGTCAAAAACTGTGATACAAAACTGCACTCCAAAAAGCATTGTCTAACAATGTTTAGTTAACTCCTAAGAACATTTAAGATCTTTTCCCTGCTAAGAAACCCAGCAGTACCCAGACACTAATGATATCTCTAAATAATGTCATCTGTTTCTATGATCAATTCTAATATATAATAAAGCAAAAGAAACATTCTTCAGTGAAAAACAAAGCTAATACAATACAATGAAATCTGTGTAGCTCAAATACCTTGGGTATTGTCATAAATCATAAAAGTGAATTATTTTAAAAATTGAAAAGAAGCATACAATGGAAAAAGCATCTAGTAAAAGTCAGCTGAGAAATTTATCAAAGACATGCCACCTCCAAGTCTTTACAATTAGTTTTTAAAAAGTCCCTTTCACTGAAATTATGACATAAGCCATTTTCATTTACTTGAAACATTGGGCAACTATGAAAAGGATATATCTTCAATAAGAAAAATTATTTTATGTAAATGCTGAGCATTTTGTTTGCATGTCTGTGTAACACATATTGCCTACTGTTCATGAACGCCAAAAGAAAAGACAGGATCCCCTGGAACCAGTGTCACAGACAGTAGGGTAGGTACTAGAAATCAAACCTGGGTCCTCTGGAAGAGCAGCAAGCATTTTAACCACTGAGCCATCTCTCCAGCCCCAGGGACCAAAATTCTTGAAAGATAAACAGTTAAACTGGGTCTTGCTGGTGAATGCCTTTGATCCTAGCACTTAGTAGGCAAGAGCAGATGATCTGAGTTCCAAGCCAGCCTGGTCTACAAGATGAGTTTCAGGACAGCTAGGGCCACACTGAGAAACCTTGTCTCAAAAATATCAAAAGATAGTTAAAATAATACATGACACGCTCAAAATATGCAAACCAAAGCACATCCATTAGTAATTAAATTCTATTTCCTTTATACGAACCATTGTTCTGAAGTATATTAACTCAATTTTCACAGAAGTCCATAAAAGCAATATACCATGCCCATTTTACCAAGGAAGAAACAGAATCACTTGCAAAACCCACTCACTGGTAGATGACTAACTGTGGGCTTTAAGTTCTCTTCAACTAAAACCACTAGGTAATTTAATTAAAACATAAGAATTAGATTGAGTGGTGATAAGGATCTGAAAACCCTTCGCTTCCAACAAGATCTAAGCAAGCAGTATCAATGCTTCTGACTTCTTTAAGCAGCAAGGTCCTAAACCACTAAAGTTATCTTTCAAACTTCAAATTAAAGAAATGGTTAATTAGGAAGTTATATAGTGAGTCTGTAGGCACTTCAACCAGACCATGCAGCCTTCAAAACCCATGCTTAACACGATGCAAGGCAAACTGGATCACTCCTTTCCTGACTTACAGATCTATGGTATGTGGGGGTCCGTTTTTGTTTTTTTGTCCCAGATGAGGTAGAAGATGAACACAAGGGTAAAGAAAGTGAAGGAGGGGCTGCAGGAGTGGGTTGAGGATCTGATGACAAGGTAAATACATTCTCCATATCAAATAGCTGTGGCAAATAGCATCATGTTTACAAGTATGATCATCAGTCAAACTGAAAAGTATTCTTATTAAAACAACCATTATCCTGTGTTAAATATATTTTAATGTCCTAAGAAGATGCTATATTGACAGCCAGGCAGTGTTGACCGAAGCCTTTAATCCCAGCACGAAGGAAGCAAAGACAGGCGATCTCTGTGAGTTCCAGGCCAGCCTGGTCTATAGACCAAGTTCCAGGACACCCAGGGCTACACTGAGAAACCCTATGTCGAAAAAAACCAAAAACAAACAACAAAAAGAACTCTACTGGCCAGTAAGGAGACTACTAAAACAAAATTCTTCTCAGTGTCCAAACAGTTTAAATACAATTTAATTTTAATTCTAATCCAATGGGAAATAGAACAAAAAGCTGCAATTACACTTTTGCCTGAGATAAAAATTCCTATAAATATTACTATGTATTTACAGATCAGTTCCCATTAAGCTGATGTATCAGATAGTTAAATTTCTCAGATAACACAAATATTCTAAGAACAATAACTAGATTGGCAGCAAAGTCCTTATTTCCTTACTCATTCGGTCTCGGGACACTACAGTTTAATTGAATGACCTTATTCAGTGATCTAGCCAACTCCACAGCAGAGGCACTTTCTGCAGAAACTTATATGTAAGGTAAGTAAGTACAAGCAAAGCACATGGGAATTGACACTTCTATTCCCAGTACTAGCTATTCAACCTCATTATGAAAGAAATGACTACTTAATGAGATCAATTGAGTATGCCAGGCTTATATTAGATGCAATACAACATACTACACACATAATGTCTCTCAGGCATCAATTCATTATAGGATGAAGTTTAATAAAACATAGGGGAAAAAAGCCAAACATGGTACTTCATGTGTAAACTCCTAACATTTGAGAGCCTAAAGCAGGAAGATTATTGAGTTGAAGGCCTGCATGAACTATAGTGAAATCCTGTCTTACAAAAGATGATAAAATAAAAATAATCCTCCAAAACAGTGGTTCTCAACCTGTGGAGAGGTCACAATCGGGGGGGGGGGGGGGGGGGGGGGTGTCAATAATCCTATTCATTGGGGTATCCTAAGACCATTGGATAACAGATATTCACAATTCATAACAGTAGCAAAATCATAGTAAGAAGCAGTGAAAATAATTTTATGGTTGTGGGTTACAAAATGAGGAACGGCATTAAAAGGCATAGCATTAGGAAGGTTGAGAACTACCCTCCAAAACAAAACAAATACTTAAATCAAGCATGCTTTTAATTCCAACACCTAGGAAGCAAAAAGTTGCTTTAAAAAAAATTTAGAAACAAGAGTCAAACAAAAACTTACCCATAAAACAAACAAGTATACAAACCATATTTATCTAGTAAAGATAACATGAATCTGTATAGACAGGTAACTGATGTCCATAATATCGCTCATTTTTACTTTATACACTCTTCCAAGACAACCACAGTATAATACAATCCATAAATACAGTTTCACAGGCTTCTTAATGATATGACCATTATTCTAAGCTACTTACTGACTTAGATCATGAATTTAAAAGTCCTACTTTTTACGTTTAGACTTTAGGATTTTTAAATGAAAAGACAGAAAACCCATGTGATAAGAAACAAAACCAGGAGAGCTGTAAACCCAACCCATTATCACCATTTTCAAGTTTCCATTACGCCTCATAGCACTCTGTAGGTAGGAAGAATCTCCCTTTACTCACCAAAGACAACCAGAAACTGAAGATGGAACCCTAGCATTTCCTTCTAAGATTTTCTCAGTAAATAGACATTGGGATCCACGCTAGATTGCTTTTCGGTCTTCTCTCCAAATCTGACCTGTGTTCTTTTCTGTAGCCTTTAACTAGGTGTTGTTTTATTTCTCATAGGAAAAGATACTACTCAACTTTATTGTTTTTGATGGTTTAGGCTAAAGTCTCATAATATAGTTCTAGTTGGCCTTGTACTATGTAGTCCAGGACAGGCTTGAAATAGTAATCTTCTCACCTTAACCTTGAGTGTTGAGAATTCAATTTTGGGAATGCTTTAATTTTTTTTTTTTTTCAAAGAACTCCTATTAATTTGGGAAACTATATACTTATTTCTTCATCAACATTACCAAAAATCTTTTCCCAGGACTTGGAAGGAAGAGAAAGGGGGATCTTAGTTCAAGACAACCTGGTCTACATGGCTAGCTGGGGGGTGGAGGTGAGAACACAAAGGAAACATTAATAAACAAAATGGAACATTCAATAAAAGCCACAAAAGTCAATACTTATATAGTGGAAAGTGCTCAAAAATAATTTAAAAAAATACTAAAGATCAATTTTAAAAAACCCCGAAGACCTATGATTTTTATATGTGCAAAGTTTTATGCTCATCTAAGGAAAATATGCAGTTAGTTAATAATGCAGTAGTGGTATTAAAGAATTTAAGTAAGTCTGTATAATTAAATTACTAGGACATGACTCTGTTTGAGAACTATGACTTTTTGTTCAGCTACATCCCTGATACCCATCTAATCAGTGGGGTAGCATGTGATATATATATATATATATATATATATATATATATATATACATATATATATATATATATATATATATATATATATAATCCCTTGTTTAAAATATTAAAAGATCCACAACAAATAACAAATCAATGGATTAATTTTGAAGACTTTGGGGAAAATCTGACTCTGTCAATGATTAATAACTTCTCTAACTGCCAGGCTGTGGTTGGAATCAGAGGCTGGCAGATATCTAAGTTTGAGACCAGCCTGGTCCACAAGTGCCAAGACAATCAGGGTTCCATAGAGAAACCCCATCTCAAAAAACAAAACAACAAACAAATGAACAAAATAAACTCTCTGGTAAAACTAACACTTTCACGGTAGGAAAGTAGCATAAGCTTTCTGATACCCACTTTGGTAGCACAGAGGTCCCATGCTTAGCTCTGATACAAGTTTTATAATGCCAGGCAGCTATCAGAAAAGATGTGTCAGTCAGGTGTGGTGGCACACACCTTTAATCTCAGCACTAAGGCAAAGGGAGATGATCTATGAGGTGTCGGTCACCTGGGCCTACACAACAGGGTTCCAAGTCAGCCAAGAATATGCAAGGATGGATGGGTCAATGGGTGGGAAGGAGGGAGGGAGGGAAGAAGGAAACAAGAAGACAGGCAAGCAGGCAAGCATAGAGCTAGGTGGTACATGAGATGACTGCAGTAGGATCCCCTCCAGCTACATATTCAGTTTATGATTAGTCTGAACTACATGAGACACTGCACAAAAATGTTTATGCTGTAATTTGAAAAACAAATTAGACTGGGAACTGAAAAGTTGTCTCAGTGCTTAACAGCATTTGTTGCTCTTGCAGAGGACCCAGGTTCAATTTCTAATGTCCATGTGTGAGATCATATTTAGTTTAACTAAATCTAACACTAGTTCCAGAGAATCTGAAATCCTCTTCTGATCTTCTCAGACACCAGGCACACATGGAGTGCATATACACACATATACATGCAGGTAAACCTCTTGCATATAAAATAAATAAAAGATTCCACAGATGAAAAAAAAAGCTGAAAACTAGCAAAAATAAAAACAGAATCTAATTCTGATTTAATGGCTTGCATTTTTTAAACATTTTTATTTTTTTTGTATGAGTGCTTGACTGCATGTATATATGTACCACGAGTGCCTAGTATTTGAGAAAGCCATAGATGCTTTAGGATGTCCTGAAACTGGAGTTATGAATGATGGTTGTAAGCTACCTTATGGAAGTTTGGGGCTGAATCTGAGTCTTCATCTAGAGCAGTAAGTGCTCTTCACTTTAGCATGGCTCACACTGGCTTATTCTTTCTACCAGGACTCGAGTGCTTACAATATCAGCACGGATCCAGGTTCTGTCCATACACATACAGTATCTCAGATAATCGCGTTTAATTTCCCAGGTATGATTTTCTCAAATATAAAGCCAGAGCTTAAGTGACTTCCAAATCCTCTTACATAAAATAGGGGCTGGAGAGATGGTTCAGTGGGTAAGAGACCCACGTTCAATTCCTAGCACCCACATGACAGCTCACAACTGTCTATTAACTCCAGGAAATGACAACCTCACACAGACATACATGCAGGCAAAACACCAACACATTTAAGATAAAAAAAATAAAATAACAGAGATAAAATATAAATTCTAGATATTATAAGTTTGTTGTAACACCCGAGAAATTTTTGTGATCTAGTCTGCTGGTTTCACTACTAACAATTCCATTCTGTAAGTTATTTCCTTCAAAGTCAGTTCAAAAGGAAGCTCTGTATGCCTAAACTAAATATGTCTTCTTTTAACTTCCATTATTCCTTTCAGCTGATTTTTTGAGGGCAAGGTTTCACACAGCCTCAGTCTCCGGCAGATTAAAATAAATCATTAAAGATAATCTTGAACACCTGAATCTTTCTGCCTTGGCCTCTTAAGTGCTAGAAGTACAGGTGTGTGTCCACCACATTGACTCTTTAAGCTTCCTAAACTCAAAAGTTTTTTTCATAATAACTATTTTCTCTATAGATTTGAAATAACTATTACTAAAATGTATTTCACTATTTTTATATTACTTTGGTTAATATGGAACAATGATTATTTTTCTATCAGGTACACTAAGTTTTAGTAACTGTGTAACTTAAAACACATATATCCTTCATACAATTTCTCAACAAACCACATCAGGGAAATCAGATTTTTCCTTTTAGTACTTCTAGAATGCACTTATTCCAAAATAAAACAAACAAAACAAAAAACCCTGTAACCACACTGCATGCCTGTAGATTAAGGATTTGGGAGGTAGAGGCAAGAGGATCAGGAGCTCAAGTTCATCCTTGCTAGTTAGAACAGCCTGGGCTACATGAGATCTGATCTTAAAACAACAAAACCAACCAAATAAAACACTATAACCTATTCTTTAAGTCACAAGAAAAAAACAAAAAACAAAAGGATTTCTATTTGTGTCTGTGTGTGGGCATGTTAAATGTGTTGGGTGCCTATGGAGTCAAAGAGAGCCCTGGATCACCAGGAGCCTAGCACCTCAAGTGGATGCTTGGAGTCAGAGTCCTCTAGAAGCAGCTGCAAACAGTCTTAACCTCTAAACCGTTGCTTCATCACCTCTAAGTGCCCTTTGTTACTTAGCCTATTTCAATTCACAGAGATCAGGTTTAAATTGTTAGTTTTTACTCAGGATGTTGGGATAGTAAAGGTGCTGCTTCACACACACACACCCCTACCTACCTACTTTAGATTAAGTACCTAGCTAGCATAACTGTTAGGTCTTTAAGAAAAACAGGGCATAACCAAGTCTGAAACATATACTTGGTTACCTTCCTAAAAATCAGACTGTTAAATTTCTTAGTAAATTGTTACCAGAATTAAATTTCTCCATAAAACTAGTAGGATATCAGTTTTCAAATGTCCTTGCTGATGTCTTACTTTTATTCACTGGTTCCTGGATTTTCACTAATAATGGAGACTAAGTCCCACTGTTGTGCTGACTTTGAAACAGCACATCCAGTTTCTATCCCCAGTCTCCATTCATTTTATTGATATGCCCCTAGCAGTTAGCAAGTTAGCTTGTCACCATCTCATCCAACAGCTTCAATTTTCTCTCAATACTGATGCTATGATCTTGAATATGAAAACTATCTTCGAAAAAAAAAAAATCAAACAAAACAGTTCTGTATTTTTGTTATCTTTAGACTGTTTTAACTAAACAATTCAAACTTATAAGAACTTTCACCTGTCCCCAAAATCTGTCCCAAAGACCCTTGCTTCTTTCTATATTTACTCATTCTTATATATGAACTACTCTTTATAAACCGACTCCCAGGACAGCCAGGGCTACACAGAGAAACTGCCTGAAAAAAACAAAACAAACCACCCACAACAAAATATCCACTAGGGGTTCCAAAATATAATTTATATGTTTGGAAATGAATAGTTAAGCCCATTACTTACTTCACTGCACGCTAACCTAAAAAATGAAAACTAACACCACCCAAGGGCTCTACCACATTACAAATGTTTCTTTAACCAAATTCCTTTTACCTAAGCATTTTACAAGTATACAATCAGAACATGCTTCAGAGCCAGTATCTTCTACTTCAGTTTTATCTTACTTGCAAATGTGTGCATATAGCTCAAATTTCAGATATTGAGGGGGTATACAGAGTATGTTCACCTAAGTAATGAAAATGTTCACGTACAATATTCAGAATACACAGATTAGATCAGAATACACAGATCAAGCTGTAGTAAATAAATTTACTTTTATTTCATGTGCATTGGTGTTTGCCTGCATGTCTGTGTGAAAGGGTTGGATCCCGTGGAATTGGAGTTACAGATAGATAGTTATGAGCTACCATGTAGGTGTGGAGATTGAACCTGCCCTCTGGTAGAGCAACAAGTGCTCTTAACTGCTGAGCCACCTCTCTAACCCGACAAATGAAAATTTTAATCTACATCCATCTCTGTAATTCATATCAGTGAAATAAAGTGGGAAAATAGAAAACTTAAGTCTTTCACACAACTACCCTGTATCCTTAAGATGCAGTTTTGCTGTTACCCATGCTGTCTTCAATTTGTAGGATCAGGTCTGCCTCAGCCTACCAACAAACTGAAACTAGAAGCACATGTACCTCCCCAGCCTCTTCCTTTAGCTTGTAAGGAACTTCAGCTGTGGCAGGGGCATCTCCATCTAGCCCAATAGAACAAACAGCCTAAATATTCTTTAAAATCAGATGGGGAAAAAGACAAAAGAAAAAGACAAGCTTATGTCTTAAAACTGGTTATGAAGATAAATTTATCTCTAATAGTTATCAATTATTTTTTTATTGTTCAATAATTGAGCTTGGGTGGTGAGGACACACCTTTAGTCCAGCACTCAGGAAACAGTAGGTAGATCTGAGTTGAGGTCAGCCTGTTCTACACTCTAAGTATCAGGACAGCTAGGGTTACATGGAAACTCTGTGGGTGGGAGGATAAGAAAAGAATCGCTGCTATTGCTAAGAACTTAAGTTCCAGGGGATCCAATGCCTCTTCTGGACTCTGAAGGACTGCTGGTGCGCCCGCACAAATTGTTTTTAAATGTTCTCTTCACTGTATTTCCCCTTTACCACTTATAACCTAATGATTCCCTTCTCAATTTCAAGATTTTACAAGCTTTCTATTTCAATTAATGACAAATCTTTCTAGTTTGGACAAATGAATGGACTAAGTCTGTTCTTTCTAGGTTTATCTGTTACAAGACTCTGACTATCAGAATCCCACTGTCTGCCTATTTCTCTATATACACCCACCAGCCTTTGTCTTAACTGTCTATTCTTTGCTCTTGGCAGATTTCTCAACTTAAAATTATCTCTCAAATGAATCTAAAGAAATCAAGCCATCTTACCTTTGAAAAACAAAATCCATCAAAAGGGCTAATAACCACCTCATGACTCTCATACATAGAACCTTTCACAACCTGGTTCCAAAAAACTTCCCTGTCCGGTTATTCTAGATACCCCAGAAAACTGTAACTGGTCTGTTCAGTATAGTCCTATACTCCCAATCTGAAAATTGTTACTTCTGTACTCTTTCCTCTTGACAAAATGCTGCTTTGTCCACCCCAACCTCCCACTGAGAACCACCCCTTAGTTATGTTCTCAGCACTTAGTCCCCTCTCTTTTGGTCTACAATTAACAGTGATATTTTGCAATGGAATGCTTTAAATTTAAGTCCGTGAAAACTTTATTCACACTATACTCCAACACTAACAATTCATAATATAGTAAGCATGTAAACTATCCATCCATCCATATATCACCATGTCCCACTTACATATTCTTAACCGATGGAAATAAATACAAACCTACCTCGCAGTGATAATCAAATATTGCACTTTCAGTAGTATTTGCTGGCTTTTCTTTTGCAGCACAAGTTCCAAAGGATGAAAGTTGCTAGTATTAAAAAAAAAAAAAAAAAAAAAGAGAGAGAGAGAGAGAGAGAGAGCGAGAGGAAATGATCTATCAAGCTAATAAAGAATCAACTGCTGCTGCACCGGGCAATCTCACAGTACAGCACTGAAGAAAACAAAGACTACTAGCAGCGTTGGGAAGTGCTCTTTCAAAGCTGTTGAGTAGGCACAAACTTCTTGTTTCAGATCAAGTGTTGTGTCTTCAACTTGTGTACTCTTCTTTGGTGTTGCTGGTTGTTCCGGGTCTGTTCCTTGCCTGATCTGAACTTGAAGCAGCAGTTTCAGGTGGTAAAGTCTGTTCCGTTACACTTCATACTGAAGGCAGAAACAAAGACAAACTACAGCTAGTAAAAGGCTGGAGGCTTCCAATCACTGTCAAGTGAAAGAGTAACTTAGAAGCACCCATTCTTGGAGAGTTCAAGTGAGGACTGCCTACATCCTTTGCCAAGACCCCAAATTATTCCCAAGTCCTGTTAACCCCCACCCCTGATCACCTGCAAGTTACACAATGGAGTATTCTTACAGAAACCCAGCAGTATGTTAGGTTTTATGGAAAACAAAATAACTCCCCACTGAAGTTTACACCGGCGAAAACTAGAATGCAGGACACAAAATAGCCTTGTCACATGTTATCCTAGAAATCACACTCTTATCTCACCACTGTATTATCAGCGGCAAAGCCACAGTGATCACAAGATAGGGAATTGGAACAGAACCTGGAGAACTAAGGAAATTAAGTTCCCTGTGCATATCACCTGAGACAAGTCTAAATAACTATAAAATTTTAAGTTCTTTGAAAACAGGAACTTTTAGCATTTCATGATTTATCTTTAAAAACATTATTATGTATGTAAGATGTGTGGATATTAGATGTTTTTTGAGGGGAGTCAGCTCTTTTCTTCCATCTTATGTTTCTATGATTTAACTCAGTATCTTTACCCACTGTGTCACCTTGCTGGCCATCATAGGATTTTAAAATTTATCTTTATCTTTCATTTTTCAGAACAAGGTTTCTTTGTGTAGCCCTGGCTGTTGTATCTGTAGACCATGCTGGCCTCACTCAAACTCACAGAGATCCACCTGCCTCTGCCTTCTGTGTGCTGGGATTAAAGGTGTGGGTCACTACTGCCTAGCCCTCAAAGATTTTTTTTTTTTTTTTTAAATCTTGCTTCAAGTGAAGTTCTCTGGCATAGATGGACAATAACAAGTGTGGTGTATTTTCAGAGGAACTGAATAGGTCAGCCTGGATAAAAGATAGGGCTGGTGACAATGACAGGGGAGATTGTGTGACAGCTGCAATGGACCTAGATTATGAAAGAGAGAAGGAGCTCCTAAAATCTGTCCTCTTGACAGACCACTATGATACAAGTATTATGGCACATAATGTGCCCAAAATAAAATGCAATAAAAAAATTGTTACAGGGCTGGAGAGATGGCTCAGAGGTCAAGAGCACTTGCGGCTCTACCAGAGGTCCTGAGTTCAATTCCCAGCAACCACATGGTGGCTCACAACCATTCGTAATGAGATCTGGTGCCCTCTTCTGGCCTGCAGTCAATGTAGGTAAAAATGCTGTGTACCTAATAAATAAACTTGGGGGGGGGGGCTACAACCCACATTCTCAAAAAAAAAAAAAATTGTTACAAGCCACTGTGATGGTCATCATGCAAAAACCTTTTTCCACCAAGATCCCCAGGACTTATGTGGTAAAAGAGAGCTGACTCGGCAAGCTGTCCTCTGACACCCACATAATTGTGTACTTGCACACAGATAAATTCAAGTACAAAAAAAAATGTAAAAATGTTATTTTAGATCAGATTTTTTCTAAATTGCTTAGGTTGGTCTTGAAGAATTCTTGGCCTCAAGGAATTCTCCCACTTCACCTCCCAAGAAGTAGGTAATACAGGTACACATCAAATTTGGTAACTGTTTTACATGAAAAAAAAAAAAAAAGACAGGCTGAGATATGAATAATATTTTCATCTGAAAAACATCATAAGCAAAAATGATGCCAGGCTGGTGCTGGTAAGATTGTTTGCTGAGTAAAGGTATTTGGTGCACAAATCTGATAACCTGAGTTCAACCCCTGGGACCCATATAAAGGTGAACTGGGCAGTGGGGGCACACTCCTTTAATTCCAATGCTCAAGATGCAGAGGCAGGTGAATCTCTGTGAGTTCAAGGCCAGTCTGATCTACAGAGCAAATTCCAGGACAGCCAGGGCTACACAGAGAAACCCTGTCTCAGCAAACCAAAAAAGTAGATGGAGCAAAAAAGGCAAAGTTGTTTTCTGACCACCACACCTGTACCTTGACACACTCATAATCAGACACAACTAATTAAGAAAAAAGAAATGACTATCAGGTGATCTAGATGTGGCCATGCCCACAATTCCAGGACAACCATAGAGACCCTGTCTCATACAAACACAAAACAAACAAAAATTATTATTACATTTATTTACGGGAGGGGCTGTCACTGTGTGTATGTGGTGTAGGTCAGAGGACCCATGAAGTCAATCCTGTCCTCCCAGAATATGTGGGGTTCTGTGATCAAGCTCAGGTTAGATTTAGCAGCAGGTGCTGCTCCTTAACCACTGAAAGTTTCACCTTTTGCTTTGAGACTGGGTGAAGGCTGGCCTAAAACCCACTTCATAGCACTAGATGGCCACGGTTTTCCTGCTTTCACCCCACACGCTAGGTTTAGGTTCCTGCCAATACTGCCTTTCATTCCTCCTTTTCTCCCTGTGGTAGCGGAGACTGACTGAATCCAGGACCTTAGGCTCACTAGTCATTCTACCAGTTATATATCCCAGCTCCATTGGTTGCCTTAATCCCCTCCTAAGACAGACAACAGAATCAAATGCCAGCTTCAATCTTTTTTGTTACCAAATTATTTCTGAAGCTTATGTTATGTTTATGCATCCTGTTCTTATTATATTCCAATTTCTGAGAGGCACCTAATTTACTACTACAGCAGTAATTAACAAAGCAAAAAGAGTTACACCATAACAGGCAAAAACAACCTAAAAATTCATGTACAGTTATAACAACAATATGAGGTCTTAATTAACCAATTAAAAATGATCTCTTTTTTTTTCTTTAAAAAAAAAAAAAAAAAAAAGACCTGGCATTCAGATTTATATTAACACCTTAAGGTTTTTGTAGAGCTCCAAACCTCAAGATTAAGAACAATACTGTTGAGGATGGTGAGACAGCTACCAGTAGATAAGAGGACAGTCAGGTTTTATTTATTCTATTTATTCCCAGCACACACATAGCAGCTCACAATGACCTATAACTCCAGTTCCAGGGGATCACATTCTCTCCTAGCCTCCATGAACAAGAAGCACACATATGGTGTGGAGACATACATGCAAACAAATTATCAATATACATAATTTTTATTTTTTTGTTTTGTTTTTGGACCAAGTCTCTGTGTTAACAGTCCTTGATGTCTTGGAACTCATTCTGTGGACCAGAATGACCTTGAACTCAGAGATCCACCTGCTTCTGCTTCTTAAGTGCTGGGACTAAAGACCAGCACCACTGCTGTCCAACTTCATAAAATAATTCTTAAAATAAATGACAGTGGGGGCTGAGGGGACCTATCAATAATAGTTATACTTGCCAGCAACCAAACCCCCAAGACAAAAATGAACAAACTACAACAAAAATCACATGTTATTGCTGGGGAAAAAAATGTTAACCAGGAAATGGTGGCACACACCTTTAAGCTCAGCACTTAGGAAGCAGATTAATTTCTGAGTTCAAGGAGAGCCTGGTCTACAGATCAAGTTCTAGGACAGCCAAAATACAGAGAAACCCTGTCTCAAAAACAATGTCTTCAAGTTTGAACTAAATTAACTTAATCTAGTAATGATAAATCATGTCAGTAACTATCTAATAACCCTAAACTCAGACAATCTACACCCTGGGAGCTCGTCTTGAATAATGAGGCCTAGCAGTATATAGTATGTACAAACTTACAACAAACAAGAATTAAGTAGATAAGTTACTATCTTATTTATGAGATTTACAGATAATGGTTTTTAATTAAATAAACTCTGAAGAATTTGTAGGCATTGCTCAAGTATTTATAAAAAATTAGCTAGCTACTCCAAATAATATTATTATTCATCAGTGGTGTTGATTCTAACTCTCCGAAAAATTCATCTCCCTTCATTCCTCTAAAACTAATACACTTAAAAATAGGGAACAAATGAAGAATCTACTTGCTGATAAATACTCAACTCTTTCCGACTGTTCTGACAGGAAAACAGTGTCATTACTTATCAATATCATGGCATGTTATTTTAGGAGTTAAAACTAATTCTTTTACTTAAACTAAAGCATTATTCTGAATGGCACCTGCCTTAAAATAATTAACACCTGTCCATTATTATTTCTCACAGCTGCATTATCTCAACAAATTTAGTAGAATATAGGCTGAAGGAATTTATGTGGTAATAAATTCATCTAAAATATATCAAAAGATTTGTTTTTTGAGATAAAAATCTTACTATGTAGCCTTTGCTGGCCTGGAATTCACTAGGTAAAGGAGATTAGCCTAGAACTCAGATCAGCCTCCTTCTGCCTCCCAAGCAATGGGATTAAAAGCCTGTACCACTGTGCCCACTCAGTTTATAATTTTGACAAATTACTCTGTGAGTATATGACAGCATTTACTTGGGGAGAATGAAAATGAAAGACTAAATCAGTGTGCAGAGCACCCCCTAACCCACTCTCCGAAGGAAGTACCTCCTTTTTTTTTTTTTTAGAGGAAAAACAAAGACCCAAAACTGGTCAGAATCTCCATTGCCAGGCATTTCACTGAACACCACACTTACAAAATGTTCCGAGTGTGATTGAGTAAAAGCATTGCCTTCACATTTCAAATCTGCAATGCATTAGCTGGTTTTAAGTTCAAATACACCACATGCAACACAACTGAAGCACACAAGCTGTGGTTTACTTTGACCTTTTTTGTTCTTTTCCTCTTGTGTGTTTTGTGATGGTGAGAACTGAACTGGAAATCTTACACTAGGCAAATGCTCTACTATTGAGCTATCCTTCTACTCCCTTAACTTTTGGAACTAAGATTAAACTTTAGATACAATATACTCTAAGTTGCTGGCCACGATGTTCCATGCCTTTGAACCAGAGACTCTTGGCTGGACAGAGGCAGGTGGATCTGAGTTCAAGGCCAGCCTGATCTAGAGTGGATTCCAGGACAAAAACCTTGTCTTGAAAAACCCAACAGTCAGGTGGTGGGGATGCACACCTTTAACTCCAGCACTCAGGAAGCAGAGGCAAGATCCCTGTTAAGTTTGAGGCAGCCTGGTCTACAGAGTTCCAGGACAACCAGAGCTAAACCAACCAAACAAAAACACAAAACAAAAAAGTCATCATCTATTAAGGGGAACTAAAAAAAACTGATACTGATTCAACTATTCTTTAGGATATATTTAGTAATATAGTAATAACTGTGCTGAGTTGTTAATGACCTGGATACTAGGACATTATGCATCTAGCATGTGACTGCTATTAAATATAACAATCAAGGTGGGAAGCTGAACAAATTATCCAACAAAAACATCTATGCTAGATCTTATTTTGAGACAGTGTCTCATATTGCCCAAGATGACCTTGAACTAGTAATACTCCTTTTTCCTTCTGAGTGCTGGGTTTTAGGTTTATGCCTCTCTACCAGGTTTTACTGTGTTAGGGATTGAGCCTAGGGCTTTGAGCATACCAGTCAAACTAAACTATATCCCCAGCATCTGATACATTTATAATTTAATTTTTTTTTTTTTAGGAATAAAGTAAAAACAAAAACTTACCTTATCTAATTTAATTATACCCAAAATATTAAACGTTCACATGTAATGGACCTAATAAATCGAGACTTTTACATTCTTGACATTAGTGTTATTTTATAATTACAGTGTATTTCAATTCAACTTTTTTTCTTTCTGTTCTTTTTTTGGGTGGGGAGGGAGGTTTTGAGGTGAGGTTTTTCTGTGGAACTCCCTCTGTAGACCAGGCTAGCCTCAAACTCAGAGATCTACCTGCCTCTGCCTCCTAAGTGCGTAGATCAATGGCATGTGCCAACCATGCCCAGGCTCAAAACTTTTATTCCTAAATTTTTATTGTTTTGTTTTTTAATTATGTATTACCATATTCAAGTGGAAAACATCTAACACCAAGACAAAGAAAATTTCTAAATCCTGCTTGGATAAAAGGACTCAAAAACAAATGCTTTGCAAGTAGTGGCATATGACTTCAAAACTAGCACTCAAGACAGAAACAGGCGGATCTCTCTGAACTGAGGTAAGACTTCTTTACAGTGAGACCCTGTCTCAGAATGATGAGATTCAACAAGAACACAAGAGAAAACCACAAGTCACTCCCAGCACAGCAGTTTCACCATGTAAATCATTCCCACCTAACTTTTACAGTTGTAACCACTGTGAAAATTTCTGAACTTGTTTTCTTTTGTGATAACAGGTCTCCTCATGTAGTCCATAACTGCTTCTAACTCAAGAGCCTCTTCTCTAAGCCTCCAGAGTTCTGGAACAAAGTTTGGGCAAAAGATCTCAAAATGGTTTTGTTTTTAGAAAAGAAAACTTTGCCTGGCAGTGGTGGCACACACCTTTAAAACCTAGCACTGAGGAGGCAGAGGCAGGTGGATCTCTGTGAGTTCGAGGCCAGCCTAGTCTATAACGAGTTCTAGGACAGCCAGGATTGTTTCCTAGAGAAAGCCTATCTAGAAAAACAAAACAAAATAAAATTTCAAAGGCACAACAATTCTTTGTGTCTTACAAAATATCAACATTTCTACTTAATTTTGCAACACTATTCTAATTATTTTACTACTCAAAAATTTATCCAAAAGGAATTTGTTTCATCTACCTTACTGAAAAAAATATGACCCTCATAACAATATAAATATACTTAATGTCACTGAACTATATATTTCAAAAATGGTCAAAACTAAGGTTTATATTGGATTAAAAAGGGGGGGAGTGTCTGAGGGGGCTACTTGGAGGAAAAAAACATAGTGAAAGAAAAACAAATCAGTTTTCATGATTTTTGTTTGCTGAAAATTTACAGTTCTCAATCACTCTTTTAAAGGTTACGCTTAAGTCAAAACTTACAAAAAAAGAAAACCTATCTTCTGTACTTCAAATACTTTGCTTTTCAACTCAGCTGCTATAAATACTCATCTTGATGGTAAGCATCCAGAGCAGCTGCAACATCAAACTGCTACCACCTTTTTTTTATTTCGCTTCTAAGACTAAAAAGAAACAAGGATAAATATTATACTTAAGGTTTTTTTGTTTCGTTTAGACAAAGTCTGTGTATCCCTGGCTATTCTAGAACTCACTCCGTTGACTAACCAAGCTGGCCTTGAACCCAAGAGAATCACCTGCCTCTGCCTCCCAAGTGTTGGAATTGAAGGTGTGCACCACAACCACCTAAATTTTATCACACACACACACAGGGTTGTTTGGTTGCTTATTAACTTAATTTTCTTACCCACATTAATAACTATACTGCCCCTCAATTTAGTATTGGGCTTGCCTCAAAATGTAAAATGAGGGCCATGCAATGGTGATGCATGCCTTTAACCCCAGCACTTGTGAGGCAGAGACAGGCAGTTCTGTGACTTCAAGATTAGTCTAGCCTACAAAGTTCTAAGGCTAGCCAAGGCTACAGAGAAAGAAAGAAAAAAGAAATGAAAAAGACACACCGAGTATTTTGGTAGCTTAAATTAATGCCCAGTAATTTGGAACTTCCTTTTCTAAAAAGTAGGTTGGAGCAAGCAAGCAGTCCAGAGGTTGAGGCTAGACAGTCAGTTCAAGGCTGGTGTAGGCTAAGTAGTTCAAGGCCAGATTGAACTGCATAAGTAGTTTCAATAAACGAGAAAAACAAATGTTTGGCAGCTCTGTGAACTAACAAGCCTAACAGAATTTAATTGTCCAAACTCAACTATCTCCGTTGAGCATCTTTAGTCCCTTCCTGCCTCTTCCCCTCAACTGCTTAAATAACACTATCTTTTTGCTCATTTTTTGTTGCAAAATACGGAAACTAAGTAGCCTAATTAATATACAGATTGTTTTGTGCTGTAGGGAGCCTGTTTTAGGGAATATTCTCTGCTCACCTGTGAGTCAAGTCACCAGCCACACAGGGGCTAAAAAAAACCGTAGCCCCAAGACTGAGTACTGCTGAAACATTTGGTGGTAAAATCCTCTCTTTTAGTCAGACTAGAGCTCTCAAACTATATACATAACAAAGCCAAGCCATTCATTGCACAACGTAAGTCAGTACTTGCACCATGTAGGGAGGGCATTATCACGGAACTATAATAACGAATACCATTTATCCCGGACAGAAGGGAGGGAGACACGTTCCTAGGCTTGGACCTGGCTTCCTTTTTAAATGTCAAGGGGCAAAGTTAGGAGTGGAGATCCAGCCGTTTAAGTGGCTGAGAGTAAAGGTGTCAATTGTGCCGCGCTAGAGTCAGATATGGCTGGAGAGAAAGAGGTGTCCCTAAGCACTTCCCCTAGATGAAGCGGGGTCTCGACCCATACACAAAGAAGGCGCCACTGCCGCACTGCGCTCTGGTAGTCGTAGTCATTTCCCCAAAGCAAGTGACGGCCAAGACAGACAAGATCCTGAAAAAAGTAGGCCCTTCTCCCCGGCCTCTTCCAGCTGCACACAAAGGACCGCGCCACCACCCCCTCGCCCCTCCCGTCGGGACTTGTAGTTCCCGTTCCCCCAGCCAAGCCGCAGAGGGGGAAGAGGACAGACTACAGCTCCCGGCAGTCCCCGCGCCCGAGCCCCGCACCCTCTGCCTCCATCTTGGCTGCGGCCAGGGCCTCCATTTTCGCTCCCTCCCCCCACTTCAGTCACAACCACTACCACCACCATAACCACGAGCGTCTCCCGGCCTCAAGTCCTCACTAAGCCTCCGAGGCCTGCTTTGAGGCCGGGACGGTTGAACCCGGGACGAATGAGGAAGCCTCAAGTAGGAACTCACACTCAGAGCTCCCCTACCCGGAATTCCAAGAGTGTCCACCTGGACTCAAAAGTCTCACCCATTAGTCAGGGTCTCCTCACCTGTCCTTAGTCTGGCTTCTTGCTACCCCCCCATTGGACACTGAGGTCGTACTCACCCCAACAGCTCAGCGCCCCCTCTCCAGCGCCGCCATAAGCAGCACGGCCCGGTACGTAGGAATAAATCTCGCTTCTCTCGCGAGAGTTGCAGGCTCCGAGCGCGTGCACGGGAAGGTGGGGGGCGTGTTTTCTGTACGCTTGCGCGCAAGGGCTGAGTGACGCCAACGAGGGACCGGCTTTTATGCACCGCACGATGGTAACTGTTCATTTGTACTCTCACTCCTGAGTACTGTCAGAAGCAATCTCCGCGTTTACTGACTCTGCTGGGACGCCGTGGGCGGAGTGGCGAGTGACTTTAGGCGTCTCTGGTCTTGGGGATCCGGAATGTTTTAGGCAGGGAGGCTAGAGCAGGAACGTTCTGAGGGTAGATGAGGGAATGTCGTGGAAAAAAGATTTCACTTTACTCAGCAAAAATCCGGGAGTCTTCAAACCGCAGTCTCCCTTTAGTCACTGGACATTCTTTCTCCTGTCTCCTACTTTAGAATCAGTTGCATTGGTTTACAGACAAGTTTTTAACAAAATAATTTGTAAATCTGAACTGAGACCCTTTGTCTTCCAGAATCTACATTGCTTGCAACAGACAAAAATGAGGAAGGCTAGCTAGACTGTGGTGGCACACGCCTTCAATCCCAGCCCTCAAGAGGCAGAGCAGGCTGATCTCATGAATTCGAGGAAAGCTTGTCTTCACAGAGAGTTCTGGGATAGCTAGGGGCTCACAAAGAAACCCTGCCTACCAAAAAAAGAAAAAGAAAGGTAGAAAGGAAAGAAAGAGAACAGCCAGGGCTATGTAGATAGAGACCCTTTCTTTAAATAAAAGAAAAATAAAAAGTAAGCGACTGAGTTGCTAACTCTTCTCTTTGCTCCATTCAGCATATCTTTTAATAAACTGACTCCGATTCGTATATAGAAATAATAAAAAACAAGAAGAAATAGTTGATGTACCTTGGTGGCCTTAGGTTCACACAGAAATGAAAAAGAAATGGATAAGGTCTTGTTCTCAAAGAACTTTGAACTTAATTTTATTAAATCACAAAGCAAATATAAATGTGTAAGTGCAGTAAAGGAGAGGTGCACAGCATTAGAACGGATAACCTCACGATGTGCAAATCCTAAGAGGAGCCAGTATTCTTTTTCTGTTGGAAAATTTTGTCTCCATCTCTTGCTCTTGGTGAAATTCCATCCATGCCACTGTGAAAGCCAAAGTTATATTTAAGTTTTAACTTCTATGTCTGGGATCTACGAAACAAACAAACAAAAAAAAGTCTTTAATCTGCAAGCCTCTTGTCCAAGGACAGATAGTTCCTGAAATGCTTCAGGCTGTTGATTATGGGAGATAACAAACCTCAAGCTTTTCACTCCTCTAAACAATTTTGTTTGACTCATCTGCACCAAATGTGCTTGATCATATGGGGGGGGGGGAGTTCATAGTCAGGAAAGACATCATGCTTGTCCCCCTTGGACCTGATGGGAAATATCTAAACCACCAGAAACTGACTGGGGCCATTTTTCTGGGGAACTAGAGGTAGACCTGGCCAGAGCACATCCATCTGGCCAGTATTTAATTAAAGCTTACTTCAAATTTGGCTTCAAATTGTGGTAGTGGTCTTATGCTCAACCAGCAAGTTAATCCCACCTGTATGTCCTCTTTGATGTCTTGCCATATACTTTTGTAAGCACAGATACTCTAATTACTAGTCTGTACCAGATCGTGATGATGCTTCAGAATAGGACTTCTGACGCTCATTTTGCATCCCTGGTTGCTGATAGTGCCTGGCCTAGACCATTTTGAAAGGTTTGAATGAAGAATATTGGGTATCTGTTCATTTGCTAACAGTGAAGGTGTTAGAAATTGGGAGCTGAGTGTGGTCTTTGCTTGTAATCCCAAGCACTCCAGAAATGGAGGATCAGAGTTCAAGGCTACATAACAAGTTTCATAAATTTCATGCCAGCCTAAGGGTATATGTCTGTCTGTCCCCCCCCAACACCAAAAATAAAACCAATGCTCTGCTAGAGAAATAGAGAATGTAAACATTTCAAAATAGCTGTTTGTTTTATTTGCCTATTTCTTAAATGCAGATATTCTCCTTTCCCTGGCTACACATCAAGTTGAGGAATTCTCATCTAATGTTACAAAAGAACAGACTTGGGCTCTTGTACAAGAAGCAAGGTCATGTGAAACTGGACTAAAAGTAGAATAAGGTCTAGAAGCACACATTCAGAAATATCACAAGCAAAGAGAAATATTAAACACTTAATCCCACTGTATTCTATCAGTATAATTCATGTGGATCAAAAATAAGATAAATATGTGATTTCTAGAGTTACAGGAAGTTTTAACCCTTAAATGGTCACTTAGCTTTATTCTGGGCATGCCCCAATTTATTTATCAATTTTTATTTAACAAAGTGTGAATACATCTAAACCCAGAGGTGTAGGTTTTAGCTTCTGAGGCAGGAGGATTGTGAGTTACAGAACAATACCTTATCTCAGAGAGGTGACAGGGTAAACTTGCCACAAGAGCATGGTACTACTCTTCTAGAGAGGCTCAGATAGGTCTGTTACAGTAGGCTTAAGGACAGCCTGGGCTACATTTAAGTTCCAGGACAGCCTAGTCTGCTAAGGAGTAAGACTCTCTCAAAAACAAAAGCAAGCAAAAATTAAAAAAAAAAAACCTGGAAAAATATGATTTGAAAATTTAATGATTTTTTTCTACAATTACAACACATAAATAGAAGTATATTACTTAGCCAGAAGATTGCTATATTTTAAGACAATGACTCTTTGAAAGGTGAATTCTGAACTCAAAAGCTGAAAATAACATAACAATCTTTTTATTATTTTGTAAACAGTATACGTTATAGAGGAAACTTGGAAGATCATCTGTACAATAGAGTAATCCTGGATTTGAAGGAGATATTGAGTATCGAAGGAACAACTCTCAGAGAAAATGTATTAATTGCTTTTGCTCATTTATCAGATTTATTTTAATGTCCTCAGAAACTTAGATGAAAAAAGTGGTCACAGCCCTATTTTTTTTTTTTGTCTATGCAATTATCAATAAGCACCTGAGCACTGGAATCTGAAAATCAAAAGTCATTAGCTTTGTAAGAGCCAAATACACCTCAATTGCTCAATTGCTTATATGTACAGAGGATTTTCTTTGTTTTTTTTCTAAATAAATATGTTGGTGTTTTGCCTGCACTTGTATGCATGACATGACATTAGGACACAGGGTTAAAGATGGAATCATAACCCTGGAACTGGAGTTACAGTCCCATGGGGGTAGAACCTCAGTCCAGAGAGAGCTTTGAACTGCTGAGCCATTTCTTCAGCCCCGGAAGTAGTTTTCTGTTTATTTCTTTGTTTTGAGACAGTTTCTCTATGTAGCTCTTGCTGTCCTGGAACAGTCTGGTCTTGAACTCAAAAAAAATCATCCACTTCTGTTTCCAGGTGCTGTGATTAAAGGTGCATGCCATCACGCCTGGCATGTAGAAGGTTTTCTTGAGTAACCAGGTGTTTGGGGTTTTGGTCAGTTTTTCACTAAATTTTAAAAATCAAGTCATCAAGAGCCCCCCCTTTTTTTCTATATAACGTAATTTTACTCAACACCTTAGTAAGGTCTGTTTTGTTCTGACATGTCATTCTTACATGGGCAAATTCAAAAGTGAAGTTCTTCTGTGAAACTGGTGATAAAGGAAGAGGTCCACACTCAAGGTTTTAGAGCAGGAACATACACTAGAGCAAAACTCCCCCTAAACCAACTGAGAGTGAGGGTGGTGGTGCACACCAGTACACATCCTACCACTGGGAGGCAGAAGCTGAAAGACCTAGAATTCAAGGACATCTTCAGCTTCATACTGTCTCAAACCGGGTGTGGTTATGTGTGCCATTCATCTCTGCATTTAGGAAGCAGAGGCATGTGGATCTCTGTGAGTCCAAAATCATCCTGGCCCACAGGCCAGCCAGGGCTACATCATGAGACAAAACAACAGTAAAATTGATATAATTTTGTTCTAGAACACTATAATCCAGATATTTTTATTTCCCAACCTACCAATTATAAATCATATTGGTAATAACATAATAAAAATGACACTAGCTGGACAGTGGTATGCATGGCTTTGACTTTAATCCCAGCATTTGGGAGGCAGAGGCAGGTGTATCTCTGAGGACAACCAGGGCTACACAGAGAAACTCAGTCTGGAAAAACAAAAAGCACAAACAAAGAATGATATTAATATGGAGATATTAGCTAAGTGTGGTACAGCATGCCTAGTGGTAACACTTGGGGAGCTATGACAGGAAGATCTGGTATTCAAGGCCAGTCTAAGCTACAAAGCTGCCCAGGGCTACAAAAGGAGACTCTGTCTCAAAGAATGAAAATAATAAGTAAGTAGCACTGTGGGAGAAAGAACACAAAACCTCAGAATTGTATTTAAAGAATTATGTGAATGCAGAAAACAGTTAACACCTTTAAGTAGTCAGAGAGCCAGTGAGCCTGATAGGAGGGTGGGGCAAAACATACTTGTTTACATTTATCTGTTTCTCTCTCTCTCTCTCTCTCTCTCTCTCTCTCTCTCTCTCTCTCTCTCTCTCTCTCTCTCTCTGTGTGTGTGTGTGTGTGTGTGTGTGTGTGTATACAGCTTTTTTTTTTTTTGAGAAAGGCTCTCTCTGAATAATCCTGGGTGTCTCTATATAGACAACTCATTCAAGGACCAGGCTGTCCTTGAATTCATAGAGATACTCCTGCCTATGCCTCCAGAGTGCTGTGATTAAAGGCATGTGCCCCACAGACAGCTCTTATATATTTTGAATTAAACTCATTTTAGATCCTGACAAAAATCAGCTATACTACAAATTCTTTTGCAACAGTCTCTCCTTGGTCTATACCCCATATAATTCTTTAGGCCCCTTGTTCGACGTGATTTGGTTCTACTACCATTTTGGCCCTTCTAACAACTGCAAGTGTATTCCTGCTGTTGGCTGGCCTGGGAAGCTTTTCTGCATAATCACTTATCTGGTTTGTTTTCATCATTCAGGGTTCAGTTTAGTTGCCACTGACTCACTATTTACAACCACCACTCTCCACAACATTATTTATTCATTGTCTTCAGTAAATTAACATATTTATAAATTTTTATTGTCCAAATTCATGAACTGTTACACAAAGCTCAGTTTTTTATGTGGCTCATTACTATATCCTTAAAAAGATCATTTACACCAGTGACTTTCATATTTAGTAAATAAATATTAGCAGTCTGAATGAATTAACATATTTCTACTAAATCTAAGGTTGTATTGTTTAGTGGGATTATATTACATTCTAAATAATTTTCCTGCCTACTGGTTTATTAAGAATGCTGATTGGCTAAAGGCAGATCAAGAAATTTTTGGGAGCAGGAAGAACAGAGCAGAAATGCTGCAGAGATGCCAGAGAGACATCACAGAGATACCATGATGAGATTCCAGCATATGAAGAGGAAAGAAGGAAATGCTGCTCTGAGAAAAGGTGCTGAGCCGCATGGCTGACCAAGATCAGAGTCAAGGGTTAGTTTAAGAGCAAGAGCTAGTTAGCAATATGCTAGAGCCATAGGCTGATAACAGCATAAAATTAATGTAAGTGTCTGTGTGTCTCTGTGGGTCTGCGGGTCTGGACCACAGGCCAGACAGGCCAGAAACATTGTACTACAGTATTATGTGACATGATTTATGGATGATCAGTAAGTATGTTGTCACCCAGTAGTGGTGGTGGCACAAGTCTTTAATCTCAGTACTCAGGAGACAGAGGCAAGCAGAGCTATGTTAGTTCAAGGCCAGCCTGGTCTACAGATTTAGATCCAGAATAGTAAGAGCTACACAGAGAAACCCTGTCTTGAAAGAACGATAAAGAAAGAAGAAAATATGTTGTCAGTTTTCATTATGACATAATACTTTAAATGTTGGATTTTTGTTTTTGTTTTGCCCTGTAGCCCAGCTTGGCCTTTCATCACCTCAAGTGCTGGGCTTACATGTGTATACTACTTTACCATGCTGGAATCTACATTATGAATGCTTTGCTTGTCTGTGTATAAGTGAACTACTAGTGTGCCTAATACCTATAGGAATCAGGAAAAGGCATCAGATCTGTTTGTTTTGTTTTGTGTGTCATTATTTGAGAGCTGGTGGTACAGATACTCTGTGTGTGTGTGTGTATGTGTGTGTGTGTGTGTGTGTGTGTGTGTGGTGTGTATGCATGTGTGTGCAAGTGTATGTTATCAGAAATAATCACTATGTAGACACCTCCTGCCAAGGTTTTGGTCTCATGTTGTGATTATTTCACTGGTCTATCTATATGAGGAAGAAGAAGCAACACTGTTGTTAACCAAAAACAAGAGATATTCCTTCCTTTACTGATAGGGATTGGACTTGTCATCTCCCTTGATCTTCCAGGGTTGTAACAACTGCCATCATCCAGACACATCATCTGGCAGGAAACTTCAGATACAACTTGATTAGGCCAGGACACCTACAACTGAGAGCCTTGAGTTATTCCAAAGACAGATGAACTTTTTGATGGGGTCGTACTCCAAAACTAATGAACACTAAACCTAGTAACTGTTGAACATGAGGGAACTTGTTTGGTACTGAGTAAAAAATACTGCTTCTATGTAAACAAATAAAATGTTAAATATCAATACCCTCAAAATACAGACTTACGCTTAAAATTCTAGCCCATAGAGCAAATTAGCTGGTTCCATAAGCCCCTATTTTCTTGGCTCCTACCCTTTATTAGTCCTCTGATTATGCTGTTTTATTATGATGCTTGCCCCCTGCCTTGTTCATTTCCTCTGGTGACAGATCACCACCATTACTAAGATGACCAGCAATTAGGTCATGGTTCACTACCAGGCACTGGACTCTTCTGAGAGAGGTGACAGCTTCAATAAGGAGACCTTGGAAGATGACATTGCTGCAGGTCAGAGGTCTTAGCCTAGCTGCTTATCTCAATAGCTCCTCCCTCTGGCAAAGCTTCCAACTCTCTACCTGCCCTTATCTGGAAGACTAACCTTATCTGAAAGCTGTCTTTATACTACAGACCTGATTCCTCTTTAGCTTGACTCTTGGCACAGATCCCTGCTAAGACTTGTGCTAGCCTCTCTGCTATAGGACTCTGCTGTCTCATATTAAGCCTTATGATAGAAGAGTACCACTTAATACAAATTAGGACTTGTCCCCAGGCTCCCCAATCCTATATATTCCTTATACTCTGGAGTAAAATTGAGCTGGTTCACCAAAATCAGTCTCCCAGGGGGCTGTCTTCATCCATGCTCATGGGCCACTAAAGCTTTCTCTTTCCTCTCTGCCTGGTGTCAAGGGGTTTGATTCCTAGCATATACATGAAGGCTCACAACTGTGACTCCAGTCCCAAGGGATCTGACATCCTCTTCTGACCACTCTGGGTCTAGTCATTTGTGACTACATGTCGGCGAACACATAAACTGAAATGACAAATTTTTAAGCTAAAAACATCTTTTTCAAGACCAACAGATTAGGAGAGTAGTCACATATATAAAACAATGTATTAGCATCATGACTATATAATCAGTTAATATACACTAATAAGGAAAAGCCAAACAAAGGAAAGTTGAGGAAATACTTAAATGTCCATTTTAAAAAACCAAACAATATAGGGAAGTAAACACTGGAAAGGATATAGATCAGAAATCAGGAATATATTTGTTTTGAGGTAGTTTTACACTTCTAGAGGACTCAATTATGGGAACAGGAAGCTCTCAGAAACACTTAAACTAGCTTCTCCTATATCTCTTTACATAACAAAAGGTGGGCAATTAACCTTGACATAACAATATAAATCAACCACAAAACCAGTCTGGCCTTCACCAGTCTTTTCTTTAATGCCCCTTTTCTTTCTCAAGATCAAATTTAGGACTACACATTGCTATTACCTACAGTTCTCAGACTATGGTAGTTCTTTAGTCTCTTCCATTTTTATCTTGATTTATTGTTTTCAATTCATGTTATTTCAAGGTATGTGTGTGTGAGTGTGTCTTTACATGTACACTGCAGAGGAGTGGGCTCATGGAGGCCAAAGGTGTCAGATCCCTTAGAGATGGAATTACAATTATGAGCTGCCCAATATGAGTGTTGGGAATCAAACTTGAGTCCTCTGCAAGATCAGCATGCGCTCTTAACAGCTGAGTGATCTCTCTTGCCTTCTGTCTCTAGTTATTTGGAAAAATGTCAGTCAACTATTTTGTCAATATCCCCCAATTTGTTTTGTCTGATATTTCCTCTTGATAAGAGATTATATATGATAATTCTACACCACATAATGACATTTGATCTGTGTTAGGCCACACATAGAAAGGTGATTGTGTTATAAGGAGCTGAATAATACTGCCTAGAAATGTCACAGGGTAGTGAAGCTGTAGGGAGGTGCATTAGTCATGTCTTTATGGTGATGCTGGTGTAGACAAACCTGCAATGCTGGTCCTATAAGAGCAAGAAATACAATTATGTAAAGTGCATAACTGATTAAATTATTGTTACTAGTTCATGTAGTAATCTATGCTTTTAAATATTAGCATACCCCTATTTAAACAAAGCTTATTGTAAACTAGTATGCCCTGTTGCAGGGATAGCAGCTTCGTACTTTTCCCCTCTCTCAGCTCTATTGAGAAGCTACAATGAGTTATTACCAGAACTAGGACAAAAGCCCTAGCTGCTGTAAGTCCCTCCAGATTGGTCTCTCACATCAGTCCCAGAAAGCCACTTAGAGAGGAGCAGGCAGAGGGTGAAATGCTTGCCACACAGCGCAAGGGCCTGATTTTGAATCCCCAGAACCCACATTAAAAAAAGGCAGATGAGGTATCAACACCTCTTTAGTGTCAGCTTTTCTGTGGTGAGCTAGGAGGTAGAGACAGAAGAACTCTTGGATGTTCAAGAACCAGCTAGCCTGGGGTATACAGGAGGAAAGAAAACCCTGGTGCTAACAATGTGCCAAACAAGTGCTGACACCAAGGCTGTCCTGACCTCCACATGTGCACCTAGCCTGCTGCCCTCTCACACATGTGCACATATACTCAAAAGAAAATTTTTTCTGTCTTACTATATAGCCACTATGCACTATAGTAGATTTTTTTCTGCCCCATGAGCCAGCTCTCAGATAACCACATGGAGACTTCTTATTAATTACAAGAAAGCTTGACCAATAGCTTAGGCTTGTCCCACTAGCTCTTATAATTTAAATTAACTTATTTCTATTCATCTCTGTATTGTCACATGGCTCATGGCATTACTTATCCTCCTGTATGTCTTGCTCCTTCTCTGTGGCTGGTGACTCCACCTTCTTCCCAGCACAGTTTCTCTCTCCCCTAAAAATCCTGTCTACCTATTTATTGGCCATTCAGCTTTTTATTAAACCAATCCAAGTGACATATCTTCACGGATTACAAAAAGATTATTCTATATTTCCTCTTTTGGTTGAAATAAGAGTGAAAGGTTTTAACTCTATCATAGTAAAATTATAAACAATAAGAAATAGTATCAGGTTAGAATTACGTATACAATGTCCAGTCTATTTGCATTTGGGATATTTGGAGAAAATACTCCATTACTTATTCTATATTTGAGTCCAAAGCTCTGTACTTAATTTACCTTCTATCATAACTAAGGAAAACTATGACTACAATATAATATGTAATGTTGTGGGATTTGGGTGTCAGCTGGTGGGGTCCAGGGAAGCTTATCCAGGGTCCTGGGCTCCTGGAGGGGGTGTGGCCAACCCCATTGATAAGGGGCTGCCGGGACGCTGAGAGGCTCTCTTCCTGGTTCCTGGCTGCTGGAGGGAGGCTCACGTCGTCCGTCCCTCTGCAGACTCCGGTCCCTGTTCAGGTGCTATTGTAATCTGTTGCCTGTACCGTGAGTGTTGGTTTATATTCTAATAAATATCTATCTGGTATTGGTGTCCTTGTGGGTAAACTCCGCCTACATCTGGCGCCCAACGTCCCGGCGGACCCGCGGGCAGGCGGGTCGGGGCTGCTTCAGAGGCCTCTCATCCAGCGCACCCGGGCTGTCTGCTTCTGCTGCGCACGCAATCGGTAACTCCACCCCTCCCCCAGCGCGCGGCTCGCTGCCTAGCTAAACGGCTGACCCGGGCTGCTTGCTTCTGCTGCGCACGCGGTCGGAAACTCCGCCCCTAGCTGTACGGCTGCTCAGTTCATTTTAACCGAGTTTGAACTGCGGCTGCACGCGCGCCCTTCCCCCAACCTGGCTGGCTGGGTTTGACCCAAAAACTGCAGATTCAAGCGGCAGCTCCGCCCCTAACCCCTGTAACCTGGGACAATTGTGAATTACTCCTGTAGGTGAACAAAGATAACTAAAACCATTCTATCTTGTAATTAACATCCTGTCTTGACTTGTGAGAATTTGCCTTTTCCAAAGATTCTATTCTGCCCGCTGAGACCCTTTAACACCTAGGATCTGTGAATAGCGTGCTGAGTGTCTCTGCATCTGCCATACAGCAGGGCACTAAACGTTATTGTGACATCTTCTGACCACACAGCATCATTGCACCTGGATTGAGGTAATGGCTGACAACTATTCTTTTGAGGAATTTGGTATATATTTTTCCACGATGGTTGACAAGTTTTTAAATGAGTATCTTGAGGTATTCAATACCCCAGTTTTACTATTTTTTGGTCTGTTTCTGTATGTTGTGTTCCACAATAGACGGGTGATGACTGAGGTCACGAATTCAAACCTTCAATTACAGTCCAAACTTGGTATTATAGAATTATCAAACGCTACACTGTCAGATGACGTTAAGCAGATGCAGAACTTAAATCGGCAGCTGTTGTCCAACGTATGTGAATTACAGCTCTCAAACTCTGCTATGTCAAAGACGATAGATACTCTACAAATTGATTACAACAAGCTTTCTCATTATGACAGCACTATACGAGAACAATATAAACTCTACGTAACTGATGAGAACAAGAAACTTGTTGACCACATTAATAAAGTGGATGAGAAAATCATAAATTATGTTAATGATGTAGATCTCAAAATTGCTAACTCGGCGAGGTCTTTAGAAGGATCACTTCATCAAGAAAGTCAAACTTTGAGACAGATGGTATCCGAAATACAAGAATTTGTACCTGCAATGTCCAAATTCCAGGAATGGGAATCCGTAGTGTCCAAAATCCAAGAATGGGAACCCATTATATCCAAAATGGAAGAATGTGGGGACCATATTGCAACACTACAAAAGGACAATGATACATCTTATGCTCAGAACAGTTCAGGTCAACCCCCAATGGGGTGTTATGGTACTGGAAATACTTTACATAAAGTTGTAAACATCACGGGGATACCTCCTTCACCACCACTATTGTTCCCAGCTACTATTCAGACCAAGATGGCACCAGGGGGTTCCTCGGAATATGTAGAGTATAGTTATGAGCCACTACATATGAAAGACATCAAAGATTTTAAAGAGGCAATATCCATGTATGGTATTCACTCTACTTATGTAAAGCAGCTCCTGAATTCATGGTCTGCAAAAAACCGAATCCTCCCCCTCGATTGGATGCAGCTAACGGCTGCTGTCTTGGACCAAAGTCAAAACTTGCAGTGGAGAAGCTGGTTTAGAGAGGAAGCCAGGACCTTAGAACAAGAAGGAAGAATTAGGGGTTTCTTTGCTTCTCAGGACCAAATCCTTGGTGAAGGAATGTTTGCTGACGTGAAGACTCAAACTACTTATGACGAACATACTTTATTGCTATGCCGTACGGCCGCACTTAATGCATGGGAAAAGATTTTAGACCCAGGTCAAACAAGGTTTGAAAGAGCCTTATACTGACTTTCTACACAGGCTTACCACGGCTGTAAATAGAGCAATATCAGATCCAGAAGCTAGAAAGCAAATAATACTTTCTCTGGCCTTTGATCATGCTAATCCGGAATGTAGAAGAATGCTTCTGCCTTTAAAAATCAGAGCCGCACCTCTAGAAGAATGGATTCAATATACAATCAATGCTGAACCTCTCCATAGTAATGAAGACAATTGGGTAGACCAAGCCATTGATAGGGTAAGGAAGAGGAACCAAGGAATCACTTGTTTCAACTGTGGTAGACAAGGCCATGTAAGACGAAACTGTACACAAAGTACTCTTGGAAACGATGCCCGATCTAGGTTTAATTCGAACAGAAGGCCATTGCCTTCTGGATTATGCAGAAGATGTGGCAAGGGACGGCATTGGACCAATGAATGTAGATCTACCAGAGATAAAGAAGGCAACCCTCTGCCATCGGGAAACGCCTTTCGGGGCTTCCCCCGGGAAGCCCCCCAAAATCAGACTCCAAATTCGAGGATGGTGAGATCATATCCGGTCGTAGTAGAAGACCAGCATTCTCAAGACGAATAGAACACCCAATACCTGATCTTGAAAAACATACAATATCAGATGATAACATAAATTCAAAATAAGATTCAGAAACTCCAAAGAAAATTACAAAACGAATATTTTGGCAGACTTCGATAAATGAACAAAGACCAAAATTGGGTGTACGGATAGACAATATTTATATCCAGGGTTTAGTCGACACGGGGGCTGATGTTTCGATCATAACCCCACGGTCCTGGCATCCGAGATGGCCTTTACAGACAGTAGATATCCAATTTCTGGGTATTGGAACAATATCTCAGGTGAAACAGAGTGTGAGGTAGCTTGAATGCATAGGACCAGAAGGTCAGAAAGGACGGTTAAAGCCATATATGGCTGATATAGCAGTGAATCTGTGGGGTCACGACCTCCTAATGCAATGGAATACCCAGATTAAAATCCCTCCTGGTTATGATGTCAGCCGGAGGCTTAACTATGTTTCCAAAAATGACAAAAATTCACCAGCCATTCAAGTTGTACAAAAGAATCGCCCTCTTAATAAGACACTCACAGCACTGCCTTTGAAATGGTTAACGGAAAAGCCTATTTGGGTTCAACAATGGCCTTTGACAAAAGAAAAACTTCAGGCTTTGGAACAGTTGGTACAGGAGCAGTTACAGGCTCAGCATATTGAAGAATCAACCAGTCCGTGGAATTCTCCTGTTTTTGTTGTCAAGAAGAAATCTGGAAAATGGAGGATGGTGACAGATTTAAGAGCAATTAATAAGGTGATTCAACCTATGGGCTCCGTACAATCTGGTATTCCCCTGCCTTCTCTGCTACCTAAAGGATGGCCTATTACAGTTATTGACTTGAAAGATTGCTTTTTTACCATACCTTTACAGGAACAAGACAAAGAGAAATTTGCTTTTACAGTGCCTACTCTTAATAATTCAGGGCCAGCTAAGAGGTACCAATGGAGAGTCCTGCCCCAAGGAATGTTAAATAGTCCCACCTTATGCCAATATTTTGTACAACAACCACTAGAAATACTGCGCAAGCGCTTCCCACAATCTATCATTTACCATTATATGGATGATATTTTGTTGGCAGACCCAAACCCGCAGACATTAGAAACATTGTTTGAAGAACTACAGAAAGTATTGCCTAATTGGGGACTGCAAATTGCTCCAGAAAAAGTACAGAGGGGAGATTCTATCAATTATTTAGGATATAAGATAGGTTTACAAAAAATTAGACCACAAAAGGTAAAATTAAATAGAGATAAATTGAAGACTCTTAACGATTTTCAAAAGCTACTAGGAGATATTGCTCATATACGGCCCATGATTGGTATAAAAAACTATGAACTAGTTAATTTATTCAAGACTTTAGAAGGTGACAAGGGTTTAAATAGTCCAAGAAAACTATCTGATGAGGCTGAGAAAGAATTACAGTTGGTAGAAAGAAAACTTCAAGAAACACATGTGGATCGTGTGGATCCAGACTTGGAATGCATACTTGTTATTTTACCCTCAAGACAATCTCCAACAGGAATCTTAATGCAAAGAGAAAGCATCATATTAGAATGGATATTTCTGCCACATAGGCCAAGCAAAAAGATGAAGACATATATCGAAAAAAATTGCTGATCTGATTTTTAAAGGTAAATTGAGACTCCGCCAATTGACTGGAAAGGACCCTGCAGAAATTGTTGTGCCTCTGACTAATGAAGAAATTGACCGATTATGGGCAGACAGTGAACCTTGGCAAAAGGCTTGCAGTGACTTTTTAGGAGAAATTAATAATAAATATCCCCAAAACAAGAGAATTCAATTTATAAAGGAAACTAATTGGATCTTTCCTCGTGTAGTACATACAAGATGAACCAATTTCTGGAGCCCCTATATTTTATACAGATGCAAACAATTTAGGGAAGGCTGGCTACAAGTCTGAGAACCTAACTAAAGTGGCTCAGAGCCCTTATAACTCTGTTCAAAAGTCAGAACTATATGCGATTATTATGGTGTTGTTGGATTTCACAGAACCTCTTAACTTAATTACTGACTCTCAATACGCAGAAAGAGTTGTTTCACATATTGAAACTGCTGACTTCATTCACAATGATACAGACTTGACCTTACTATTCATACAACTACAAGATATCATCAGAGGTAGGATACATCCTATGTACATAGCACATATCAGGGCACACACGGGCCTCCCAGGCCCTCTAGCACAGGGTAATGAGGAAATAGATCGGTTGCTAATAGGGAGCGTGCTAAAGGCCACAGAATTTCATGAAAAGCATCATGTTAACAGCAAAGGGCTGAAGAAGAGTTTTCCCATCACTTGGATTGAAGCAAAGGAAATAGTAAAAAAAATGTGACACTTGCTCTTTCTATAACCAACCATCTTTACCTGCAGGAACTAATCCTAAGGGTACACACGGAAATGAGATATGGCAAATGGATGTGTTTCACTTTCCAGAATTCGGAAAGATGAAATATGTACATCATACTATTGACACCTATTCTGGAATGCAATGGGCGACTGCCCTGAGTTCTGAAAATGCTGATGCTGTACTTACTCACCTTTTGGAAGCCATGGCCATATTGGGAATTCCCACTCAGATTAAGACTGACAATGCTCCAGCTTACGTCTCCCGAAAAATGAAGATAATTTTTGCATACTATGATATAAAGCATATTACAGGGATACCACACAATCCTACAGGACAGGCAGTCGTGGAGAGATCTCACCGCACATTAAAAGAGATGCTTTATAAACAAAAGAAAGAAATGAAAAAGCCCAGAGAGAGGTTGCATAGTGCCTTATTGACTTTAAATTTTCTTAATGCTGATGAAAAGGGAACTTCAGCTGCTGAGAGACATTGGGTAGTAGAAAAATCTTCTGAGTTAAATCAACCCATTTACTTCAAAGATGTGTTGACTTCCGAATGGAAGCCAGGGTATGTGCTTCGATGGGGTAGGGGTTTTGCTCTTGTTTCAACAGGGACAGAAAAGATATGGGTACCAACAAAACTAATAAAAGCCCGCTTCGAAAAGGAGTCTCTTCCTGAACAAGAAAAGTAACTGCTCATCCCTGACATGACAAACGGATGCGTGGTAAGGAAAACACACTTAACAAACCTGGGGCAGGGTCTCTCAGTTTTGTCTTTACAGGAAAATGGATACAACTATTTTTACGGCATTGACTAAACATTGAATAATTACTCACCTGCAATAGAAGACAGACTGAGGATTAAGGGATGTACAAGACGGACTACGAGACCAACTGATACACACATGCAATACTGGGTAATTTCTCAATTTTTACTGCTTTACATCTTGCATCTACATCTCAAAAAAAAATGGTCCTGATTTGACTATTAATAAGGCTTGATTTGGATTGGGAACTTGTGGCTTTCTCCCTCTCTAAACCCAAGCATATTGGTAAAGGAATATGAAAAATTCTGTCTCACATCATAAAAGCCACCTGGTGTGAGACAGAAGGCAAAATATTTAGGGACCAATATTACTGTGACTTCATCTTAAACCTTGTTCCTCCCTGTTTCTGTACCTCTCAAACATCTCATTCTGTCTGCTTCCAGTCTCCTAAAGTCATGAAAGATATAAATATCTTTTGAATATCGACAATGCTTAAGTTTTCCACTGTAAATAACATTTCCTTCTATCAGCTATCTACAAAGAATCTGGAACCGAGATGGGGCCTCCACTGGAACAACTCCTGCTAGAAAAACAAAAATAAAAGAAAGAGTATGAGAGAGAGAGAATAAGAGACAGATAGACAGACAGCAGAGACAAAAATAGAAAAATCAAGAACCTGGTGAGCACCAATCAATAATTGCCTTCAAGAAATAGATTATTCAAAAACAGCTGCAAGATAGCTCCTTATGATTATCCTTCAGATCACACTGCTAATTAAGTTTCCAGATGGAGTTAACCACTATCCTAAAATTGGTTATAGATGTATGTGGTCAGTCCATTAAGAACTAACCATTGTTTTAGCTTTTACAGGATCCCAAAGAGATGCCATCGCCCTTAAGTCAGCAGGAAGCAACCTTATAAACGACTACGCCCCCTTTCCCAATAAGTCTTATGCTCCAAAGGTTGTGGGTAAAACTGGGTAAAAGACAAAACTATAATATAGCATCAGAGATCTTTTTTTTGTAGAAGAGAAGGGGAATAGATAGGATAGATAAAGGTAGACTGTTCTACCTACCTATACTTCATTTTAGCTGAATGTATGGGCTAAGCTAAAGACAATTTGCACTGTCATAGATATCTGTATATTGATACTAATGCAAAATCATTTTATATGTTTAGTTGTGATAATTTGTACATTGGTACAAAGTTTAATCTGAGATTGTTTTATGTAACCAAAGCAACTTGTACTCCGATATAAATCTGAATCTGTAACTATTATGTAAAGCTGAATTTGAAATTGATATATTTTATGTATGCTTCTACCTTTGTTTAAAATATTTGCACATCATTGTCATGTATACTATGCAATTACTACCTTCATTTAACTATACTAGATATAATGTATGATTGCACTAGTTATGATATATGCACAAGATGTTTTATATACCTCTGTTTAGATGATATATATGTATTTACATGTCTAAAATGCTGTGGACACTTTACCTGGTAAAATACCCCTGGCTAATGTTCGATAGTTCTACTAAGGGTCATTGTTCAGAGATTGTACACCCCTTATATAGGTATTCTAATTTTTAGTACAGGGTTTATTCCTTAAGACGATAAGATATGCAGTCAACACTATTTAAGGTATCATATCCCAGTCATGTCAGATACAGGTTAGAATATCATAGATGAACAAGAATCTTCAACCGTTTCATAGACCCAGAGAATATGGCATTTAACATTTAAAATTCGGCCACGAGAGACACGACGACTCCTGGTGTCACTGCTCCCTTCTCGAGATGGTGTTGAGCATCAAAGATACTCCTTTGGAGTTGGTCCTTTTGGCAAAAAATGGCCGGCTGAGTAAGGAACTGTCCTTACCTTGATTGCTGACAGTACACACATGATGTCAAGCTGGATGAACAAGTTGATAGATGGAGACTGACGAAACCTGCCTAGACAGGATAAGACAGTCCCTTCAAAATTGTTCTGCTTGTGAAAAGATCTGTCAGATGCCATAGGCCTATAGCCAATCCGATAGATGCTCTAACGGTACACAAATCCAGAGGTGATTGTCCAGGTAGCTGTGTTGCTGTTCTCTCCCAAATTTTGGAAGTAGCTACTTCCATATACTTCTGTCTTTCAGACAAATTCACCTTCCTTCTCAGGTCTTGAAGAGGTTGAAGAATAGATGTTTAAGGTTTTCACCCTAGTATCCCTTAGATAAGAACACTCAGGTGTCAGATTCTCACTTTCCCAGATTAACCCTTTAAAATAATCTATACACCCTACTATCTACTGATATTCTAGAACTATTAGATGTGCCTTATATAAGTTAGGCTTTGATTAGCAATTATACTTTGACCTCTCCTAGATACTACCTCATAATAATTCCTACTGTACATAGTCTTAGTTTAAAACCTTCTTAGTTAGAAAAAGGGGGGAGATGTTGTGGGATTCGGGTGTCAGCTGGTGGGGTCCAGGGAAGCTTATCCAGGGTCCTGGGCTCCTGGAGGGGGTGTGGCCAACCCCATTGATAAGGGGCTGCCGGGACGCTGAGAGGCTCTCTTCCTGGTTCCTGGCTGCTGGAGGGAGGCTCACGTCGTCCGTCCCTCTGCAGACTCCGGTCCCTGTTCAGGTGCTATTGTAATCTGTTGCCTGTACCGTGAGTGTTGGTTTATATTCTAATAAATATCTATCTGGTATTGGTGTCCTTGTGGGTAAACTCCGCCTACAATGTAACATATAATATTACCTTACTAAACAGAAAGTGCAGAACAATTTCCAAAACTAAAAGAAATGTCAGAAACAGCTGCCTGGACAGTCACTTAAGTTTCCTTTGCAATGTTGGGGCATTCATCTTTGGCCTACAGGCCTAGAATATCTGACAAATTTTTCTGTGAAGTAGGAATTTTTGAAGGACTGTCCTACCCTGTTCAGGCAAAGTTCAGCAGTCACTTTTCTGTGTGTCCTACTGGTTCAGTTTGGACAGCATATGGCCAACAGTTGAGGCAAGAGTAGTTTCTTGTCCAAATGGTGAGCTTTTGACATAAAGCAAACTCCATATGGAGGTTCTTCAATGTCTATCATCCTTTTTTGAAGTATATTGGTCCCACCAGGAGCTGGCAGCCTCATTGTCAAGACTAGTAGTTGCTTTTAGTTTAAACATAGATTCAGCAATCTACCCTTTTATCCTATCATTCCTATATCCCTCATTTTTTTCATAATGAGATCCATGAATCTAATCTTCTTTGCTTAGTTTTCTCCCTGACTATAACCAATAACAACTGCAACCAACACTCTCTAAAATGATAAACATCCACAGAACAACCAAAAACCACCTACCCTACCTCTTGGGAATGTGAGTGACATGTTCTTAAAATTACTTCCTGTTGTCTGATGGTGATGGAATCTTTAGGGGACTCTGAAAATTTTGAGATAATAGTCAAGTTCTAGGAGAGCTAGCTGTTGTCCAGTTTTGGTGTGATGGGAACGTGCAGGGCTTATCTGAAGTCCTAGCTGGAGTAGTCTATAAGGCTGGACCATTTTAGCTAACCATTTTGAAGTTTTTCTAAGAAATTTGTAGTCCAAAGCTGATCTTTGGGTGATATTTGTCTACCATAATCCAGGTAGAATGATTGTTGTGGGGCCCCATCATCCTTGGTTCACTGCAGTAAACTTAAACATTTAAATGTCGTATGTAAATGGATGTTTACTATCCCAACCACTCAGTTCCACATAACTAACTCAGAGGCTGAATATGAATTATAAATGCTTGGCTAATAGCTCAGGCTTGTTACTACTTAACTCTTAAATTAACCCAAATTTCTATCTATTCTTTGCCAAGGCTCATGGCTTGCTACTACTTTTGGGGGGAGGAGTTTCTCTAAACCATTTATTTCTCCCAACAGAAGGTGGGCATCGCTGCTGGTGGACAAAAACAGAACCCTGGGTTTAGCAAGGCTCCAAGAACAGTGGTGCAAGTCAGCTAGGCCAGCACTTGAGTGGATGTGATTCAGGTCAGGACTGATGTGGAGGCAATCAGCCAGCAGGCTGGCTGCACAACAACTTGCTATAGGTGTGGTTCTATGTGGTGGGATTCCGGTTGTCGGCTGATAAGGTCCAAAGATGTTTATCCAGAGCCCTGGGCCCCAGAAGGGGGCGTGGAAACCCCATTTATAAGGGGCTTCTGAGACAGGAGAGCTTTTTCCTGGTTCCTGGATGCTGGAGAGACAGGATCAGAATCCATCGTCCGTCCATAGCTCGTCCACCGTTCTAGACTCCAGTCCCTGTTCAGGTGCTACTATAATCTGTTACCTGTACCGTGAGTGTTGGTTTATATTTTAATAAATATCTATCCTGCACTGGTGCCTTCTAAGTAAAACTTCGCCTACAGTTCTGTGTGCTGCCAATCTTGCCAATGCTGTGCAGGCTGCATAGGGTGCAGTCATCACTAGAGATGCTAAAAATCATGAGCTGGTTCAGGACCATGTGCACTGAGATGTACTGTGCTGGCTTTCTGGTGGCCTGTGTCAGCTGCTAGGTGAGCTTGGAGAGAAGCCCCTCTGGCACAGAGGTGTGGGAACATTGGTGTTCATGGTGAACATCAGCATAGTGATGGAAGGACTCGTTACCTCATTTTTAAAACATCCTCCTTGCTCAGTGACTGATTGGTGTCTTTCTCAACTCCCCTGACTCTGTCCTCCTTCTTCCCAGCATTCTCAGTCTGACTTTCCTGCCTAACCTCCTGCCCATCCACTGGCCTGTCAGCTTCTTCTTAACCAATGAGAGTAACACATATTCATAGCACAGAAAAGAATTATTCCACAGCAGTTATATGCAGAAGATCTTGGAGAGGTTAAAGGACCACAATTTGTTAAGTATATCCAGGGTACAGAAACCTAACTCCTACTTATCTGCTTTAGACTCAAGCTCCAAATCACAAACAGGAAGCAAGATGAAGCCTATTTCTGGAATATGTAATTGATATGACCATTAATATCATGTCAGAAAGTTTAAATGCAGAGTGAATCCTAATTGGTTTTAATATTTAAAAACCCAGAGTCAGAGGTCAGAGTAAATGCTGAAAGGTCAGAGAAGTAAAGGAGCAGTCACAGTCACCTCTTACCTCTGTGACTCCTCAGACCTAAATGGGTCAACTCCTGTCTCTGCCCACCTTATCACTTCCTGTCTCCTGTCTGTACAGACCTCAAAACCAATATGGCTAACAGTGACTAATTCCACCCTCTGATCTTCAGGCAAGCTTTATTTTTTGAGCACAAACAAAATTGTACAACATTTAAATATATATAATAATATTATAAATTTTAAGATATTTATACCTTAAAAAAGTTTTAAGGAGTCTATAAAACCAAAAACCAAAAGATTATGACATTAGTGACAATAGAATAGTCCTCTTCTGTCTCATACCAGGTGGCTCTACTCTCATAAGACAAGTTTTCCTTTGTTTATTTTTTAATTTTTTTTTTGTTTTGTGTGTGTGTGTTTTAAACAAACAAGCTTAATTTTAGAGGAGAGAGCCACACTCTGGCTCTAAAGCCAGCTTAGAATTTTAATTGAACTGGGACTACAAAAAGACCATTTGCCTTATATGCCTGTAGAGAACAACAGAAACAAACATTTGGGAAGGATGAAATTTTACCCTGTTGGAAGTGTGCTATACCATTAGGCCAAGTTACTCTTTCTTTAAGAATTCCCAGGTGCCTCACTAGTTCTGATGACTGTTTAGTGACAATATCATAGGCAGAGCTGTGGAGAGGGATGGGGGACTGGAGGGGTGGGAGGAGCTGCAGTCACAGTGCTCAGTTGTGGGGTTGACCAGGCAGCCAGGCTAGTGCTTGTGCTGGTCTCAAAGGGCACCCACAGGTGCCAGATTGTAGCTGGGGGCAAAGAGTGCAGTGGTGGCTGCAGTTAGGCCAAGTGGTTGTTGGTGGTAGCAGGTGTCTGTGACTGTAGCATTTGGGGTCCTGGTGGGCGACAGCTGGAGGCTGTTGCAGGGATCAGTGGGAAAAACCCACTACTTCGGGGGGGCTGGGGAGGTGAGAAAAGCTGCCTAAGCAGTGTCTGTGGGGTGTTGAGAGGGAGAGGTGGTGGCTTTGCCGCCTTGTGATCTAATGACACATTGGATGCCAGATGAAGCGTTTATCTATTATTTTATCAATAAAAACTCAGGAGTCTATCAGGGTAAAAACATGTTTGATCAGATAAGCTGAGGAGAATCAAGCTCCTTCCTCCATTCAAAGAGGCTCATAAATCTAAGCCTCTCCCCACTACTTCCTGTGTCTCTCTACATGTATCCTGGGTTCTCCAAGACCTCTATGGCTAATTCTGGTCAGCCAGTTTCTGAATCCCCTGATTCAAGGTTAAACTTTATTGTTAGTCTTGGGAGTGTCAGAATACAATGAAAATCTCCCATGACAAAGCCCAGCAACACAAAAGATTTTTTAGAGAGGAGCATTGGTAGGAACTTTATTCACAACATACTCAAATAACAGCTATTTAGAAAGTGTTTTTGCTGAAAAATATTCTTTACTTGGGCACCTAGGGTAAATAAAAGCAGGATAAAAACTGGGCATTACTGCCTTCATTTTTTTTTAAAAAATGATTTTTATATGTATGAATATCTTTGCCTTAAAATATGTTAGTACATCACATGTATGCCTGATGCCTGAAGAGACTAGAATAAGCATTGGATCCTGTGTAACTGGAGCTACAAACAGTTGTAAGCCACCATGTGGGGACAGAGGACAAGGGTCCTTTGCAACAGCAGCAGGTGTCTTAACCACTGAACAATCGCTCCAGTTCTATGTCCTTTCCCCCAACTTAAGATATTTTTTAAAAAAAGATTTAGGCTGGCCTAGCAGAGTCAGCAGTAGAATCTCTTCTAAGAAGAGGGTATGTATGATTTAAAATCAAGAAGAGTTCCAGGCCACTAACCTGTCGTTCGTGCCTGCCTGACTCAGCAGTCTTTCAGAGCACTTGCAATAATAATTCCAGAGCTCTACAGAGGAGAGAAAGAAAAGCAGGGATTGGAGCTTCCATGGTTGTCTAGACTGATTGGCCTTGGTCTAGTTCATAATTGCTTCAAGTTATTATCTTGGGATAGCAACAAGAAAGTCTCTGTTGCTGACAGGTAGCTTCAGTCCTTTGTTTTAAGGTGTTTTGTCAATCAAGGTAACTGTCAGAGAAAGAACCATGCAGGCTCAGAAACAACATAGCATCAAAAATAAAGTGCAGTTAATAGTATCGGAAAGTGGAATTAATCTAGGTTAGTGACTGGGCCCCCTCCAGTCTCCATTGTTTCTGGGGTATATATAATATATACCTATAATCCAAGTATTATGGGCATAGGCAGGAAAAGCATGAATTCAAGGCCAGCCACAGTGAGATATTGTCTCAGAAAGCAAAACAGTCCAGGCATGGTGACAACTGCCTATAATTCCAGGGAGGCAGAGGCAGGCAGATCTGTATGAGTTTATAGACAGCCTTGTCCACATAGAGTTTCAGGCCAGCCTGGGCTACATGGGTAAGACTGCACCCCCCCCCCCAAAGTAAAGTCAAGCAGAAATTGCCTCTGCTAAGGTACAATTTCACTTCTGCAGGATGGGAGTAGGGTCAAAGATAGGTTGTTATGTAACTATTGACCTATCCACCTAGGTATAAAGGATTTGTGTAAATCCTTTATGGTGTTTGTACAGTAACTAAGCCAGGAAACTGTTTCTTAAGACCATCTTCCCTCATTAAGTAGTTTGTGACCATATCTGGAGAAGTACTAGAGGCTATGTCCTCATTACACTATGCCTGCCTGGTATATTAAACATATTACCTTAATATTTGCCTAAATCTTTTGGCATCTGTTGGAATCTTGTATAAAATTACTATTTTTACCTTTTTTAGAACATTTGAAATGCTTTGACAAGTTCATGTGTGTATACATTTTGATCATATCTACAGCCCCCAGCTCCAAAATCCCACCTCCTGCCTAGTGACCTACTTTCATGTATTTTTTCTTTTTAATAACCTACTAAGCCTAATTCATGCTGCCTGTATGTGTATGGGATGGGTGTGGGGTCATCCACAGGAATATGGACAATCTTAACAGCTCGTAAAGAAAAATGACATCACCTCCTCTACAGCCAACAACTTCTATTAGTTTTTTAGCTAGGCATCTCCCCATGAAACCCTCCCTTATCCACAGTGAACTGTTGGCTGGTTTGATTCTGTGCAGGTCTTGTGTAGGAAAGATGCTGAGTTCAGAAATACAACAGCCGTATCATTTTCAGAAGACACCATTTTTCAGCACCCTTTCTCCCCCTACTGTAATGTGCCCTGGGCCTTGGAGGGGGGAAGAAAATGTTCTATTTTGGGCTGAGCACTCCAGTCAGTTATGATTCTCTGCATTCCCTCCCACTCCCCCTACCCCCGAGACAGGGTTTCTTTTTTTTGAAGTCCTGGAACTCCCTCTGTATACCAGGTTGGCCTCAAACTCATCCACTGTCCTCTGTGTCCTGAGTGCTGGGATTAAAGGAGTGTGCCACCAAGCCTGGCCTGTTTCCTTTTTTATACCTCCCAGGAGTACCTACCTACCTGACCAGGAATGGCACTGCTGACACAATGGCTAGGTTCCACACTCCAATCATTAATCTAGAAAATGCCACACAGGCTTGCCTACAAGCTAATTTAATATGTGGTATTTTCTCAATTGATGTTCCTCTTTCTGGAGAACTCTAGCTTGTGTCAAGTTGATCAAATAATTCATACAAACCAAGTTTTGCTGTGGACCGGGAGCAGCACTAATCTATGTGTACAAATGTCAATACTCAGAAGGCAGTTAAGACAACCTGCCGGTGTAGAAAGAAAACTCTTTCTGTGACTGCAATCTCAGATTCACAACTGCTTACATTTCTGGGAACATGGGTCTGTTGCTGAGACATAGTGGCCTAATACTCAGAAAATAACTATGTATCTGAATTTCCCTTTCCAAGACTCAAGGAACATCTCAGACTGTGTAAGCCTTGACTGTTCTGGAACTTGGTATGTAGACTAGGCTGGCCTCAGATGCATAGAGATCTGCCTGCTGCTGCTGGGATTAAAGAAGAGGTGATGTGTTGAAGACTCCTGTCTTTGGCATGCAAGGGTGACTGTTGGCACATCGTTCGGCTTCTCTTCCTGAGGATATACAGGTGGTTAACAACTGCTTGGATGGGGGATACAAGGCTTTCCATATTGCAGCTGGCAGTAAGATGCCCATGCCCAGTATCTACACAAAATGTACTGGTTCATTAGTTAGCCTTGAACACAATCATTTCTCTAGAGTAGACGTCCCAAGAAAGTTGAACAAAAGCTCGAATAAATGCTGGGCACAGCTGGGTCAGCTGAACTCTGAAGGCTGCTTCCTTTTCAACATGTTTGGAGAATGACAAAAGATAAACCACTGGTCTGCTTCTCACTGTGTTGGTGACTAGACTCTTAATTCACCTAAGTCATTATGAGGTGTCCTAGTGAATGACAGCAAATATGAAATAACAAATGTGGTTAAAATGAGCTAGTTGGAGAATTAAGACAACAGTAGATAACTTGCAAAAAATGTATTTTATTTATTTTTTGGCTTTTCTGTGGAATAGTTCTGGCTGTCCTGGAACTCTATAGACTAGGCTGGCCTCAAACTTCAAACTCACAGAGATTTGCCTGCCTCTGCCTCCTGAGTGCTGGGATTAAAGGTGTGCACCGCCGCCGCCACCACCACTTGTCAAAAATAATGTTCTTTATTATAGCATATTTCTCTCTCTCATCCAACCTCATATAGTTTCCAACATTTTATAGTTACATAATAAAATATATACCACTGAAAAAACTGACAGCTGAATCTTAAAAATACACCAAGTGAAGAAATTCCAATCTCTAGACTATATACAGTATGATGCCATTTCTATAAAGTTCATAAAGGAAAACTGAAGAATACATTGCCTAAGAGATATACATCTATTTTAAGTCTTTTTACCTGTGATTACAGCTTTTAAAAAAAGCAGGGAAGATGCAGGGAAAAGTAGGAATTCAAATAAATAGGTCAAAAAGTATTGGATTATTAAAAATTATATATATACATACATACACATACAACCTTATAAGGTTATATGTGTGGGTATGGATATGTATCCTACATATATGTGTGTATATATATATTATATATAATATTGAGACTATACATACATACATACACACACACACACACATATTGAGACATGGTCTCACTGTGTAGCCTTGACTGTTCTGGAACTTGATATATAGACTAGGCTGGCCTCAGCCTCAGAGATGTGCCTGCTGCTGACTCCAGTCAGAGTGCTGGGATTAAAGAGGTGGGCTACCTCCCCTCGCTGGAAATGTAATCTAGTTTGGCTTTTGTGGTCCTGGCGACCAGGGCTTTTTGTATGCTAGACAAGCATTGGCCCGAGCACTGGTTTAATTATTTAATTTTTAATACCATATTCTCCTTTTTATAACTGTCCAATATTACATAAAATTTAAATGCAAAGATAACAAAGTACTGATAAAATTTCTATGTGAAAGGCTGTTTAAAAATTTATGTTCCTAATCAGTTTTCTTAGTTATAGGCAACTCAGGGTATTTGTTTGTTTGTTTTTTTGAGACAGGGTTTCTCTGTGTAACAGCCTTGGCTGTCCTGGAACTTACTTTGCAGACCAAACTGGTCTTGAACTCACAAAGATTGTCTGCCTCTGCCTTCCAAGTACTATGATTGAGCCATCACTTCCCAGACTAATTCAGGGCAGTTTTAATAAAAGTGACCTTATTAAAATTATTTCTCAAGATCTCTTGGGCAGTCAGGAAATAAGAATTAGAGGTTTGTGTCTAATGCTATCAGAGGATGTCTGCAATGAAGACCCCAGCCTCCACTGCAGACATAGACGCTTACACAGCTAATGGCTAGTATCCCAAACTCATTTTTTGCTGCTCTTCTATGGAGCTGAATGTAGCAGCCAGTGTTGCTGGTCACCTGCTTCAAAGGATTCTGTGTGGTTCTCTGCTTTGCCATGACACTAACTTTGGAATTCAAGGTAGTTGTATCTTTCCTAGCTGCAAAGGAGGCCAGAAAACATCTGGTACTTCCAAATTCCTTAGGAAAAAGGAAAGCTCTGGCATGTTAGTCAAGGGAAGCCTTACTGAGGTAGGGATTAAGACACTGGGCAGTCAGTAAAGAAATAATAATAGGTGTCCACTACTGCCCATTTTCTTGGTGACTCTGCAGCTAACAACTTACACTTGCTAAAAAGTATATTTAAGGTAAAATGACTTAATGTAACAATCTGGCATTACTGTTTTCTCAATATTATGTCTCTTTGCTATGAGAATACTGATTTTATTTGGTATGGCTGTGTACCTAGTCTTCTTTGCAACTAGTCTATTTAATATGTGAGGCAAATGTGGAGAGAACTCCATTTAGGATTCTGGAACCTTTGCTTTTCCCATGTATCTCCAAGGCAGGCAGCTTCCTATTTTTTCCTGCCTTCCACATGGGCACATCTGACACAGCAGTAATCTACAAGAAAACAGCAAGAAAGATGAAAGCCACCATGATAAGATGGCACCCTGTAAAGAAATGTATCCTTTTTCATTCAAAATGAGGACCATTCATATGCACAACATTCTAGGAAGCATGCAACAACACATTCCCATTAGTTAACTCTACTAAACTGAATTCATGCTATTTCCTAATACACAGGATATGGTGTTTCTTGTCCTTGTAAATAAGACCAGATTTTTGCCAATCAAAATCCATGAGCTCCACACGATATTTGGCATTTAAAGGCATCTTAACTTGGTGCTTAAGAAGAGTGCCTGGGTGTGAATCTTGGCTCTACTTTGGATAAATAAGAACCTTCTAGTGTGTGTGAGGAACTGTAAAGAGTTGAAATGGAGATTCTGTGCCATTTGGGATGCAGAAAAGCCCTCAGCATTGCAACTATCTAGACTGCAATTCTACAGCTGTTTTCTAGGATTCCTCCTGGCCACCCCTGTCAACAGTTGGATTCTCATGGTGTCCTGTAGCTCAGGCTGGTTTTGAACTTGCTATGTAGCAAGGATCCAAGGATGACCTTACATTCCCGATCTTCTTGCGTTTGCCTCCTCCAAGTTCTGGGATTACAGGTATGTACCACCATGTCTAGTTTATCTGGTGATGAGCCTCAAGGTCAATGCTCTATGAATCCCACACAAGCTGTTACATCTCCAACCTTCTACATATACAAGCTGGTCTCCCTTTACTATGCTTTTTTTTTTTAAGTCTTAGTCTGGCTCCCCCCGCCCCCAATTCATACAACTGCTAGTGAAATCTTAAGTCTATGCACAGACCAATACATATAATTATTTGTTGTTTGAGTGTGGGAGTTAAGAAGATAACTTGCAGGAGTGAGTTCTTTCCTTCCACCATATGGGTTCTGGGGATTGAACTCAGACCATCAGGCTTCGTGGTAAGCATCTTTACCTGCTGAGCCATCTCTCTGGCCCTAACAGACATACTCTTCAACTAGTACTGCCATTTTCTGGGATTATTATTAAAGTGTAAATTTCAGATTCCAACCATAAATTTCTATTTCGGTGAGTAAACATTTTAAGGAACATGGAAATAGATTTCAGTGGTAAATTATTTATATTCTGTACTTCTGTAATGAATATCTAATTAACATGCTATTTGCAGGGTCATATTGTGAATATATTGCGCTAACTGCAAACTGCTTATGAAATTTATGTCACTTGATAAGGTTGCTATATATCTGAAAAAGATCCTCTACATTTCCTTGATGTGGGAATGCCTTTCTGTATGCTGTGAATCTCAATTTTTAAATAAAGGAGCTGTTTTGGGCCATGACAGGCACCATAGAACAAGTAGGAGGAATCAGAATAGATAGGAAAGGAAGGGCAGAGTCAGAGGCAGACCGAGCTGAAGCCCAAAGGAGCAACATGTGAGGAGCACAGGTGAGCCACGTGGCAGCCAGATTAATAGAAATGGGTTGATTTAAGATGTAAGAGCTAGCTAGCAATGTGCCTGAGCCATAGACCAAACAGGATAAAGTTAATGTAAGTGTCTGAGTCATTTTTGGGGACCTGAGCGGCAGGCGATGATGGGTGGCTAAAGTGGTCTCGGACCTCTGGCTGCCTGGGACCAAGAAACCCCATTACAACACTTTTTCTTTTCCCTTTGGTTTTTTAAGATGAGGTTTCTCTATTACAGCCTTGGCTGACCTGGAACTGGCTCTGTAGATCAGGCTGGCCTCCCAAGTGCTAGGTTTAAAGGTGTGGGCCAAAACTGCCTGGCCCTTCTATACTTCTTAATTAGACTCATTACTCAGTAAAATTAGCAAATCTTCCCCAAAGAGGTTTTTATTAGCAAAGACAATTTCATACTAACATTCATACACTAAATTCTTCCATCTACTGCAAGAGACATTAACATGTTCACAAGAAATGAAGAGCATTTCTTTTCCATTCAACACACCAACTCTATACTACCTTCACAGCATTAACAACAGGCAGAATTTATGACACAGAGTACTGAAAGCTCAGTACATCCCCAGGCCTAAGAGGAAGAGATTCTTCAGTGGCTAAGATGTAAATAGGAAACAAACAGGTGAAGGAATACTGTGCACACCACTGAAACAGACTAGCTGATAACACTGCCATTTTCAGTGAAAAGCTGACTGGCAGCTAACAGGTGGTTGAGGGCACCTACTCCTGATGGGCTTGTGGAGTACACTTTGGGCACTTAGGAAATACAGCTGGAATTGCCTGCTATTCCCGCATCTGAATCTCAGTACTGTTCTCAACTGCGTGCATGGCAATGGGAATGTAGAAACTGTCTGTGGGTGGTAAACGTGCTTCCATGTAAAGACCAAACAGATCTAGGACAGGAACTACCGACAGCCGGTGAGAAGCCATCTGACAGTGCCCCTCTTCACCACCTCTTCACCACCTCAGCCAAGTGGGGAAAGCCTACCAGCTCATCCAATAAACAAAGGCTACTTTTGGTATTTAAATCAAATGCTCACCGGGACTGTACATGCTGGGTTCAAGTTCCCTGGCACTGTCTGTGTGAACCTTGCAGGAGGAGAAAAAACAACCCAAATTGACTTGTTTTCAAGTATACTTCCTGGGACTAGTAATAGATTCTCTCAAATTAAGATTAAAGACACCTGACCATGAAGTGCCAACTCCTAGCACCAGAGAGAATCCAAACTCCGAAGATGAGTAACTAACTCAGAAGCTCTGTCAATCTGCTTCTGTGAATGACGTTACTTTTGCAAGTGGGGAAGAAAAAAAAATCCAGGTTTACACCAAACACATACTAAAAAAAAAAAAAAAATCAATCTTTTCAAAAGTCTTAGAAGTCAATTTTATAATCCTATGTAAAATCAAATCACTGGCTTATAATAAAATGTTCGAAGTTTCGGAGATTTGAAAAACAAAAATGAGCTGAAAACCAATAATTTATATAAATTCAAGTCCCAGAGTAAGAACTAAATGTAGTCTCCAATAAAGGAATGGTGAGACGTGTCTATTTTTACCAATACATCCCAAACTGCTTCGTGGACAATGAATAGCAAGTGGCAATTCTGAACATCCATCTCATACCTCTAATCAACACTAAATCAAGTCTGTGGCAGGACACTTGAATGGACACATCTTATGGAGAGGTAGCCACTTCTCTCCTTGACAGGCTATCTGCAGCCAGCATTCAGAAGTTCAGTTATTTGATGGGCTGGGAAGCAGGATCCACAGAATTTTCCTTTCCAACCTGAAGAGACTCACCGCTGATGGACAATAATTCTCGAAGTTCCTTATTTTCAAGCTGGAGAAACAAAAGATATTTCCTGTATTTTAACTGTTAAACTGTATCAGAACATTTGGGGCAGAAAAATATTTTTAAAGTTTTAAATAACTAAAAAATATTTCTGAGACCGTGTCTCACTAGATGGACTTTGCTGGGATAGGACTTGATATGCAGAGCAGGCTGGCCTTAAACTCAGATATCTATCTCTGCTTTCCAAGTACTGGGATTAGTGGCATGCACCACCACACCTGGATCTTAAAATTTTTTTCTTCTTATATTTATTTCATTATTTTATGTGTATGAGTGTTTTGCCTGCACGTATGTCTGTGTACCATATGTGTGCTCAGAATCAAACCCAGGTCCTCTGTAAGAGCCACAAGTGCTCTTAACTACTGAACCATCTCTCTGGTCCACATTGCAACTAGTACCCTTGGTATTTGACACCTCTTACTTCCTCTGATTTCTATCTAGAGAGGACGCCTTGCATACCATCTCTATTTTCAGATAGGGTCTGATGTAGTAGAGGCTGAACTGGAACTCTTGATCCTTCTACCTCCTAAGTGCTGGAATTACAGGTGTGTGCCACCATGTCCAGGACACTGATAAACTATAGCTTCTAGCTTCACCAAAAGGTTGAAAAGCATGATCAACAAATTCTCTACCATATAAACTGCTTCTCTCAGTACTCCTGAGTCATTTTTACTTATGTGAATATGTTTTGCTTCCACTTATCTATGTGCACCATGTGAGTGCTCTGCAGAAGATGGCCTCAGATCATTGGAACCCGAGTTCTGGACCAGCAGTTATAGATAGTCATAAGCCACCATGTGAATGCTGCAAACTGAACCTGGGTCCTCTGACCAGTGCTCTTAACTGCTGATCCATCTCTCCTTTTCTGAGACTGGTTTTCTTTGTATAACCTTGGCTAGCCTGAAACACACTCTGTCGACAAGGCTGCCTCTGCCTCCTGAGTACTAGGATTAAAGGTGTGAGCCACCACTGCCCAGCTTCTAAACTGCTATTTCTTGATCATTAAGTTTAGATATTATCTATTTAACTTCCTATTATGGCACCTGAAGGATTTCAGCTTACATATGATCCATTCTTCCTTCTCTCTCTGCTTTGTAAATATATATGTATATAATTATATTACTTTTATCTCCCAAAAGCTGGAGGTATAGCTATGCACTATAATATTGAGTGTATCTATGGTACTGAGTACTGAACCCGGACCCTTTCCCATGCTGTACCAGCATTTTACAAGCTGTCTCCAGCCCCACAATTGACATTTTCATGAATTGCTGCTGACAGATCTTTTTTTTTTTCTTGAAAAGGGTATAAAGGAGAAATTGTAATTTTAAGTCATTAGGACATAGAGTATTAATGTTAGCATAATAGTACTGAGGCAACATAGGAGGTTGATGCAGGACAGTTTTAAGTTCTAGGACAGTCTAGTCCACATTCTGAGACAAGCCCTCCCCTCTTTGAGACAGTTTTGTAAAAAGGAAAGTATTAATAATAATTAATAATAAGGCTAGCCTGCTCTGCATATGTGGTAGTATAATGATGATATATTCCGAGACACTATACAAACTGAAAAAGGGTGAACTTAAGAAAATAAGTAAGAGAAAAAAAGGTGAACTTCAAACATTTACTGTCTTACCTCTAGCTGAGCCAGTTTCTCTTGAATCTTACAGAACTGACTGTCATCCACCTGGACTGCTTTCCTCATCACCTCCCCCATTTCACAGATTCTGTCAATCTGACTTTCAATTTCCTGTGAAAATAAGATGAAAAAAAGGTTCTAGTTATAAAGATCACAAAAGCATGTGCACTATGAATTTTAAGGCTATTAAAAACCTTGAAGAAATAAATTGGGGTGGGGGTTCATTTAGTATATGCTACAGAAGTTACACATATATTGAGCCATAATAATATAAATCTGTGGTATTTCAAATCCTTTTCATTTTTCAAAAGAGCAACTGACATCCAGAGGTGCCAGGAGTGGTGGCACAAACCTGTAATCCTAGTCCTTGAGAAGCTGAGGAGGAAGGATTAGGAGCTAAGATGCCAGCCTGTAATAAATGGAACCTAGCCTCAAAGAAAAAAAAAGTAACAAGCACAATAACTCAAATGTTTAGATATTTAAAATGTTCCGGTTCCTAAAACTTGTCAGTAAAATGCATCCACGGAACAGAAGATAAAACGTATTGCATCTCTCGCTCTAGTGATAGTAGCTTCCAATTTGAGAACTATGGGAAACATAATATGTTCAAATATATAACGATGAAGCACCATACAAACTGAAAAACAGCTACTGGTTTTTCCAAATTAAATAGTGATTAAAATATAGGAACTGATGTAAAACAAACAAGACCCCCACCCCATCCCCAGTAACATGAATAATTTAATGAAGTTAGTGACTGCTTGCAATGTGGAAGATATGGATAAAACTGAACTCATGTCTTCATTATTACAAACTGTAGAGCTTAGTAGCATACACAAGTCATAATCGACCAAGCATTCACGTAACACCTTCAACACTAGCTGCCACCATGCCTGCCATCTATCTTGCTAGGTAGCCCAGGTTGCTCTAGCACTCTACATTGTCCTGTCTCAGGTGGAAAAAGAGACCTTGGTGAGGGAGGTGACACCATTCAAAGAATGTGAGAAGCCCCCATCCTCTTCTTTTATTCATATCTTCACAAAGCCTCAGTCAGATACAGAGTGAACAGGAAAACCACTAAAGAGGAACATGCTTTTCTGCAGATAAAACAACCTCAAGATTTCAGTTTGGTTTATTTACAATTTATTTATCAGTGTTTTCTTACTGCAGAGTGAGACTGGTGAGCTTTCAGAACTGGTTCGGTATCCACTGCTTTCTTAGCAACCATTAACTGTAACATCTGTTTCCGGTACTTGCTCATGATGAGTTCCAAAGCATCCTGGTGTTCCTCCAAGGAAACCCACAACTCTAACAAAAAAGCAAACATCTGGGCAATGATGTCTGTAACAGGTCTCAAGGCAAACCTCCTAACAGCTGGGGGTTTCTGATACTCCATGGGATACTGTAAATCTAAAGCTGAATATAGACATTAAAGCCCAATAGAAGTGAGTAAAGTCTACCTGAAAAACAACGTTCTAGGCAGTCAAGTTTTGTAGACGGAACATGGGATATGTAATCACAAGACACTGATTTCAATTAAGTTTTTTAATTTACTTGCTTAAGACTCAGAAGCAAAATAAGCCCATAAAAAAAAAAAAATCATTGCATTTTGTTGACTTGAGTGGGAACACTACAGTTTAGATGTGAGGTCAGAGAACAACTTCCAGGAGCCAATTCTTTCCTTCCACCATGTGGGTCCTTGGACTGAACTCAGGTCCTTAGGCTTGGCACTTCACGTCTTCTGGCTGGTGCCACTACCTGCTAGGCCATCTTGCTAGTACATATGAACCTGCTTCTTAAACTGAGTTGTGTAAATACTTGGGTTGTCGACCTCAAAATGATGACAGGGGAATATAGCGGAATGGAAGATGTAAAAAGGTTTCTATAGGACAATTGCCATATTGTTGTCATTACCAATCCTAAGAATGTGTATTTTGGAGACAAAGTTCTAGCCATCCATCTTGCACAGAAACATATAACAAAAATAAAAACAAAACCACCTCGATCTTAACTTTAGTGTTTACTCTAATCGACATGGAAATATCACATTTTGGGAATCTGAACTTTAGTTATATATACCTCCATCTGATATGTGCCCCGCTCTCAGCCTAACTACTCAACTCTTTCAAAGTCATCACTCAGAATTCTTAGAGAAGGGTAGTCTAATAGATTTTACTGTTACCAGATGACCCTCTTAAGCAATGACCCTAGATATAGATAAACTGTGTATCCCCGAGAACTGTTCAAACATTTGTGTAAGAACATCCAAAGTATTACCAGACACGAGGAAAAAAAAATCCTACACACAAAGAGAGGCCCAACTAACCTCTGTTTTCCTGCTGCAAGTCTCTAATCTGGGTATTCTCTTGAGACAGCAAAATGTGAGGTTTATATTTAGACATGTCTTTCACGTCGGGTGCATCCTCTTGATACTGGATGGAAAGACATATTAAGCCGCTGCAAACACAGGCAGGTGTTGCAGAGGAGGCAGCAGTCCCCACCCATCACGCAGGAAGTTCTCACGCCCCCTCCCCACCCCTGCCCTCCGGACCAGGATAAATGAGGCAGCGATCCCGCCCGCCCGCCCGCCCGCTTCCCGTCGTGCCCACCCCAGGGTGCCACCCGGCCCGGCCCGACCTGCTCGGGCAGTACGGCGCCCGCCTCCCGCATCGCTGCGACCCGCCGGTGCAGCGCGGCCGACTGGTCCACCAGCGACTCGGCCGCCGCATCGTGCTCGCGCAGCCGCTCCAGTAGCGTCTTGGCATCGGTCAGGATCTTCTCGATGGTGCAGCTCATAGCATCGGAGGACGGCCGCCTGGCCAGCTAGCCTCAGGAATTCGCTCGGTTCTTCCCCTTGGGAACAGCGCGATTTACGTCACTTCCGGGCACTCTTTATAGCGGCGTCTCGGCAGCCCGGTCGGCGCCTGCGCAGTGGTGAATTTGAGGGAACCTCGCTCCGCAACCTTTTTTGGGTGGAGTGGCAAGAGGTCGGCTTGGTGCCACCTCCTGGTTCTTCACGATGAAGCAGCTGAACTGGTTTCAGTTCTCCTTTTCTTCTGGTTTTGATTGATGTTGTTTGCCATGGGATTTCAACAAACTGATGAAACAAACACCCCTAACAAGTGGTAAAATACACTGGAACCTCTCCCTTCCTCCTTTCCTGTGTGATCTTCCTCTTCCTACTTGCGTCCCCCTCCTCTCCCGTTTCTTCCTTGTTCCTTTAAAAGGTGAACAGTGACTGAGGAATGGCACCTGAGGTTGTCCTCTGATATATACAACTGCACCTGTGTATACAAATAGGCACAGACTCTCTCTCTCTCTCTTTGGGTCTCAAATTGAAGCTATGTTTTGGGATGCTGTAAATGCTTTAAGACAGATTGTGAGGATTGTAGAACTCTGGGACCATATGAAAAACTACTTCTTAGGTGGTAGTTCCCTTGTCTAGTAGAACACACCCAAGAACTTTTAAGTCTCTAGTGGATAGAAGAGAAAAACAGTACGGACTCAGATCATCTCTCAGTGGTTCTTGTTGTCTTGGGATGACCATAAATATGAGTGTGGAAGGCAGGGACTTGTGGGAGCAAGTGGGAATGAAAGCCAGTGATACACTACACTTTTAATTCGGTATAATATGAACAAACAGGTGGGCTGTGATGACATGTTTAATTTCAGTACTGGGGAGGCAGAGGCAGTCATTTCTCTGTGACTTTGAGGCCAGACTGGTCTACAAAGGGAGTTCTGGGACAACCAAAGCTACACAGAAAAACCCTGTCTCAAAACAAAACAAACAAAACTCCATATAAACAACTAATTCCAGGAAAGGAACAAATTCAACTTTTAGTAAATTGGAAAATTGAGTTGGTTAAGTTTATTTTCTTCCTTTTCTCCTATATAAAACCTTTTGGGCCAGCAAGAAGGCTCAGTGACTAGCGGTGCCTAAATTCTATCCCCAGGATGCAGTCTTAACTTGTCCTCTGTCCCCAAACCCTTGTAAATAAATAAATGCTAGAATAAGATGAGTAAGATTTTTCAGCAGTTACAGGTTCTTGGCTCACAGGCTGATGACACGAGTTTGACTTCTGGATCCTACCAATTGGTAGGAGAGAACTATGTCCAGGAGTTCCCCTCTGACTTCCACACAGGCACCTGAACTAACTCCCTTTCTCTTTCTTTAAATATATAAATAACTTTAAAATTTGTGAGTAGTTTATATTTACTTGGCAGGGTTATGACTTCAGCTTTGCTATTCCCATGCTGCTCATCAATGGCTGTGTAGCTGAATTCCACTTCTGGACTGTTGCCAATGTTTCTGCAAGTTTTCAGGATTGTCAGTATTCTGAGTAAAGGTTAAGGAATGTCAAGTAATTCCTACACAATGTGAGCATTTTGGGTATCTTAAAAAAAAAAAAATCTTTCCCCCACCTTTAAAAAGTAAAGGAGGGATTTTCTGGTGTATTTGACTTAATGTGTTATCTTTATTAAGCAGGACAAAAATAGGGCTGGTGAGAAGTCTCAGAGGGTAAAGACTCTTGCAACTCAGCCTAACAACCTAAATTCAATTCTGAGATTCATGTGACTGGAGAGAACTGTGGGCAAGCTGTCCTCTAGCTTCATCATACACTTGGTGGCATGTGGGTTCCCAAACCTGTGTTTGAACAGAAAATAAATTTTAAAATTAATAAAATTTAAAAATAGGAAACTAGTATCAAAAGCTAAATTGATTATACCCACCCAAAGTACTTTTAAACTTTCGTTATTTATTATTATATTTTGCATTATTATTAGTGGTTTCTCTATGTAGACTTAGCTGTTCTGGAACTCTCTTTTTAAACCAGGCTGGCCCCGGAACTCACAGAGATCCACCTGCTTCTGCCTCCCAAGTGCTAGGATTAAAGATGTTCACCACCATGCCTATTTTTTTTTTTTAATTTTATGAGTGTTTCTGGATGCCTGTAAGTGCATCATGGGTGTGTAGTACCATTAGAGCCAGAACAGGGCATTAGATCCCCTGGAGTGGAGTTGATGACATTTGTGAGCTGCTATATGGTGCTAGGAAATGAATCTAAGTCTTCTGAAATAGCTGCAAGTGGTCTTAACTGCTGAGGCATCTTTCTATCCCCCAAAGTATCTTTTATCAACATCACCATCATCATCCTCGTCATTATCACAACAATACTGGTTGCTCATTGGCTATTACCTGTGTTTTAGGCACATGTAAACAGCCAAGGCTGGAATCAGCTTGGACTACTGTACACTGTTCCTTTAAGATCATCCTTTCTTTTGTGAATCTCGGCTTTCTAAGTTCTTCAAATATATTTTCTATCTCTCTTGAAATGATTTCTTTTTGAAGTATCAAGAAGGGGCTGTCACCCTACCCCCATTTAAGGTGGCTGTTCTGGAACTCACTCAGTAGACTGTAGGGTTTTTTTTCAACTCTTTTGGCTCTTTGAGGCCCATTTTCCAGCTCCTAAACAGATCATATGGAGTCTTCATTTTTCTTATGATGCTTGGCTTTAGTTTGGCTTATTTCAGCCAGCTTTTCTTAAATTATCCCACTTATCTTTCGCCTCTGGGCTTTTATCTTTATCCTATATACCTTTCTTTCCTCCTAACTCCGTGGCTTGCTGTGTAGCTGGCTGGCCCCTGGCCTCCTCCTCCTCTCCTTCTTTTGCTCCCTGATCTCTTACCAGTTTTCTCCTCCCATCTCTCTCCTGCCTTGCTGTTGTCCATTCAGCTCTTTATTAGACCACCCAGATGTTTTAGACTGGTAAAGTAACACAGGTTTACAGAGTTAAACAAATGCACACAAAAGAATACAACAGATCTGTTCATTATTAAATTTCCACAGCATACACAGATGTAATGCATCTTTAACTAATAATCCACAACAGTAGACCAGACTGGTCTCTAACTCACAGAGATCTGGCTGCCTATGCATCCTGAAAACTTAGATAAATGTGTGCCACCATGCCCAACAGATGTTTTGTCTTATAGTGTCAGGAAATAATACATTTTTTTCTGCATGGTAGCCTGATTTTTACTTATGACTGTGATCCTTTAAAACTCAACTCAAATATCTATTTTTTTGAGCCTCAATTCAAGCATCTTTCATCAGAGAAAGTCTATGTAACCCCACTGTGATTGTCTTAATTGCCATCTTACAAAAATCTACAATAATCTGTTGAGTCCCAAGGAGGGTGGTCTAGTTCAAGTTGGTTCACAGACTTGTCTGTGAGGAATTATCTTTGATTGTATTAATTGAAGGGGAAAGAATCACTCACTGTGGGTAGCACCATTCCCTAGTAGGGACTCCTGAATTGTAAAAGTAGAGAAAGTAGGGACTAGAAAGATGATGCAGAGGACCTGGGTTCAACTTCTAGAATACTTATGGTGTCTCACAACCATCTGTAACTCCAACTCCACGAGACCCAATGCCTCATTCTAGCCTGCATGGGCACACAGGTGGTATACAGGCATACACACACGCATGAAAGCAAAATTAAAAAATTTAAAAAAAGAAGAGAAGAAAAAATAGTGAACTGAGCACCAGCAAACGTGTGTATTGTCTCTCTGCTCTTGACTGTAAATGTGACTAGCTGCTCCCAAGGTCCTGTTGTTTTCTTTGACTTCTCTGCTATAGTGGAATACATTTTCTGAAATGGACAATTGTGGGCTAAAATAAACCTTCTCCCATGTTGTTCTTATCTGGATATTTTTATCACAATAACAGGAAAAAAACTAAGACACTCTTGGTTTTGGTTAATTCCTTTATTCCATAAATTGTCCTTTTTAGAATGCTTATTTCATTTATAATTATATTTAATTGGGATAGTTATGTTATTAATTTTATATATAAGATAACAATCTTCACGAAAGTAGAAACAGTGTAGTAAATAAAAGTTGTACTATAGTTAATCTCTAGCAACTACAGAGTGCCTGAAAAGTAGCACTCAATATTGTTAAAGACTGGATTGTGTTCTCTAGGCCTTCTAAGTAAATACCTTTAGCTTGAATTTGAAAGCTCCTTCACTTGATTCTGAAGCTGAGTCTACTTTGGAGGTAATTCATGTGACTCCAATATGTGTGGTAGAGGGTGCTGCTAACATCTTGGCTTGAGGCAACAAGTAGAACTACTGGAGAAGAAAAGTCAGCTGCCATTTTTAATTGCTATCAATTGCCTGTGGTTGTAGTGAAGAATCATTTTCTTTAAGGCTATGTATTGCCTACACAATGGCTAGAAAGGCTGGAAGATCAAGTTTACAACAAAAATTTGTAAGACCCAAAGGAATGTTCAAACTCATCTTGTAAATTTGGTCCAGCAAGAAATTTGCAGGCACCAGTCCCGTGCTTGGACAGAGATCCAGCACATGCGCAGCGCTTACTCCAAACTTGATTTGCAGTTGCGGTTAGTGCTACAGAGTTTGCGCAGTTTTTGTCAGTAGACAGGACTGGGGGCGATGTTGTCTAATCAGTTCACCTTAAGTCATCGACCTGTATTTCATCTGGAAGGGAGGAGAGTTAAGATTCTATAGTGAAGTAGGGTCTTACTGTATAAGAATAATGGGGGAAGTTTTATGAAAATAGAAGCTCTGGTGCTAAATAGATGAAAAAAATAGTGTCAACTATAAATATTTATTGTGGGAAATACAAATTATTTCTTCTTTGCTCAGTCCCTATAACTCTTTGTTTATACAGTGGTTATCCAATTCTATCCTGGATAGTATACATGTTTTACTTTTCACCCTTAAAGGAATTATGATTTATTTATCTTCACATTCTTTTAGTGACCGATACAGTCCTTTGTTTATTGTCAAATGGGAAGGGGTTTGGGATAGACATTAATATCTGTTCTTGAGAACTTACTGTTAAGAAATGGTATGAATAGCTGCATGTTTTACTGAGTTACGTTTTTCATAGGGGCTTTCTAGTCTAAATATTGTGACCTAAAAAAAATTTAATCTGGTGTTCATATTCAATATATAACAAAGAAATTCCTGATATCCACACTGCTTTAATCTTGAATTTTGAAGAATAAATAATTGTGGATTTTCTAAGTCAGTTCCTTTCTGGCATTTTCTGTTTCCACAGTCATAAGGGAACATATTTATATTAATTGAACCTAAAACAACTTTTTGCTCTCTCGTTCTACCAATGCCTTCACTTTTATCTTATGTTTTCCTATTAGACTAAAGGGAACGGATCATTTTTTAACTTGAATTCTTACTGTTTAGCTTCAGCTTGATAAAAATACTTCAATGTGTGTACCGAGTGAAAAATGAGGTTGCTAAAGGTTAATGCTTTAATGCTTTTAATAACTATTAGCAGCGTGCCTGTGTCTTGTCAGAGCGATTCACATTCATTGTGGCAGGAACCAGAAAAGCCCCTAAGAGAGGATCTGTTGATTTCGTTAGAAAGAGGAACAGTAAAGGTAAACATTCGCCTCCGTAGATAATTTTGAAATGCCCATTCAGACTCTGGCATTAGTGTAAACAGAAGTGCCTGGTAGTTATAAACACTGCATTCAAAATGTGAATACTTTCCCCCTTTTACTGAGAGCCTAAGAGGATCCATCCATGCCCACTCCACAAAGCAAACTGTCAGTGCCCCTAAAGGAAAGCTCCCAGCTGTGCAGTCACAAAAGGAAAGAGAATGCTGCCTGAACCACGAGCCACGTGGGTTTCTGCACCATTATGCCAAACACATGATTGACCGGTAGTGCAATGAAATGACAGTATTTAATCGGCTTTCTATAAAATATACAAAATATCTGACAGTCTAATATCAAAGATGAGATTTCTAAGTAAAATGTCACGGTCCCAACTTCTGATTAATATTGTTTGGGTCTTTAATTCACACAAAGGCAGTTTATTTGGCCATTACGTCCAGAGGCTTTTTTTTTTTAAAGGTGAATTCTTAATATGTGTCTTTATTTTTCTATTTTATCTTTACTTTTTGTATGTATGTTTTACTTGCATATGTGTGTGTGCACCATGTGAATGCCTGTCAGAAGGGAGTGCTGGATCCCCTGGAAATGGAGTCACAGATGGTTGTTAGATGCCAGGTGGATATTGGAAACTGAACGAACCCTACTACTCTGAAAGGGCAGTAAGTATTCTTGACAGCTGTGCTATTGCTCCAGCCTTGTTAAATGCTCATATACTTTTGACTCCTGTTATGAAAAAGATAACAGGCAATATTCATTTTCCTAATTCTCTAGATGGAAAAGTTATTCTAAGGTTACATTAGGAAATTTACTGTCCTTGAAATTAATTTCTACATAGTGATTGTTTAAAAAAAAAACTTTTTTGTGTATGTGGAGGTTGTAACAATAGCTCCATGATTAAGAGAATATGTTGCTTATGCAGAGGATCCTGGTTAAGTTCCCAGCACTGACATGCTGGCTCACAGCCATCCGTAACTACAATTCTTAGGGATTTGATACCTTCTTCTAACTTCTGCAGTCAACAGGCATGTATGTGGTGCACACACATACACTGAGGCAAAACACTCATACACAACAAAAAACCTCCAAAACCCTTTTATGTGAAGGTGTGTGTGTTCATGTGTAAGCAGGAAGTAAGTGTTAGAGTCTTGTAACACTCTCTACTTTTAAAATAATAATAATAATAATAGTAATAGTAATAATAATAATAATAATAATAATGATGATGATAATAATAATGTGCATGATGTGTGTTTATGCTGTGTGGATCATGCCACCATGGATGTGAGATCAGAGGACAGCTTTGTGGAGTCTGATCTTTTCTTTCACAATCCAGGTTGTGAGGCTTGAAAGACAGTGTTTTACCCACTGAGCCTCCTGCTTGCTTTTACCTCCACCTCATTTTTTTGGTGTAGTATCTTTTACTGGCCCCAGAACTCATGGATTGTCGAAACTAACCATAGTTTTGATTACAGGTGCATCCATGCTATCTTCATTGAGTGATGGAGATCTGAGTTCAGGTCATAATTCCAGCCTTCATACTATTTTATTGATATGTTTGGAATGTATATGTAAAAAGACCACTAGAGCACTTTCATTAAAATGTCATCTAGTGTTAATTAGAAGCCACAGTATTTTGAGTCATTTTGAAAATTAGGACAATTGTTGGGTTGGGGACTTGATGACAGAGCACTTACCTAGCATGTTTGAGGCTCTGGAGTGGATCTCTAGCATTACAAAAGCCACTTTTTCCTATAACAACAGCAACTTTCCACTTAACATAAGTCAAACAAAATAACAATTAACATTTAGAAAGGAATACTATGTGCTCATTAGTTTTTTTTTGAATCATCTGGAAAGAGGGAGCCTTAATTAAGAAAATATTTCCATCAGATTGGACTATAGGCAAGTAAATTGGAGGAAGTTTGTTTTGTTGTTATTAATGATTGATGTGAGAGGGTCCAGACCACAGTGCTTTGTAGTGACATCACTAGGCAGGTGGTCCTGGGTTATACAAAAGCAAGCCAGTAAGCAGTACTCCTCAATGGTCTCTTATAGCAGGAAGTTTTTTTGTGTCCTGCAGCCTCTCAGCCCCAAATAAACACAAAGAAGCTTATACTAATTACAAACTCTTTGGTCTATGGCTCAGGCTGTTACTAGCTAGCTCTTATATCTAAAATAATCCATTTCTATTCATCTTTGTATTGCCATGTGTCCTCATGGCTTTGCCTGTGTTCCATTACATCTTGCTCCACTGGCAGCTTGAAGTATCTGCTTTGACCCCACCTTTCTCCTTCCTATATGTCTCTTGGATTTCCCCCCTGGCTGTATCTTGTCTTGCTATAGGCCCAATGGCTTCTTTATTAACCAATGGTAGCAACACGTTTCCACAATGTACAGAAAGACCGTCCCACAGCAGATCTTCTTTAGTTCCTGCCTCCTGATTCTAGAGTTGGGATATTTAAGCCAAATAAACCCTTCCCTTCCTAAGCTGCTTTTGGTCAAGCAAATTTGAACAAAGTAGCTGTTATCAATAGGTAGGAATGCCCTTGACATTTTTCATTGATTATTCTGAAAAGTCTGTATTACATTAATGTAGTAGAAACAACATGAGAATGAAGAGCAAGAGGCTGGTGAGATGGCTCACAAGTAACAATGATTCTTATGCATCCTGAGGACTTGAGTTTGATTCCTGGACTTCATAAGAAAAGGAGAGAATAGATTCCCCAAAGTTATCATCTGGTACAGAGACTCCTGCTGTGGCATGCACACACTCACACTCAAACAAAAATAATAAAATAAAAAAATAAAGGAGAGGAAAATATTTCAGAAGATGTATCTTAGACTCAATAAGTATTTATTAACTATTGTGTATATGTAAGTTGCTGTAGAAGTGGCAGGGAAATAAATATGGTCTCCCTTTTATAAAATATACATAATCCATAAATTGAGGCAGTTGCATAAATAAATTGCCAACTGCTAGTGTTTAGTTGTGTTCCTATAAAGCCAGAATAAATAAACCTTGTGTTCCAAAGAGAAGGTCTGGGTCATGAACTCTTTAGCTGAGTATTGCTAGAGGTACCTGAGGCAGCTCAGCTGGTTGTCACAGTGGCCATCCATCCTTCATTCATGCATATGTTTTAAAATGTTACTTTAACTATGCGAATCTAGATGTGTTACATTTATTTATGCTGAAGAATATTGCTTTAACTGTGTAAAGGTATGTTACAGTTGATTCTGCTGCCTTTGTTGATGATATAAAAATGTAGTACATTTTTAATGCTGCATTTGTTTGACAATGTGAAGATGTGTTGCTGTTTCTCCTCGCTGCCTAAGCCACCTGATTGGTCTATAGAAAGCAGAATGGCCAATAGCTAGGCAGGAGAGGGATAGGAGGGTCTGGCAGCCAGAGAATAAGTAGGAGGAGAAATCTAGGTTCAAGTGGGAAGAAGGCGATGAGAACAAGGGAGAAAGGGAAGAGACATGGGCCAGTCAGACAGGCAGCCAGCAGCCAGTTAGAGGAAGTAGGGGACACAGAAGGAAAGAAAGGTAAAAAGCCCCGAGGCAAAACATAGATGAAAAGAAACAGGTTAAGCTATAAGAGCTGGCAAAAAGGAAGTATAAGATAAGGCCGAATGTTCATAACTAATAGTAAGACATGATCTGGGAGCTAGTTGGTGGCCCAAAAGAAAAACCTTGGTATGCATCTATTCCTTTTTACAACATTGAGCTCACCACAAGGCAGGCCCTATGGGCCCTGGGGACTCTGAGTCATGAAGAAGATAGAAGCCAAGAGATTGATGGAATAGTAAAATGGGAAAGGAGCATGGCTTCTATCTCCAACCACATATTGGAGCTTATGTCTTCTTTTTGATTTTAAAAATAAAGTGTGTGTGTGTGCTGTATGTGGAGGACAGAAGATAACTTGTAGGAGTTGGTTCTCTTCCACTCTGAGGACTCTGGGAACTAAACTCAATCATCAGGCTTGGCAGCAAGTGTCCTTACCACTCATGAGCCATCTCATGGCTTTTCCTGACTCTCTAGTTACAGCCAATTGTGATAATTAACTGAAAAAGTAGCAGCTCAAAGGTCACACTCAGCTGGTGATCAGTTCCTACTGTCATATGTGGACAGCTTGTGTCCCCTTATTATCCCATGTGTTCTTACCTGCATTGCAATATTCTCCTTTATCTTAAAATACTCATGTATTAACCTTATAAAATATTGAACTTTGGGGAAAAACAATCACAGTAGTGAAACTTATCTTCGTACTAATGACTTAACACTTTGTGGCGTTCTCATTAAATCCGACCAAAATTTTTTTGTTTGTTTGTTGTGTTTGGTTTTTCAAGACAGCATTTCTCAGTGTAGCCCTGGCTCTCCTGGCACTCACTTTGTAGATCAGGATGGCCTTGAACTCACAGACATCTACCTGCCTCTGCTGGGATTAAAGGTGTGCATCATTACCACTCAACTGAAACGAACAAAATTTTATAACTGGAAATTTAGTTTTGTTTTCTAGTATATACACTATAATTTTGCTGTGCCATTTCATGAAAAATGTGTCTTTCTATTTAGAGCCTGGAAATCCATGTTAGTCTAAGAAGCGCACTTCCCATTCTTCCTTTACCTTTAGTTGGGAATGAGCTACATAGGAAACAAGGCCACGAGAAGGGTTTGGTTAAGTAGGGAATTAAGTAGGGAATTCTATTTTTTTATTCACATATGTAGAGAAATAGCCAGAAACTCAGCATTTCACATAGTGCATAAAAAGTTATGTTAAATTATTATTTTTGTATAAAAGAACTCAGATAGACTGCTGGACAGTTATGCCAAAAGAAACATTGTGGGTTACCAGAAAACAACAACAAAATATCTAAGTTACTCAAGTAATTAGTGGAAGCAGCTTCTAACAGGCTATTGCTTGCCCAAATCTTGTCCTTTGTTTAAATTCTGTGTGACAAGCTTTTTATTAATGATTGGTGGTTTCTGTTTCTTTAATGAGGTTGATAATGGTTAATTATCACAATGGAATAAACAGTTCAGAGCCAGATTAAGATTGGAAAGCCAATTATATAGAAATGATCCAGCTGTATTTAATATGGTTTCCTTTCACTATTAAAAACTTCAAATATATTTTAAAGCCCTTGTGAAAAACCCAATTACATCACTTTAATTCTGATTCATTGTGTCTGTCTAGGATAAGAAACTGAGTTCAGTTGTTGTTAGTTCCCCTCCCCCAATCCATTGAAGTAGCTTCAGAACAAATTGGAATCCACTTGATCTGAACCATTATTGTTAGAGCCATCCTTTCTGGTTGCTTAATATGAACTGTCTAAAGGCTGGCTAATCAAAATCAACTCAACTAAAATCATAAAATTTAAAATTAGCTGTTTTAAAAGTGTCTATTTTTATTATGTATGAGTGTTTGCTATGCGTGGGTGGGTATTTTGCCTGTTTTTATGTTTGTGCATATGCATGCTGGGAGCCCTTGGAGGCCAGGAGAGGCATCAGATCTCCCAATCAGATCTCCCGGAACTGGAGTTACAGATCGTTTTGAGCTGCCATGTTAAGTGTTGTGAGTTGAACCTGTGCTGTTTGTTTCTCTCCAAAGATGGTTTCCACCTTTTGAGTGATGTTGTTAAGAACATGTAGTATGTTAAGCTTTAAGCTCTTCTGGTTATATTAACTCTCCAGCCCTGTGTCATAACTTGGAAGAAATCTGTCTCTTTCATAAAATATCACTTTGGTGCACTATATTAATGACATTATGCTGACTGGATCAAGTGAGTAGGAGGAAGCAACCACTTTGGACTCATCTGTAACATATATGTGCGTCAGAGGATGGGAAATAAATCCAACCAAAATTCAAGGGCCTTCTACCTCAAGTAAAATTCTTAGGAGTCCAGTGGTATGGGATATGCAGAGGCATCCCTTCTAATGTGAAGGATTACATAATTGCATCTGGCCCCTCCCACCAAGAAAGAAGCACAACATTTAGTGGAACTATTTGGATTCTGGAGATAGCACATTCCTCACTTTGGTGTGTTACTTCAGCTCATATAAGTGACTTGAAAAGCTACTAGCTTTGTGTGGGGCCTGGAACAGGAGCAGGCTCCTCAACAGGTCCAGGCTGCTCTGCCACTTAGACATACGATTTAGCAGACCTGATGGTACTTGAGGTGTCAGTGGAAGATAGGGATGCTGTCTGGAGTCAGACTCCTTCCCCAATCATTCCTGTCATTGCCCAAAGGACCCGTGAGCAAAGTGGCCATGGTGTTGGAGATAAAGTCATGCATGGAATCAACAACATGGACTTTGGATCACCTGACCTGGCTATAGCTGCTGCCAAGTGCCAGATCTGTCAGCAGCAGACACCAGCACTGAGGCCCAGATATGGTACCCATTCCCTGGGGAGACCAGTCAGCAACTTGGTGTCAAGTTGACTATGTTGGACCACTTCCTCCATGGAAAGATAATACTTTGTCCTTACTGGAGTAGATAGTATTATGGTATTTATTTGATACTTATTTGCCTTTTTGCATGTAATGCTTCTGCCAAAACCACATTGGTGGACTTACAGAATGCTTGATCCACCGACATGGTATTACACAGTATCTCTTCTGACCAAGGAACTCACTTCACAGCCAGAGAAGTGTGACAGAGGGCCTACAATCATGGAATCCATTGGCCTTCCTACATTTCCCAGAATCCTGAAGCAGCTGGCCTGATAGTAAGATGGGATGGCCTTTTGAAGACACAGTTATAGCACCAATTAGGTGGCAGAAGCCTGGGGGCTGGGGCTGGGGTTTCCACAAGGTGCTATATGTTTTGAATCAGTGTCCAATATATGCTACTGTTTCTCACATAGCTAGGATCTGACCCACTAGGGAAACTTTGGATTTCTGTTCCCGTGACCATATGTTCTGCTATCCTAGAAACTTTGGTTTCAGAGGGGGGATCCTCCTGCCAGCAGCCACAACAAACCTTCCGTTGACTTCCAACCCACAAGGCTAAGTAATAATCATCCCTATCAATGTTAGGAGGAGCAATCGATCCCGATTTCCATGGGGAAATTGGGATTGCTTCTCTACAACGGAATTAAGAGTATGTCTGGAGTACAGGAGATTCCATTCTTGCTGAGCAGATACAGGATGGAGATGATTCATTTTCCTCAGGCTTATAGTTTCACAATTTATCTGATGTGTGGGGGTGGGAATAGAGAGTCTTTTTCTCTCAAGTCGGAGCAGGCTAGACTAGAAAGGACTGTTGGTATGCTGAGCCTGTTCTACTTTTCTAGCCAAAGCCCTGGTGCTACCCTGGTGGCTGGTTGGCTGGAATCCTGCCAGTGTTGACTTTGTAGGACCTACAATGCGGCAGGTGTAGTAGTTGCCCTCAAAACTGTGGGTGCCAGCTAAACCTGTTGGCTAGCAGGTTGGGCACCTGCTTGAAGCAGAGGTGTGCTGCCATTGGGCATGCGGGCGTGGGAAAAGCCTGAGCAGCAGCTTTATTCCATCAGATATTGCTGGAGCACCTGGAGTGTAGACTGTAGTCAGCACAAAGCCATACTGGGATAGGAGTGGGGTGGGGCCCAGGCACGCACTAGCCTTGCTTGGCCTAAGGTCTCTATCTCATGAGCTTTCTGTTTTGTGAGCACACAGCTGGCCTCATGCTCCTGGTTTCCTGCTGAAAGCGCCTTCTGCGTTCCTGTGCCGTGTTCCCACACTTCTCACTATGCGGACCTTGTCTGTAACTCTGTCCAAGTCACAAGCTCGTTGGTTTTCAGGATGGATGATCACTTCAGTGTCAGAGAATAGAGGCCTTTGGGGCTGGGGGATGTAAAGTCATAGGGGCTTCTGTTGCCTGCCATGCAGTGTTTGACTCTAAGACTCTCTGAACGCGAGTGCTCATTGTGGTGTAGAGGAAGCTAGGATGGGGTGGAGCCCAGCACGGGGGACAGGGATGCTCTTCTTCTGATTCCTACACAGATCACTGTGATGTCTTGTTGGTTTTGTGATAGGATCTTGTGTCTTAGACTATTGTGCCCGTGTCATGACCCTCACACAAGACCACCACAGAGCCCATATCAGACGAAAGCACAAAGGAGTTTATTGATTACAAGTCTAGGCTTGGCTGAATTTCAGCTCTTTGATGCAGCAGGTGGAGAAGATCAGTCCCAAGCCCTTGCAGTGAAGGATTTTTAAAGGAAAAGCAGGGAGTTTATGTCTAAGGGAATTTGAAGAATTTCCACCAGTGGTTGCAAGGACATTTGGAGTCAGACAGTTATTGCTTACTAAAACTTTCCATGAGTTGGCATTGGTGTGTTGGTGCGTCTGGGTGGGATTGTCCTGACCAGGACCCTGAGTTGTTTTGGGTTGCTTTTAAAACTCTATGGAACTGACTGGATCTAAGTTCAGCCCTTGCCCTTGGCCAAGTTCTGTTTAAAATGGAGTTCTTTATCAAAATGGAGTTTGTCCTGTTCTCTAACTTGCCATTTTCTTGCCTCAGCCTTCTATGTTCTGGGATTACAGACACAAGTGCCGTCAGGTAGTGTACTCAGGCTAGAACGCTACCCAAGGAGGCTCCCCTTTGGGCTAGTGCATGGTGGCAGGGACCATCTTCTTGCCTGTTTCCCCTCAAACCTTAATTGTTCCTTTTGCAAATTTAAAGTCCATGGTTCCTGGTTTTCACTAGGTCTCTGATTGCCCCCGCTGGCTGGCACACTCTTGAGGCTTTCCTTACATCTTGCAGCTGTGTGCTTCCTCAGTGTGCTGTTTGGGATGAGACTCGAGGTAGGATTAGAAGGTGGCCAGTGTCTCCTATCTTTTTAACTAGTCCCTAGCAATGTAGCTTTACTTGGTATGATTAGTCAAGCTTCCCAAAGTGGACGTAGAGAACACTTCCACTTATTTTCTGATAGTTCCAGGGCCCCATCTTCAGTCGCTCATTTCCAGGCAGCTTCTGATCACTCTTAGTGTCTTAGCCCCCACGCCAAACTTACCCCACTCCTGCATGAAACCTTAGAGAAGAGCCGTGGGGTTCCCACTTACATTATGCAGGCTCGGCATGGCTCGGCTTGGGTTCTCCTCAGTTTTATTACATACTGCAAAAGGGCATGAGGTATTGGGTCTATACCTTCTTTACCTCTTGCTGTGTGTAGGGATCGAGGCAAGGCTGTCAGTCACAGGAAATCACAGAGGAACAGGCCCTCCTCCATCCTAGGAGCACTATGTGCCAACCCATGCCTTTAGCTGTTTAAATCCAGATACTTTTGTTATAATTGTTCGGTCTAAAACCTGGGGACAAGCTAACTAAGGTGCCTATTAACATATCAGAGCAGACCTGGCTTCCAGGTTTTGCCAGCATCCCTCAGCCCCGACATGTTATAGAGTCTTCCTTGCTGGCATACCCTGCCCTCTACCTTGAACTGTCTTGACAAGGGCCTGGTTGCTCTTCCCTGTATAATGCAGCCATTTTGGTCATTTTTACAAAACTTTTTTTGTCTTTTTTTTTTTTTTTTTTTGGTCTCCTGTTCTCCTATCTCAGTCTCTCCTCGCATGGCCTGGCTCAGTCTGGCCATGCCCACTCTGCATCCTTCCAGGTGCCTCTCTGCCTGTGCTCTCCCTTTTACCTACAACAATCCTCCTCCTCCATCCTAGGAGCAGTCATGTTCTTCCCTTTCTCATCCACAAAAGGCAAGGCCCTACTAGGGTTGACAGGCTTCTGTTTCTTCCTCCCAGCATCATCCTAACTAGGAACCATCCAATAGGAACGTTTCTCCCTTCCTGATTGTTACCTTCCCCTAGTGTTCACAGCACTGGGCATCTTTTCCCTCCTTCCTTCTTTTCTTCCTTCCTATTCTCTCCCCCCTCCACTCTCTCTTTCTCTTTTTTCGAGAAAGACTTTCCTCTATACAGCCCTGACTGTCCTAGAACTCAATTTGTAGACCAGGCTGACCTTGAATTCACAGAGATCCGCCTGCCTCTGTCTCCCAAATGCTGCAGTGAAAACCCTGTGCCACCATGCCCTGCTAATTCCCTTGGTTTCTTTCTATGACTCTGTTTGGCTTTTTTGTTTTACTTTTTGAGCTACTGAATGGATTTGGCAGGCTGGCTTTCAAACCATCAGTTAGAAGTTGGCTTTCCCCTGGTCACTCTACTTCTCTCTTCCCAGACATTCTTAAAGGTTTCTATGGCTTTAGACTCAGTACCCCCCAAACCCTGGCCATTGTCCCAGGTGTTGACCTTTTCTAAATTCAAGCTTTAAACATATGATTCTCTAACATTCTATATATTTCACAAATGTTTAATTTCATTTCCAGAACTGATTTTTTTCAAAGTTAAAAACCAATTTCACCTCCTATATTTCTTAGAAATCTTTAGTGTAATCCCTCAATCAGAAACCCAGAAGCCACTCCTCATTCCTTTTCCCTTCACATTATGCAGATATTATGAGCTGGCTTATTTGACTTTCATTGCTCTAAGTTTCTCTCTACTTGAGATTTGGGGAAATGAAGTATTCATTTCCTAGCCCCACCTGCAACTGAGCAGTGAATGGTACAGTTTTGATTAAGGATCAAAGTAAAGTAATATTCGTTTCAGGAATAGAAGAGACTCATTCCGCCTTGATAAAGAGCATCTACAAAAATCCTTTCACTGGCATCACAATGGCAGGAATGCCAGCTGCATGTCTTCACATCACAATGGCAGGAATACCAGCTGCATGTCTTCACATCACAATGGCAGGAATACCAGCTGCATGTCTTCACATCACAATGGCAGGAATACCAGCTGCATGTCTTCGGCAGATTGTAATCCATGGGAAAGACTGAGGCAGGCAGGCCATTCAAGGCCAGCATGGGATATCTGAGGAGTTCAAGTCCAGCTCCGGCTACATGGAGAGACCCTGTCAAAAATCAAAAAATGCCAGGCAAGGTGACACATGCCTTTAATTACAGCAGTCTCTAGGCAGAGGGAGGTAGATCTCTGAATTTGAAGCCAGTCTGGTCTATATAGTGAGTTCCAGGACAGCCAGGGACCTGTAAAAAGACCCTGTCACAAAAAAACAAACACCCCAAACCTCCAAATTAAAAAAAAAACCAATCAACTAATCAAGCAACCAAGAGAAACAAAATAAATTTTCCTTATTGGAATAAAGCAAGGAGTTTACTATGATCAGCAAATTCACTGTAATTCCTATAAAACCCCACTGAGATTGTTTTTGCAGTTTATTTTTAATTTTGAAAATTACATTAAAAAGCAGAGATTGTAGAAAACTAAAATCTCAACAGGATGATAAATTCAGTTAAATGTATAGTACGTGTCACAGTAATAAGGACGGTGTGGAGACTACCACAAATTCACATAAATATCCTCAACTGAATTTTGACAAATGTGCAAAAACAATTCATGAAGAGCAGATCACCTTCCCAACAAATAATTTTAGTAAATAATAGCACCTTCCCAGCAAAATAAAATTTAACATTCATGACAAAAAGCAATGCCCCAAGAGACCCCTTAACCAAAGTCAGCACTTTACGTAAGTGTCACCCAGGCCAGGTATGGTAGTGCACACTTTTAATCCCAACACTAGGGAGGCAGATCTCTGAGTTCCAGGCCAGCCTGGTCTATAGAGTCAGGAAGATAAGCTGTGGCCTGGGGAAATATTACAGCTCCCACAAGGCTAGCTAATGTCTGAAGAAAGTTTAAGCTTCAGCAGCAAAGAGATAATGAATCCAAATGCAGGCAAATGGGACCTGAGATGTTCAGCATGATTAGCCATGAGAGAAATGCAAATTAAATCCACATGAGATTGTTTCTACACAGCAGTCAATCAAGTAGTGATATTGAACATAGATACGTAAATAAAACAAATGAGTTAGATTTCCAGCCCTTCAGCTCATTGCTGGCAAGGCAACAGTGTTTATATATTATATAATGTGTATATAATATAACTGTGTTAATATACAACATTTATCATATATAGATTTCTGTCTATTTAGGATTTCTGTGTACTAATTGACAGTCTAAAGAGAATAAATGGTAGGAGATTTCCTCACTTCCCCTTTGGAGCACATCAGTGAACTATGGGATTATAGGTAGAATGCAGGAGACAGTGGCCTGTGAATAATTTGTAAAATGTTTTGTTTCCCTGTCTAAAGGTATTGACATATATTTACACATATCTTGGAATCTTTTGAAATGAGCACTAGAGCACTATGCTAATCCCACAGTGTATTTTCTGTAAACCAGGGAAGCATGCGTAAAAATCTACAATGGTATAATTCTAAATTAATGATCCTTTATATAACTAAATTAGGGTGCTGGTTGTTAGTGAACTGGAGTAGCTCAGGTATAATCTGGGTTTAAGAAAATACATTGTTGGAGAGGGACAGGGAACTGTGGTTGGTATGTAAAATGAAAACAATCTTTTAAAAATAAATAAATAATAAATTACATTGTTTTGTAAGAAGTATACCATGCTAATGTAAAAGTGAAGGACAAACTGATACCTTAAATTTCTGAAGGAGTACTATCAACAGACTGATTTACTCAAATGCAATGTGCATTGGTGTGTGTGTGTGTGTGTGTGTGTGTGTGTGTGTGTGTGTGTGAGAGAGAGAGAGAGAGAGAGAGAGAGAGAGAGAACGCACAATATGGTATAAGTGTGGAGATCAGGGATTAAGGACAACTCTTGGGAGTTTGTTTTCCAACTCTACTATGTGGGTCCCAGGGAATGGATTTAGGCTTTCAAGGCTTGGCAGCAAGCATCATGCCTGTCCTCCTCATTTTATATAATAATAATTCAAACTAATTTTGTGTTGTTGGGGCAGAATTGAGGGTATGGTTTGTTAAGATGGTATGATTAATAAAAGTGCATGTATTTGACAGACAATACATAATTTTATTTTTATATATACATATTCTTATTTTTGTGTTTATGCATTCATGCATGTGAATATGAGTTTATTTAAGTATGAATGTGCATGCCACAGTACCTGTATAAGGGTCAGAGGTCATCTTAGGAGTCAGCACTCTCTTTCTGCCATATAAGTCTCAGAGATAACACTCAGGTCATCAAGTTTGGTGGCAAGCGCCTTTACCTACTAAGTCATCTCACCAGCCATGTGTGTATGTATGTATGGATTCATTATTTAAAGACTGTTTGAATTTACACTCCTACTGTCTCTACCATTCTGAATGGTAGAGGATAACAGGCGTGTTTCACCACTCTGTATTATTTTAATACAAAACAAATTATTATTCTTTTCAGTAGGGATTGAAACTGGGAATTACCAAAGTAAAATAATTTAAAAGTTAATGCTGTACTTTTGTATTAATCATTAAAATTCTCTTTAAAAAATAGTTTCGTTCAACAAAGAAATGTCCCTGTTGAATGTGGTGAGGCTCACATAGAATCCCAGAATAGGAGAGGCTGATGCAGGAATACCATGAGTTCAAGGAGAGCCTAGACTGTATAGAGACTTTGTCTAAAATGAACAACACACAAAACGATATGTATATATATATATAAATATTTTTATATATAAATAAATATAAAATTGAACATTGCTTTAAAATCAAGCACTATATTTTTTTTCAATGTAAAGTTGCTAGCTTTTAAAAATTTTGCCCTTTGAGACATTGTATTTATATATATTTTATATCCCTAGGAAAAGAAGTCCAGCATTTTCTTTCTCTGTGTTTTTGTTTTGCTTTTTCACGGTCACGATGCCATCAAGGTTCTAAGTATGATGAAATCAAACAGACAAGATGGGAACAGACCACGCTGCTTTTTTTCTAGGTCTTTTGACTGCACATCAAGTCTGGGGCTGACCATTTTCCGCCTGTTTAATCTTCCTGTGAGGTTTCCCACCTCTGTGTCCATCAGTGATTTCAGTTTATGAGCGTAACTGAGGCTCATCCTCATAGTGAACTGGACGATGACTCCAGAGCACAGGCAGACAGGGGGTTTGCGCTGTAGTTTGGGTGCCCATGTGCACTTTGGTTCTGGCGGCACAAAAGATGACGCAGAAAAGAGCGGCAACCCATAGGCAGTTTGAACCTTTCTCGGGAATACTTTATAATCAACACAAACAAATCAAACAAGAGAGACATAAAAGGTGTTTGCTACCTTCCCCCACAAGTAACAACCTACACAAGAAAAACTGAAGAGAACTCTTAGTAATTGTGATAAGGATGTCCAAGTATAGCTCTCCATAGTAATACCTACTGGCTGCGTGGGGGTGGGGAAAGATTCAGTTTCCTTTAAGGGCCGGGCCAACCGGAGTTTGACCAAGCTCCAGTGACTATATGGACAACACAAAATTGAACCTTTTTTTAAAATCTTTTTTTTTGGGGGGGAGGCGAGGCCTGGGAAGTAAGGATGATGGGGTGCATTATGTGAAATTCTCAAATAATTAACAAGATATTATGTTAAAAAAGAGGTGGTCACAGCATGGAATGGTGTTGAATGCCTGTATTCCAGATCGTGAGACATGGAGGAGGGAGGTCATCCTCAGTTACATTGCAAATTTGTGGTCATCCTGGGCCATAAGAGACTCTGTCTCAATTAAAAAACAAACAAACAAACATAAAAACCAAAGACAAAAGCAACACCACTGAATGTGGAAATAGGACCTAGGAGAACTCCGTGTGTTACAGTTCTGACTTAACAATTACAGTCAGAAACTGGACCAAGAATGAAGCAGTCAGAGCAGATAAATCATTAGGCCAGAGAACACGTGACCAACAAAATCAGGGTTTAATGGGAACTGCACATAACCTGGCCCCCTGAAGAATGCCAAGGGAATGAGATCATGAGCCTAGTGTCCAACACACTTTGTTGATGTAAGTGACAGCTTACAAAATGATAGAGTTTTTGCCTATCTTGCTTGGATTTTTATGGAATCTCATCTGTTTCTAACTAGCCATGAGAACCTAAGCACTGCCATCTATTTTTATTACACTTTCTTTATGGAAGGGGGAGAAACAGGAGGTTAATATATATCTGGACATTGTACTAATCTAATCTATAAGTCATTCATATTTTTAATTAGTTAAGCAATTTCTTTTTCTGTAGGAAAAAGAAGACTCAGACAGACAAGTCGCACTATCCCAGCACCTGTGTGAATGGAGCTTTCAGTCAGCATGGACCCCATCTCATCCAGTACAACTCCCCGAATTTTGCAAACATTACTTGGTTTGTAGAGGCCCAGGGCTTTATAGCTGAAGTGGAAGGGTATCAAATTCAACCAAGAAAACAAAGTCTGTGTAAAGTAAACAGTAAGGAGCTCTGAGGAGTGAGACCTACAGGTCCCAAAGCCCATGACCCCGATAGTCCAGTTATATTTTGATTTATGTCAGCCTGTAATTGCCCCTGTTTTGACCCAAGAGAGGATTGTGTGGGAAGTTAGTCTGTGAGATAGAGCCAAAGTACTGCTCTGCAGAGTGTCTGTAGCCTAAGTGGATGCAGAGTCCCATCCAGCCTCTGATAAGTGGGGAAAGTACCCAATCTGCTCAGTGGGGAAGTCAGCAGAGTTGCTAAATCTGTGTACTCAGTTCTATGGGGAATAGCCATACTAATTGTGAGTATATATTTTCTTCCTCTAAAATAAGACAATTTTTTAAATCTTCTGCTGTCTGAATTAAATATGAATGTTGATTTTGTTGTCAGTTTAAATGTTTACTAAACTGTATTCACAAAAAGGCATTTTTTTGAGATCTTTAGTCTATACAGGTCCTTTTTTTTTTTTTTGAAAAATTGAGTAATCCTTTACTATAAGAGTTAAGCCCTAAAAAAAATCATTTTCCTTGAAAATCAGGTATTTTGGAGAGTACAGTAGATTCCCCAGTACTTTCATTCTTCCCTAGAGAAGCTCGAAGCAGTTTTGGGCTGTGGTTGGACTTAGTTGATGGTTGATCTAATAATGTGAGTTGTCTAGGCATGGTGCTTGCTGTTCCATTTGCTAAGTGAAACCTGTTTTTAAATAAATTATTTATAATATTTGTAGTTTTGAAAGGCTAGATTGTAAATAGATTCAAAACAACATGAAATATATTCTGTTTAAGACATCTCTGCTGAAAGTGTTTAAAGTGATATTAAAAACTAGACTATGGAAATAGATGTAAATTCTGATTTTTTATTTCTGAAATATAGACTATTAATTTCATAATTTTACTCATTCCATAAATATTAGCATATTTTCTTTTCTGCTATCATTATTAATCTATTAAATTATTTGGGATAATTTGAATTAAATAACTATCTTTTAAAACTGCACAATTGTATGGATCTTTTTGCATGTACTATCTAGACTAGATGAATCAGTTGAGAAGGGAAGGAGCCTGGCAAGGGCAGGTATTCAGAAAACATGATGAGGGAGGGGTGACATCTGGAGGATTTGGGCTCCAGGGAAGGTATTAAGTTGCTCTGGAGTTATATGGCAATGGCAATGGCAGAATTGGGTATGAATATTCTGAATTCTATGGTTAAGGCTGAATTTTATGAGTTAATTATAAGTCAGTAAATTACTATCAAAGCTGTAGGTTAACATATACATGGAAAGTGCCTTCAGCATTCCAAAGTACAAATCCTCATAAAGAAATTAATAAACCTTACTTTCTGTTCTTCAAAAATATTCTTCTCATTTTTCCTAATAAGAGTAAATTCTGATAGAGAACCCTAGCTCAAAGATGCACTACCATGAAAAACCCTTTTTCATGATTTTGCATCAAAGAACAACTCTGCTATGCAAAATACTTTTATAATGATGTGTTGTTCTCCTAGAAGTACTATAAAATGAATATATCTTTCTCCTAAAACAATCTACTTTGTGGCTGTATTAACTTATGCCATTCATTTATTCATAATTCAAATGATATACACTACAAGAGTAAATTTTAAAAAATGTGAAATTCTCAGTATGTACATTTAGTACTCAAGAATCAGTGTTTGTTTGGTTTTTTTTTTTTTCCCTTGCTAAAACTGTAGGTAGATGAAAATTTTTAGACCAGTGTTTGGTTGAGGAAGAAATGCAAAAGCATTTTAAAAAGCAGAATACCAGTGACAATTTGTGAAAAATTCACTTTTTAGTAAGTTATATTTATTAAAGGAATATCAGATTTTCTTTATCCATGCCAAGCTGATTATCTTGAGAGAAGGTCCTCTTCTAGATAAGCTGTTTTGTTTTAAATAAATATTTACTACAAAAGATAACAAGACAGTATCCTACCAGATCCACAGAGACCTTTCTCTCTAGCCAGAGACTTTCTCACGCCTCTAGTTTACTAATAATCTACTTGAGTGTTTAAAAAAAGATAGCATGTTATATTTTTTTTGTGTGTCATTTGTGAGTGTGTGTGCTTGTGCAGATGCATGTGTCATTGAGTGTGCGTGGAGAATGGAAAACAGCTTCTGGGAGTTAGTTCTCTCTTTCCATCGTGCGGTATCAGTCATAATCAAGCTGGATGGCAAGTGCCTTTACACGGAGGGCCATCTTGCTGACCCTACTGAATACTTTAATACCTTGTTTTTAAAATTTTTATTTTGCTATATATCTACATATGATGCTCCTATTATTTTAAGAACTTTATCATAAAAACTTGCAAATAAAAACATTGCAGTGAAATTAAATACTAAGAGCCTGAAATTTTGTGAAAAATTTGAGGTAGAAAATAATGCAAGAATTACTATGAGCACATACAACAGATGTGCAATTTGTGTTTTGAAAGGCCTTTCTTTGCAAGAGCTTTATTTATGTATATATCTCCCATACATCTTGGTCTTGGTCCAGATCTGATGGTAAGAAAAGCCAGCATTTTTAAGTTGTTTTTTTTTTTTTTTTAAACAGTGTTAGAAGAATGTGGTTTTAAAATATTGTTACTTATAACACAAATAACAGTGACATTATCCTAAGGTACTTTTGTGTGGTCAGACGTCACTGCTTTTGTTCAATATGACTTGTCAAGTCAACTCTTAACAGAAAAGTCTTACGTAAATAGTGCTGATTGCTTTTAATTTTCAGTCTGTTTTAGTTATTTTTTGGTCTTCTAAACTTCAGTTTAGTGATAAACACAATCAATTTTAGAGTAAGGTAGATGACAACTTTAATATTCCATGTTCATCTGCATTGTTCCAATATCTACTTGAGACTAAAAAGAGAAACTTAGAAAGAAATAATTGGTATTACTAAAATAAGTACACAAATTAGGACTTTTTAAAAAATCTTTGCAGACATAGGGTCTCATGTAGCCTAGGCTGGCCTTGAACTCACTATGTAACTGGCTGGCTTTGAACTCACTGTGTAGCTGAGGCTGGTTTTAAACTCCTTGTCTTTCTTGCTCCATTTTTCAAGGGCTGGGATTACAGGAGTATGCCACCACATTCTGTTGTAGTGTGGTTTCTTGGTCCTGGGCAGCCAGACTCCCAGAACCTGCAGCGTCAGACCCCTCAGCTGCCTGCTGCCTACCGCTCAGGCCCCCAAAAATGACTCAGACGCTTATATTAACTTCATGCTGTTTGGCCTATGGCTCAGGCACATTGCTAGCTAGCTCTTACATCTTAAATCAACCCATTTCTATTAATCTGGCTGCCACGTGGCCCGTGGCTCACCTGTATTCCTTACATGTTGCTCCTTTTGACTTCATCTCTGTCTCTGACTCTGCCCTTCCTTTCCTACCTATTCTGATTCCTCCTCCTACTTCTTCTATGGTGCCTGTCATGGCCCAAAACAGCTCCTTTATTTAAAGATTGAGATTCACAGCATACAGAAAGGCATTCCCACATCAACATTCAACTCAGAATTCTTTTTATATATAAGGAAAGTCAATTGACTTATAGTAGTGGAAAACCAATCATACACCTTGGTAATCTTGGTGTTATTACTTGAGGTAAGAAGTTTCTGACCTGTCCATTCTAGCCTAGCCCTGCAGTCCAAATGAATCTCTCCTGCCCTCAGCCTAGCCTGAGGGTCATACCTGCAGTCCCACAGAAACACAAAGGCCTATATTGTTTACATGCTGTTCAGACTGTGGCTCAGGCTTATTACCAGCTAGCTCTGGCATCTTAATCCATTTCTATTAATCTGTCTTGCCACAAGGCTCGTGGCTTACCTGTATTTCATTACAACTAGCTATTTGGTGGCTGGATTGCATTTCTCCTAACCCCACCTTCCTTCCCCTTTATTTATGCTTGGATTTCCCACTTGCTTCTAAGCTGTCATAGGCCAAAACAATTCTTTTATTATCCAATGGTAATTCACAGCATACACAAAGACATCCCACATCACATACTCCTCAAGGGAAACTTCAAACTGGAAGTACACTTACCCAGAGTCATCTTTCCTGCTTCATAAACATCATAAATAACTCTTGTACCAGCACAGGACTCTGTGTGTGCGTGTGTGTGTGCACGTGTGCGTGTGCGTGTGAGTGTGTGTGTGTGTGTGTGTGTGTGTGTTTGTGTGTAGGAGCTCATGTGCTTTTAAAGAAACCTAGATCTATTAGGCAAAACAGGACACAACTTTCAGATGTATCACTATTGAAATCATCCTCATGGAAGGAGAAACCTTAATTATTCAGCTTACATGAGTAACACACTAAAGATAAGTTTAAGAAAATAATTTCAGATACTTAGAAATGTGCCATCTATATGCATTTTTGGAATGCTTAAAAATTCCCATTTTTGCAGGACATGGTAGCACAGTGATCATTAGTTCAAGGCTAGCTTGGGCTATAGGAAACTTTATCTCAAAAAACAAAACTAACAAACCAAAGAAAATCTTCCAAAACCCCCATAAAACAACAAAATCCAAAATTCACTTTTTTTCTTTGCTTTTTTTTTTTTCTTCTTGGTGATGGGGGAGGAGAATGCTTTTTCCTTCTTTTTGATTCACGATCTCTCTTTGTTTCCCAGGCTGGCCTCAAACTCACATGCCTCCTGCCTGCCTCAGCCTCCTGAGGAATGTGCCACTGTGCCAGCTCTTTACTTGTAAGTAGGGGATGGATGAAGCTACAGAATATGACAGCTTCTAAGGTGACCTTCTCCCCTCTAAGTAACTTCCAGCTTCAAAAGTGTGGTTTCCTGTTTAGTGCTATTTATCCTTTTTGGAGTTCTTTCCCAGGAAATAACAAGAAATAGTCTTAAGTTTTGATCATTTTTCCTCATAACATTCACTTTTTGTATCTTCCTATTAAAAGTAAATCTGATGAACTGTTGCCATTATTCAAGCAGGGTCAAAATTAATGCTTTAATATTTACCTTATCAGAGTGCTGGGGAAAACTTATTTACAAAGGACTTATGGTTAGAAAATGACACGAAAGCCGTTGTTTCCCACTTTTTAACTTCCTCTGTATTCATGAAAAGTCTGTTTTTGAATTTCACTTTAACTTAGAACACAGAGATCTGGAAACCATTAGAATAATTTTGCTTTTTTGAGACAGGGTTTCTCTGTGTAGCCCTAGCTGTTCTGGAACTTTCTTTGTAGACCAGACTGGCCTCAAACTCAGAGATCTACCTGCCTCTACCTCCTGAATATTGGATTAAAGGCACAAGACACCACTACCTAGCTTAGAATAATTTTTAAAAAAGATTTATTTATTTATTTTGAATCAAGATCTCATTATATAACTCTGGCTGGCCTGGAACTCTTTACTAGACTATGTTGGCTTCAAACCCAGAGAGAACAATCTGCCCCTTGCCTCCTGAATGCTGGGTTTAAAGGCATGTGTTACTACTTTATCTGCCTGAGCTACAACAAAAATTTACAATGCTCTTAGTCTCTGTGTGTCTGTGTGTCTGTGTGTATGTGTGTGCCTGTGGAGGGTCTTGGACTGCCTGGTGCTGGTGTTGCAGGCAGCTTTGAGCCCGAAAACAAACTCTGTTCTATGGGAGATCAGCCAGAACTCTTAACTACTACTGAGCTGTCTCTATCTCTCTAGTCTCCTAGAACAACAGTTTGGGGAATGAGTTATTGTTAAGAGTTGTGCTGAGTTTTACCTACACTAGTCTGCTCCCCCAGTGCCTTTGCTGGGAGAGTGTTAGTACTATAATTGAAGAAGCCAAGGTTCAGAGAGGCATAATAAATCATCCATAAATAAGTGCTGAAGCAGCGTTTGAGTTGTAACTTCAAATATGGTATGTTTATAATGATTATTGCCAAATTTATTAAGTCATTTAAAGGCTAAGCAATAAGAAAATAGCAAAACTAAATAATTTTGTGCTTGAAAATGTAAAAGGAAAATCATTTGATTAAAATGGAAGTATAAGCGACACATATAAATTCTTCTAATTTTCCTGTTTTTTTTTTTTTTATTTTTTTACTTCTAAAACATTGTTATGTGTGTGTGGGTGCATGTGCCATGGGGCACAGGCAGAGGATCCGTGACAGCTCTGTGGTGTTCTTCCTTCTCTCTCCTTTACATGGGCTCTGGGAGTTCAACTCCTGCTGCCAGGCTTCTGTTGCAAGCTTCTCTACCCCTTAAGCCATATAACTAGTTTAAAATTTTTATTCAAAAGACCATTGTAACTTGTTGTTTTTTGGAACAGGCTTGCTGTATTGCTGGGGCTGGTCTTGAACTTAGAGTGTCGTCCTGGTTGTTTACAGTGAAGATCGTTCTTCCTTGGTCTTCAGGCTCCGGCCACCAGGCCTGGCTTTACATTGTAATCTAATAAAATCATAAGTAGTCTGTTGGAATTCTCCCCACCCAGGTTTTATTCTGAAAGTGTCTAGCCCTGCTGAAGTAAACAAAACAGTGGAAACTGGACCAGAGAATGGCAAATACCTATGTCGCTTCATCTGATGGGGACTGTCTTGCTGAACCCACACAGTACTATGGTATGTAATTTTAAAAAAAACCCAAAACTTTAGTACAACTGTTAATAAAATATAGTGTGTGTGTGTGTGTGTGTGTGTGTGTGTGTGTGTGTGTGTGTGTGTGGTTATCTGCATGAGTGCATGTTCCCATGTAAGTCAGAGGCATTGGATCTTCGTGGAGCTGGAGTTACAGTGATTATGAGCTGCCATGTTGGTGCTGGAAACTGAATTCCAGTCCTCTATAAGGTCAGAACTCATTCTTAATGGCTAAACAGCCTCTCCAGTCCTGAAAAAAGATTGTAAAGATTTATTTACTTATTTTCTATTTTACATGTTTATCTATGTGTGACTGTGAGTCTTTTGTGTACTTTGTGAGTGCAGGTGCTTGGTAAGGTGATAAGAGTGTCAGGTCCCCTGGAGCTGGAGTTACAGGCAGTTGTGAGCTGCCCTGTTGGTTCTGGGAACTGAACCCCAGATTCTCTTCAAGAGCTGCAAGGGCTCTTAGTTCCTGGGCCATTTCCCCGACACCCAGTTATGCTTGAAATGTTAATGTTAACATAAACCTTGTAAAGCAGAAGGAAGTGAAGAAAAAATGCACATGATACTAGAAAGTTTCTACACACAGACTAAGGCTATGTACAGATGTATCTTACAAAGGGTTTAAAAAGGAACTTAAACTCTTATTTCCACAGGATGGGAAAGAACTAATTATTTATTTTGGACAATCAGCAGTAATGGTCCTTTTCTTTTTAAAAAATATGGTAACTGTTTTACTGATTCTTTTCCCTTTCTTTTGTGGTGCCAGGGATTGACTGAAGTCTTGACTTGCTATGGGAGCACTTTACTACTACAGTATATCGTCAGGTTATTTGGTAGTACTTAACACAGCACTGGTGTTGGATACTATAGCACTGTAAATGACTTTTGTGAATGATTTTATGTGAATAAAAATTATCCTGCTTACTGATCTCGAGGGTAGAATTTTGAAGGTGAGTTTAGCTATGATCATCTGACGACCACCAGAAGTAGATTAACAGCTACAGACACAGAGTAACTAAGCACTGCTGGGTCCTTTCGGAGCTAATATTTTGAAGTAAGTCCAGGGAGTAAACTGGCTTTTGGAAATTCTGATGATCATGATAATAATAGACCATGTGCCATCTTATAGTTTTAAATGTTATTTATTTTCTTTATCAAGTACTCTAGGCTACTTGATCTTTGAGATTCTGCAAGTTCTGTGACTCTCATCTCTTTGTAGATTTGAGATTACAAATGAATACAATGTAATATTAGGCAGGCTCTGGGTATTGAACTGAGGTCACCTGGCTTGTGCGGTTAGTGTTTTTATGGGCAGGGCCATTTTGAGGACCCTAGAATGTGCTTTTAAAAAAATCGTATGTGTATATATATGAGTATGTGTGCTCAAGCACGTGCATGCATACAGGTATATTCATGCTACAGCATAAGTATGGATGGAGGTCAGAGGCCAACCTCGGGTGTCATCCCTCACTCTCCATCTTGGTTGAGATAGGGTCTCTCTTGGCTACTGCCATTCTGTGTCACCGCTCCTCTTTCTGAAGTCGGGCCAGAACTACAGATGCACATCTCCAGTCTAGCAGCACCCATCAACTCCTCATGCTGTGCAGCAAACACTTTAGCCTACTGAGACACTTTCCCAGCTCCGTTAATATGTGCTTTTAACTATCATATTTTATTTTATTTTTACAGTAATTCTTCAAGGTCTCTATATATACAATGAAATGAAAAAGAAGCTAGTGACTTAAACCAGGCTACAAATGTTCCAAGAGGGTGCTGACATGCATTAATGAGAAGTCCAAACAAAACTGTTCATTGTTTTGTTTTTTCCTTTGGGGTGATTTAATTTGTTAATGTATATTATTTATGATGTGATTGTACTAAAAACAGTTAGAACATGGTTAGAGACAAATGTGTCTCAATACGTGCATGGAGTTGGATCATTCTGCAAATTTTTTTTTTGAGCTGACTGCCTGGTAGGATTTGAAACAAAGTTCATCAGGCTTAAGGAACACAAATGACATTCTTTTATATTTTTATATTTTTTTGAGACTAAGTCTTATTATTTATTATGTAAGGCTGTTCATTTAAGGTCCCTTACTGAGAAGTTGGGAGAGGGAGGTATTGCACCCCCAGAAAGTGGATCCAAAGTTGACATTATCAAATTAGGCCAAGAGGCACTGTTCTGTGTGGCCTGGGTGGGCAGGTGTTTGCAAAGTCTCGAGAACATTTCTGGATAACAAGGCCATGCAATGGCCTCATTAACACACAGCTTATGGGGTGTGGCTGTGCTTAGCCTGCCTCTGGGCCTGTGTGGGATGCTGAATGCCTTCTTATTGTGCCTGCAGCTTTCTCTGTTTAGGGCTTTGCCTCCTAAAAGACTTGTTTCCAAAAGGGACAGACTTCCCAGTTATGTATTGTGCCAGTAATAAAGGAAATGTAAAGGTGTGTGGGTGTGAAACTCAATTAAAAATCTGGACTGGAGAGATGGTTCAGAGGTTAAGAGTACTGACTGTTCTTCCAGAGGTCCTGGAACTGCATGGTGGCTCACAACCATCTGGTGCCCTCTTCTGGCCTGCAGGGCACACATGCAGGCAGAACACTGTATACATAATAAATAATTAAAAAATTAAATTAAAAAAAATCTGGGAAATATTCCCTTTTCTTTAAGGAAAGAGACTAGACTAGTGTACACACTACTAGCTATGGATGCCTTTCACCTGGTTCCTGACCCACCGATGCACACTTCTGGGGTGATAGCATTTATTAGGTATTGTGGTTCATTTACTGTGTTCTTATTATGTTGGACAGCAAGCCCTAAGATGTAGTGCTGAACTAACTTTCTGTTGAGCATAAAACATTTTGAAGTTTGAAAACAATTATGAACATTTGATGTTTTATGATTTATTCTTTTTTGTGTTAATAAAACTAGATATTTTTCCAGAACAAATCCATTATCAGCTGTGTGACACCAATTTCCAAGAACCACCCTATTGCCAGTATTCTACCGCTCAGTTCCCTCCAGCTTTACAGTCCCCGTCTTTACAAAGCCATTTCAACACATATGGCTTGGATCCACAGTACAGTGCTGGTGGCTGGTGTGGACTTGATGCTCGTGAATCAAGTCAGTCCACTTGTCTGGTTATTCACAACGATGAAGATGGATTCCCTGGGATACAAAGGTCCAGACCAACTTGTTCTTTACATTGGAAGGGACAAGATGAGCTCTGCGTGGTTTGTGGTGATAAGGCATCAGGTTATCACTACAATGCTCTTACCTGTGAGGGCTGCAAAGGTAAGGGCTAATTCACAACAAAATACGCATAGGTATAATGCCCACATACATAAAAAGTACCTTATAAAACTCAAGGAACACATCAGTTCTTGACCATTAGGCTAAGATCAAGTATAAAGCATGACAAACAAAGCCAGGTTGAAGCAAGTTTAAAGGGCGCAATCTGTGTATCAGAGCAGGAGAATAAAATGTTAAATTTAAGGGTTAGTTTCCTTCCTACCTTCCTCTTTTGAAACAGGGTCTCAGTGTGTAGCTCTGTCTGGCCTAGAACTCACTATGTAGGCTAGGCTGGCCTCCAACCCACACAAATCGGCTCATTTCTTCCTTCCAAGGGCCGGATTTAAAGGCGTGTACCACCATGCCAGGTTCCAGGGTTAATTTCTTTTCTCCTCCGTTTCCTTCTTTTCTTCTTCTTCTCTTTTTCCTTTTTTTCGAGACAAGGTCTCTCTGTGCAGCCCCAACTGTCCTGGAACTCTCAGACATCCACCTGCCTCTGTCTTCCAAGTGGTGATATTGAGGGCCTCACTACCAGATGTGTCTCTTCATTTTGGTGAGGACTTTCACATCTCAGTGTAAGATGCAACAAATACCAGCAAAGGTTTTCCTAGAAGACGGCAATGCTGAAACAAAACCTGACATTTATTAAGATCAGAATGTTAACTGTGACATCTCTTTATGTGGTTGAAATAATTTATGTACTTGGCAAAAATCTGAAGTAAATGACTTCTCTGATTTTAAGTCAAAAGATTTTTTTTGAAATGCTTTCTAAAGAAAGAACAAATTGAAAGACTGGAAGTGAAGGCTGGTGTTTGCAAGTGAAAGTTCCTGGATTCTATGGGTTGTGAAGCAGTCCAACACTTCATTAATTAATAAATGTAGGGATGGGAATGCAGGCAAGCAGTAGAACAGACCCTTCAGAAACAAAATATCTCAAACAACAAAAGCCAGGCCAATATAAAATAAATAAATATGCTTGTTCAGGATAAAGTTCTACTACTGAGTCCTGCAGCTCATCACCTGCACAGAATAGTCACATGGAGATGACAGGAAGTGGGGTAACAGCATCTTGAGTAGAGCAGTCCGTCAAGGGATGGCCTGCTTTTGAAATCATTATCTCACTCTTGAAACTGAGCTGAAGAATGAGGCACAGTTTTGACAACCAAAGCTGAGCTTTTACTCCCTTTGTTGAATTGAAATCGTGAAACTCCAACTCTCAAGTGTCTACTGAAAGTGAGTATTTGGCAGGACTTTAAAGGGGGCATCGATTAAGCTTGGCAACCTTACCGGAGCCAGCAGGAAATGGCAGGATACTGTATAGAGTAAGGAGGGAGGGAGGAAAGGGAAGAGAGGCCCTTTCTCATCCAGGAAGTGCTACAGATGGGGGAGGGGCAGCTGGAAGGGCCCTCCAGCCTTTGTGGCTTGAAATCAAAAGGTGGGGTCATAGAAAAGAGAGGCTTTTCTCACATTTTTGTTTTAGGTGACCACATATTCTCTCAAATGATTCTTGAGCGATGTTTTGTGCAATCTTGATATTCTGTGAAATGTAGGTTTAAAAATTCTTATAGGTAATTTACCTATAGTAGGACAGAGAGTCATTGTAATGTGGTAGGGGTATTTAGTTTAATCTCCAGATATTATAATGTGAGGAACAACCGAAGGGTGTACTGAGTATACCAATTGGAAAGAATTAGATAACTTTCCAGATAAATGTATATTTAAAAGATTACTGAGAGAAAAACTCATTTTATTGAAATAATCTAGTTAACTTGACTACTTTAATATAAAGATAAAATGTTAGTAAAATGATAAGAAACTAAAAATATTAATGTTAAACTTTGAAAACTTTTGTCGTTAGGTTTTTTCCGACGTAGCATCACCAAAAATGCTGTTTACAGTTGCAAGAATGGTGGCCACTGTGAAATGGATATGTACATGCGTAGAAAGTGCCAAGAATGCAGACTGAAAAAGTGTAAGGCAGTGGGGATGTTGGCAGAATGTAAGTGCCATTGTGTCTGTGGGTTGGTTTGTTTTTCTGAGAGGGATTTCGTTTTTCTTTCTCCTTCACTTACCTGGTAAGGAAAACACCACGATCAAGCAATTGATTTTCTCACCTCACCCATTGCACTGGGATGTGCTGACCCCAAGATTTCCACAGATGTGGGAAACTGAGCTGCATAGTTTGTATTAGTGTGTGGGTGGGGGTTGCTTTTGCATTCTCTTCTATACAATAACATTGAATTTAAAAATAATGAAATAGCCAGGTGATGGTGGCACATGCCTTTGATCCTAGCAGTCAGGAGGTAGAAGCAGGCAGATCTCTGTGAGTTTGAGGCCAGTCTGGTCTATAGAGGGAGTTCCAGGACAGCCAAGGTTGTTACACAGAGAAACTTTGTCTCAAAAAGACGTATATATAATTTATAAATATATAATAAAAATTTTCTAAAAAAGAAAAATTCCAACCTTACCAAGAATGTAAAGCATTCTTCATGATTTATTTTAAACATGGTCATATTTGTTTATAGGACACATGCATACCACACACACACATATTGATTGCTCAATATGGATGGAATTTAAGTAATGATTTTCATAAACTTTGTTCTGTACTATATTGCTCTAATTTTGGAATCGGTCATAATTTCATTTTAATTAATTAATTTAATTAATTTAATTAGAAGTTCTTTTGGAGCTGAAGAGTTAGCTCAGCAGCTGATAGTACTTGTTGCTCTTGCAGAGGACCCAGTTGCTAGCATCTGCATGGCAACTCACTATCATTCATAACTCCAGTTACAGAAGATCCAATGCCTTCTTCTGACCTCTGCAGGCACCAGACATGCATGTAGTGTGCATACATACATGCAAACAAAGCACTCACATACATAAAATAAATCTAAATAATAATTTTAAAAGATCTTGTATTTTAATGTTACTTAACCTAAAATTATATACCTAATGGAAAAAGTACAAAACTTAAAGTTAGTAGTTCTCAAAAGACTACCTGATATCCAGGCATTAACACATGGGTAGCAGGACCTGTCTGTAAATTCCATCCCATTAGAGGTTAGCACTTTAACATATGAAGTTTCGGAGATATAATTCAGTCCAAAGCAACTTGAAAAAGTTGTCTTTATTAATTTTATAGACAGGATCTCTCATCATGTAGCTGGCCTGGAGCTTTATAAGTATGCCAGGCTGGCCTCAAACTCATAGAGATCCCTTGCCTCTGCCTCCAAGTTCTGGGATTAAAAATGTATGCTACCACACCTGGCCCAAAGTTGCTTTTTAACCTTGTCAGAAAATGTATGTAAAAGGGAACTCAGAATCTTCTGAGGCAGGCTATAAATAAAATGAGCCATCCTTCACTTCAACTTAGAGGAATCATGGCAAGATGAAGCAAAGGAGATATGATGAGATGGTTACCGTGGTGGGCCTAAGACTTACACACGTGACTCTCATGACTGTGCTCTTCATACACATTACCCGGCTGTCCTAGTACTGTCATGTGTTTACTACTTTGAACATCCTTTTTCCGCTTCTCCTCTTCTTTTTTCCTCCTCATTCTTCTTCCCTTCCTCCTCCCCCTCCTCCTCTTCCTCCTTATTTTTCCTTCTTGTGGCACTGAGGGTTGAGCTCAGGTTTCCCACATACTTGACAATCCACCACTAAGCTACACCTATAGAATCCTTAAAAAAAAGACAGGACCTTTTTGAGTTTCCAAGGCTGGCATTCAATATGTGTCTCTTGGGTAGCTGGGGTTACAGTGTGTACTACCATGTCCAATACTTGACCTGTTTAAAATGGTTTCCTATTTGGGGGTATTATTGTTCTCTGACAAATAATAAAATAATATAGAAGGGCTTTTAAGGTTTCTGTTTTGTTCTGTACTTCAGTTCCTCATTAATTTTTATTTAATAGTTTTGTTTTAAATATTTTGACAGATATCTTAACACTTGTATAATTTTAGTAGTAATTTATGTAGCTGATGCTGGAACACTAAAGGCACCAATGGAAGATTAAACATTCTATAAAAATAATAACCCCAGGCTGGAGAAACAGCTCAGCAGTTAAGAGCATGCACTGCTCTCACAGAAGACCTGAGTTCAGGTTCCAGCACCCACATTGTGTGGCTTACACTAACTATAATTCCAGATAGTGACAGGATGTGACATCTTTTGGCATCTGTGGGCACCTATACTCATATGTGCATACACATATACAGATGTATAAAGAATCAAAAATAAATCTCTACAAACAAAAACAATCCTCAAATAAATATTACTCACATTTCAAAATAACTAAATGCTTTGTAATGACTTAGCTTATTTTGAAAATTCTGAGTTTTTCTTATGTAAAACCAGTGAGAAGAGCTATGGATAAGGAATTTCTACTATTCTATAAAATGGCAATCTCACATCCACGATGCAATTGATTTGTAAATTTCTTTAGGAAATGGAAAGTTAGCTCTCAGTTTTTGTCTGGTATCACTGCATTTCAAGCAGACAAGACAGCTGTGGAAGGAGAATCCAGGATAGTTAGGTGATGCACAAGAAGTCTATGATTATTTGAGACTCTCCATCAAATCCTACAGTGTTATTTTCTGAGACAGAAACACTTTGTGTGACTTTTGTAACATCGCAGGTTTGCTCACTGAGATCCAGTGTAAGTCAAAGAGGCTTCGAAAGAACTTCAAGCAGAAGATTGCCCTTCACTCTGACATGCCAGTGGAAGGTGTCGGGGCAGACAGCAAGCTTGTGTCATCCACCACCAGATCTGGAAAAGGGGCAAGACTTTCCTTCCATAGTCTCCCGTTTCTTTACTGACAACGTGTGCAATAGGCACACATTACAGGTGCCCTCTGTTTCCTTACAGGTTCAAGAAAGCACTACAATAACTCAGGAGGAACATCATCTTATGCATACCGTAGTGACTGCTTATCAAAAGTTCATGATTCCTTTATGGGAAACAAGTACACCTGTATGTATCCCTTACTGGAAAGAAAGAATCTGTAAGGAATGTTATTAGGAAATGATAGCAAAAATGACTAAAAACTTCAGTAATTGTTTGAAAGAGAATACTATTTATCATTTTTCTTTTTATGGATTAGCTTCAGGAGTATTCCAACCCTGAATTAAGTTTTCTGAGACTCTCAGAGGCAGCAGTCCTACACATAAATGGGCTGATGAATTTTACCAAGGAACTCCCAGGTAAAATTCTGTTTCATTATCTTAAAAATATATTTATCATTATTTTTTTGTGTTATGCATGTTTTGCCTGCAAGTATATATTTATACCATGTACACATCATATCATGGAGGCCAGAAGAGAGTGTGGGGTTCCTTGCAGTTACTGATGGTTGTGAGCCACCAAGTGGGTGCTGAGAACAAACCCAGATCTTCTGCAAGAACAGCAAACGCTCATAACTACTGAGTCACCTCCCCAGCCCCAAATCCTCTGTTTTTAAGGTAAAGGAGTTGTATAGCAAAACAAAAACCTCTACTATGGGGCTGGATACACAGCTGAGTGGCAGAATACTTGTTCAATGTGTGTGAGGCCCTGGGTTCAATAGAAAAACCTTCATTTTTCCAGCAATTCTACTTCTAACAAAAATGCTTATTTTATTTACTTCAATTAATCAGGTGGGTGACAATCTGAATATTTACAAAAGTTATTATGGCGATGTAGTTTTTTAGATGAAACAGGAAACAAAGAAAATTTCCTGTACAATACTAGAACAAGACACAGTTGATTAAAACTTAGTTATATATAACTCAGTTTCATTATATATTTGCAAATACAGTAACTTATTGTAAAATTACATTCTCAAGGCTAAAGTAGCTCTGTTTGATTTGTTCTTGCTATAATAAAAGTGTCACCTAGTTCTGATAAAAGTGCTCTAAAATATTACTGTGTAGAATCAATAATTTTGTTCAGATTTGAACTTATCTATCATGATTATTCCCACAAAGCATTTAGGGTCAATAAGTAAAGAGATATTTTTAAAGCATTCAATTTATGAACATTATCTTTTGATTATCTTCTTTCTTCATGCTTTATTTCTTTAAGGATTTGAGAATTTAACCAATGAGGATCAGACGGCATTACAGAAGGAATCAAAAACTGAAGTGATGTTCCTTCACGTAGCCCAGCTTTACAGTGGGAAAGAATCCACCTCTGGAAGTAAAAAGAAAAAAAGAGTTTCATTTAACTTTAATATAGTCATGTTAAATTTAGCAACAAATTATACAATAAGCATTTACACACATGCACACTTTTGAACACTGTTTCTTCTGGAAATAGAATTGCATGCATTCTGGCACCCTAGGACTCATTCTGTAGCTAAGGAACATCTTGAAGTCCTGATGCTCCTGCCCCCACCTGCCGGTTGATGAGACTGCTGATGCATGCCTCTGCACCTGGCTTATGTGGTGCGGGGGATGGGACCTAAGGCCTTGAGCCTGTTAAGCAAGAGCTTTACTAATTGAGTGGCATCACTGGTCTCTTTTTAGTTTTTCATTTTATATTACCAGTTAGTGTGGGAACAAATGTCTCATGATGGCTGTTTATAGTTTTCTAAAATATTCATTTGGCATTTTCTCTCAACAAGGTCATTCTTTTAAACATTGTGTTTTTTTAATTCCTGGGATAATTTCATACATGTATACAAATTATTTTGCTCATACTCACCTCCCCACCTCCCCACATATCTTCCTCCTAATTTCATGTCCTCCACTCACCCTTCTTCTTTAAAAATAACCCTGTGGCTCTAGTTAGCGCTTCTCATATGCACACGGGTGTGGACTCATCCACTGGAGGCCCCTAAGAAAGAAACTGGACTCTCCCTAGCAGCTGTCAACTGCCAGTGGCTCCTCAGCTTGGGTGGGAGCTTCTGTGCTCCTAAGCCAGGCTCTTAGGAAGAGGATTTTACAGAAGCTTAAACACTAAGGTGATGGTGATCCTAGGACACAATGGCATTCTGGGGGAAGGCTAGATGCTTGCTCTGAAACTCACAACTTTAGGCTACTTATTTGTGGAACACCTCTGCATTGGGGTAAAGTGCTAGTGTTGAACCTACTATCTAGTACCTCACTTTCATAAAAAGACAAATCAATAGAGCAGGAAACCCTTTATTGTTCTAGTGTGCGCATGAGATAATTCAAACCATTAAGCTCTATGTTAGTTGAGGATGTGGGGAGAAGCAAAATGACAAAAAGCAAAACAAAACAAAACCAAACCCCCCAAAACACAAAAAACAGAAAAACCCAACTAAACAAACAGAACAACCAAAACATGTTGGCAGCAATGCCAACTGCCTTCGCTACCTGCACTGGCTACAGCGCTAACCATTTTAAATGTACCTATTTATTGTTTGGTCTTCTCTGCATACACTAGACCACAAGGCTGATAAAGGGAGACCCTTGACCTAGTCCATGATTGCTGGAATAGTATTTGCTTGAGAGTCTCTGAAACTTCTGATGCACTAGAGTGATGGTGGAGGGTGTCTGTGTTTAAAAAAGTCATTCATTATAGCATTATGGAAAATTCATTTTGGAGGGTCTTCTAAATATCATGAAGGTATTATTTTAGGGAATTGTTTTTCACAAAATAGTTGTTGGATTCTGAAAAAGATATTGAATTTACTATCTATATAATAATTAGGGGGAAATCACAGTTTGCACTTTTCTCTTTTGCTAGGTACTATGAGACCATCAAAGCCACCAGCTCGTACACTGAAGACACATAATCAGAGCAGTGATGAAAATGTTTATTCTTTGGAAAACTTTTTCAAGGAAGGCAGTCCTTCTGCTACTTTAACTGGTAACACTGTGCAACAGGAAGTATTGTTCTGGGTGGTCATGTTTCCTTTTCTCAGCTTCTTTTCATTTTATTAGAAGGAGTGTGCCATGGGCCCAGTTCACAGCCTTCTCTGCTAAGGGTGCTTCAGAGATGGTGAAAGCATTTGTAGACAGTTGTTAATGTTAGGCAGGTCACCAGTCAGTGTTCTATTTGTAACCATTTTCTTTCTTTTGGCTTCACCACTGCACTTCTCTCCTTGTTGAGGTGGGAAGCTAGTTGGGGCCTCTGAATCTTTCTTTTGGGCGCTTTTCAAGGTTTTTGAGGATGCTGATGTAGTTAGTTATCTACAACCTACATCACAGTATCAACCACTTTTATGAGTAAAAGGGTGAGCCTTACTGTGGATAAAACAGAAACACCAGAAAGAGGCTTCTGCAGGCTAAAGGCTCTCAGTCCCACAGCCTCTTAGGACACCCTGCCATTGTCCTTGTCTTTCCTAATGAGCCCACATCTGAGGTTCAGGTGTGGCCTTCAAGGATGCAGCAAAGGGAATTGTCCTAGTTGGGCATCACATAGGCAGATCTCTTGGCCCACTCTCATTTGATTGTTCTTATACTAGCTTCAGAGGAAAAAAGGATAATTATGATATGTTTGCTTCTGTGCTACATTCTGATGAAAATATACTTATATTAATCTTTTTAGGTATTACTAAAGAATTTATTGCCTCATTGTCTTACTTCTACAGAAGAATGAGTGAACTTAATATAACAGATACGGAATATGCTCTGCTTACAGCAACAACAGTGCTTTTCTCAGGTAAAAATTGTCAGCAGTAAGGCCCTGGGTGATATCCACAGGGGAAATCATGAAGTCCTTGGCTATTAAACTGTTAACTGAAGTCAAATGTACTGATTTCATTCCATCACAGTTTGCTCTATGAGTAATCCTTTAAGCTCACCACTGTGTTGTAGTTTCTTGCTATCTTAAAAAAATGTCTTCTTAAAGAGGGCAGTGGTGGTGCACACTGTTGTATTAGGTTTCTGGCCCAGACTTTCCGGCCTAGCCTGGTGGCCCGGTCTTTCAGACCCACAGTCCCACAATCCCACTGAAACACACAGACACTTATATTAATTGTATGCTGATTGATCTGGGGCCCAGGCATATAACTTGCTAACTCTTGCTCTTAATGTAAACCATGATTCTCATACTGTTCAGCCATGAGGCTTGGTACCTTTCTCAGAGCAGCATAGTTGTCCTCTGCATATGCTGTCTTCTCTGTGGCATTTCTGCTCTGTTCTTCCTGTTTTCAGAGTTTTCTTAGTCTGGTACCCCCGCCCACACTTTCTGTCTGCCTTTGGCCAATCAGTGTTTTTATTAAAGCAGTAGGTGGGACAATTATTTACAACGTAACAACATAATCTCCTACAGCACACCTTTAGTTCCAGAATTTGGAAGGCAGGGACAGAAGGATCGCCTTGAGTTCAAGGCCAAACTGGTCTGCAGTGTGAGTTCCAGGACAGTTTCCAAAGCTACACAGAGAAATTTGTCTTGAAACAAGTCCCTGATAGTTTCTTTAGGAGGTTAGCTACATCCTAATACACTTTTTGGTGGGATCTTTTAAAACAGGGAACATGTCATTCTCTCTACATTTAAAAATGTTTTCAGTGGGGCAAGAAACTCCCCAGATTATAAATTTGTCATTAAGATACTTTTAATGAAAGGTTTATGCTAAACACTCAGTCACTTCTGTCACTTCTCTACAGGTGATCCTTCATCAACATCTTTTTTTTCAGGGCTGATATATTTATTCCCAACAACTTATTCTTTCATAATCTTGGCATTCCCGCCCACTGTGAGGTGGAGAGTGCTAGGTTCTCCTTGCCCCCGACCTTGTTAATATTCAGCACCACAAACAGAACCAAAATTGGGCAAACAAAAAAACAAAAAAAAAACAAAAAACAAAAAAAACTGCAAAAGCATGACACTTGCAAGAAGTTTCTACTCCATAGTACTCATGTTGGTATTTTTCTTTTATAGACATTTAAAGATATTTTGTGTATGTATGTATGTATGTATGTATGTATGTATGTATGTATGTATGTATGTATTGTGTGTGTATTTGACAAATATGGGAAGGTTAGAAGACATGGGAAGTTAGAATATTGGGAACTGGTTCTCTTCACCACATGGGTGCTGGGGATTGAACTCAGAAAGACAGGCCTGGGGTGTCATCCTATTGGCCTTGAGAGCTTTTCATTTCTCTGAATCTCAGAAACATCATCTTCTCTTGAGTTTTTTCCCTGTTCACTGGCAATTCTTTCTGTGCCTCTTTTATTGTATTTTCTTCATCTCTCATGATGATAAATGTTTAAGTTGTTTTAAGATTCAGTTTTCTTTTATATTAACTCATTATTTTATGTGTATGTTTTGCCTGCACCTAGTGTGCCAAGGGTATGCCTTGGGCTGCCAAGATCAAAAAATGTCAGATGTTACAATAAGTTTCCTAGCCTCGTCTGGCCAGAGGTCCAGACCCACAGACCTGCAGCCCCAGACCCCTTAGCTGCCTGCTGCTGCTCAGGCCCTCAAAATGACTCAGACACTTATATTAACTTTATGCTGTTTGGCCTACGGCTCAGGCACATTGCTAGCTTGCTCTTACATCTTAACTCAACCCATTTTTATTAATTTGTTTGTTATATGGCCTGTCGCTTATTTGTGGTTTTTATATATTTTTGTATATAGTCTTAGTTTAAAACCTTCTTAGTTAGACAAAAGGAGGAGATGTGGTAAGATTCAAGTGTCAGCTGATAAGGTCAAGATACTTATCCAGGGTCCCGAACTCCTGAAGAGGGTGTGGCCAGCCCCATTCAAAAAAGGCTGCTAAGATCTTGAGCCCCCCCATTTGTTCCTGCCTTCTTGAGAGACTAGATCAATGTCCATTGCTTAGACCATCCAATTGCTCAAGTGTCTTCCTAAGCTGTAACCTGTTATCATAAGTGTTAATTTATTTTCCAATAAATATTAATCTTATATTAATATACTGTAAATAAAATTTCCTTCTATAGTCAGATCCCTTGGGACTGGGGTTTCTGATGGTTGTGACATGGCCCTCATTTCCTTCATGACTTGGTTCTTTCTCTTGTCACTAAAAGCTTGTGCATCTGATACTTCCAAAATTATCTACCAACTTGGTGTGCTCCCCAGAGCTTATTAAATAGTCTCCTCAAGATTCCTATGTTGTATCAGGTATGTCAAATATAAAATGCCAAAGTTGAACTCATCCTTTTACATTTCTCTTCCACCTGTACTAAACTGTATCCCCATCTTCCATACTGCATGTGCAAATTGAAAAAAAAACCCCTTAATTTCTTTTCTTTCTCCTATACTAATATCATATGCAAGTATATCTAGTACTTAACCACTTACTTTTTTGAGACAGGGTTTCTCTCTGTAGCCCTGGCTGGCCTCGAACTCAGAGATCCACCTGCCTCTGCATCCTGAGTGCTGGGATTAAAGGTGTGCACCATCACTGCCTGGTTTACTTCTTACTGTTTCTAGCCTGTTCATACTTGAATCTACTTAGCTAACTGGATTTTCTGATTCTATGTTCTATAGACTTTTTTTTTTTTTAAATTAGTACTAAGAGCAATTCTCTGAAAATGTAAGTTGTATCATGTCATTCCTCTATTTGTATCCACTGGGCTTCCCATTTTTCCACAAATTAAAGCCAAAGTTCTTTCTATTATTCTCTGTTGCTCCTTTTCCATCTTCTATCTGGCTACATTGCTTTTGACTTAGAAATCCACTGAGCATTGCAAACTCTTGCTATAGGCTCCACTACTCTTGATGCATCTTTTGCCTCTTTTTGCTTCAGAGACCCACATAATGCTGTGGTATGAAGTTTCTGGCATGGAGTAGCTCCAAGATCTGGACCTACAGACCCAAGTCCCAAAGTAACACACAGAAGCTTACATTAATTTAATGCTGATCGGCCTATGGCTCAGGCATATAACTTGCTAAATCTTAACTCTTAAACTAATCCATGATTAGCCAAGTGACTTAGTACTTTTTCTCAGAGCAGCATCCTGGTCTTCCTTCCTTTGCATCTGCTGGCATCTGTCTCTGACTCTTCCTCTTCCAGAGTTTTCTTAGTCTGGTAGCCTCACTCTGGCCAATCAGTGCTTTATTAAACTAGTAGGTGGGGGCAAATATTTACAATTTTCCAGAACATAATCCCACAGCATAATGCTGCCTTTCACCATTTCGTTATTTTATTTTATTGATTTATTTTTTTCTCCTTCATCATTTTGGGTTTCTGTTAAATGATGTTATATCCCTAATTAGTCCTTGCCAAAATAACCACCATCTCTTCAACCCAGAGTCCTGTTTCCCTGTTTACCTTTTTCTATAGCACATCACTATTTTATTCTTGCTTTTAAAAAACATTTTTATTCATTTATTTTTCTTGATGTGTGTGTCTTCCTTATCTGAATATGTACCCCATGTGTACAATGCCTCTGAGTCCAGAAGAAGGTGTCAGATATCCTAGAATTGGAGTTAGAGATAGTTTTGAGTCACCACGTGGGTGTGGGAATTGAACTCCAGTATTCAGGAAGAGTGGCTACTACTTCTAACTGCTGAGCCGTCTATCCAGCCTTCTATTTTTGCTTTTTAAGATGTGTTTGTATCTCTCCCCACCCACTCCATATTAAGAATATAAGTACTAAATGGAGAAAATTTGCCTGTGAAGCTCCTTGCTGTATTAGCAAAGTGACTGGATAAATGAAGGCTGTCTAAGCCTTCAGAAATTCCTGGGTGGCTTATGTCTTATGGTAGGAACCCAAAAAGTCTTGCCCTTTACTTCCTGTTGACCTTAGAGACATTATTGGCTGTTTTAAAGTTTCAGGCAAGCCCTTTACGGCTGTTATATTATCGACATTATTCACTGACCCTTTTCTGCCTACGTGACTTTATGGAAATTAGTTAACTTCCTATATTTCAGAGAGCTAATCTAGAAAATGTGGTGACAGTAGAATGTAATGCAATAGAGTGTCATGAAGATTAAATAAAATGATGAACAAGGAAAATTTAATTAGTAAATCTAATGTGAATTAGGGCTTTGTAAATACTTGTGATTTGTATTATTTAATAACTGCATTATTTTAAATGAATTCATTATTTCCACCACTTTAAATTAACATAAGTAAATCGGATGTTTTCCAGATCGTCCATGCCTTAAAAATAAGCAGCATATAGAAAACCTACAAGAACCAATTCTACAACTTTTGTTTAAATATTCAAAATTGTACCATCCAGAAGAACCACAGCATTTTGCTCACCTCATAGGGAGGCTTACTGAACTGAGAACTCTGAGTCACAGGCACTCGACAATCCTCAGCACCTGGAAAAAAAGAGACCCTAGACTACTTACGTTAGTCTCTGAAAAATGGAGTTTACACTCACCTTACTGACAATGTAGAGTGTTGAGGTTTGTCTTAACATTTCAAAATCAAAATTGGATGATTGATCTGAAAACTGTAAATATAAAATGGAGAAACTAAGAGCTCATGAGATTTTGTGAAATATTGAACTCTCAGGAGAGAGTCACGCTAGGACTCTTTTCAGCGGAGCCATGTGGGGGCGAAGTCCCTATACTTGGGAGATGAGGCAAGAAGAGTTTAAGGCCACCCTGGGCTATACAGTAAGACCTCAGCTCAGAAGAAGGAGGAGGAGGAGGGGGGAAGGAAGAGGGAGGAGGAGGAGAGGGGGAGGTGAAGGAGGTGGAGGAGGAGGAGGAGGAGAAGAAGAAGAATTGATGGCCATTGCTTTTTCCATGAGTCATTACCTAAAGGCACTATTTTTTTTTCTTTTTTCATTTAGCTGAAAATATCTAACGTGTCAAAATGAACTAAGGTTAGTTGTATTAGATTAAGGCAGTGTGTGTGCCTCTCTGAATAAGGACACACTGATGGACTAAGAAGCTGATGCTTACGCCTCTTCTTGCCACAGCATTTCATGAATGATTAAAGAGGAACAAGGCCTTTTCAATTTGTATCTGTTCTGTATTTTAAAAAACATTTGATAATTACACAAAATAGTGACTTTCATTATGAAGATTTCATACATGTATACAAGATACTTCAGTTATATTTACCTCCCTCTATGACCTTCCCACACACTGCTGATGCCCTTCTTGTCTCCCCACAGTCCTCTCCAACTTCATGTCTTAACAGATTCATACACGCAAAAGAACATCTGATTCCAGTTCTAGTCTGGTGTGTTTCCCTTAACACAAAGACATCTATTAATTTTTCTGCAAATGACATAGTTTCATTCCTCTTAAGAACTGAATTATGCATGTATATCTGTATATATTCACATTTTATTTATCCATTTGTTGATGGTACCTAGTTTGATCCATATCTTAGCCACTGCAAATAGTGCTGTAATAAATAAATAAATAAATAAATAAATAAATAAATAAATAAATAAATAAATAAATAAATAAATAAATAAATAAATAATAAAACATGACTATGCAGGAGTTGTAATTTTCTGTGGCTTTTGATTCACTTCTGGTGTATTCCCAGAAGTGGTGTGGATTATACAGTAGGTCTATTTTTAGATTTGAAGAAAATGATATAGTGATTTCCAAAGTAACTATTTCTTCTCAACAGTGCATAAAAATTCCTTTACCTTCATAATTCTTGCCAACATTTGTTGTTTTTCCCCTTAATTTTTTAAATTAAAAATGTGTGTGTGTGTGTGTGTGTACATACTAAACACATCTGTGGACATCAGAGGACAGCTCTGTGGAGTGTGTTCTCTCTCCTTCCACCTTTATGTATGTTCTATGGATTATCAGGCTTAGGCACAGAGGCTTTATCTGTGGAGCCTTCTTATCCCACTCCTATCCTGTCATATCCTGCATGGCTTGATTCTGGAAGCCTGACTGGGGTGATGAGTGAATGAAGAAATAAATGACTGACACAAAGACACAGTACAGAAAAGCTGGGATTGGTTGCTATGTTAGTTACTTTTCTATTGCTGTAAGGAGACACCATGACCAAGGCAACTTATGAAAGAAAGCATTTAATTGGGGGCTTGCTTATAATTTCAAAGAATGAGTCCATGATGATCATGGCAGGGAGCATGACGCCAGGCAGGTAGGCATAGTACTGGAGTAGTAGCTGAGAGCTTACATTTTGATCTGCAAGTTGGAGGCAGGGAGAAAAGAGGAGGGATTCCGGGCCTGGTATAGGCTTTTCAAATTTCAAAGCCCATCCACTGTATCACAGTCCCTCCAACAAGGCCACACTTAATTCTCAAATGGTCTGCCAAGTGGGGACCAAGCAGTGAAACATAGGAGAGAGTTGAGGCCATGCTCATTTAAACTATCCCAAGTGGGCCTCTGCTGGAGGGCACCAATGTTAGTCCCTAAGAGCCACACCCTCTGAACTCTGACACCCACGCCCTCCCCTAGGCTCTGACATCAGGCCCTTTTAAAGCAAGGTTCTTCATGCATCTCTCTCTCTCTGCCTGACATCTCTCTCTGGGGAGCTCTCATTTCTCTTTCTTCCTTCCTTCTTCCCTTCCATTTTTTTCTTCTTGCTTTCTCTGCCACTATAACCATAACTCCCCTGTTAATCTAACCATATTCATCTGACAATAAAGCTCTTTTCTACATAGAAACAGCTATTAAGAGTCTCCTGCGATCTGCCACTGCCTTCTGCCACGTTTCCCGAGTTTCCACCTTTCCACAGAAACCTGACGCCAGATAACTAGCTATATGCACACCATGCCAATATATGCTCAAAACCCTAACACCAACTGTACAGCATCTGAGAAACTTAGCACATTTATTGTGCACCCATAAGGAGTCGGGTTAGCTAGTCTCAGCTGAAGGTCTCTGTAGCCAGAAGTTTCAAGTTGTAGTCATACTGGAGGAGGAAGCTGCAGGTTTTAGTTTTTACACACATGGTCAATATCCACACATGGACCAGAGGAAGGCTTTGCTATTATCATGGTTCTAAGGCATTGACATGGATGTACTCCTCTCAATAATGCATGCTCATTCAGGATTTTCTCTGACTTATACTGCTAAATTTATTTCACCAGAGAAATTATCAGCCAAAGATAAAGGAACATATTTTAATACTCTGTAATGTCATACATACAAATACCTTGAGAGTACCCAGTGCAGCTTGACTTCAATAGCTGAATTTTAAAAGGAATGTCTGGAAAAATGCTAATGAGAGATCTAGCTCTCTGATGAAACCATCAGACTTGGTGAATTTGTTAAAATTAATGTAAAATTGATGAGGCAAAGCTCAACTGCTTTGGAAAGCAGTGTTTTTAAAATAACTACATTTCTCTTCCCTTTTAGAACAGACAGAGATTAAACGGTCTCTATGTGGATGCACAATGATATCCTCTGCAACTGTGGAGGATCTAAATGCAAGACTGTGGGTTTAAACAGCAGCCTTACACTCATAACACTTATAAACATAGGATATAAAAAGAGGCATTTACCCCTATGAACATTATTTATAGAATGCATTGGTATTGCAACATTATTTATAGAATGCATTGGTATCACTATTTGGGAAAGAGGAAGGGGAGAAGGAAAGAAGGAAAAAAGAAAAAATAGAGCAACAAAGCAACTAAACATCACCTCAAGGTACCTCGGGAGTTTTGGATGCGATGTGGCCCTCAGGAGCAGTGCCTCAAGTCCCTGCTTCCAGGCTTCCTCACCATGTGGATTAAATTGCTGTTATGTGATCACAAGAACGAGAGGTGAAAACTGGTTCTGAGAAGTGGGATATACAAACAACAAATCTACAGGAAATTTGACTTTGTGTGAGTAGGTTTTTGTCAGGAGCTTGTGGGAGGAATTTGGAAGAGCATGGAGTTGACTAGAGAGACCCTAGACTGCTTTACGCAGAACTGAAGGTGAAAGACCGTAGCTCCAACAGTGTGGACAGTGAAGTCCTGGCTCAGGAAGCTTCAGAGGGAATAAAAGATTCTATTAGAAATTGGATTAGAGACTACTTCTGTTACTTTCTGGCAAAGAACGTGGCCACATTATTCCCATATCCTGAGAAAATTGAAGATTAAATTTAAAAAAGGGATAATTTGTTTGGTGGAAATTATTTTAAGATAGCATGTATTGGGCTGTGGAATAATTACTTCTTATTGCTTTTTTCAATATTTGCAGCAATTGAACAGAAAGATATGAAAAATGTAGTTTGTGGGGGAAAGGATCTTGATCAAGCTTAATGACGAGGATGGGAGTATGGACTTGTTCAGAATATTACTGCAGTTTAGGAGAAACTGTTAGCTTTTCATTGGGACACTAGGGGAGTTGCTTTGGGAATAGTGACTCACCCATTGAAGGCTCGAGCTTGCAAAAACCCCAAATTCATTTGGAAAGAGGAGAGTGAACTGAGAACATATCTGAAGGGGCACTCTGTTGTGAAATATTACTTTAAGATGTGTTACATTTGTTTATGCTGTAGAACATTAGTTTAATGATGCACAGATGTGCTGCATCCTTTTATGTAGCATTTGTTTAACTCTTTGAAGCTGGGTTACTGTGCCTGCCTAAAACACCTGATGGTCTAATGAAGCGCTGAATGGTCCAATGGCAAGGCAGGAGAAAGGATAGGTGGGGCTGGCAGGCAGAGAAAATAAATAGAAGGAGAAACCTGGGAGGAGAGATTGAGGATTGTGAAAAGAAGGGAACAGCCACACAGTAAGAGTGAAGACAGGATTACAGAGTAAGAAAAGAAAAAGCTCAGAGGCAAAAGATAAGTGGGATAATTAGTTAAGAAAAGCTGGCAGGAAACAAGCCAAGATAAGGCTGGGCTTTATAAGCAATAATAAGACTCCGCATGATTTATTTGGGAGCTGGGTGGTGGCCCCCTGAAGAGCTAAAGAGTAAAAACATCCTCCTAAAGATCTTGAAGATACATACAGGCTGCTGGGAGTTGTGGTCCAAGGGGCTGACCTATGTCTCCAGATGGCAACAGAACTTGGCAAGCCATGCTGATTTTGCAGGCACTAGATGCAAGAGTGGAGGGTCATGAAAATTTGTCTTGACCACCAAGGCCAGGCAATGTGTGGTAGGGTCTGATTACTGGCATGGAGGCCCTCAGAAGCTATTGTATGAAGCAGTGAAGGTGAAGCCTAAGTTATAATGGAGACTCCAGTATGTTGGAGATGCCAGGGCTGTGAGGCATCTTCTGAGGAAAGTTGCAGGCATGAAGTGGAGCCAGCCCAAGAGGAAGGCTAACTGTACTGTTGGGAAATTTGGGTTATGGCATCTGTCTCAGCATAGTAAAAATGATTTATCTAGCTATCCAAACCTGCCCTTTGATTTCCTTTTCCTTAAGCTAAAACACACTGATTTGACTTGTCTCATTCCATAAACCCGAAGCATTCTTCACACTCATGAATTTTCTTCCCAACCTGATCATGCTAACCTTGCTGCTCAAAATTTTCTCATGATCCTTCTCTGTAAAGTCTAAAATATCTTCCCCACCACTCTCCCCCAGCTTTGAACCTTCCATCTTGTCTCTCAGCTCTTGCCATTTTCCCACCCAGTCCTCACAAGCCTACTTCTTGGACTCATAAGACTCAGACCTCTGCACTACTTTCCCCAGCCTTTGCTTAGTCAGCAGAAGCAATGACTCCCCCAGACATCTTCAGCACCACCTTGCAGTGTCTTCAGGGCTCCTTAGAAATGACTCCTTTTTATGGGGCTGTAGAGCACTTACTGCTTTGGCAGAGGACCAATGTTTGGTTCCCAGCACCCACATGGTGTGAAGATAGAAAAATCCTGTTTGATTCTTTCCCCTCAACTACCTTCCTGAGGTCTCTGAAAGTAGCCAAGGTTGACAGAGTTTTCGGCTTCATTGTATCACTAAATTAGGTGGCTGTTTCTCGGAAAAGCTTTGTTCACAGGATTGATGGCTGCATGGTACACACCGGGCAGCCTGAGCCACCTGAGATACTTTCTGAATTCCTGAGACCCACCTGGAACTTTCTGAAGCTTGTACAATGTACCCATTGTGACCATTACTCCAGGAAATGAATATCCCCGGGTGGTCCCTGCTTGCCCAAGACTCTATTGTTTCACAGGAAATACTCCTGCCTGCCTGTCAGCATTCCTAAACTCCGTCCTAAACTGACCTTTGGCCCCACCCTGTTGTAACCTTAGGAGCCCCGAGTATCCCCTCCCCTACTCAGAGTGCAGTATAAGAATTCTACTCTGAAAGCATTCGGGGCTCTTGGCTTCCACATTGCCTGGAGCCCACACATTTGTGTGTACTGGTATAGTATTCATTAAACTCTCTTTTTCTTTAAAGTTAACAGTGGTCATTAGCCGTGGTCTTGGGGTGTCTTGGGTGCTCTAGGGGCACCCACCCGTTACAATAGCAGCTAACAATTGTTACTCCAGTTCTAAGGGATACTGCATGCATGTGGTACATATGTGTACAGACATTAACATGAACAAAACACTCATGCACACAAACCAGAAAGAAAAAAATCCCTTTTTTTAAAAAAAAAAAAAGAAAGAAAAAAAGAAAAAGAAATGACTCCTTTAAATTACTATAAGGCAATGTGCTTGTTGGCATGCTTAGACTGTGAACCCCTCGGCTCATTTGTCTTTGTACCACAAGAGCTTCCTGAATGTTCTTTGACAACACTGGCCACTCACAGTGCACACACTTGGGGAATCACTGGCCCGGGAAAGGGAACTCTCGCGAGAAGTGTATCTCGAGATCCTGGCCAGCTGGGGAGCCCCACTAACGGTTATATTTAGCCGTTAACTACCCATCGTCCAGTCGTGCGCTGCCCTGCGCTTGGTGCGGAGGTTCTGAGGCTGGAACTCACGGTTCCATTTGATGTGGTTCCATTGGATGTTTCCATAAAGAAGCGCTCGCTCGGGAGGCGTGGAGCCCGTGGACGGTGAGGGTGTGGAGGGCTGCCTGGGCTGGGGGCTGCACGCGCCGCCGCTCGGTCTGCCACGCGTGTCTGGCGCGGCCTCGAGGCCTAGGGAGGCCCGCTGGGCCTCGGGCTGTCACAGGTGGCCTTGGAGCTTCGGGCCGGGCCTGCGGCCGCGTGGACGCCTGAGTGGGAATATAGAGGGAGGGACCCCCGGGCTTTGACTGTAGGCCAGGCCTGCGGTGGGGCGACAGGGAGGTGGGACCCTTAGCATGCCTTGTGAACGCTTCCCCTCTCCCCGAGGCCTAGAAGCCGCTATGGAGAAGCAGAAGCCCTTCACGTTGTTCGTCCCTCCGAGACTGAGCAGCAGTCAAGTGTCTGCCGTCAAACCTCAGACCGCAGGAGGAGACTCCAACTACTTCAAGGTCAGTTTGCACACACGAGGGGAAGGGCAGCTGCCACTAGCCACCAAGCCTAAAGGCCACACGTCAAAAGAACCAAATCCTGCAAGTCGTTTTCTGCCCTCCAACCCCACACATGCAAGTCCACATAGACACACAATACATAAATGCTGATAAGAAAGGTGCTTTATCACTTTGTATGCTATATTAATAGCTGATACCCCAAGAATATTGAATAGTTTTACTGCTGTGGGATAACAGGGCTTACTGTCTGTTGACAAGATGCATTTAAAGAATGTCTGCTTCGGTGCAGAGATGGCTAGGCATCCAAGACCACATACAGTTCTCAGCCTTTCCAGCTCTAGGGAGACTTGCAGGCACTAAACAAACATACTTAAAAGCTAAAAGAATTGCTGCTTTAAAACTGCATAATAGTGTTTACATATTTAAATTATCTTTCTGGCTAAGTGATTTGAAACATTGTTTTTAATGTCTTATTAACATTAATTGTAGGTAATAGTGGGTTTCATTATTACATTTTTGTGTGTGTATAATTTGAACACTGAATGTACACCAAAGAATTTATAGTTACAGTGGCTTTTAGCAGATAGATATACATATGTAGTGTATTTGTATATAAGCACTGTTGAATATCAAAGTGATATTGAACAGTGTATTTAAGAACCTCCCATTAACCTTTTTTATACCCCTCCCACTAATTCCTTTCTTTGTCCCTACTAGTTCCCCTTCTGCTTTGTTTCCTTTGTGTGTGTGTGTGACCCAATCAATGTATTTCATTAGTGTCATTTACAGTAGCATGACACTTAACTAGTGGCTATACTACTGAAGAAAATGCCTTTCAGAATTTGAGGCAATTTATAAGGGAAAAATGCATGAAAATTAGGAATTTTACCAAGGAAAATTCAGACTTTAGGCAGATTTATGTGGGTAGTAATATTGTGACTGAGCTTCTTGGTAGATAGGGTAAAGAGAAACTCATTTATTAGTAAAATTCCAATTGAAAAGAATTGTACCAGATTTCTCAGGTGAAACAGCTTTTTATATTTAAATTTCTAAGGTGGAATTTCTAAATATGGGAGTGAGGATGATGCAGTTAATATTTAATCTTACAAGCTGCAGAAAATTTCTGCTGTAGCCAAGATATATTATTGAAACTTGATTTAGTGAAGATATCTCAATTTGATTGAAAGAAACTTAAAATTACTAATATTATTCCAAAACATCCACAAAACTTCTGTTAGGTAAATTAAATCATAGGTACATCTCAGTAGGAGAAATACATAATTAAAATTTTTGCTTTGTTTGCATAGCAGAAGCGTTTGATATTTTAAACACTGTATGAAAGAATTTATAATTACAGTGGCTCCTTTTCTATATATTTGTGTATTACACAAGTAGGTATCAAAGTGGTATTGAACAGAATATTTAAGGAACCTCTTTGTATTTCTAGACTGTCAGCAAATGTATGGAAGGTGACTTTGGTGTTCCATTTACAGTGTCTAGTCTCTCAAAAAGTCGAGAAAACATTGATACAGGTAGGCTTAGACAAACAATATATCAACTTTCTTTTTTGTTATTTTTATACTTTATTTTTATGTTCATTGTTGTTTTGCCTATATGTATGCCTGTGTGAGGGTGTCAAGTCTTAATTACAGATAGTTGCTAATTACCATGTGGGTGCTGGGAATTGAACAGGGGTCCTTTGAAAGAGCAGTCTCTTGACCACTGAGTCATCTCTCTAGCCCTCATCAACTTTTATAGAAACATTTTGTGAAATACATTACCAATTATTGAAAATAAATTTAAGTATCACATTGATATTCTTGACTTTCAATTAGATAAAATAATATAAACATGTTCTTGTACTTAGTACCATCTTTTTTTTTTCAGATCGTGCTTTACAGAAACTTAGTCTTTTGCCAATGCTTGAACAGGTTAGTGAAAGTGTGTACATACAGTCTCCTAGACATTGAATTATTTGAAGAAGAAAAAATTGGTACTTGTAGGATTAGTAGTCTTGTGCACTTTAATTTTTAATTACATTCATTTATGCATACATGTGCTTGTGCATATTTGTAATGTGTGCGTTGTGCATATACTATGTTTATGTGTGTAGGTCAGACAACTTTCAGACCTATGGCTCAAATCAGGTTATCCAGTGCCATTAGTCATGGAACCAACTTGCTGGGCATGTGGTCTTGTGTATTTAACTGTCATTCGCTCGAAAAATATAATCCTTAGGAAACATTAATTCTTCTAGGTTGCTAATTCTGGCAGTTATCACTATCAGGAAGGACTAAACGACTCTGATTTTGAGGTCAGATATTTTCTTATTGAAATTTTATTCATTATTTTAACATATAAGTATTAATAATTTGGTTAATATTTTAAAATATATTCTTTGAAATCTCTCTTTTGGTGGTTCTGGGGACTAAAAGCCTCATGCATTTAGGCAGTTGCTCTACCACAAAGTCACATCCCTATCCAGATATTTTTTACTCTTTAAAGTATTTGAAGTGCTAAGCTTTTGTATTTTCCTGGGTGAAAGCAACCAATTCTTTTGGATAAATTTAATTTTAAATAAAATAATGAAGACTAGAGGAGTAGGGATAGATACAATATGTGAAAAGGCTAGCATTTAAAAAAGTAATCTTTAATGAAATTGTTATCTGGATGCTTTGTTGTTTAAGATTTTTTTTTTTGTAGGATATGACATAGTTTTAAATATTAATTATAAAAGTCATTCTTGTAGCATGTCTTCTAAATTTATGGAAATTAATGGCCTGATAACTGCTATATGTTTACTGCTAAGCTTCATAGTGTCATAGAATAAAAAAAATTAGAACTAGTTTATATTTTGATAATAGGTTATCAAGTAAGCTAATATCAGTTTTTTTTAATGAAGGTTAATTTTAGAGCTACATTATTTATTTAGCATGTGAGATTCTCTGAATTAGATCTCCAGCTCAAAAGTGAAAAATATCAAAATTCATTGGAATTTATAATATATGGATTTAAAAAGGCAAGAAATTTAAATAAAATCTTATGCTTATTGAACATATTATATTTTTTGTTTTTCTTGCCATATTTTAAACATCACTCTCTTAATCCTTAAATTATTTCTCTAACCAAAATGCTTTAAGACAATTGTTAACATTTATATATTTCTTGTGGAGTGATGTATTTTAGCTTTTATCCAGTCATATTCTCTTTTGGATTCAATTGTTTCTAACCTTAACATTTTTCAATTTTGAATTTTTTAGTAATTTTAGTGAAGTAACATATGCTGTGTTGATACTGTGAAAGAGTTAATCCTGTTAGAGTAAAAATTGAGTACACAATTTGTCACCATTAATATATATGTATTTGTGGTAGGTAATTGTAGTTGGTTATATTTAAATCTTAAACAATTGACTTTTGGAAATTCACTTAAATAGAATTCAGAGCCAATGAGCAGATTGTATTCAAAGCTCTATAAAGAGGCTGAAAAGATCAAAAAGTGGAAAGTGAATATAGAATCTGAACTCAAGCAAAAAGAAAATAAATTGCAAGAAAACAGAAAAATAATTGAAGCCCAGCGAAAAGCCATTCAGGAACTGCAGGTATAATGAAGTTTTGAAGTATAAAATGACAAATATTATTTGAATCAAAATAAAAGAAAAAAAACCATGGCATACAGAAAGTTTTAGCACAATACTGTTAGAAATAGAGCATTAAGTCAAAGCAAAGTGTGTTAAATTTGTTTATGTGGCAGATATTTTGAAAATAAGTTTTTTTGAAATTTTATTAATAAAAGTTGCAGTTCAGCTTTAGTAGTAAATATAGGACAGAGTCCACAAAATCCAGTGAAGATGATTAAGGAAATAATTATTTTTAGATAATAACCAATTAACGACATTAATTTATTATAAAGAGTTTACAGTTTTAAGTCCTATTATTGTTAATTTGATGTGATATATATCAGAATGTATATACACAAAACTTTGAAACTGTTAGTTTGGATATAGCATAAAATAAGGAAAAAGTCAAAGTAGAAGCAGATAATATACTTATTAAAGACAATATTGTGCTAAGTATTATTGAATGATTTTACTGGTCATTCAGCAAATTTTAAGCTGATGAGAGTGAATGGTCCCTCCCTTTTTACATTTGTTAGGGTATAATGTGTGTGCATAGGTCCAAGGGAGTCAGTCTTCTCTCTGTATCATGTAGGTTCTGAGGACTGCACTCAGATTGGGAGTTGTGGTGGCATGTGTCCTTACTGGCTGAGCCATCTTACAGTCCCCTTCCTCTTCTTAAGATAGGGTTTAGTCTTGTGTAGCTCAGACTGGCCTCAGATTCACTGTATATATTGAAGCTGTTCCTGAACTCCTAATCCTCATGCTTTCACTGTAGTTGGTTGTTTTTTACTCTTTGGCGCTTTGCTAATTGGGGGGCTGCCACCTAGCTTTTAAATCATTATACACAGAGGCTTATTCTTTCTTACGAATGCCTGGCTTTAACTTGGCTTGTTTCTTGCCAGCTTTTCTTAAATTATCCTATCTTTTGCTTCTGGGCTTTTACCTTTCTCTATTTCTATATACCTTTTTTTACATCTTACTTTATGGCTTGCTGTGTAACTGAGTGGCTGGCCCCTGGAGTCCTCTTTCTTATCCTGCTCCTCTTTCCTGGTCCTTCTTTTTCTTCCATTTATTCCTGCCAGCCCGCCTATCTTTTCTCCTGCATTGCTATTGGCAGTTCGACTCTTATTAGACCAGTCAGGTGTTTTTAGACAGGCAAAGTAACACAGCTTTACAGAGTTAAATGCAATATGTCTTTGCATCATAAGCAAATGTTCCACAGCATAAACAATTAACAAATCCCAAATTAATATTCACAACATTTCACCTTCCAGAGAAACCCAATTTTTTATGGTAAACAAAATTTTCTTTTATGTGGAATGAAAAGAATCTCATAGAATTTATATAACATGCTAGTAAAGAAAACCTGCTTAATGATTATACTCTCCAATTTTTTAAAAAGTGAAACGTGATTACCTTTTTCTGTTTTGTAAATTAGTTTGAAAATGAGAAAGTAAGCTTGAAATTAGAAGAAGAAATTCAAGAAAATAAAGATTTAATAAAGGAGTAAGTAGTAATTTAATTTTACTTCACATTTATTATTAAAATAGTTTTTTTTTTGTCGAGTATTTTCTTTGTGTTATGTAGCCTAACAATAATTTCTGCCTGAGTGTGTGGGGAGCCATGAAAGCCCTGAGTAGTTGTGGAGGAAGTGGATAAAGTCCTGAGTTAATGTACATTGTTTGACATGGGCACAGCCTCAGAAACTTGGGAGTGACAAAGCCTTCCCAGGGTGAAGTGTGAGGAATGACAAAGCTGGTCTGAAAGAGAATGTTGACTGTGTGAAAGTAAGAGTGTTTATGAATGATCAGTGTTCAAACACTAGTAACAGCAGCTTCTTTCTCTTGGATGATCAAAACCTGAGACTGCTCCATTTTAGAGTCCTCCTACCAAGTCTAGCTAGACTAGCTTCTCCTGTGTTGTACATAATAAACTCACCAACGTTCTCAGTTGTTGCATAGTAGGTATTGCTCCATCAGAGTGAGCACAGTCTTCCTGATGTAGCTTTTCTGTATCTATGTGTTCTTTCTTCATTTCTTTGCTACCCCAGGTTTCTAGGACTGAGCCATCAGGTCATGGTGTGACTACTGAGGAAATGGAAATATACCCATTCTACCTTTTTAGGTTTAGCAAGCTGGATAACTTCACACTTTCTAGAATGTCAGGTGTCAGGAGGAATCAAAAAAGATGCCTAAATATTTACCTAGAACTATTTTTGCACATTGTTCTTCTTCCTATGTCACTGTTGCCCTAACAGCAATACTTTTAAAATAGAGTCAGTCCAATTTGGAACTACTTTTCCCTCTCAAATGCCTCGTTTTTTTGTTTTTTGTTTTTGTTTTTGTTTTTTGTTTTTTTGGTCAGTGTAATAATTCATTTGTACCTAAAACCTTTATGTTGGAAAATTAAACCAAATTGTTCTTTATATTACTAAATCAAATAGAGATTTTATTCAGACAATGGATAGCTTCTGGGAAAATTACCTTACTTTTGGTTTTGAAGGCTAGAGGAATTGCCTTCCCCGGATTGGACTGTGGGCAAGTCAGGTACATTTTCCTGATTATTGATGTGGGAGGGTCTTGCCACTGTAGGCAGTGCCCTTCTGGGCAGATGCTTGGGGCTGTATTAAAAAAGCACGTTGAGCAAACCATGAGGAGCAAGCCAGTAATCAGTATTACTCCATGGTTTCTGCCTTTGCTCTTGCTTGGGCTCCTGACCTGATTTTCCATAGTGATTGTGATCAGGACATGTAAGTCAAATTGTTTTCCAAGGTTGCTCTTAGTCACATTGTGCAGCAATACAACTCGAACTAGGACAAACATGAGCAGTCTTAGGAGTAATTAGTAAATGAAAAGTTTAACCCTGTCTTACCATTTCTTCTAGACAAATCTGGAACTTTTTTCTGAGATGGTATTAATAGTAATAGTAACTTGCTAGAGACTGGGAAGGGGTTGTCACTTAGAGGGAAGCAGTTATTAAATAATTTTGTCAATAGTAGTCTCTGTGTGTGTGTGTGTGTATAAAATTGTTACTGTTGGGCTCTTGTTTTTGATCTGGCACGATACAATAACACTTTATTCTGTTAGCTGGGAGCAGGTGTCTATGAATAGAGAGGCTTCATGCCCTACACAATGGGAGGCAGCAGTGGGAATTCTTAAATATGGCTTGGGGTCAGAACTCTGCAGGGTGTGGCTTCAGAGGCTAGAACAAAATTCTAACTGTTACTGTGTGATACACAGTATATGCAAAATATGTTTTAAATTTTTTTTCTAAAATTGTAACTATATGTCTCTAACTTTCATGTATTTTGCTTTGAGATCAGATTACGCTTAGCAAAACTTTTTTTTTTCTTCCAGGAATAATGCTACAAGGCATTTGTGTAATCTTCTTAAGGAAACTTGTGCTAGATCTGCAGAAAAGACAAGTAAATGTAGGTATCTTTCTTGCTTTATGTGGTTGTATAAGTTTATTACTCATCTAATGGTAGAAACAGGAGGAAAAATTGCCTGTTCAGTTTTGGAATTAATTTTGATTTCATTGAATTTTATGTGTCTCTGACCTTATTATTTTTTTTTTTTTAATGTAAGTAGTAGCTAAGTTTTTTGTTTTGAAAGGTAATATCAATAATAATTATTTTTTTTAACATATCCACCATTGTTCCCTCTTCTTTCCCTCTTCCCAATCCTTCCTCGGTCTCCCCCATTCCCTCCCCCCATCCTTTCCTCAGAGAGGTAAGGACTCCAGTGTGAGTCAATGGGGTCTGGCATATTCAGTTGAGGTAGGACTCAAGATGTTTCTCAGTAAGGAAATGGGCTCCAAGAAGCCAAGAATTTCTAACATTTTGAAGCTCATCTACTGCAATAAGTTTATTTTGTTTAGAGAAAGCTTAAAAAGATTAATTCATGTTCAGTGTGTGTGTTCAGGCTGTGGCACATTTGTGGAGGTTAGAGGACAATTTATAGGAATTAATAGCTCTGATTCAGTGCATTTAGTCCCGGCTGACCATACTTGGGCCTCAGTCTTCTGATCCTGAACCTGGCAAATTTAAACTTTTTTTAAAAAAATTTATCTTTACCTTTAATTCTTATTTTGTTTCTTTATTGGTGTATTTTGCCTTTTAGTTTTTTAATCTTTGATTTCATATAGTTTGAACATGATAGGATTAGATGTAAGTTTTTTCTTTTCTCTCTTTTGATGTTTATCTTACTTTTGTTCTCAAATCTCATGGATATGAGGCTTACTAGGTGACATTTATTTGGGGAAATGTAGTTAGTATTGTTTGAAATAGTCCTTTTGTTTCTTTTTCTTCTAGGGTTTCTATATGCATATATTTTATCTTTTATAACTTTCACAGTTTTATTGTTTCTTTCTGAAATGTTTTGTGTTTCATTAAATCTTTATTTATTTATTTATTTATTTATTTACGTGTAGGGGTAATTCCTATCATCTCTGTCCTATCCAGTCCTTGTTCCGATGTTTGCTTTGTGCTTTTGGTTGTTCTTGGGCCTTTCTACTTTACAGCGGGCATGAAACTATTAGGAATTGGTTTTCAGTAACAGTGGTAGCGCATAGAGGATAGGGAGAGATAGGAAATATTCTGTAGACCCGTGATTAGACCTCAATCTTTTAGCAAATCCTTGTCTATGAGTTAAGAACTTTTAAAGTACTTTCCCTTCCCTTTAGGTGGGACAAGGTACAAATGGCTAGAGTGTTCTCGAGTTTGATATTTTCACTTCTCCCTTTCACCTTCCTCTTTTCTCTTCCTCTCCTTCTCCTTTTTTTTTTCTTACCTTATTTCTCTCCCTTCCCCTCTTTCCAGTCTTTCCTTTTCTTCTCCTATACAGTAGTCTAGAGATGGCTATAACAGTATATTTTTAATTCCTTTGTATGGAACCATAGAATCAGTTCTTTATCCTTCCCCAGGTCAGTCAGTCTATGATTTTGCCCTAGTTAAGTAGTTTCTCCCATAGGGAAACTCTATTATGAACAGAATGCCTTTAGTGTATTTCAAATAGTCTCTTTTCGCTTCTTCTTGTTGGAGTGAGATGATGTTTTTCTAAACCTAGGAAATATTTTAAGAAGTTGAACTTGTAAAGATACTGTTTCTACCATGACTATCCTCTTGAAGTTTTTATTTCAGATTCATCCACATTGAGTGACTAGCAATGCCAATTCTAATTCAGGTGTTTTTGCTTTTTTAAGTGCTGGGTCTGGTTCCCAGAATTTTCTGTCTTGCCTCTCTTGCTCAGATAAATTGTAAATTGTGATTTTGCCTATCCATGTCTCTAATTTTGAAGATAGTGACTTGCTCTGTGACCTTGCTTCTCTTTTGTGTCAAAGAATTTTCAGTTTACTTTTTTTTTTTTTTTAATTAGGAAATAGAAACTTCCAAGCTTCTCTCATAACAGATCTTTTGTGATCCTAGTTTGAGAAACAGAACTGAATTATATTCTCAGAGAATTTTAAACATTTTAATGTTTTCTGAGATATTATAAGTAGTATCTTGTTATTTTTTTAATTTAATTTTGAAAATTTTAATGATAATTACAGATGAATATGAACGGGAAGAAACCAGACAAGTTTACGTGGATCTAAATAATAACATTGAGGTAAGTGTTAGTAAAAATATGATTAAAGTAATTTCTAAGCAGAGTGATAGCTACAGTGGTCTTGTCAACTGTAATTGCTAAAGACCATTATTTAATTGGTGTATGAGTGAATGACCAGTAAAATTCTTAAGGTTCTAAAGTATGAATACTAACGTTTTGTATGTAGTTGCCTTTTTTAGAGGGGTGTGAGACATGGTCTTATTTTGTAGACCAGACTTACCATCGCCTTAATGTTTTCAATGTGTATATTACATGTGTATACCACCTTGCTGAATTCTAGGAGCTTTCCCCCTCCTCATCCTTTCATATATATGTGTGTGTCTTGTTCACATTTGTGCACATGAAAATGGGTACATATATGTCTTTGCATATATATATATGGAGGTTCAGGTTGATGTAAGGAATTTGTCTTCTGTGTTCTACCATCTTATTTTTTGAATGGATTATCTCATTCAATCCTGAAGCTTGTTGATATAGCTAATTTCCCTAGCCAGCTTGCTTCAGTGACCTCCTGTCTCTGCCTTCCTAGGTTGGAATTATAGGTAGGCTACCATTCTCACTTTGAATTTATGTAGGTTCTAGGGATTCAAATTCTGGTCCTCTTGCTATATGGCAAGGGATTTCATTATAAAGTCACCTCTCCAACTCTGTAATACTTCTTAAATTAACATGTTAGTAATACAATTTAATTTATTAAATGTTTATTGATTTTTCTGCCTCAGAGACTAACACACTGTGACTTAAAGCTGTTGATTTGAAAAAAAAGTTGAGTATTACTAATCTGTATTTTTCTCCTGCTTATCTTTGTCTTCACTTTGTTTTTATGCTATGCTCCTTTTCTGTTTTGTTTCTTCGCTTTATCAAATACTTTCTAATTTTGATTCTTTGTTCTTTCTAAAACTTGGGTGTTCAGGCTCTTATGTGTGCTTATGAACATTTTCTTTTTCCTTCTAACTGTACTATTAATCTAAACATCATTATTCAAATTTTTATCTCCCTATTTTATTTAACTTTTATGAAGAATATTTAAAACTACATGTCAGTTGCTTGATGGACACATTTATGTATGTACATTCTTTCTCATACTCAATATAAAATTTCTGGTACAGTGGACTTAGTGCTGTATCTTAAGTGCCTAAAATAGTTCCAGACACATAATAGGGACACATAATATTTAGTGGATTAATGAATGATAAAATGATTTCTATAAAGCAAAATTTATTGAATGTTAAGTAAATGTATATTATCAGGTGATGCAAATACAATTTTGAATTTTTATGAGGCTGTCTTACATTAGTGGGAAAGAAAAATTTAGTAAGCACAGGTGAGTTTTGATCCTATTACTTGTTTTTAGAAGCCCCTTAAAATCTTAGGGATTATAGCAGGAGATTATTATATGTTAAAGTTTGTTATTAAGAGAATAGAGTAACAATATTAATTTTACAGTTGTTCAGTGTTATATGACATTAGGCATTGTATAATATTTTTACATGCATATATATGTAAATATAATAAAATATTAAATGCATGAAATTTGTATTAATTTCACCAGGTGAGAATAAGATGACTACCACAATTTTAAGCTAAATTCGAAGCAAAGTTTTATTAAATACTGGCTAGGTTGATGGATTTCGGCCCCATCTAATCCAGAGTTCCTAGGAAATGACAATTAGTCACATTTTGCAGACAAACCCCCATAAGGCCATTTCACCAGGTTCAATCAGGGGCAAGCATTCATCCTGACATATTTCCTGCCCATATACTTCCTGCCTAAATGTGATCAAACACATCCAATGCAGATGAGTCAAACAAGCTGGTTTAGGGGAGCTAAAAGATGTGTCTTATTATCTCCTATAAACAGTACATTTCAGAAAGTATCTGTCCTTGGCAAGAGTTGGAGGCATTTGGGTCTCATATTACCCCCTTGAAATGTATCCTGAGTCAAATCCTTGACTCTGCAATGGGTACCTATTTATAGTTGGATCTCATAACCATCAGCTTAATGATACCCAGACAAGAAAGGTATCAATGATTCAAGAGCCAACAGGAATTAGTAGAAACAGAGGGCCCAAGGTCCTGAGATGGCTGACATCAGAATTACTATCTAGGAGAAGCCTGGAAATGAGAATGGGAACATTTATTTCATTTCAGGTCCCCTGTTATGCAGTGTTTGAGTACAGCCAGATTTCTGTAATTAATCTCAAGTAGTTTTTATAGAAACAATAATTTTCTCTTAAAGTTATACAATAATCTCTGTTTTACACAGAGCAGGCCAGATGTCCTATTACATTGTAGAAATATTAGTGAATACATCTACCTGTTGATAGGTCTGGGTCATTTTCCTGGTAAAACAATTGGCACTACTATAGGTAGCTACTTTAACCATATGCTGGGGAGTTTCCTTTAGACTTAGTATTACAACCTGTTAGGGACAAGAGGAGAGAAACATTCTTTTCTGTAACTGCTTCTTGCTGAAGCTAAGATATTGTTGTTAGGGCTCAGGAAGGCTGAAATCCTAGTTAGCTGACGAAGCTGAAGAGACAGGGAGCCATCACATCAGTTGGACTGGCTCACATTAGCTTTCAGAAAATCCAGAGATCAGTGGTTAGCTGTGTGCAGCTGATCCTGGGTGTTGTCTGTCAGCCACGTAGAAATATGCTGAGACAGATAAAATTAGGGACAGAAGTTAAAGTTTAGAAACTTAAAGAAAATCTTAAATTTAGAACTTTCAGGCCCATGGTCCTAGTGATTGGAGGAGGGGAGGAGTTGTAAGACCAGAAAAGAGATTCCACTGTCAGGAATAGGTAGATCGGGAAACTGATGCTGTGCTTATATGGAGTCCCTTTGACCTATGAGAGATGGATCCAAGTTTTACAGCTTTTTTGATTCTCAGAAGCTTACATGAACTTTTTAGTTAACAAAAAGGTAAAAGTTTTAGATATATTATCATTCATCCGTACTGAAATTGAAATCTACATTGTAGAAAAAGCAGCTAACAGGTGTCTATATAATAGCTGGAACAGACTCATGCATTTGAGTTCTAGCAAAAACTATAGCTTTGGCTTAAAAAGTATGAACATTATTTTCCCCTGTCTGGAGACTCTGATAATATAGATTGGATGGAAATGTTTTTAGCCAGATTAAAGCACTTTTAGGTCTATACTTAGAAAACAAAGAAATTTAAAATCTTGAGTTTCTGACTGATAATAGTAATCTGTGCTCTACTAGCTTATCAATGTTAAGACTTTGAAGTTTTGAAATCTTAGTATAATAATAGCATAGAAGGGTAAAAGAAATCTGAAACATTCCTTATTTTTCATATATTTTAAGTCACTTTCTTATGCCATGACAACTTGTATTTACATATCTCAAATCATTTTTTTAGAATTTATGTTTTCATATTCTTAGACCTTTATACATCTTAGAACACTTTCTTAAGCCTCAGAATTTGCAATACCTTTTTTTTCTATCTAATTATTTACCAGAGGTTATTTATTACTGAGTGAGAATAGTCACTGCAAAGCAAGTTATTTTTTGTTTTTATATCCTGACCAAAGTTTCCCCTCTGACCTCCTAATACTCTTCCCAATACTCTCCTCTGTTTCTCTTGAAAGGACAGGATCTCCCATAGATATCAACCAGCCATGGTATATCAAGTTGCAGTGAGACTAGGCATCTCCTCTCTTAAGGCTCAATGAAATCAATCTGGTATGAAAAAAGGGTCCCGAAAACAGGCAACAGAGTCAGAGACAGCCCCTGCTCCCACTGTTAGGAATCCCACAAGAAGACCAAGTTTCACAACTGTAATATATATGCAGAGGGCTTGGTCAGTCCCATGCAGACTCTTTGGTTGTTGCTTCCATCTCTATGAGCCCCTATGAGCCCCGGTTAATTGATTCCTTGGATTTTCTTGTGGTGTCCTTGATTCCACTGGGACCTACAATCCTTCCCATTTTTTTTTTCTTTTTTCTGAGCTCCACCTAATGTTTGGCTGAGGGTTTCTGTATCTATTTTTATTAATTGTTGGGTGAAGTCTCTCTGATGACAGGCTAGACACCAATCTAATGTATGAGTATAGCAGACTATCATTAAGATTTTTTTCATTGAGCCGGCCTGCCTGCCTTTGTTTTCTTTTCCTTTCTTCTCTTCTCTCTTTCCTTTTGCCAGTCATATTTAGTTCTATCTAGGTCTCTGGGGCATATCATCCCTGTGTCCTGGCCCCCAGGGGTGAGCTCCCTCTCATGGCAATTAATGGGTATCAAGCTGGGCTGGTCATTGGTTACCCACTCCTACAGTTTCTGCACCACCTTTCTCCTGTATATCTTGTAGGCAGGACAAATTGTAAGTTGAAGGTTTTGTGGCTGGGTTTATGTTCTAGTCCCTCCACTGGAAGGAAGTCTTGTCTGGTTACTGAAGATAGCCAGTTCAGGTTATATATATCCCCTATTGCTAGGAGTCTTAGCTAAGACCACCCTTATAGATTGCTGAGGGAACAAAGCAAGTTCTTTTAAATAAAGAAATGGTAAAAAGTTACATCTATGTGGTAATTTGAATGTAACTGGCTCCATAAGCTCATAGGGAGTGACAGTATTAGGAGATGTGGCCTTGTTGGAGGAAGTGTGTCACTGTGTGTGTGGTTGAACTCAAGCTACTCCCAGTGATCATTTGGAACTCAGCTTCTTCTCCAGCACCGTGCCTGCCTGCATGCCACCATGTTTCCCATCATGATGATAATGGATACCTCTGAAACTGTGAGCACCCCAATTAAATGTTTCCCTTTATTAAATTTGCTGTGATCATTGTGTCTCTTCACAGCAATAGAGACCTCAACTAAGACAATCTGAACCTTATTATCTTTTAATATGAAGCCTGTTAGCAGGCAAACCTGCCTGCCTTTTCTCAAAAGGAAACCTAGTAGCACCAGAAGAAGCAAGCCTTGATTTTTACTTTTGAAATATTCTGACTAGGTGGTTGCATTTTTGGGGGGGAGAGTTGGTTGCCTGCTGCTGCCAAACTGACAAAGCTATAGTTAGTCTGGCTGTCAATGCCATCAGAGATCTGAGAAAAGATAAATAATACCAGGAAGTATAATCCAAATGGCCTATGCATCAGTTAAGATGACAGAGATATACCCATTACCAAGAGAGTCACCCAACCAGCTCCTGTGGTCTTCATGGCTTTGTTTGGGGCAAAGGTCTCAGAACAGCATCAGTCTTAAGGCCACCAGGCTCAGAAAATAAGAGACTTTCCTATGGAGGAAGAAGATGGGGGACTGACCTTACTTGTCTAGGCAAAGTAGGGCAACCAGTCTCCAATTCTTGCTTGTTTACAATTTGCGCTGGTTCTTGGTGGCAGGTGAGGTATTGGGGTATCTTCCCCAGTGGTTAGACTTTCTTTTATCCAGGTATAGTTGTGGTCATGTCCCATCATCATCTTGGAAACCTTGGGGTCTCTATTTGTCATATTTTTGCTATTAAACTAAAATGCCATGTTTAGCAGATAATCTTGTAAGTTTGAAGACCATTGTCTATTAAGTATATCTGAGTTAAACAAACTTTGTTTTTAATTACTTATTTTATGCTTAACCTTGAAAACATACATAAGAAGCTAAATAAGCCTTATTTCTGTTATTAATTACATCAGTACTTAGCATGACTATTAGTATAGTTCTGAACACATTAAAGAATTTGATACTTTATGAAGTGACTAACCTTTAACTTGCATGTCTTATGTTCAACAGTTTACAATGTTAGTAGCTTTTATAAAATTAGTATTTTATAGCTTTATCCCTGTTAAATTTAGCCTAAAAAATAACAATTTATGAATTGAAGCTTTTTAAATATTAAGATAAGATTTTAACATATAAATACAGCTTACAGAAAAACAGTATTTTTCTAAACCTTTTATAAGCATTCCATTACAGAATATAAGTTTCTTATATGTCAGTTTATAAAGATTGCCAAGGCTTAATAAAGTTAGCAAAGACAAGGAGGCAAGACATACATTCTTTTTTTTTTTTTTTAACTTATATTTTTGAAACCTTAGAGTTACAGATAGTTGTGAGCTGTGAGCCGTCATGTGGGTGCTGGGAATTGAACCCAGGTTCTCTGCAAGAACAGTCAGTGCTCATAACCACTGGGCCATGTCTCCAGACCTAAACATATATTCTTAGGCCTGAATATACCCGAGGTAAGGAGAGACAGTCTTTATTCCAGTGAGTTTTAACCTTCCTAATACTGTGACCTTTCAACATAGTGTCCTATGTTGTGGTGGCCACTCCCCTCAGCCATAAAGTCACAGTTGTTGCTATTTCACAACTACAATTTTGCCATTGTTATCAATTATAGTGCAGACATTTGACATGCAGATATTCCTAGACTACCCCTATGAAAGGATCTTTCAACCCTTAAAGAGTCATAATCCATAGGTTGAGAACTGCTGCTCCAAGCTCTTTGGCAGACTGGTTAGGTCATTGTCTTGCTCCATCATAAGATAGGAATATTTCAGTTTATGGTATTTAATGATTGGTACTCATAGCTATGGCCCTTACTCTTTGAGTGTTTGTTTATTTACCTATTTATGTAAGATTATGTATTAATAACATAAAGATTTTATAAAATTAAATTTAAAAGCTGTTCCTTAAGAAAAGCCAGTTTTAAAGTTCAAATTTTCTGTAAAACTACAAAATTTCATCTTAAAAAAGTTTAAAATTTCTTAACTGTGTGTCCTACAATATCAAAAATAAAGTAACTTTTTTATTTCAAGAGGGAAGATATAGGGCATTGCCCCGGCCAGCGGGGCCTACAACAAGAGCACGAACCCTGGAACGAGAAGAGGACAAGTGGGAGGGGCAAGAGATGCGGGGGGAGGGGGGAGAAGAATGACAGCAGGACAGAATTCTGATGGAGCTGTAATTTTTATTTTTCTAGGGAGGTTTATAAAAGCAAGTGAGGCAGGAAGTTGGCTGTGTAGGGAAAAATGGGGAAGAGGGGTTACTAAACAATCTTATCTGTGGAGTGTACTGTCTCAGGAAGGTTGTCACACATCCCTGACCATAACTGCTTACAGGTGTTCTTATCTAACAGGAAGATAGGGCTGTACTTAGTCATTCCTAGAAGGCTAAAAGGTCAGACCTGCAGATGGCCTTAATTGGTAGGAAGATTGCACTAGCTCATTTCTGGAGAGCTGGGGTATGTCATGTAGGTTCTGTAAACTTAGCTTCTAAACTAGGTGAAAGGTGAAAATGACTGTAGCCAACACAGGCCTTGGCTCCAGGCAGGGGACAACACAGGGCAAAATGAGGCTCCAGCAGAGCAAATTTAATCCTTTGGGCTTTCCTAAGGAGCTTGAGTCATCTCTCTGGCTCCACTTTTGGCAGCATACATAGCCTACCTTCTAAGTCCCAGTTTCAGTTTCATTGTGGCTGGTATTTCTGGTGACTATTAATATTGCACCTGTATTTCCAAAACTGATAGGGTCTCCAATTGCAACTGGACTTTCTTTAGGAACTTCAGCTCTGCTACATACTGGCAAGCCTCAGCTGTTCTCCAAGATCCCTTTATGTCTTTAAAACAAATACCACATGGGTGACTCTTAAGTTACAAAGTTTGGCTGCCAGTGCAAGGTACATTTTTGCATATGAATACATGGAGGGGCAGTTTTAATACCTAAACAAGTATCATTTTAAAGTACTGTTTATCATAAACCTTGTTTTCAGGATGGTACTGGAATTATCATATAAAAATCCATTGTAATCCAGAATATCTCAGAGACCTATTGGTGTCTCCTTGCTTGGGCCACACCATGAGGGTTACCTTTAATCAAGATGACAGTGAAGTCACATGACATCTGCCTTCTCCATCCCTAGGAAAGGTGGGTGCCTATAGATGGCAGCAGGCCACCTATTGCTTATTTCCTCACATGGAATCATGCCATGTGGTTCCTTTAAGATTATATATGTATAGATTTTTAAGTATCATCTCTCTGTTACAAGTTTTAAGCTAACTTTTTTTTTTGTTACAGATATTACAGATTTTTTAAACCATACCCAATAAACTTACAAATCTTGAGATATAGAAAGTTTATGTAATAGTCTTAGGCAATTAAATGGAAACTAGTAATCCCTTTAGCTGTTCCACCTTGTTCTTTTCATCCTGTCATAGCTCTTGACCTGGAAGTAGAGACTTTAAAAACATTCCTGGGTCTGAAAAAGGGAGAGCCATAACCTAATTCCAGAGCCAGCTTTTAAATAAGGTAGAACAGTGAAAAAAAAACTGTAATATTATACATATCTAAAAGACATTTGAATCTCTATTACATTAGATTTAGTGGACAGAAAGCTTAGAGATAAATTCTGAGTCTGGGTAGCTAATGGCAAGAGAAACATCACAGTAAGTTCACACAGTCAAAGAAAACAAGTCAGAATGTGGTGGCTACCATACATCCATACATTTCACAATTCTGTCTGAGTTGTATGTTTACAGTACAACGTAGATACACACCAGAAAACACAGACTCATCCACATATACCGAGTGGGTCTCGGTTATGACCTCCACTTACCGCGTCCGGTTTCTTTGTGGTCCGAGTTTTGTCCCAGGCGAGGAGCGTCAAGATTAATTAAGTCTACACTCAGGAGTCGTTTAGGTTCCATCATTCAGGCTCTCTCTACACTGAGGGACCTGAGCTTTATTCAGTACATCTTACATCTTAGACCTGTCTGTCCCTTAGCCATGCTTCTGTCTTGCCACTGCATCTCGCCTAGCCTTTTCCCCTCTAGCTTCCCGCCATGCTGGATTCCTTCTGCTCCTGCTCACACACACTGACTCTAATCCATGCTTGTCCCCAGCTTCTGCCTCTTCTGCCGCTTCTGCCTGAGTCCCTCCTCGTGTCTCTTTTGTCTCAGCTCTCTGTCACCTTAACTCTTACACACCCTGCCTCCTCATCCAGGCACGCCCAAGGTCATAGAGGATCCCAAGAGACTAGCACTCAGCAGGTGGCAGCGATAAGGAGATTTGTAGTTCCTTTTTCCCCCTGTAAACAAGGTTTTAGTCCTTAGGGGAAGAGGATGGGCCATAAGGCCCAGAATGGCACTTATTCGGGAGACAACATCTCACTCCCCTTTATTAAACAAAAAATATAGAGAAGGAAACCCCTGTCTTAGGTTCGACCCCTAGCCCCTGCTACAGAACCCGTCATTGGATGTGCCAACTCCTGTCTTAGGTAGATATAGCAGGCGGGGAAGTTGCCCGTCTTTGGGTGAGTCCTTCTAACATTGATATGCATATCTGAGCATCAGTCAGGAGTTACAAGGCCAGAAGCCTGTTTTGTTATTTTCTGCTGATGACTTTGCTGCTTTTGCAGCGTATTAGAATGAAAAGACAGCATGCCAACCTTTGAGGCAAAATATTAAGAAGGGATATAAATCCAGACCATTGGGAAGCCACTAGTCAGGGTATTCTATAAGCCACTAGTCTCAAGGGATATAAAGATATATGCTAACTGCAAGGTGTAATTTAAAAATTGCATTCTAGGGACCCAAAAAGCACTGGTTTAACAATATGCAACTGCTGACTTAACATTTTCTATCTTACTTGAGGTAACACAAATAAATATCAGAATATCCAAAGTTACACAATAGCAATTATTACATATGCAAAATGTCAATAGGGCAGTTTGTTGGTTGAGGGATAAATTTTAAAATGTATTTGTCCATAAAAGTCTCTGGAATTTCAAAGGCAGTCACCACTCTGGCTGATAGCTGGTTCAGCAAGGATGCAGCTCTGGCTGTCTGGCTCAATGCATTTTCCGAGGCTGTAGCTCCAAAAGCAGCAGGGTGACTGTGTAGTTATTCTGAAGTTTCTCTTTGCACCTGGGAGATGGATCTTGGTCTGACGAAACGCCACTGGCATCACTGCAGCTAGAACTCGTACCAACAGGGCACTGGGATGTTCTTTACTCCAATCAGTTGCTTAAGCTGAAATTTAGAGCTGAACAGTTTAAAGAGAAACCCTCCCCACCCTCCAGGGTTTGAATCTGGGTGAAGTGACCAAGAGGTATGGAGTAGCTTAAAAATGAGTGCTGGCATTACACTTAGCAGTGCTATTAAAAGCAACTGCCTCAATCATATGTTATGAAAGCTTTTTGTATGGGCACCGTATTGGCAGCCGTGTCAGTGGCCTAAATTGAAGGCAAAAACAGTAGAAAACAAAGGGCTTTTTTTTTTTTTTTTTTTTTTTTTTTTTTTTTTTTTTTTTTTTAAACTTACTTACTTATTTACTGGCCTCACCAGAAGCTTCAGGAACCACAATCTTTTCATGTTGAACAGGACGCACACACCTCTCAGGTATCCAGATTGGCTTTTCAGCACCTGGTGGATAAACACAGACAGCCCACCCCCAACTCTGGCCAGCGGGTGCTGGCGGTTGCCATTGTCCAGAGGATGCATTGTGGCTGATGCCTTAACGTTTGAGCATTGAGATGAAACTTTTTGTGTAATTGTAGAGCCAAAATTATTTGGGTAGCTTTATCTGCCCACGCATTGCCTTTGGTCAGTGGTCTAGGCAAGCCAGAATGTTCTCTAATGTGTCCTACAAACACAGATTGTTTTCTGGACCATATCAAAATCTGTAAGCTTTGTAACTGGGTAACAATTTTTGATGATTCTCCCACATGAGGGGCCACTTCTAGTTGGGGCATAATATTGGCCACATAGACACTATCAGTATAAATATTAAGGGGCTCTGCAGGATATAATTGAAAGGCAAGTATCATAGCAGTAATTTCTATCAACTGAGCAGAGGCCTGAGGCACTACTACGCTTTCTATATGATCTCCATCCACAACTACTGCTTTTCCAGTCTTGGAGCCATCAGTGAAAAGTAGACGTGCCCCAGCTATAGGTTGAGTCTTTATTATCTTGGGAAAGATAAAAGGGCATAATTTAAAACTCTGAATGATTTTATGTTTAGGATAAGCTTGAACTATCTGTCCTTTAAAGGTGCACAAAAACAAACACCAGGAATCATCATTTTGAATCAAATTAGCAACCATTTCTTGGGTATAGGGCAAAACTATTATATCTGCATCTTTGGCAAATAAAGCCCACCCCAAGCATCTACCCTTCTATAATAATTGAACTATTAATTCAGGATAAGGAATAACTGTGCGCCCAGGTGATGCAGAAAGATGTACCCAATAAATGGGACCCTTTTGCCAAAAAACACCAGTAGGTGCAAAATTAGAGGCCAAGACTAAAAATTGCAAAGGCTGTTCATAATCTATCTGCTGTACTGACATATCTTGTAATGCCTGTTCTATTTTAGTAAGGGCTTTCTTGGCCTCAGGAGTTAAAATCCGGGTAGTTGTGGGTTCAGCATCTCCCTTCAGAAGTTTAAAAAGAGGCTTAAGTTCTCTTAAAGGGACCCCGCAGCCATTGACTTGCTCAGTCACAAGTTCTCTTAAAGGGACCACGTCTATATACGCAGCCAGTGACTTGCTCAATTCGCGGCTAAGTTTTCTTAAAGGGACCGCGTTTTTATTCGCGGCTAGCAAACAGAGACGCTGTTTGGCCTGTGTCTCAGGCACATTGCTTCCTAGGTCTTACATCTTAAATCAACCCATCTCTATTAATTTGTCTGCCACGTGGCACGTGGCTTATCTGTGCTTTTTATAAGTTTTTTTTTTTCTCTCTTTTTTTTTTTTTTTTTTAAACTTACTTCAGCTGGATCTCTCAATGTCTTTTATAAACTTTAAGGCTCCCCCTGTCAAGAACCATGTACTAAACTCCCTTATCCGAGTGCGGTCCGTCCTTTATTTAAATTCCTTGTTACCTTAGTAACTCTGGAAGTTTGGAACCAACCGAACTTGCGCCTACTCCTGGGTTTATCCCAGACACTCCCCGGTCTCTGTACCGGTGACCTCGTCCGCTTGTCCCTCTTTATCCGAGTGCGGTTCGAGCTTTTATTTAAATTCCCTGTTTCCTTAGTAACTCTCCAAGTTCGGAACCAGCCGGAACTTGCTAGGTTGAGTTTCTCATATTTCCATATATATTTCTATTTATATTTCTTTTCTATTAGGCGCCTAACCCTGGGTACTTTTTCCCAGATTCCCTCCCCCGGTCTCTGTACCGGTGAGTCTTGTACGCTTAATCCTACTTTCCTGGACCTCGGTGAGACCTCCATTTACCGAGTGGGTCTCGGTTATGACCTCCACTTACCGCGTCTGGTTTCTTTGTGGTCCGAGTTTTGTCCCAGGCGAGGAGCGTCAAGATTAATTAAGTCTACACTCAGGAGTCGTTTAGGTTCCATCATTCAGGCTCTCTCTACACTGAGGGACCTGAGCTTTATTCAGTACATGTTATCTCTTAGACCTGTCTGTCTCTTAGCCATGCTTCTGTCTCTTCTCCCGCTTCTGCCTGAGTCCCTCCTCGTGTCTCCTTTGTCTCAGCTCTCTGTCACCTTAACTCTTACACACCCTGCCTCCTCATCCAGGCACGCCCAAGGTCATAGAGGATCCCAAGAGACTAGCACTCAGCAGGTGGCAGCGATAAGGAGATTTGTAGTTCCTTTTTCCCCCTGTAAACAAGGTTTTAGTCCTTAGGGGAAGAGGATGGGCCATAAGGCCCAGAATGGCACTTATTCGGGAGACAACACACATACACAAAATAGACAGATAAAAATTTCCAGCCGACTAGAATCAGGCAGGTGGTAGTGTCACACTATTTGCACTGGACAGGAGATTAATTGGGCCCCAGATCTGCATCCCACAGACCAGACCAGACCAGACTGACTCAGCAGAAGTCCTCCATAGATGTGTTAGTTCCACTAGGCAAGAATAAGTTCACTACAGTTTTAACCCAAACTTGAAGCAAACTTTATTTAAATAATAATGGGCAGGACTCTGGCCAGGTCCATTCCTGGGTTCCTAGGAAAATGGTGACTAGTCGCATTTTGCAGAGGCTTAAAAGCACAAATCGATAAGGCCACTGTACTTGCCACCAGGTCCAGTTAGGGGTAAGCATTCATCCTGATGTACTTCCTGCCTACATTTAATCAGTGGCAAGCATACATCCTGACATATTTCCTGCCCATGTACCTCCCTCCTGTTGGTATTCTGTGTGGGCTAGTTGAAGAGAGTTACTCCAGAATGTTTAAGGGATTACAGCAGTAGCAGCTGCAGAGGAGTCAGTCAGCCAGTGATGGAGTGACTCCCTTTATTGTTAAACAAGAGACACCTTTAGCAAGTCAGTTTCTGCATTGTAAAACCTTTTATCTGGATTTGTTTGAAGGAATCATTATCTAAGCAATTCTCAGCCATACTAAACTTTCTGGTTTACCAGGTTTGTCTCAGGACTAAATTATGCAAAGGCTCTGTGAATCCTTCAAAGGAGCAACTCAGATGATAATCGCTCACTATTTGCAAAAGATTACTTCAAAGCCTAGGTTCTATCACTCTGGAATTTAAGTCAGATACAATGGATCTATTGAATCTACACCTGTCTGCACATGATCAAGCACATCTGGTGCAGATGAGTCAAATTTCTTTAGGGGAGCAAAACTTGGTAATTATGTTCCACAAATAATAGCCTCCAGCATTTCAGGAATTATCTTTGGGCAAGGGGCTTATAAGTTGGAGGCATTTTATTTTATGGATCTCTTAGGCATAATAATTAAAACTTAAAATTGTATGTGTATGTGTGTGAGTATGCCTGCCACAGGGTATAAAGATTGGACTTGACTCTTTCTACCATATGGATTCCAAGGATTAAACTCAGGCTGAAAGGTTTGTCATGGGCTTTATAGACATAGATTATATCTTTTTAGAAAATTATTTCATTACAGTGTTACCAGTTTTCAAAATTGTATGAATTTATATCCAGTGATTATGTGGTAAAATTTATTAATATTTTTACAGTTTTAAAAAGTAAGAGTCTTACCTTAAAAGTGAAACTTTGTATTCTAGAAAATGATACTAGCTTTTGAGGAACTTCGTGTACAAGCTGAGAATGCCAGACTGGAAATGCATTTTAAGTGTAGGATTCCAATTTAACTTTCCATATTGCTTTTCTGCTGTTTATGTTTTATTAGATTTTGCTAATATTTGTATCCTTTTAATTTGATGTCCTCAACTGTTTTATATTTCATATTATCTTTGTTTTTGTAAACCCCTCCAGATCTTGTTGATTGTGTGGCAGGGAATTAATATATATGTGAAAATTTCTTTTGATTTTAGAACCACCTTTTCTATGCAATAAATTTATTATGGCTTTTATTTAGTTTTTTAGGGGCATAGTTTTATCTTACTTATATATATCTTGGTAAATTATTATATACATTCCTAAGATTTGTTATTTTATATAAGCATTCTATAAAGAATGAAGTTTATGTAAGTGCTGTTATAAGAGCTGTAGGGTTTTAAGCTGTAACTTTGATACTGTATACAATCACTATTTTACTAAAAAGAATTGGCAGAAAGAAAATGCCAGTTTTAGTGCATAAGAAACTTTTGAGGTTTAGTATAATTTTGAAATAAACAAGAAAATGAAATCTTTAAATTTTGTTGGCAGTGGAATTGTTACCCAATTGTGTTAAAACAAGGTTTATTTATTCTATTTTCAAAGTAAAAGAAGATCATGAAAAAATCCAACACCTTGAAGAAGAATATAAGAAAGAAGTAAACGACAAGGAAAATCAGGTTTTAAAAAATAACCAACAATTTATAATCTTTTAAAAAATAAATTCATAATTTTGATCAATATATAGTGTTTACACATATTTATGAGATACAGTGTCATGGTTTTGTTTATGTTTACATCAAGTAGTGATATTAACATTTATCATTTAAACTTTATAATAAGTACATTCAAATTCTAACTATTCTGACATTTATGCTATATTCTTTATATTTGTTACTTCATAAAATACCTTAAGCATCAAAAACATTGTGTTTGCTGACATGAGATAATTTATATGATATAATTTGAATATTTAGCCTTTTGCGTAAATTAATTTTCATGATTTGATTATGCATTTATTGGAAGGTCAGCCTTCAATGGTTTTGAGTCAGTGAACTAAAATGTTTATATCAGTTTACATTGCTGCAAAAATATAAGAATTTTGTCCAAACAAAAAAACCTAATAAATAATATTAAGATGATCATTGGTAATTATACATTTTGCAATTTGTTTTGAAATTCACTCTTTTTAACACCAATGAAAAGATACTAAAATGTTCTGTTGCTTCTTTTTATTAATATCACATAGTGGAAGAGTTGAAATGGTAAGTCTGTATTCTCTGATGTTTACAAGAATGTCAGCTTTAGGTTTGTATTGCTATCTATTTTTCATGCCTTGTGCTTTCTAAAAAGAAAGTGATATATAATAAAGGATCATAGCTGGACATAGTGGTACACTCCTTTAATCCTTGTACTTAGGAAGCAAAGGCAGGTAGATCTCTGTGAGTTTAAGGCCAGCCTGATCTATACAGTGAGTTCCAAGACAGCTAGGGTTTCATAGAGAGAGACCTTGTCTTAAAAAGGGAGAAGGGATCCTCTTTATTTTCTCCTATCTTCTCTGGCTTTCCATAAGATATCTTATAATCACAGTTAAGGAGGGTGTATGTGTAAGCAATAATAAAATATTAATTAGAAATACAGAAAAGATGCTAAGTGTTTTGTATTGTGATTAAAAGATATTTCAGTTTGTAATTTATGCATGTTTTTTGAAAGTCTTTAAACAGTCCTTTTCTATTTTAACTTTATTTTTAAACTAGATTTCCAGAAGAAGGAAGTCTTCTTAAAAATTAAAATTGTGCTTATTTCATGAAACATAAAGATAGAATAAAATCCTAAAAAGGATCATTTTGGAATTCTTGGTGCCATATTTGTGCCTATAGATTGTTGGACTGTCTTGCTAAGTTATTGGCCTGCTAGTGTTTTTTCCTGTGAATTTGTAAATACCATTGTTTGTAAAAAGTTTCCAGACATTCTAAATTTCTTCCTTGGGATAGAAATGTGACAGATGACATTATGGAGCAGAGTTTGACAGAGTAGGAGAAGTCAGCTGAGTGTTCCTATTTTTATGCTAACTTTTCCATTCTACCTTTTATACCCTTTTCCTTATCTGCAATAATATCAATTTTAGGGGTGATATTTTTTGTTTTGAGGTGCTGGAGCTTGAACCCAAGTATGCTAGGTAAGTGGTCTGCTATTTAGCTCTATCCCAAAGCTATCTTTTAAAGTTTGTATGCCTGTGTCATTTACAAAGGTAGAGTAATGTTAGTTCTCTGATGTCATTGGCTAAAAGATGGTTGAGCCCAGAGTGAGAAAGTTGATTTTTTTTTTCCCTGTATACTTAGTCTTTGGTTTTAAGTCCATCTGATAAAATGTCTGTGTCTCTAAATCTTAAAAATTTTCAGGACTCTTTGGATTAAGTTATCTTGGTTCTTAGTATCTACTTTTTCCCTCTATAAGTTCTTAGGTTTTACCTTACTTTTCTAAGGTAAGCTGTTTTCCATTACTTCCAACTGTTTTCCTTCTTTATTATATTATGTTTTGGATTATAGTTGTCTTGTGGCTTTGTAGAGATAAAGTTTATCTTTATTTCCCTGGCTAATTTTCAGATGATTTGGAGATTCAATGGTTTGGAGATAAAAATAGGGAGGTTTTTTGTTTTTTTTTTAACCTAATGTGATAATTTGAGTCTTTACCTTCTGTTTCTTTACATCAGTTGTAGGCATCTGAATACTTTTGGTTATCTAAATAAAGATTTCTTAATAGGTTGTCTTTCTAAACCAGCCTAGAACAACAGTTTCTTCATATTTGTCTGATTGTTTTTCTTTCTTCCTTCTTTTGCGACAAGGTCTTTCTGTGTAGTGCTGGCTGTTCTGGAGCTTGCTATGTATTGTAGACTGGGCTGGCCTTGAACTCAACAGAGATTGTCCTGCTTCTGCCTCTTAAATGCTGGGGTTCAAGTTGTTTGTTACCATGTCTGGTTTACCTGATTAATTTCTGTAAATCAAATCTCATTTAAACCTTTGAAAGTTTTATTGTTTTCCATGCAATTGATTTAGATGTTTCTTTCTTAGCCAGGCTTGGTGGCACATGCCTTTAGTCCCAGCATGTGAAAGGCAGAGGCAAGTGGATCTCTATGAGTTAGAGGCTATAGAGTTTCAGTACAGTAAAGGTTATATATTAATAACTCTGTCTCAAAAACAAAACAAAGCAAAGCACACTAATGCCAATACTAATAAGAGATAGATTTTTCTTTCCTACTTTTGAAAACATTTTTGTTCTATTACTGATAATGTCCAGGTAATTGTGTGCTGAGTTTCTTAAAGGTGAGTTCTCTCATTTCTATATACTTAATACTTAGTTTCTGGTGTTTAGTAATATTTATTGGGTAAATAAATCATATTTCATTATGTCACTTTAAAAGTTTGAAATGAGTAGCTTAATATTGAGTATATTATACAGATTATTCATTCATTTGATATATATTTATTTTATAAGCATGTATTAAATGACATATACAGCTATATAAGTGTATAAAATAATTATAGGTGATAATCAATACTAAGGTAATAATTTTAAACTTTTATATCTACAATGCTTTTTAAAAATTTATTTTAGGTGTCACTACTATTGATCCAAAGTACTGAGAAAGAAAATAAAATGAAAGATTTAACACTTCTTCTAGAGGAATCTAGTGATAAAGTTAATCAATTAGAGGAAAAAACAAGTAAGAATTTTATTAAAAATATAACTGTGTTTTGTGTATTTATTTTTTTTTTAAATTTTTGGGTTTTTCACAATTTTTTTAAATGATATTTTCTGGTGCTGGGATCTTTAACTTTGTTTGAAGCAGTTGAAGGAGGGCATACTTAAATCACTTAGGAATGAATGAATCCCAATTTTGTATCCTATTTCACCTTGTATTTTGGACTATTTTTTCCTGCCCCAAAATGTGCCTCTCATTTTAAGTTTGTTGGTTAAGCTCTTTATTTTTTGTTTTTTATTTTTATTTTTTTGGGGGGTGTTAAGCTCTTTTATATCCTTCTTTACACTTAATAAAAGCTTTCATTGCAATTCGTTGGAAAAAATGGATCCTCTGATTAAGACAGACTTTGAGACAGGATTTTTTACTTAGCCTAGAGCTTTCTGATTTTGCTGGATAGAATGGCTAGCAAACCCTAAGGTCTTTCCTACTTTTGCTTCCCCCAATACTGAAGTTGCAGGCATGTGCCATCTTACCCACCCAGCTTTTGTATGTGTGTACTGGGAGAATCGAACTCAGGTCTTTTTGTTTGCATAGCAAGTACTTACTGATTGAATCATGTTCCTAGCTTCCTGTGGTGGCTTGAATGACAGTGACCCCCTGAGTTCATACCCAGTTGGTAAAACTGTTTGGGAAGAATTGGGGTATGGCCTTGTTGGAGGAGGTGTGTCACTGGGGACAGGCTCTTGAAACCTCAAAGCATTTGCAGTTTGCTCTCTGTGTCTCTGTGCCTTGTGTTTGTGGATTAAGTATTGGGAACCAAGTATTCAAATATGACCTATGGTGGTCATTCTCATTCAAGCCATCACAGGGAAATGGGCAGATGACTCAGTAAAGTACTCCTAGCTATTGCTTCAGAGGCATGCCTGCCTGGTGGCCATGCTTCTCATCATGTTGCTAATGGACTTCAGCTCTCTGCACGCTGAGCCCCAAGTTAAATGCTTTCTTTTATAAGTTGCCTTGGTCATGGTGTTTTATCTTGGCAATTGAAAAATCATAGACATTTAGTTCTTTAAAGAAATCTGTTTTTAGGGCTGGAGAGATGACTCAGTGGTTAAGAATACTTTTTTGCGGTTAAGAACACTTTTTTGCTCCTCCAGAGGACATGAATTCAATTTTCACCACATATATGATGGCTCACAACTATCTGTAAATCCAGTTCCAGGGATCTGATGCCCTCTTTTGGCCTCAGTCGACACCACATTGCATGTGGTGCACAGACAAACATGTAGATAAAACACTCATATACATAAAAATAAATCTTTGAAAGAAAAAAAGAAATTAGTTATCAACCTTATTGTTGAACCTTTCAAAGTAAGCGGTCTTTTCCTCTTCTTGCAGCATTTTAGATTTTCTTTATCTTTTATTTTGGATGTTATAGTATGATATTTTAAGATACTGAAAAAGTTTTATAGTTTCTGGAAATTATTTATTTGCTTTTTTAATAAATTTATAGCAGTAATATTTTTAAATATTAAGGTGCTCCATTATTATTATTTTTTTTTAAATAGGATTTTTTCTGTGTAGCCCACTTTGATTATTGCCTTGCGATGTTAACTCAGGCTGGGCTTTGAACTTGTGGTCCTCCTCCCTATCTCTGTGAACTGAGAGGTGTTTTACAGACATATGTCACTGCTTCAGTCTTATTTGCTTTGGTCTGGTTTCCTTTTCTTTATAAAAAGAATGTCTAGAAAAAAAAGAGAAAAGCCCAACCCAAAACAAAACAAAAAACTTTGGTCATCTAAAATTCTTAACTCCTGCCATACTCATTTTTATTATTTTTAAGTTACCAAGTGATAGGTTTTATCTTAGTATTTAAATATATATTGCATTATACTTTGTTCTTATTGATTTGCATCTCCATTGTTGTTCTCCTTCTTCCCTGCCCCTCTCTCACTTGCTTCTTTACTTCTTTTCCAATAGTTTTCTGCTTTCATGTAATAAAAATTCCATTACATTATTTCCTCTTTTCCTCCCTCTAAGTAAGATCTCCTATTCTTTCCAAATGGCTTACATTTCTGTCTCTCTTTCTCTATCTCTGTCACACATATATCTAGATTCTATATATGAAAGAAAACTTACAAATTTGTCTGAGTATGGCTCCATGTTGTTGTTTATTTTTTGCTCTTTCCTCTTTGGGAGCCTGCCATCCAGCTCCCAAATAAAAACACGGAAATTTATTCTTTAATATGAATGCCCAACCTTAGTTTGTCTTATTGGTAGCCAGTTTAAGTTAATTCGTCTGCCTTTTGTCTCTGGGCTTTCCTATTTCTGAATATATTTTAGTTCCTTCTTATTTCCATGTACTGCTGGGTGGCTGATTCCTTGTCTCTTTATCTCTTCCTTCTTTTTTTGCTCCTTTTTGCTTCCCCCTTTCTCTCTATTTATTTTCTCTGTCTGCTAGTCCTGCCTATTTCTCTTTCCTGCCTGGCTACTGGCCATTCATTTCTTCATCAGAACAATCAGGTGTTTCAGGCAGGCAAAGTAACAGAGCTTCATTAATGCAGTATAAAAGAATGCAGCACAATTTTTGAATCATTAAATATTCTACTGCATAAATGAATGTAACACTTCTTCAACTAATATTTCACAACAGGCTTATTTAACAGGGGTTAAGTGAAGGATTTACAGTTCTATTTTTCTTTATACGTGAAAAACATACTGTGCACATGCACTACATTTTAAAAAAATGGATTTACCTATTGAATATCTTGGCTAGTTCTGTTTCTTAGCAATTTTGAATTGTGTGGAAGTAAATATGTATGTGACTTAGAGTATACCTAGTAGTCGTATAGCTGGGTCATCCAGTAGTTCTGTTTTTTGTTTTATAATTAACCTCCATAGTGGTTCTACCAGAAGTGTATGAATGTTCTTTTCCCCATCCTCACTACCATTTCTTGTCATCTGTTTCCCTCTTTCCCTTGCTTTCTCCCTTCTTTTCCTCCAGTTCCCCTATTTTCATTTTGAGGTAATGGGTATCTTGAACTTGTGTAGTGAAAGCTGACCTTCAACTCTTATTTCTACTACCTCACCCCCCCAAATGCTGGGATTACAGGCTTGTACCACCAGGTCTGGCATATTTTTCTATTTTTGTATATGATAAATGAATATTTTTAATACTGTTATTTTTTTTTTTATTAACACGAAAAGTACCAGTTTCTTTCTGGCATTGTTATACCTATTGGCTTTGGTTGGACCTATACCTATTAGGTCCTACCTCTTTTCTCATCTCCCTGCTTTTATTATCAGTTAAACTCTTCCACCCCATTATCCTTCTTTTTATTTTCAAATCAAACATTCTGTTATCCTTCCTATATGCTTTTCCTTAAGGCCTCTTTTACCCTGTGTCATGGGTCTCTGTAATTTTTTGACATCTGTTTTCTTGATGATTGCCACTAAGTCACCTATGCTTTGTTTTGTCGCATGAAATAATGAGACTCAGGGATAGATCTCTGAAAAAGTTGGAGATACTAGAGGAAATAAACACCACAGTCAAATCTTACCCAGCTGTCTTCCAGCTTCCTCAGCCTCTATTCCCTTGGAATGGCCTTTTCTGTGTTTGAATCCCCTTTTAAGTATTCTTTCGGTAATTAAGGTGTGGCCCCACCACACCTGCTTGGGAGCCTGGAATTCCTTCTATAATCTGAAGTGACCTTGACTCAGTTAGGATTAAGGGTGTAGGTCACCACTCCCAGGATACTCCCTGTGCTGGGATTAAAGGTTTGAATCACCACTCTGATTTTCGTAGACTGACTGTGGTTAGAGCTCTGGGACTTCTGGAGCTTTTACTAACCACTAGACTGACTGTGGGTAGATTCCCTCTGATATCTCCAAAACTTCTGAAACTTTATTAAATCCCCACATTGTTTCTCTATTATGATACCCTTCCATTTTTAGTTACCAAGTTATTGTACAAAAGTTTACTACTTTTATTCTTTCTTGTATAGTTTTGGAGTTTTATAATATTGTCTTCATCTTATTTTCATATTGGAATTTAACTTTGTAAGAGTCTACAAATGCTGCCAGATTAAAAGTAGACTTTATGGTTAGCTCATTTCTCCAGATTTCTATTTTTCCGTCATTTTGCCTTTGTAAATTCTTTATGCAGAATACTTATCAAAAGTTGAATAGACAATATCACTGATTTAAATAGACAGTATCACAGGCCGTCCTTGAATTCTACATCTTCCTGTTGAACTTGCAAAGGCTGGGATTATAGACATATAACATGCCTTACTTAATAATAGTATTTTTTAAGTAATGTATGATTATGACCATTTGAAAGATAATAGCATCTGTTATTTTTAAGTAATGTGGTAATAACATTGTATCTATAGTGATTATAATGCTATAGTCATTAGTTATCATAGTCTTTTTTTCTTCAAATCTATTTTTCCTTCAGTTTGACATCAACTTTTTTTTTTGGAGGGAGGCTCGAGACAGGGTTTTTTTGGGTAACAGCCTTGGTTGTCCTGAAACTCACTCTGAAGTCCAGGTTGGCCTCCAACTCAGAGAGATTACCTCCCTTAAACTTCTAAGTGCTGGGATTAAAGGTATGCACCATCATAAACCAGCAGTATTTTTTTATTGTTACAAATTGTTTTTTGTTTGTTTTTAGTTAACATATAAAATAATAGGGTTTATAATAACATCTTCATAATACTTAGTATTGATCCTCTCCCACCATTTATACCCTTTTAACTTGTATGCTTCTACTTATTTACTCCCTTTCCACTTCCATGTCCCATGCATTATTTTCCTCTCTTACTTTTTAAAACCTTTGTCCCTTCCTCCTGTAGTCCCTTTCCTAGTTTTTTGAACCACACTCAAACCCATCCTCATAAATACACATATGTAAGAGTTAAAAGCTAGTGTTCATATATGAGCATGTACATGAAATGTTCTTCTGAGTCTGAGTTAGCTCAATTTCCAGATGAGTCCCTTTTCCTGCAAATTTTACAATGAACATCTAGGCTGATTGCATTTCCTTGCAGTTGTAGCTAGAGCAGCAGTGAACACTGATGTGCAAGTATCTGTGTGGCAGGATTTAGATTTCTTCAGATACAAATAATATAGACCATCTTTTCCCCAGTGTGTGTGTGTGTGTGTGTGTGTGTGTGTGTGTGTGTGTGTGTGTGTGTGTGTGTGTGTAATACTTTTCTAAAAATAGTAAGTAGATATAACTGTATATTTATTTCTGTGTTCTCTATTTTTTTTTTTTTGTTCCATTGTTCTACATGTTTGTTTTGGATTACTAGTGTACTGTCTCTCACTGTGACTCAGCAGTATAATTTGAAGCAGTGTTGTTTGCTTTGGCTAGACACAGTATTTTGTATTTCCATGGATTTTAGGGTTATGTTTTTCTAGTTCTTTTAAGAATGTCATTGGAATTTTGACATGGGTTGCAATCAGACTATAGTTTACTTTTGGTTATATAGCTATTTTCTGTTTTTTTTTTTCAATTGAGGAGCATGGAATTTGTATTCTATAATCTGTTTTTACTCAATTTCTGTTTTCAGTGTCTTAAAGTTTTCACTTTAGAGGTATTTTATTTTCTTTATTTGCTTTTGTTCCTAAGAATTTACTTTTTTGAAGCTTTTATAAGTAGGATAGTATTCTTGATATTTCTTTCACCAAGTTTGTTGTAATGAAAAATACTGAGTTTTTAATGTTGATTTTTGCTTTCTGAAGATTATTAAGTGTTTCTCAAACAGAGTTTATGGCACAGTAAATAGAGCATTTTAAATATAGAATTATGTTGCCTGCAACTATGCATGATTTGACTTTCTTTTTTTTTATTTGTATTTCTTTTATATCTTTCTGTTTCATTACTATTTTAGCTAATGCTTCAAGTATTATATTGACAAAAAGTTGAGAGAGTTATCTCATTTCAGATTTTAGAGGAAATACTCTTTTAGTATTCTAAGTTTTTTCATGAAATGCTGAGCTCTGTCAGATAACTTTCCTGCATATATTGAGATAATCAGGTATTCTTTTTGTAAGTCTTGTATTGTGTATTACATTTATTGATTTGTATATGTTGAGCCAACTTGGTATCAACTTGTAAAAAACCAGCTTGTTTATGATGTATGATTTTTTTAATGTGTTCTTGAATTTGCTTTGCAAGCATTTTGTTCAGAATTTTTGCACTTTGTTCCTTAGATAAATTGGTCTGTAGTTTTCCATTCTTTCCTCCCCCTTCTTTTTCTAAAAAACGTTTGTTTATACTTTTGGTGTCAGAACAATATTAGCTTTGTAGAATGGAACAAGTCTTCCTTCTCTATTTTATGGAATAGTTTGAGAAGATTGTATTAGGTTTTTCATAAAACTTCAGAAGCATTCAGGATAAGTCCACCTTGTTCTGGACTTTATTTATGGGGAGGCTTTTAGTTATTGCTTTGATATCTTTGCTTTTTGTGGATCTTTTAAATTGCTTACCTATTCTGAGCTGGGTATGGTGGAGCATGCTGTTTAATCCCAGAAATTTGGGAGAGCAGGTTGATTTCTGAGAGTTCAAGGTCAAGCCTCCTACACAGTGAGTACCAGGCTAGCAAGTGTTACATATTTAAGCCCTGTTTCAAAAAAAGCTTAGCTATTCAGGGTTTAATTTTAATAGGTCATATAAGTTTAGAAATTCATCTGTTTCTTAATAGATTTTTGGCTTTTCAGTATATGAATTTTCAAAATACTGTCCAATTTCTTGGATTTCATTTGCGTCTATTTTTAATCTCTAGTTTTGTTGCGTTTTCTTTCTGTTGGTTAATGTGGCTAGTGTTTTTTCTTGATGTTGTTAGTCAAAGTACTTCAATTTTATATATTATTATTTAAAAAATTTTAAAAATTGTTCTTTATTTCTTGTCATATTATCATTTGCTTTTTGCTTCCTCTTCGTTTTCTTGGATTATTCAGTGATCATTGGTTATTTGAGTTTGCCTTTTTTTTTTTTTAATGTATAGATGTAAACTTTTCTTCTAAGACTGCACTGGCTTCATCTTAGAAGGTCTGGTAGGTTGTGCTATTCTCATTTACTTACAGAAATTTAAAAAAATTTCTTCATTTGTTAACCTTCTTATTTGTTTGTTCAAAAGTGTCTAATTTAGGCTCCATGTATAGCTTTTGAAGTTTTTTTTTATGTTGATTTCTAAACTTACTCTTCTGTGATTTGGTAAGATTTCATGTACTACTTAAGGAATGTGTATTCTCTATATGTTTTATAGAATAAGTTCTGTAGATATCTTTAAACCTTTTCTACTGTGTGGGTCTGTAGAACTGAACTAAGGTCTTCAGGCTTAGGGGTGAGTATATTTACCCATTGGACCATCTTGCTGACCCTGGGAAAGAGACCTGTTTAAATATGAGAGTGAGTTATTAAAGACTCCTAATATTATTGTATTAGAAATGTGAACTTTTAGGTCTTTTAAAGTTTGTCTTAAGAACATACTATACTTGATTGATAAATACTTATAATAGTTACATTTTATATTTTATCTTTTAGTTTTTTTGAGGTAGGATTTCACTCTATAGCCTTGTCTGCCATACCTTGAACTTGGTATGTAGATAGACTAGCCTCATCTCCTCATTGTTGCCACTATACCCAGATATTGTACTTTTTTGATGAATTTCCCTTTCCACTAATTTGTTTTATTTTTATTTGATTGATTTATTCATCTATAGAATTTCTGTTTTGTTCTTTTTCTACTTTTCAGCTCTATTGAATTTTTCTTCCTGTTTTAAATTTTTTCTTCTAAGTTATTGACATTTTTATCCACTATGTAACGTTCTTGTCTTAAATTCTAAATTGATTGACAACTTATTTTATTTATCTGATTATTTAAGTAGTCTATATGGTCATTGATCCCTTTTACTAGGTATTTTTTTGTGATATTTTAGCCATATTTCATTATTTTTGTTTTCTAATATAAAGAAGTCATGTGCGTGTATTTTAGCTGATAGCTGTCTGATATTGGTGTTCCTTTGTTATGGTTTGCATATTTTTTGGAATGAATATAATTTCCATTTTTCCCCTTCTTCACTGTTTTTGTTTTGTTTTACACAAATCTTCCAGTTGAGTTTTCTTTTTTTGTATTCATTTTTAGAGGGGAAGCTGACTTCAGTAAGAACAAAAATGTTTGATAGAAGTTCTAATATTAACTGTAGAATACACTTGTATACTCCTCTTGTTTCCCTATAAAGTTCATCGACAATAGGCTGGATGTTTTAGCTGGTCTTCAGTCTGCATTAGTATCCTGAAGAAGTAGTTTCTAATGCTAAGAAAGTAATACCTCAGCAGCATAATAGATAAACCTGACAGTGGGAGTGAGGACAAGCAGCCAAAAACCCCCAGCTTTCTTCTTTGTGTCTTTCTATGTGGGCTGCCATCAGAAGGTGTGGCTCAAATTTAGAGTGGTTTCTATCATAGTTACTATTCTATTGATGTGAAGAGACACCACGACCAAAGCAACTTTGTGAGTTTTTGTTGTTTTTGTTTGTTCTTTAAAGATAGCATTTAATTTTTTTTTTTTATAGTTTGTTTAACTTGTTTATAGTTTTAGAGGTTAGTCCATTATTATCATGGCAGGGAGTATGGTGGCATGAAGGCAGGTGTTGGAATAGTAGTTGAGAACTATACCTTAATATGCAGGCAGAGAGATTCTAGGCATGGCATGGTTTTTTGAAAATTTAAAACCCATTCCCAGTGACACACTCTAATAAGGACTCAGCTCTTATTCCTAATCCTCTCAAATAGTGCCATTCCCTGGTGACCAAGCCTCAAATATATAAAGACTATTGTAGTAGTAAGTTTCTGGCCTGGATTTTACAGCCTAGCCCTGAGGTTCTGATCTGCTGACCCACATACCCGCATAAACACATAGATGCTTATATGAATTTTATGCTGACTGACCTAAGGCCCAGGCATATAACTTGCTAACTCTTAACTGTTAAACTAACCCATGATTCTTATCTTGTTCAGCTATGCTGTTCAGTACCTTTTTTCAGAGCAGCATTTCAACTTCTTTCTTCTGTGTCTGCTGATGTCACATGGTGTTTGTCTGTGGTGTCTCCATGGTGTCTGTCTGGCATCTCCATGACATCTCTGCTCTGCTCTTCCTGTTCCCAGAGTTTTCTTAGTCTGGTAACCCTGCCTACACTTCCTGTCTGCCTTTGGCCAATCAGAGTTTTTATTAAACCAGTAGGTGGGAAAATTATTTACAATGTACCAGAACATGGTCCCACTACAGTCTGTGGGGGACATTTTTATTCAAACCACCAGTTTCCAACTTCAGATGATCTAGATTTAAGAAGGGTCTTTGCATCTCAAATGACCTGAATGTAGGGTGGATCTTACCTCACATAATCTAATCAATAAAAATAATCTGTTACTGGTGTGCCCAGCTTAGTTAATAAGAGATGTAATAAAAGTAAAATTATTATTGCCACTACATAGTTGCTGGGAATTAAATTTAGGTTCTCTTCAAGAGCAACAAGTATTCTTAACTGCTCAGCCATCTCCTAGATAATTATTCTATTTAGTTTAGATGTCTTTTCTGTATACTTCTGTAACTCCTAATAAGTACTCATCAGTACTTGTCATTGTTCATTTGTTTCCCTAGTCAGTTGTATTACAAATACATATATATTTAGGTCCAGTTTTTAGCATACACCACCATTATCATCATCATAATAGCACTTATTGATTATATATTGCATTTTGTGGTTCAACATTTTAAGTTGTATTATCTTGTTTAATCATAACAGCAAGTCTTTTAGATGACAGTAATGAATATTGTTATTTCCTAAGTGAGTAGAATTAGAGTCAAAATAGTTAAATATTCTTGTAGCTAATAAGAAAAGGCAGTAATAGATGGTGAAATTGTAAAGCAGCCAAAGGCATATACTATATACTGCCAAGCCTGAGGATCTGCGTTCAGTACCCAGGATCCACAGGGTCGAAGGAGGGAACCCAGTCCTGCATGTTTTTGCACATGGATGCTGTGACATATGCCTGCTTCCACACAGACAGGCAGGCAACACACACATACAAATAAATGAATAAAAAAAATGTAGCAAGAACTTTAAAAAGATGTGATAGTATAATTTGAATCCAGAAAAGATGAACTTTTTTCTCTTAGTGTTTATATGTTTAAAAATGAATACACATTTAAGGCATATAAACTAGTAACTGAGACTTAAGAGTTTAGCAAACATTAGTTATTAAGCGAATCAAGTTTTTTATATACCATAGCCTTCTAATAAATATTTGATATTTATAATTAGAAATTATAAGTTAAGCTAGAAATGATCAAATAAAAATCAATGAATATTTTTACTGCTGGAATATAAATGAAAAAGTACTTTTTGTATACCCTTTACTTTTATGTTCATGGTCTACATAAATACTATTTTAACCAGCCATTTTTTTCCTCATTTTTTTATGACTGTCAGATTTATATTATCATTTTTAGTGACTACATGATATACTAGCCCATTTATGTACAATCATAATTTACAGTTAACTTTTAGATATATATTTATTAGCGTTTTGTTATTCTGAAATATTTCATTGAGGCATGGTGGTATATCCACCTGCAATCCTTTAAAAGACTCCATCAAGGGAATGGTAAGTTCAAGGCTAGTCTGGGCAACATAATTTCTAGACCACTCTAAAATATAAAATGAATTTCAGGCAACTAGAGGATCCAGGGGAGACCATCTCAAAAACAAAACAAATCCATCACCACCACCAAAATCAAATCCAGAACACAAAAACACCTGAAAAAATAACCCTTAAAAAATACATGTTTAACATTTTAGTTTTAAATATAAATCTTTGATGAAACTACTATAGAGAATTGTCTGTATCTTTGTTATAATAAGAAAAAATTCTTTTCTCTAAAAAAACCTAGAGGATCTCAAACTATATCTTTGAAGATCATCTGAGGCTTGGGTTTTTGCCTACTACCTATTAGTTGTGATATTTATGACTTCACAGAACCTAAGGATCCTTTACAATGGACAAAATACCTTTTAATTTCAAAACTTTTTTTGTTTTTGAGAAGAAGCATGGGATAACATTTTTAAATTAAAATTTTTTTTTTTAAAGATATGAACTTGTCAAATCGCCCAGGTTTGCCTCCAACATCTAATTTTTCTCCCTCAGCCTCCCAAGTACCTAGTATTATAGACTTGCATTCACTGTATATATACCTGGCTCTAAAACATATTTGTATTAACAAATGAAATAGGACATGACATATATAAGCCACTTGACTCCTTAAAAGCAATGTACAAAATAATAAGGAATAGTCTTACTAATATTTCTGCTAAAGCTGGGTAATATGTCTCTTTTACCCTATTGTAATTTGAAATAATAGATACTGAAAAAGGTTAAATGTAACAAGGAGATTTCGGACCTGCTAAGTTCTACAGTTCAGAACCACCTGCTGTTGCTTATCTGGACCAGGAATCCCAAAGTCCCAAAGAAATACACAGATGCTTATGGCTCAGGCACATTGCTAGCTAGCTCCTTCATCTTAACTCATTTCCATTAATCTGTCTGCCATGTGGCCTGTGTGTTTACCAGTGTTCCTTAGATGTTGCTTCTTTGGGTGTCTGGCTCTAGTCTCTGACTCCACTCTCTTCCTCCTACCTGTCTTTGGCTGCTGTGTTCGCCAAGGGCCAAAACAGTTCATTTGTTTAAAGAATGATATTCACAGCATACAGAAAGACATTCCCACATCAGTTTTTTTTTTGAGTTTTGGGAAAAATAATCTCATCGAATTTAGAGTGTATATTGCATTGTTCTTATTTTGAACTATTTTCTAGTAGAGGAAAAGAAGTAATTGCTATAGCAGTTTGTTTCCTTGAAAGCCATTCTTTTGTCATTGTCTATCTATAATTTATCTTTTAGAATTACAACATGAAAACTTAAAAGAATTAAATGAAAAGAAGGATCACTTAACATCAGAACTCGAAGATATTAAAATGTCATTGCAAAGAAGTATGGTATGATTTAAAAACTAACTAATGTATAGTGTATATCACACAGTCAACAAATTTTTATTGGATTATGACTAAAATGTATAATGACTAAGAGACTCAAATAGAGAAGACACGATCTTACCCTGTAAATGCTTCTAATAAAAGACATTGGATAAAAATACCTAAGTACTAATAGAATGACTCAGGGTAATACATTTTAACAACATTTCTAAGAATGGAGAGAACTGTGTGTGCTAACCTGTCTGAGAAAACTCTGTGGAGGGATCAGAACAATAGAAAATGATAACTTGAAATTTGGTAGTGGGTGGGGTTATTCCAGTCCAGGGAGGGGCAATGGAAAGAAGGATGTTTGGAGGGCAAGAGGATAAACAAATTTATATAAACAGATGACTTAAGCCTTTTAAATATTTTAGGCCTTTGCATTATTCTTATTTTGTGCTTTATTTCACTTAGAACACTCAGAAGGCTTTAGAAGAAGATTTGCAGATAGCCACAAAAACGATTTATCAGCTCACTGAAGAAAAAGAAGCACAAATGGAAGAATTTAACAAAACTAAAGCTGATCAGTCATTTGTAGTTACAGAACTTAAAGCTACTATGTGCACTTTGGAGGAGTTATTGAGAACAGAACAGCAAAGGTGAAACATTTCTTATTTTAAACAAAAATAAGACATAAAAATGATTTACTTTTAGCATTCAATATCATTTAAAGTCAGGCATTTTCTGGAATAGTTCCCATGTAGGCTTTGCATGGGGTCAAACTAAACAAGTTGCTAAGTGTTGTTTCAGTGTTAGGACATATTTATTAATACCATGGGTCAATGGATCTCAGCCTTCCTAATGCTGTGACCTTTTAAACCAGTTCCTCATGTTGTGGTGACCTCTAACCATAATTTATTTTTGTTGCTGCTTCATAACTATAATTTTGCTACTGTTATGAATGTAATAATAGTATTTTTGTAGCTAAAGGGTTTTCAGTGGGATTGTGACTCACAAGTTGAGAACTACTACATGTGAATTAACATCATAGGAATAATGTCCGGGTTAAAGAATTTCTTTTACTGAGGTCTTTAACCTTACTTACAATATATAAACTTAGTAACTTTCTTAGGATAGAGTAAATGTTATTCTATATGAGATAAATTACTTACTTGCTTTTAAAACTAAATAGTATTTTATTTAAAATTAGAATATTAACAACTAGCTCTTTTTCTTCATTTATCAATATTAATATAAAAGTATGCTAAGCCTAGGTAATTATTTTTGTCCTGTTAGTACAATGCTTTAATTAAATTTGGCACAGAAGAGGAGAGGGATGAATTTCTCTCTTAATTTATAACCTGGGTCTAGTTAATTTTTCTTTTCTACTGTATGTAATGAGGAGAAAAATATTAGCTTTTCTAACTACTCTGTTACATATTTCTGATTAACCTGTCAAGGCAATTTTCAGATTTTCAAATTCTAAAGGTAAAATTGTGAATTACCATAGAATAATCTATTCCAGTTACCTTAGTAAATTTTTTTTTATTTACTACTAGTTTTTTTTTTAAAAATTGTATGTATATGGGTGTTTTGCTTTTTTGAATGTTTACGTATGCATGCAGTGTTTACTGGGCCTAGAAAAGGAAAGGGGGCATTGGATCTCCCTGAACTAGAGTTACAGACAATTGTGAGCTCACAGGAGGATACTGGGAATCAAACTTGGGTTCTCTAGAAGAGCAGCCAGTGCTATTAAAATACCGACCCATCTTTCCAGCCCCTAATTTGCTACATTCACTTATTTGTGTGTGTATGCATGTCTGTGTGTGTGTGTGTGTGTGTGTATGTGTGTGCTTGTGTGTGGAGATCAGAGGACAGTTCTTTCCTAGGCATCAAATTTAGGTTGATAGGCTTGATAATAAGCCTATTTATCTGTTGAGTCATCAGTTAGTTTTATGGTTTAAGGAAACAGAAGATCAGAGAAGCCAAAAAACTGACACATGTTCTTTTATTTGTATGTTTTCAAAGAAGTTTTTATAATAAATATGCATACAATTTAATATAAATACAAATCCACTAATGCATAAATTTGATTATTGTCAATAGTTAAGATACCTTTTAAGATTTTTTTTTGTTCGAGACAGGATTTGTCTGTGTACCCTGGCTGGCTATACTGGAACTCTAGACCAAGATGGCCTTGAAGTCACAGAGACCCACCTGCCTCTGTGTCCCAAGTTCTGAGATTAAAGTCATGTGCCACCACTGCCCTACAGCTAATATAAATTATAAACCTTAAACTTTTAGGTAGATATACTTATTGTACAATTAAATATTTATTATAATTATCATTTTAAGCTGTTTTATTCAGATCTATTATAATATATAATAACTGAATAAATCTACGTGCCAGTTTTAATTATTAGATAAATTCTGACTAATAATTTTAACTTTAATATATCTCATAAGATTGGAAAAAAATGAAGATCAACTGAAAGTACTTAACATGGAGCTCCAGAAGAAATCAAATGAACTGGGTAAGATTTAGAGAATAGTGTACTTTGATAACATTGATAACTAATTATAAAAACAAAATGGGGCTTTTTATTAAATTTATTAATCTGCTAAGAAGCAATTAAAAGCACTTACTGCTCTTGCAGAGGACCTAGATTTGTTTTTCCATATGATACTCATAAGAAAAAATACGCTTATAAAATAATATAAAAATTAGGAAAAATTATAATTGAATATAGAATATTTAAATTTTAAGAAGACTTAAATTTATGAAGTTTTTTAATGTCTAGAAACTTGAGATATTTGTATTCTCCTTATTTTAGAACTCAAAGGACTGAATGCTTCTTGGGGAAATGTCTTACATTTCAATTGAAGAAACAGTTTTTGAGGCAGGATCATACTTCATAATTCAAACTGGTTTTGAATTCTTGATCCTTTTGTACTAGACTCATGCATTCTAGGATTGCAGGAATGTACCACTGCCTGGATTTTTTTTTTTTTTTTTTGAGAATCTTGTTATGCAGCGCCATTTGTCCTAGCATTATCTGTGTAGACCGAGCTAGTCTTGAACTTGCCTCTGCCTCTCAAATGCTGTTATTACAAGTATGTAGTGGGATTATGCTGTTCCATTGTAAATAATAGTCTCATCTACTGGTTTAATAAAAATGCTGATTGGCCAAAGGCAGACAGGAAGTGTAGGCGGGTCTACCAGACTAAGAAAACTCTGGGAACAGGAAGAACAGAGCAGAAATGCCAGAGAAGTGAGAAGATGCAGAGGACAACTATGCTCTGAGGATACAGAGCTGTATGGCTGAATAGGATAAGAATCATGGGTTAGTTTAAGAGCAAGAGCTAGCTAGCAATGTGCCAGGGTCATAGTCTGATCAGCATAAAATTAATACAAGCATCTGTGTGTTTCTGTGGGTCTGCAGGACCACAGGCCAGACAGGACAGAAACTTCATACTACACAAGTGTACATCATCACACCGAGTTCATGTCTGAATTTAAAAGCTTTCTTTGCTTAGTGGTATTTATATAAAATATTTTTAGAAAAAAATCTATATTGTCATGTAATATTGTTAATATTCAAGAACTCACACAGACAAAACAGTTCTATAATTTTGTGAATTTATGACTATGTAGTTAGTTTAGATAACTGTCTTTGCTTCATAGTTTTTAGCTTGTACAGACTTTAAATTTTAATTAAACTATTTTTAATTAATATTCCTGAATTGACAAGTATTTGTCTAGATTATTTTTATAATCTTCTATAAACTTTTGTATTATTGGTTGGATTCCTTGTACAATTAAAGTAATTACAATATTACCAAGTATTTGAGATGCTTGGTTAACATTGCATAAGTAGTTCATCTCTTTGGTTGAGGCCCTTTGTAAAAAATATTTTTGTAATCATACATTAATTATATGTAACCAACATGATATTTTTGTACGTCACAAGTTTTGATCATGTTTGTTTTTGCTTATTCCCCTTCCATTCCTGATAATCTTTTGACTCTTCCTAACCAGCTCTGTTTCTAGTTTAATGGTGTGTGTGTGTGTGTGTGTGTAACTCAGTGAGTTTCATTACAGTGTTCACAGGAATGTAGGTGACTGGAGCATGAGTACTTTATCAGTATTTACACCATCAGAGAAAATGCCTATCCTATTCTATCAGGTTTGGTTGAATTTTTGAACCATATTTATGCCTTTCCTCTTGCTATGCCTAATTTTCCACTGTAGATTAATGCCTGATTATTTAACATTGTAATGTTCAAATAATTTTATTTGTAATTTTACTACATAGAATAATTGTTAAAACAGCCAGGCATTGTGGCACAATTAGTAGGAGACTGTAAGAAGTTAAAAATGTAAAAAAGAAAAAAGTAGGAAGGTTGTGATAAAAAGATTTCTAAAATTACTATTGAATTCATAGATGTAAAGATAAGCACTGTAAAGCACTACTTTTCCTGGTAGCAAGGATGTAAAAGCAACAAAATAGGAATTGGAATTAGAGAGGAGATAGGAATAATGCAAGGTCTTGGTGATTGAAGGGGGAAACAGTAGCAAGTGTTTCATAGTATCAGATATGAGCCAGTGCACGAGGAACAAGACTGAGAATGGCATCACAGAGTGCTTACTAACATAATACAAAAAGAGGTTAAAGAAATGTGTATCTAGCAAATGGGGACTTGAAAGAACACGAGAAATTGGTAGCTTGAAAGATCAAAGAGGTCAATCAGTTATCTTTGTTTTTCTATTCACATGGGGTGCTTGGTGTGGGATAGGAGAAAATAAGGATTTCTCTGCATAGAGTTGGTATGTTTTAGAGCAGATAAAGTTATAGAAGTCTGATATTGAAATTCAAAGAACAGTGATCAGAACTAGCTTGAGAGATGATCAGTTCTTTTAAATTTGAAGAGAAGCCAGACAGTAATTCAGGTTGTAATGTGTTGAAAGCCAAGGTTCACACTGATACCATTCCAAATTATTTTATGTAGATACATTGCTTAATTTGCTTCATGAATTTTGGATTCACTTGGCTATTAATTAACCTAGAAACATTACTGTTAGTATTTATTTATTTAGAGTAGTTGTTTTACTTCCTGTAAGCTTCCTTTGTGTGTTTAATCTATCTCTTTATAGGGATGTGTGTGTTTCTGTTTATTTAGCAGCATAATAGTAGTAGTTTCTCCCTAGGCCCTATATCCTATTTAGTCATTGGTTCTTGGCCTGATAATGGTGCTAGATATAGGTTGATTCTTCCTTTCAAATGGCATTATTCTTATTTCTTCTCATTCCTACTTTTTAATCCAGCTATTAATGCATCTTATTTTATTTTAGGTGAGATGACTAAATTTAAAAATAACCAAGAAGTGGAACTTGAAGAATTGAAAAAAATATTGGTAAATATATATTCTTTCTTATATCCAGCAATTACTTTAAAAATAATTTTGAAATTACTGGCTTGTATTTTCAAACTATAAGTATTTTATACTAATTTTTCTGCTAAAATATAAAAAAAATTTAAGGGCTTTTGGGTAAAGCTTTGATCTTGTCTATATCTATTTTTATAGGTTTTAATTAACTACCTTGACCAGAATGTTTATATTGTTTAAACATGTTAAATCACACTTAAAATAAGAGCAACTATGCATATTATGCTATACCATAAAGGTCCAGTGAACAGTGGACATATTTATTTTATCCTAGATCTTACTGAAATTGTTTTCAGTTTTTCTTTTTTCAGTGTGATATTGGTTATAGGGTTGTCAAATACAGGTTTGCTATACTGAGGAATTATTTTTCTATACCTAATTTATTTAGGGATGTAATTATGAATTGATTTTATAAAAGACTTTTTCTGTGTCTATTGGAATGATCATGTAGTTTTTATTTTTGATTTTTATGTGTTATAATACATTTATTGATTTGCATATGTTGAAGAATTCTTGCATTCCTAGAATGAAACCAACTTGATCATGACACATGATCTCCTTAATGTGGTATGAATTTGATTTGCCTATTTTATTGAAGTTTTGAACTTATTAAATACTTTGGTCTGTGGTTTTTGTGGTCATATATATTTATTAAAATTAATCTGGAATATCAGAGGATAGAGCCATCTCTTTTAGCCTTTTATTTTTTTTCAAGACAGAATTTTCTGTGTAACAGTCCTGACTGCCCTGGAACTCACTGTGAAGACCAGGCTAACCTAGAACTCAAAGAGATCTGCTTGCCTCTGCCTCCCATGTGCTGGGACTAACAGCATGTGCCAAAGATTACCAGCATCCCCAATCAGCAGGAAGTAGTCTAAAGACCTATGCTCACGTTTCCAAAAAATGGATGATGGATGTTTGTCTTTGTTTAGAATGTTGGTTACAGTTTTTGTGGATAATGGTCAGGAAAAAGGCTTAAAAAAAAAAAAGATTGGACTCAGAATTCTTGTTTTAAAAAGAAAAGGGAGGAAGTACTATGGGATATTGCTCTTGTTAATTGTCAGTATTTGTAATTGTAAATATTGCTTTAATAAAATTCTGGTTGGAAGTAGAGATGGGGCAAGCAGACTAGGATAATTCTGGGAAGTGGAAGAGCAGAGGGGAGATGACAGTGAGACACAGAGGAAGTGGGATGAGATGCTACACTAAGCAAAAAGGTACCAAGCTATGTGGCTAAGCACAAATAGAAATATGGGTAAACTTAGTATTAGAATTAGCAAGTAATAAGCCTGAGTCATAGACCAATCAGCCTGTAATCAATATAAACCTTTGTGTTATTGTTTGAGACTAAGGGACTGTGAGTCAGGACTTTGGGGGGGTAGGCTGGGTCAGAAACTTCTAACTCCAAGTATCTTTTTTTTGTTGTCTCCTTAGCTGTAATACCATACCAAACTATATAAGGAAATAAACTAAAAATTCATTAAAGCCAATGCAGTTCCATTAGAGACCATGGAATATAAAATTACAGAAGTAATGTAGAGTTAGCTATAAAGCTAAATATAATTAGGGTAACAATAAAAATACATGGAATTAAAGGAACAAGGAAAGGGTGAAAAAAGCTGGATTAAATAAAAGAACAGAAAAAGAAATATAAAAATGGGGAAAAGAAGTATTAAAACCTAATTGCTCAATAAAGAAAAAGTATGATAAAATAGTTGACAAATGAATAAAAAATAAAACAAAAGGGTTTTTGTTGTTGTTGTTTTGTGAGATAGGATTTCACTGTGTAGCAGCCCAGGTTATCCTAGAACTCACTTTGTAGACCAGGCTGGCCTCAAATGAATAGAAATCCACCTGCCTCTGCCTCCTGAGCACTAGGATTAAAGTGCCACCACCACCTAGTAAAACAAAAGTTTTTAAAAACATATCTTATACTTTTATGATGTGGGATGTCTTTCTGTATGCTGTAAGTAACATTGGTTAATAAAATGGCTGTTTTGGCCTATGGGAAAGCAGCTTGGAAGTAGTTGGGAATTCGAAGCAGAGATAAAAGGGGAAGGAGGGTGGAGTCATACACAGAAATGCTTCCAGCTGACACCCAGGAAGCAAAATGTAAAGATACACAGGTAAGCCACGAGCCATGTGCAACACACAAATTAATGAAAATGGGTTAAAATGAAAGAGCTAGCAACAATAAGCGTGAGCCATAAGCCAAACATCTTATATTTAATATAAACGTCTGAGTGATAGTTTAGGGCTAAGTGGCTACAGGACTGCAGGTCTGGACCTTGGGCTGGCTGGGCCAGAAACTTCAGGCTACACCTTTAAATATATGCTTTAAAAAATACTTACAGTATAATAGAAAGGAAGGAAGGAAGAAAAGAGAAGCATAGTGGACAAAACAACAAACACAAAACGCCTAAGGTCTGTTTCGTAGAGATAAATTTCAAGCATCTTCATCTCAGTAATAAAATAAAAACTAAAACAAAATATTCAGTTGGATTTACTCCAGGTCTTCTAATGCTGGAGTCTTCTAGGTAGAATAGTTTGTCAGTTGATGTTGGAGTCTTTTGCCTTTTATAATGTTTAGGTTGCTGCTGAGCCTGGACCTTGCTTAGGTTCAAATGTATTGCCTTCACTTTAGGGATTTTCCTTGTGTATGTATCAAGAACTCCTGCTGGCCAGACTTAGTTTTGCATCTGTGGGTAGGATAGTTTTCAAGTTTTGTACATACTTCAGTAAATACTGTTTAATAAATGGGGTATCTTCTGAGTGTATTGGAGAGTATGGGAAGCAAATAGGTCATGTCCTATATAGATCTAGATACTGTAGGAAGGAGGTGGCTGTAGAAATTTCAGGGTTAGATGAAAGAATAGCATTATCCAAAAAGTAAGTCCGATAACCTCAACTGAGCTTCAGAGTTCTTAGTCCTAATAGTGAACCACTTAGTAGATAGGTGGCTCCCAAAATTCATCCAGCCACTAACTTCAGACTCAAGCTACCAATCTCCACAGCTATCCTCAAGTATAGAATCCACTTTTTACCATGGAAGGTTTGGTTACAGACCACTACTTGATATCCCCCTTCCCCCAGATTTCTTGAACTTCTTAAAATGTCTGAACTTTTAAAAATACTTTTCTCCTTCATGATTGTTGTCTCACATGTAAGAGCTTTGGGCAGGCTATTGCCTGGCTTTTGGAATTGTGATTATGCCTTATTTTTAGACTCCAAGAGTAGCTCTGTCTTAACCAATAATCTAATTCTTAAGATGGTATCCAGGGACAGACAGCCTGGGTGAGATAAGAGGAATGACAAAATGGACCTCTTCTCCATTAGCCATTGTCTTTTCAGATTTAAGGATGGATGTATGTCTTAGCAAGCATTGTGGACTTGTAGTTTGTCTAGGGTCATCTGACTTACCTTTTAGATGAAAGTTTTGTTTTTTCTTTTAGTGCTGAAGCCACATTGCCCATTTCTGTTTGCCACTTAGCCTTTCTGCTTTCTTGTATTTTTTCAGCCATCCTGTCCTCTCCTTTGTGATTTCTAGTGCTCTCTTAATTATCCTCTCCTTGGAATAGAACCTGACTTTTGTTATCCTCACTTTTCTCATTTACCCTCTCCCCAGGCAATTCTAACTCAATGTTTTACCATTTAAAAAAAATCTCAGTTTTTAAATAAACTATTTATTTTGTTTCAGGGCTCTGTCAGTTAAATTTTTTTTTTTGAGACAAGGTTTCTTTATATAATAGCCCTAGGTGTCCTTTGTAGACCAGACTAGCCTCAAATTCACAGAAATCCACCTGTCTCTGTCTCTCTAGTGCTGGGATTAAAGGCGTGCCCCACCACACCTATCTTGATTTTTCTCTGTTTAAGCAAATTTAGCTAAGGAAATACACTACTTCTTTCTATTGGACAGTTTAATTATTTTCAATATGTATATAGTTGGACAGTCATGCTCTTTATTTCTCTACTGTTTTTAAACAGGCAGAAGACCAAAAACTTTTAGATGAGAAGAAACAAGTTGAGAAGCTTGCTGAAGAATTACAAGGAAAAGAACAAGAACTAATTCTCCTTTTGCAAACCAGAGAGGTTTGTTTCTAATATTTTATTAAGAGATTATAGATCTATAAAAATAGATTATGGTGTCACTATTTGCTTTGTGAAGTATTTCTTCACAATTTTTCTTTTAGAAGTATATGCTTCTGTTATATTTAATATGCTAATGATTAATTTAAAATAGGGAACCTTAATATTGTAATATGGGAGAGAAAGGTCAACATTTACAAACAAAAACAAACTTTTGTGTGTTATGATTTATAATTTGTTTCTTGATGTCTTTAGTATTTCTTGTTACATTTAAATTTTTGCCCTTATTAAGCTGGATTCTTATGATACTCTTTATAATGCTTGAAAGCATATTTGTAGATTTGTAAAAGTAGTGACAATTCTTTTATATTAGTAAGAACACTTTAGTTTAGAAGACACTTCTTGACACTAATATATTTTCCTTTACTAATATAAAGGTTTTAGGCCTTGTGTAATGGCATACTCCTTTATTCCTTGCTGTACAAAAAAAATAAGAAACATATCAAGGAAAGGCTAAAATATCAAAGAGAGGAAACACCACAGTCAAATCTCACTCAGCTGTCTTCCAGATTCCTCATCCTCATCCTCATGGCTTCTACTGCCTCATCTGTCTTCCTAGCCTGCCTTAAATACCCTCTTTGCCCAGTTGTTTCACATCCAGGTTAAGATTAAAGATTGTGAGCTACTACTTTGGTATTTGGTAGTTAGCCTTGAACTCACAGAAACACAGAAAGATCTCCTATGTCTCTGGAGTTAGGGGATTAAAGGCCTGACACCACCACTGTCTGCCTGGGAACTTGGAACTCCCTCTGTAAATCAGACTGGCCTCAAACTCAGATCTGCTGGGATTAAGGGCGTAGGTCACCACTCCCTGTCCTAGGATGAAAGGTGTAAATTACCACTCTCTAATCTTCCTGGATTGACTATGGGTAGATCCCTCTGATATTTCAGATTGGTTTTTATTAAATATGAAATGTAACACCACATATCCCCTTTTATTTCAGAAATAAAAAAGGTTATAGATAACATGAAAAATCATATACAATAGGTATAATAATTATATACAATATATACAAACAGTAATTACATGAGTAATGTCCAGTCCATTAACAGTTGACATTTCAAGGGAAATACGCCATTAATTATCCTATTTTGGTAAGTCCAAAGGATAATACTTAATTCACTTTTTATCTAACTCGTATTACTAACTAAAAACTATATTTTGATGTCTCTCAAACGTATACACTTTAACTATGGAGTTTCTTTTCTAAAACTGTCACTAGAAAACTATAACGATCTCATCTTCAACTACCTCAGAGACCCAAGAAAGAAATAATATTGACTAACTAAATTTCATGGGCATGTAAGCCAACTTCCAAAAAATATAAAAAATGAAACAGCTGGCTGCCTGAACACAGTTTTTCTGTATCATTGAAGCAGCCATATTCGGCCTGCAGGCCTAACATGTCTGACAGACTTCTCTGTGAAGCAGGATATTCTCAAAGAGCTTGCTACCTTGTCTTGGCAAGGTTTGGCAATTCTCTTGTGAGTGTGTCTCCTGCATGTCCATTTTGAACATCATACTGTCAGCAGTCAAGCCAAGAGTATTTTCTTGCCTAGTGGCTAACTTTCATCACAAAGAGTGTCAACTCTAAATGGAGTTTCTTTGATGTCCATAATCTTCTCTGAAGTAGATTGGTGCTGCCAGAGAAGTTTCCCATTGTTATAAAAATACTAAGAACCTATGTTATTAAAATATCTTAAATGCCATATTCTCTGGATCTCTGAAGTGTTTGAAGAAGATCTGTTCATCTAAAATATATCTGTTTGATCTTAAAAACATATCTAATATGACTATGTTTGAATGTAATGTTTAGCTACTAACTTTCATTTCTTTATATCCTAATTAGTTGGTAATAAAAACTTTAATGGACTAGCAATTTGTATTACATTGTTAGATGAACTGAATAAGTATAACACCTTGAACAAGCATAGAGATATATGTACAATAACAAAATTAATCTCAATATATACAAAAATCCAATCCAATGTAAAATATTTAAAGCTAGTAAATCCCTTTTAAAAGAAGATTCAATAATCTACCCTTATATCCTATTAGATCTATATCCCCTTTTTCTTACCTTTTTTAAAACAAGAACCCTGAATCTAATCTCTATTGTTTCGCTTTTTAAAAACCATAACCAATAATAATTTTTAACCAATTACCCTAAATAATGATAATCATCCATGACTCATTGAAAGACCAAAAAACCATCCACCCCACCTCTTGGAAATGTGGGCACCATGTTCTTAAATTTTTACTTCCTGTTGTCTGGGGGGCGACGGCACCTTTAGGGGATTCTGGAAAGAAAAGTTTTATTAATTGTTAAGTCCTGAAATAAGTAGCTGTATCATTTGTTGTCCAGTTTCTGCATAACAGGAAAGTACATGGCTTGTTACAAGTCCTGGCTATAGTATTTTGTGAAGCTGGTTCATCTCAGCAAGCTGCCTCGAAATTGCCCTAAGCAGTTTGTAGTCTAACTCTGATCTTTGGTTGGTGTTTGTCAGCCTAGTGGCTTTGTCAAAGTCCATATGAAATCATCATTGTGGGAGCCCATCTTCCTTTTGGATATTTTAAGTTCACAATTAGGCATTTTCATGGATCACTGCAGAAAACTGATAAGAGACTAAAACCCAACACAATGTACAGGAAGCTAAATATATGACTATTTATCCATCATAGAATTAATAACAATAGAATAGTCCCTTATTTTTTGTTATTCTTCTGTCCCATATCAGGTGGCTCTTCTGATACGATACAGAGATTTTGTATTTCCTTTAACAAGTATGCTTGAGTTTAGAGGAGAGAGTCACACTTTAAAGCCAGCTTTAATTATAATTAAACTGGGACTTCAACTTACAAATAAAGATATATAGAGGTTAAGAAAAGAGATTTTACCCTAGAGAGTATACTGGTACCAATAGGTCTGATATTCTCTTGCTTGTAAATTTTTCTGTATAGCCTCCCTTCTGCTTTAGACATCTAGATGTCCAAGGTCTTTTAACTTCTTGAAGATGGGTTTTTCCAGTGTTCTGAAAGACAAAAACAAAACCCTGCCTCAACCCTTTGTTTTTTCTTACAACTTAAAGATTTGTAATATGGGTGGATGAACCATCAATTCTTATTTTCATGAAGTTTCTCTGGTTCAAATAGAATCTTTATTAATTTTGATTGTATTCATAACTTTCCTTTACCCGTGGAAACAAATTCAAACCCCTTCCTTAACATAGCACATATCCTGGCTTCCATTCTGAGGTCAGTACACCTTTGAAGTAAACAGGCTCGTTTAGCTCAGCTGTTTTTTTCTATAGTCCAATGACTTTGAGCAGCTGTTGTTCCTTTCTCGTTAGCATTGAGAAAATGCAAAGTTAATAAAGCATTTTGTAGTCTATTTATTTCTAGGGGTCTTTGTTATTCCTTTCTGTTTATTTAGCATATCCTTTAGAGTTCAGTCTCTATGACTGCTCGCCCTACAGGATTGTGTGGTATTCCTGTAATATGCTTTATATTATAATAAGCAAAAAATTGTTTCATTTTCTAGAGACATATCCTAGAGTATTGTCAGTCTTAATTTGTACAGGTAATCCCACAATGGCCATACCTTCTAATAAATGTGTGATTACAGAATCAGCCTTTTCTGAACTCAAAGCAGTTGACCATTGAAATCCTGAAAACATATCTATTGTATGATGAACATATCTTAATTTCCCAAATTTTGTAAAATGAAATACATCCATCTGCCAGATTTCATTTCTATATATACCTTTAGGATTACTTCCTGCTGGTAATGGAGTTTGGTTATAGAAGGAACAGGTGGGTCATCTTTTACAATTTTTTTGGCTTGTTGCCAAGTGACAGAAATCTTTTTTTAATCCTTTGCTATTGATGTGATGCATTTTATGAAACTGAGCGCTCTTGCACAATTCCTATTAATAATTTACCAATTTCATCATTACTTTGTGCTAAAGTACCTGGCAGACCCGTATGGGATCAAATGTGTGTTATATAGAAGGGATGATTCCTCTTCCTGATTATTTCATGTAACAGAATAAATAATGAAGTTAATTCTGACTCATCATTAATAAAATCAGCTGTTTCAATGTGTAGAACAACTATTTCTGCATACTGAGAGTCAGTGACTGTTAGGAGGTTCAGTAAAATCCACTAATACCATCACAATAGCATATAATTCTGACTTTTGAACAGAATTATAAGGGCTTTTAGCCACTTTACTTATATATTCTTATTTATAACCTGCTTTTCCTGATTTGTTTGCATTGATATAAAAGGTAGGGGCTCCAGAAATTGGTTTATTTTGTACAACTTGAGGAAGAATCCAATTAGTTTCCTTTAGAAATTCAATTCTTTTGCTTTGAGGATATTTGTTGTTAATATCTCCCAAAAATTACTGCAGGCTCTTTGCCAAGGTTCACTTTCTACCCATAATTGGTCAATTTCTTCATTAGTTAAAGGTACAACAATTTCTGCTGGATCCATTCCTGTCAAATGAAAAAGTCTTAATTTTCCTTTAAAAATAAGTTTAGACATCTTTTCCATGTATGTCTCTAATTTCTTACTTGGTTTATGTGGAAGAAATATCCATTCCAATATGACATTTTTTCTTTGCATTAAATTCCTGTAGGAGAATGCTTAGAGGGCAAGATAACTAGAATGCATTTAAGGTTTGGATCTACATAATCCACATGTGCATCCTGTAACTTTTTTTCTACCAAAGCCAATTCTTTCTCAGCTTCAGGTGACAATTCTCTCAGACTGTTTAAGTTCTTATCACCATTTAAGGTTTTGAACAAATTATCCACTTCATCATTTTTAATTCCAATAGTGGGTCGCAAATTGGCAATGTCTCCTAGTAGTCTTTGAAAATCATTAAGTGTCTTTAATCTCTCTTTCCTGATTTGTACCTTTGGGGGTTTGATTTTTTTTTTTTGTTGGCCTATTTTGTAGCCTAAATAATTAATGGAATCCTCTCTTTGTATTTTTTCTGGGGCAATTTGTAATACCCACGCAGGCTTTTTTTTTTTTTCACTTCTTCAAACATTTTTTCTAAGATATTGATATTTGAATTGGCCAACAAGATGTCGTCCATGTAATGATAAATTATAAATTATATAAATTATAAAAAATAAGATTGTGGGAATTTGTTATGTATTTGTTCTACTGGCTTTTGTACAAAATACTGGCACAGAGTGGGGCTATTAAGCATTCCTTGAGATAACCTTCACTCGTATCTCATTACTGGCTGAGAATTATTATAAGTTGGCAGTGTAAAGGCGAATTTTTCTTTGTCTTGTTCTTGTAAAGGTATTGCAAAGAAACAGTTTTTTAAATCAATAATTATAATAGGCCATTCTTTAGGTAACAGAGAAGGCAAAGGAATCCCAGACTGTAGAGAGCCCATTGGCTGGATCACCTTGTTTATTGCCCTTAGGTCTGTTACCATTCTCCACTTTCCAGATTTCTTCTTAATAACAAATACAGGAGAATTCCAAGGGCTGGTTGATTCTTCTATATGCTGAGCATTTAACTGCTCCTGTACCAGCTGCTCTAAGGCCTGCAATTTCTCTTTTGTTAGAGGCCATTGATGAACCCACATAGGCTTCTCTGTTAGCCATTTTAGAGGTAGTACTGTGGGTGTTTTTGAAAGATCAGCAGCTGTTTTGCCTTGTTTCTGTGTACCCTGAATGGTCTGTGACTGTTTTCATAATATCTTCTAATGTTTTTTTCTGGAAACATGTACTAGTTTATGGTTTATTTCTGTGTTTGTAGGAATATTAATCTGTGTGTTTCATTTTTGTAGTAAATCTTATCACCATAAATTCATAACAATGTTAGCCTCATATGGCTTTAATATTCCTCTCTGTCCTTCTGATCCTATACACTCAAGCACCTGGCAGTCTCTTTTACCTGGGATAATGACCCAATTCCCCCAAACTGAACATTTACCTCCTGAAGGGGCCAACTTGGATACCATGACTCTCCTGAAATCTCCCCCTGTATCCAATAAAACTTTAACAATAACATCATTTATTTGTACTTTTAATTTTGGCCTTTCTTCATTGATAAAAGCTTACCAAGATATTTACTTTATAATTTTTCCTAAGTTTTTTACTTTTTCTATAGGTTTTCTATCATTCAGTGGAGTATGTCTTTTACACATCTCTAATTGTTCTGGGAAGGTATTTCCTCCACATTATCAGGGTAAGATTGAACTGACTTTGACATGGGGGCTTTTGAAAGCCCTCTTTGAGCGTTTCCTGAGGGCAGAAAGTTACCTTGTCTATCCCTAGTTGACCTGCACTCATTAGTCCAATGTCTCTCCTTTCCACACTTTCTGCATACTCCAGAAGGGAGGGACGTTCTCTGGGATTATTCCTAACAATAGCACTGTTTCTGGGATTGCCTTGTTTACTGTCCCTTTTTATGTGACCTTGCCTTCCACAATTGTAGCATTTAACATTTTGACTTTTTCTTATACCTCTAGAAATATGCTTTCCTAACCAGTTATTCTCACCGTCATAAGACTCTAGATTGTCTCCCGAATCCAATCCTTTATGGGTACTGACCTTTCTTTTAATGGTCTAAGTATTACATTGTGCATTAGCATTCTCAAAAGCCAGTGAGTGATTCAATTATTATTTGCCTGGCTTCTGAGTACTATTCTATTTACTGCTGCAGTTAATCTGTGCAAAACCTCTGTAAAAGTTTCTTTGGGGCTTGAATTACTTTCGTTAATGATTTATTTTTATTTTCTATTTCTTCAGTCTTATCTCAGGCATTAAAGCTGCCATGTGTCATAAAGCCAGAGTTTGTTCATTGTATAAAAACTGCCTTTCAATGTCAGCATAATCCCCCTCCCCAAGAAGTTGGTCTTGGGAGACTTCTATGCCTTTGGCTCTGCTTCTTTGTTCTATTGTTTTAGTCTCCGCTTTCCACCATGTTTTTTAGTGTTAAAATGGCCCAGCCTATAAAATAGCAGTAACCATATCTAACCAATCATTAGGGGTGATCTGGTTACATGATGATCAGTTTTACAAATGGCGTGTGTATCTTGTATGCTCCAATTGCTTCTTTACTCTCCTTAATTCTAGCATTTTTTCCCCAGAGCCCACTAGCTTCTTTATTATCTTTATCACTGAATTTTTTTAAAGGTTACTGGATATATTAATGTTGGCTGTTTTGGTGTAATTTTAGACAACCTTGTTGAAATTGTTTCTTTATATTCCTCTGTTTGAGTTTGAACATCTTTGTGTTCTCTCTTAACAGGCTTTTCTAAAAATTTTTTCTTGGCATTTACATTAATTGACCTTTAAATGATAAAATAGAAATCAAACAAAAATATTCATAATAAACAATATGATAAACATTATCATAGTCCCATCAATTTTATCTTTTCCTTTCCTGTTTCCAATATCAAATCATCTAGAGAAACATCACAGAAAGACCAAACACCCGTCTTTGCCTTATACAAATTCCTTCCCCCTTTTTAAAAAAAATCTGATTTGCTTAGTTGTCAGTGAACTTAGTTGTCAGTGTGAAGTGGGGCAGCTATCTAGTGTGATAGCAGCCCAAGGAGGGGTCCAGAAAGAGGAAAAAAAAAAAAAAAACCACAACTCATCAGGAGAAAGAGGCCACTGTCTGAAAAACTTACCCAGTTGAATGTGAAACAAAAACATGTGTGACTGTTCGGCCTAAGACTGGAGGCTAACTCAGAACAGAAAGCCTAGGAAACCAGTAATTACTCTTCCAGCCAACTGTTACTCTGGTCGGCCAGTACCTTTTTTTGGTATAGAGGGCAGAATTTGTGTCCCAAAGTTGGACACCAAATGTTGCATGAGTAAAGGAAAAATCAAATCCAGATCTCAGGGAAAGACTGAAATATCAAAGAGGGAAAACACCACAGTCAAATCTCACTCAGCTGTCTTCCAGCTTCCTCAGCTTCGCTCCTCATGGCTTCTACTGCCTCTTCTGTCTTAGCCTGCCTTAAATACACTCTTTGCCCAGTTAAGATTAAGGGTGTGGGCTACTACTATTTGGTAGTTAGTATTGAACTCACAGAAACACAGAAAGGTCTCTATCTCTGGGATTATGGGATTAAAGACCTAGCACCACCACTGCCTGCCTGGGAGCCTGGAACTCCCTCTGTAAACCAAGCTGGTCTCAGACTCAGATCTGCTGGGTCACCACTCCTAGTCATTCCCTGTGCTGTTATTAAAGGTGTAAATCATCACTCTCTGATCCTCTGGATTGACTGTGAGTAGATCTTCTGATATTTCAGGCTGGTTTTTATTAAATATGAAACATACCACCACAATTCCTAGTATTTCATAGGCAGAGGCAGGTAGATCTCTGTGAGTTTGAGACTAGCCTGGTATGAATAGAGAGTTTTAGAATAGCCAGGGATATATGATGAGAGTCTGTTTCAGGAAAACTGTGAATAGCCTCAGAGTCCAGCTCTGAAGACTGTCTTTAGGATTCAGGTCAGGTATTACAGCAAGTAAAGGGGCTTAGGTAGGCTGTCTCTTGATCTGAGGGGAATGGAAAATCCTCATACAAGTGTTGCTCTAGTTATGTCTCTTTATTGTTTTGTCTTAATTCTAATTTTCAACTTCTTGTTCATTTGGCTTAAATACACTTTTTTTCAGGAGGCTTGAATTAATAATAAGAAAAGACAAGATTTACCTCTTATTGATAAAAAGCACATTCTTAGGGTAAGCTATAAGGAGCTGTGCCATTTACCATGGTAGTGCATAGATAGGGACAAAGTGCTTGGCAGTTTCTTGGTCTGTGGCTCCTGGTCTGAGTTATCAGTCTGACATTAACAAGTAAAGAATTGTCATCATATCTTAGGTTGCTTTGTGCTATTAATAAACGTTGGCCTTACAAAAGACCTTTGAGAAAATGTCCTTGTGTATTTTTGTGTGTGTGTGGCGGTTAATCTTATGAGACTTGTAGAAGTGTTTTGTTTAGTTTGAAATTGCTCTAAAGTTATAAATAAGCCAGTTGTCAGTAGCAAGTTTTTGACCAGGGGAGGAATTGTTATTTTTTAGTGTTAGTTTGGGTAAAAGGAGCAAAGCAGGCTAACATTATGTGGCAAGGCTCTTAGTTTCTCTGTCTCTGAATGACTTTGATATAACAAAGTCAGACATTTTGTAATTTTGTCCTTGAGTCTTATTCCTTGAAGGAAATACCTGTGATCTAACCATAGGGACACTTAGTCTCCCAAAATGCCCTTTTAGTAAGCCAAGGATAGAAAACAGACCTCTAAGTGTCTATAGTTCACATAGAACAAGAGATCTAGTAATGAAGCATATCCTAGTATATTTTCTATATTTCAAAGTTGTACAGCTTAAGAGATGTCATCTTCCTGAATATCCACGGTTCTATGTGTGACCAGTAGATGGAATGGAATATATACATCAGATAAACACACAAGCAGTGGGAGAACACCCATAGCAGTTATTAGGGAAGGAGTTTAGTGACACATGAGAGAAATTACAGATACAGGCAACCAGTCTTCATAGTTGTGGTTCTGTAAACCTTGCCTGACAGGATTATCTTTGACAGAGAATTGGTGGGTTGATACACCCGAATTATCAATTGCTAAATGCTGTGTACTTCCATGGCCCTCGACAGAAAACAGACAAATTAACAATAAGCAAAACTAATATAAAATTTTAATTGGAATTAATTACTTGGTAGGTTAAAATTGTTAAAAATTATCTGTAAATATTTTTCTGTCTGAGCTTTATGATATCAGAATAAAATTTACTTGTATTGAATTTATCATTGCTAATTTAAAAAATTAAAATGATTATTACATTATCTACTTAAATTTAAAGTATTTAGCTGGATATAGTATTTGTATCTATAACCCTAGTACTTTGACAGAAGAGATTGATAATGGTAGCTCACACATTAATCCAAGCACACTGGATCTGAGGCAGGAGGATCTCAGTAAGTTCAAGGCTAGCTTGCTTTACAGAGTGAGTTCAGACAGCCAGAGCTATACATAAAAACCCTGTCTCAAAAAATCCAAAAAAATGGTTCAAGGTTAACCTAATTTATATAGTGAGTTTGAAACCAGCCTTCACTAAATGAAGCTCTATCTCAATATTTTTTTTTAGTATCCTGCCCTTTTTCTTCCCAAATGGTTAGAAAAACCTTTTCTTATTTATTTGTTTTGAGACAGGGTCTGATTATGTACCTCTGGATTTCCTGAAACTCACTATGTAGGCCAGAGTGGCTTTTAACTTATAGAGATCTGTCTGCCTCTGCCTGCTAAGTGCTGGAATTGTTCCACCATGCCCAGCGTAATTATATCTTTTATATGAAAAAAAAAACTGGTAGAACATTTGTCATAAATATATACATTTATTTTGCAGAAAGAGGTCCATGATTTGGAAGTACAATTAACTGTCACTAAAATAAGTGATGCACACTATTCAAAACAGGTTGAAGAACTGAAAACTGAGCTTGAAGAAGAAAAGTATGTTCTTTTACATATTTATATACAGTTTAATTCCCAAGCTTTAGGATAAAAATAGTTTACTATTTTTAATAAGTGGATTTAAAATTGAGTTTTATTTCTAATTAAAGATAAAATTGAAAGCCAGGTATGATGATGCATAAATGTAATGTCAGAACTCTGGAGCTGAAGCAAGAAAATTATGAATTAAAAAATTGAGCTTTATAGTGAGATCATGTGTCAGAAATGATATACCTATTTCATTGCTAAAGAAAGTTTATGTCGTTTATATAAAAGAACAAATAAAGTTTAATAATTTCATATCAGTATATAGTTACTATCCCTTGGTGCTTATGAGCTTTGGTTTCAGAGACCACAAAGATACACAAACCTGTAGATAGTCAAGTCCTATATGCAAACAGTAGAGTATTTGCATTTAAGCTATGTATGGCTGTTGCACGAGTTCTATTTAGTATATAATAAAACCTGTAGCCAGATATTGGGGAAAGGCTAGAATATCAGAGAGTCAGGGAAGAAACGACAGCCAGTTCTCACCCAGTGAACTCCTCATGCCAAACAGTGAACTCCTCATGCCAAACAGGGTAGGTCCTGCTTCCATGAGTCCTTGGATTGATTGAACATGCAGGCAAAAGGGCAGAATTTTTGCCTTCTCCTTATATTTCTCCACCCAGAGAAAGAAATCTTACTTCCTCGTTCAACATTCCTATAGGTAGGAGTAAAGCTGGGTACAAACACCATATGGCTCTGTTTGGCTTTGAACTTAATCCAAGTTCTGCCTCCCAAATGCTGGGATCAAAGGAGTGGGTCATCATGTCCTGACCTTTACTTTGGCTCTGTCCTCTGGTATTTCAGACTATTTTTATTAAATATACCACCACACATAGACTCTTAAGAAGGGAAGTTTTAACTCAGCTCTATACTACTTAAAATACTTAAATATAATGTAAATGATATGTAAATGTTTGTTTTACTGTATTCAGGAAATAATGGCAAGAAAGAAGTTTATATATTTAGTCCAGACATATTTCCTGAGTAATTTCAATATCTAGTTAGATAAGTCCATGAATGTGGAATTTCTAGATATAGAGGATCTAACGTTAATTTTGAGGAAACTTTTAGTTTTCCATAAAATTATTTGTGGTTTTATTTTTGATAAATTATTTTACAAGTTTTTGTTGATAAAATTCAGTAATAAATTTATATCTAATATTATCTAAATAAAGTATTCAGTAGAGGGATTTCCACAAGTTTAGTTTGACAATAATTATCACCGAGAAAGAAGTAAATTCTTGTGCCTGTTGGTGGTAAACACTATTTTTCCCTTTTGATTGCTTCTTAGATATAGATAAAAATTGTAAGTAAAGTATTAGGTGTGATAACTCATGCCTGGAATCCCAGCACTTGGGAGGCTATGAGTTTTAGGCCAGCCTGGGTTGCATCATAAGTCCCAGGCCAACCTACAGCCTAGTTGTTTTCTTGTAATTCTATTCTCTCCTTTTGATACTCTTTCAACAGTGTCTTTTTTTTTTTCCTTCAGGAAACCTAGGTAACATTCATTCTATTAAAAATAAAGAATGGAGTGGTCATTTATTTTTCAGTGTTAATTTATGTTATCCTTGGAATATTTGCTCTTTAATCTTTCATCACTTAGGAAAAAAACCTTTTATTTCTCTGTTAAATTTCCAATAATATTAAATAGGAGGAAGCAGTAGTTGCTCCTGATATAATTTGGTGGTACCAGACCCTACACTGCCTTTATTTAATTGGTACTGGCTTCAGCCAATACCAACAATAATTTCTCTTTCAGTATGGAAAATATGAGACCTTGTAAGAATAATTACATTTTAATCACAAATAGTTTATGCTTCAAGGACTATTTTAATCAAAATGTCAGAAATTTGAAATAGACTATTAGAGTAAAACAATTATGTGAAGAAAATGTGCTTATCATATTTTGTGAAAAATGTAGAAGTTAGTGTGCAGGGGATAAACAAAGAATAATGTGTGACATAATGACACGTTAATATAAAAACCATTTAAATATACTTGAACAAATGTAAGGAAGTAGCATAAAACTATAACCTGACCTTTAAGAACTAATAAGAACAATATTATCTTATTTGTATCCTCTCTTTTCTTTCCCTTAAGATTATTTTGAATTAAATCATATATTATTATATTTCATACTTAATTATTTCTATATGATATTTTTTAAAAAATAGAGTTAAGAATGCTGAGTTAACTGCAAGGTGTGGCACGCTTTCCCTGGAGAACAAAAAATTGACACAAGAAGCAAGTGATATGGCTCTAGAACTCAAGAAACACCAAGAAGATGTCATTGTGAGTTGGCAGTGCTCAGTGACTTTGTTTTCTTACCTTCAGAATTAGAGGGACTTTAAAATAGAGGATCTCTGAGTACCCTTTTAGTCTAAAAAGTTGGATTATCTTAGACGGTATTTTGGAGGGAAAGCTGCATACTATTCTTTGACATGGTGATAATGGACAACAGAAAAAAGAGACCACAAATATATGACTACCAATACTATGAAGTTAAATATTATGTAGTTAAACTGATTTTAAGCACTAACAGTTTTTTTTATTTAGTAACATTTTATTAAGTCATAGATTTCTATGGAAGACATAATAGTAATCTTGTCATTTCCCTCCAAAACATATGAATTAATATAAAAAGAGTAAGTGTTCAAATATCTTAAAATAGTATGTCATATATGTTGATAATGGAATAAGCTGTTATTGGAGTTTAGAAGTTCACTTCTGCCTTAATGGAGGAGAAGTTGTCAGTGAACAACATTAATTTTGTTCTTGTTTAGTAGGTAATGATTAATGAAACATCATGAATAAAGGATACAAGTCTTCAAGTAGCACTGGGAAATAAAATTTATTTTATTAGCTGCTATATATTATTAGAATTGTTATTAATTCAAGTCTGTAAAGTAGAACTGTACAACTTATATAGATCACTGTATTAGTTTTCTTTTTATTGCTGTAATAAACCACTATGACTAAAAGCAGCTTGAAGTGGTGGGGGGAGGAGGTTTGTTTGGCTTTCATATCTCAAGCATAGTCCATCATGAAGAGATCAGGGCAGGGACTTAAGGCATAAACCTTGAAGCAGAAACTAAAAAACAGAGGCCATGGAGGAGAACTGATTACTGTCTGTCTTCTCGGGGCTTGTACAGCCTGCTCTTGGATAGAATCCAGGACCATCTACCTAGGGGTGGCACCACTGTCATTGTGCTGAGCCCTCCTATACTTATCATCAGTGAAGAAAAGGGCTCACAAACTTGGCTACAGGTTAATCTTATGGAGGCAGTTTTTTGAGGTTCCTTCATCCCAGATAGACTAACTTGTGACAAGTTGACAATAAATAAAAAAATAAAAAATAAAACTGCATACTCATATTCTTGCTTTTTGTGTAATGAATAAAATTTACTGACAGATGAAAGTTTTAAATGTTAATTTCATTTACATTTTTATTGAAGCAAAATGATTAATGTAATCATTGTTGATTATCTTCTTAGGATAGCAAAAAGCAAGAGGAAATGATGTTGAAACAAATAGAAGATTTGGAAGAAAAAGAAACGCATTTAAGGCAAGAGTAATGAGATCATCTCTGACTCAAAGATTTTAGAATTTCTTTTCTATTGCTTAATACTGTTTAATGTGAAAATATTAGATATAGGTTTAATGTTTTTAAAATCCTGCCTAAAAATGAAAGCATAAGTTTATACTTAAATACTAAAAAATAATTTATATTTATTTAAACAGTAAAATTATATGAAAACTAGAGCATCATAAACCTAATTCTTCAACGTTTAAAAAATTATGCTAACTGTATCTAGAAGATTTAGAATAAAAATTTAAAAATTTTCAAGAGCATCAGCTATCATGTAATACTAAATATGTTTACTTTAAGAATATGTTTGCTAATCATAATCATAATTTTATATTATTTAAATAAAAATTTCAATTCATATTTTAAGCACGTTTCTCACAATAATTTGCATATGTACTCATATTAAGTTTTTATTTTTAGATATTTACATTTTCCAGTTTTTTACTATTATAAATAATACTGAAGTAAACAAGGAGCACATGTATTTTTTCCTTATCTTAAATTTGAGAGAATGTCTCTTAATTTGAATTTATTAATATGATCTTAGAAATAATGATTACAGTGACTTGGTAATCAACTGGTTTCTATTCTTCTAAATTGTGAAATGCAGCCAAGATCATGTTGAAAGCTCTAGTTCCAAAATGTTTAAGATGTTACTTGGTATCATCACTAATTTATCAGTAATTTTAAACAAATAACTTTTCATGATTTGCAGTTATTGCTTTTTGCATAAGCTTTGGATTTTTTTCAAAATTTGTCTAGGAAAGAATTTTTCTTTATAAAATTATCTGGAAATCTCTATAATCTTTTAAGGGCTTTATTATTTACTGTTATTATAAGCATTAAGATAGCAATCCTTTACTCACTTTATTTATAGAATTTCTATAATTTGTTTTCCTTTAATTTGCGTCAATTATTTTAATAGAAGTTTTAGAAATTTCTGTTAACCAGAGACTGAGCTAAGAGCTGTATTAAGGGCACTGGCTGCTCTTCAAGAGGTCTCAAATTCAAAACCCAGCAACCACATAGTGGTTCACAGCCATCTATAATGAGATCTGGTGCCCTCATAATAGCTTTTTTGTTTTTTTTTAAAGTGGCAGCTTAAAAAAAATATTCTATTAACTATGTTTTTCCCTTTCTGCTTTTGTACCATTGTTTTTATAATTAAAATACTTTTGCCTCCCTGAACTCAAATGCTAGTCTCTTTTATTGTTCTTTCAAAATTTGTATACTGATGTTCAGCTTTTCTATTTTTTAAAAAAATATATAAAACATTTCAGTCTTTCAGACTACTTGTAACCACATCTATGAGTTAATGACATTGCATTTTATCTTTTATTTTTTACATGGCATTTTAAAAAATATTTTTATTAGTTCTTGGAGATTTTTGTATATTTTGATTATATTCGCCTTCTTCCCTGAACTACTCTTAGATCCATCCCCATTTCCTTACCTACTGAACTTCATGTCATGTTTTATTTTTCTTTAGACCCATCCAGTCCAATTTGTGATGACCAAATATTCATGTAAGGCTAATCCCTAGAATGTGGCAATCTACCAGAGGTCACACCCTTAAAAAAATTGCTGTCCTTTCACAATGGCTATAAATTGCTAATAGCTCCTAAACTAGAGATGAGATTTTGTGTCTACCTCTCCTTTCTATTCTGGAATTTTGTTCAGCTTGAGCTTGCATAGGTCTCATGCATGCTATTAGAACCACTCTAATTGCATATATACAACTAACTTCCTTGTTATGTCTGGTAAACACTGTTTCCCTGTAGTTATCCACCATCTCTGGCTCTTAGGATCTTTCTACTCCTTCCATCATGCTTGTTGATATCTTATTTAGGATTTTGCACTCTGCAGCCTCTTCTCTATACATTGAGTTATGGGGGTCTCAGTGTTAACTGCCATCTACTACAAAGAAAAGTTTTTCTAATGATGTCGAGAGCTGCATTGAACTGGGTTTAATAATAAATCAATAGTGTTACTCTGCTTCGCAGAGTAATAGAAGAACATAATCTGGGTGCCCATCAACTGAAGAAAGGATAATGGAAATGTGATAGATTTACACAATGGAATATTATTCAGCTGTTAAGAAAAAGGAAAATATGAAATTCATAGGTAAATGAGTGGAGTTGGGAACAATCTTGAGTGAAATTCAACCATACCCAGAAAGACAAATGTAACATGCTTTCTCCCATATGTGGCTGGTAGCTTTGAACCTTTGAATATGTGTGTTTTATTTTGAGTACCTATAGTAGTCAAGAAACTAGTAAGGGGCCATGGATTAGGGGGATTTTCTGGGGGCAGGGAGATAGAATGAAGGGATAAGATAAAGGGGAAGCATGGGACAGAAAGGGTTGCCATAGGATAAGGATGGAAGAACTGGGTAGAGGAGGGGGTAAGAAGAAGGGTAATTAACATTAAAGACCTTTAATAAAATCATATGGAAACCTTGACTGTTGAAGCTTCCTAAATTACATACACATATAGAAAGTGTTTAAATAGAGTTACCCTATAATGAAAGGGACAATGCCATAGTAGACATTTTGGGCTAGGAAAAACTCACTGCCAGGAATGGTGCACTTCTTTTTATGATGCTGGCCAGTGGTATTTCTTAGGACCCCACCCCCCCAAACATAGGCTATTATTATAGGCCTTTGTTTGCTCTCCAGAACTTGATCATAAGATACTTATTTGCTGAGGACACCATATACTTGAATCATAAAACATGAAGAAATAAAGCTGGTAGAAATGGAAGCTTTATCCTTATTGGCTATATTTCCTAGTACTAGGAAGTGCTATGTATACTACAGGAGGTTAAAAGGCATCAACAGTCTTAAACGTCTGTGAGCTCTGTGAGCCTTGGTAATGACTTGACTGGTGTTATATCCTCACTGGCATAATAGTGACATAAATGTTATGAGAGTAACCAACCACATTTTGATTGGATTTAAGGATTTTCCCACAAGATAGAACCCATATCTGGCACCATTAACAAGACCAAGAACCCATATCTTTATAGTTCATAGGTTGTAGGAGAAGGACCTCTGTAAACCAGACTCAACTTGAACTTGTAGTGTTCCTCCTTGTTTCTCCCTCCTGGTTCCTGGGAATTTAGGCATTAACACAATGCCTGACTTGATATGCAGTTTCACTGTTATTTTTAAAATCTTGTGTGTATGCGTGTATTTTAAGTTTCTTTTTAATCCTTTGGTAACTTGGATGATTTCCATATATTGTATGTATGATCTTATTTACATTGAAATTTTCATTTCTTATGTTTGGTCAAAGAATGAGCTTTTGAAAACTTCTATTTTAAATTATTTGGGATCTTTAGAACTAATTGAGCTCTTCATAGAATTGTTTGGAGACTATATGAACTAATGTGAGTAGTTTTGAACTTAATGCTTGATACAGTCGTGCTTAGTAAAATATTAGCTGTTAATTATTTTCCAGATGTAGAAAATCATCTTTTGCCATTCCCATAATGATTGACTCTTCCCTTTTTTGATCAACTTTTTACTTCAATACAGCTGTTACTTACATATCTATTACTGAACCACTGTACTCTTTTTGGTTAAAATATGAAAACAAATTTTTAAGAGAAGCTGTTTTATTTTTTTATATGATTTAAAAAATGTTTAAATTCATTTGCTTAATTTTTGAGTTAGGGTCTTAACTATATTTAGACTCCCAAGTACTGGGATTACAGGTGTGTGCTACAACACTATATTAAGAGCCTCTGTGCATGTATGTATACTATGTGAGTGTGTGGAGGCCAGAGAACAGCCCCAGATGTCATCTTTTATCCTACCCCCCCTTTCTAAAAAGACATGGTATCTTACAAATCTGGAACTCACCAAGTAGGTTAGGCTGGCTAACAAGCAATCCTCAGGGTTCTGCCTGTCTCTCCCTCCTGGGCACATACCCCAACAGTCTTGCCAGGGAAGCACCTTATCTCTTTAGCTTAAAAGATACTAAAATTATCTAAGTAATATAGTCTGAATACCTATTTATAGTATGGGCTTGTGTAAATTATCTATTAACAGTGAACATACTGATTATAAATGTACTTGTTTAAAGAATAAAACTGGAAAGAAAGCTCAGTGGTAAAGGTACTCACTGCTAAGTCACTGCTAAGTCTAATGTTTTGTGTCCAATCCCTGTAATACATGGTGGAAGAAAAAAAAACAACTGACCTTTAGAAGTTGTTCTCTGATTGCTGTACATGTATTATTGAAAATACACACTTTCTCTGTTTCTTTCAATAAGTAAGCAATAAATACATGTGAAAAATTTAAGAATAATTAGATCCTGAATTTGGTTTTTGAAAGGTCAAATCACTGATTATTATTGTCAATGTAATAGTGGTACAAAGGGAAACTACAATTAGAAAAATATCTTAAAGTGCCTGTTGAGTCAATCACCAATATTTTACTCTGTAATATACAAGATTTTAATGAAAATAATTTTAAAAGAGTAATGCATGCATATAATACAAAATTCAAGCACATAGGGGAAGAGTGTCTTTCTTTTGTGTTTTGACTTTCTGCTGTCTAGTTTTCCTCATCCAAAGCATCACTGTTCTTTATGTTTCCAGAGATATTCTGAGTATGTACAATGATATATGTGTATGTAAATATCATTAAAATAAATTGTACTTACGATTTTAATTTATTCACATTAACATCTTATATATGTGTTAGAATGATGAAAAGGTAGAAATGAACTAGTTCTATGTTTTTTTTTAAAAGTAGGAAAATGATGACAAGGATGCATATAATTTAAAGATAAATATGTACAGTAACTTAAATGAGGGAATGGGAAATGTGTCTACTACTGGCCAGTCAAAATGAGAACTCACACCTAAATAATTAATAAGAAATCATTAAAAAATCTTAAATGAAAATATGGTCTTGATTATGATACTGTTCTTTTATTTCCTTTTAGGGATGAATTGGAATCAGTAAGAAAAGAATTCATACAGCAAGGAGAGGAAGTTAAATGCAAACTGGACAAGAGTGAAGAGAATGTATGTTATATTTAACAATAAATTGGATTCAAAAATTTAAACTGTAAAAGCAATACAGACCAATAAAGTGACATGCACTATTGTATAAATTACTAGTGATATACATACTAAGTCATTAACATTTAAAAAATGGGTTAAGGGAGGGTAGAGAGAGATGATTCAGCTATTTAAAGCTCTTGCAGCTCTTGCTAAAGATCACAAGGTTCAATTCATAGCAACCATGTGACTCAACTGACTGGGTAGAGATGGGCAGAGAGAAGAGTAGAGAGATGAAGGTAACAAATATATTTAAGGAAACCCTCAGTAACTTGTATTTAGGAATTTAAGATTAGTGAAGAGCTTTGACTTGAGAATTGTTAATATTTACCTTTTAGAAATCATAAAGACTGTTAGAATAGTTTAAAGATAAGCTGAAAATTTTTGAGGACTTATGATGGAGCAGACACATTCAAGGTTCTTTTTTATGTATTATTTTACTACACTGCAGTTTAAGTATGGAGGAATGGGGAGATGGTTCAGTTGGTAAAATGCTTACCATACAAATAGGAGAACTTGACTTCAGATTTTTAGCACCCACATAAAAGCTGAGTACAGTCTCACAAAGTCAAATCCAGCTGTGGGAAAGTAGAGAGCTCATTTGGTTAGCCAGCCTAATCAAATTGATAAGCTTTAAGTTCAGTGAGCGATGCTATCTCACATGTATGCATGCATGCATGCACACACACACACAGACATATACACAAGAACATAAAAATTTTAAAGTATAATCTATTTTGCTAGTGTAGAAAATATTAGTTTTGATCAAAGGACTGAAGAGATGGCTCAGTATTTAAGAACAAGTAATGGTATTACAGAGGATCCTGGTTCTACAGCACCCATATTGGGAAGCTCACATCTGCATATAACTCTAGTTCCAGGAGATCTGACATTGTCCTCTGAAATTCATGGGTACCTGCATTTATGTGCACAGGCCCACACAGTCAGTCTCTCTCTCTCTCACACACACACACTTAATTAAAAGTAAAGGAAAATTTTTTAAAAAGGAAATATTGGTAAGTAGGCATGGAATTAAATGTATGATGAATATATCAGCTTATTTCTATTTTCTGTGGTTGGACTTTACCATTAAAACATTGTCCAGAAGAAGTTCAAATTATATTTTTAGATAGCTTGTTTGACATCTAGTCGAATTACACTCCTTATTTTCCAGTTCACTACCTTAGTTTAGTTATTTTGTATATGCGTTACCTGAGTTTCAGTTTCTTCATCTCTTAAAATAGAAGTAGTAATACCTTTATTCTTTATATTTTACTTAGTTGTTGCAAGCTTCATCTCAATGCTTTTGTTAGATATATTTAGGACATAAAGTTTCATGTAAAATATTATTTATGCCAGCCAGTGGTGACACACACTTTTAATCCCAGCACTCAAGAGGCAGAGGCAGATGGATCTCTTGAGTTTGAGGCCAGACTGGTCTACAGAGCGAGTTCCAGGACAGCCAGGGCTACATAGATAAATGTTGTCTAAAACGTTTGTGTGTGTTTATATATATATATAAGTATGCATATATATTGTGAAATATTAAATCAAGGCAGTTAACATAACACATAAAGGTATATTCTTTTTTAAAAGGACAATAAGATAAACTTGATGAGCTTATAAGTATTTTTGTATATATATAAAACAAATTTCCTTTCTAAAACACATTAGAAAGTGAAATTCCAATAGTACTTTAAATGTGATTTCATATCATATTTTTTTAGGCTCGAAGCATTGAATATGAAGTTTTAAAGAAAGAAAAGCAAATGAAGACACTAGAAAATAAGGTATTATCAGATTATGAAAAATGTTTTGGAATAAGAACATGTGAAACTATATGACTGAAATTTGAAGGACTGGCCTTTCTTATTCTCTAGAAGGCTTTGTGGAATAATACAGTGTTTTTACTGATATTTCTTTGAGGAGACTTGATTCCCCAATGTTGAATAGGCCATTAGGAACCAAAATTTTATTGAACTTCCTACTTAAGCTTTTTCTTTTTTTTTTTTTTTCAAATTTCATATTCATGAGTAGCTATATTCATTGTGAATAGTCTTAAAATGACAAGATGCTCCTAGAGATATTTCAGCTATTATGCCGATTTCTAAAGAAAAATTCCTGCCCTCTTTATTTGAAGTGGTTTTTATTTACCTGGGTTTCTCTTTCTCTAATCTTCTATACATCTTGACCTGTACTTACCTATTTTCATATAATGAATATTCCTCTGGAAAGTATAGTTCACTCCCTGAAGTTCTGACTTGTAATGATTAATCAATATAATTTGTTTTTTTTATCCAGAAGAAAATAAATATTTCAATTGGTAAATAAAATAGTTGTAGATTTTTAACAAAAAATGTATCCTGAGGTTTAAAGTAACTTTTCTGCCAAAATAAAAATGCTTGATTTTTTTAATAAATAAAAATTTCATGTAATGATAGTTTCATCTGTTACTATTTTTTATTTATTTTTTGAGACAGAGTCTTACAATATAGCCTTGGCTGGCCTGGAGTTCACTATGTAGCAGGCTGGCCTTCAATTTACTGAGATGGGTCTGACTCTGTTAATATTAAAGACACATGTTGCCAAGTCTCGTGCCAGTGTGTCATATCAGTATAAAAATCAGAGAAATGCTTTCCGTTTTTTCTTTAGTTGTTTTTTTCCTAATTTTCTTTTGAAATTGTTTTTAATCAGGCTTGGGACATTTAAAAATTAGATAAACCACTTGTTGCCAGGCATAGTGGTAAATCTCTGTAATCCCAGTTTAGGAGACTAAGATAGTAATACTATACTTTGAAGTAAGCAGTGAGACACTAGTTAAAAAAAAATTCACTTATGCTACATGGTGGTGGTGGCACATACCTTTAATCCCAGCACTTGGAAGGTAGGGGCAGGCTGATCCTGTGAGTTTGAGGCCAGTGTGGTCTTTAGAGCAAGTTCCAGGGAAGCTAGGGCTGTACAGAGAATGCTGTCTCAAAAAAACAAACAAATCACTTATAAACAGAAAGGACAATGCTATCTAAAATTCATTTATATGTAGAATATTAACTAACCATGGCCATGTATCAGTACTGCGAAAAATATTTAACAATATTTGGTGCTAATGAAGGAGACTGAAGTTTTTTTTTTTCTTGTGAGAGTTCTTTTACTCTAATGGGAATTGGAACAATTTACATATCTGATAATTTAAGGCCTCTTAGAAATCTGTGCTGTTTTTATGGTACTTAAGATGTTCCTGGGACTAATACATTTTAATTCAGTTTTGCATGTACTCAGATGAAATAACCCCACCAAGTAAGATATTAAAAAGTACTTAGTTGGTATTTCTGTAAGAATTGGAATTCTGTTGAAGTAGAATATCATATTAATATTTCTCTTTAAAATTTAATAACATTAGAATCTCAGAAATGAGAATAAGAGAATATTGAGTGTCTCACGAATAAAGGAAACTCAGAGCCAGATCTCAGGGAAAGGCTGAGATATCAGAGAAGAAACACCAGAGTCAGATCTCACCCAGCTGTTTGCCAGCTTCCTCAGCCTCGCTCCTCATGGCTTCTACTGCCTTAATGTGTCTCTCTACACCTGCCTTAAATACCCTCTTCACTCAGTTGTTTCACATCCAGGTTAAGATTAAAGGCGTGGTACCACCACTGCCTGCCTGGGAGCCTGGAACTCCTTCTGTAAAGTAAGCTGATTTCAAACTCAGATTTGCTGGGATTAAAGGCATAGATCACCACTCCTGGGATGTTCCCTGTGCTGGGATTAAAGGTGTGAGTTACCACTCTGATCCTCCTAGACTGACTGTGGGTAGATCCTTCTGATATCCCAGACTAATTTTTATTAAATTTGAAACATATCCCCACAAATGAGTAATGAAGAAGACATCATATTTGTATTTTTACAATAACTGAATGACTTTTGAAATCACAAGTGAGCCTTATGTTATAGCGTGCAATATTTTTTAGTATGAAATTGCTTATTTTGATCAGAATATTGAATAAAATTATGTAATTTTAAAAATAATTTTACAGTGTAATAATTTAAGGAGACAAGCTGAAAATAAAAGCAAGTATATTGAAGAGCTTCAACAGGAGGTAGGTTTTCTTAATAATACAAATATACTTAAAATTATCTCAGTATTTACACTATATTTTCAGAAAGCAATGCTTTTGTTTCTATCGATTTAGGTGTAAGTCATGTTATTGTAAGTCTTAGTCACCTTAGTATTAACCATAATTTACTTTCCATAGAATAAGACCTTGAAAAAAAAGAGTTCAGCAGAAAATAAACAGCTAAATGCATATGAAATAAAGGTATGTGATATTTTTAATTTTGTGTTTTTAAATACTAGTGGATATGCAAGGGTTTAGAAATACTATATTGTTTACTTATAATTCAATGCTTACCTTCAGATACTGTTATATTTTTGAATTGAAGAGATTAATTCTTGTAGATGTGATAGAATGCCCATTGTGATTTAGCTGGGTCAGAATCTAGTGAACAACTTAAAAATATATGTGTACATGTGTTACAATATAGTAGTTTCTTGGTCTTGGGCAGCCAGAGGCCCAGACCCACAGACCTGTAGCCCCAGACCCCTTAGCTGTCCGCTGCTCAGGCCCCAGAAATGACTCAGACGCTTATATTAAGTTCATGCTGTTTGGCCTATGGTTTGGGCACATTGCCAGCTAGCTCTTACACCTTAACTCAACCCATTTTTATTAATCTGTCTGCCACGTGGCCCGTGGCTCACCTGTGTTTCTTACATGTTGATCCTTTGGGCTTCAGGCTTGGTCTGTCTCTGCCCTGCTCCTCCTACCTATTTTGATTCTTCCTCTTATTTTTTTTATGGTGCCTGTCATGGGCCAAAACAGCTCCTTTATTTAAAGATTGAGATTCACAGCATACAGAAAGACATTCCCACATCATACATGCTCTATGTACATGTATATATGTATGTATGTATGTATGTATGTATGTATGTATGTATGTATGTATATTCCCTACAAAGGTTAAAACATATAAGCAAAAGACCAATAAGACAAAAGTGTCAAAACAAAGCAGAATGTGATAAAAAGCTTACAAAATCATTATGTGTTCATTTTGTACTGTCTAACTACTTGTAGGCAGGGGCTGGTCAGGAATGTATTAATAAACCCAGTGGAGAAAATTAACTTTTTTCTTTTATCAGTGAGTATCATTTGATGATAATTTCTTGGTTATGGGTGGAAACCTGTGTCCACTTCTCCCTCTTAGTGCTGGGACCCTGTCTGGCTTCAACACGTGTAGGCCTGTGTGTCTGTTCCCACAGTCTTTGTGAGTTCATATTTTCATTATTCCCACTGTGACTGGGAATAATAACTGTGACTTGTTAACTTTCTCCATCACCTCTGACTCATAATCTTGCCTTCTCTTCCTCATAGATTCCCGAGTCTTATTGGGGAGGGTTTTGATGAAGACATCTCATTTAAGACTGAGTACTCCAGAATTTCTCACTACATACTCACAGTTGTGGTTCTCTGTGTTAGTTCTCATCTATTGCTAGAAGCTTCTTCTCTGATGAGACCCGAGCAAGGCATTGATCTAGCAGAATGTCATTAGGAGTAATTTATTGTTCTGTTCCTTTAACAGAATAATAGCATTAGGTTTTCCCTTAGACCTAGGTCTCAGGTTCTTGGCTTTTTTTTTTTTTTTTTTTTTTTTTTTTTTTTTTTTTAGCAGAGTCAGATGTGGATTCTTGCCCCTGCAGTTGGTCTTAAGTCTAGTCAGTAACTGGCTGGTTACTTCTTTCTATAACATATGTGCCACCATTGGCACCAGTATATCTTGCAAGTAGGCTATTGTAAAATATGGCTATCTTTTTTTACAAAGGGTTTGAGACCTATCAACTTTGTAAAAGCCTATGATGTCAGGACCAAATTTTATCATATTTCTCTTTAGGCAATCATTGATACTTAGTAAGTATTCAGTAAGTATTTTTGAATCTTTAATGTAGAGCAGTAGTTATCAACATATTAAATAAATACTTAGATGAAAGAAAGAATTTTATATCTTAAAGTAGTACTTAAAACAAGAAATGTAAATGCTGTCATTAAAAATAAAGGCAAATAAGAATTATAAGCTTCTTAAAATTATATAGAAAATGGTCAGTAGATACATTCTGTAATTATGAACCTGAATTCCTTGAAATATAAATTACCAAAAATATTCATAGCAGTATTACTTACAATTGCCCTAAATGGAAGACAATACAGATATTCATTAGTAGCAAGAAAATCATTTAAGAAATTATCCTAAGACAACCTAAAAGTTGGACTTTGAAATGAAAAGCATAATATAATTTAGAAAATTTATATAGTCCTGATAATATTTTTAAATAAATAGATTATTAGTAAAATTAAAGCTGTATAGGTAGAAGTAATCTATTTCAGAGATCATAGAAAATTTTTTTGAAAAGAGAATAGTACTTCACAGGCCTGTAGAACCAAGTGATTTGAAATATGTAATTAGAGTCTCTTGAGGAAAAGAGGAAAAAAAATGGCAAAATGAAATTATTTGAAAAAACTTATTAAAATTTTCTTATATTTTAAAATTTATGCTTTGACAATTTTGTATATGCTTATAATACATTCTGATTGCATACTCATTCCCCCACTTCTTGCCCTATGCCCTTTCCAACCCACTAATTAGCCCTTCATCCATTTCCTTTCATATCTTTTTGTTTGTTTTTTTTTGCTATGTGACCCACTGAGTTTAACCAGGGTATATGAATACGAGTAGGAAAATATCCACTGGAGCATATCTAACTTGCCAGTGGCTAGCTACGTTACAAAGCTTTTTGGTTTTATATTATGTTTATGTGTGTGTGTTTTTTTTTTAAAGATTTGGCTCTAAGCAAGTCCCAAACAGAATAAATAGAATGAAAACTATATCTAGGCAGGTATATATTAGTCAAAGTGCTAAATCAAGGATAAAGAGGAGCTTGAAATCCCAGAAGAAGGTTTCACTATAGAACTGTAACACAGATGATAATGACTGATCTTATATAAGGCCCATGGACACACCACAGCAAATAAATAGCATATGTAAAATGCTGCAAGAAATAAGCTGTCATCATAGGCTTTTGTACACAGGAAAAAACATTAAGGGCTATGCTACAGGAAATATTTAAAGAATCTCTTGAGGCTGAAGTAGATGGCATTGAACAGAAATGCAAGTTAGTCAGAAGAATGAAAAGCATCAGAAATGGTAAATATTAAATATACATTAATGTAATAGGTTCTATATTTTACTTTTTGCCTTTAATTTTAAAAGATATATATATATCTCCTTAAAATTTTATAAAATTTTGCATTGTGATGTTTATAAGGTCTGTAACATATAGTACCCAAAGCTTAAGGAACACTGTGGAAGATGGGGCAGAAAGATTTTAAGAACCAGAGGTTTAGGAAATTTGCTGTGAGATTGTGTCTTCTAGTAACATCAGAATATACATACATAAAGTTGTGAGCTGAACAGAGATGACACAAGTGAGCATGCCAAATTGGATAGGGAAAAGCCTATGAGGCTTCAACCCTACACAAAAAATATAGTCAACTGAGGGAAGCTGGGAGTTGAGAGAGGCAGTCTTCCCTACAGTAGTGCCCACTAATTGGTGTCTAGTGCCAAATGGGGTTAGCCCTAAAAATATACATTATTATACAGATTGAACAGGTTATATTTAGAAATATATGTGTATATACATATAGAAACACATATGGATGCATTGACAGTGGACAAAGGGATCATGAATTTGAAAGAGATTGGGGAAGTATATGGGAGGGTTTGGAGGAAAGGGAAGGGAAAACTGTTGTAATTATGTCAAAACATTTTAAAAATATTAGGCATTATAGAGATTATAAAGTTTGTAGTATCTAAATAGCATAAAGGATGAGGAAGCAAATGTAACTATTTTGCTGCAGCATATATTAGTATGAAGTAGTACATACTAATTTCTGTGTGTACATGTAAGTGTGCACATATGCCTGCAAGTCTATATGTGTGGAGGCCAGAGGACAATTCAAGTGTTTTATAAACATATATCTTCAGATTAAGTATATTCTACAGTTTTTAAGTGAAATAGTCTATTAAGAAGATTGTTGATCATAGTGTTGGAAGACCATATTATTGTGTGGTTTTTATGTTTTTTATTTTTTGTCTTTTTGTGTTTCTTTACTTGTGAAGCTTTTTGTTATATAAGATGGAACTTGCTATTTACATTTGGTATATATTTTATGTACCTATACATGGTAGAAAATTAAAGTTACTTTATTCATCTCTAATAACATATCTTGCTTTAGAACACAATTTCTAGTCATCTTTTAATATATTTTTTGATACTACAAGCTCTTGATGAGTACATGAAGCAGACAGAAGTCTTATTCTACTATTAAAGATTCATTTACTTTTAAAGTTTTAAAAAATCGTGTGTGTGTGTGTGTGTATGTATATGTGTGTGTGAGTGTGTGTGTGTGCGTGATGTGCATAGATAATGTGGCACAGCACACATGTCAGAGAAAATTTTGTGGAGTTGGTTCTCTCCTTTCACTTTTATGCGGGTTCTGGGGATTAAACTCAAGTTACTATGCTTGCACAGTAAGTTCCTTTACCCACTGAGCCATTTCTAGGGGCTCTGCTGTTGGTAATTTAAACTGTTAAATGCTTAGGAAGATAATGACAATATCTGATAGTAAGGCTGAACATAACATGCCCATGATCCAGCCATTTCTAGAATGTATCAGGAAATTATTACTCATTTGTACCTCAAGATGTTCATAAGAATGTAGAATTAGTTAAGGATCTAAGAATAATTAAATACATAAACTATTTGTTGTATATTTATGTAATAGAATACTTACCAAAAAATGTCAAACTATATACACATAATTATTCATTACAGGCTGAAGCAGAGTACAGTATGATTTACATAGCAAGTTGCCAGGACAGCCAAAACTATATAGAGAGACATTGTCTAAATAACAAAAAAGAAGCTTAAAAAAAGTAAAAGAAACTCATTAAAAATTAAATATGTGTAATAGCTTGGAAACAAAGACATCAGGGCAAGAACCCATAATAGAAATGCCCCTACCACCTTTGGTTTTGATACAGCCACATGTGTTGATAGATGTGCTTGTGGATATTGGTGGAAAGGAACCTTTGATTGGATATAGACTCACAACAGATACCAAAGAACTGTTATAAGACTCACCTGAGTTCTGCCAATGATGAAAGATCTGATTTTCCTAGGTGTTTTGTTTTCTTTTCTGATTTCATGAAAAAAAGTTGTACCATGCCAGGTTGGGTAGTACATGCCTTTAAGCCCAGAACTCAGGTAGCAGAGGCAGGCAGACCTCTGTGAGTTCGAGGCCAGCCTGGTCTACAGAGTGAGTTCCAGGAGAAACCTTGTCTCAAAAAAAAAGAAAGAAAAGTTGTACCTTAGCTGATCCTTAACCAAATGAAATGTCTTCATTTAGATCCATGTGTATAGGCACTGCAAGGTTTGCTCTGCAAACTCTAAGTTACTTTCAAATGAATGTATTGTTGCTTATGAGATCCTTTCTGGTGGGTTAGCCATAGTGAATTTTCCTCTATGAGCCGTGATTGCTTCCTGCAGCCTCTCCTAACCACCTCATGGAACATGGTAGACCATTTTTTTTTTTTCAAGTGCCTTAGTATTTGTAAGTTCATGTATATAGTATGTTTACATGTTTCACTTTGAAAGATAGTCTGAAAGCTACTCAAAGTTGGAGTTAAAGTCTAATTCAAGCTGATAAAGTTTGATAGAACATATCAATGGAAGCTTGTTCAAAAAATTTAAATGGAGCATAACTTGTAATTTTTAAGTAAAATGTTTTGAAACAAAAAAATATGTGACTATTGTTATTATGTTGCTTGGCAAGACCAAGTTCATATCGAGATGGACTATGAAAGATAAACACATCTCACTCAGTATATGAAAAATGTAAGAAAATTATTCAGCCATAATTTCCACAAATCTTTTAGGATTTACAAAACTATAAATTAGTATGGAATATTTTTGGGTAATCTATGGAATTTATTAAAGTTAATGTTACTTTTTTTACTTGCAGGTCAACAAATTAGAGTTGGAACTAGAAAGTGCCAAACAAAAATTTCAAGAAATGACTGGCAACTATCAGAAACAAATTGAGGTCAAAAAGATATCAGAAGAAAAACTTTTGGGAGAGGTAGACAAACCTAAATGTGTTAAGAACTTACTGTGATAAAAATTTTTATTGATTAGCTTTAAAAATAAGTACTTATGCTGGGTTCATAGCACATGCCTTTAAATCCCAACATTCTAGGAGGCAGAGGCAGGCAGAAGATCTCCGAGTTCCAAGCCAGCCTGGTCTACAAAGTGGGTTTCAGGACAGCCAGAGCTACACAGAGAAACCTTGTCTTGTAAAACAAGCAAACAAACAAAAAAATTATTAAAGTATTTACAATACAGTCCTTTTTGAAACACACTAAAATAAACCAAACAAGCGGTAGCCTTTAAAACTCATTTTGTTTCTAATTTTCTGCTGTTTCAGTTTTATATTTTATGTAAGCAGAATATATGTTTTTTTAAAAAGGAAAGTTGAATTTTTTAAATTTGTATAAAGTCTAGCACCAGTATGTAAAAAGAAACACTTTTTTTTTGATAGGTTGAGAAAGCCAAAGCAACAGTTGATGAAGCAGTGAAGTCACAGAAAGAAATTGATTTACGTTGTCAACATAAAATAGCCGAAATGGTAGCACTTATGGAAAAACATAAGGTAATTTAATATTATTATTATTACTTAGACTGCCTCCTACTTGCAAATAAGAGTGTAAGCTCTTAGCCATTGATCTAGCATTATGCTTGTCTGCTGCCATGCACCCTGCTTTGATGGAATAGAAATCTGTAATTGTAAGCTCCCAATAAACTTTTTTCTATAAAATAGTGTTTCTTAGAGTATATTTCTATTAAAACGATGAACTCAAGGTAGTTTTTTGATTTATCAAAAAAGTTTATTTTCTTTACAATAGCAATTTATTATAGCTTAACTACTATTGATCCCCTATTTCTCTTAAGTACAGATTTTAACCATTCAAAGTTGAGCTGAAGTGCTACTTCCTCCAGTAAATATCTTGTTATCATTTGTAGTAAATGGAAGTAGGCATGCTTTCTGAGTTCTTCTAGTAGTCTCATAGCACTTACCATCTCTTATTAATTACATACCCAGGATATTTCTCCCTAATTCATGTATTCTCTACATGTATCTAACATTTACCATGTTGAACAAATTCTTAACAAAGGAATAAATAGATGAAAGATTCATATTTTTGATTGTGAGCCTACCTTTTAATGGCTGATCCGTCTTTCTACTCTGGGGAGAGACAGTATTTATTGTGAGTACCCTTTATTTTTCTATTGTTTGAGTAATTTTTCTTTTAGGTAAACTTCATTTTCCTTCAGATTTGGAGAGGAAGTAGTTTGTCCTTACCTATTAATTCTTAAAATTGGAGCCAGAATCTAACATTACTATGAAGTAATTTATCAATAAGAATTTGAATGTAGAGTTTAAATAATATTATAAACTAATAGATGTAAATTCAGAATGCTTTAATATAGTGCCGTTTATAATCCATATTGAAAAGTTGTATTGCCTTTGTCGAGGGAGAGTCTCTTTAAACTGATAGGCAAGTTCTTTGACCTGACTTGAATAGTCTTTGATAGCTTTTTTGTTGTTGTTATGACAAAAATTTCAAGGGTTGTGTTTCCTGTCTTAGATTTGGAGTCAGTCAGTTTTCTAAGACATCTTGTTATTATATTCATATTGGACAAGACTCTCACTTTGTAACTCAAGTTGGTCTTGAACTTGTGATATTCAAGCCCTAGCTTCTTGAGTGGTAGGTTTATGGACATGTTGAGCTTATCTAACTCAGCTATATTTCTTAAGTTATGAAATTAATGTTTCCAATTAAAATAACTATCTTGTTTTTGTGTTGGAGTGTGTCCAAAACTTGTCTATGTTTCATTGTTCAGATTGTTAGGATATAATTATGAAAAATAAAACTACATACCCAAATTTATCATGATAGTTTTCTTCAAATATTTAATATGTAATGTGCCAATCTTATAAATGATCTATTCCATTTTAACATGCCTAAAGTGCTTTCTTTGTTTAATACAGCACCAATACGATAAGATTGTTGAAGAAAGAGACTCAGAATTAGGACTTTATAAAAGCAAAGAACAAGAACAGTCATTGGTGAAGGCTGCTTTGGTAAGACAGAACAAATAGCAATAAAAGCCAACTCTACAGTATCTAGGAAAAGGAATACTATTAAGTAGAGCCATGATATTTGATATGTAGAATCACAGTCTTAGACTTTAAGATTTTACCTATTTTCTAGTAGAATACTTTTTCAATTTCATTTATGTTATAGTATAAAGTGTCTTTTCAACAGAAGGATTTAAAAGTTAGTTAAATTTAAATTTTTGATGGTTGGACAGGGCTGTAGGGTAGAATAAGAGACTATGAGTGTATGTATGTATGTGCATTTGTTATCTGATACATATGCTATTTTAGTTCTTTAGAAAAACTATGAAAAACTTTATTGACATTGAGTCTAGTAGTGTTCCATGTACAATCCTCCCACCCCCGAGACAGGGTTCTCTGTGTAGCTCTGGCTGTCCTGAAACTCTGTAGACCAGCTTGGCCTCAAACTCAGAGATCTGTCTGCCTCTGCTTCCTGAGAGCTGAGATAAAAGGCATGTGTCACCCCCCCACCCCACTAAATGTATGATTTTAAAAAGGATACTTTCTGAGTTAATTTTTTTTCTAGAGCTGAATTTATTTGAAGCACTAGATTACTTACACATTTCATCTTTTTTTTTTTTTCCTTTAGGAGACTGAACTATCTAATATCAGAAACGAACTTGTGTCCATTAAGAGGCAACTTGAAATAGAAAAGGAAGAAAAAGTAAGTTTTGTGACATTATATGTAAGATAATTGTAGGATTTTGGTACAGTGTTTTATAAATGCCATATCATAAAAAAATTTGACAAATTTGGGTAATTATTAGTAAGAAAATACTGTTGTTCTCTACTTTTCCCGGCAAGCATCTGACACATTCCATTTAACAAAATGAAACATACAACATATATATAATGTACTTTCAAGAATAGAAATGTTTTCAAATATTCTATATTTAAGAAATATTATCTAGAGGCTGAAGAGATGATTCTCAAGTTAAGAGTATGTACTCATTCTTGCAAAGAATTTAAGTTCAGTTAGCCACACCCACAACAGGCAGCTCACAGTTGCTTATAAGTACAGCTCTATAGGGAAAATTAATGTCTCTAGTCTCTATGGTCACCTACACTCTAGTGCACATACCCAATTTTGATAGATATGCATAATTAAAAATAATTCTTTAAAAAGGAAACACTATATGTAGAGGCCCTAGGTCAGTTTTCATTCAGGTTCCCTAGCTTTCGGTCCAGAGTCTGTGAGCTGCTATGAGCTCAAGTTAGTTGTTTCTGTGGGTTTGGCTATCGATCTTTGTACATATGCATGACAGTTGTGTAGCTTGGTCTATTTGTAGGATTCCTATCAGTAGTATTAGAGCCTGTCCCTAGTGCTTGAGATAGCTTTTGGAAACCTGTTCCTCATACTGGGTTGCCTTGCTCAGCCTTAATACAAAGGGAGGAGCTGTTCTACTTTAACTTGATATGCCATGCTTTGTTGACACTCATGGGAAGTCTGCCCTTTTTGAACAGAAGCAGAGGAGGAGTGGATTTGGGAGGGGAGGACAGAGGAGAAGTGGGGGAGGGAGTGTGAAGGGAGGAGGAAGGAGAAACTGAGATCGGTAAAATAAATGATAAAATTTAATTTAAAAAAGAAAAGAAAAAGACGGGAGACATACAAGGAAATACTATTTCATACTAAATGCTATATATTTAATGAGTTTTGAAGAAGCTTTTTAAAGTTACCGAGAAACATCTTACATTTTTATGATATTTAATAGTTTGGTAGATGCCATGACTCACATTTAAAATACCAAATTTCCTTTCTTAAACTTCATATATGGCAGGTACTCTGCTGAGCATTGATATCTAGCTTAATAATTATTAACATGTACAATATTTACTGTCTTTTTTGGTAATTGTTAGGTTATTCAAGATTACATAAGAAATAATAGCTAGAATTCAAGTCTAGTTATATTTTATATGATTTGAAAACCTGTTCTATTAACTCAGCAACAGCCTGGTAAAGTATAGTTTCAACTTGAAGTCTCAGTGAGTTTGTTAACTTTGTTTCATACTTAAGTCCTTTGTCATTTTTATTCTATGGAAAATTTCACACAAATGTCAGTTTATTATATTTTAGTATTCTCATACACACATTTATTTTATTATATCACAAGGTTTTAAGGCTAGATTATGCCTTATCTCTGTTTTCTTGAAATTTGTGTATTTCTAATAAATATTTAAATAGGTAAGTGAATTGATTTCATTTCATTTATAACAACATTGATATTTTTATCCTATAGTTTTAATAGAAAAATTATTCTGTCTTTACTTTTTGTTTTCTTTATTAAACCTGAGCTGCCTTAAAGTGTATTCTATTTTGTTTTGAGATGCTGGGGAATTGAATCAGTTTTTCTTCTTTAATAAACACAAATCAAACCTCATTGTACTGAAGTTTTAAACACACATTACATACTGTTTATTAGTTTTATCTATTTCCATAATTTCATTAGTGGCCCACTATTTCTCCTACAGTCTACATGTATTTATGTAGTTTTTCTTGCTATTAAAATTTTTAGTTTTACTGTATTTTCATGATGGGATACAAAAAGTCATTTCAGTTTTTATTTTTTTTTTGAAGTAGTTGATTTGTAGCCTAGATTGTGATCCATTTTAGGAAGGTTCAGTAGGCTCCTGAGGAATGCATGTTCTGTATTTGTTGGTTGGAATATTTTCTATCAGCTACGTCTATTTAATATAATGTCCTGGAACTTGCTGTGTAAACCAAGCTGGTTTTGAACTCATAGAGATCTGTCTGATTCTGCCTCTCCCTAGTGTTGGTATTTAGGCCATGTATCACCACTGCCTGGTTTATATGCCAGTTTTAAAGGGTAGCTTTGTTGGATATAGTGATGTTGGATTGGACTGTTTGCAAGTGGATATTGGATTGATGTCTGAAGTTTATCAAAGCTACCTTTATTGTGGTAGTTTTCTTCTTTCTGTATGAGCTGCCCTGTGAGCCACACTTAACTTTGTAGTCTGCTCCCAGGCTGCGTCTGTAATTGAGGTTTCCTGACTGGTGGTTATTCCCTGATTTCAGGTCCCTGACGTAGCTAGGTTTTTAATTGTAGACTTTTCTCAAGATCAGATCTGGTCACTGCCCTATGAATCATGTAGGTGACAAAATGAGTTTTCTCTCTCTGTAAACCAGCTCACATAGAGATAATCTCTTAAGTTATTATCTTACTCAGATCTTCTAATTTTTTTATTATCTTGATGTGAATAGAGAGTTTCAAGATCTTCAGTTCAGCTTTTCTTACTCTATGGCCAGAACTGATGCAGAGAATATGACAGTTTATTCAAAGTGTATACTTAGGATTTAAAGAATTGATTAGAGTTGAGGTTTATGGTCACTTGTGCTCCTGAAATAGATTCTGTTCCATTCTCTTAATCTCCCAACTCTGGTATACATTCATTCTTAACTAGTAAGAAAGTTTCAGCTCTAAGAATTTGCAATAGCTAAGAGTTCTGTGTTTGATTACCCTAAAGTCTGAAAGTTTTATCCTCAGTGCACAAATAGTAGGTTAGATACAACATGTATTTGTGATATTATTTCAGATATTGCAAAATGCTTCCATAAGACGACTTTCCTTTGTAAGTTGATGTGTAAAATTTGGACACAGGGCTATTCTTTTCTACTTTGTTATCTCTAGTTAGTCATATTTTAGGCACCTTTTATTTATCATATTATATAGGACCTTATTAATCACTTTGATACTAAGTGAGCCATGATCAGTAAACCAGAACTAGTGATATATTTCTGTATATGAACTGGTTCATACCTTTGAAACACATTTTATCAGCTGATGGTACTAAGGGTTCATGCCAGAAAAATTCATAGTTGTTGTGACTGTAGCTGTGAGAGTAATTTCTCTTTACTCTAGGAGCTATGGTGTTCCTAGAGTAGATAAAATATTGCTAGTTTAACAAATATGTTTTGTCCCGGAGTACAATATTCTAGATCTTTAGGATAAACCCCAGTTGTCCGTATAACTGAAGGCTAACCACTGATAGATGATACATAATTATCATGTTATTAAAATCAGTTTACTGTTAATTCTATCATTATTATTGCCCCTAACTAAAAGAACTCACTGCAGTATTGTGGGAGAGATAGTCTGGTGTATACAAGGTGAATGATTCAGTTTATATAAATATTGGCATAGGTATCATGAGCAGGCAAAACAAGCTTGACTGTTTGAAGTTCTGTGCACTAGGAGAATTTAGCTTCTCTGAGACCTTTATGTTTCCTGGAGGCTATTACTAGTCTGTTTTGTATATAATTGTCATATTAAAAATGTTCTATATGTTTTAGTTATAATTTTCATTGCTAAAAGACCATGGCCATAAGCAAGGGTTTATTTCATCTCATGTTTTCATATCACAGTTTGTTATCAAAGAAAGTCAGGGCAGGATCTCAGGTAGGGAAGGAACTTGGAGACAAGAACTGATGCAGAGGTTGTAGAGAAGTGCTGCTTGCTTTCTTGTTCTCTGTGGCTTGGTCACCCTGTTTTCTTTTGCACCTTCAGAACCACCAGCCCAGAGATAGCATCACTCACAATGGGCTGAGACTTTCCACATCTTCAATTAAGAAAATATACCATAGGCTTGTCTCTAGGCCAGCCTGGTAGGGACATTTTCTCAGTTGATGTTTCCTCTTCTAAAAGGACTCTATGTTAACATAAAACTAGCCAGTAAGACTTAGGTTTTCTATTTTAACTATAGTCTAGCATTTTACACTTTTATCATAGTCTGTTCATTTTTTTCTTAGTTGTTTTTATACACATACCCTACTTATCCAAAGCTAGATATTATTTGTTAAATTTGTATACTTTTTGGAATTTATAAGACCTTTTGCCTCACAGCATATTATTTTATACTTCATCTTTATTTTGTGTTAAAAGTTCATTATTCAAAGTGCCATTGAGATACACTTTGTTAACATCTAGTGAAAAAGACTGTATCTCTCAAGATAGACCATAATTTGGATTTCTTTGGAGTTCTATTGTTTAGTTACATGTCTATATCCCTTACATTGTAGTTTTCTTCATCCATTTTATTTTACAAGTAAGAAAGTTGAGATTCAGAACTTTAAGGAACTCAGTACTGATTTCACAGATGTGTAAGAGAGAGGGAATAGAATCAAAAGATAAAACCAAATAATGACTATAAAAGTGAGTTTTATTCTTTAATAGTTATTAGAAAATACTTTGACAAGTTTATGTTACTAGTATTGATTGTTACATATGATTTGCTATTTATTTTTAATAGGAAAAACTAAAGCTGGAAAGAGAAAACACAGCTCTTCTCAAAGATAAAAAAGACAAGGTAAGAGCTTTATTTCATTCTGCTTTTATTATAACCAGTTTATTTTCAGTCTAGGATGTTGGTCCTAGGGCCTTGCATGTGTTCTACCACTGGTGTATATCTCAGCACAAACACATTTTTCAAACATTTATTTAGAAATAATTCTTGTTCATAAGTAGGAAAATAACTTAAAAATAGTGTCATACAATTTCATTTCCAAAATTGTTTCTTGTTTTATTAATTTAAAAACATTAGATGAAATTTGTCATTTTGTTTTGGAGATTTAGAGATGGCTTCAATATACTTTTTAAAAAAATTTTAATTATATTTATTTAGAGTGTGTGTGTGCATGCCCAGTGCCTATGTGGAGGTCAGAGATGACTTGTGGGGGCTGGTTCTCCTTCCATCATATGTGTTCTTTGGATTGGATGAAAGTTGGTAGGTTCTTTGCTGAGCTATCTCACCATACACACAAAAATTAATATAATAATATAAAAGTAAAAATATTATATTAGTAAAGCTGCCTACAGTGGAAGGAAGTCTCAGTGTGGGAAAGAAGAATTTTGGGGTTAAACTGTTACTTTCTTTATAATGATGTTGTCTTCTACTAGACATTGCTGTGATCATAGTTACCTTGAACTGAGAAACAGAGTAGTCTGGGAATATATCAGTTGTTAGGCATAGATCATGCCACAGCTTTGTGACTTTGGAGTTAAAGAGAAGGAAGTATTGAATCTGTTTGACCATATTTAGTGCTTTGTTTTCCCTGAGACTGCACTAGACACTTGAAGAGATTAACACTGAAGGAATTATCATCATAATAAAATAAACCAGCAAGGTTGTGATCAGTTTACTATCTGATAAAGGATGAAATGTTATAATACGGTTTCTTGGCCCCGGGTGGCCAGAGGTCCAGGCCCCTTAGCTGCCCACTGCTGCTTAGGCCCCCAAAATGACTCAGACACTTATATTAATTTCATGCTGTTTGGCCTATGGCTCAGGCACATTGCTAACTAGCTCTTTCATCTTAATTCAACCCATTTTCATTAATCTGTCTGCCACGTGGCCCGTGGCTCACCTGTGTTCCTTACATGTTTCTTTTTTGGGCGGCTGGCTCGATCTGTCTCTGACTCCTCCCTTCCCACCTACTTTTTACATGGTTCCTGTCATGGGCCAGAACAGTCCTTTATTTAAAGATTGATACACACAGCATCAATGAAACATACTTAATCGTTTATATTTTTTATGAATATAGAACATTCATATAATTAAGTTATATACTATATATTTTCTTAGAGATATGCTGACTCATGTTTAATTCTGTAGTATACACTTAATTATATCTGCTATCAGAAAGATTAGTAAGTGCTATACCTTTTATCTGGGGAGTCTGAATGTTATGTGTCCTGCAAAAATTTTAAAAACTCATTAAAGAATTGAAGAGAGTTTATTAGGCCTTTGAGAACCATACTTTTTCTAACCATGCTTGAATATTATAGATCCAATATTATTAAATTGATCAGATGTTTTCGATTTTGTGTAAGCTATTTAAATTCTTCATATTTTAATTTTCTCATATCTAAAGAGTTTATCTGACTTCATCTCTAAAGAGATTATTTTACCCACAGCTTCAGTTTGTTAGTATGATTGAGATGGTATTTCTAAGCTATTTAAAATAAAATTCTTTGTCATACAAAAAATGACATATAAAGTAAATACAGCGGAGAGAATCAGTGTGTGCTCTGCATCATTTGAAATATAATCAGAAAAATTATAGTGTTTACAGAAATATATATTTCTATGATTATTTCCATTATTATGAAGAAAGATGTACTGTCCAAAGGATATGTGTGTAAAAGCCAGGGTTGTCTTTTCTTTAATGCTATCAGATAAATGGTATTTCCATGACATGGCTACGAGGTGGTGGAACAGTGACTTTAAATTCCATTCTGAGTCTAGTTGGGGAAAATTTGTTCTGGAAAAGCCACAGATTCCAAGTATTTTGTCTGATAAATTGAACCCAGAGAGCAGAAACAAATGAACTTTCTAATTACAGTATAGAAACATGTCTGAAAGGGCTATCAAAGTGCAATTGAAAAAAAAAGTACACTTGGGAGATTGCTGCAAGTTCAAAGACAGTTTGATATACATAGGAATTTTAGACAATTCTCAAAAAACATCCAGAAAGATGAAAAATGAAAAATTCCTACCTGCTGGAAAAATAATTATGAAGTGATAGATCATTAGCATAAGGTAGTAATGAGTCATTTTCATTTAGTAGCTCGATTTTCTAGAAAGGCAAATTTAAGCCTGGATATTTGGATATTTGCTTATAATTACTTGGCAAAACAGTAATATACCCAGAGAAAGAATATTAGCTGTCCCTACTTTCAATTTTTTTTAACAATACCTGCAGTCACTTAAATTTTAACTTTTATTTTTATTTAACATAATTTCTTTACTGATTCTTTGTGAATTTTACATTCTGCACCCCATTTCTGCTCACCTTCAAGTTTTCCCAAATCTGTCCTTGTAGCAAACTCCCCAAAGAAAATTTTAAAAAATTAAAAAAATTCAAACTAAACCAACTAACCAACCAACCAGCTAACCAATCAAACAAACTCCTTGTCCTTCCTCCATCTAGCCTCTTCAATACCTCTTCATTTGTCCTAAGTGGAATTGGGAAGGTCAGTGTGTCACACAATATACATTTTTGTCCAGTCAGCTTTACTTTTACATCGTAGTGAGTCACTAGTCTGGCTTAAAGCCTCTGGTTATTGGTACATCATCACTGGATCCTCAGTTAAACTCCTCTCGGATAGGATGTCATGGAAATCCTGCGGGTGTTCTTCGATAGGACCAGTCCTTTCACTAGCTTCAGCAGTTCCTGAATGGGGTAATGTAGTAAGAGGTTTCTGGCTTGGACTTTCGGGCCTACCCTCAAGGTTTAGGCCCATAGACTCACAGACCCGCAGAGACACACAGACCCTTACAATAGTTTTAGGCTGATCAGCATAAGGCCCAGGTATATCACTTGCTAACTCTTTACCCTTAAATTAACCCATGACTTATCCTGTTTAGCCATGGGGCTTGGTACCTTTTCTCAGAGCAGTATAGTTGTCCTCTGCTTCTTCTTGCTTCTCTCTGGCATTCTACTCTGTTCTTCCTGTTCCCAGAGCTTTCTTAGTCTAGTAGCCCCACTCACACTTGCTGTCTACCTTTGGCCAATCAACGCTTTTTATTAAATCAGTGGGTGGGACAATTATTTATAATGGAACAACATAATCCCCTTAACTCAAGGTCAGGCTGTGGGCCTGGGTGGTAGTTGAGCTGGTCTTTCCAGGCCACTGGGATCACCCCCTTAGGCAAAGAGCAGAGCCAGCTCTTCTATGCCCAGGCCAACAGGGCCAGTTCTCCCTCTCCTGTGGTGAGGGGTGGGGCCATCTCTCCTGAATATGAGGGCCAGCCCTCTTGCTGCAGTGTCCAGTGAGGGTCAGAGCCATCTTTCTCAGGGGCAGTAAGGGGAAGGCTGGCTCAGCACAGCCCTCTGATTCAATCATACTTGGTTCCTATGGCCTCCTGTGGTAATGTGGGTTATAGACATCAACACAGAGCCCAGCTGCAGCGAGACCATGGACCTCAGCAGCAACTCAGGCCCGGTTGATCCTGGCTCTGGGTGATAGTACAAACCACTCAGATCAGGATGGTGCTGGTGGCAGCACACCCCCCAGGCACCAACAAGGCCATAATTTGTGGCTCAGATCTTGGGATTCTGGGTGACCTTTGGTGGCAAGAAAGGCCCAGGGCTTCAACACAGACAGACTCTGGCTGTGGTAAGATCACGGACCCAGGCATGGTCCCCAGAAACAGCTGATTCTGGATGTCACTATTGTCCTATGTGTCAGTATAGGCCACTCAAATGGGCATGGCCCCAGCGGCAGTGTGCAGTGTGGCCCTCTGACACTAACATGGCTCTAGGTGGTGGCCTAGACCCTGGGTTTCTGTATGGCCTTTGATGGTAACGGGAGCCTTGGACATCAACACAGACTCTGGTTGTATAGGGTCACACAGACCCAGACATGGCCCACAACTGCAGCTCTGGTCCAGTCATCACCAAGGCACAGGCCACTCAGATCTGTATAACTCCATCCTTATTTTTTATGTGTATGGATGTTTTGCCTTCATTCATATTTGTGCACTATGTGCTTGCAGTTCTGGAGAAGCTCAGAAGAAGGCATCAGCTCTTCTGCAACTGGAGTTAAAATTGGTTGTGAGCTACCACATGGGTGCTGGTATGGAAATGGAGTATTCTGGAAGAACATTCAGTGTTGTTAATTGCTGAGCAAACTCTCCAAACTTTTGCATTTGCTTTTAATTGCACACTTTATACTCCCTAGTTTAAACCTATTCTCTTAGTTCAAATGCCAAATTTTGAAATATTGTACATTAGTCGTGTGTGTGTGTGTGTGTGTGTGTGGTGTGCACACATATGAATATCTGTGTGTATTTCATTCTGTCAGTTGAGTGTTTTCCATAATTGAATTCATGGAGATGATTATGACCAAAGAAAGAGATACAATAGAATATGTTGTACTTGGAATTCATATACTATTCCACTAGAACAATTATTACTACTTTTGAGGTCTTAGGACGTAACTCGGTCATAGAACTTCCTAGCATTGTAAGGCTCTAGGTTTGATCGCAGTGTACACATTCTTCCTCCCTCCCTGCCTTCCTCCTTCTCTCCCTCCTCCCCTCCCTCCCTCCCTCCCTCTCTCCTTCTCTTTCTCCTTCCCCTCCCCTTTGTCCTGTATGTATATTTTGCTAGGAAATTTTTATATTTTACTAGGTTATTTATATAATGTGTATGGAAAGAATTTATTAGCAATTTACCATGTAAAATTGCTAAAGGGGGCTGCATACAAAGAGTTTAGAAAATCATTGAGTTGAAATAATGGCATAGTATTTAGAATAAATTTGTAACATCCTTTCAACATTGGAGCAAATGCCCATTTTTCATTTTTTTCCCCCTGAAAATTGTACTGTTGGCATTTTCCCCCCTTCCTTTAAAAGATAAACGAGACTGCAAAGCTAAAGTATTTTGGAGTTTGAGGCCAACATAAGCTTTATAATGAGACATTATTTTTTAAAAAATAAACAAATATGGTTTTATTCACCTTTGTTCACTGTAGAAAATACAGACATCTTTACTGGGATCACCTGAAACCACGTGTCGGAAATTTGATTCTAGAACAACTCCTTCACAAAATACATCTCGAATTTACTCATCAATGGCTAGTGATAAATCCAAAGATAACAGAGATTGCCTTCAGACATCTGCCAGAAACATTTTATCTACAACAGTTGTAAAGGTTGGTTGATAAAATTTCAAGACAATTTTTATTTTAAAAAGTTTTGGTATTATATACCATAGATTTTACACATATAAAAACTAGGGGTTTTTGTGGCACCAGTATGAAATGGTTTCATTTTTCAAAACATTTTTTTTTCCTCATTTGTTCAAATATAATGGCATCTTGGGCAGATTCTATAAGTTGCTGGTCATTTACCAATGCAAAGTCTTGGATGTGGTTCTCATTTGATGCTTTACAGGACTGCTATAGTTATTACCCACATTGCTGTTTGTTCTACATCATTTTTTCTGTGTTTTATTTAGCAGTCATCTTGGAGTAATTGTCGTTAACAAGATGACTCAATTTTAGATGCCTTCTACATGTTTATTTATTTTTATTTTATGAGACAGAGTCTCTCTTTGTAGTCTAGTCTATCTTCAGGTTTACTATGTAAACTAAGCTGGCTTTGAGCTCACTGAGATTCTCCTACCTCTGTCTCTGCCTCTGAAATGCTGTGATTAAAAGTATGTGCCTTCACACTCAGCTCACATACTTATTTAATCTACAGGGAACTCATACAACCTTGCCACACTAAGTGCAGAATTTTTTTCTGGATAATTATATGCTAGTCACTCTAAGGTTTCCTTTCCTCTATGTAGCCATGCACATGGATAGCTAAATAGTCACCATGTTCATAACTTATTAGAGAATGAGACACTCTTCTCCCACTGTTGAAGACTAGTCTTTACAAGAACACTTTAAAATCGAAGTGAAAAGTATCTGAAACTGCTTCTAATCTTTTAAATTGAAATTTTATGTCTTATTTTTGTTTCCTTGAAATAAATGAGAAGTATTTCTTAATCATAGGGCCAGTTCTTTCACTTTTAAATAAGATTCAGATGAATTTGGCATCAAATATTTTATATTCTTTATGGTGTTGGTTTTGTGTTCTTGTTGGTCATTCCAGCAAGAAAGAAAAAAAATTCTCAATCCTAATCTGATAAATACACAGAAATATTATTCACCTTATAAAAATTAGTCAGCTTTAGTTCTAGTGTTCTTTCTATTGCGATAAAGTCCATTTACAGAGGAAAGTCAGGGCTCAGAGGCCATGGGGGAATGCTGATTACTGGCTTGTTTCCCCTTTGTCTGCTCATCCTTCTTTTTAATGCAACTCAGATCCACCTGCCCAAGGTGGTACTGCCTCCATTTTGCTGAGATTTTTCACATCAGTCAAGAAATTGCTGCGTAAACTTGACTGTAGTCCAGTCTTATGGAGGCACTTTCTTAATTGAGGTTCCCTCTTTCTGCATAACTCTAGCTTGAGTCAAGTTGACAACTATTTAGCCAGCATGACTATATATCCTAGAAAAGCCTTTATATTAAATTATTCATAATCACATTGTTTAAAGTGTGAAATAATATTACAGAATAAGTTTAATTTAAAAAATTAATTGGAATATTTCTAAGAAAAATTACAGATCTTAATTATTCACCTTAAATTAATCCAAATGCAACTTTATAACCAAGACTCAGATTAAAATAGCGTTTTATTGTTATTTCAGAAAATCTCTAATCACTAGTCCTTCTTCCAAATCAGTTGTTAATCTTAGCTCCTCAGGTAGCACATACTCTTTTTATCTGGGCTTCTTTTATTGAATATTATGTTTATTACGTTCATCATTGTTGTATCTTAAAGTTATAGACCATTTTTACTTATATAATATTCTATGCAGTTTTTTTGATCAATTGTGATCAATTAATGAATATTTGGATAGTTTTTAGGTTAGACTTTTTATGAAAAGTATTATAAAAATTCTAGTACCTGACATAAACACTTTAGTTATTTATGTACAAAATAGTGAAATTGCTAGGTTGTGGAGATAATATGTATTTTAGTGTATACTGCCATCCATTTTTAATAATTAAATTAATTTAAAGAATTCTCATATCTAGAGTCAGTGAATATTCTAATGGCACTGTGTTCTTAGCCTTTGCATTTTCATCATTCTAGTGCATGTGGTTATCTTGTTTAATTTTTTAAAAAATAAACTAAGTGTAATTGATGTCATATTTTCAGAAATTTGCTAAGGTAATATATAGAAATTCTATGCAGCTTTCATTCGTGTTTCCTCAAACCATGATACATTTGTTAAAACCAAAAAGCTTACATTAGTATATTATTTGCTAACTAAACTTGAACTTTACATGGATTTTGTAGTTTTTTTCATCTTTTTCTATTTAAGATATAAGAAATGTACCAATTGCATTAAATTGTCACATATTTTTATTCTTTGCCTCAGGGTTTTTTTTTGGTTGGGAGATAGAATTTTGAACTGAAGCCAAGACTAGCCTGGTACTTGATACGTAATCTGTGCTCGTCTTAAATTTCTGAGTGCTGGGAATATAGTTGTGAGCCATCATGCCTGGCTTTTGATCTTAATTTTTAATGGAGACATTTGTAGCTACAATTTTTCCTACAAGCATTGATTTTACTATATCCTATAAGTTTTCATGTTACATATTCAAGCTTCCGTAATTCTTCTTTTTTAGTTTTAATTTTTCGTGTTTTGAGACAGGGTTTCTCTGTATAGCCCTGGCTGTCCTAGGACTTGCTCCATGGACCAGGCTAGCCTCAGATTCAGATTTGCTTGCTTGCTTGCTTCTGCTTCCTGAGTGCTGGTGTTGAAGGTGTGGTGCCACCACGCCTGGCTCTTGTGAATCTTCTTAATCCATTAGATGATATATATTAATGTGCTGTATGCACAGCTATGAATTTCCCTAATATCCATCTTTTTGCGTTATACAATCTTTAAAACATTGTGTTTCTTTAGTGTCTGTTTAGTTCTACTAATTAATAAAAGTGGGGTTTTGAATTCGCCATTTTTTTTTTTTTTTGGTTGCAAGCTCTTGTTTTTCTGGGGTCTGCTTGTCTGCTTATAACATAGCTTATATCTGAGCTCTTAAAAATGCTAGTCTTTATCATTTTGTTGAATAATAACTCAGCTGTTTAAAACCCATTTTCCTCACGAGGATTTATCACTTTCTACCTTTTACTCTTAATCTCTTTGATAGTAAACCTTTGATAGGTTTACTATCCTAAAGGTTTTTTTTTTTTTTTTTTTTTTTTTTGTGAACAGCATATATTTCATCTCTTTCCCACATTCTACTAGTCTTTGTCCTTTGAGTAGGGTGATATACATTGAATTAATTACTGAGATGTGGAATGTACTTCCATCATTTTGATGCTTATGCTAAATCTACATCTATATTTTTTCCTTATATTCCTTCATCCTTTTAGGTTAAGTAGATACCTTTTAGAGTGGAGTTTTAATTTTGAGATATTTACTGTTTTTAGAGTCATTGCTTGATGGTACTTTGACAATTATAACATTTTAAATTAAAATTATTTTGAATTAGTGTTCATGTAATTTCAACAGTATTGAAAACATTTGCTCAATATAGTTTTAGTCCCTTTTCTTTTAAGTCATTTTTAGGTAAACCATGTGTTATTTTTTAAACATTATATGACACTACAGTTGTTACTTTACGTTTTCTGTTTAAAATCAGATAGGAATATAAATAAGTTATAAATAGCATTTATATATCTCGTTAGTTTCCTATATAGTTGTTCTCACCCCAGTACCTTGAATTTCTTCAAAGAGATTTGAAGCTAGCATCCTTTCATCTTAGACTGAAGGGTCTCCCTTTAGTATTTCTTGTATGAAAAGTCTATGAGTGATAAATTCTTTACCTAGAAATTATATATTTATTATAGTATATTATACATTGGTTATTAACACATTATATATTCTCTTTCATTTGTGAAGGATACTGTTACTGGTGGTTAGGGTATGTACCAGGTACCAGTAGTAAAGAGTCTATACATAAAACAACTTTATAACTTTTGAATTATCAGTATAACACATTATCAGAAGATTAACTTTTAGAAAACTTTAGGAACATTATGCTACTGAACGTTTTCCCAGTTTTAAGAAATACAAGTTATTGCTGATGACCATTCTTTGTTTACTGGAATGTCTCCCTGTCATATAGTCTACATGTATACATAATCCCCTGGGTGGATTATAGGTGTAATCTACCACATTATGCATTTATTTATGGTTTTTTATTTTTTCACAGGAATATACAGTTAAGACACCAACTAAAATGAAAATATATCAAAGAGAAAACAAGCATGTACCCATTGGAGAAAGTAATAAAAAGAGAAAAACAATCCTTGATTTTGATGTTAATTCAGATAGTTCGGAAACTACTGATCTCTTGGTAAAAATATTTGAAGAACCAACATTTTTTTCTTCCTCATATCATTATTTGTGTTACTTCTTGATATAAATGTATAGCATCTGTACAGTTATCTATTATTGTGACAATGAAATACAACAAACCTATCATAACACAAAACCACATATGTTTTCATGTCATTTGACAGAAATTAAGTTTCAAACAATTTCCCAAAAATATGGTACTTAAAAACACACCATTCCATATACTTAGCATATCAGATGACAAATCATTGTCTTGTTTTCCAGAAAAATACTATGAAATTTTTCTAAATTTAAAAACATAAATGTGGAATTAGTTTTTTAGTGGTTTCACGGCCAGATTGGTTATTAAGGTTCTCATCTTTGTTGCATATTTGTTGCTTTATTTTATACCACTACTAGTTGACGTTTATATTACAGTATAGATTGACAACTGTGACATTCTGTCACTCCCAAGGAGTAATATTGTAAGGATAGCATGGTTAAGGAAGCTACTTTCCCTACTATTTCATAGGAATCTATTACTCCAGTTTACACATACCAGTACTTTCTTAAAGGATGCTAAATGTTAAATAATTAAATGTTGAATAATTTAAGAGTACTACACTAAATTGAGCAATAAACCTTTTTTTATCCTTAGTGACAAAAATTGTAGTTACAATCAATTGTTCCATTATTTCATTTCACTTCCTTTTACTTTTCTCTCCCTCTCTCTATTTTTCTTAATTGAGACATGTTCTTCCTACACAGTTCTAGCTGTATAGCTGTCCTAGAACTCACTGTGTAGATCAGACTGGCCTTGAACTCATAGAGATCCTCCTACCTCTGCTTCCTGGTTTCATCATCACCACTTAAAACTTTTTATTGCTTAGGAGCCTCTAATTTGTTATTGTTTTGGAATACTAAGTAGTTGGACAGTGGAACTCTATTATTGAAGTTAACATATAGAGTCCCTACTCCAGACTTCCATAGATAATGATTAACATCTCAAGAATTAAAACTGTGAAGTAGGATCTATTTAAAACATTTTCCATATATTAGTTGAATTATTTATTATAACAGTTTCATTATATGAAAGTATAGAGAATGTTATTTTATTTTTTCATGTGGAAAGTTCTATTAAGGGAAGGAAACACAGAGCAATCTCATGGGGAAAGAGGGAGGGTAGCAGGGAGAGGGGGAAGTGCAGACACAATCATAACCTTGTGGAGAGAGAGGAAGAGAGAATGAATGTTGTCATTTTCATTTTACAGTTGAGGAAGCAAAGCTATACAAGTTCCTTTTATAAGATCATACAGTGAGGCATGAAGCCAAAATTTTGAATATAGCTTGGTACTATAGCTATGGAAGTCATTGCATGTAGTAGCTTCCAGTGGAAATGCATTCCAGATACATACAAATATAATAAGAATGGCTAAAAGTAGCCTGGACTTCGGAAGTAAACATTTCAAAGTTTTAATCCCTGCTATGTTTCTAGCAGAGTGATCTTGGCCAATTTCTTAGCTACTGTGATACTCAAAAATAATTATTTCATTGTTTTTAAAGGGTAAGGTTATAGCTCAGTGGTAGTATTTGTCTAGTTTCAGTGTCCTGGCTTGAATCCCCAGCACTGCAAAGCTATTCAAAATTAAAATAAATAAAATTATTGTGCATGACCTTGAAAACATGGTATAGTAGGATGTATCAGGAACCTTTATGTCTGCTAGGCAATGACTATGCTGGCAGAAATGAAATAACTGTTCTGGAATTCGGCAATCTTATTTCAGTTTTTATATTTTCCAAAGGAATTATTTACTGGCAATTGTTTTTTGATCAAATTCAACCTTAAATGGTAGTGGCTAATGTTACACCCCAACCAACTCACAGACTTGTAGCAGACAGCTTCACTTGTGTTTCTCATAAAGCTTTCTAGAGTTTTTTTTTTGCATAATTTTGTTTTCAAATCTCAGAGTACAAATATTACAAGCCCCGTTTTCCTTTTCTTCTTCTTTCCTTTTTTTGCTGCCCCTCCTTCTGTTCTACTTGCTCTACTTACTATAGTGATATGTTGACACAATTTTAATACTGTAATATTGATGATACATGTAACATTGTATTTTGTGTTTTTCTTCAAGAGCTTAGTTTCAGAGAAAGCAACATCAGACAAATTTTACAACAATAATTCACCAAATTCTCAACTATTGATCAAAACACCAAAACAGGTAGCTTTTAAATTTTATTTCAGAAAGCAAAATTTAAAAGCTGATTTCTTTTTTTAAAAAAATTAAGATACTGTTTTACTTTATTTCCTATTTAGACACCTTTATCAACTCCTGCGTCTTCTGTGAACTTTGGAGGTGTGACAAAAATGAGAGAGGACCGCTGGGCAACAATTGCTAAAATTGATAGGAAGAGAAGACTAAAGGAAGCAGAAAAGTTGTTTGCTTAATTTCACAAAATCAATGTGGATTATAGAGACTAATAACATTAAATGGTTAACTATTCTATTATTTCCCAGAGAACCAAACTTTACCCAGTAATTTGAACTTTAAAGTTACTTGCATTAATTAATTGTGTTCATGTTATTACATTTCTGGCCTAAATGTAAAATGAGTATATGTTTTCTGAATTTTAAAATTATATTCAGATAATTACATTTTGTTACTTTTATTTCCAATGTTTATTAAAGTTCCAAGTTATTAAATTTGAGCTTTTGACTATTAGAAATTTTACTATTAAAATATTTTGGATGCAAATATTCCTCTTTGATTCTTTAAGGATCTTTAATGATTATAATTTTGAGAGGAGGGAATGATAAGTTATATTAAATAATGTTTCTTAGAGAGAATGGGAGAAGATTGGTAATTTTTCCAGTAATTTTGGTGATTGGAAGATGTTAAGGAGAGGATGATGGAAAAGAAAAATGGCAACTTTTGCTATTAACTGTAAAAAGCTCGAGGTCCTGCTTTAAAAGAAGATAAATGGGTAGCTACTAGAGAGCAAAGTGGGTTAGCAGAGGCAAACTTTTTAATAGAATGTTTTACAGTAGGCAAGAAGGGTAGAATTTATTGGGTAAATAAAGTATTGAATGTTAGGAAGAATAGACATTTCTACAATAGTAACTGGTAAAAGGAAGTAATATATGACACAGAGTGATGGCAAATGAATGGAATTTTGCAGGATTTTTGGTTTTATATCTTGTTTCCATAATGATTGTCCTGGTTAGCTTTTTGTCATCTTTATACTGTAAGGATTCCTAGCATGTAGTATGTGGTAAATGTGCTAGTCCCATAACCCAACATGGCTCTGTGTGAGATAAGAATTCCTGGCATGTAGCAGCCACATGGTAAACCTAGCATGGCTCTGGCAGAACACTCCAAGTACAGAGGGCATGCCCCTAGGCCTACCTACATAAATCCATGCCCACCTGTTCTCTTAAAAGGAACCACCACGTGACAGTCTGTCTCTATTCTCTTCTGCTTCTCTGCCCTTGTACTCGCCCAGCAACTTCCCTGAATAAACTCTAATGTGGCACTGGTAGTGTGTGTCTGATCTCATGGGTGAACCCAACAGATAAAGGTTGGAAGCATCTGGGGAAAAGAACATCAGTTGAGAGAGTGCTTCCATCAGATTGTTTCTAGGCAAGTCTTTGGGGAAATTTTCTTGATTAATGATTGATCTGGGAGGGCCCAGTTCACTGGGGGCAGTGCCACCCCCTTGTCATATGGTCTTGGGTGCTGTAAGAATAGTAGGTTGAGCAAGCAATGGAGAGAAGTCAGTAAGTAAGCAGCACCCTTCTATGGTTTCTGCTTCAGTTCCTACCTCTAGTTTCTACCTTGAGTTCCCATCTCAATTTCCTTTCATGATGGATGATAAGCTGTAAGGTGAAATCTTTTCCTTCCACAGTTGCTTTTAGTTATGGTCTTTATCACAGCAACAGAAATCAAACTAAGACAATGATAGAGGAGTTAAGATCATGTACTACAAGTGAGCATAAGGGTGAAAATGTTGAAGATCAAGAAAAGAGTACGAAGTATGAATAGTTGAAAGATTTAAAGGAGGACAGTAAATGGACCTCATGGAAAAAATGAACACAAATGCCTTTGGAACTATGCGCAAACAATAATTTTGATACAGTGGAATACACAGTTGTGGTGGGATTCCGGTGTCGGCTGATAAAGGTCCAAAGACGCTTATCCAGAGCCCCTGAAGGGGGCGTGGAAACCCCATTGATAAGGGGCATTCTCAGGATTAACAGAGCACCCAAAACCTGATCTAGAAGATCATACAGTATTAGATGATAACATAAATTCAAAAGAAAATTCAGAAATTCCAAAAATAATCACAAAATGAATATTTTGGCAGACTTTGATAAATGAACAAAGACCAAAATTGGGGATACGGATAGATAATATTTATATCCAGGGTTTAGTCGACACGGGGGCTGATGTTTCGATCATAACCCCACAATCATGGCATCCAAGATGGCCTTTACGGGCAGTAGATATCCAATTTCTGGGTATTGGAACAATATCTCAGGTGAAACAGTGTGAGATGGCTTGAATGCATAGGACCAGAAGGTCATAAAGGACGGTTGAAGCCATATATGGCTGATATAGCAGTGAATCTGTGGGGTCATGACCTCCTAATGCAATGGAATACCCAGATTAAAATCCCTCCTGGTTCTGATGTCAACAGGAAGCTCAACTATGTTTCCAAAAATGATGCTTTAAGGTACTATGAAGGAAATTCACCAGCCATTCAGGTTGTACAAAAGAATTGCCCTATATCCACAGAACCTAAAAGGACACTCACAGCACTGCCTTTGAAATGGTTAACAGAAAAGCCTACTTGGGTTCAACAATGGCCTTTGACGAGAGAAAAACTTCAGGCTTTGGAACAGTTGGTACAGGAGCAGTTACAGGCTCGGCATATCGAAGAATCAACCAGTCCATGGAATTCTCCTGTTTTTGTTGTCAAGAAAAAATCTGGAAAATGGAGGATGGTGACGGATTTAAGAGCAATTAATAAGGTTATTCAACCTATGGGCTCCTTACAATCTGGTATTCCCCTGCCTTCTCTGCTACCTAAAGGATGGCCTATTGCAGTTATTGATTTGAAGGATTTTTTTTTTTTACCATACCTTTACATGAACAGGATAAAGAGAAATTTGCTTTCACAGTGCCTACTCTTAATAATTTAGGTACCAATGGAGAGTCCTTCCCCAAGGAATGTTGAATAGTCCCACCTTATGCCAATATTTTGTACAACAACCACTAGAAATACTGTGCAAGTGCTTCCCACAATCTATCATTTACCATTATATGGATGATATTTTGTTTTCAGACCCAAACCCAAAGACATTAGAAACATTGTTTGAAGAACTAAAGAAAATATTGCCTAATTGGGAACTACAAATTGCTACAGAAAAGGTACAGAGGGGAGATTCTATCAATTATTTAGGCTATAAGATAGGTTTACAAAAAATTAGGCCACAAAAGGTAAAATTAAATAGAGATAAATCGAAGACTTAACGATTTTCAGAAGCTACTAGGAGATATTGTTCATATACGGCCCATGATTGGTATAAAAAACTATGAGCTAGTTAATTGGTTCAAGACTTTGGACGGTGACAAGGATTTAAATAGTCCAAGAGAATTATCTGATGAGGCTGAGAAAGAATTAGAGTTGGTGGAAAAGAAACTTCAAGAAGCACATGTGGAACGTGTGGATCCAGACCTAGATTGCATACTTGTTATTTTACCCTCTAGACAATCTCCAACAGGAATCTTAATGCAAAGAGAAAGCATTATATTAGAATGGATATTTCTGCCACATAGGCCAAGCAAGAAGATGAAGACATATATCGAAAAATTGCTGATCTGATTTTTAAAGGTAAATTAAAACTCTGCCAATTGACTGGAAAGGACCCTGCAGAAATTGTTGTGCCTTTGACTAATGAAGAAATTGAACGATTATGGGCAGACAGTGAACCTTGGCAAAAGGCTTGTAGTGACTTTTTAGGAGAGATTAATAATAAATATCCCCAAAACAAGAGAATTCAATTTATAAAGGAAACTAATGGGATCTTTCCTCGTGTGGTACAGGATAAACCCATTTCTGGAGCCCCTATATTTTATACTGATGCAAACAATTTAGGGAAGGCTGGCTACAAGTCTGAAAACTAAGGTGGCTCAGAGCCCTTATAACTCTGTTCAGAAGTCAGAACTATATGCGATTATTATGGTGTGTTGTTGGATTTCACAGAGCCTCTCAACGTAATTACTGACTCTGAATGCGCAGAAAGAGTTGTTTCACATATTGAAACTGCTGACTTCATTCCTGATGATACAGACTTGACCTTACTATTCATACAACTACAGGATATCATCAGAAGTAGGATACATCCTATGTACATAACACATATCAGGGCACACACGAGTCTCCCAGGCCCTCTAGTGCAGGGTAATGATAAAATAGATCAGTTGCTAATAGGAAACACTAAAGGCCACGGAATTTCATGAGAAACATCATGTTAACAGCAAAGGGCTAAAGAAGAGTTTTCCCATCACTTGGAATGAAGCAAAAGAAATAGTAAAAAAATGTAACACTTGCTCTTTCTATAACCAACCATTTTTACCTGCAGGAAGTAATCCTAAGGGTACACAGAGAAATGAGATCTGGCAAATGGATGTGTTTCACTTTCCAGAATTCAGAAAGATGAAATATGTACATCATACTATCGATACCTATTCTGGAATGCAATGGGCTACTGCCCTGAGTTCTGAAAATGCTGATGCTGTACTTACTCACCTTTTGGAAGCCATGGCCATAATGGGAATTCCCACTCAGATTAAGACTGGCAATGCTCCATCTTACGTTTCCCGAAAAACGAGGATAATTTTTGGATACTATAATATAAAGCATATTACGGGGATACCACACAATCCTACAGGACAGGCAGTTGTGGAGAGATCTCACTGCACGTTAAAAGAGATGCTTTATAAACGAAAGAAATGAAAAAACCCAGAGAGAGGTTGCACAGTGCCTTATTGACTTTAAATTTTCTTAACGCTGATGAAAAGGGAATATCAGCTGCTGAGAGACATTGGGTAGTAGATAAATCCTCTGAGTTAAATCAACCCATCTACTTCAAAGATGTGTTGACTTCAGAGTGGAAGCCAGGATATGTGCTTCGATGGGGTAGGGGTTTTGCTCTTGTTTCAACAGGGACAGAAAAGATATGGGTACCGACAAAACTAATAAAAGTCCCCTTTGAAAAGGAATCCCTTCCTGAGGAAGAAAAGTAATTGCTCATCCTTGATATGACAAATGGATACATGATAAGAAAAACACATTTAACAAACCTGGGGCAGGGTCTCAATTTTGTCTTTACAGGAAAATGGATACAACTATTTTTAAGGCATTGACTAGACATTGAATAATTACTCACCTGCAATCGAAGACAGACTGATGATGAAGGAATGTACATGACTGACTATGAGACTAACTGATATGCATATGCACTACTGGGTAATCTCTCAATTCTTACTGCTTTGCATCTTGCATCTACACCTCAAAAAAAAAAAAAAAAAAAAAGGTGGTCCTGATTTGACTATTAGTAGGGCTGGATTTGGATTGGGAGCAAGTGGCTTTCTCCCTCTCTAAACCCAAGCATATTGGTAAAGAAAATGTGAAGAATTCTGTCTCATATCAGAAAAGCCACCTGGTGTGAGACAGAAGACAGAATGTTTAGGGACCAATATTATTGTGACTTCATCTCAAACCTTGTTTCTCTCTGTATCTGTACCTTTCAAACATCCTGTCTGAATACAGTCTCCTAAAGTCATAAAAGATATGAATATCTCTTTTGAGTATCAACAATGCTTAAGTTTTCCATTGTAAATAACATTTCCTCCTATCAGCTATCTGCAAAGAATCTGGAACCGAGATGGGGCCCCCACCGCAACAACTCCTACTAATGAAACAAGAATAAAAGGGAGAGTATGAGAGAGAGAATAAGAGACAGGTAGACAGACAGACAGAGACAAAAATAGAAAAATCAAGAACCTGGTGCGCACCAATCAATCATTGTTTTCAGGAAATAGACTATTCAAAAACAGCTGCAAGATAGCTCTTTATGATTATCCTTTAGATCAAACTTCTAATTAGGTTTCCAGATGGAGTTAACCACTATTCTAAGAATAGTTATAGATGTATGTGGTCAGTCCATTAAGAACTAACCATTGTTTTAGCTTGTACAGGATCCCAAAGAGATGCCATCGCCCTTAAGTCAGCAGGAAGCAACCTTATGAAAGACTACGCCCCCTTTCCCAATAACTTTTATGCTCTGAAGGTTGTGGGTAACTATTATTCTAATAGAATAGTTATAAGTTAAAACTGGGTAAAGGACAGAACTATAATATAGCATCAAAGATCTCTTTTGAAGAAGAGAGGGGGGATAGATAGGATAGATAAAGGTAGACTGTTCTACCTACCTATAAACCATTCTAGTTGAATGTATGGGCTAAGCTAAAGACAATTTGCACTGGTCATTGTTCAGGGATTGTACAACCCTTATATAGATAGGTATTCTAATTTTTAGTACAGGGTTTATTCCTTAAGACGATAAGAACTGCAGTCAACATTACTTAAGGTATCATATCCCAGTCATAACAGATACAGGTTAGAATATCATAGATATACAGGAACCTTCAGCCATTTCATAGACCCAGAGAATATGGCATTTAACATTTGAAATTCGGCCACGAGAGACACGACGACTCCTGGTGTCACTGCTCCCTTCACGAGATGGTGCTGAGCATCAAAGATACTCCATTGGAGTTTGTCTTTTTGGCAGAGAATGGCCGGTTGAGTAAGGAACTGTCCTTACCTTGATTGCTGACAGTACACACATGGTGTCAAGCTGGACGAACAAGTTGATGGATGGAGACTGACGAAACCTGCCTGGACAGGATAAGACAGTCCCTCCAAAATTGCCCTGCTTGTGAAAATATCTGTCAGATACCATAGGCCTGTAGCCAATATGATAGATGCTCCAACAGTGCACAAATCCAGAGGTGATTGTCCAGGTAGCTGTGTTGCTGTCCTCTCCCAAATTTTGGAAGCCACTATTTCCATGTACTTCTGACTTTCAGGTGATTCACCTTCCTTCTCAGGTCTTGAAGAAGTTTAAGAATGGGTATTTAAGGTTATCACCCTATTATCCCTTAGATAAGAATACTCAGGTGTTGAATTTTCACTTTCCCAGATTAACCTTTTGAAGTAATTTATATACCCTACCATCTACCAATATTCTATAACTATATGATGTACCTTATATAGGTTAGGTTTTGATTGGAATTTGTACTTTATCCTCTCCTAGGTACTACCTCATAATAATTCCTATTGTACAGTCTTAGTTTAGAACCTTCTTAGTTAGACAAAAGGGGGAGATGTGGTGGGATTCGGGTGTTGGCTGATAAGGTCCAAAGATGCTTATCCAGAGCCCCAGGCCCCTGAAGGGGGCGTGGAAACCCCATTGATAAGGGGCTTCTGGGACACGAGAGCTCCTTCCTGGTTCCTGCATGCTGGAGAGACAAGATTGGAATCCATCGTCCGTCCATCGCTCGTCCACCGTTCTAGACTCCAGTCCCTGTTCAGGTGCTACTATAATCTGTTACCTGTACCATGAGTGTTGGTTTATATTTTAATAAATATCTATCCTGCACTGGTGCCTTCTAAGTAAAACTTCGCCTACACACAGTCTCCCTTATGGGATGGACTTTTTTGGTAGAAAAGACTAGACAAAAGAAAAATTTAAAAAATCTGTAATGTTATAGAAGTTATGTTCTTTCAATTTTGTGTAACTGTGTATATACTTGAATAATTTATCTGTGATACATTTCTGATCTCTTTAGTTGAAACTTCATAAGTAGTCCCTCAAGTAACCTAAAGTTTGTATTGTTTTGAGAATTTTATATATGGGTACTGTATTTATATTATTGCTACTTCTCTCTTCTCCTTCCAACTCATTCCATGCCCCTCCCTCCCTCTTAAAATTTACCACCTCTTCTTTAATTACTATTGTTATAACACACACACACACACACACACACACACACACACACACACACACACACACACACACACACACACACACACACACACACACACACACACGCTCCCCTGAATTCATTTAGTGTTGCTCTTCTATACATGTGTTTAAGGCTGACCACTTTGAATTGGATAATGTATTAGTGGCTTATCTCTGGAGAAGACTGAGTCTTCCTCTCTCAGCAGCTTTTGATTTTTCTGTAGCTATGCATTTAGGTGTGGGACCCTGTGAAATTTTCCCCATCTATATTGGGTGGTGTCATTTTGCCAGTTTTATTTAGGCAACCGTATTGTTGAAATTTTATTGGTATGGGTTCATTGTCAATTCTGGAAGACTATTTCACAGTTGATATCCTGGTTCTCTGACCCTTAGAATATTCTTGCTGGCCCTTTCAGTTTTTTTTCTCCCCTTAATACTATTTTTTCTGATCTATAAGTGTTTGTGATGGTTAATCTTGGTTGTCATCCTGACTACCTTTTTGATTAACTGGGACCCATTATGCTGGGCACTTCTGTAGGGGATTTTTAAAAGACCCACCCTAAACCTGGGCTACACCCTCTGGTGGCTAAACAAGCATGCAAGAAACTTTGCATTTTGACTGCTTTCCCTCACTCTCACTGGCAAACTCATTTATTCTGTTGCTGCCAACTTCTTTGGGATTTCAACTTAGACTGAAGACATGATCCTCATGGACTGAATTACTTCCAGATTCTATGAATTTCCGTTGTTGTTGGAATACCCAGATCACATCCTACAAGCCAGTCTAATAAATTACGTTTTAATGTGTATTCTATCAGTTTTGATCCTTTAGAGAACCCTGACTCCAAGAGAGGAGTTAGTTTCTGGAGGTGGGGTGGAGGGGCCTTTGGAATGTCTCATATATGGAGTCAAGTTACCTACTAGTAAGGATACTTTCCCTTTTCTGTTTGTTACCCCTTTCATTTCCTTGTCTTATTGCTCTAGCTAGGTATTATATTGAATAAGAGTAGTAAAAACACTCTTATTTTGTTCTAGATCTTAATGGAAATGTTTTCAGTTTTTCTTTTAATGTGATGGTGATTATTGTTTGTTACAAGTAGTCTTTATATAGGTATATTCCTTCCTTCCTTTGTCTTTCTAGGGTTTTTTTTTGGTGGAGGATTGTTGGATTTTGTCAAAGGCCTTTTTGACATCAACTGAAAAAATGATCATGTGATTTGTGCCCTTGAATGGATTGTGTCTACTTGTAGTATGAGGTTTCTGGCCCGGACTTATTTAAAATGAAACAACACAACCTCCCACATATCCCCTTTTCTCTTCTTAAAACAAAAAGAACTCCAAATCTAATATTCTTTCCCCCCTTATCTGTAACAACCTATAAACAACACTGTAAATAAACACAAACATCCATAATCCATGTTGTGGGAATGTGGGCATCGTTCTCTAGGCTACTTCCTGCTGAATGGGGACGCCGACAATCTCATGGAAATCCAAAGGAAAATTTAGGATTATGGACAAGTCTTTAGTGGAGTAGTCTGTAAGGCTGGGTTATCACAGCCAATCTTCTTGAAATTGTTCTGGATACAAAGCTCTGGAAACTTCAACAGAGGTGCTCTGAAATGTCGAATCATCTGGTTCATCTATTTCCATTGGAGATTTTTCAGGGGGTCTTCCTCTATCAAACTTTATGTTCTTTATCCAGAAATAAATCCACAACTTCTCATTTTCTGTGAAAATAAAAGGAAAACCTCTTCTCCAAGGTAGTGTATCTTTGCATTTCAATTTTAATGTAAACTCATTTACAAAATATATACCTTGAATTAATCCAACAGCATTTATAGTCAACTGTCTTTTAGCAGCTTTTACTAAGTCATTTTCAGTCAAGAAACTTAAAGATAAGACAATAACATACAGTATCCAGACATTCTTTGTATCTTCCATTTTTACGTGGCTTATTTATTTATTTATTTATTTATTTATTTATTTATTTATTTTACTCTATTTCTTTTTTACCTTTCCTTTTCTTTCTCTAAGCCTATGTATCTATATTTTCAACACACTCTAAATCATTTAGGCTTTTTAAAAAAACTGTCTTTACTGTATATTTATTTCTTAACTTTTTCTGTTTCTGACCACACCTTTAATCAGCCACTGTTTCTGACCACACCTTTGCTTGGCTAGGGAGATTAACTCTACCCAGATTCTTCTATTTCTTTCAGTTTCTGAACACACCTTTAATCTGCCTGGATTCAAGGTTTGTAGGATGGGTGGATGGCTCCACCCAGCTCCTAGTCTAACTTCATAGACTTTATCTTTTTAACCCAGGTAGGTACTCTGGGGAATTTTAGGGTCCATATAATGACCAAGTCAAACTGCCATGTGCTGCTCATTAACTCTATTTAAGTATTAGGCAGCAGGGCCTTTTAAAAGACTCACAAGTATTTTGCCTTTAAGACTGAATCAGGAAGCTTCTCTTCAAAAAGCCAAGCCTCAGTTTGCCTCAGGCAAACAGAGCTGATCCATGAAAACATCAACACTAGAAAGCCATCTTTGATTCTGTTCCATTTTTGTCCTTATGAACAGAAACCTTAAATAAATCATTTACAACATTTTACTTATACTGAGGGTCCTGTGAGACTTCAGGAACCAGCCATTTTACACTTTAAGCTGCATTCCAAAATCCCACCATTGTATCTCAAACCCATGTGCTTCACCAGGGTGTCTTTGTACCATGGCTCATGTGGGAGATACAATTCAGAGGCTGCTTAAAGCTTTCTATAGCTTTTTGTGGGTATATTTGCCCCACGTTGGGCTGCCATTTGTAGTATGAGGTTTCTGGCCCGGACTTTCCGGCCTAACCTCAAGGTCTAGGCCCACAGACCCGCAGTCCCGCAGTCCCACAGAGACACACAGAGGCTTACTATAGTTTTTGGCTGAATCGGCCTCAGGCCCAGGCATATCACATGCTAGCTCTCTACCCTTATTCTAACCCATGTCTCTTGTTCAGCCATGGGGCTCGGTACCTTTTCTTAAGGCATCATAGTTGTCCTTGGCTTCTTCCGGGCCTCTCTCTGGAATTCCCTCTGGTGTTCTGATCTGGCATTCTGTTCTCAGAGTTTTTAGTCTGGTAGCCCCGCCTACACTTCCTGCCTGATTTTGGCCAATCAGCTCTTTTTATTAAACCAGTGGTTGGGACAATTATTTAAAATGAAACAACACAACCTCCCACATCTACTGATGTGGTGATATGTTATATATTTAATAAAACCAGTTTGGAATAGCAGAGAAGAGATCTACCCACAGTCAGTTTAGGAGAATCAGAGAGTGGTAATCCCAGCACAGGGAATATTTGGGGAGTGGTGATCTGAGTCTGAGGCCAGCTTGGTTTGCAGAGGGAGTTCCAGGCTCCCAGGCAGGCAGGCAGTGGTGGTCATGCCTTTAATCCCATAACTCCAGAGATAGAGGAGATCTTTCTGTGTTTCCTGTGAGTTCAAGGCTGACTACCAAATAGTAGTAGCCCATACCTTTACTCTTAACCTGGATGTGAAACAACTAGGTGAAGAAGGTATTTAAGGCAGGCGTAGGAAGACAGATGAAGGCAGTAGAAGCCACAAAGAGTGAGGTTGAGGAAGTTGGAAAACAGCTGGGTGAAATTTGACTGCGATGTTTACTCTGATATCTCAGCCTTTCCCCAATCTGGCTCTGAATTTCTTTTAATACAACTAGAATTTGTGCAACATATTGATATATGAAGGAGTTTAGAAATGTTTTTTCTATTTCCATTTTACAGAATAATTTGAGTTGTGTTGGTGTTCTTTGAAGGTTTGGTGGAATTCTGTGCTGACTCCGTCTGACCTTAGGCTTTTAATTGTGAGATTTTAAATTACTGCTACAACCTCATTTTCTATAGAAGTTTAATTTGTTTATTTTATGTTGTGTTTAAATTTGGTAGGTCATATGCATTTAGAAATGGATCCATTTTTAGATTTTCAAATTTATTGAAATAAAGATGTAAAATATGCCCTTCACGATTCTCTGAATTTCCTTAATATCTGATGTTACATTTCCCTTCCGTTCTTTATTATTCCATTCTTCTGTTTTATTAATGTGGGTTTTCTCTCTCTTCTGGTTAATATTAGGCTAAGAGTTTTTAGTTTTATCTTTTTAAATGACCAACTCTTTTGTTTCATTGATTCTTTAATTTTTTTCTATTCATCAATTTCTTCCCTGATTGCCATTATTTCCTTCTACATAATGCTTTTTTGTTTTTGGGTTTTTTGTTTTGTTTTGTTTTTGACACTTTAAGGTTTAACACCAAGTTCTTTGAGATCTCTCTGATTAAAATTTTTTATTGTTTTTAATGGGCTATTTTTTGTGTACAGTGCTCAAGGAGGCCAGGAGAGGGCATCAGATCACCTGGAATTGGAGGTACAGATGGGTACCAGCCATGGAGCACTCTCTGATTTTTGAATGTAAGTGCTTAGAGCCTGTCTTAGTTACATTTCTATTCTTATAACAAAACACCATGACCAAGGAAACTTATAGAAGAAAGTCTTTATTGGAGGCTTGCTTATAGTTTCAGAGGGTTAGAACCCATGTCCATCATGATGAAAAATATGACAGCAGGTAGAAATGGTGATCATGTATTGAGAGATCATGTATTGAGGCAACAACTACAAAGTAGAAAGGAGACAGCTAACTGGGAATGGTGTGGCCTCTTGATACCTTCAGCCCACCCCCAGTAACACACCTTTTCAACAAGGCTATACCTAATCCTTCTCAATAGCTCACCAACTGTGGAACAAACATTTAAATCTAGAGCCTATGGGGGTCATTCTCATTCAAACTACCGCATTCTACTCCCTAACCGCCATGGGATCATGGCCTTATCATATTGAAAAATTTATTTAGCCCAACTTCAAAAAACTCCATAGTCTTTTAACAATCTCAACACAGATTAAAAGTCCAAAGTCCCTTTTGAGACTCAAGGCAATCTCTTAATTGTAACCCCCTGTAAAATTAATAACAAAGATAAAATTCATACTTCCAATATACAATGGCACAAACTATACATTGTCCTTTGAAAAGTGAGGAAAAGGGAGCACAGTGAGGAAATATTGGACCTAAGCAAGACTGAAACCCAGCAGGGCAAACTCAAAATCCTATAGCTCTGATGTCAAAGGGCTTCGATTGACCTTACCTTCCTGCTTTGCTGACTGCAGCACACTTCTCTCTCTTGGGTTGTTGTGCACTCCCTGTGTGCAGCTCTCCTTGGCAAATATCCCATGCTCTGGCACTTCAAAAATACTGGGGTCTCCAATGCAATCCAAGTTTCACTTTTACAGGTTCATGCAGTGACTTCTCTCAGCCTCCATTCAAGCACTGGCCTGCCATATGCCTGGCTTCAGGCTTTCCTTAATTACAGGGGAAGATTCTGTAACCTCTTTTCTTCTGCATTCTTCATGACTCTAAGGCCAAAACCACATAGCCTGTGCTGCCAAGTTCTGCTGCTTGCTTAGGATAGAACCTGGCCACCTATTTTATCTAATTTTTCATAAGTTTTGGTTTGCTATTGCTCTATAGGAACATATAATTCCTTAATCTTTTCACAAGTTACAGGATTAGCTTGGTAGGGTTCTCACCTTAAGGACAAAATTCCCTTCATTCCATTTCTCTTTATATCTTCCAGCACAAAGCATTCCTTGAGCATTAAATTTCTTATTTTTTTCCTCAAACTTTCTTTTTGCCCAACTTTTTTTTTTTTTTTTTTGTAAATTTGCAGAAGTGTGATTGCTAATAACCAAGTAACAGGGTCAATATTAATCTGTCTTAAAATCTCCTTTACCAACAGAATTATTCAAAAACTCTTGAATTTAGTCTCAGGAGGATTCTTAGAACAATGGCAAAAAGCAGCCATAGTCTTTGCTAAAATATTACAAAAATTGTCTTTAGTTCAGTTGCTAATATTGTTTCCCTCTGAAACCTCTTCAATTTGATCTCCACAGCCTTCATAGGTTTCGTACCACTGACTTCCACACTCTATTATTAGAATGGTATGCTGTCTCCGTTTTAGTGTTCTACCACTTTCTTAGACAGAAATACCAGTCTTTTATATTCTTCCAGAAAGTAGCTTGGTGAGGCCTATCATAGCAATAACTCCCTGTCTGGTACTAACTTCTGTTTTAGTTACTTTTTTATTGCTGTGACAAAACATAACCAAGGCAACTTATAAAAGGAAACATTTAATTGGGGGCTTGCTTACAATTTCAGGGGATTAGAGTTCATGACCATCATGAACATGGTAGCAGCAGACAGGCAAGCAAGATGCTGGAGCAGTAGTTGAAAGCTTATGTCTTAAGGCAACAACCATGAGGTGGCAGGGTTAGGGAGGTGGGTGGGGGATGAGGGAGTGAGAAGAGGACAGATAGAATAAAACAAATGATCTTTTAAAAATAAAGTACTGGAAGCACACTTTCTACAGATATGTAATTGTAGAACAGAAAAAAGTTGATACTAGAGCTTGAAGCAAGAACATTTGAAAAGGGAGGAATACCTAAGAAAGGGGCTAGTAGAGGAAGAAAATGCCTAAAGGAAAGTAAGGAATTATGAAAACTTAGGAACAAAGTGGTTCAAGGTAGTATTACCCCCCTTTTGAACTTCATAGAATTTATTTCTAATTTGGACATATCTAAACAATCTTATTTACTTGTGGTAAAACTACTCCCAGGAAGACACAGATAATTCTCATCATCACATCTCATCAGATTTCATTGTTTCCCTTCCTCTCAATTTTAAAAATTTCTTCGGTTTTTACATCCCACCCAGCTTCCTCCCCCTCTTCTTCCAGTTCCTCCCTGCCACCATGGCTCCTCCTATGCAGTCATACTCTTCTGTTTTTCTTGAGATACAGGCCTCCCATGAATATCAACCAGCCATGGTATACCAAGTTGCAGTGAGACTAGGCACCTCCTCTTCTTAACTATTAAGGTTGGACAGACAACTTGGTAGAAGAGTCCCAAAAGCAGGCAACAGAGTCAGAGACAGGCCCTGCTCCCACTGTTAGGAGTCCAGAAGAAGACCAAATTACACAATTATATATGTGGAGTACTTAAGTCAGTCCCATGTAGGTTCTCTGATTATTGGTTCAGTCTCTGTGAGCCCCTATGAGCCCAGGTTAGTTGGCTCTGTGGGTTTTCTTATGATACCCTAGCCCCATTGTCTCCTACAATTCTTTCTTCCTTTCTTCCCCTCTTCTGAGCTCTGCCTAAGGTTTAGCTGTGAGTTTCTGCATCTGTTTCTATCAGTTGCTGGGTGAAGCCTCTCTGATTACAATTGGGCTATGCTGAGTATATAGCAAGGTATCATTAGGAATCATTTCATTGACTTTTTTTTCCTTTTGTTTTCTGGTCATGTTGGGTTCTATTCTAGCTCTCTGGGGTATCCCATCTTGGAGTCCTGACACACAGGGGTAAGTTTCCTCTCGTGGTATGAGTCTTCAGCTGAGCTAGTCATTAGTTGGTCACTCTCATAATTTCTGCACCATGTTTATTTCATAACATTTTGTAGGCAGGACAGATTGTAGGTCAAAGGTTTTGTGGCTGGGTTGGTGTCCCAGTCTCTCCACTGGAAGTTTTGCCTGTTTACAGGTGATGGCTGTTCAGGCTTTATATCCCCTATTGCTAGGATTTTTAGCTAGAGTCATCCTCAGATTCCTGGGAGTTTTTATTGCTCTAGGTTTCTAGCTTTTCCCAGAGATGCCCACAGATTCCAGTTGTCTCTTCCAGTACTATCTCCTTCCATCCTCTCTTGTCCTGATCCCTTTTGTTTTCATGCCCACTCCTCATCTAGACCACCCCATCTACCTGTGATGTTTATATTATTTCCCCTTCACAGTAAGATTCATGCATCCATTGGGAATTGTTATACCTACAGAAATTCCTTTATTGTACAGGGTTGTTGTTGGAGGATTATGTATTGATATATTGTAAATAATTGTCCTGCCTACTGGTTTAATAAAAACACTGATTGGCCAAAGGCAGACAGGAAGTATGGGCAAGTTTCCAGACTAAGAAAACTCTGGGAACAGGAAGAACAGAGCAGAAATGCCACAGAGAAGCCAGCAGATGCAGAGGACAACTATGCTGCTCTGAGAAAAGGTACCAAGCCACATGGCTGAACAGGATAAGAGTCATGGGTTAGTTTAAGGGTAAAGAGCTAGCAAGTCAATCAGTGTACAATTAATATAAGTGTCTGGTGTTTCAGTGAGACTATGGGACTGTGGGCTGGAAAATCTGGGCCATGAGTCTAGACTGGAAAGTTCGGGCCAGGTTGTTTTAGCTATCCTGAGTTTTTTTTTTTTTTTTTTTTCCATGTGTTGTTGAGTATTATTCTCTCAAGGTTTGTAAAGAATTATGTTGAGATCTTGATGAGGATTGTGTTGAATCTGTAGATTGCTTTTGGTAAGATGGCCACTTGTACTAGATTAATCCTATTGATTCACGAGAATGGGAGATCTTGCCATTTTCTGATAACTTCTTTCTTTAAAGACTTGAAGTTCTTGTTATACAGATCTTTTACTTGCTTTGTTAGAGTTATACCAAGATATTTTATATTATTTGTTAAGGGTGTTCTTTCTCAGTCTATTTACTGTTTGTATATAGGAGGACTACTTATTTTTTTAAAGTTACTTTTATATCCAGCCACTTCACTGAAGGTATTTATCTGCTGTATGAGTTTTTCCAGGTAGGATTTTTTAGGTCGCTTATGTATATGATCATATCATCTGCAAATAGTGACACTTTGTTTCTTTCTGGTTTGTATCTCCTTGAACTGTCTTATTGATCTAGCTAAAATTTAAGTACTATATTGACTAGATATGGAGATAGCAGACAGCCTTATCTTGTCCCTGATTTTAGTGGAATCACTCTATGTTTCTCTCCATTTAATTTGATATTGGCTATCTGCCTGACACATATTGCCTTTATTATGTTTAGGTATGTTCTTTGTATCCCTGATCTCTCTAAGACTTTTATCATGAAGAGGTATTGGATTTTGTCAGAGGCTTTTTCAGCATCTAGTAGATGATCATAGGTTTTTTTCTTTCAGTTTGTTTATATGGTAAATTACATTGAAAGATTTTTTTTTTGTATATTGAATCATTCCTGTATCTCTGAGATGAAGCCCACTTGATTGTGGTAGATGATCTTTTTATTGTGTTCTTAGATTTGTTTTGCAAGTATTTTATTGAGTATTTTGTATCTATGTTCATGAGGGAAATTGGTCTGTAATTCTTTTTGTTGACTCTTTTTGTAGTTTGACTATCAGGGTAACTGGAGGTTCATAAAATGAATTTGGTGATGTTCCTTCTGTTTCTATTTTGTGGAATAATTTGAGGAGTTTTGGTATTAACTCTTTGAAGATCTAGTAGATTCTAAGCTGAAACTATCTGGCCCTGGGCACTTTTTTTTTTTAAAAGGAATTTATTTATTTATTATGTATATAGTGTTTTTCATGCATATATGCCTCTACACCAGAAGAGGACACTAGATTTCATTACAGATGGTTGTGAGTCACCATGTGGTTGTTGGGAATAAGCTCAGAACATCTGGAGGAAGAGCAGCCAGTGTTCTTAACCTCTGAGCCATCTCTCCAGCCCTGGTTGGGAGACTTTTAATGACTGCTCCTATTTCCTTAGGGGTTATAGGTCTATTTAAGTTGTTTATCTGATATTAGTTTAACTTTGGTAAGTGGTAGTTATAGAGAAAATTTTACATTTCTTTTAAATGTTCCAGTTTTGTGTGCAGTATAGGTTTTTGAAGTATGACCTAATGACTCTTTGCATTTCCTCAGTGTCTGTTGTTATGTCTCTCTTTTAGTTTATAATTTTATTAATTGGACATTCTCTTTCTGCCTTTTAGTTAGTTTGGATAAGGGTTTGTCTATCTTGCTGATTTGCTCAAAGAACTAACTCTCTGTTTCATTGATTTTTTTTTTTTTGGATTCTCTTTTTGTTTCAATTTTATTTTTTTCAGTCCTGACTTTATTTCCTGTGGTATATTCCTCTTGGGTGCATTTGCTTCTTTTTGTGCTAGAGCTTTCAGATGTACTGAAAGTCAGTCGTTGGTCTGAGAATTATCTAATTTCTTTTAATACTATGAACTTCTCTCTTAGCACCGCTTCCATTTTGTCTCATAAGATTGGGCATGTTGTACATTTTCATTTAATTCTAGGAAGTCTTTAATTTCTTTATTTCTTCTTTGACCCAGTGATAATATAGCAGAGAGTTGTTCAGTTTCCATGAATTTGTAGGCTTTATATCATTTTTATTGTTGAAACCCAGCTTCAATCCATGGGGATGTAATAGGGTTACTTCAGTTTTCTTGTATCAAGACTTGCTTTGTGACTGAGTGTATGGTCAGTTTTAGAGAAGGTTCCCTGAGGTGCTGAGACAAAGGTATATTCTTTTGAGTTTGGGTGAAATGTTCTGTAGGTATCTTTTAGGTCCATTTGAATCATAACTTTTGTTAGTTCCATTATTTTTCTGTTTAGTCTGTCTGGATAACCTGTTCTACTGAAAATGGGGTGTTGAAGTCTCCCACTCTAACTGTGGGGTTTGATGTGAGATTTATGCTTTAGTGATGTTTCTTTTACAAATTTGGGTGTGCCTTCATTTGGAGCATAGATGTTCAGGAGGATTTTTTACTTTAAAGGGCATGGTAGTCTTTCTCCATCTCTTTTGATTAATTTTGGGTCCAAGTCTATGTTACAGTGAGGTTTCTTGGTCCCGGGTGCCAGAGGTCCGGAATCACAGACCTGCTGCCCCAGACCCCTTAGCCACCCACCACTGATTAGTCCTCCAGAAATGACTCAGATACTTATATTAACTTCATGCTGTTTGGCCTATAGCTCAGGCACATTGCTAGCTTGCTCTTACATCTTAACTCAACCCATTTCCATTAATCTGTCTGCCACATTGCCCGTGGATCACCGGTGTTCCTTACATGCTTCTTGTTGGGTGGCTGGGTCTGTCTGACCCTGACTCCGCCCTTCCTTTCCTATCTATTCTGATTCCCCACCTACTTTTCCTATGGTGCCTGTCATGGGCCAAAACAGCTTTTTTATTTAAAGATTGATATTCACAGCATACAGAAAGACATTCCCACAAGTCTATTTTATTAGGTATTAGGATAGCTACACCAGGTATATTGGATTGGAAAGCTACTAGGTTTATTTGGTTGGAAAATCTTTTTCAATCCTTTACTCTGAGATAATATCTATCTTTGATGTTGAGATGTGTTTTTTGTATGAATAATGTTTTTGTATCTATTCTATTAGCTTGTGTCTTTTTATTGGCAAATTGAGTCTATTGTTATTGAGAAATATTAATGACTGTTTATTCTTGCTATGTTGGTTTTGGTATGTGTGTATGTGTGTGTGTTCCCTTTTTTGGATTTTGTTGGTGTGAGATTATGTATTGCCTGTGTTTTCATGGGTGTTAACTTCCTTGGTTTGGAGTTTTTCTCTAGTACCTTCTGTAGGACTAGATTTGTGAATAGATACTGTTTAAATTTGACTTTGTCATAGCATATCTTTTCTCCATATATAGTGATTGAAAGTTTTGCTGAGTATATTAGTCTGGCTTGGTATCTGTGATCTCTCATAGTCTGCAAGACATCTATCTGTCCAGGACCTTGTGGATTTTTGAGTCTGTTGAGAATTTGGGTATAATTCCTAAAGGTCTGCCTTTATATATAACTTGATCTTTTTCTCCTTGCAGCTTTCAAATTCATTTTTTGTTCTATATGTTTAGTGTTTTGATTATTATATGACTTGGCAACTTTCTTTTCTTTTTCTTTCTATCTATTTGGTATTTTTTAAGCTTGTACCTTTATAGGTATGTCCTTCTTTAGGTTAGGGAAATTTTCTTCTATGATTTTGTTAGGTATATTTTCTGTGTTTTTGAGCTAGGATTCTTCTTGTTCTGTTTTATTATTCATAGGTTTGGTCTTTTTATGGTGTCCTAGATTTCTTGGATGTTTTATGTTAGGAGTTTTTTTAGATTTAACATTTTCTTTGACTGATGAGTTGTTTCTTTTATTATATCTTCAGTACCTGAGATTCTCTCTTTCATCTCTTGTATTCTGTTGGTGATGCTTGACTCTTAGATCCTGTTTCTTTACCCAGATTTTTCATTTCCTGAATTCCTTCAGCTTGTGTTTTTTCTTATTGCTTCAATTTTGATTTTCATGTCATGAATTGTTTTCTTCACCTGTTTGTTTTTCTTGACTGTCTTTAAGGACTCCGTCTTCAAAAAAATGTTTTTAAGGTCATTTTTTTGTGTGTTGGCTGTGTTGGAATATTCAGGTCTTGCTGTTGTTGCTGGGTTCTGGTGGTGCCATATCGACCTGGCTGTTGTTGATTGTACTTTCACACTGGCGTTTAGGCATCTGTGTTTGGGATGATTAATTCTGATTTCTTCTGTGTTTGTCTTTGTTGGTTGAGTCTTTTATTCCTTGGTTTCTCTTTCACCTTTGGTTTTCTAGTCTTTGTGGCCTCATTTCTGGTCTGGTGTGATCTCCAATCTAGTAGGGAGTCTCTGTACAAGTTGGGGACTGGCCTTGGTGGTTAGCTTGGCCTTTGGTGCAGCAGGAGGTCTCTGTTTTTCTGACTGGTATGGCCTGCACCTGAGCAGCTAGTTAGGAAAATCGTTTTTATTTATGTCGGACTGTGAGTGTCGACTATTTGTGTTGCAATTTTGGTTTATAAAATGGAACAGATTTTGAACAAAGAAAGACTTCATTATTTAAGATACCATCTTTTGAAATTTAAATTTTCAAAATTATAAAGTATAAGGTTTTTTAATCCTGCCGTTCATCTTCCCAGCAGTCTAAAGGACTGGTTTTAGGAAGATCACAAAGGATAACAGGATAAGGCTATTGTAGCTATAAAATAGTTTTGTAAAAGTTGAAAAAAATCTTAGTTTGAAAGTTCTGGGCTTTTGGATTAGAGATAATGCCTGTTCTAAGACAAATATCCTTAACTTCATAATTCTAGCTTGAAATAAAATGTCTTCTATTTCATATAAATATAATTTAATGATGTCAAAAAGCAAGTTGCTTTGGTTATACAAAGGTTAGAGATATATTATTCATAATTTAGGCAACCCGAATTCAAACTGTAGTAGTATATTAAGAACATCAGTGACAGGTCAGCTGTGGGTTATAAACAGAAAATGACAGAGAAGAAAGGTAAGGCTTAACAGCATTTCAGTTATGAAATCAGAGTTTAGAATTGAAAGGAACCAAAAAGATCATTTAATTTCAACACATCTTTAATTTGAGGACTATAAAAACAAAGTTAGGAAGTTGTAAAAATATTTTAACCTATAAGGCAAATTCATAATTTACATAAACACATAAATATTACCATATAATCATTTTATAAATAGAGGTTTAAAACATTTTCTTTGACTAAATATATTTTGTTAATGAGCATGTTTCATAAAACTGACAAGACAAATGATGGTGGTACATACCTTGAATTCTAGCACTCAGGAGGCAGAGGCAGGGGCAAGTGAATCTCGAGTTTGAGGCTTGCCTGGTTGACAGGGTTCCAGGACAACCAGCACCCCGCCCCATGACTTGGGAAAAGAATCACCTTTTCCCAATTACTTTTCATAAAGTCAATAGTATTTAAATGACATACAGTCTCAATAAGTGAAGTTTTTTTTCACCAACAATATTGTTTATATTGTTGAATCTTCCCAGTCTTTACTAAATTAATAAATATTACATTAAAAAGTTATTTGTTCCTTATAATAGTATGAGATTTTTATATATTAACTATTTATTAAAAACCAATGTGCCCTATTGGATTATACATAATTAGAGGAACTATTTTAGTTCAGACTATAGGTGACATGAATATGTTAATAGTATGGAGTTTGATTAAATGTCCCTAACTCTGCCTTTCAATTCCTAATACATTTATTGGAGTGATATTATAATTGTGTTACAGCTTTGTGTGGAAATGTATCCTGGCAGTCAGGAGCCAAGGAATACAACAAACCTCACATAGATTTATTGGGAGGGATGAACCCAGAAGAGTCGCTGCCTCTGCTTGAGAAACAACAGAGAACTGAGCAGAAGACAGGGTTTATATATGGGATTTCTGGGCTGGGGGGTGGAGCTTTCCAGTGTGGGGATTGGTAAAATTTCAAATCCTGAGCTTGGGCTTTTTACTCTAGAGGGTTGGGACTAGGGCTGGTCATTAGGCTGTTTAGAGTGTTCTGTGGGTGGAGCTGGCAGTTGGAGGTCCTCAAGGGGAGACACCTGGCCACTTGTGGGCTTCAGAGGGCTTACAATAAAAACTAGATATTGCAAAAATATCCACCTGCAATATATCGTATAAAGGATTAATATTTATTGAGGAGTATATTATACTCAATACAATTTGAACCTTAAAGACAATTCTTGGAGAGAACTGTTCCACGCCTAGCTCCTGATCTGCTCTCCAGAACACAGGGATGAAATGGGCCCAGAACTTGGTGTCCCCTGGCTCCCAATCAATTTTGGCCACACCCTGCAGGGTTCCTGATTCTCAGGAACTACTAAGGCTCCCTAAATAACCCCTGATTTCCACCACATCTCCCCCTTTTGTCTAAGAACGTTCTAAACTAAGTATAAGACTATATACAATAGGAATCATTATAATGTAATGTCTGGGGGAGGAAGGCAAAAAAATGTAAGCAAGGCCAAACTACAACTAACAACAAACAGAAGGTATATCCTACATGTCTAGAATATTGGTAAGTGGAATGTACAGGGATTACTTCAAAGCTATGTATCTTGAATAATACAATCCAACACCTGAATGCTCATTGCTAAGAGATAAGATGGTAGTAACCTTAACTGTCTAGTCTTCAACCTCACCAAGACCTGAGAAGGAAAATATATTACCTGTAAGTTGGAAGCACAAAAGAGAGCTTCCAAGATTTAGGAGAGGACAGCGACCTGCACAGTCACCCACGGCTTTTCTGTGCAGTTGGAGTATCCACCCTTTTGGCTGCAGGCCTAATGATATCTTACAGATCTCTTCAGAAACAGGGCATTTTTGGAGAAACCATCTTATCCTGTCCAGGCAGATTTCGGCAGTCTATCCTCTATCCTGCTCGTCTGGACTGAACAGTATGTGTACTGACAGCAGTCAAGGCAAGGACAGTTCTCTGTCCAACAGACCATTGTCTGCCAAGAAAGACAAACTCATAGTGGAGTGTCCTTGATGAGCAACACCATCCTGGGAAAGGAACAGTGATGCCAGGAGTTGTCATGTCTCTCATGGCCAAATTCTCCAGGTCTATGAAGTGGTTGAAGACTCCTGTCTGTTTGATATATTCTAGCATGTATCGGAAAACCTAAACAACATAACTATTACATGGCAAGTAACTGTGATTTGTAATTCTTATCATTCCTAGAGATGGAAGCTTACATTGTAAAATAGGCAATCTATAAATAGGTGTACAGTTTCTGAATAATGACTTCAAGTATGACTATCATATAAACATTAACCAAAGGTACATGTACCATGCAAAATGACAACAATATCCTAAATATATATCATTATACAAAATATCTAAACAGAGATATACAAAACATCTTATGTACATATTATGACTAATATATATTATGACTAGTATAATTAAACAGGTAGACATTGCATAGTGGAAATGACAATAATATGCTTAATATGCATTAATGTGTAAAATATTTTAAACAGGTAGAAGCATGTGCAAAATATGGCAATTACATATTCAATTTTGTATCAATATACAAATTACCTTAGACATATAAAATAACTTCAGATTTAAATTTATATCAATATATAAATTATCTCAATCAAACATATTAAATCATTTTACATTTGTATCAATATATAAACATCTATACCAGTGCAAATTGTCTTTGGCTCATAATTGGCTGATAATTGTTTATAGGTATATACAATAATTTACCTATGTCTATCCTATTTCTTCCCCTTTCTCTTCTCTAAAAGGGATCTCCAAGTCTATACTATTGTTCTACCCTCAACCCAAATTTAACTTATAACTATCCTATCAGAATTTTAATTATCCATAACCCTCAGAGGACAAAACTTAATGGAAGAGGGGCATAGTTTTTTATAGGGTTGCTTCCTGCTGACTTGTGGGCGGTGGTATCTCTATGGGAGGGACCCTGTAAAAACTAAGAGAGTGGTTAAGTCTTAGTGGACTAACTATAAACATCTATAACCAGTCTCAGCTTACTGTCTAAGTTCATCTGGAAATCTTGTTAAAGATTTGACATTAAGGATAATCATAGAAACCTGTCTTGCAACTGTCCTGAATAATCTATATTTCAAAAGCAATCATTGAGTGGTGGTGTATACCAGATTTTTTTTCCCTAAGGATTAATATTTATTGAGAGGTTTATTATACTCATGATACAATTTGAACCTGAAGACGATTCTTGGAGAGAAGAGCGGCCCCTGACGAGCTGCTGATCAGCACCCCAGAACTCAGGGACAAAACAGGGCCCAGAACTTGGTGTCTCCTGGCTCCCAGTTGATTCTTGCCATGTCCCATAGGCATCCTGATTCTTAGGAACTACTAAGGCTCCCTAAATAATGCCTAAATCCCACTACAACTAGAGGAGATGAAACATTATACATTTTAATAGAAGGGAGCTAGAAAGTTTTGCTTTGTAAACAAGGCTGGCCTCAAATTTTTAGTGGTTCTATTCCTCAGCTTTTTGAGTGCTGGGGTTACAGTCATTTATCATGATTCCTAAATTATAGTATACATTTTAAAAGATGCTTGGTCCAAAGCAACTGTTAACACATATCTTTAAAAATTTAAATATATTAATTTTTTAGTTAGTATACAAAATAGTTTCAGTATGATATTTTACATATGAATATAATTGTACTTTGCTAATTAGTATTCATCTCTCCATTGTTCTTTCTGGTCATCTTTATTTTTCCTGCTGGTTACCTTCTTTCTACCAAATAGTCTTTTCTGCTTCCATATACCTAGATTCCATACATAAGAGAAAATGTATTTTTCTACCCCTTCTCTTTTACCCTCCTCCTTCTCAAATGTTGAAAATGCTTCTGAAAACAATGGGCCTGTGTTACAATATGGTTTCTTGGTCCTGGGACGGCCAGAGGTCCAGACCCACAGACCTGCAGCCCCAGACCCCTTAGCCACCCACTGCTGCTCAGGCCCCAGAAATGGCTCAGACGCTTATATTAACTTCATGCTGTTTGGCCTATGGCTCAGGCACATTGTTAGCTAGCTCTTATATCTTAAATCAACCCATTTCTATTAATCTGTCTGCCATGTGGCCCGTGGCTCTCCTGTGTTCCTTACATGTTGTTCCTTTGGGCTTCGGGCTCTGTCTGTCTGACTCTGCCCTGCTTCTCCTACCTATGCTCTGATTTCTCCTCCAACTTTATCTATGGTGCCTGTCATGAGCCAAAACAGCTCCTTTATTTAAAGATTGATATTCACAGCATACAGAAAGACATTCCCATATCAGGCCTGTAGTGAGTTTTAACAAATTTGATTCACTATTCAAGGTGAGACTTTGAATGATAACTGGTGTTTATGAGAGCTCTAGTTCCAAATTAATTTTATGCACTTTTCTATCTTCAGAAACTCTTTCTTATCTTAGAAGTACTCCTAATATCAGCAGTACCCATATTACCTGCCTTTAAAAAATTTATTTCTTGAGAATTTCATAATACATAGGGTGTATTTTTTTTATCACATTTTCTCACTTTCTCCTTTCTAATTTCTGTGGTGATTTAAATGAGAAATGGTTTGTGAATTTGAATATTTGATCCCTAATTATCAAATTAATGGCCCTATTGGGAAGGTTATGGAACCTTTTGGAGGTGAATCCTTGGTAGGAGTGTGTTCCTGGGAGTGGCTTTGAGAGTAGTCTTGGCTTTCTTTTCTCATTCTGTACTTCCTGTGTGTGGCTCAAATGTGCTCAGTCACATTCCTGCTCGTACCACCCTTCCTTCCTTCCTTGTCTGTTGCCATGTTCTTGGCCATATTAGACTTTATCCTGTCATAGCAGCAGGTAAGTAATGATTTGTACTCTCTTGTCTCACCATGTAGGTTTGTAAGACTTTGTGGCAGGCACCTTTACATGCTGAGCCATTTCAGGGGCTTTTATAAAAGATACTTTAAAGTTTTTTGTCAGTCATCTTTTGCCAAAAAGTGAAATTTTCAGTGCCAGGAATAGGTTACATCAAGTTCAATCATTGGCCAAACGGAACCCACGGAAACCCTAAAATATCATAGGTTGATCTCCACAAACTGATGGTAAGGCTTGTTGCTGAAGACACCATTTACATATTTTACTGAACTTGGAGAAATTGAGATTATGCCTAACTAGAGCCTTCACCACTACATCATATTAGAAGGTACTTTGCATGTTACCAGAGAAGAAAGATAACCACCAACATGACTACAAATCCTATGATCTACAGTGATGACCTACCTGCATGACATGCTGGTGTGATAATGGCACAAATGTGGTGGGATTAGATTTAAGGCCCACTCCACAAGATAGAACCCCATGCTTGACGCTGCTAGGGTGACCAAGAACCTGAGACTAGATGGGCCATGGGCCTAAGGGAAAGCCGAATATTATTGTTCTGCTAAAGGAACATAACAATCAAATGACTCCTAATGACATTCTGTTATACCCATAGATTAGCACCTCACTCAGCTATCAGAGAAGCTTCCCATTGCAGTACATGGGAACTAACACAAAAACACACACAACTGGGCACTCAGCTTTAGATTGGATGTCTTCATTATCATACTCCCTTCAGGACTGAGGGAGCTACGTGGAAGAAGAGGTAAAAAGATTACAAGAGCCAGAGGGGATAGATTATACCAGGGAAATAGTGTTTTCTAGCCACAACAGAGTTGATGCACATATGAATTTACAGATTATGGTAGCATGCATAGGGCCTGCACAGGGTCAAGTCAGACAGGATCCTCATAGTGTGAGTGGGAAGTGGATACAACCTCCTATCCCTAACTTTGAGGCTATCTGCAACTAATACGCACTTGCAGAGAAAAAAAAAATAGTTTTCTGATATATTAACCACACTTAACCTACATGGCCAACGCAAAACAAACTCAATGGTGTTTTAAAAGTTTTTTGTCTTATATTACTTTGGACATTTTTTGTCTTTTCATATATATGGTTTCTGAGTTTATTTTTGTGTGTGTGATATGTGTGTCTCTCTGTTTTTTGCATTTTTTTCTTTTTCTCTTTTTAATTTTTTCCTGTTTTCTAAAGAAAGAAAGGGTGTGGAGTTAAGTGGGTGGAAAGGTGGGGAGGAGCTGGGAGGAACTGGGGGAGAGGAAACAAGCAAAAAAATTGTCTATGTACTGCACTATTTCTGTGTATGTTTCTATATATTGATTTTATGTGTCATAGTATTTTTTGCATATGTAATTTTTATTGTGTGACAAATATTGTAGATTGTACATTTTAATGTATTCAGATTTGTATGTTGGATTTTGTTGCATTTTCATACAGAATGCTGGAGTTGACTCTTGCATACATTTATATCACTCCTGGGTAACTTAATCTTTTTAAAAGTTGTCTTATTTTTTTGTTTGGGATGGCCCACTATAACTGTTATTACTCTGTCCTGAAAATTCTAGTTACTCAGCTTCTTTGAACTTTGGTAATTGACTTCTAAACTCAACAAGACTGTTCCTCTCTGATTTCTGCTCTCTGCTGTGGCCTAGAAACTGCCCCTAGGCAGCAAGCTAGGAAAATCACAGGGCTTAAGTTACGTTTCTTTTTCTTTCTGTATCAACCCATGTGTCTGTGTCCAACGTCTGAACAGCTGGTTAATATACTTTATTCTTTTTTCCAATTCCTTGAAGTAGGAAAGCAATTCTGGTTAACATATGATAGATAGAAGGAAATAAAGGTATGTAGGGCTTTGGGGAAGAGTTGACTAGTGTGGATAGTAACTATAAGAAAAATTGTTAATGGGCTAGAGACTGAGAGACCTCTTGTGCAAGGCATGGAAATTTTTTTGTGTTTCGGTTGCAATGAATACATTTGGCTTTCTCCTGCTTCACATGTGGAGAAGCTCACTAAACCTGATTGATTTAGGGCAGAAACAGCTGGCTTTGTTTTGTTTTCCTACCTTTTCCTAGAAGCAAGCCTAGAACGTAATATGCTGACCCAAGAAGAAAACATACACCCCAACTGGGGTATTTTTGTAAGCACATTACATTTGAGGTTCTTGTTAAATATCTAGTTAGAGATGCCTAATATAGGCAGTTTGATACATGAGTCTGGGGCTCAAGTGTTCTGGGTTGTTATCTTAGATATGTGAAGATAGTGGGTGTATCAGTTACTTTTCTCATTGCTGAGACAAAATACTGTACAAAAAACTTAAGGAAGGAAATGCTTATTTTGGTTACAGTTTGAGGGTAAATTCCATCATGGTGGAGAAGACGAGATCACAGGTCAGGAGACAGTGGGTCCCATTGCATCTGTAGTTAGAAAGCAGAGAGAGAGATGCACGTTGGTACTTGGCTCACTTTTTCCTTTTTAACCAGTTTGGAGACCCAGCCAGTTGATGGTGCTGCCCATATTTAAATGAGTCTTCATCACTCAGTGAACCCAGTGTGGAAACTTGCTCACAGATGTGCGCAGTTTGTTCTTCCCCTGGGATTTTGATCCTGTCAGGCTGGCCAACAACATGGGCCAGCACAGTGGGGCTGGCCTGTGACTAGTGAGAAGGAACTTCTTGAGGGCACCTTCTGCCACTATGTGGGGCTCAGTGAACAAATGAGTTAGTTAATGGATTCCTAATACCCGTCATCCTAATTAAAGGTGATTTTAAACACTGGGACAGACTCACACATATAGAGTGAGGAGTTGATTGAATTATGAGTCGATTATTCCTTAGTTACTACTGATGAATTTCCTAGTTGAATCTTTTATCAATTTTAATAAATAACAATACTGTATGTAACCATCTTTTTAAAATAAAAATCTGTAGAACAAAGATAATTAAAAGTTAATTTTTACTAAAATCAATAGTATGTTGTTGGTTAGCTGCTGAAAAGTAGTTATACCTGTTATTATGAGTACAATTAATTCTACTCATATTATTCATCCAGAGAAATATCTAATTACAGAAGTGTTATATAAAGTAATATAAGTAGCAATAAAAATATTATACTGAGGAATAGAGGAACTGTGGTGATACACAGGAAACACTGATGCTGATCTGACTTTATAACACCGAATTTTATTACAGAAGATATTAACAGTTCTTATTAACATTTATATATGACCTTAATTTAAAAAAAATGTTTTTGAATAGAATGTAAGTTTGGTGTATTAGGGGCTTTCATCTGCTACCCAAACAGAAAAGGAAATTGACTTGTTCATATTTAAATTAAATTTGTCATCCACTTAGGAGCTTTAGAGAAAACGATCAATCACATTAAGGCCAGCTTTACTTGAGTTATATGTATTGGTTATGAAGCAAACATTAGAATAAATTAGGTAAATAAATGACTTTGTTTTAAATGGCAGGTCATTCTAATGTGACTCTCACAGCTAACTACTGATTTGAAAGAAAATCTGCTGCCTCCAAATTAGAATTTTATGGAAATAGAACATATTAGAAACTAGAAAACACCTATTCTATGGGGAGGGGAGCATAATAACAAATCTGTTTCACATTATAATGATAATCTGCTTTTAGCTACTTAGGATGGGTGGGTAGTTTTTTTTCCCTTTGGAAATAAATTAATTGTTAATGTAATATAAAAGATGTCAAAAAGCTTGTTTTAAGTCTGGCTTTGCCCAAAGCTGTCTGTAGAATATCTGAGTGTTTAGTAAGTTTGAGATGAATTTAATTTTTCCATTTACTTATACAACCAACAAGTATCAATTGAACATGTAATGTGTGGATTTTGCTAATTTGAATTCTGAGAATACAATGTGAATGAACAAGATAAAGTCCTTCCCTTTTAAGGTGCTTACATCAGTTTGCAGGGGAAGACAAAGAATACACATTAGTAAACAGTAAACAAATTAATATTAGGAAATTATCCATGTTATGAAAAGAGGGGATAAAAATGATGGAGAATGTGCCCTGTGAGATGTGGAGGGTAAGGAAGACTTTCATGAAACGGAGATGATAACGAGGAAGTCATTCTAAAATATGATGAAAGGGCTCTACATAAGGGACAAACAGGGAGCAAAAGCAAAGCTCCCTTGCAATTAAATTTTGGAATGCTCAGTGGAATATGGTAAGTCAAATGGTGTTCAGGCACGTGGGTGTAGACAACAGAGAAGTAAGTAGGTCATGCGTACTACTGGACTTTAGAACAGCTTTGTTGGGTTTTATTGAAGAGTAAACTTCCTGTATTGGTTTCCTCTTTCCCACTTCTGGCTGTCTTTAGCTTGTAGACTTTTTACTCTAGTCTTCACATGGTATTCTCCTGTTCATGTGTTTGTGACTGGATTTCCCCTGAATATATCAGAAGAGACCTACGAGTCATTTTAAATCAAGATAACACATTTTTTTTTTCTCTTCTAATTGTCTTCTGCCCTATTGGTAATCTATTTACCTTTGTTAAGCATGAGAATTTGTAAGAAGAAGATCGATTCTACAATTTTTGAGCCAAATTTGAAGCAAGCTTTAATTAAATACTGGACAGGATAATGGACTCTGGCCAAGACCATTTTGGGGTTCCCATAAAATGTTGACAAGTCACATTTTGCAGAAGCTTAAAAAGGCAAAACCACAAGTACAATAGTATTTCCCATCAGGTCCAATTAGGAGCAAGCATGTATTCTACTTTCTGCCTGCATACCTCCCACTCACATCCAGTCAAGCACATCTGTTGCACTTGGGTCAAGCAAACTTGTTTAGGGGAGCAAAAACATGTGGCTTGTTATCTCCCAATGAAGCATTCCAAGAATCTATCTGTCCTTGGGCTAGTGGGTCTTACAGGGTAACTTTGTTCTTATTCCTTTCTCCAACTCTAGGCAATCATTAACTTTCTTTCTGTTTGTATGTATTATTACAAGAATCAGAGAGTGTGTACTTGTCTTTTGGATCCAGATTTTCTCACAAATAATAACTATTTTGGAAATTCATTAACATTGTTGTGTCATTGGTTTATTTCCATTTATTACTGAGAACATTCTTTTATATGTGCCATGTATTATTTGTCACTGTGGATTGGGCTACTTCTAATTTTAGTTTGTTACAAACAAAGGCTTTGTGAATGTTTGGAAATAAGTATGTATTTGGGCACATGATTATGTTTCTCCTGAATAAATACTTAGGAGTAGAATGGCTGAGTGGTTTGGTATGTGTATATATGTTAAATACGGTGCAAGAATAATAAATTAAAGCAACAGAGGAAGGAACCTGGGAAGGGAGGAAATTCAGGAGAAGCAAGATTAAATAAATGTAAAGAAAGAAATTGAAAGGATTGTTATTGAAATATTATAACAAAAGATTAGAAATAATGGGGAAAAACAAGAGATGATTCCCATAAACATAGAAGGGGGAATAAAATAACAGTTTTTAAACAACAGTAATAACAAATGCTACTAACGATGTAGTGGAGGGAAAGGAGACAAGCATAGAAGGCTTCTATGAAGAACAGAAACAAAAGGAAAGGAATGAAAGTTGTCCAAATTAAAAAAAAAATTAGGTGAGTGTATGATGAGAAATAAAAATGTAATAATGTATAATTGAAGTGTGTGTGTCTCTGTGTGTGTCTCTGTGTAACCTAAAAAGTAAAAAAAGAAATAATAAAGGGCTGAGGCATATTCTTTCTGGATCTTCACAGGTTGTAGACTGCTGCTTCTGTGCACAGAAATGGAGAGGGTCAGCTGAACTGTAGATTTTGTCTTTGTTGTTTATTGCTTATCCAGATGTAGAGCCTGTCTTAGATAAGTGTCCATATCTACCAGAGCTGTCTTCACTTTACTGGTGTCTCATCTTTGCCTATAAGGGGCCTCTGCTAGCCATTCTTAGCTTTACAGTCTGTGGACTGGGTGAGTTCTCTCATCCTCAGTGAAAATTCTTTTGGGGGAGAGGGATTGATTAGTTTCCAATTGTAGGAGAGAATGAAAAACAGTCACAGCACTGAGATCTGTACAGAAGCAGGACCTGCCTTGGTATTTTCAAACCTTTTATGAGCATCAATCACCCTGCTAGAGATATCAACCAAAAGTACTAGAGCTTCAGTTCTGGTACTCTGTAGCACTGGATCATGGGTAGGTGAGATGAGATGTGAGGGCCATGGACTTGTCCTGGAGGCAGCACTTCTGTTCTTTTTATTAGAGCAGCCTGGCCTTTTTGAGGAGTCTTCTGCTTCCCTAAATAGTCGACTATCTTTTAAAAGCATTTAAATAATAGTGTGAATATCTTATTTATACTTACATGCATAGTTACCATTTGCAGTGCATTTTAATCCTCAGTGTGGATCTTGTATAATTTCCTTCTGGACCAGCCTGCAAGCAGCAAGTTCTTTCAGATTCTGTGTATATATATATCTCCTAAATATCACCCTTTCCCTTTATTTTTGAAAGATGATTTTCACCAGAGAATTCTGGGTTGATAGATTTTTTTTCCTTCAGCATGGATGATCCACAATCTTCAGGCTTTATCATCCTCATTAGAAATTGGCTCCTTATGTTTTCCACATTATATGTAAATTTCTGCCTGTTATTAAAGTTTTTCTCTTTATTATTGATGTTGGTGATGACCTGCTTTAGTTTAGGTTTTTCTGCAATTTTATATTGAGTCATTGGGGTCTTTGAATCCCACTTATTTTTATAAGGTCTGTCCCTTAAATTCTTTCATTTTCATGTTTTGTGATCCTCTCCTTTGAAGACTTTGCTTTTTATGTTTAGAATTATAGTATTTTTCTGAATTCATCAAACCTTAGTCATCTTTTCAAACTGTTTTCACTGTGTATTTTATTTATAATTGCTTATATAAGTTAAGTTTTATCTTTTATTTCTCTACATAGTTTCCCCCTGGTTACGTGAATTTATGGAATTGGTTATAATACAGTGCCTAGTTTGCTGTTGTTATATACTAATTCTGTTACGTATACCAGTTCTGGCTTAATTTCAACTAATTAATTTTCTCTTCCTATGAGTTGTATTTTTCTGCTTCCCTGCACGTCTAGCTTTTTAAACTGAATGCCACATATTATAGGTTATACTTAATAGATGCTAGATATTTCTGCATTCCTGTTAATATTCTTCAGCTTTGCTCTGTAAGTTGTGTATGTGTGTGTGTGTGTGTGTGTGTTTTTTTTGAAATTGCTGATCCTTTTAAGCTTTGTTAGCAAAGGTCAGAACAGCATTTAGTTAAAGACTAATCTCTCTCACAAGTGAAGCAAAACCCTCTGAGAAGCCGACCTCATTCTCCATAAATTAGGAGATTGTCACTGGTGCAGGTTGGAAAGGGTGCTGTGCTTCCTCCTGGATGGGCCTGGATGGTTCTCTTTCATCGTCTCTGCATTCTCCCCGCCCTTCAGCCTCAGCTAGTTTCTTCAAATGTATACATTAATCAGTTTTCATCGGAGAAAAAAAGATCCTCTGACATGCCCCAGAGTTCTCTGTGCATCTCTTTTCTTTCTAGTATTCTCCTGTGTGAACTCACAGTGCATTGGGTTCCATGCTCTCTCAGGTCTACCTTATCAATCTAGAAGTACTTTTTCCTCTGATGTTTTGTCTTTCCCTGTAGCACAACCGAGACAGCGTCTGCATGAAGTACAATGAGCTCTTTTGTTTTCCTTCTCTTTGCTATCAGTCACGGCAAACTCCCTGACCCCTGGCTCTTACAGTCTTTCTGCCACCTCTTCCATAGTGGTCCTGGAGCCTCAGGTAAAAGAGTGTATTGTCATTAGATCTGTTGGGACTGGGCTTCACAACTCTGCATTTTGATTGGCTGTGGTTTTCTGTCTGTTGCGAAGAGAAGTTTCCTTGATGGAGGGTGAAGACTAAACTTACCTGTGGGTGTAAGAACACATGTTTAGATTGTTGTTAGGGATTATGCTGGTTTAGTAAATTAATTGTTATACTCTCTTCTGATAATCATGAGTTTGCCAACACTGAGTAGTTTTTTAGGTTTCTAGTACAAGGCGGGGTTTAGAGATTATGATGGTAGTAGCTTATATTTAGAAATTGTGCAGTCCCTAGACCAGATGTTCTGGTTTTATGTCTGTTAAACTATATGTTGTCTGTGAACACCTATAGACTGAGTCCTTACTTAATGACCTAAAACCAAATCTAGTATGTAGACTAACTGAAGATCCAATTTCATATACGTGTGGCAAATATCTGTCTTAGTCAATCACAGCAGTCAATCCTTATCAATCATGAGTAGCCAACTGAACAGAACATACGTATATAAGCCATACCCTGAACAGCATCTAGTCAGACTATTTCTGTGCCTTCCTTTGCTTTCTGCTTACAGATGCTGCCTGTCTTGTGTATTGCTGAGATGTTCTAACCTTTTCCTTCAGGGCCCTGTTTGATTTGTGAGTTTTTCTTCTGTCAGTTGAACTCTGTCAAATGTATTTTTCCCCTGAAGCTTTCGCTTTCCTTAGTCTGCCTTGACTTTGCCATCATCCTTTGAGGAGACTCACCTATGCCAGAAATCTTATTTTATCTGTAACTTATATTAATAATAAAGGCTTAAGTAAGTGAAGACAAATGGGATTTTCAATAACTCCTAAGAATATTGAGGATTTTATTCAGCATATACCCATATGCCAGGGGTTCTATATATTTAATTCCCTTTAAACCCCTTAATTATTAGAAAAGCCTTGCACAATCAAAGAAGGTTTTGCAAAAGTGGTATTTCTCAGATAAGCCATGAAAGATGAACAGGAGTTACCTGAGATGAGACATGGAATGAAGTCCTGTGTAGGTGTTGCAACAGAAGGAACAGAATATTCCAAATGGAAAAGGAAAAATAAAACTAACTTGAGAAACTCAGCTCACTGGTCTAAAACCACAGGAAGCAGAGAAAGGGTGTAGTTTGGAGATACAGGGAGAGATAAGCAGGACAGATGAGAGAGAATAGAACATGAGGGGCTTTAAAAAGATACCAAGTCTGGGTTTTTTTCCCCAAGGGCAATCTGGAAGTGCCCAATGCAAGATTGGGACATGATACTTTAGTTACAGTGTGGAAAAGTGGACTATATGAATAAAATATATAAGTACAGAGATTGAGAAAATTAATTTCAAATGTTGAGTAACCTACATAGTTTTCCAACCATTTACACATTCAGTAAATAAATTTGTTAAATATTTACCAAACAAATATCTTTGTGTTGTTACAAATTAGCTATTTCTTATGGAGTCCTTATGTGTCACTTATATAAACGGTGATATTATTTTGAGATAGGATCATGCTGCATACTACATTCAGGCCTTGAACTCTCCATTTCTGTGCTTCCTGAGTTCTAGGATTACAAACACACACACCAACATACATTTTGATAGACAAGGAAACTGAAATAAGCAGAACTCATGAATACCAATGATATTACCAGTTAATGGCCAAGTCAGAATTTGATCTCAAGTTGGTTTGACATTCTGCCAGATTTAGCCATATTACTCAAAGAAACATTTCACATTGTAAGTTATGTTTACATCCTGTAAAATCCAAGAAGAAATTTTGAGGTAAAATGTTTTTGGTGTCATACATGGACCAATTGGCTTAGGTTTCCAGAAAGAAGAGTAATTATATATATATATATATATATATATAATATATATGTATATATATTATATACATATATATACGTATATATGTATATATGTATATTCATGCACACACACAAGCCCCAAATAAATTTGCATTCTCAGTTCTTTTTTCCACCACTTCTCCCAATTCTATGGTTTATTTTTATTAATATTAACAGATAATAATATCAATTATTAACATTAACAGATATTAATAAAGAATATATTTGAAATAAGAGAGGATGATGCATTCTATAATAATGTCAGAGTTTCCAGGGGAAGATATTGTGAAGCTCTTTGTATAAACAAGTTTTATTTGAGGTTCAGTATGAATTTTCAATAGATGCTTTTCAGATAAGAAAGCAGTAATTCAAATGCAATTATATAAACAAGAAGATCAGAGGGGAATTATCCTGGAGGGTATAAAATGAGCAGAGTCTGGGTCACCATAGCATTCACTTGCCAATGCAAAATAAGGTAGGTATCTATCCTGAGCAGGACCTGTAAATGAAACGTTTTTATTATCATTTCATTTTATTTTATCATTTGTAGCATTTATTTGAAAATTGCAAATGCTAAGACAGAACTGATAGGCTCTACAGTTTTTAATTACTGCTCTAAATCATGCAGCAGTAGGTGAAGGGGAGTGAACCACATATTGGCAGATGAGGTGAGATCCTATTGACTTAAAGAATAGAGACAGTCCGTCAGTCTCCTGGTGAAGAATGAATAGTGTGCACAACCTATCTCCTACTTACTTTTTGACTTAAATGTTTTTATCACTTGAATAATATGTATATTTAATCCTCACAATTACTAATGGTCATCTTTGATAAAATATATTTGAGGAGAGTTTTAGAGTAAATTCAGTTTTGAGTGTGTACAGGGGCATCAGTGCTTTCATTACCTCCAGAAACATTCCATGCTAGAAGATACTTTTAGTTATTTAATAGTGAAACTCTCTTGGTAGTATCCAATACATATGTTTTATTAATATAGTACATTTTTCTTTCTAGAAAAATTCTGCTTAAGTGAAATTCTGGAGTTGATCAGAAGTAGAGAAATTGATTCTTTTCATTGTATAGTGATGAATTTAAATAGGAAAGAGAGAGAAAAGATATTAACAGAGCAGAGAGAAATGTGTTTAATAATGAGAATAATAAGAGCAGAAAGAAAATATGGAGAAAAGGTTAAGGAAATGAACATAGGGAGTTGTTGAAAAGGGAAGGTATCGATACTGCTCTATGTATGTAGTGTTATGTAGCTAAGGACATTTCTTATGCAGAATTCACATAAATTGTTTTTTTATGAGAGCAGCATACTAGATTGCTAATTCTAATTTAACACAGAGTAACAGTTAGGTGTGCTGTGAAGACTTTCCTGGTAATCTTTTGATGTTCAGCTTTTCTTTTATAGATGAGGAAATTGAAGCACAGGAAAATTATGTGGTCAAAGTTTTATTATTTATAATAAAGAAGTAAAAGAGAGGAATCATTCATATTCTTTATCTTCACAGTATTATATAAACACTGTGAATGGTGATTCAGTCCTTTTTAATGCTTTGTTTTTGATAGCTTAAACTTCTGTATTTATAAAAGGGCAGTAGTGGGGCACACCTTTAATTCCAACAGTCAGGAGGCAGAGGCAGGTAGATCTCTATGAGTTTGAGACTAGCCTGGTCTACAGAACTAGTTCCAGAACAGCCAGGGCTACACAGAGAAACCAAAAGTAAAACCAAAGAAACAAACAAACCAAAAAAGGAATCTTAAAACAGTATTCTCTTGAATAAGACAATGTGGAAAGTTATAATGCAAGTTTTTATCTTCAAAATTTTAGAAGAGATTTATAGTTTTTTAAAATTATGTGTGCATGTGTATGTTGTGTATGAGGGTGCCTTGTGGGCCAGAGATATTGATCTCCTGGACTGGAGTTAGATGGGGTTGTGAATTGCTTGATGTGAGTATTGAGAACTGCATGCAGGTCCTCTGTAGAGAAGTACTTGATCTTAGCCAGAGTCATTTTTACAGTCCCATATTACAATTTTTGAAAGGGTCTGGTGTGTTCCTGGTTTTTTTTTTTGAGCAGATGAATAAATAAGGTTAAATATTTTCATCAGTTTCTTATAGACCCATGGGAAACTTCTGCTCCTTAAGTTCTGAGCCAATGTTATGGTTATAGGTTACTGTACATGCTATTTCATATAGAATTGTAGAGCTAGAAGTTGTTTTTGTGGTGAAACACATTGGAGAACTATGAAGATGGTAGAGGAATAGATGAGCAGGAAGGGCAAGAATTTTATCTTACTTGTCTGGTTGCTATTTTTAAGATCTTTTGGAGAATCCTCTAGATTTGTCTCTAATATAATAGAACTAACTGAATACTATAGAGGGGGCTTGTATTTTTGTGACATAGTTGGCAAAAATTAGATTCCCTGAGAAGGAATTCTTATGGTTTCAGCTGGGATAGTATCTTAACCGTAGACCTAGATGTGAGATTCAGTCTGTGTGAGGCTCAGGTCCAACATTAGACTGCATCAAGTAACAAAGCCAGAAATTCATGTTTTTACTTCCTGGTGTGAACGTCAAAAAATACTGCAAGAGATACTTACATATGAATGCCTTGTTTAACAGGGTTTACCACCAAACATATTTTCCTAAAAGGCTATTTCACTTACTTATTTATCTACAAGTGTAGCAAATGTAAGGAAATCTTGATAAATGGAGGGTGTCAGAGTCATAACATGGACTTTCTCAGAGAACTTAGAACAAACTATATTTTTATGTTTGTGCTTCTATTTGATTCCTTCTGTACTGTTGGCACTTTGGGCCCAGGACTGTATCAGTACATCTCTCGGTTCAAGTCCAGATGCTCAGTACATGTATGTTTATCCATTTTCAGCAATACCTATGCCAGGAATAAGAGATTGTTGAAATGGTTGTAGAAGTTGACATTTAGATTTAATCCTTAGTAATATATGTAATGCTTTAATTTTTGTCTTATACATTTATTGAAGACAAAATTCTGGTCCCCTGAGACTGACTGTGCAAGGTTTCAGTAAGCAGAGATTTTGAAGTCTGCAGCTTAAAATTGTTGTTGACACAATTGATAGATTTGAGAAGATCTTGATACTTTTTGATGATTGAATATAATGTTTATTGGATATTTTTTCTTTTAATTATTTTTACAGCTATTTTTTTGTGGGGTGGTTGTGCTGGAGAAGCATTGTAACATGCATGTGGAGGTCAGAAGGCAAATTCCAGGAAGGATCTGTTGCTCATCCCCCATGTGTGTTCTGGGGACTGAACTCGGGTTACCAGGCTTACGCAGAAAATGCTTTAAAAATTTTTTCTGAGCTATATTTTCAGCTAGTGAATAATAGAATTGCTTCAGTGTGTGTATGTAAAATATATATACAAATGTGTGTATATATACACATACATACACATATATACTAACAATGATAATTGAGAAGAAAAAATCCAAGCATACCTAGCTAGTTGAACAATATTAGTAAAAGGAAATAAAAAGTCTTCTTAATCTTAGAGGTGATTAACCTACATTTGAAAGTCTGAAATTTGATTGCCCTGTTTCAGTAGCAGAAGCAGAATAACTCTAAGTCATAACATCCCCCAGATCATTACAATGCTGAGCTGATACTGAGTAGCTTCTCCCTACACATGCTCACTAAGATGCATGTTCTGCTCAGTGGCCCCTTTGCTGACTCCCATCCAGCCAAAACAGCTAATGAATTTAAACAGCCCATGATGGAGCTGCCTTCTTGGCTGGATTAGTCTAAATGTGTCAAGCTTTTTTTTCTTTCCGGCTCTCTATATAATTTTAAATATTGAATCTGAATAAAATGATTTTTTAATTTGGACTTGAAATTTTTCCAATCCTAAAAGAATATTTTAAGTATTCAGAAGGGGCCTTCTAACTGGTGTTATTAATTAACATCAGTCATAGTTTTAGCTGAACTTTTCAGGACTGTCCCCAGCTTCTTTGACTAGCAATAGTAGAATTATAGGCAAGATCATATACACTGGGTGGTACCAAAGGCTGCTTATGATTCTTGGTTTCTTTCATCTCTAACTATATAAATCTCTTAAGCTGCTGAACCAACATTTTTAGAAATTTATAATCCTTGGAAAGCCCCTTCCTAAGAATATTTGTTAATTTACTTCTTATAATGACAGCTCCATTAAATGAATTACTTTACCTTTAGTTAACATAAAGTTGTCAGTTATCTGCTGTGATATTGCAAGCTTTCATGTCACTTCCTAGGGGAGCTCAGTGGCACTTATAGGCAAGACCTCTAAGTTCTTCTGTACTTATATGCTTCAGTACTATGAGTGTACAGGGTCATAGCTGTTTCTGAGAAGGTTTGAGACTATTGGATTTGTAAAAACACCTTAGGAAGGGCTCAGAGATAAGTAACAATTAATGTATTTTAGCTATTTTCATTATTGGCTGTGTGTTTATATATATGCAAGCTTTCCACATATATGCCTCTGAATGTACAGAAAGAATACATGTAATGAGTTCTGTGATTTTATCTTTGATTCAGCATGAGTACTATTGTCCTGCTCTCTGTGCTTTTTGCTCTTGCATATGGACAAGCAGCATCTTTTTGTATTCCAACTGAATATACAATGTATGTGGATAGGAGAGAGTGTGCCTATTGCCTAACCATCAACACCACCATCTGTGCTGGGTATTGTATGACACGGGTATGTTGTTCACTGTACTTCTTTTAGCTGTAAGTTAGATAGGCCTAAAGTGATCTGTTAAGATTTAGAAAGTAAGTGAGATAAACCATAGCATAATTTTCCAAATCTAATGTATCTTTGGGAAGACAAGAGCATTGTTTTCAGAATTATAATAATGTGGTTCTGTTCAGAAAAAGGACAGATATATTTGTAACAGTCTACCCTCAATTTATTTAAACCTTATTTTGTTCTCATGATCAAAGTGAATGAAAAGGAAGTGTATTGGGGGGTATCTCTGAGGAATTAAATGTGCACGTGTTAAGCTAGTTTTGAGTAACAGAGCTCAAGAGTCTTTGATAGCTCATCACTGAAATAAACGGCTATTAGCAAATTATAGCCTTAATATCTAAAGTATTACATTTATCATTTATTTATGAACCCGTTTCTTTCCATAGGATATAAATGGCAAGCTGTTTCTTCCCAAATATACACTCTCCCAGGGTGTTTGTACATACAGAGACTTCATCTACAGAACTGTGGAAATACCCGGATGCCCACACCATGTTGCTCCTTATTTCTCCTACCCGGTTGCTGTAAGCTGCAAGTGTGGCAAGTGTAATACTGACTACAGTGACTGTATACACGAGGCTGTTGAGACCAACTATTGCACCAAGCCGCAGACCTTCTATCTGGGGTGATTTTCCATCTGACTTTAACAGCGTTGCCACTTGCAATCTGGTTAAATGTGTTTACCTGCAATAGAACTAATAAAATACCATGGATACTCTCTGCTTCCATTAATCCATAGCACATCCACACAAGCATTAGGGAGCTTAAGATGAAGAGGTGCATGAAAGAGACCGTCATGGTTTCCATACGGAGCAGAGTGGAGGCAAAATGAGAAGCAGGAACATGAGCTGCTGATGCAGCCCCAGGACATGCTTCTTACAGACAACAGGGGGTGTATATTGACCTAGAAAAGCAAATGTGAAGCTACTGCAGAGCTCTGGAAAGAGAGGACTCTCATTAGAAGCTGGAGGGATACATGGCACCAGAGTATGAGGAGAGTCGTCCTTTAAAGGATAGCAGGGATGGAGTGCAAGTGCTGAGACAGGGGTATTATCCTAGTTAGTCAAGGGCTCCAGATAAAACCCCAGAACTCAGCCAAGAGCCTGGGCACCATTCTCTTTAATTGCTCTGGTGGGCCAATTGACCTATGAAAGGTATACCCTGGAAGGTCAGCTTCTAAAGCCTAGAAAAGAGGCCACGATCATTTTACATGTGGAAGCCTAAATCCTAAATCCTTCATAATCCCTCAAGTAGCAAGAGATACTTTCCACATTTATACCAAAAGCAACTTGTGCTTTGGGGCTTTGGGTATCATAAAACAGTAGTACAAACAGCACATATGGTTGGGAAGGCAGGGCTAAGGGATTCAGTGGAGTGGATTGTGATGTTTTAACCTTAGTCTTCATTCATAAGGAGGCATTGCTTTGGATGGAAGGGCTTAGGAGAAGGCTATTTTCCTTTTCCTTCCTTAGATGCTCTCCTTAAGAGTTTGAACTTTAAGTGATGTTCTGTGGACTCAACTTTAAAAAGACTATCTTTTATTCAGCCATTGTCAACATGAAGTTGAAAACTACTTGTTGGTAGGGTCATGTAGAATGGCTGTGCTGTACAGCCACTGGTTAAACTCAGCTGGGCATCTTGCGAATGCCTGCATGCTGACAGGGCCACAGAGGAGGTGAAGATGGTGCAGATAGAGTGGTACCAAACCACTTTGCACTTCCATATAAGAGTCAGAAACCTACAGTACTTTTACCTGAATGTCTAAAGTTGACACGTGTATGAGCACTAAACTGTAAGCTGGGCCTTTGGGTTCTCATGCCAACTGAGAATGAACACATAATCATTTAAGATTGTTTATCACATATAGATCTTTGATGGATGTCTAAAATGTGCAAAGGTCAAACCTACCTGGCATTGCCACAATTTATTCTCAAATATCCTGAAAGTGATTTTTTTTTTTTTTTGTCAAAGGATTTGGGTTATAGAAAGGACAAGTTGTTTACAGAGGCTACTTATAGACAGCTTTAACAGATTTTAGTTTCTGAAATACTTTAATAAATTTCTTGACTCTGCAGAAAGGAGGACAGCTCAGGACGTTGGTGTGACCAGCTAGTCCCATCACTGGCACAAGAGCCTAGAGTGGGCACATGACTCACTTCCTTTTACTGAAGGAAGTGTGTTTGGAAGATACACACATGAATTTTATCAAACTATCCTGTAAGTGGAGCTGTCCATAAAACAAACAAAACCTTATGATGGAGCTCAGGGATTGAGGTGTCTAACAACTTACTTGAGCTGAGTCCACGTGCTTGGGGATATAGGAACTCTGTTTTGAGGGATCTTGATGTCCTTTTGGTTTATCCACAAGAATGGATAGAAAAGCTCAGAAATGGGAAGGTGAAGGGCTGGAGAGATGCCTCAGAGGTTAGAGCACTGGCTGACCTTCCAGAGGATATGACACCCACATGGCCGCTCACAGCTGTCTATAGATCCAGTTCCAGGGGATCTGGCACCCTCACACAGACATACACGAAGGCAAAATGCCAGTGAACATAAAATAAAAAATATATAATTTTTAAAAAGAAATGGGAAGATGAAGAATTGTTGCTTACAATGCGGGAGAAAGGCAGACACTGGAGAATCCTTGGAGTGATCATTAAATTCCTTTTAAAGTTTAAAGGAGTCAGTTCTCACCAGAGAAAATAAGTGCTCCAAGATTTTTTTCTTATTTGACTGAAATATAAAGAGCTCTTTCATAACTCAGTGGTTTGGGGTCATTGCTGCAGCAGCCTTTAGCAGTCAAATTCATTGAGAATAAATGGAATGTACCAGAATTGGTGTGTTGAAAGTTAAAAGATACTTCCTGGTAATAGGAAATTCTAATAATAGAAAGTCTCCCTATATAACAAAAGTGTTCTTAAAATTTAAAAGTAGCAAGTCTGAGCTGAACACAAAACTCTCTTATTGAGGTAACTTTCTCTCTCAGCTATTTCAATGTGGCTTCTTTCTTGTCCGCTGCATTCCTGGAATCTCTTCTTTTCTATCTTTAAGACAACTTTGTGTCAGAGCTTTTCCTCAGCTCTCCCTTATCCACGGTCACAGCTCCGGCGGCTATCTGCTGCTTCTCCCCTGGGAGAAGGACTCAAATTTTCAGCTAAGTGATTTGAGCAGGATTGATGGAGGTGAGCCTTGTATTCAGGTTACGAGCCTGCCATATATATTGACTGCAATGCCATCCGGCAGGAGTCATTCCTGGAACTTGATTTCACCTGTTTAAAAAGCGTGCTTACTTTGATAGAGCAGGGACTTGGAGCCACCGATGGCCATCATAGGCATCTTTTAGAGACAGACAGACAGCCTGAGACAAAAGAGAGGAATAAAAGAGCAAAGGAGGAGAAATGGACCTCCTGATTCCATTTGGGTATAATCTGAAGTCCTCAACACTTAAAGAACACCCTACTTCCACCTTTTGACTCTTGCCTTTGGAAAGCCTTGGTTGATGTCAGACATCCATCTCTCACTTGTGCATCTTCCCTTGCTGTTCCTCATGTTTTCCTTCCTCTTCCTTGACCCTTCTCCTTGATGGGAAGCATCTGTGATCTCCCTGACCACACCAGGAAAAAAAATAAAATAAAAGTCCACAACTCCTTGCAGGGTTCCAGTGACTTCTCCCATGAGTTCTTACTCTAGAGCACCACAGTGCACCATAGCGGCCACATGCCTCCTTACTTCTCAGTCTACTCTCAGTCAGCTACAGCTATTTCAGTAAGGGTGACAGTGGCTAGTGAGTGAGCCAATACACAGACAGCTTTTTATCTTGGCCCCTTCACTTCCCAAGGGGCTGGTGAACGACATTCACAATGCTGTAGAGTGACAGCACTTAAAATTAGTCAAAATGAGAATGAAGCCAACCTTTTCTCATTTTTCTTGAGACTAAGTCTCAGCCTAGGCTAGCCTTGAACTTTTAAGGCCAGCTGGCTTCAAGCCTGTGGTCTTGTCCTTGCCTCTCAGGCGCTGAGATTGTAGGTGTGGACCATAATGCCTCACCTATTTTTAAAAATGCATTTTCTTTTAAATCTTCCTCTCAAAGATGACTCAAAATTTATGTTACAGTCATTAGCTTGTAATGTAGATCTGCACTGTACTTGGGGTATAGTTTTGCTTGATGCTGCTATAGGTGCGAAGATTTTAAACTTTGAAGGAAAGTCTGGACCTGTAATAATCCCGTGTATCCTTTTGGTCCTTTGGACACTGCTAAGCAAAGAGCATATAAAAACTTTGAATTTTCAGTCATTTGTCTTTGGATGTCCTGAAGAAGAACCTATTTCAGTTATCTGAAGCTATCTTCCCCTTAAAGAAACCACAGCTTTCCTCTTTCTGAGGCGAGGTTAGATGTCCGATGTTGACTACTGAAGGAACTCAGGCAGCTCTGAGAATTCATGAGTATGAGGTTAAGGAATATGTGGGGAATAAACAACTGTTGCAGGATTATGCTAACTTGGTAGCAGAGAGCTCACTAATTTGTTTTAGATTTATTTTATGGGAACAGATATTTTGCCTTCATGTTGTATGAATAAAGGAAACTCAGGGCCAAATCTCTGGGAAAGGCGGAGATACCAGAGAAGAAACACCACAGTCAGATCTCACCCAGCTGTCTTCCAGCTTCCTCTGCCTCACTCCTCCTGGCTTCTGCTGCCTGCTTTGTCTTCCTATGCTTGCCTTAAATACTTTCTCTGTTCAGTTAAGGCATGGCACCACCACTGCCTGCCTGGGAACCTGGAACTCCTTCTGTAAACTAAGATGACCTTAACTCAGATTGGATTAAGGGTGTAGGTCACCACTCCTGGGATATTCCCTGTGCTGGGATTAAAGGTGTGAGTTACCACTGTCTGATCCTCCTAGACTGACTGTGGGTAGATCCCTCTGACATCCCCAACTGTTTTTATTATATTTGAAACTATCTCCACATATCCCCTTTTGTGTCAAATTAAAAAAAGGTTATAGCTACCATAAGAAAAAACATATACAATAGGTACAATAATTATATACAATATATACAAACAATAAATGAGTAATGTCCAGTACATTAACAATTGACAATTCAAAGAAAATATTTCATTAATTATCCTATTTTGATGAGTCCAAAGGATTATAGCTAATTCACTTTCTTTCTAACTTGTATTACTAACTAAAAACTATTATTTTGATGTCTCTTAAACTTATACACTTTAACTTCAAAGTTTATTTTCTAAAATTGTCACTAGAAAACTATAACTATAACTATTTCATCTTCAATCACCTCAGAGACCCAAGAAGTAAATAATATTTACCCAAGTAAATAGGAAGTGCAAGCAACTTTCAAAATATAGAAATGACAGAGATGACACCTATCTGCCTGGACAGTCACCCAAAGTTCCTTTGTAAAGTTGGGGCATCTATCTTCAGCCTACAGGCCCAGAGTCTCTTTTCATTTCAGTGATACATGAAATCTGCTCTGCCCATTCTGGTATAGTTCATCAGTTGCTTCTCCTTGTGTCCTGAAGAATATCTGACAGTTTTCTCTGAAAATCAGGAAACTGAAGGACCATCTCAGCTTGTTCTGTCAAAGTTCAGAGGTCACTTTCCTAGGGAACCTGCATGTCCAGTTTAAACAGCATACTGTCAAGCAGTCAATATAAGAACAGGTTCTTGTCGTGTGGCTAACCGTTGCCACAAAGAAAGTAAACTCCATATGGAGTTTCTTCAATGCCCTTTTTTCTCTTCTAGTAGACTGGGGCTGCCAGGAGCAGACCTGTCTCACTGTCCAGAGAAGTCTAAGTTCTTAAAAGATTTTAAATGCCATATTCTATGGATCTCTGAAGTGTTTGAAGACCTCTTTATCTAAAATATATTTGTTTGATATTGAAACCATATTTAAAGCTAGTAAATCCTTTTAAAAGAAGATTCAACAATATATCCTTATATCCTATATATCTTTATCCCTTTTCTTTCTGTTTTTTAACACAAATCTTGAATCTAATTATTTTTCTTTAACTTTTTTCTAACCATAACCATTAACAATTTTTAACCAATTAACCTAAACAATGACAATCATCCATAACTGATTGAATAACCAAAAATAACTCATCCCACCTCTTGGGAATGTGGGCACCGTGTTCTTAAATTTACTTCCTGCTGTCTGGGGGCAATGGCATCTTTTGGGGATCCTGAAAAGAAAAGTTTTGTTAAATGTCAAGTCCTGAAATAAGTAGCTGTGTCATTTGTTGTCCAGTCTCTGCATAACAGGAAAGCGCACAGCTTGTCTCAAGTCCTGGCTATAGTAGTCTGTGAAGCTGGTTCATCTCAGAAAGCTGCCTTGAAATTGTCCTGAGCAGTTTGTAGTCCAAATCTGATCTTTGGTTGGTGTTTGTCAGCCTAGTGGCTTTGTCAGAGTCCATGTGAAATCATCATTGTGGGGTCCCATCTTCTTTTTGGATATTTCAAGTTCGCAATTAGGCATTGTCATGGATCACTACAGAAAACTTAGACTAAAACCCAACACAATGTACAGGAAGCTAAATATATAAGTATTTTTTTAGCATAGGATTAGTAACAATAGAATAGTTCCTTATGTTTTTATTATTCTTCTGTCCCATATCAGGTGGCTCTTCTGATATGATGTAGAGATTTTTTTATTTTCCTTTAACAAGGAGTTTAGAGAGGAGAAAGCCACACTCCAACTCTAAAGCCAGCTTTAAATTATAATTAAACTGGGACTTCAACTTACAAAAAAATAGAGAGAGGTTACCCTCTAGAGTATACTGGTACCAATAGTTCCGATATTCTTTTGCTTATAAATTTTTCTGGATAGCCTCCCTTTTGCTTTAGGTGTTTAAATGTCCAAGGTCTTCTCACATCTTGAAGATGGGTATTTCCAGTTTTCTATAAAGACAAAACCAGAAACCTGCCCCCACCCTTTGTTTTTTCTTACAACTTAAAGAACTATAATATGGGTGGATGAGCTATCAATTCTTAGTTTCACGAAGTTTCTCTGGTTCGAATCAAATCTTTATTAATTTTGATGGTATCCATAACTTTTCTTCACCTATGGAAACAAGAGCAAAACCCCTTCCCCAACGTAGCACATACCCTGGCTTCCACTCAGAGGTTAATACATCTCTGAAGTAAACAGGCTGATTTATTCAGCTGATTTTTCTATGGTCCAATGCCTTTCAGCAGCTGTTGTTCTTTCTCATTAGCATTGAGAAAATTCAAAGTTAATAAAGCATTATGTAGTCTATCTCTGAGGGTCTTTGTTATTCCTTTCTGTTTATTTAGCATATCCTTTAGAGTTCAATTTGATCTCTCTATGACTGCTTGCCCTGTAGGATTGTGTGGTATTCCTGTAATATGCTTTATATTATAATAAGCAAAAATTGTTTCATTTTAGTAGAGACATATGCTGGAGCATTGTCAGTCTTTATTTGTGCAGGTATTGCCATGATGGCCATAACTTCTAACAAATGTGTGATTACAGAATCAGCCTTTTCAGAACTCAAAGCAGTTGCCCATTGAAATCCTTAAAATGTATCTATTGTATGATAGACATATCTTAATTTCCCAAATTCTGTAAAATAAAATACATCCATCTGCCAGATTTCATTTCTACGTATGCCTTTAGGATTACTTCCTGCTGGCAATGGAGTTTAGTTATAGAAAGAATAAGTGGAACATCTTTTTACAATTTCTTTGGCTTGTTGCCAAGTGATAGAAAAATCTTTGTTTAATCCTTTGCTATTGACATGATGCTTTTTATGAAACTGAGGCCTCTTGCACATTTCCTATTAATTGTGGAGAGCAAAGCTCTGCCTAACTCTGACCCAAGGTCACATCTCATGATTCACTGGCAATTAACAGGATCAGGCTGATGGCAGGTCTTGTTTACACCTTGTTTACTGTTTACGACTTTTGCTGGAAATGGAATGTGTTCTTGCTCCTCCACCCTATCGCTCTCATAATCTCAACTGCCTTCTCCTTCTCCAGCTGCAACTTACTTTTCCTTTCAAGGTCAGCAGCAAGAGTGATAACCAACCCCATCACCCTATATATACTCAGTTCATTCCCTTAATAAACAGGCTTGATCAGATCCTTGTCCTGCCCTCACTCTTTCCGTCTTTCTTGTCCTCCCCCTCATCCTCACTCCCCCCTCCAGGGTCTCTGTTGACTTTACCCGCAGGCCGGGGCAAGAATTAATAATTTACCAATTTCATCATTACTTTGTGCTAAAGTACCTGACAGGCCTGTATGGGATCAAATGTGTGTTATATAGAAGGGATGATTTCTAGTTCTGATTGTTTCTTGTAACTGAATAAATAATTAAGTTAATTCTGGTTCATCATTAAGAAAATCAGCCATTTCAATGTGTAGAACAACTATTTCTGCATACTGAGAGTCAGTGACTATGTTAAGAGGTTCAGTAAAGTGCATTAATACCATCATGACAGCATATAATTCTGACTTTTGAAGAGAATTATAAGGGCTTTGAGCCACTTTACTTATATATTCTGATTTGTAACTTGACTTTCCTGATTTGTTTGCATTGGTATAAAATGTAGGGGCTCCAGAAATTGGTTTATTTGTACACCTTGAGGAAGAATCCAATTAGTTTCCTTTAGAAATTCAATTCTTTTGCTTTGAGAATATTTGTTGTTAATATCTCCCAAAAATTACTGCAGGCTCTTTGCCAAGGTTCACTTTCTATCCATAATTGGTCAATTTCTTCATTAGTTAAAGGTACAACAATTTCTGCTGGGTTCATTCCTGTCAATTGACAAAGTCTTAATTTTCCTTTAAAAATAAGTTCAGAAATCTTTTCCATGTATATCTTTAATTTCTTACTCAGTTTATATGGAAGAAATGTTCCAATGCAACATTTTCTCTTTGCATTAAAATTCCTGTAGTAGAATGCTTAGAAGGCAAGATAACTAGAATGCAATTAAGGTCTGGATCCACATGTGCCTTCTGTAATTTCTTTTCCACCTAAGCCAATTCTTTCTTAGCTTCAGGAGACAATTATCTCAGACTATTTAAGTCCTTGTGACCATTTAAAATTTTGAAAAAAATTATCCAGTTTATCATTTTTAATTCCAATAGTGGGTCATAAATTGGCAATGTCTCCTAGTAGTCTTTGAAAATTGTTAAGTGTCTTCAATCTCTCTTTCCTGATTTGTACCTTTTGGGGTCTAATTTTTTGTTAGCCTATTTTGTAGTCTAAATAATTGGAATACCCTCTTTGTATTTTTTTCTGGGGCAATCTGTAATCACCAAGTAGGCAAATTTTTTTTCACTTCTTCAAAAAAATTTTTCTAAGGTATTGATTTTTGAATCGGCCAACAAGATGTCATCCATGTAATGATAAATTATAGATTGTGGGAATTTGTTACGTATTTGTTCTACTGGCTTTTGTACAAAATACTGGCACAGAGTAGGACTATTCAGCATTCCTTGAGGGAGTACCCTCCACTGGAATCTCTTTACTGGCTGAGAATTATTATAAGTGGGCACTGTAAAGGCGAATTTTTCTTTGTCTTGTTCTTGTAAAGATATTGTAAAGAAGCAGTCTTTTAAATAAATAACCATCTTTGTCTTGTTCTTGTAAAGGTATTGTAAAGAAACAGTCTTTTAGATCAATAACCATAATAGACCATTCTTTGGGTAACAAAGAAGGCAAAGTAATCCCAGACTGTAGAGAGCCCATTGGCTGGATCACCTTGTTTATTGCCCTTAGGTCTGTTACCATTCTCCACTTTCCAGATTTCTTCTTAATAACAAATACAGGAGAATTCCAAGGGCTGGTTGATTCTTCTATATGCTGAGCATTTAACTGCTCCTGTAGCAGCTGCTCTAAGGCCTGCAATTTCTCTTTTGTTAGAGGCCATTGAACCCATATAGGCTTCTCTGTTAGCCATTTTAGAGATAGTGCTGTGGGTGTTTTTGAAAGATCAGCAGCTGTTTTGCCTTTTTTCTGTGTAACTTGAATGGCCTGTGACTGTTTCTCATAATATCTTCTAATGTATTTTTCTGGAAACATGTACTAGTTTATGGCTTATATCTGTGTTTGGAGGAATTTTAATCTGTGTGTTCCATTGTTGCAGTAAATCTCGTCCCCATAAATTTATAGCAATGTTAGCCACATATGGCTTTAATATTCCTCTCTGTCCTTCTGATCCTATATACTCAAGCCATCTTGCACTCTGTTTTACCTGGGATATCGACCCAATACCCCAAAACTGAACATTTACCTCCTTAAGGGGCCAACTTGGATGCCATGACTCTGGTAAAATTATTCATAATCCACCCCTGTGTCCAGTAAGCCTTAAATAACAACATCATTTATTCATACTTTTAATTTTGGCCTTTATTCATTGATAGAAGCTTGCCAAAATATTTGCTTTATAATTTTTCCTGAATTTTTTCTTTTTCCATAGATTTTCTATCATTCAGTGTACTGTGTCTTTTTAAAATAGGTTTTAATTTTTTTTAAAATTGTTCTTGGAAGGTGTTTCTTCCACAATGGCAGGGTAAGATTAGACTGGATTTGATATGGGGGCTTTTAAAAGGCCCCTTGGGGTGTTTCCCAAGGGCAGAAAGTTACCTTGTCTGTCCCACATTGATCTGCATTCATTAGTCCAATGTCTTCCTTTTCCACACCTTCTGCATACTCCAAAAGGGAGGGGAATTCTCTTGGGACTATTCCTAACAAAAGCACTGTTCCTGGGAATGCCTTGTTTATAATCTCTTTTTATGTGACCTTGCCTTCCACAATTTAACATTTTGACTTTGTAACATTTAACATTTTGCTCTCCTATCCAGTTATCATCACTGTCATAAGAGTAGACTGTCTCACAAATCCAATCCTCCAAGGGTTCTGACCTTGCTTTTAATGGTCTAAGTATTTTTCTACATTGTGCACTGGCATTCTCAAAAGCCAATGATTCAATTATTATTCACCTAGCTTCTGAGTCCGGTAATAATTCTGTTTACTGCTACAGTTAATCTGTGCAAAAAGTCTGTAAAAGTTTCTTTTGGGCTTTGAATTACTTTCATGAATGATTCAGTTTTCTTTCATATTTCTTCAATCAGGTCTCAGGCATTTAAAGCTGCCATGCGACATAAATCCAGAGTATGTTCATTGTATAAAGACTACCTTTCAATTTCAGCATATTCTCCCTCCCTAAGATGTTGGTTGTTACAATATGGTTTCTGTCCCCAGGCAGCCAGAGGTCCAGACCCACAGACCTGCTGGTCCCAGACCACTTAGCCGCTCACTGCTGCCTAGGCTCCCAAAAATGACTCAGACACTTACATTAATTTCTTTCTGTTTGCTGTTTGGCCTATGGCTCAGGTACATTGCTAGCTCACTCCTGGATCTTAACTCAACCTATTTCCATTAATCTCTCTGCCACGTAGCCCATGGCTCACCTGTGTTTCTTACATGTGTCTTCTTTTGCGCCTGGCTTGATTGTCTCTGATTCTGCCCTTCTTCTACCTATGCTCTGATTTCCCCTCCTACTTTCTCTATGGTGCCTGTCATGGGCCAAAACAGTTCCTTTATTTAAAGATTGATATTCACTGCATACAGAAAGACATTACCACATCAGTTGGTCTTGGTATGCCTCTGGCCCTGCTTCTTTGTTTTATTTGTTTTAGCCTCCTCCTTCCACCATGTTTTCCACTGTATAAGCAGTCCTGCCTCTAACACAGCGGTAACCATATCTAACCAATCTTTATGGGTGACCGACTTACAGCATGACCAGCTGTTCAACATTTGTTTTACAAATGGTGAGTGTATCCCATATGTTACAATTGCTTCTTTTACTCTCTTTAATTATAGCATTTGTACTGGAGCTCAACTAGCTTCTGTATCATCTTTGTCATTCTTCAGTATTTTAAAGGTTACTGGGTATATTCATATTGCTTGTTTTTGTCTAATTTTAGATGACCTTGCTGAAATTGGTTCTTCATATTCCTCTGTTTGAATTTGAACATCTTTATGTTCTCTCTCAACAGGCTTTTTAAAGACTTTTTCTTTGCATTTATATTAGTTGACTTTTAAAGTGATAAATAGAAATCAAACAAAAAATATTCATAATAAACAGTATGATAAACATTGTGATAGTCCCATCTACCTTATTTATCTTTTCCTTCACTGGTTCTATTATCGCATCATCTAGAGAAAGTCCACAGAAGGACCGAGCCCCCTCATTATCTTAAACAAATTTCCAATTTTAAAAAAAAATTATTTACTTACCAATTTGTTGTCTGGTGACGATTCAATTGATTGTGAAGTGGGGCAGCTACCTAGTGTGATAGCAGCCCAAAGAGGGGTCCAAAAAGAAGAAAAGAAACAACTGACAACCCACCAGGAGAAAGAGGCCACTGTCTAAAAAACTTACCCAGATGAGAGTGAAATGGCAACACGTGTGGCCAGTCTGCCTAAGGCTGGAGGCTAACCCGGAACAGAAAGCCTAGCCAGCTGGTAATCACTCCTCTGGCCCACAAGCACTGTTTTTTTTTTTTGTTTTTTTTTTTTGTTTTTTTTTTTTGTTTGTTTGTTTTGTTTTGTTTTGGTAAGTAGGGGAAAATTCGTGCCCAGAAGTTAGATGCCAAGTGTTACACGAATAAAGAAAACTTGGGGCCAAATCTCTGGGAAAGGCAGAGATACCAGAGAAGAAACACCACAGTCAGATCTCACCCAGCTGTCTTCCAGCCTCCTCTGCCCCATTCCTCCTGGCTTCTGCTGCCTGCTCTGTCTTTTTATATCTGCCTTAAATACTTTCTCTGTTCAGTTAAGGCATGGCACCAACACTGCCTGCCTGGGAGCCTGGAATTCCTTCTGTAAACTAAGATGACCTCAACTCAGATTGGATTAAGGGTTTAGGTCACTACTCCCAAAATACTCCCTATGCTGGGATTAAAGGTGTGAGTTACCACTGTGTGATCCTCCTAGACTGACTATGGGTAGATCCCTCTGATATCTCCAACGTATTTTTATGATATTTTCAAATATCCCCATACCTGTTTGTGTGTGCATCATGCATATTCCTGGTACACTCAGAGGTCAGAAGAAGCAGTGATTGTCATGGTTGTGAGACACCATGTTGATGGCGGGAACCAAACCTGAGTCCTCTGTAGGAGTAACACATGTTCTAATTTCATAAATTTCACTTTCTCATTGAGGATTTAAATATTTACTATTTATCTGTGTGTGATTGCCCACATGAGTTTATGTATACTGTAAGCATGCAGGTGCTCACCGAGTTATAAGCAGTTGTGAACCACCTGCAAGAGCAGCAAGCACTTTTAACCACTGAACCTTGTGGTGATACATATTTAATAAAATTACCCTGGAATATCAGAGAGTCCACCACAGAGCCATGAAGGTCAGGGAGTGGTGACCCACGCCTTTAATCCTAGCTTTAGAGAAATGGACAGAGGAAGTTAAGACAGCTGGGTAGAGGGAGAGAGGACAGGGTTTCCAGCTTTCCCAGACGCTTCCCTTGGTGGGTTGAGAAGAGAAAGGTAGCTGTGTTTTGTTTCTCTATCTCTCTGATACGCCAGCTTTTCCCCAGTATTTGGCTCCAGGTTTTCATTTTATCAACTGTAATTCACACAATAGACACTCTAGCCTCTCACTGGAGATTTACTCAGGAGTGTGGCTGGTCTTGTTTGAAGCTGGGTACTATCACTTTTATGTAAAGATTCCATACAGCAATTTAAGTTTTGAGCTCTTTTTTGAGCATCAGTTCCATTTATCCAAAGCCAGTTTATTTTTTCTCTTTTTAAAAATTGTGTGTGTTTGTGCATGCACATGTCCTGTGTACCATGGTTTACCTGAAGGTCAGAGGATAGCTTGTGGGAGCCAATTCTCTCCCTCCATCATGTGAGATCTAGGGATTGAACTCAGATCATTGGACTTGGTGGCAAGAGCCCTAATCTACTAAGTCACCAACCTCATCCTTTCTCTCAGATGTCCTGTGGTCATCTCCTCTCACACTCCTGAATATCACTCTTTCAGCAGCCAAATCCTCTCTCTCAACCCTCACATCCAGTTTCTCTCATGAGCTTTGTGTTAGGGTGGGTGTCTGGTGCATAAATTAGAATCTTTAGGAATGGTCTTTGCCATCTAATCTCTCATTCTGAAACATAGTCATCTTTAAGTCTTGATACTTGAAAACTCGTTTTGTTAAAAGTTTTGTTTCACAACTCACTACTCTCCTCATTACCTTATGACAAAAATAAAATTTGTATAAAAAACAGATTATTAGAGCTGTTCACTTATTTATTTTATTTATTTAAATTTTTAACTTTTATATACCAGCCACTGCTCCCCTCCCTCCTTCTCTCTCTCTCACTACTCCCTCACCTTACCTCCATTTCCCCATCCCTTGCCCCATCCACTCCTTATAGGGGGTAAGGCCTCCCTTGGGTGGTCAACACAGGCTGTCATATCTAGTTAGGATGGGAGAAGCTGAGTAAGGCACCCCATCATAGGGACACGGTTCTAAAAAGCTAGTTCATGTACCTGAGATAAGTTCTGGTCCCATTGCCAGGGTCACCACAAACAGAGCAAGCCATGTAAATGTCACCCACATTAAGAGGGGCTAGTTTGGTTGCATGTCAAACCCCCAGCTGTCAGTCCAGAGTCTATGAGCTTCCACTAGCTCAGATCAGCTGTCTCTGTTGGTTTCCCATCATGCTCTTGATGCTTCCTTGCTCCTAGAATCCCTCCTCCTTCTCTTCAACTGAACTCCAGGAGCTCAGCCAAGTGCTTGACTGTGGTTCTGTGCATCTGCTTCCATCAGTCACTGGATATATGTTCTACGATGACAATTAGGGTGGGGACACCTCTGTGGGTTCCTGGGGATTTCCCTAGCACCAGGTTTTTCCTCTAACCCCGTAATGGTTCACTCTGTCAAGATATCTCTTCCATTGCTCTCCCTCTCTGTCTCTCCCTGAACTTGAACACTCATGTTCCCATCCCCTCTTCTCTACTCCCTACTCCCAGTTTACCCAGGAGGTCTTAACCCTTTTCCTTTCCTGTAGTGATCCATGAGTGTCTCTCTTAGGGTCCTCCTCTTTACCTAGCTTCTCTGGGGTTGTGGACTGTAACCTGATTATCTTTTGCTTTGCATCTGATATCCACTTATGAGTGAGTACATACTGTGTTTGTTTTTCTTGGCTATTTATTTATTTTGTTAATCTGAAACAAGCCCTCCTTAAATGTTTTCATGTGCCATTTCAGAGTCTTCTTGTGTGTTTTCTTCCCAAAGTAAAAGTACACTTTTTCTTTTATGTCAACTGTGGCCAGTGTGTGTTTTCAGGATTTGGTCAAAGATGTGGACCTCAAGGAAGTTTCTCTCTGGACCACTCTTCCCAAGTTTGAGGGACCCACCTTTGGGTCAGTGACTATTATAGTACTTATGGCAGTTCATGCCTGCTTTTTCCATCTCAGCTTTCATGTCCATATACTGGCCCAGCAGTTACTAGAACATTAAGTCTCTGGCCCAGTTATTTGGAAAGCAGCTTCTGGGTATCTGAGAGATTCTGGAGATACAGAAACTTCTGGCTTCAAGTGGCACCCAACATGGGGTACGAACCCACAACCCTGAGATTAAGAGTCTCATGCTCTGCCACTGACAGGAGCCAAAGGCATCTTGGAGACAGTTGGGTTTCAAGATAGGCTCTGTCCTGCTCTCATTGTATCAAGAAGACCAGGAGAATGTCAACCCAAAGAAGGTGGCACCAGCCCAGCAGCTGTGAGTGCAGGTGGCGCTGAAGGCCAGGAATGTGAAACACACTGCAGCAGAGACTCAAGACTGTGCTGGTTTGTGCCTCTCAAGGGCTTTCCAATAAATGACAAACATGTCACTGTTGGTCCTTCATGGAAAGTAAACAGTAAACAGTAAAAAGCCTGCCTGTATTTACTACTCATGTGGATGAAGCAGAAGAGAGCCAGAAGAGGCCAGCTGAGCACAAAGGAACATGGTGTTAAGATGACCTGGCTTTCAATGCAATGGTCTCTTTGCCCAGAGCAAGAAAACCCCTGGTACCTCTTGATTATCCAGTGGATGGTAGTCTTGAATCACCACATGCTATGGATGTGTCTATTGCCACAAGAAACCAGTGAGTGTTAGTAGAATACCTGACTATCATTAGATATTAACACACTTAATAGAGGTTAAATGTAAACCTAAAGTAGCCAGATACAGAAAAAGCAAGACAAGAATGCTGCAGTGAGAAAAGGTACCAAGTCACGTGGCAAAGCATAGATAAGAATAATGGGCTAATTTAAGTATATGAGCTAGATAGTAATAAGCCAGAACTACTGGCTCAGCAGTTACTATAATATTAAGCAGCAGTTATTATAATATTAAGTCTCCAGCTCAATTATTTGGGAAGTGACTGCTGGTTATTTGAAAGATTCTGGAGACACAGAAATGTCTGACTACATTCATATTCTGCTAAGGGACCATCACATTCATAAGATAACTTTAAACAATAAAAAAATCAGAATGCATATTATATGGAGGGCAGGCCCAGAGGAAAATATACAAGATGCCAGCTGTGACTACTATGTAGCTTTTGAATTAAAACAGAATTGGAAAGTGTATGAAAGTTATTAATGAATTCAACAAATGTTCATATAGCTAATTGGGACCATTTGGAAATATCTTCAGTTTTGCATATTTAATAATTAATAAGTAATTTAAATTTCTTTAAATTTGTGCTATTTGCTAAAAGTAAAAAAAAAATTATAAAATATACATAAAAATAAACCCCAAACACCAAAAGGTTTCTGGCATATTAACTCGATACTTTACGGAGACAGAATAGATCCAGCTTTGTAAAACAGGGGCATGGTACTTTATTCATCCTGTTTCCCTTTTCCAGATGGCATCTGAACTGTGAATCCCTTGGTTGGTTGTAAGGACACCAAATAATAACATTTTGTATTGCTATTGTATTTTCTCCTTTAAAAGACATATATATACAAAAAATCCTTTTATAGTAAAAGGTGGGGGATATTTAGAGAAAAATAGAAAATTGTCACTCTTAAAATACACACAAATACCAATTTGATTCAGATAAGTTCAAGCCAGTTGCTACCTTCAGGAGCCGTAAATTGCTCTTTCATGGTGATAGGGAAATGAGCCTGGTGTTCAAGAGCATGTCAATGGGGCCATGGAAACTGGCTGTGGGAAGTCCTAGTGGTTGGTCTCTGGGCCACAGAAACCACCTTTACCAGTGACAAGAGAGAAACCCACTGAATATTTGATAAACTTCTTTCAGAAGGGAGAAAATGCTATGTTCTTTATTGATTATTATTGAAATTGTTATCATCTTCCCACAAATCTCATTCTTGGCCAGCTCATCTGTTAGCCTCCTCACAAGAGGATAAAGTTGCCTATTGCTACTGGGGAACCACATTGGGCCCAGGATTAATTTGACAGGCCAAGCCACAGATAATCATGTTCTTCTGAAGGAGGAATAATTTGGATGAACTGGTGTTAATTGAAACACAACTCTATGTATTAGAATCCTTGGGGTGCTGCTTCTGAGCCAACCTCACAATGACAGGATGGAAGGGTCACCAATCTGTTTTTACTAGGTTGTCTGGGTAAATTGTGTAGCTCACTTAAATAAGTGATGTGAAGGTGTATAGGAAGATACACTATGATTTCAAGATAACTCAAGCAGAGTAAGTACATAGAAGATTTAATTTGAAATAACTTAAAATGTTTGGGTTTGATCTCAAATTAATTCAGGTATAGAGAAATAACTGAAAATGTATACACATGTGCATGCGTATGCATACAAACATTTATCTGCATAATTTCATACAGGTACACATGTATTAAAATTTCATGTATAAATCCTCAAGAGATATGTATTTAAGATATGTATAGGTTAAAGACATAAGGATTATATATCTCTATAGATATAGCTTTATCTATTCACATAAAGATATATATCTATCTTTACACAGAGATGGAATTCTCTAATTTTTATTCAGCACATTCTTTGGAAAGCTTAACCTACAAAGAGGTACACTAACCATACATGACACAGAATTCTAGACTTATTCCTCGGTGGTAAAAAATTATTTCTATTGTTCCTCTTATAGTTACTGTGGTTTCCTTTAAAGTTGTTCACTCAGATGGAACTCACTTTTGAATGGGAAATAATTCTGAGCTGGAGTAACCTGAGTACACACTTCAGCCTATATTTTGTCTTCAGGTAGACATATAAACTAAAGATATAAGAAAGATTGACTCCTTTGCTTAAAAGGTTGCATTTGCCAACTATCAGGGTCTAAAAACCACAAAATGATTTACAAATAACGGGCTGCTTAGGTAAAGCAGTCACACACAGTTAAGCTTTCGGGCCCCTCACACTTTCAACTCTAAAGGTAATGGCAGAAAGAGAAAAGCAGGTGACAGCTCTGGGCGGGACCATTCCAGCAGGGTGTGTTTTCAGCAGAATACTTGGTAGAAGTTTCTTGAAGCACAGCACGTTAACACAAACTCTTACAAAGTCTTAGGATCCTAGCAGGCACAAAAGCTCCTCTTAGGGTTTTCAGAATTTCTCACACCTTCTCTTTTGTGTGGTCAAGCACAATGTTAAAAAACCCACAATTTATATCTGTTAACACATTGTTATCTCATGGCAAACATGCCAATTTAAATTGCTATGTGGGTTTTACATGTGCACTTGTAGCCAGAAGGCTCAGGAATGACTACGTTTTCCCACTTAAAATCAACCACTCAGGTCCCCAAAGAACCTGAGCATTTATTTCCATAGGGATTTACTAAGAGAGAATATATATGTGCTGTAGCTGTATACATAAAAGTATTTTTGATTCACTAACTTGCCTTTGTTGTGTGTACACATCTTGGAGAAGGTCTTTATCTTGGTTTGGCCAAGGTACTCATATAATATAATATTTGAGTGATGGGGGATTTATTTATTTGAAAGGATGAAAACTTTATCTTAATCTATAAAGACTTCTCTACATGGATAAATTAGATAATGCAAAATTAGGAGACTATGTAAACTCAAGTTATGAGGTATTCCAAAGGTGCAGCGCCAGTAGGGTTCTCCCACCCCCACAGGGGAGGGCTCCTGCTGTCTGGGGCTAAAACACGAAGGAGTGTGAGATAAAAGCCCTTTTGGAAAGCTGAGGCTTCCAGCAGTTCAAAGCAGACTCAAGGAAGAAGAGGGGTAAAAGCAACATCTGCAAGTCTTTGTGTAACAACATTTCCCCCATAAAAGCTGTTGTTTTTAGTCTTAAACACACTCACTTTTGGGGGTACATGCTTGTCTATGCAACTTCTCTTTCTAGAGAGGTTTTCTGTTTTTAAATCCTAAGAAAGTATGATTTCAAATTAGATTTTCCATGCTATATTTACTTTTACAGATGTGTTTAGTTCTGAAACTGTGGTTTCCTGTATTCTGGGAAGAATTATATATGTATGCACTCCAAGAAACCTTTACACTCAACTCAGACACAGTCAGTCTTGACATTAATCTGTGAACCACCCCCCTCAATTCTCACAGCTTATTGCTTCCACTAACTAGAAATCTTGCATTCTCTTTACATATCTAAATTTTATGGCTAAGATCTGAGAAATGGACCCATTATCACATTTCCTGAATAGCCAGGTTTTGAAAGTCTTTTAAAGCTTGATCACTTTTTTTCCCTGTACTTCAGTAGGTTATTCTCCCTGCATACAAGAACTAAGGATTCCCAGGAAACAGATATCAGTATGTGCAATGCATATATCAGAAACACACAGACCACATATGACATTCACTCAAGGGGAAAATCAGTAATGAGTCAGACATACATACATGTGCAAATACACAGTTAACAGCAAATTATTTTAGCTTCTAATATCCTGAATATTAAAAATGAGCTGAGATAGCTCTTGTGATATTTAGCATGGAAACTCCAGATTGCAATTTATGATGAAGTATCTTCAGATCACATCTCGTGAGTTCCGTATTGCACAGCAAAGCACCATGCTGAGTATCATACCAAAGGTCTGCAACAGAAAGGAACACTCATTAGGAACATTCACATGTGAACTTGATAAAAAGATTGGCAAATGGTGGTAGTGTCTAGCCAAAGTTATTAAATAATCATAACCAATTTACATTGACATTTTCATATGTTCTTTAAGGATGGCTGTAAGTAAGACTGTGTTAACCTTGCTGAATTGCTGTTATCTTTCTTAACAGAAGACAGGTCTGAAGCAAGGGCTCTGTTTCTGGCTTACTGTTTTTTTGTTTTTTTTTTTTTAACAGTTATGAAAGATTGGTACATTTCTGGTTTTTGAATTTTATATTTAAGGTGAATCTCAGATTTATTTTATTTTCCAGAAAAATATGCTCATAATTTCTTAGGTAAATGTGCTTACTATCTGTCAGGAAAGCTTTAGTTTCTACAGTAGTGGAGCCCTGTTTAGTGGGACTTCTATTCATTCTTGGTCTATTTCTATGCAAATGATATACGACTGTTTAACTCAGTAGTTCTACCAAAATATGAACTGAAGTAACTGAACTATGATATTCCTGACTTCTTCTGTCTCTTGGATAATTCTCTGAGAAGCCAAATGCCTGGACAGAACTATTTCCCCTTTGATTTGAAGAGAATCCTCAAAGGTGATGTTTCTTCTCAGTCATTGGCCTTAAATTCTACAGCCGGAGAACCCTGTCTGTGGTACTCTAAACGACTGACAATGCTCATTTTTAGGATCCAGTGCCACGACCCTGACCTGACGCTCTCCTCAATCCTATCCTAAGGCTGACAGAACCCAGTGCCAATGTGTGTCTGGGGAGACACCTAATGGGCGTTTAGTTAAGTGATTACACTGTGCAGTCCTTCCCTGGAAGAACTCAGGAAGAAATTCCTGGGGTACTGATTCAAGATAGACAAGCAAGGACATCTCCCCCCCTTTTAAGGCTACAAGTTTGGATGTGACCACCACTCCATCATAGGTATAGTCTGAGGGGTGCCCTCTGAGAGATTCCTTCACTCTCAGCTTACAGAGATCACGGTCAGAGGCAGGACTGTCTGCTTCTGTTGAGATTGCCTAATTGTTAGGATAGTCTATTTGATATCTTCATTATGGGCAATGTTTTCAAACTGCTTGGGCTGGCTGGTCTTATGTCAGCTTGACACAAGCAAGGGCCACCAGAGAGTGGGGAGCCTCAGCTGAGAAAACGCCTCCATGAGATCTTGTAGGGCGTTTTCTTATTTAGTGATTGATGGAGAAGGGCCAGCCTACTGTGGATAGTGCTACTCCTGGGCTGGTGGTCCTGAGTTCTATAAGCAGCTGAGCAAACTATAAGGAGCAAACCAGGAGGTTGCACCCCTCCATAGCCTCTGCATCAGCTCCTGCTTCCAGGTTTCTGCCCTATTTGAGTTCCTGTCCTGACTTCCTTCAGTGGTAACAGTGCTGTGGAAACCCTTTCCTCCTCCTGGAAAGAGTTTGGCCCTGGTGGTTTGTCACAGCCATAGTGACTCTAAGACCTTCCTCAGGACCATTACTGGGAAGCTGCAGAGCTGATATGAGGTTACCCCCATAGCACGTAGAGAGGGTCTGTCAACTGTCCCCAGATTTGGAGGGCCTCAGCATAGTATTTCTAGCCACCGCCTCACCTTGTGTTCTGGATACTGAGAAGGGGAAAGTGCTTGGGTATCCCCTAAGAACTACCAATTCTTGGATTTCCTCAATATCCCTGTCTTTGTGTAGGCAATGAATTAATCTACACACAGACTAGTAAGAAAATTCTATCTTAATACTAGCTACTACTGTTGAAATTCTGGACAACGGGAACCACCCCTTCATGGGTTCAACCTCCAGTCTTTCCAACCCTTCTTCTTCTAGTCTGTATAACAGGTGCTTCTGATCTTGAAGGCACCTGAAGCCCAGCCCCTCAGAAAAGCACACAAAACCTTCAATTATGTGGACCTGAAGCCCTCCTTGGCTTTCTCACCACTGTTCAAGGCTAGCAATTCTCCCATCTACATTTACAAACAAAGCAACGTTTCATGTAGTCAGCCCAGTATATGTCAAACTCACAACATAGCAGGACATGATCTTGAACTTCTGATCCTTTTGCCACCACCTCCTAAGTGACAGGACCACAGATGTATGCAGTACTGGGGATTGAACCTTTGTATATGCTAGGAAAACACTTTAACAGCAAGGCCACATCCCCAGCCTCTCTTCCACACACACTTATGCTTTTAAAGGACTAAACCACCAACAGATCTGGATGCAGCATGCTTCATTCCTTATGACATTCTCTTTGCCTGAATTTTGGATTTGCTTGTAACCAAAATATACAGAAAAATGGTACTTATTACATACAAAAGATTCAGACTTTATGTAAATTATTTGTAACAACAGGTTATAGGTAGTACCTCTTTAGACCGTAATAATCTTCTAAGGCTGGCATGTTTAAAATTCACATTCTACAAATAAAGAAATTGAAGCTTAGAGAAATTAGAAACTTTCCTTCATTCTCAGGGCTTATAAGAAAGTAATGTAGCGAGTTTGTGTGATACTAGATCTTGCCCTATGCTGCCTCTTTAATGCGTAGATGAAGAGACTTAATTTGCTATCATGTTACCGTGAATTGAAATCACTTACCTAGGTTATGACTGGCAGGCTTACATGGGAAGTTATTGCAATGATACGCTCAAGGTCATAATTAGATGGATGCTGGAATTTGTATATTTTACAGAACTATTACTGATGTATGTAATTAGCCTTGTTCTTAGAAGACATGCTGTAAATGAAGGCCCCCCCCTCTCCATTTTGAGAATTCTCACTTAAGAAACTGCCATCTCCATTGTGAAGAAAAATAAAACTTAAGGTTCAAATGCTTACTAGAAGTCAAAAAAAAAATTACATTCTAGAGCTTTCTTACCGTAAGACCCGCAATCCCAATCCCAACAATTCCAATGAGCTGGAGTTTAACACTGATTATGGTTTCAATTTTGTCGATGCAATTCTGCTTTGGGGAAAAAAAAGGCAACAGTAAAAACTAATCCCCTGAGCCAAACTTTGCATTTTCTAAGATGGGTCTGCAAGTTCATCCATGTCAGCTTCTGCTCGTTTGTAACCCATCCCTCCTGGATAACATTGACTGACAACTGTAAAGCAAAAATGTAGTGTTGGAGTAAATGCACCCCTTTGGTGCCGTTTTCCTGTCGGGCCAGTGGTCTGTATCAGAGCTCTGAGATACAACTTCACAAAGCTGTGTCTAGGGGGTTCCAAAACTTGAGGCCTTTTCTTACTTTCAGCAAAGAAAGACAAAATATTCTCTAAATAATAACCCTATTGTCATTTACAGTTTAAAGGGCATTTTATACACTTGATCTCTGCAAGGCATGCATTACCTATTAGGAGACTAAAAAGTCTGCATGGAATCAAATTAAATTATGCAAAGTCAATACTTTAGGGATAACCAGGCCTTGAGAGTTAGAAGATCATTCACTCCAGAGTAAGCTGAGTTGTGGGTTCCTATCCTTGACCCATAAGAGATGTGTGAAGCATGAGTTTGAAGAATCTTCATAGACAAAGGGTGGGGGTGGGGAATTGGGCAGGGAGTAGGCAGGACAATCTGTGACCATCAGTAGTTTCCAGTGCCAAAAACTTCCATTTGCAGTCTTTTTACATAGCGATGCACTTTCATCCTCAGGGTACACAGATCTTTAGCACCTTCTGATACCCATATAAGTCACATGTCTCCATTTTCATGTCTCCCTTTATATTTAATGGTTCTGCAGATATGAATCAGCCACTGTTGTGGATTGGTGGATATGGAGCAGTAAGCTACAGCTCCCTCTCTGTAGAAGCTTGGCAGGGGAAACTTGGCAGGGCAGATGCAGTTTAATAGAAGAGCAATGGTGCACTCTGGTGAAAGCACGGAGCACTACTGACCACAGCAGCTTCCTGGCATACTAGGGAAGACCCAAGTCAATGGACAGGGCTCCTGGTATCCCTCCCTTTACCTGGACGCTGAGACACTGCCTTCCTTCTGTGTCAGGCACTGTTTCAGGTAGTGAGCACACAAAACCCCAAAGTATTCCTTTGCGACTTTTTCTTTCTCTATAGAAAGCCCTTTCACTCCCTCTCATCTCTCAGGGAGCTGGCCAGTCGTCACCCTCTTTTCTTTCTATATATTAGCCTCTTTCTCCCTACTAACATTTCCACTGGCCAAGTGGCATCACACTCGATGTTTTCAATCCAGAGCAAGCAAAGCAGCCCATCCTCCCTGCCGTCCTCCAGCCCTGCCAACAACCCTTCTTTCCATTCAGAGACAGCTTCCTGTGTGAAAAACAAATTACAAAACATGTACTGGCTTTCATTATTCACTAGGGAGTACATAGTCATAGAAATTTGGAAAATAGATATTAAAAAATGAAAATAAAAAACATCTGTCTTCTACTAAGGCCATAACTAATACTCTTGATGATTCTTCAGTATAAAAAGTCTCACATGCCCAGCTTACTTTTATATTAATATGTGTGCTCTTACATTTAACATGAGGAATTAATTTTTAAAAAAACTTGTGATTCCTAGTACCAATAAAATATATTCATGAGAGGGTCATAATTTAAACAATATCCCATTGTAGCATGTTAAAAGATCAGTATTTGGTTATTAATGTGTATTATTTGTAATGAACACCACTGCACAAAATTTTCAACCTGCATTTCCCCCCTTTTTTCCTTTGTGTGTGCCACTGAGCTCTCTTCTTTTGATACTGGGTCTTTCATGGGCCCTCGAGTTTACCAGTTGGGATAGGCTGGCTAGTGAGTTGTGGAGATAACCCACTGCCTTCCCAGCACCGGCATGACAGGCAATTCCACCACACTTAGATTTTTATGAGGTACCAAGGATTAAACTTGGATACTTGTGCTTGTGTGGCAAGTGGCTATCAGCTGAGCTAGTTACCCAGCTCCTGAAGACATTAAAAAAAAATTCCCTTTCTTTAGGATAAATTCTGAGAAATAGAGTTTCTAGACCAAAAGGCATTTAATATCCTGGGCTACATGACTACTAATCTCTAAGACCATTGTACCATTAAAAAAAAAAAAAAAAAAAAAACTCAAAAAAACAAAACCCCAAAACCTTCATTTCACATCATTTTTACCCATATTGTGTTATTATTAGGATAAAAAAATGGCCAATTTCACATGTTAAACAATGATGTCTTGCCATTTAAAGTTGCTGTTAAGATTGCTTCAGATTGCCTGTGCTTTCCGTGTGTAATAATCATTTACCTTTCATCTTTTGTGACCCCTTTTTTTCTTGTACTTGGCTCAGATACATAATTACCTCTCAGTGTGGAAGATGTAGTTGAACTGTCACCATCCACACCCAGTCTTTCCCCAGTCACCGTCACCATCCATGCCTTTCCTGGGCTCTCAGAGCGCCATGCAAACTCTGCCATACCCCACTGTGCACTGTGTCAACTCCACTGTTGACATCTCCCGCTAGACAGTAGGTTCTTTGTTGGTAGGGATTGTGCCTGATTCATCTTTGTATCCACAGTGTCTGACGGCAGAATCAGTAAACACGGAACTAGTCGCTCCACATGTTCTTTTCTCAGCCCCCTTTGCCCCCCTAAACAGTGTTTCTCAGACCATTATTCACATTCTTCCTTTCCTCAAAATCTCAAATCCACGTCTGTAACTCTAATGACATCAATACTCTAACATCTCTCTTAAGCTACACACCAGATTTTTAAAACCACAGTGTTGAAAACACTGAACTAGAGGCTGAAGATGACCCATGCTTAAGCGTAGAGGACCTGAGTTTGGTTCCCAGCACCTGCGTCAGGTCCACAACTGCCTATAACTACAGTTCCAGGGCAATCCGACTTCTCTTTCTCATATAAGCATAAATAAAACAGATCTTTAAAAAAAACTTTTAAACCCACTATACTGTCTTTTTTCTCTATAATTGGCTCTTTCCCCTCTATACATTAATTCAATGAATGACAGCATCTTTTGCACCAGTGGAGAAGCCAGAACTCCGTGGTGAATTCTCTGATATCTCTGTGGTCATCAATACTAAAATACTACCTTCTCCTCTCTATCCCTCCCATTACATCCAGCTTGTCGCAGCAAACCTCGTGTGGGTGGCAAGAAGCAGTGAAGTCTTTAACTAGTCACCTCAGCTCCAGGTTATTCATTATCACCAACCTTTTCATTACCATTACAGACAACTCTGTAAAATGTAAATCCAATCTCTTCCATGGCTCCCTAATCTATCAGCATAAAAAGTATCACAGGAGTATTTCACAGGAGTATGGAAGCAGTCCCTCCTGGAGAAAGGAAGGAGGCTCACCAGGCTCATGAAAACCTCATGAGAAATTTGCGAGATTCAGGGAGCTTAGAGAGTTCTAAGACACTCAGGCCTTTCCCACAATGTTATAAGGAACAAACAATTGGGTGTGGGAGAGGAGAGTTTTGATGGTGTAACTGCCTGCAAGTCACTCAGGAGACTCTAGTAATGTAGTTTTCAGGAACTGTCTGTCATTTGTGCTGGGGGTCATTTTTGTTGATACAGCTGCCTAGGCCTCCTATAAGTAACTGCACCCTGCAAGTAGCCCTTCACCCACGCCCCTACAACTAACCCCAGTTCACCGGGCTGGACTTGGTGGAATTATTTCTTGGTTTGTGCTGGCTAAACAGAGATAGACTCGCCAGGAGAAGTAATGATAGCCCTTGAGAACCGATCCCACCTCTCTGAAGAATTCATTCCTCGAAGGTGTCCTGGGTTTTCTGTTTCCACTCAAAGATGAACTTATCTGCAGATAACTAATCCCTCAGACCACATCCATGTCTACTGCGTCCCTCAGCCTGGAATGTTCCTCTTTCTTCTGCTTACTGAGCTTCTATTCAGCTTGGTGAGTCTGCTGTGTTCCTTTGAATGTTGCCTTCACTTAGCTCATGTAACGTCAACAGATCCCTTATGGTGTCTTCAGTCAGACTTGAGCCTGATGCAATGTTTTCAGTGGCAGTTCATGACAAGCTGAAACCTGCTTCTCATTTCTTCACTGCCAAGCACCTAAATGCATCAACACCATCTTCCAGGTCTCACATTTCTACCTTAATCAGACTGTACTGTGCTCTCTGCAACCACTTCACCGGAACTCTGACAGTTGCTACGGGTCCTTGTAAGCATCAAATCCAACAAAGGCTTTCCAATCTTCATTTATTCACCCTCCCCTTCTTGACTCTGGATAAAGCACTTCCTCCCAGGGCTTCCCAGGCACCGCTCTGGACTCTGACTCTCTGTCCATATTGTCACTTTTCTTCCTTACTCGGCACACCCTCTGTCTAGGAGTTCTCATTCACTCTATGGCTTCAGTGTGCTAAGACTCCCCGCCTGCGTTATTCTCAGACCCTAATGTCTGGTTCTTTCTCTGCCTCCAGGATCTTCTCCTCTCAGTGAGCAGCACCTGTGCCTCCCTACCCACTCAAGCAGGGATCCTGCACCCCTAGACTCCTTTAACAGGTCTCCCCGTCCAGTAGATCTGCCTCCTGAACACCTTCTTCCCTGTTGTGTGGGGCTTGATTTAAAACCTCATCTTCTTCCAGGCGATGTGGGTACCACCTAAGTGGTGTCCTCTCAAAAGTCTCCAACCCTCCAAATGGTTTGAGGACATTTTCATGCTTCTTAGTCTGCTAAGAGTAATGGCTTCCTCAAACTTCCAGGTGTAAAGTCGAGCTTGCCTCTCTCAGAAACGCTAGTCAGCATTCCTCCGGGCTTCTCCTACAGCACTGGAGGATCTTCCCAGCATGACCCTCTTCTGGCTGCTTTCTTGGCTTGGAAAGACCTCCCTTTGTGAAGACTCACATCCTTTTATACTGAAGAACCAGAGAAGTGCCTCCATTTTTGAACCTCAAGTCTCAGTTTGAAACAGGCCTGAGGTACAAAGTGCAAACAGGAGGGGCTATCTGATAGCAGTTAATTAACCATGGAGTGTCCCAAACTCAGAAGGTTTGACAAACAGCCAGCTGAGATAAGAGAGGAAATCTGGGAAGTTCCCCCAAAACGAGATAATCAGAATTGTATCTGTACTAAGATCCCTAATTGATATATAACTTTGTGATTTTTGCCTTTAAAAACCCAGCTTGAAGAGGGGCGGGTATCTCCTCCAGCCACTGCTACACCTGTGCGCCAGACGAGGTTCAAGTTGCAACTTATATTTTTTAATAAACTTTACTTATTTTGGAGAGTTTGCATCTCTGGTGGTCTCTTTGAAGGTCTCACAACCAAGGCACAATAACACAAAGCTTTCCTAGTTCTGCTGTATCTCCACGGTTCCCTGGACAGGCTTCATATCACTTACAGCCATGGGCTAGCCTGTAAAGCCATTGAGGGGGGTACTGTTTCTTCTCTTAAAGAGCAGTTAAATGTATCAGTGCTGTGACTGTTCTAGAAAGATATGGTGGGAGGGCAGGGAACGTGGTCAGATGCAGACCTCTGGCCCTTGTGATAATTAATATACCTTAAGTGCACAGCATAGTCACTTGGCAAGCAAGTCTCCCATCATTCCCTGGAGCATGAGGGTCCTAAATCAGTGCTGCTGTTTATTTTACATGGCATATGTAAAGTTCAGGATCCACTGGAAATAACCTCCCAGAGTTCCTCCAGGAAAGAGCTGAGCCCCTGCCTCAACTCTGACATCAAACCCACCTCAGAGTACAAGGCTGATGGCGGGGGTTGGTGCAGAACCCAGAACTCCCAGCTTACCTTGTGTCCTGGAAGCTCCTTTGGACAGGTGGGCTGGACTTGTTCGGAGCTTTCTTTCCCACAGCACTGAAACTAGAAAGCAAGAAGAGGCTTTGGGACACATGGGGGTGGAGGATGGGGACAAGAGCGCTGTCTCCAGGCATCAATGCTGGCTGGCAGTGCCAAGGTTGAAAGCAGCTTTGAGCCCCAAACTGCTATTTCTGGAGAGCAAAGGAAGAATCACAGAGTTATACTAGCAACCCAGGAACATGCCTTCTCCAAATCTGCTTAAGTTTTATGATAAGAAGTGACTTGAGGTAGTTTCAGGCAAGGAGCTTAGAGACAGTGACCTCCATAAAGTGCTACTTTAGAAACAAGATCCTCATATGCCATCCTTCAGACCAGAAGTTCCAAAACCCGCCGAGCAGTAAAACTTTATGAGCTTTGGGAAGAGCTCATTAGTCAGGGACTATGAGAAGAGAGGAGAGGTAGCCACAGGAAGGCCCAGGACCAGAAGCATGGGCATGTGGGCATGCGTGCTGGCTGGCAAATAGGCAGCCTGCCTCAGGGCTGGCTGTTTAAGACAAAGAGATCTGTGTGCTGTTTGATGTCTCTGGAAAGCTTTCTAAGACACTCTTGTCATATATAGCCAGGTACCTAAAAACACTTGGCCCAGAAGTTCACAGTTACTTCTCCAGAGTACAGTGGTTAAGCCAGAATGAACCTTGTCTGGCCTATTTCCTCCATAAGCCTTTCTTGATTTTATATATATATATATATATATAGCTCTAAGCACTGCATTCTAGCACATTCCCATGAAATATTCTAGAAGAGAATATAGTTGTGTCCCACAACCTTTGTTTTATAAATAAGTTAACTCAGAGAGGCTAACTAACTCATTCAGCACCACAGGGCTATGGCTGAGCTTTTGTGGCTTGAAGGCTACCATGCTTGCTCTGTCATACCACAATGTCACCACTGAGAGGAACCGACATTTAGGGGGATTATGTTGTTCCATTGTAAATAATTTTCCCGCCCACTGGTTTAATAAAAGGCACTGATTGGCCAAAGGCAGACAGGAAGTGTGGGCGGGGCTACCAGACTAAGAAAACTCTGAGAATAGGAAGAACAGAGCAGAATACCAGAGAGAAGCCAGAAGAAACAGAGGACAACTATGCTGCTCTGAGAAAAGGTACCGAGCCTCATGGCTGAACAGGATAAGAGTCATGGGTTAGATTAAGGGTAAAGAGTTAGCAAGTGATATGCCTGGGCCTTAGGCCAATCAGCCTAAAACTATTTTAAGCATCTGTGTGTCTCTGCAGGTCTGTGGGTCTGTGGGTCTGCGGGCCTAAACCTTGAGGCTAGGCCCAAAAGTCCAGGCCAGAAACCTCGCACTACACCGACATGCATTTGAGTGGCTTTCTTAGGGTCCTGCTCATGCTTTTGGTCTCTTTTGGGCACACACCCTGACTCCTTGTGAATCTGTGGTAGGCCTAATTCTAGCCAAAGGTCTCCACAAAACACTAACTATAATTCTCATCAGAGCTAAAATAAGAGATGGCTGCTTCCAATTATTGGATTTATTTTTACTTTTAATTTAGGCCATTAGAGAAAAACCCGGCTCATGTATGACCTGTAGAAAATGTGATATTAAGGGAGAAGTAAAATTACTCACTGCTGAGTGGAAGGTAGTAAGAGTGCCATTTCCTCTTCCCTTGTCTTTAAGGTAATCGCTGTACGCCTCCTCATACATGGTCTGTACATGTCGTATAGCCTAAAAAAAAGGACACAGTGGGTGGGACGCTGCAGACATTTCCCTTTTATGGAGAAGAATCCCCTCCATGTCCTTTGGGAACACTGCTTCCCCACACATCTCTCTGAAGATGGCCTAGCTCAAAGCCATCTCTTAGAGCAGGGATCTCTAAACCTGACAGGCTTCACTAGGCACATCTAGGAGATCCTGGTGGGCCAGAGGAGGTGGGATCCATGGAAGCATGGCTTCCCCCAGGTGTCCACTGCCAAGGAAGGCGTTCTACATTCAAGCATCTGTAGGTTTCAGCTCTGTGTGGAGATAAACTAAAGCATATAACCTCTGGATATAAGCAGCCATGTTAGGGAGGTTTCTGAGGAGTGCTAGATACTCATTTTCTTGTTTATAATTTTTAAACTTAAGCTTATAACTGTAGTGTGGATGGCACATAAGTTCACGGAAAATGCGATCCTCTTCAGGCTCCATTCTTCCCTCTTTCCTTTCCATCCCCCTCTGTCACAGCCTGCTTATCCTTCTAAAGGCCAGTTACCCTATGGGTCCCCTCATGACCTGTTCTGTGTACCACGGATTGTACTTGCACACAGCAGGTCAGCATTGGCTTCTCACAGTGCTGTGGCCCTGTCTAGGCCAAGCCTTTGGGACAAGTGACAGAGGGATGAGAAAGTGGGCTCTTCCTCCTTGTCCCATTCTTGTCTGTAACCTAATGCCTGCCTCATTTTGAACTAGGTACAATCTTAAACTAGAAATCCAGTTAAAAAACAAACAAAAACAAAACCCCAAACAAACAGCCCAGTTTAAGCATGGACTAGAAACTATATATTATCACTCACATACACATGTTGAGCCCTGTATATACTAAGCTCAAGGCTCTACACAGTTTTGTGGGCTGTTTTGTTTCTTAGCATCGTATTGAGGTGACTATGTTGTTTGGTGTAAGAAGGACGCCTTAACAAGCACACAACCATCAGGGTTTACTTACTATGTCCTTGCCTATGAAAGCAAACACTCCAGTGGTTACCTCAGCAGCAAATATCACCAGCAGACAGGTAAAAAACTGTTGAGAGAAAATACTAATTTCATTAATTTAATAACTTTCCAGCTTATTTGGTCTGTTTGCATCTAGTCCCACTGGCAAGGCATAGGGAAGGCTATGAGTGTGGTAGCAGGGGAGTTTTTACACAGTTTGTCTCCTCCATGCAACTGTCAAGATGCTTCTGTGAGCTTTGTCTGTTAGTGAGCGTGAGTTCTGTGCCAGGCACTGTCCTTTTTGCTGGTTATCCAATGGTAGACAAGATCCCTCTCCACTATCAGAAAGCTTATATTGGGCAGAAAAGATGCAATAAATGAATAAAGGTTTAAAAAATGCATAAAGGAATATTAGCCACAAAGAAACCCTATCACCTAACTCTGTACCTGGCAGTGACATACTTTATAAATACTTGATGACCAAGTGAGCTCTACAGAGAGGAGATATGGCTGGACACAGAAAGTTGCCAGTGAGACTTGGGCCTGGGCAAGTATGATGTGCACATCGTGGTCTGGAAGGCTTCTCTGAGGTGAGGGGAAGAGGAGAAGGTGTGTGTTTGTGTGTGTGTGTGTGTGTGTGTGTGTCTGTGTGTGTCTGTGTGTGTGTATGTGTGTGCATGTGTGAGTGCGTGTGTGTATGTGTGTGAGTATAGTGTATGTGTGTGAGTGCATGTGTATATGTGTGTGTGTGAGGGTGTCTCCTTATGGATAATGTTCTGCCAAGTCTTCTTAGGTTTGATCAGACTCAACTCTGTGATAAATAAAACAGAGCTTTCCAGCTTTATTTAGAGGAAAAAATAAATGGCACTGAGAGGAAAACAGATGGCGCACACAGCCATAGGTCTGAAGCAGCAGGCAGACATGGAATGCCCAAAGGCTGCAATAGGAATTGGAAATGAGGGGGCTGCAAAACACCTGCTGCAGGCTCCCTGTGAGAAACACAAAGTCTACCCTCTGCTCCTCATCTCCTTTAGGCTTCAGAGAGTATTCGGTAACAGGCAATAGAAACTATTGTTGTTGTTTTTAAGCAGAAGCTGTTGGTTAAAATAAGGTACCAGAGGAATGTTTCACTAAGTTATTGATCTTAACCAGAAATGCTTTCCTTGTCCATAACAGGTTTTTGTTTTTTGTTTTTGTTTTTACCTTACTATGGGAATCCTTAAGCTGCCACATGTACAGTGAAATATTATTTTTAAACAACAGTCAATTCATGAGCACTCTTCCCAAATATCTCATTGTTTTCACATTTTCCATGTGAGACAGAAACAAAGATAATACTGTTCTCATGCAGGAGATGGAGAAAACAGTCATCAGAGAGAGGATCTGGTGCCAAGGCGCTAAGTCCTAGAGGAGCCAGCACTTCAAACCAGGTCTCCTGACTCTCTTTTGGGAAGTTTACTAACCCATCCCATGCCCACCTTGTCAACCCCACTTACTGATCCGAGCACACATTGTGACTCACGCATGGCTCCACAGCACCCGAAGAATCCCACAGCCATCATCAAGGCCCCAGCTCCAACCAACACATAGAGCCCTGCGGATGAGAAGCCAAGGAGACCATTCAGAGTTTGACTAAGGTTTGGCCAGGCCAGCACAGTGCAGGAGACAACTCTGCCTCCCATACAATCTGGCTCTGGTTTTCATCTCTGCACAACATTCTGCTGTCAACTGTAATGGTGACACTTAGGAACCACATTTCACATATACTGTTTCACTCAGCAAAGCCTTCCTACCTACTATCATCGTGTAAACACATTAGGAACCCGAAGGAAGCCAAGCAACCTTTTGGGGGGCACAAAGCCAGTGAGGGATCACCACATGCCTCCTAAAGTCCAAATATGGCCTCTCAGGCTCTGCACCTTTGCACAAAGGGAGAAACCACCATCCCCATAGTGTCAATGACACTGAGTCCAGGAATAATCTGAAGCTGGTTCCACAGCTGGGGCACAAGCCCAGATCTTCTCTTGAGACCCAGAACCTCTTATTTTTTGGGTTTAATGGCTGTCTCCATCACTGACAGACTTGAGTTCAAGGATTTGGGAGGGAACAGTAGCTTCTGGATTACAGGGGAGGTGATGGAATTGAGTAGGGATTGGGTAAGGATGGAAGCCTAGGACATAGTGCTGTACTGGCTGAACTTTCAGTGTGAAACTAAGTTTGAATTTATTGGCTGTTAGGTACATTCTTGAGATCTTTTTTTTTTTTTTTAGACCTAGGCCCTGCCCTCAGGAACTAAATGGTCTTTTCCTGAAATAAAGTTTTATAACAGTAAATCTATGCCTTTATTTCAGACATCAATTTTGTGTGATTTTTTTTTTTTTTCCGTTTAGAGGGCAATGCTGCAGATCTTGGACACATGGGAAGCCATAGTACAGAACAAAACACAACAAAATAAGCAACAATGAGGGTGGGTGGTAAGGTAATAGACAGCCACAGTATTATTATTAGCACCACGTTCTAAACAAGAGATAATTGTCCAGCCGATAATTTGAACACAGTTGCTGTGTGTGTGTGTGTGTGACAAGCTCCTGTCATGCTCTGCTGTATGCACCTAGTACAGGTTCACTAGAGTAGTTTTCCTGAGGGTTGTGAAGTACCGAGTGGTACTGTTACCTCCACTCTTAGACAGAGGGACTGGGCCCCAGAGGGTCAAGCTATTGTCCCAAGGTCACAAGCCATCACAAGCAGAGGCCATCCTACCTCCTGAGCAACAACAGCAGTCTTACTTTGAGTGATTGGAAATTTCACCTAAGTCAAGCCCGAGGAGGATTTCCTCACAGAGAAAGGACAGCAAAGTGCTAGTTCTGGGAGGCCTGGGCCTGATTTCCTTCTCTGATCCTGAGATTAAGAGGAACACAATGCTAGGGCTGGCACTTGACTCACTGTGTGTACGGCTAATGACTTTTTTTTTTCTTTTGCATTTTTGTTGGATGAGTCACCTGGAAACTGGGGTCCCACCCTGTGGGGAACCCCTGAGTCTGCCTTGCAGGCATTTCCTGGGGCTCCTCTGGGTGGCTCACAGCCGGTTTGTGGGCTGGCCTGTCTGTGACCAGATGAGGATGGGGTTACAGGGTAGCTGTGGCGCTTCCTGCACCACCCAGAACAAGATGGAGAGGTCCTCAAGGTACTTCTGGGCTCTGAAGGGGAGAAGGGTTGGCTTTGCAGTCTGGAAGGACCCACACACTTCCTGCTGTTCCAGCTCTCTATAATGCGCCCCCCCCCCCCAGTTCCCTTCTCTCTAGGAGGATCATTTCATGGGGGAATAGATGTGTTAGCTCCACAGCCTAAACACATTACCAGCTCGGTGTCTTCTCTTTACAAACTTGTCTTTTCTTTCCCACCATCTCCTCAGTCAGTCAGAGCAGTCGGGTTAGGTAAAGAGAACATTCCTTCCATCACAAGAGGTCAGAGGCAGGAGCTCCCGCCCTTACTGAAACAGGGCAAGTGAGCAGCAGGACAGCAATGGCTGCAGTAACATCCCATCTGCTCCTTTCCATAATGCCTCAAACGAGAGCCACCTTAACACACTCATTTCTTGCTTAGAATGTCATTGCCTCCCATCACTGCTACCGCAACTGCTGATTGATCTAGTTTAAAGATAAAATTACTGCCAGCTTCCTAAACCCTAATCTAACCTACACTCCAGGCAGCTGGAAAGCATTGTCATGTGACCACGCCCTGTTCTGGTATGGGTTGGACCTTTGCGGGTTCCCACAATTCTTTGCAGATTTCAGGTCTAAAAATCTTCTTTTGCCCTGCTTACAAGTTCACAAGGTGAGAAACTTAAGTCAGTAAACATTTCTCTCATGTATAGAGTGAAATGGATTCAAAGTTCTGGATTGGCTACCTCATCCCACCAAGCATCTGACCTTGGACACGCATTCTGAGATCCCATTGCAATTGAACACGTATCAGGTCACCAAAGGGCTGTGTTCTCCAATGTCAGCCAGGTGGGATAGGGCCTCATATCCTGAGAAGGTTTGAAACAGAAAAGTTATGGCGCTGAAGAAGCAGGTGCCCAGTGGGCACAGATCACTTGGTCTCTCTGGGAGCCATCCTTGCCCATCTGAAATAGTGAGCCAGCTTCCCAGGAAATGCACTCACTAGAGCAGTATCTAATGCCCCAGTATGGCCAGAAAAACCCAAGCATCCTGGCGACTTCTGTTTCTGAGGCCTCTCCACAGCAAGCCTCTATTTGGATGAAAACATGTAACTGTCCTGGTTTCAGCTAGACAGTCACAGGGAACTTCCAAACACAACAAATTCCTTGGGCCTGTCCAATCTGGCTATAAGATTCTGCACGATGTAAGGCCCCTGTGGTTTCCAAGGATACCTTATCTAAGGTATGGTTTTAAAAAGAGATGCTGGTGCATCAAATTCTCATAGCCACATTTTAATTTCAAGATGGCTTCAGTAGAGTCCTCTTTTTCCAACAGCACACAGGACAGACATGTGACCTACTTAATAAATCTCTTAATGTTTTCTAAGCTCTATTTTCCTTGATTTGGAGAAAGAAAACCCTTTGAAATTGAGTTTTTAATCATTAATGGCTGGGCTTGTGACGCCAGTGAAATGCTAACATAAATGTCAGGGACATCTCCCCTGATGATGCTACCCTTCCCCTTCAGAGTTCACATCCTTCTAGTACAGCAAATAGCATCATTTCAGTCAGCAAAGGATCAAGAGGGCTGTTAAAGGCCCATTGGCACAAACACATTTAAAAATACTTGTTGGAAATAGATATATTGGCATGCTCACCAACTCCAGTGATTTTGGCAGCAGATGGTCTTATGCAACCTGCTAATGATCATTTTTTTTCATCTAATTTTTTTGTGTCTCTGAAGATATCTCCCTTTCAGCTTCCCTTGAATATACATAATTACACCCATCACTCAGTCTCCATGGGGATTAGTTCCAGGATCTCTCACATACCAAGCAGTGGATGCATAAGACCCTTATAAAATGATATTATATTTGCATATAACCCACTCACATCCCTCCCCCCGTATCTTTTAAATCATTTCTAGGTTACTTATAATGTCTAGTACAGCACAAATGTTCTTAGTTGTTAGACTATTATTTAGGGAATAATGGCATGAAACTGTCTGTACATGTTCTGAAGAGATGCATTAAAAAGTCAACTGATCTGAGGTTGCTTGAATTGGTAGATGCTGAACCAATGAATGTGTACCCTCCAATTCTAGGGCATTAATTCCAATTCATTGTATTTATGTGTTTAGAGTAATATATGAGTTTGAGTTCAAGGGAAAAGACTACTTGGTGCTTTATAAATAACAGCTGTAACAGCTGCCAGTTAGCAAGCGCTATTCTAGGTGCTTTATGTGTCTCTCTATACATCACTAGTGGGAAGTACCACTTCCTGTTGCCTTGGGCTTCTCTGGGTGGTGCCTCTATGATGCACATGACACACATCATCTCACCAACCGACTTGATGACAAAGCCCATGTTTTAAACTGCTCTTGAAGCCCACCCCTGCCGCTCCTCTGTCTCTTCATTCTGTCTTTCCTCATCAAGCGTGGCCTTTTGTCAGCCCCTACTACGTGAATAGCGAGAGTGAGTGAGTGCTCACAACTCACCCTGAGTTAAGTCTGTGTTGCACTTACACAGGTTCACCACTCACAACTAAAGAATCAGAAATGCAGAAATTGAGAATTATACAACTAAAAGGGACAAGCGAATTGGGCCAATGTGTGCACTCCAAACCATGCTACATTTTCAGTAGAGACTCAGAGCAGTACATTTTTTTAGCTTGTATAAACAGTAGGGAAGTAGAAAAGTTACTGAGTTGTTTTCCTGGGTGCTTTCTCCAAAAGAACAGTCTAGAACTCTGAGCTGCCAAACTGGCTGTAGATAGGTCCTCTCCTTCAGGGCTGTGACCTTCAGTGCTGAGATTATTATCTATTCTGATAATAGATTTCTTATATAATGACTTTGGAAAAACTGTCTTTCTCTGTTATCCAGCTAGCATGGTGTCAGGTATGAAGTTTAAAAATATTACCAGAATGAGTCAGAGTGTTTATAAAGGCGAGCCAGCTCTTGAATGTTTAGCAGTGGAACACTTTCCTTCCATACAACCTCAGCCACAATCAAAGCCAGGCTCCAGGACTCTGAATTCAACAGGGAGAGACAGATGCAGCCAGGCTGTGGCTCCTGTTTGTGTGGGCACCCCCCAATGGAGAAACCTGCTCACATCCTCTACTCACAGACATGAGCTCATGTGCTCCAGCCCAGGCTCCAGCTTCCTGAGGCAGAGAGGACCACTCCCCACTCTGTGCTCCTAGAGGGAAGACCCTGAGGCATCTGCCCATCCTGGGAGGGATTGGCACAGGAAATCAGATGGGCAGGTTGCTGGGTTAGGAGGAAGCAGAGGCTTTTCCTAAGAGCTCCCTGGAGAAACTAGAGTGGAGAAGATCTAGGAAACTCCACGTAACCAAAGCCACTCGCTGCCGGCTCCACTCTTGCCAGGCTCTTCCTTCTTTACCTAAGTCACCAAGGGACACAGAGGGCCACTGAAGGGCATCAGCAGGGGCAGTCAGTCTGACGACCTTCTCTCCCTGTCCTTCCCCACGATGGTGGGTTCCTGCTATGGCTGATGCCTGCTACTCAGTCCAGTTTGCACATGGGTTAAAGAGCACCAGGACAGAGAGAAGCTCCATTGGCAGGTCCGGAGAAGTAGGATGCTAGAAGGGACATTATCCTACAAGCAGGGGGCAATCCTGCAAAGTCTGCCCGCTGTCTACCTTCGTGGAGGTTTGCTCACTCCAGGCTGAGTGACACCTCTTCTTCCTTTCTCTGTGATCCTTCTCATCTTCCCAAGCAGCTGGGACCTAGGCAGGTACCACTGCCCCTGGCTGTGGCTTTCTATCTTGAAGAACCACTTAAACATGCTAAGCCTGCTTATGGCAGTGTTTAATAAAACAGGCAACAAGTATGAGATGATAACTCTGAAACATATTCTAAAGAAAAGTACACAGAGCATTTAGGCTTAGTGGCCCTTACCCACAATCCTAATACATCAGAAGCAGAGACACAAGGATCAGGAGTTCAAGGACACTGTCAGCTATAGAGTTAGTTCCAGGCCAGCCTGGTCTACATGAGACCCTGCCTCAAAATGCCCCAAACTAAAATCAAATAAACCCCAGCCTCCACTCCAGATCAGACAAGTGAGGAGGTGCCTCCCAGCTAGCAGAAGGAAGGGTAGACCTGTGTGATGTGAGACATCTTTCTGTATGCTGTGAATATCCTTTGTTACTATTTGTTAATAAAGAGGCTGTTTTGGCCAGTGGCAAGGCAGCTTAGAGGCAGGTGGGAAATCTAAGCAGAGATAGAAGATGGAGAAAAAAGTCAAGAAGATAGTTCATGTTGCAGCCCAGAGAGCGAGGTGTAATGGGACACAGGTAAAGCCACGAGCCATGTGGTAAAACAAAGATGAATAGAAATGGGTTGAGCAAAATTGTAAGAGCTGGTTGGTAATGAGCCTGAGCCTTAGGCCAAGCTCATTAATATTAATGTAATTAATATTAGCCTTTGAGTAATTATTTTATAAATGGCTGCAGGACCGAGGGTGCGAAAGATTCCTCTGGACCACAGGGCCGGATGGGCCAGAAACTGCTTGTTACATCTGTGTGGTTAGAGATGGACGAGTGAGCCAGGAGCAGCACCACCTGTGGTGCTTCAGATTTGAGGCATAAGTTCCACAGATAGAGTTTTGGGTTCAACCTACAAACGTCTTGTAGTGATCTGTTAACTCAAAAATATTGAACAAATGTAGGCAGGGACAAGGAGGTTCTGTTTTATATTGTCATTTTACCACTATGACAAAAATCAGGGTTGGCTATTTACCAATCTGAGAGCTTCCTGTGTGGAACAGGAGGATGAGCTTCTCTAGTCAAACATTCTGCTTTGCTTTCTAACTGAAGCCAAGTGGGACACACACGGCCTGAGACACGAGAGATGTGCTTCCATGTCATATTTGTATGGACATGTGTTTCAGGAATTTTTCTATAATGACAAAATCACAGAAACCTGCTCTAGTGGACTTGAATATAATAGAAATTTGTGAGCCACGTAACTAAAAGTCCAGGCTAGTACTCATCTCAGGGACCCAGATGATGTTGACCAGAATTCAGCCTGTGGCCAGCTGGCCTCAGCTTTCTTTTGGTAAGCTGTCTCCAGGCTTCTAATTCTAGTAGAACATGCTTCTTTCATTTCAATAGACCCCCTCACACTTCCTAACTCTAGTCCTTGTCCCCAAACCACTTATGTGGGCAGATGCTTGTTGGCCTAAGCACTCTTAAACTAATTGGATTGAGGATGAATGAGTTACCCAGCAGAGCAGAAGGGGAGACCAGTCGGCAACCAACTGGAATCCTCCTTCCCATGCTTGGTGCTATGGGGCAAGAGTATGACTCTACCCACCTTGGCTCCTCAGTCACAGCTTCCCTTGCTGTTAGCCCATGGTGAGCAACAGTGAACATGCACCTAGGCAACGCTCAGAAGTTAGAAGACTGGTTTTTTGTAGAAACATAGCACTAGGCACCACAAGGAAACTAGGGGCCAAGAATTAGAGAGACAGCCATTGCCATCCTCTTCTGGGCCATGGTTGGTTTAGACATAAATATACAATGCAATTCTGACCAATAGGCTGCAAGAGGAGACTTCTGGGAGAGGACACATGAAGTGAAACATCCTTTTCCTCCTTTGGATTCTGTTGTATGAGGAAGTCAGAGCAGGCCTGAGATCCTAGAGACCAAAGCCCTGATAAGGGTGCTAGCTTTGTCTGTGTGTCATCCACTTCTCCTCACCTCATCTCCTTCCTATCCTGGTGAAGGTGTGGCTGTGGCCCTGTCTGGATGCTCTTCTCCAGGGACAGCTTTCCTCTATCCACCCTATGGGGTCATTCCCTTCCCTAAGCAGACCCTACTCATGGAAGTTTTGAGATTAGCACTCATCTTAGGGTTTCCATTGCTGTGAAGAGACTAATGACTGCGGCAGCTCTTGTAAAGGAAAACCATTAACTTGGGCTGGCTTACATTTCAGAGGTTCAGTCCATTATTGTCATGGAGGGAAGTATGGTGGCATGCAGACAGAGACGGTGCTAGAGAAGGAGCTGAGTCCTACATCTAGATCCACAGGCACCAGGAAGAAACATTGAGCCACTAGGCCTGGCTTGAGCTTCTGAGACCTCATAGCCTGCATCCAGTGAAACACTTCCTCTAACAAAGCTGTACCTACCTCAACAAAGCCACACATCATAATTAGTGCCATTCCCTGAGTCTATGGGGACCATTTTATTACAAACCACCACAGTACCCCAAAACTCTGAAGCAGTTCTTCATTGTAAGTTAAATGTTCCATGTTAAAACACCACATCACACAGTAAGAGACTGACTCATTAGGGTCCCCACTGACACCCTGGACGGACTGGTATGAACTTCTCTAGAAACAAAGGATGCTTCCTAACTCCTCTTTAAGGTGAATTTTAGTTATATTTCCTTGAGACTTTGTTAAGTAAACAAATCAGTTTTACTGGGGCCTTATTCTATACCAGAGAAAGGAGGAAGGGACCCCAGGAGCAGGTGAAGGACGCAGGTTCAGAGTCTCAGACAGTGGCTCCTGCCTCTGCTCTGTCCTCCAGATCCAACCTTTAGGGAAACTGAAGTCACTCACCTACATAGAAATATTCTGGGGACTTGTCCTCTGATGATAAGTCCTTTATGGTGCCTCCAAACCGAAACCATAGTCCAAATGCAATGACGGCAGATCCAGCCAGCTGGAAGAGAAGCAGCAGCGTGTTTACTATAGAGGGAGGGGCTGGAAAGCAGCCTATGGGCACAGGGTGCCAGGCTTGGAGGGGTTGCCCCTGTAGAGCTCATCTTGCCAGCCTTAATGTTACCATGTCTTACCAGGGTGCAAGCTAGGCTTAGAGGTAAAAGCATGCGCTTGGTGTCCCTCAGGGCCCTGAGTAACTGCTTAGCTCTTGATTCCAGTCACAGGGTTTGCTTTGCTGGTGGGTTTCCTCCTGACTAGTTAGCACCCATGGAGTGACAGTATGTGTCAAAACCACTGTTCCAACAACCTTTCCCCTGCCAGGCATCTGCCCCTTGCACTGTTATTTCATACTGGGTATATTGGACTTCTTCACCAACATCTTAGTGAGTGGCCACTGTCTCCGGTGGGGGGGGGTGAGGAGGTCTGGGGGGGTGAGGAGGTCTGGGGGGGTGAGGAGGTCTTGGCGGAGTGAGGAGGTCTGGGGGGGCGGGTGAGGAGGTCTGGGGGGGGGTGAGGAGGTCTGGGGGGGGTGAGGAGGTCTGGGGGGGGTGAGGAGGTCTGGGGGGGCGGGTGCGGAGGTCTGGGGGGGTGAGGAGGTCTGGGGGGAGTGAGGAGGTCTTGGGGGGGTGAGGAGGTCTGGGGGGAGTGAGGAGGTCTGGGGGGAGTGAGGAGGTCTTGGGGGGAGTGAGGAGGTCTGGGGGGGCGTGTGAGGAGGTCTGGGGGGGGGTGAGGAGGTCTGGGGGGGTGAGGAGGTCTGGGGGACGGGTGAGGAGGTCTGGGGGGGGTGAGGAGGTCGGGGGCGGGTGAGGAGGTCGGGGGGGGGTGAGGAGGTCGGGGGCGGGTGAGGAGGTCTGGGGGGGCGAGGAGGTCTGGGGGGGGTGAGGAGGTCTGGGGGGGTGAGGAGGTCGGGGGCGGGTGAGGAGGTCTGGGGGGGCGAGGAGGTCTGGGGGGGCGAGGAGGTCTGGGGGGGAGTGAGGAGGTCTGGGGGGCGGGTGAGGAGGTCTGGGGGGGTGAGGAGGTCTGGGGGGCGGGTGAGGAGGTCTGGGGGGGCGAGGAGGTCTGGGGGGGAGTGAGGAGGTCGGGGGCGGGTGAGGAGGTCTGGGGGGGGCGAGGAGGTCTGGGGGGCGGGTGAGGAGGTCGGGGGGGGGTGAGGAGGTCTGGGGGGGTGAGGAGGTCTGGGGGGGTGGGTGAGGAGGTCGGGGGCGGGTGAGGAGGTCTGGGGGGGGTGAGGAGGTCATCAAGAACAAGATGAACTCTAAGACCTGGGGGAAGCACCTTCTAAATTAGAAGAACAAAACAAAACAAAAAACAAAACAAAACAAAAAACTTAAAAAAAATAAAACCAACCAACCAAACCCACACCAACTTGAGAGTCCACCTACACTTCATGACAAAGTTTCCAGTTAAACTCTGTTTAGAGACTCCTGGACCCCTCTTCTTGATTCTTACAGGGTGATGGGTCTGCCCTGTCTGCCCAGGCATGGTTTTGCAGGCAGAGAAGGAGGGCTTTTTTGGGGGGGGGGGAGGGGGTGTTGTTGTTGCTATTTTGAGTTTCCATGGAAAGCCAGAAAGGGATTTTTTTTATTTCTGAAAAGACATGGTCTGTATGCTATGTGGTTCATGGAGAGGCTGAGTGGCTGGCACAAGTGGAGGCTGGGCAGGCTGGCGGCTGGTAGAGTCATCACTGGGCTTCCCTCTGAGGTTGGAGGCTCTCGCAGGCTCCACAGCTAAGTTGGCAGCCCTGTATGTCAGTTACAGGACTGTCCCAACTGCAGGACAGCAGGCTCCAGCCAAGACTTTCTCTACAAATACCACTCTTGAACATCACTGTATCAATCAATTAGCAGTTATTTATGGGGTACCTTGTGGGTGCAAAGCACTATGGGGAAATCAGCAGAGGTGTAAAAGCTCTTCCAGTTACTGTTGGGAAGCCCAGCCGGAGCCTTTCACCAGTGAGGGTCTGCTCTTACCTGAGAAGAGGAGAGTGCTCAAAGATGCTGGCAACAGAAGCCAAGGAGAATGCAGAGGAAGGGTGTAATAAGGAAGAATCCAGCTAGGGGTAGGCCAGAGGCCTTTCTAGTCAGGCTCCTCCCCTCATGTGAGGCTGCTTGAGAGGAATTTACCATTGGAAGATTACCTGGCTGTATTTATGAAGGCTTCCTCCCCTTCATCTCCTGGTCCCCAAGGTCAAATCCCTATGTGGCTGGCTTCTTCAGAACTATGCAGGCCTGCTGTTAGTGAGGGGGAGTGGGTGGTTGGGTTCTATCAGCTGGCTACTCCCAGGAGGAATGACTAGGACCTCCCAGCCCTTACAGAGGACACTGATTGGATAATTCGAAGGTCAGCTAAAACAGCTGGGCTCAACTGTCTTTTGAAGGAGTTTTTAAAAGAGGAGGCTGACATGGAAACATGAGATGGGATCATGCTAAGGCGTAGCATTATTTAGCTTTGAAAGGTAGAATTACAGTTGACGTTTTCCTTCTGTCTTCGAAGGGCTCTACATTAATTATGCATTAGTCTTTCATGCTTAAAACATAGACTTGGAGAAACATACTAGATTTTAGGAAATGCTGAGTCTTCTTGGTCTGTGCTTAATTCAGCAAGATGCCAGATGTGGTCCTGGCTGTTATGTGCAGGGAGCAGCACTGTCCTTGGTTAGGCCTGTCCCTCAAAATGCCTGGGGCTTCCTGGGATGAGGCTGCCCAGCAAACCTCACAGTCTCCCCTGCTTCCATATCTCTGGTGTCTTAATGGAAAGACAGTTTTGAAACATAAAGCAAAATCTATTGACAGAGACCCTGGGCCCAAACCAGCAGCCACCACACAGACTATGGAGGAGGTGACTAGTCTCAGGGACACCCTACCACGAGGCCACATTTTTGGAATCTCTGAACACAAACTCTAATTTATAGCTGTCTGGATCATCCTCCCAGACAGAATCCCTTCGTCTGGTTTGGCACAGATGTGTTTGAGGCACAATGGAAAATGAAAAGAGAGGATGCAATTTAGAGCCTGGCAATGGGGAAAAATCTGCGCTTGCTCATCCACGCCCCCAACCCCCAAACCACAAACGGCTTTCCTCCTTGGGTCAAGGAGACTGTGGTTTTAGCTGAATGTCATCACTGTGTGGCAGGGAATCCTCCACAAATTCTGTGGGCTATGTTAGGGATGTGTGGGTGAGGAGCTGGCTAGGGATTCTGTGATGAGAAGCAGGACCATCTCCGCTTTGGAAGGAGGCACAGCAGCAACCATGTAACTCTTCAGCTCTTCTGAGGGCTCCAGCTCTGTCAGCCTGCTGTTGAGATACTGTGTTTATTGCCCTTGAGGTTGGTGTATTACATACTAGAAATTGCTCAAGGGGAGAAAAGTCATACTAACTCCATCCCAGTCAAGAGCAAAGGAAGCAAGTTTCCTGTCGGTCACAAGGTTCTTGTTACTACATGCATTCCCCATAACTAGAAGATGCTCTCCCAACACTCAAGGGAAGCTTTCAGGCCTCTTCACTCCTAAACTTTAAATCAGTGGGGCCCCATGTCTCCTATGCCACACTGCTCTTTAATTTCAGCCCATTTTGCACTTAGACATACTGTGTCTACATTTGGCTAAGGCTGAAGCAAGCAAAAATTGAGTTCCCATCCTCACTCCCTTCTTGACCCCACTTTTCTCTCCATTCATTTCTTTCTTCACGTCCTTGTACATTTAGTAACCATCATATAGGGTCCAGCCAGTACTGAGCTCCATGGAGACACGGAAGGCAATTCTATTCAGGAAGAAATGCAGTAAGATGCAGGAAATGTGCTGAAGGAAGCACACCACCCCTGGACAGCAGTCACCCCACTCCGATTGATACCTTGGAGAATGAGTTGGACTTCCTGAAGAAGCGAAGAATTTGTGGGATGAGAAAGTCTGAGACAGAAGGAACAGCACAGGGAGAGAAGTTGTTCCTCACCTCCATGCTGAGAAGAGACAGTGTTGGGAAGCCGATCGCCTCATCATCCCAGGAGTGCAGGGCAGCCATGGCATGGCTGCTGCTTAGCCTGCCATCATCTTGGTAAGCCCATTGCAGCCCCCTCCCCACAAGGGAGGGGAGAGAGGGACTTAACTCATCTTTTGATGGGAGTGAGCAGGAGTCTGAATGTTGCTTGGCTGCCAGATACAGTGAGCAGCCGCAGATAAACGTTCCGATGGCTGAGGATCACAGAGGGGCCAGCAAGGAGTGGTGGAACTTCTGTACCATGAATCATGTGGCAGTGAAGGAACACTGCTGAGGGCTTTCTCCCAGGGAAGGGATTACTATCTAGCAGAATTCTAAGAGGAAATGCTGCTGCTTCTGCAGAAATGGACTTTTCTTTTTATATTGTTCATGCATTTTGTGTGTGGGAGGGGAATGTCCTTGCTACAGGAGTGTACGGAGGTCAAAGGACAGTGGTGGAAGGTCCATTGTGTCCTGCCATGGTGTGGGTCCTAGGGATCGAACTCAGATCATCAGCCTTGCTGGCAAACCCTTCACCCGCTGAGCCACCTTACTGGTCCAGGAATGCACTTTTTATACAAACGAGAGAGGAGAAACTTGGTGGTGACCACTAAAAACAAACAAGTAAAAACACTAAAACCAAAAGCCAGCAAACAAAATGCTTAATGGAACATGCATTATGATCTAGGAGGCAAGGATTCAGGAGAAGATAGATTAGCACTTCTGAAGTTTCTGAGTTCCACAGAAGCCACTAGATGAGAATCTATCATGACTGGGTATTCACAAGAGAGCATGGTAGCCATTCTTTTCCTGTGGGTCAGTTGTATATGTGGCATTCCAAAAATGCAATAGAAAGCTGGGTGGATTGTGTGTACCTGTAATTCCAGGATTTAGGAGGCTAAAGCAGGGGGATTACTGCTAGTTATGTAACTAGTCTGGGTTATATAACTAGTACTAGCCAGCCCAGGATACATTGCAAATACTAGGCCAGCCTGGGCTACATGACAAATACTAGGGCAGCCTGGGCTACATAGCAAAACTCTTTCCCAAAACAGACACAAAAAATTTAAAAGAGCCAGAAGTAATGACACACAACTCTAATCCAGAACACGTGAGGCAGTAGCAAAGAGGACCTTCGTGAGTTAGAGCATAGCCTGGTCTACATGATGAGCTCAGGACCAGCCAGAGCTACATGACTTTATCTTAAATAGGAACAGGAAAATCAAAAAGAATGAAGAAAGCAAATGTTGTAGGACAGGGTATGTTTGGGGAACACAAGTAAAACCTACTACATAAAGATGCACAGTCTAAAAGAGGAAAATGGAGATTCCAACACAGGGAGCAAACATGGCCACAAGCCCCACCACTAAACAGGGCAACCACAGATACGGTCATGGGCGACTAATTTCAGCAGCTACTCTTGGTCTAGAGACATTACAGGACACAGAAAACTTCCAAGATGTCTTTAGAGAAGACACTTTCTACTCTAAAACTCGATGGCAAAAAGAATAGAAGACCAGATTGAAAGTATTTTGAAGCAAAGCAGGTGGACGAAAAGTTTCTACCAGATGACAACTGTCTGCCCAAGACAAGTCCTTCACCTTGAGGTAGGCTGCTCACACAGGGCCGCTCACACAGGGCCGCTCACACAGCTCAGTTATATTTTTCTCCTTTCAGGGATTGCTAATTAAATGCCACATCTTGAGGTGAGGACACACACACTCTCTCTCTTTCTTACCTTCTTTCTCTCTTCCTTCCTCTCTCTATCTCTCTGTCTGTCTCTCTCTTTCTCTTTCTTGTTATGAATCATGACCAAGGGAGGTATATCCAGCTGCAGGGAGGGAGGTAGTTCTGGAGGGCAGAATGAAGACATTACTCCCTCTACCAGTCCCCCAGTAAGCCAGCTTCCCCTCCTGAACACAAGCATGGCCAGGAGCAGATGTGGGCTGCCACTCAGCTCTCTGCTGATGAAACCAGGCAGAGAGGATCCTTTCTGGGCCAAAAGCACCCCCTGGGGCGGGGAGTTCTAGCCAAGCATGTGTGCTTATACTCCAGTGGGAAACAATGGAAGAGGTCCTCAGACTCCTGGGCCAGGCTCTCTGTCTTTTCTCATGTGGGGCATCGGCTTTGGCTGCTTCATGGGCCAGAATGTTCTTCTGCACTGCCCACAGCAGGGTGACTCCCCCTCTCTCAGCTTTCAGGTCACTTCCTTGGGGAAGCCTGTCCTGGCCTAGATATGTGTGTTGTTTCATAGCTCACATAACTATTGATATTTAAATATTTCTGGGTTTTAAAGGCCTGAGACAACTCTGAGCTGCTTGGTGCTAAGCATTTTCCTCTCAGCCTTGCAGACTGAGCTAAGGAAGGGGAGGAGAGGCAGAGGTACCATTCAGTCAGCTGTGGAATGGATTGTGTTCTCCTCAAACTCACACAGTGAAGGCTACCCTCAACATGAAGGGTCTTGGAGAAAGGACCTTTGGCAGGTGTGTGTGTGTGTGTGTGTGTGTGTGTGTGTGTGTGTGTGTGTGTGTGTGTGTGGAGTGCATGCACATGGTGGTAATAAAAAATGGAGTGGGCCCTCATAGTGAGGCAGTATCTTTATAGGAAGTGACATCAGAAAGGCTGTTTTCTTTCTGCCCACCCTGAGGATGGTTTGAGACAACCATCCTCTGCAAGCCAGAAGTGCTGGATCCTGACCTCAGATTCTAGCTTCCGCAATGTGTGCACAAATCCAACTCAATTTCTGTTATTTAAGCTCCCGTTCTAAGCTTTTATGGTTGTTGGTGTTTATGTTTCGTTTGTTTTGAGATAGGGTCTAACCATGTAGCTCTGACTGTCTCAAACTTGTGACCCTCCTGCCCCAGCCTTACTACTGGCAGGTGCCACCATGTTCTGCTCTAAGCTATATTTCTTCCCCTTCCCTGCCCCTCCTCCTTTCTTACTTCCCCTTTCCTTTCCTTCTTTTTCAGGGTTGACAGGAGCCCCAGAAACAACCCCTCTCACAACTAAGGTGGTACTTTGTAAAGGATTATTTTCAAATCTACCTGCACCTGGGAAACACAGCAGCTGAGGTTTAAATACAGCATTGAAGGCACTCAGCAAAACATCTGCCCACAGGAAAAGAAAACTCCCACAGCACTGGCAATCAGCTTTCCTAAGCCTTTAGGGATGTGCCCAGAGCCACACATGGTCACAAAGAATAAACCTGCATGCACCTCTTCCTGGCCGAGGTATGCATGCTTCATATTAGAATAATGCAGATACACATGCTGGCCTTCAATGGGAAAAGAACAAAACCAGCCCTATTCTTGCTGCTCCAGGGTGATCGCTGTGTACACACAAACCCAGCTCCTTTGTTACTCTTTTTGGGGGGGCAGAGGGGGAGAATGAAGCCACATGAAGATGAAAATGAAGTTTCTGTCCCAAAGTCTCCATTAAATGCTTTCAAGCTAACACCTGCTGGTGGTGGTAATTCCTGCCCTAAACCAGTCCTAATGTGCACACATGACGCCTGATCTTAGTGAAGCCCCAGTATGCCTCCATGAAGGGGCTGCCTCAGCCTTGCAGCAGGCAGATGACACTAATTTGTTCAAAAAGTAGGAAACCTGCTCCCAAGACTTTTATCGTATTATGTAGAGAAAGCGAGGCCAGGATTCAGATTGCAGTGTCTCAAAAGCAAAGGTTTTACCAGAAAAAAATACAAGGCATGCATACCAAGTGGTCTCCAAAGGACCTGCTTGCCCTGTTCTTGACATCAGGACCAGGTATGGACGAGGAGAAAGGGCTGCTGTGACAACAGATTGTGACAGGCTGTTTGAAAATGACTGGCAAGCAGCTCAGGGGGCTCTCGTGTTTGTGATTCGCCCTCTTATTCCTTCATAAGGGCAAGCTTGTGCTTCTGTCAGGTAAGAGAATGTTTTCAAATTATTTACTTATCTATTATGAGTGCATGTGTGTGCATGTGAGGGTATATGTGCTCACCACATATGGAGCAGAGAAGAAAACCTGTTGGTTTCCATCTTCTACCATGTGGAACTCAGGGCTGGAACTCAGGTCATCAGTCTTAGCTGCAAGCCCCTTTACCCACTGAGCTGCCTCAGGAGCATCCTTCACGATGACTCAGTGTTTATTCTCTATGCTGGGGTTCAGACTTTGATAGAATCACAAGTGTTCTGTTCTCTGGAAAGAACACTTGAGTGTGTGTTTGTGATGAACACACCCTTTCTGCGTGTTGAAGTTGTTATGGAGTGAACTTGAGTGCTCACCGGACCTTGCTGGGTGGTGGCTTACAAGTGATGTGGGGACAGAAGTTTCGGGGAAAGCAAAGAACCTGGAAGAAGAAGCTGGCAGGAAAAGAGGATGCTGACAAGTTGCTGATGCTGTGGACAGTGTGGGGTGCTGTGCTTATCCAGTGCATGTGCACGATGCCTTGGGTTGAAAGAAGTAGGGGAAGAGCAGGAATTTGGAAGAAGATGATGGCTTCGTAATTTTCCCTATAGAGCAAAACAAAGTTCCAGGCCAAGGACTAAAGGCAGAGAGCAGGTGGCTTTCTCAGTGAAGATCATATAGACCCAGAACTACAGCCCGAATCTATTAAGGCCCAGCCTGGAGTTAAGCTCACTACTCACCGCCTGCCTTTTCTCACGCAGGGGTGAGCTGTCTTCACTGAGGTCCTTGGAGCCCCCCCCCCCCCCCGGTTGCACCCACTGGGTCACCTCCTCTGGCCTTGCCCTCTGCATGCACAAACACTGATCTTAGCAACCACGGTGACTGATGTCCTATCTTGACTGCACTGAGCTTTACACAAGCAGAATGGAGACATTTGCTAATTGACATGTATGTGCTTGACTGTCATTCTTCAAGGAGGCTGAGAGGATGGCTTTGGGAAGATAACTAGGATTTTTTTTTTAAGATTTATATTATTACTTTTAATGATGTGTGTGTGTTGTGTGTGTTTGTGTGTGTGCTCAGATACACATATACCCTCATGTGTGTGAATGCAGATGTTCACAGAGATCAGAAGAGAGTATCAGACTGGAGTCACAAGCAGTCATGACTTCCCCACCGTGGGTACCAGGAACCAAAGGGCCCTCTGTAAGCATGTGTAACTGAACCATCTCCCAGTAACCAGGACACTTATATATGGACCTGTGCTCCTTATTCAGTTTTTTTGTAACTACAGTGAGACAGGGTGGTAGAAAAGTCAAAACTGCTGTGTGTAGAAACAAGCTGAGACACTTTGCTGCCAGGAAGTTGTCTTGGATGGAATATAGTGGATCCCATAAACCTAAGTTGGTGTTCTCTACACATTTTTACCAATATTAATTTTCTTAGAACCTGATTTGAGGTTACTAAGGAGCTGTACCAGTCCATTTCAGGATGAAGGATGCATACTGCAGCTTTCTATGCAACCTTCCCCACCCCTTGAGGCTTTACCCTCCCTGTTCAATACCCACCCCTGCATACACACCAGTTCACTTCTACTATAAAGGGCAGATCTTGGCACACTTTAGGAATACCTGGTTTTCTAGCAATGTTCTCTTTTGAGTGTTCAGGCTGAATAATGATTCCCATAGACAGGACAAGGAACACATCCATCTACACAAACAGTAGCATATGCAGAAATAGGGATTCTAGGCAGGAGGGTATGGTCGGACTTTGTCCAGTCCCCAGACAAGACACTAAGCTTCTCTAGCTTTCACCTATCAGCAGGGGTCGGGAAGGAGAGTGCCTCCTTAGTTCTGCCCCACAGTTAGAGCTGGGAGTGCCTGGCACTTGGGCCTTTTCATGCTGATGGACTCACTGTTCCATTCAAACTGAAAGCTTCATCACCCCCACCTTGGCGCTTAGCTTTCTGCCACTGTCTTCCAGTTTTCATGGACTGTACTCCCCTGCTTTGGCCAACAGCTGGACTTCCCTTCAACTTTTAAAACTACACAAGAAAGCTGGTGCCCTTTAGAGGCAATGCCTCCAATTCTTTTAAGTTTAGTTTATGTATGACCTAGAAAGAGAAAGGATGAAAATGTAGTTATGAGACAGAGAATAGGTATCCTTAGGCTGGCATTGTCTGATTTCTCCAGTGAGAGGCAGGGAGAGGATTTAGTTATCTTGCTTATCAAGAAACAAAGATCTGCCTGCCTCTGCCTTGAGTGCTAGGAATATTAACTTGTCTCCTCTGAATACAGATCACAAAGGGAGTTGCATACTACTTTACTACACTCATTTTACAATTGAGAAGATGGAGGCTCAAAGAGACCAAACTACTGAATCCAGTCCCCAAGGCAGTGAGACCTATAGAAGCAGGAATAAACCCTGGCAGTGTGGTACCATAATCCACCTTTCAGGTGTTAGCTTTCTGGATTTGAATCGCCTTACTGCATCCACCTGCCAGGGGTCTACCACCACACTAGAACTATAGCTCTGGCCTCTCCAGACTGACCATGCTCTGCACTCTTTGCTTCTCCCAGCATCCCTAGGCCCCTCTGATATACAGTAGGGGAGGTTGCTTCTGTCTTCCCATCTTAACAGAAATCAGCAGTGTGGGTTATGGGCAGACAGTATGCTGTCTGGGAGACTCCAGAGGCTCTTTCCTCAGCTCCCTCTGCTATCCTTCTAACACATAGCCACTCTGCAGTTTCTGTTTGAAATATGTGGGAGAAAGCAGGAGCTATAAGATTTGTCTGAGTCAAACAACTTTTCCCACCCCTCCCCCAGCCAAAGAGACCATCTTTTTAGAAGCACCTGGTGGGCACCACCGAGTGAGAATCCGAAGTTGCACCAATCATGCTGAGGGAGAAAGGGCACCTTCCCACCTGCCATATATGGCTTGTGACTTTCAACCAGGAATAGCCATGCTTCCTGTTGGACACAACCCTGAGCAGCCCAGAGCAGCACAATGATAGGAAAACGCTGAGCAGACAACAATAAGCCAAGGAATAAACAGTGTCTAGGCTTTCCTTCAAACCAGCATGTTTGAGTGTGGCTGGGTGAGTTGTAGTGTTTTATTTATATTGCTATGCAACAGAACGGAAGAAAAAACACAGGTGATTTCAGCAGTCAGGACTATACCAAGCGCTGTGATTATAGTCCCAAAAGTTATCAACTATTAGATCAGAAGTTAATGCAGTCAGCCAGGGACTGGGCTTTACTTTGGGTTTTAAAGCATTCATTACTCAATGTGAGGACAGGGGGAGTTCTCTGGGCAGGGGAGCGTTGCATGTTTAGCAGTCTAAAGACACCGAGGGGAAGGTCAAGCCAGCTGCCTGGACAAGACCACAGAACACACTCTGCAGCTTCCCTACTTGCCTCCTGGTGAGCTTCTGGCCAGGACCGGAAGTTCTGTCACAGGGAGACCCTATACCTCAAAAGGAAAGACATCTATGGGTGTGTGGATATCCTCAAGCCACAGCTGAAGTTTTCCTTCCAGGGAAAACTCCCCAGTCAGGAAAGAAACTTTAGAAGCCTGGGTGGAGCGTCTGTGGAATCACATTCCCTTAGTGACAGGAAGTCAGGTAAGTGAATAATTTATCCAATACAATTGACTTCCCCCAGTTGCTAGCTATCTATTTCAGATATCTTGTTCACTTTTCTAAGAAGGCTGCCTGTACATGCTGCTCATCTAAGGCCTGGCCTTTCGCTGGGAACCACTGGGCCCTCCTAGCTCTCTCCTAGACTCAGTCTATGAAAGCCAAGTTCAACATGAACAGGCAGAGATAGGCCAGCTCTCCCATAAAGTTGCCAATTGATGTCTAAATTCAGAAAGGTTATTCACATCTAGGTGTCTAACCTGAAGGTTCGTAAATGCACTTTATAGAGAGTTAGTTCCTCCTGTGTGCTGGATGGACACCATTCTTGGTGCTGATGGGAATGGCTGTGGAAACAATAGGAAAAAATGTTTCTTGTTCTCAGGGACCAGTAAAGCCTCAGTGGGGAAAATACCCAAGTATGTGTTAAGAGGATAATGTATAGTTATCCACCAAAGAAGCCGTGTGCAAACCACTTGGCACACATAGATTCAATCTGCCAACAGTAAAGGCATCAGAAGGAAGACAGTCACTATTTATTGAATGTTCCTGTATGCCAGGCACTTGGTAATAAGAATAAAACATAACTTTAAGCCCCTACTATGCGTGACAACCTTAGGAAGGTCAGATCAGATGCTCAGGTCTCCCCTCTGTCTAAGCACACCATGCTTTGGATTTCTGCACTCAGGCCTTATGGCTTTGTCACAATTCTTTGCTCTGCTCCTTAGCTGGTAGCTGGCCTTTGATCACCCCCATCCTCCCAGCTCTTCAGAGGCTGAGCTCCAATGTCTCCCAGGAGACATTTTAGGCTTCTCACTGATATTGGGGTTCTGTCTTTAGATCACATGTAGGAAAAGGCATCTCTGAGTAGCCTCTTCCTCGCTGTGTTTCTAACCAGTGCTGTGAAACTTGTCGCTTGGTCACATTCTGCCTTACTTTGTTCTTGTTCAGTAAGCATGGTTCTCATCTGCTCAGTTGAGCAGTGGCTTTGAGGACAGTACTTTAAGCTAATAGACACCATCTATCTAGTAATTGTTTAATAGTGATTCTGAAACATGCCTGTGGGGTAGGATTGCCTAGATGGTCTTCTAGAATAGCTTGTTGGGCCCCTCACCCATGGTCTCTGATTCAAGTAAATCTGGCTTGAGGTGGGAATGTCCATTTCTTAAAAAAAAAAAAAAAATCCCAGGGGACACTGCTGTTGATCCAGGAGCCATATTCTGGGGACTGTTGGTTAACTGGATCTCCCACAGGCTTAAGATGGAAGAGGCAGCTTCTGAGTTGTCTCTGCCACTCAATAGCTGTGTGACCTATTTGAGTCTCTGAGTCTTCAAGTCTTAAAATGGGGATGACCCACTTGTACATGAGCACTGTAGTAAGGAAGGTGTGCAAAGACAGATGTAAGGTGCCTAGCACTGTCCCTGGCACACTGCAAGTGTTTTATAAGTCTGGGGAAGCTGGCACAAAAGGATTACTTAAACCCAGACTGAGACATCCCTCTCAGGCTCACATGAAACTTGGAATTTGTAAGCAGTGAGAGTGAAGGGTGTCAGTGTGGCATGGCATCTATGATGAACAGCTTTTGAAATTAAGCCAGACTTCTAAAAAATGCAACACAAGGGCACTCAAAAATATTTCTTCCTGGAGTGTGATTGAGTAAATGCTCAAGTGCACAAAATTTATGTGTATTTTTAAAACTCAGGGGATACCCCCAAGTACCTCCTCCAAACTATCCATTGATGACCAATGTTGGTCATGAACACGTGATCTTTGAAGTGCTTAGAGCTGCTGGGGTCACCAGGCTAATGGATTAGTATACACAAGTGGAGCCTACAGTTCAATAATTAATTACTTATTGTCCAGACAACTGCCTCAGAACAGATGGGACAACCATCGCCTCCAGCCCAGTAGTCTCAAAGCATCCCTGCTCCCGGTGTTACCCACTTCTCCCAAAGCAAGACTCCTGTCTCCCCTCAGGGTCTATCTGAGCAGCTACACTGGCTAGCATTCTCTTAAGAGAAGGCCATTAGGGACTGTATTGGCAGAAAGGACCTCTGGCGGTTCTCGGGGGGGGGGGGGGGGGGGGCTGGGAGAGAACATTCCAGGAATGGCCCACCCCTAACCATGCCCCGCTAACACTGGAGACTGGGGTCTGGGCCCTTTCTCTGGCTGTCTCTGTGCACCTCTAACTGGGGAATGTTGCCAGGTCTACGCTACCCTGCAAAGCTGAATGAGATCATTCCAGGAGTACTGGCTGTAGGCAGGGAGCCTAGGGGATGCTGCTCCCCTCCCAAAATCCCTCCATTCTTCAACCTTTCATAGAACAGCACCCGCTACTGCCCACCCAGCAGTACCCTCCCCTAATCCCCGAGAAAAGGATGACTCTCCCCCCACACCCTTAATTTTTGCTGCTGTCCTTATTTTCCCTACAAACCACCAGAGCCAGGCGGTGTGTCCGCACACTCTTGGGATGGGGCGCCACCCCAGGCAGCCGCAGGGTAGGGATTTCCCTCTCAGCGCCCTGGCCTGGCGGCCGGGCTCCCCCGAGAAGGCAGTGCGCGAAGTGGGTGTGTGTGCACAGCAGGCTGCAGGGAGCACCCGCCTTTCAGGGCCCCAGCTCTCGGGATGTGGGGGCCCGCTGGGTCCCCGCACCTGGCGCCACCCGCCGGGAGATGCCACCAAGGATGATGGCTCCTCTGGGGGAAACACGGCACGACACCGTGTCCTCCCTCTCTGTCCTTCCCCCCTCCATTTGTCCCCTCCCTCTTTGTCTGCTTAAGCGCCTCTGGAACACCCTGGCTTCCCCCAGGGCCCGACTCTATTGCGGTCACCTCCCTTGGGACCCCAGCCCCTAGCTGGCCCGCCGGTTCGGGTCTCACCCAGAACAGCAGGTTGAAGCCGAGCAGCAGATACTTGATGCACCGCAGACCCCCGCGAAAGCGCCCCATACTGCGACCCCGGCAGCGGGCTCCCGATTCCCCAGGCCCGCGCCGAGCCCCGGGAGCGGCGGGCACCGGCGGGAGGGGCGGGGCGGGTTGGGAGGGGCGTGACCTGTGGGCGTGGCTTGCGGGCGGGGACCTGGGACGCTAGCGGCCAGCTGGCCTGGGATGGAGAGTCCTAGGGTGGAGATCCGGGTCCCGCGCACCCACTCTGGCCTCTCGGAGGTGGTGACACCTTTCTCCCGGGTGCGGGCTCCTGTAGCTATGCGAGCATCTGTTCGCGAGCAGCGCCCACCGGGGACGCGGGGTCCATTTAGTCAGCGCTGAGTGCTCAGACTCCTTTGAGGGCCGCGGTGGTGTTGGTTGAAGTTATTCTCGGTGGCTATGGAAACATAGGAAGGTGACTTCAGTTGGTAAAGCTAAGTAAAACCCGAAGCCGGTAGACCCAGTGACTGCGGTTAATTAGAGTCCTATAAGCGCCCAGGCCACGGAGGCCGCTCCTGGGGACCCTCCTTTCTGCCGCCGCATTCCTAGAGGACTCTTACCTTAATAGGCAAGAACTGGGAGAAGGCGCACCAGGCGGCCGCACTGAGCCCTGACACTGCTCCCCCCACCCTCTCAGCCCAACCTGCCAGGCCAGCTACTGGGAGTCAGACTTCCCACATCCTGCGGGATTTGACAGCCTGGGGGCCTTGAAAGGACTCCAGATACTCAGGGTCTAGATTGAGATGTGTAGGTAGGGTGGAAGGAGGGGAAGAAGGGGCTTTGTTTTGCTTTGTTTCTTGTTGTTAGGTTACTAGTGAGGAACCCGGTTGACTAAGTGTCTACAATATGTGGTGTCAGACAGCACGGGGGAGACAAGAAAGTGTAAAATCAGGGAGCTTGTGCATTAATTTAGCAACACTCTAAGTGCCAGTTATAGGCCAGGCATAGTAGCAAGCCCCAGGGACACCAGAAAAATGCCAGGTTTGCTATCTATCCCATCTTTACTGTAAGCAAATCATCTATCTGACTGAGGTGAGCCAGGTGCTAGGCTGGTCTCTGCCTTGACCTAGGAAGGCTTTCCTAGGAAGAGTGGGCCTGACCTGGACTTGTAAAAGAATCCCAGTAGAGAAAGCAGGAGGCCAGGAGGCGAGGGAGAGGAGGGTGGCAGAGAGAGGAGAGTAAGCATGATCTGGCCTAGGAGCAGGAGTCTGAGAGATAGCCAAGGTGAAGGGAGTCAGGATATCACAGCAGGCAAGTAGCTGACTAATGTACCACACTATCCCATTATCTGGGTCTCCCTTTCTCATATCAACATGGAGATTGTGGTGCCTGCTTCAAAAGAATTGTGCAGGTTAAGGACCTAATGTATGTAAAGTGTCCAAATCAGTGAGGGGTGTGCTGTAGGATATAAGAGGTAGCAAGGACAGCACCAATCATTCATTCAGTCTCTACCATGTTACCCTCTGCCTGTGTCTCCATCTTTGAACATCTAGTGAACTTTATTTATGAAAATGAGAAGAAAATAAAAGTGAACTAGAGACAAAGATAGAATCATTAGGTATGCAGAGGGAGCCTCAGTTTCCATCAGACAGCTCTCTGTCACCTCTCCTTTGCTATGAAAGAGGAACTGCATTAGTGAGTAGTCTCCACTACCCAGTAGGCATTCAATAAATCAGCAGGGAGCAGTGATGTTCTGTTGTTGTGTCATATTATATTGTTGAATTTTATGTCTGGGAACAGAGCTCCTATTATGGTATATAATAAATCTATTGTTCTTTCATCCTGTAAGCCTATTGCATTTATTGGAAATATTTCATTGCATGCTTAATGTAACACTTTTAGATCGGCAGTATACATTCAACTCAGATCTTAGTAACTTTTCTGATAAAATAGCCCAACAAAAACAAAGGAAGATGGGAAAGAGTTTAAGTCACAGTTCAAGTATACAGCCAATCAATGGTAGAAGTCACAGAGGCAGGTATTTGAGGCAAGAACAGAGTTATAAATGCTTGGGCTTTCCCCAAGATCTCAACCCAGGGAATGGCGCTGCCCACAGTGGGCAGGTCTCCTTCCCTTAAATAACCTAATCAAGCTACTCCCTCAAGCATTGGCCCAGAGACTTGTCTCCAAGGTGATTCTAGATCTCAGAGAATTTTTGGTTGAGATTAATCCTAACAAAGTTAGGTCTTAGGCTGCTTGGCAGGACTAGCTTGAGATAAGGAGAGTCATCAACTCCCTCCTCAGGGCAATCCCATTTCCCTCATAGCTCAGAAAATAAACTGGCAGGTGTTGTAGCTAATGGGGTGGGGAGTGGTAGCTCCTGAGAACTGCTTGGTCTCTCTTTTCCTCGTTGCTGCTTATGGATCTTTTACTTAAGTTGCTGTATCCTTCTTGGTACCAGGCTGCAACAGATCCAACACGGAGGACAACAAAGTCAACTGTTGAAAAAAACCTCGATTGAAGATGACATTACTCCATCATCAAGTCAGCCAATTCTAAACCATCTTGAAGGCCACTTTGCTCTCTCTCTCTGTGTGTGCATATATATGTATGTATATGGAGATATCCCCAGAGGCCAGAAGAGAGTGTCATATCCCCTAAAACTAGAGCCTGACATGAGGCCTGGACAGAATTCAGGCCCTGTGGAAGTGCATGCAGCAAGCACCCTTAACCACTATCCATTTCTCCAGCTCTATTCTGGATTTTAGTATGTGTGTAAGAAGAGTGTCCAGATAATGACATATTTCAAGCTACATTATTATATCTAAGTAAAGGGTGCATTAAATATCACAACAAGGACATTAGTCTTTAAGCTAATAGTGGTATCACACTCTCTTCTCTTGAACTCAGACGTGGTGCCTGAGGCTCTAACATGTCGGGACTATGAGGGATGCAGACTTGCCTGCTAGGACCCTATGACTGCGGGATCAGCAATGCCATATCCATACTTGCACCTTCCTTGTTATGTAAGAAAAATTCCTGCTTGTGTCAAACTCTGTGCCTGTTACTGGGACCTAAGATGACTCTACCTGATAGAGGGAAGACAATAAATCCAGCTTAAAATCTGCCGACTTTTGGATCTGGTGGGAAATACGATTAGGGGTTGTGCTGTAAGGTTAAGGTGAGAGTTCACCAACCGTCAGTTTAAACTTTTCTCAGACATGTGCTAAAAATAGTTACGGAAAAATATTTCCTCTTACCCATTTCCCTACAATATTTTATTATGAGCACTTTCAGATATACAGCAAAGTCAAAATATTGGGCGGCAAACACCATATCCTCACCACCAAATTCCCCAATAAACATCCTGTTTTGGTTCACTTACTTTACACAGCTGTCCCCTTGGTAACCTTGTACTAGTTCTGCATTCCAAGTGTTTCACCCCAGTCTCTAGCATAGATGACATTAGAGTCTGAACATTTGCTTATGTTTATTTTTCTCTAATAAAATTAATCTCCACGAAATGCATAGACTTTAGGTATACCATCTGAGAGTGCTAAGCAAATACCCAAACCCTTTTAGGGCACAGAACATCACCATCATGGAGATGCTTCTTTCCAGGACATCCATGCCCCCGTCCCCATCTCTGGGAGGCAGCCTTGCTCTGGTTTGCTTTCACTGTTCTAGATTTTCACATAATTGACATTGTACAGTACTTAGCCTCACACATTTAAATTTATACTTAAAATTATTTCTTGTGAGTCTGGATAGTTTTAAAGGATGTCATTTTTGGTGTATCTTAAATATTAAACATTTTAAAGAAAATTGTTACAATGCTCGGTTCGATACTTGCACTGGAAACTGCATGCCTATGTGACCTGCCACCCACTGTCATTCTTTTGAAGACACATGAACCAACTCCTCTTGAGTGGGGTGGAATTTTACAGCTTTCCCCTTTCTTCTTGAACACATATTTTCAGGTAAGTCTAAAAGAATGCATTTTTGTACTTCAAAGATTTTCATGAGTGTCTTTTTATACTTGTCTGGGAAAAATGGCTATATGATGGTCAAAATGAATGACTTTTCTCTTGGGATCTGGAAGAGTCTGAGTGTTAATTAGCTTCTTAGTGATTATTCTTTGGATTATTTTTAGTGTGCAGTTGACTAAAATAGCATGTAGTTTTAATGAATAGTCATTGCACACCAAGGTAAGAGGGTGCTGACAATTCCTCACTTTTGATATGACACAGATTTGTTTTTGTTGATTTAGTAGTGGATTTCAACAAGGTGTCTTCATACGTCATGTGTCCTGTTCTTTCCTCCACTGTCCTCACTGTCTTCTTCCCCTCAAGATGGTTCCCTTCCTCCTTCCATGGACTCACTTACTCTCACTTTCTTATTAATGTATTCTACAACCTTTTCCCACTTCCCCAGAATCTTCACTCTTCTTATGAGTCCCTTGCTAGTTTCTTGACCTGCACACACATATCCACATCTACATACAGAAGCATACATAGACTCTTAAATCTCAGATCCACAAATGAGGGAAGCATGGGATTTGTCTTTCTGGATCTAGCTTACTTTGTTTACCACAATATTTTCCAGATCCATCAATTTTTCTGAAAATGTCATGATTTCATTTTTTCTCAAAGGCTTTAAAAATTCAGATGATTCATGTGCATATGAAGTACACTTTCCTTATCCATTCATGTGTTGATGGACATCTAAGCTGCATTCATTTCTTGGCTTTTGGGAACAGTGCAATAATAAACATAAATGTGCAAATGTCTCTGTCATATATTGACCTGTCCAGCTCACATTCCCAACAACCATGCAAAAGTGGTCCCCTTCCCCAACACACATCCTCATTTGTTGCCATGTGTTTCCTTAGTGATAGTTTTCGACTCAGGTTGAGATAGAATCTTAAAACAGCTTTAATTTATATGTCTCCATTGGTTAAGAATATTGAACACCTTTTCCATTCTTTATTATATTAGTCCAAATATTTATTGGCCATTTGACTTCCAGTTTTTTACTACCTATTCAGTTTATTGGCTCTCTTACTAATTAAATGACTTGGATTTTTTATTTAATTTTTGCAGTTATTTGTGTATTCTAGTATTTTATGTCAGCGGCCATGTCAGAGGAGCAGCAGGTGGCAATTGAAGTTCAGATGTCAGCTCACCAGCAGGCAACTCCCTGATGGGTGATAGGCAAGACCCCGAGACCACTGACTCCAGAATGTCTTTTGCTTCTGCTGTGCCTTTACATGTTTGCTGCTGCCGTCTTCCTCTGGTATCTGGCATGGTGTGCATGGGTTTGGGCAGATTCCCACTGCCTGTAATGTAGTGTGTTTATCTCATGGAAACATCCTGTTCTACTGGGTACCTTTACCTGTGAATTCTTACGAAGATGATTCCTTCCTAAGCTGTACGGTCTAATTGATAATAAAAATAACATTAGTCTAAATAGAAGGGTTTTGTTGTTTGTTTTATTTTCTTGAGACAGGGCTGCTCCGTGTCCCAGTCCTGCCCGTCCTGGAACTCACTCTGTAGACCAGGCTGGCCTTGAACTCACAAAGATCCACTTGCCTCTGCCTCCTAAGTGCTGGGATTAAAGGATGCACTACCACACCTGGCTTGAATAATGTTTTGATGTTAAAAAATAAAAATAAAACAAGGAAGTGTCACCCAGCTAGAACATGAGAGTTTCTATTGAGGAGCCACATGGACTGTGGTTTAGGTTTAAGATTAAGAAAAACAACTGTCCCAGTAACCCAGTTAGTTTCAGTTCTTCTGATCTTAATGTTGGGAGGTATAGTCACTGGTTTTGGAGTGCTTCGTAGCTAAAATAAAGCTTTGAAAATAATTTAAAGTTAGACTAAGATGTTTTTTGTCAAATAGCTTTGAGGCGGAAAAACCCAAGAAGATAATCTAAAGTTTTAGAAAGGCACATAGGTGAGTGAGGAAGTCTTTATGGTCAGGAAACAAATCCAAAGCATCTGATTGCTACTAGCTGACACTTCTCTTGCTAGGGTTGCTTGATGACCACAGGTGATGATTAATTCCTTGTACTCATTTTTGCTGTTAACTTTCTGATATAAAAAACTATTGATGAGTGGGATGCACCCTAAAGATTTAAAGTAGAGCTGACTGATTCTTTTTTTCATAAATAAAGGTTTAGATTCATGATTCCTTTAAGATTCATTATAAGATTACCTTTTAAGATAAGTAATAAAATCATTGGCCTTTTGTTAGTAATAGCAAAAACAGCCTGCCAGTAAAAGAATATCTAGCTTGCTACCCACTGTTAATCTGCAACAAGTTGCTTGGATATGAATGCATGTGGGCTCTTGGGAAAATTTGTTTTCACCTGTAATACATAAAATGTTTAATCATGTAAGGGAGATGGAAAACATGCTTTTTTTTTTTTTAACTTGTATCCATTGTACTCATTCACTTGAAAAACAGAATGTAACCACATTCTAATGTTTATATTGCCTAAAAGGGTTTGCTGGAGGTGTATAAGCTATAAGACAAAGAATAAAGATGGAGTTAAGATGAGTTAGAAAATGTCAAGAGTGAGAGAAGGGAATTACTAGAAAGATAAGTGATGGAGAACGCAAAAGAAGAATAAAGAAAAGGTTTCCTTTCCTCTTCAATTAAAAAAAAAACATAGTTTATTGCTCTCTGGAGATTCCCTTTGAGCCTGTGCTGCTGGAGGCAGTGAAAATTATGACGATAAATGCCTGCTGTACAGAGATAAACATTTTTTCCTACTCTGCAGACTTCCTCTTCACTCTCATGACCATTTTCTTTTCTATGTTTAAGGTTTTTAGTTGTATGTAATTCCATTTGTCAATTATTGGAATTGTAAAAATTATTTTCTTGATGCGATTGGTGGGTTAGTGTTTCCTTTTATTAGTTCATACATTTATGAATAGTCACATAACACAGTATTCAGCACAAATTATTTTAATAGTCTCATAGTGGTCTTTTTGTTGTTGTCGATTTTTAGACAAGGTCTTGTTATGTGGCCCGGGGTCAGCCATGAACTTATGACCTTCTGCTCTCACAGGTGTGAAACACTCTGGGGCTTCCTTAAACTCCTTTTAATTAAATGCCTTATCACAGATTTATCTGTTATTTAAAACTTTTTATTATATTTTATATTATTTCTTCTTCTGCCTCCTCTTCTGTTGTCTGAGACAGAGTCTCCCTTCATGGTTCTGACTGGCCTGGTACCCACTAGGTAGACTAAACTGGTCTTGAACTCACACATGCCTACCTATGTGTCCTAAGAGCTGGGATAAAAGGTGTGTACCACCTTGACCAACAGAAACTGTTTCGTAATGATCAATCCAATTGGCTGGTGGTGTTCCTTCAATGATGTTGAAAGCAAAGGATTGTCATCCTTTTAACTTACAGGAATATTTATTATTTGTATTGTACTTGGTTCTCTCTCAACATCTATAGCACTTTGCAAGTTGGTGGTCCAGTGAGTTTTATACCTTTGTGAAATGTATCCCAGTCAGGTTTAGGATGGGCAAGGGATAGATTCTTAAAGAAGACACTTTCCTAAGCAGACCAGTTGAAAATGGAGGATATTGAAGGCAGTCCTCTCAGACCTGTTAATGCTACACTTTCCTCTCTGAAGAGATTTCCTCAGTTCCCAGATACATTTCCCCAGACAGATGGATGTTTTATTCAGGAGAGTGGAGGCTGTGCCTGTGGGGACTGCCAAGTGCTGAGATCAGGGACTTAACAGCATCCTGAGTGTGCAGAAGAAGCACTTTCAGTCAGCTTCCCACCACGACACCAGATGCCTGAGGTAACTAGCTAATAAAGAAGGCTTTATTTTTATCCAACAGTGTTGGTATTCCTTGAACAACTGGCCCCATGGCTTTGGGCCTGTGGTGAAGCATGCCTTGGTGAAAGCCTATGACAGAGCAAAGTCTACAACTTCACTCAAGGAAAAGATAGAAAGGGAGAAAGGAAGAGACTAGGGTGCCATTATCCATTTCCAGGAAGACCTGAAGATCCCTCAGTAAACTCCACCTCCTGACAGCACCAAGCATAGGAACACATATTTCCAAGTGAATCTTGGGGGATGTGATGATCACTGTTAGTCAACTCGACAAGATCTAGGATCACATAGGAGACAACTGCTGTGAGGGGTGCTCTGGGCTCTGGGCAAGCCTTCGAGAAGTTACCTTGCCTGGGTTAACTGACTGATAGAGAAAACCCCTCTTAACCTTGGACAGGACCATTCCCTGTGCTTGGTTCCTGGTCTATACAAATTGAAGAAAGTGAACTAAGCACCTGCTGTCATCATTTTGTCCCCTAACTGTGGATGTGGCATGACAAGCAGCCTTAAGCTCTTGCTACCATTACTTCTGGGTCGTGAGGTACTGTACCCTTGAACTGTGAGCCAAAATAAACCCCTGCTCCCTTCAGGTGTGTTTGTCAGGATATTTTATTCCAGTTAAGGAAACCAAGACGAAGACATCTGTTCAAACCATAGCAAACACCTAAGGAGCCTAGGAAGGAATGTGCGGTGATATATTGCATATTTAATAAAATCGGTCTGGAAAGTCAGAGGACAGAATCTCCCACAGTCAAGCTATGAAAGTCAGGAAGTGGTGGTTCACACTTTTAATCCTATCATGAGGGAGACAGAGATAAGTCTGAATCTCTGTGAATTCAAGACCCAACAGTCAGGCAGTGTTAGCTCATACCTTTAATCCTAACTCTGGGGTTATGACACAGAATTGAATCAGGAAGTAAAATAGCTGGGCAGAGAAAGAAATATAAGGCAGGAGTAGACATAAATTCAGCCATTCTATAGAAGTAACTAGTCAGGCTGAAGACCTGTGAAGACAGCATTTATCCTGTTTGGCCTGGGAAGTTAGCTGGGAGAGAATTGGCTGTGGTCTGTTTCCTCTCGCTGATATTCCAGCTTTCCTCCATATTTGGCTCCAGGTTTTTATTATATACCAACTAGAATTAATGCAATAGAAATGGCCAAAAACATAAGAAAGCTTGGAAAAAAGCAGTGCCCCTGAGGCGGAGTCAGGAGACTCTGGAAGGAGGAAGCTCCCCTTGTATAGTGGGCGCTTCAACGATAGCTGGTAAGTAACAGTTCACTGGGTTTGGTGACCTGGTGCCTTAGGGCACCACAGCCTCTACAGCCTGGGTCAGGGCCGTTTTAGGCTGGTTGAGTAGGGCACGATGGACTGAAGGAGGTCACGATGGTTGAACCTTCAGGAAGTTTAGCTGTGGGAATGGTGGAGCAAGAGGGTGAGAGTTTATTTATTTTCTCCTTAATGTGCAAGGGAAAGCTTTGGAAAAAGAGGAATCAGGCATATGGTCAATGAAGAACAAGACAATTCTTAGTAAATTCAACATATTTTTCTAGTAAGTTGTAGGACAGCTGAGAATGGACATTGCTTGTTCACACATAGAAACCGGAGGGAACAGGCAAAGATGGACCAGTGGGATTGCCTCAGTTTCCCAAATATAACCCCTGGTCCCCTGGTGATCTGCTTTTCTCTTCTGTGGAATTTTCTGCCTATTGTTTTTAATGCCTTGTGGCCTATATATTGTATGGTTTATTGTTTGTTTTTAATTTTTGTTACATCTCTTTGTCTCTTTGTTTTATGTGTTTGTGCCTGTGTGGGCACATCACTATGCACATGTGAGGCCAGAGGCCAGCTTGTAAGAGTGGGTTCTCTCTTTCCATCATGTGTGTCCTGGGGTTAGATCCTCAGAATTGGTACCTGTACCGGCTCTATTGTGTGACTTAAAAAAGATAACTTAAAAACAAGGTAAAGTTGCTCATTTTCTTAGTAAGTTGTGGGACAGCCTTGAAAGCTCAGTTGGAATTTTGTTTCCCCTGAGAGGATTTCCTTGTCTTTCTGAAGATCATCTCAAGGCATTGGCACCGGGGGCAGCAGAGTCCCTGGAGGGCTGGTTTGTGGTTGAGTTCTCAGAGAGAATTCCCTCACACCCACAATCAAATCCAAACACAGATGTTTCCTTGCCCTGTTTTGCACAGTGGGTTTATTTCTTACCTTGAGAATATAGCTCCTAGGATGGGGCAGGTTTAGGTGGGGGTATTCTAGCAGACTATTTTGGTAGGGTTTCATGCTTACCATCACAAACACCAAGCCATGCAAACTGTCAATGAAGACTCAGGGCAGAGGGCAGCTTTGCCACCTGCCTGCTTCCCAAGGTTCTTGCTTTCATTTTATTTTGGCCTTTTGTAGATTGTCTTCCTTTTGTGATGGTTCATTAGTGTGTGTGTGTGTGTGTGTGTGTGTGTGTGTGTGTGTGTGTGTGTGTGTGTTCTCCTGCTAAGAAAGCAAGCCTGGTGTGCCTGCTGTCATAACTCTGGCCTTGATAATCAGGGCATGGGTTGTTTATGACTGCTGGGTTTGACGTGTATGGATCTGGTTGCTATGTTGTTGGAAAACAGTCTGTAGGCTTGGGGTTTCTAAACCAACCATTTTATGGATGCCCAGAGAAGGAAGGAAGGCAACGGCCTAGGTTTGCTGATTACACAGCGTCGCCATGGTCACCGGTACAATCTTTTTCCAGCGGCATTCACAGGCAGCAACGACTTCCTTTGCTATTTTTTTTTTTTTTTTAAAGCTTCTGGTATTTGCTGCTGAGAGAAAGGATTGTTTATGTGCTTGTGGTGACAGGGGCCGAAGAGACAGGGCAAAGTCTCAGGAGAAGAGAGCACACAGAAGCAGAATGATCCAGTGGGCCGGGACAGACAGACGGATGGATGGAAGCAACTGGTCTATTTTACTTTCACTACTGCAGGGGCAGAGAGGGGAGGAGCAGATTCCACTTAGGTCTGAGTACTAAATCTGCCTTATAGGCGATTCCCATTGGAATCATGTGACTTGAAAAGGCTCCTTTAAAAAGCCATTTGCTGTCATACCTGATGTTGACACCAGTTTGATCTTCCAGGACCCACATGGTGGGAAGAGAGAAATGATTCCTTCTGACCTCCACATGACCTCTCTTTCACTGAATAAATCTAAAAGCAATGTGGACTAAGAATGCAGAATAATTTTGGCATGATCTTCTTCTTCTCTGTAAGTTTCAATGTGCTTCAAAGACCACGACCAAACTTATCAGTGTCTAAGTCCTTCTACATTCTAAAGAATACCTGCATGTGTTAGTCATTGTGTATTCATGCAAGAAATTTACTGTAGAGAACTCAATTCCATGGTTATGAAAGATTCAAGATCTTGGTTGAATTGCCAACCAAGTAGAGCTCAATATATATGTATATATCTATATATCTATATATATATATACACATATATATTGGTCTAGTGACCTGAGAACCAGGAGACACGATGGAATAAGCTTTACACTGAAAGAAAGCTTGGAGGCTTGAGACACAACCAGAGCACAGCTCCCAGTGACTCCCCCAGACACAGCCCATCCCCCAGCCTCTGAACACAGCCAGGCTTAGGTGAGCTAAACCTGCATAGTCTGACCCAAGCTCATGAGTAAGAAGAATTTTTGTTTTCAGTCACTGGTTTTTGGGTGGAGTTTTTGGGTAACAATAACTAACTGAACGTCATACAGGAAAATGTCTGTATAACTTCTTAGTTTATCTTGGCCAAGAGGCCGAGAAATGATTAGATAGAAAAATGGGTTCTATAAGCTTGTTACAAATTGTTCCCATGCTCTGAGAGCTATACTGAGGTGGTGAGCCTTTATGCACGGCGAACACTAAGAAAGTGAAGCGTCTAATCACAGATGAGAAGAGGGTGTCTGTAACTACTCAACTAACGGTAATGAAATCACTGCCCAGCTCCTGAACAGACAAAAATAAAACACAGAAAATAGAGGAGCTCACCCTCTGTGTTAATGGGGTCTGCATCTGTGGTTGTAGCCAACTGTAGATCAAATGAATATTTTTTTAAAAAATGGTATCTGTACTGAACCTTATACCAGCCTTTGAGAACACAGCATGACAACAGTTATGTAGCCTCTATCTGTTTGGTGGTATAAATAGTTGGGAGATGATTTCAAGTATGTGGAAGGATGTGTGTAGATTATATGCAAATGAGCCACTTCCTATGGGGACTTGGGCATGTGTGGAGTTGGGTATTTGCAGGAGGTTATGAAATCCTGGAATCTGCACTCGATACTAAGAGAAAACTATCTCCAGAATATATTAAGAATTTCTACACAGCAACTAAAGGCAAGTAACTCCATATTAAATAGAGTGAAAAATCTTAAGAAGCATTTGACAGAAAGGGAAATCCAAACAGACGGTGATCACATAATTTCTCAAGATCATAAAATAGGGAATTAGATATCAAAACCCTAGCTGCAAGGTAGTAGCTGAGGGCTCAAGACTAAAGTATTGCTTGTGAGAAAATTCCAGTCTCAAGGATAGTGCAGAAATGTAAAAAACAGGATGCACAAGGCTAGCTCAGAAAGTTGCCAAATGGGATGCCTGATATGAGTTACCAAATACATCCTGAGATGTGCAGTATTGCAATGATCTCCCTGCTACAGGCTGGTCCTCATACTTCGAGCTAGTGGTGTTTTCTCTGGGGATTTGGAGGAAGGGCTTCATCCTTGGGTTAGTATAAGGCACAGAGAATATTTTGCAGGAGGTAATGGGCTAAACAGAACATGGAAACTCAACCACAGCGTGAAAACACTGGCTGCATCTGCACAGGCCTTTCCCCTTGTTTATGGTGTGGCAGCCATGTGTTTGGGGGTAAGGTTGCCTCCACCCACGTGCAGGGGTAGAATGTGGTGGACTTGAGCCATTGACCACAGTCCCATTTCACTGCCCACAAATGGGAATACTCAGCCTTCTGATCTGTAAGTTCAACCAGTTTGAAATAAAAAGTGTTGGGGAAAAATGTTGCATCTGTATTTAATAAGTAAAGATTTTTTTTTCTTGTCATTCCTTAAAACTATAACAACTACTTACATGTCATTGACATGACATTAGGTATTATATGTCATCTGAGAATGATTTAAAGCATGTGGCTGCATGCAAATACTATGTCATTTTATTAAATACCTTAGATATTTTTAAATTTTTTGTTTGTTTGTTTTTTGAGATAAGGTTTCTCTTTGAAACAGTTCTAGCTGTCCTGGGTCTCACTCTGTAGACCAGGCTGGCCTTGAACTCATAGAGATCTGCCTGCCTCTGCCTCCTGAGTGCTTAAAGGTGTGCAGCACCACCGCCTGGCAAGATTTATTTTTATTTTGTGTTGATGAGTGTTACTCCATGTATGTAAGTGTAACACAGGCATGCCTGGTTCCCTAGGAGACTAGAAGAGTGTGTTGGCTTCTCTAGAACTTGGTTACAGATGATTGTGAACTGCCATGGAGGTGCTGGGAATGGAACCTTGGTCCTCTTTACCACTGAATCATCTTCCCAGGCTCACATCTGCTGATTTCCATACCTGGGAGTCCTAGAATCTTACCCTGCAGGCATGAATGCAGACAAAAAGGTTTGCCGATACTTGGAGGTCAAGTTACAGTTTATTAGTTAGTTCTTGTTGGAAATATACATGGGAAGTATTTGGACAATAATGATAATATTGCCTTTGATGAGGCAAAGTAAAAAATTAAGATAAGTGAGTCAGTCAATATTTAGGAAACAGTAATAGAGATGACACATAAATATGACAGAAGCCGTCAGCAAGGAGGAATTTGATGTTCCATGGTGGGAGGTTTCATTTTGAGGAGTTGGCACAACCCTTCCTTTAATTATTCTTAACCTATAGTCAATTCTTCTTCTAGACATGTGAGCATGTGTGTGTGTGTGTGTGTGTGTGTGTGAGAGAGAGAGAGAGAGAGAGAGAGAAAGAGAGAGAGAGAGAGAGAGAGAGAGAGAGAGAGAGAGAGAGAGAGAGAGAGAGAGAGAGAGAGAGAGAGAGATGCACAGGTTCCCAAACCACATATGGAGACCAGAGGTGGATGTTTATTCCCTTGAGACAATGTTTCTCACTGAATTTGGAGCTAGGCTGGCAGCCAGAAAACCCGAGTTATCTTACTATCTCTGCCTACCCTGACTGATGTCACTGGGGTTCCAGACATGTGTGAGTATATACGCCTTGATTTTTACATGGATCCTAGAGACTTGAGTGCTCATACTTGCACAGCAGGCCCTCTACCCCACCGAACCATCTTTCCATTCCACATCTGCTTGGTTCTCATTGTGAATTTATCAGCTTGCTTTGCCTGGGAGTGACATGTTTGTAAATGACAGGTGTTTTGAAAAACAGACATCTCTTGACTTTGGCAGTGATGTTTTGAACATTTGAAACATTACATATCATAGTTTCATCTATCTTTAGAATCAGATATTTTCACTGCACCACAAAGTTTTCATTTAAATGCAGCAAAGGAAGTCTCCATGAAAACAAAAGGGACATTTTTCAGAAACCGCTAAGCTGGAGTCTCTGACCTGCACAAAGACACCTGGACTGTGCTTCAGGGAATGCATCACCCAGGAGGCAAATGGGTTTGTGAGACTTTTATCTTCAGAGCTTTTGCAATGTCTGCTTTCTTTGAAGCATTGTGGGTTTCTTAAGATATTGCAATCCACAGTAAAATGTTCTTCTTGTGAAAATTACGTGTTGAATTAGTACATTTTGGGCAAAGCTTGCCAATTCAGGAAGGAAATTGCCAAGCCATTCCAACGGCTGGATCTGGGGAGGTGTGGTTCTGGCTCATCAGGGGCACCTACCTCCTTCCAGTGGGCTTATTTGTAGACCCCACAATTGGGTTTCCCTGGCATATTTTCATGAACACCCAGAATCTCATTTATAGCCAACAGAGATACCTTCTTCATTCTCTCTAAAGAAGGGGGCACTTCAGGTCAGCCTTCTTTCCTGGACGAATGGATATATCTGTAGTTTTGATGATTTGGTTAGATTCTTACTCAGTTTCTCCTACCATTTCTTACTGTGTTTGGCGGCTTGTATATTTCATGTGGTTGCTCTCTCCTCAAAAGCTGCAGAGGGATCAGAGAACAAAGCCTGGGGAAGAGCTTTTACAATGTGTGACCTCATTCAAGGTGCCATATGGAAACTTCTTTCTCTACTTCTCTCTAAAACATCCAGACAGCCTGTTCTTTTAACAAATTGCTGCTAGAAATAGAACATTTCTTTGTAAGACCCCTAGAAGCTCTAGTGTAAACCTGATGACCTTACAGACATTTCTTGAGAAACTACAATCAACATTTAGTAGCTACTCTTTACCTTGTGGTGCTGAGGCTGAAAGTCAGAGCGATGCACATGTTAGGCAAGCTAGTCTTCTGCTGCAGAGCCACACCTCAAGCTTCTGATGAATTACTTTTTTGGTTTAGAATTACTTCTAAATTTTTTCTCCTGACAGTTTTTTTTTTCCTTAGAATTCCTTCTAAGTTCTTTGGGAATGTTACCCAGTTTCTTTGCGACTTTCCTTGGGGGAAAAACCCTTCCTTCCCTCTTAGAAGCTCTTGAGAAATTGTCAAGCTAAAAGTGTCTTCTGGCCACAGTGAAGAAGCTTCATGCCTTCAGATCTGAGAGGAGTGACTGAGGAATGAAGAGCAATGGTGCTTTTCGTTGTACCAAGAGTGGTCCCTTCCTGGATGCCCCAGTCCATGGCATAGCCTCTGTCTCTACCTTTCTCAGGGCTTTCCTGCCAATGTAGATTGTCTTCTGTTACATCAGCTTTCTACAGCAGACTCTGTTACTGTTGCTTGTGATCAAAGAACCCCAAATATGCCTCCTCCAATTTTCTTTTCTTTTCCTTTTCTAGGCTTTATTTCCACTGAGGCCCTTCAACAACAGACCCAACAGTGAACCAGATAGCTTATAAGCTGTAAAACTCATTTCTCATATTTCTAGAGTCTTCTAGAGGAAGACCAAGATTAAACACCAATAGATTTGGTGTCTGGTGAGGCTCCTGTCTCTTAGTGGCACTTTCTAGCAATAGCCTCACATAACAGAAGGAACAAAGTCCTTTATGAGGGCATTAATCACATTCTTGAGGGATCCTCATTCAAGACCTGCTTACCTCCAAAGACTCCATTTCTCACTATGCTCACGCTGGTGCTTCGTTTCCAGCATATTTGAGTAAAACTCAAAACCCAACCACAGCTAGAGGCCCAAACTGCTCTGGTCACTAGTAGAATCTCCATCTCAGTTTCCTACCACACTTTCTCATTTCCTTCAACTTCCTGTCCTCTTCACCTTCCTCATGCACTGCATGCTTACTGAGCACTGCATGCTTTTACTCTGCACTGCATGCTTACTGAGCACTGCATGCTTACTCTGCACTGCATGCTTACTGAGCACTGCATGCTTACTCTGCACTGCATGCTTACTCTGCACTGCATGATTACTGAGCACTGCATGCTTACTGAGCACTGCATGCTTACTCTGCACTGCATGCTTACTGAGCACTGCATGCTTACTCTGCACTGCATGATTACTGAGCACTGCATGCTTACTCTGCACTGCATGATTACTGAGCACTGCATGCTTACTCTGCACTGCATGCTTACTGAGCACTGCATGCTTACTGAGCACTGCATGCTTACTCTGCACTGCATGCTTACTGAGCACTGCATGCTTACTCTGCACTGCATGATTACTGAGCACTGCATGCTTACTCTGCACTGCATGATTACTGAGCACTGCATGCTTACTCTGCACTGCATGCTTACTGAGCACTGCATGCTTACTGAGCACTGCATGCTTACTCTGCACTGCATGATTACTGAGCACTGTATGATTACTGAGCACTGCATGCTTACTCTGCACTGCATGCTTACTGAGCACTGCATGCTTACTCTGCACTGCATGCTTACTCTGCACTGCATGCTTACTCTGCACTGCATGACTACTCTGCACTGCATGACTACTCTGCACTGCATGCTTACCGCTGGGATTTTGCACACGCTCTCTGTGCCTGCAGTGTTCCTTGAGTGAGACTAATGTATTTTTCCCAGCTACTGGGCAGGCTTCATGGGCTAGAAGCTTTCCTGGTATACACCTGATACTTCTCTATCATAACACTTATCTCAATTTGTAATTATAGTCAGCGTCCTGTGTGCATTTCTTTACACCCATAGACCCAGTCAATAATGAATCAAAAACATTTAAACAACTGTGTCAGTACTGAACAGGCAGACTTTCTTTCTATGTCATAATTCCCAACCCCTCCACCCCCAATCTACACAGCGTTCACAGTGTATTAGTTAATCCAACTAATCTAAAGATGATTTGAAGTATCTGGGAGGATGTGTATAGTTATGAAAACATCATGCCACATTACAGGTGAGACAGATATCTGCAGACTTGGTGCCTACAGGGATCCTGGAGCCAGTCCCTAGTGGATACTGAAGGCTGACTGTATCTTTGTGTGGATTATCTGATCCTTGCCTGTCTACCTTGTTATCTGATAAGCTAATCAGAAGTGGGATCAATGTGTTTTCTCTGTGGCTGTGTTCTGATATAGAACTTGGCATGCACAAGACATTTTCTGGAATAAATGCATTTAAAATATTCATATTTCGCTTGAGATATGGACTGGTGTGCCCGGTCTCCTCTCATAAAGTGTTCTCAGCTGAACCTGTCCTCTTAATGACTTTTGTCTGTAGAGGCCATGAAGTCCAGTGACTGGAGCAAATGTACAACTATACTCAAGCTAACAGACTTTCCCTTTCCTGACCTGTTGTGCCTTCCTTTGATTTCAACCTACATGATTTTCTTATAATCTCCTATTGAGACTCATCTTATGATAGTGCTATTATATCCTTGAAGGTAGGAACTAGAGTTATGAAAAGTGATTTTTTTTTCTGGTTCTTTTTATTTTGAGTAGCCGGTAGGTAGACTTTGGCTAATTTATTTAGTTTTCTAGAATCTTGGTTTCTTCATCTTCAGATTGGTAGTGAAATGTGTCTCTACTGAATGTGGTAAAAATGCAAAACAGACACAATTGCTAAGTTAGCATATAATCTAAGAAATATTTATCATCATTTTATGACTTTTGAAATTCATTATTATGCCTGGCCATTGCTGGCACTGTTCAATTGCTGGAATGTCTTGACCTCTTTTTACTTAATGTAGCAAGGGGGTATGGTCCGGCACTTGTCACCCAGGAAGGAGCCACAGTCGGGTAGCATGTCATCTCATTTCACCTTCCCACCCCTCATTTGACAAAGTGGAAAGGTATTTAAGGTCTCACCGCTTACATGGGCTGAATTCAAGACATGAACTTCACAGTTAGTGCTTCCATGGGGCTCCCATGCCCCTCCTCCCCATGTCCTTCTGGAGGTATGCCTTCTTATTTGTCATCAAATGTATGTATGTTTACATTCCTTTCCCAAAGGAGGAAGTAGGAGGATAGAGAAATAGCCTAGACTATCTTCCAGAACATGTAGAACATGTCCATATTCTGCAATAACAGGAGAAAGCTGGACGGCTGGACTTTGAATATGAGGAGGTATGTTATCAGCAAGTAGTAAGACTGCACTAGAGAAGAAGCCGGCCTTTTTTACTTCCTTCCTGAGGTTTTTGTCTCTTCTGAGCTTGAGGTGGCCCTGACCTGAGAGAGCTCAGATACTGCCTAGAGAAGGAGGAAATGGATTGTGGTTGTCTGCTGGGGCTAGTGTGAGAGGACTGATAACTAAAGTCATCCTACAGCCAGCCTGGATTTGCCTAGGTGACATTTGCTTAGTTCGGGGTTCAATAACATCCCCTCAACCTGGGCCTGAGCTGCCTGCATCACCAGGGATTTTGTTTTCCAGTTCTTTCCAAGGTATCATTTCCTGGCTGTTTTCTCTGCACTGGCAGGGTTTATCAGGTATTGGCGCCCCCTGCTGTCAGAGAGAAGTTTTGCAAGGACTTGGCAAGTCACATGGCCTTTAAGAACCAGGGCCACAGTCTGACAACACCTCCTCTCCCTAACTTTGACTGTTCATGTGAGTGAGTCCCTGCAAGATCCTCAATGTCAGCAGGGTTCACTTTACGATTTATGCCTTAAGGGAGTCGGTTTACGAAGCATGCAAACGTGGCTTAGCGAACAGTGCTTTCTGGCTTCTGAGAACATGGGTGGTTATGGCTATGTTAGGCCACCACACATCCTCCTTGGTCTCCTCTGACTAGCACGGGTACTTCTGATGATGGAGGGACCTGGATCCACCATGTGGCTCTTGTGTTCCCTGGTAACTCTCAGGCTGTTTATAGCTGGGCACCAGGGACTGGAGTCCCATGCTCAGAGCTGGAGGAAGAGGAAGCACTTCCCAGCTGCTCCTAGCTGCGTTCAGGCCTCAGGATTGTAGAGGCCAAGCTGCCTTCTTCTCATTGCTAAACGGTAAGGACTGTTCTGGGCCTCAGTTTCCCAGCTTCAGAGGGCTCTCAGCTCTTAGGAGGAGCCTACAGCTTCAGCTCAGGCCCCTTCTCATGGGCTTCCTGATTTCCTGCCTTTTAGATTCTCAGCTTAGCAGCTTAGCAGCTCCCAAGTTTCTTTCTTGAGCGCAAATATCACCACCCATTACTCTTTGAATGTTGCAAGTACAGACTGTCCCTTGGGCTCCTCCCCATTTGTGTGATTCATGGTCTTTTTTACCCTCATGGGTACTGCTCGGAACTCTCTGTCTCCCAGGGTATATTATCTCTGCTAGGCTGGAGTACAAACATCTGGTTTGTCTAGTGCCTGGGCCATTCCCCCAAGACCTCAAACTCTGTTTGCCAGGCAGGGATTCAGCCAGGAGTACCCGTAGAGATGGGTCAGAGTCTTGGACTTTTCCAGATGCCCCGTGTCCCTAGGCAGCCTTCAGGCCCTGAACATCTGTAGATTCTCAGCAATCAACACCTTCTTCTTGTTCGTTTTTCTTGTTCGTCTTCATCTTCTCCCGCTAGACAAATTTTCTCTGTGAAACTGTCTTGGCTGTACTAGAACTCACTCTGTAGACCAGGCTGTCCTCAGATTCACAGGGATCCTCCTGCCTCTACCTCCTGAGTGCTGGGATTAAAGGCATGAGCCACCACTGCCTGGCCTAAGCAAACTTATTTTGTCCCCATCTGTATTATGATACAGCTGTGATCCCCCACCCTTAACATGTCTGTGGTGTGGTAGGGGATGAGCCTAGGCCTGGTCCTGTTCTCTGGACTGATGGCTGTTCTCATGGCTGGTTTGTGCTTCATTCCAGAACAGGGGTAGCTTCTGGTCATGCTAAGAAGTAAAAGATTCAACCTGGTCAGTGAGGCCACTTAAAGGAAGAGTCAGGACCAGAGTGAGGCCTGTTGGCTCTGTTGGGTGCTCAGCTCCAGGCTCCCTTTCTGACAGAGGTGGACATTTGAGCAGGAAGGGAGCTGATGACAGGTACCTCTCACAGCTGCTTCTGTTCTCGCTGAGGATGACAGGAAGCTTTAAAGTCAAGTAGTAACTGGAGGCGAAGTGTGAACACTTCAAATGAGAGTTACTGAAACATTCCCTTCCTGGGTGGAGTGTGTGGGGGACACCCAGGGCTCAGAATTCACAGTGGGTTGTATGCAGATAGCCTGGCCAATCTCAGCACTATAGACAGGGACACTTTCTGTTCATGTTTTGAATTTCCTCCATAAAGGAAAACATGTTATCCTTGGGTCATGAAGCTGAGGTGAACTGAAGAAGTCTGTGATGAGAGAGAGAGAGAGAGAGACCATAATTTTAGTCAGCTCTCAGCCCCTCACATGCCTTTGATTCTTTCCATTAGTCCCCACCTCCCTCTTTCCTGGGAGCCTACGCAGAGGTACAGGTGTCAGCAAATGCTCTTTTCTTAGAGGCACAAGTCACTTTAGTCCCCTGCTCATCTGAGAGTCGTTCTTTCTTCACAATGCCACCTTTCAGCCTTGCCTCTCCCCTCCCCAGTTATCATCCCTCTGCTAAGATTTCAACCCCCAAATCATCTGTTGGGACTTGCTCACATTCTCCCGACAGTGGAGGGGTCTTCGTGCCTGTTGGTATTTCTCAATAGCAGCCCCTTCCCTTGGGCTTCCCTCCACCCCTTACCCACTTGACAGCTTTAGAGGTGATTAATGATTGATTCTCTCATCTGTTGCTAGAGGGCTGGAGGGGGAAGGTGTTCCACGAAAGTGAAGGGGCCCTGGGTCTGGGACTGGGTGGGCTTGTCTCTAGAGGGAGCCCCCAAGGTCATTTATAATACCTTGAATTTAATATACTGATTCTATTGTGGTCAACAAAATAAGTTTAAAATATTTTCATTGAAAATAACTCACAGAAAGGACATTTTACCACTCCCCCCCCCCGCCGCGCCCCCAGCATTGATGCCTCAGCAGGAGAATACTTTAAAGACATAGCAGGATTTACAAAAATGCTAGTAATATTAAAATAAAAGAATTCTGTTTATTAGACATCTTAAAGATGAGTGGCATACTGAGAGAAGATATTTAGGCTGCATAAAAGATAAGTTCATGTTACACGTATTCTGTAATTCATGTAAAAGAGTTGATATGGGAAGGCTTCAGAGAGCAGGAGCATGTGTGATGGGAAGAATCACTGGCCTTGTCATCAGTCGGGCAAACAGTCAAAGTGTGATGAAGTGACATGTTCGTTCACTTGGCAACAGTCACAGCCCTATTACAGTGGGAACCGGGAGGAAGGATGGAGAACATCACAGTGTTCCAAGAAAGACAAGCCCATCATTTTTCTGCTCTCCTGAGAGACAGACAGAGGCCATCCGTGTGATCATAGCTAAGGTACAGGCGGGGAGGAAGGGTATATGGAGGTGACAGCAGTTCAGGAGGACACTCACAGCCTGTCCTATCAGGAGGGTGACACGGGAGAGAGGTGTGAAGAAAGGGAGTGAACGGTGCTGTGCGATTTCCCAGGGGAACAGAACACATGAGTCACTGGGCCATGGCTGTTCCGAACTTCACCCAGGCTCTTAGGTGTACGAGGACTGGGCTCACTTTTTTCAGAAAGTCTTTTTGTTCTGACTTTACTCTTTTTACAAACACAGTATCTTCTTTTCAGCTGAGCGCCTTTCAATCCCACTGTTTGCACAGTAAAGTTTTGGTTCCAAAGCTGTCTTAATTTTATATTGTCTCTAACCCTTAACCCAAGATGGTACAATTTTAAAAAAACTTCTTGGGCCTTTTATTTATTAATTTATAATCTTTATAAAATATCTATCTTAATAATTATCTTTGAATTAAGGTTTTATTAATCTTAATATTTTAAGAATGCCCCTACCCCCACCAGGTCCTACTATATAACCCTAGGTGGTCTGGGGCTCACAGAGATCCACCTCTCTCTGCCTTCCAGTGCTGGGATTGAAGGCTTATGTGACAAGTACAAAGCTCTATTTTTAAATGGAGAGAATCTGGAGGATATAGAGGACATGCCTTTATACACCCATGGGGACAACCTTCACCCCTTACAGGGGAGACACACCTTTACCCTTTATAGGGGAGACACCTTCACCCCTTACAGGGAATATATACCTTCACCCCTTACAGGGGAGACACACCTTTACCCCTTACAGGGAATATACACCTTCACCCCTTACAGGGAATATATACCTTCACCCCTTACAGGGAATATACACCTTCACCCCTTACAGGGAATATACACCTTCACCCCTTACAGGGAATATACACTTTCACACCCTTACAGAGAATATACACCTTCACCCCCTTACAGGGAATATACACCTTCACCCCCTTACAGGGACTATACACCTTCACTCCCTTACAGGGGAGACACCTTCACCCCCTTACATAGCAGATACACCTTCATACCTTTACAGGGTGCTGTGGAACAATCTTTTTGTACACTATGAATATGTATTATTCTCATTGTTAATAATAAAGCTGATTGGCTGGTGTCCAGGTAGGAAGTATGGGTGGATAATTAAACTAAGGAAGGAAAGAAAAGGGTTGAGTCACCAGCTAGATGCAGAGGAAGCAAGATGAGAATGCTGTACTGAGAAAAGGCACCAAGCCACGTAGCTAAACATATGGGTTAATTTAACTGTAAAAGCTAGTTAGTAATAAGCCTGAGCTACTGGTCAAACATTTATAATTAATATTAAGCCTCTGAGTCAATTATTTGGGATATGCAGGATATTTAGGAGTTGCTGGTGGGACAGAAACTTTTACCTACATAGGGAAGACACCTTCACACCCTTACAGAGGACACACCTTTACCCCCTTATAGGGGAGGAAGCACTAAGGAATGTCAGAGGAAGAGGGACCTCTTAAAATTCATTTTTCTCTCTATAAAATCAGAACCCTGGAAAAAAATGATAAATTAACCAAAGGCTTGAATAGTCTGTGAAATGTTTATTAATGAAAATTGATTGAATCTTGGCAAGAAAACAAGTTCTATGCTGTGTTATTTCCCCTGGTCTTAACTCCAGGGCAGCCTTGCATTTTAGTTTCTTTTCTGTTGCTTTGGTAAATGACTCCAAATAAAAACCAGGAGAGTGGAAAAGGGCTTCTTTTAGCTTATAATTCTGGGTTATACTCCACAATAGTGCAGAAGCCAAGGAACTTAATGTAGCTAGTCACATCACATCCAGTCAAGAGTAGTGAGACATGAATTTGTACATACTTACCTGCTTGTTTGCTTATGTTCAGCACAATTTCTCCAGGCTTACATAGTTTAGGATTTCTTGCCTAGGGAATGGTGCTGCTCATACTGGGCTTCAGTCTTTCCACATCAACTAACTTAAGGTAGTCTTCCAGACATGTCCATAGGCTAACCCAGTGTAGACGATCCCTCACTGAGACCTTCCTCCTGGGTGATTCTAGCTTGGATCAAATTAATAATTAAAATTAACTATCACACCTTGCAGTCAATATCCTTGGAAGCCTGATACTTGTGAAAGCCATCTGGCCAGTCCAGTAACTGAAGGGGGTTTGCAGTAAAGCACCATTCCCAGAGCACTATCACTGACTCCATGAGAAAGCTCTCTATTCCCTGATTTATCTTTATTTTGCTCAGTTAGGAAGACCCTATTACTAAGTCATTTTACAAAAATTGGTCACTGTAATCATTTAACTTTGGGATGCATGAGAAAATGATTCTTCTGGGATAAGAAGTTGGCCAAAGATCTGAGGATGAGATGCCTGTAGGAGACTCTGCCATGCTATTACATATTCTTGTGGATCCAGAAGGTCAGCCACAAGCATATGCTCTGGAAAGCCCCAAGAAGGCCAGAGCCTCTCACCTCCAGCTGGTGCTGAGGTGGTGCGTTAGGGAATGAAGACAAAGACAAACTTGTAAACTGCTGGTGTATTGAAGACATGTCCCAGAGTTTGTGAGCACATGCATGGATAAGGACAGGAGGTCTGTGACCCCAAGGCATTTAAAGAAGCTTCTATCTAAGCAGATGGCTACTGGGAAGGAGAAAGTTTCTTTAAGGATGAGGCACCTTGTAGATTTACCTAGCAGCGGTGGATGGTCCCAGATGTACAAACTAGGTTATCTTAAAAAGCAAAACAAACAAACAAACAAACAGACAAAAGAAAAACAGGCAGGAAAGGTGTTGGAAAGACAGCTTAGTGGTCAAGAGCATTGGTTGTTTCCCAGGAGGACCTGGGTTCAAGTCCCATCACCAACATGACAGCTCACAGCTGTCTGTAAATTCAGTACTCAGGGTATCCAACGACCTCTCTGGCCTATTTCAGGCACCAGGGACATGGTACACAGACATATAAGCAGACAAACACCTATACACATGAAAATAAATAAATAAAAACAAAAAAGTTGGGAGGAGGTGGGGAGGTAGAGGGTAGCTTTGCGGGAATTAGGGAGAAAACAGATATGATGAAAATATGTTGTATGAAATTCTCAAAATATCAATGTCAATATGATATTTAAATAAAAAAAGAATTCTAATTATCACTAACTTCTAAGCTACCTAAATAGAAACTGTCAGGTCCAAAGGAAATTCCGAAAGGCAGTCAGGACAAATGACTATCTGTGGTGACTATTAGCATACCAAAGCGCAGGCAGGCTCCAGGTTCCCTAGGTACCATAGGTACCTGTCACACATTCAAAGTCCTTTAGCCTTCTCACCTTCTCCAGCTCATTGGCTTCCCTCTCCCAGCTGCTCATCCTTCTTAGAACTCTGATACTTAGCTACACTCCCTCTTATCTTTGCCCCCCCCCCGCCACTTCCCAACGCCCCCCCCCCCCATTCTCTGGTACTCTCCTCTCTAGTCTCCACCCTCACCCCTCACCCCTGTCTGCTTTTCTCATGGCCATGTTCAGTCTACTGCTTTCTCTCTGCTCTGGACTATTTCAGATGCTTCTGACCGTTCTCTTTCTCACATCTACAATAAAAACCTTATCCTTAACCATGGCATGCAGTTGTCACATCATCAGCTCACAAAGATTACAGAGTTCATAGAATTATCCCAGGAAGCCACCAGAGCCACTTACTGATGTGGGAATGCGTTTATGTATGCTGTGAATCTCAATCTTTAAATAAAGGAGCTGTTTTGGGCCATGGCGGGCACCATAGAAAAAGTAGGAGGAGAAATCAGAGCTTAGGTAGGAGAAGCAGGGCGGAGTTAGAGGCAGATCGAGCCAGCCGCCCAAGGAGCAACATGTAAGGAGCACGGGTGAGCTACGGGCCACGTGGCCAACAGATTAATAGAAATGGGTTGATTTAAGATATAAGAGCTAGCTAGCAATGTGCCTGAGCCATAGGCCAAACAGCATGAAGTTAATAGAAGCGTCTGAGTCGTTTCTGGGGACCCGGGCGGCTGGACGGCTAAACGGTCCCGGGCGGCAGGTCTGTGGGTCTCCGGACCTCTGGCTGCCTGGGACCCGAGAACCCTCTACTACAGATGGCGCATCCAACGTGGGTCGATTATCCACTTAATGCCTGAGAAAGATTAGAAGGGGTTCTAGATCACAAAAATTGAGCCAAGGCAGCTTCCAAATTGTGTATACGTAGTGGGCCATTGTACAAAGAAAGCATGGTCCGGTCCGGGTCACATTCAAAATGGCGCCGGCGGACTGGCGGCAGGCAGTGTAAGCTGCAATCAGGCGGGTTCCTGAATCTCACAGAAGGCTCAGTAGCATGTGATTGATTTTAGATTTCTGTTTATTTTGAACAAAAAAGAAACAAATTTTCTTCGTAGCAGCATTTTCTTGGGTGTGCTCTGTTTACGGTCCGTTTAAGAAAACTTAGTGATTCAGCCTAATTTGCAAAAACTGTGCTTCTTTTTAGAGAATGTATTTTAAAAGCTCTTAAGGTTAGAAGATGATTAAGGATTCACAATAAAACAGATTCAGATAAAAAGAAAAACCTGTAAATGGGTTACAATGTTTGTAAAAGGTACATAGGCTTCAGAGAGAAAAAAAAAAGAGGTTAGAAAAAGTTTTTAAAGCGAGAAATAGAGTAATAAAAATATAATAAGCCACGTAAAGATGGAAAATAGACACAAAATCTGGATTTTGGTTGTTATTGTGTTTTCTTTTAATTTTTTAACTGTTAATGAGCTAACTGCAGAAAGACAATGGATTGCAAATACCAAGGCTACTAAGTTAAACAAGAATGTATTTTTTAAAGGCATTTTGATTTCAAAATTTGTGTCTAAGGATTTATTGCTTTGGAAGAGTTCTTCTTTTGTTTCCACAGAAGATGAGAACCTGTGGATTGCTTCCAGGCAAATATGGTTTCATCAACCAAGTCCCCCTGTAAAAACCTGATGGAAAGAGATAGCCATATCAGCTTCAGAGCTGCAGACTGATTCAGCCTCAACAACCATGAGACTTTCAACACCCCTTAATCAGCAGGAAGTAGTAATGGATAACTTCGCCCAAATCCCCCAAATATTGTTTCTAAATGTTTGTTTTCATTATAAATGGTTAATGGTCATAGTCAATCTCTTTCTAAGAAGAAAAGGGGGATATGGTATGTGAATGCTTTTTTAAAAATTAGATTATTGAATTTACTTAGATCAGGAAATCAGCTGTTAATCTCAAAATGCTTTACATTGGTATAGATTTTGGTTTATTGATACAAATTTAAGGTCAATTTTGTTATGCTGTATGTGTTTTTCTATTCTTGTTTAAGGTATGATGTTCATGTAACTGTTTTAAAATTGTAGTATATAATTAAGAAATGAAGGTTAATAGTCACTTTTGATAATCAAACTTATAGTTAGGTTAGTTAGGATTTTTAGGTATACAAAAATATATTTCAATTACGTAGGTAATCTTCAAATACTTCTAAGACCTACAGAATATGGCATTTAAAATGTTTTAAGAGCTTAGACTTTTCTGGACAGTGAGACAGATCTGCTCCTGGCAGCACTAATTTACTTCAACAGGAAAATGGGCAGCGAAGAAACTCCATATGGAGTCTACTCTCTTTGTGGCAATGGTTAGCCACTGGATAAGGACCTGTTCTTATATTGACTGCTTGACAGTATGCTGTTTAAACTGGACATGCATGTTCCATAAGAAGAGGACCTCTGAACTTTGGCAGAACAAGCCAAGATGGTCATTCAGGTTCTTGCTTTACAGAGAAAACTGTCAGACATTCTTCAGGACTCAAGGAGAAGCAACGGATGAACTACACCAGAATGGGCAGAGCAGATTTCCTGCTTCACTGAAATGAAAAGAGATTTTGGGCCTGTAGGCTGAAGATGGATGCCCCAACTTTATAAAGGAACTTTGGGTGACTGTCCAGGCAGATAGGTGTCATCTCTGTCCTTTCTAGATTTTAGAAGTCGCTTGCACTTCTGGCTTACTTGGGTAAATATATCCTTCTGTGGTCTTTGATGTAGTTGAAGATTAGATAGTTATAGGTATAGTTTTTCTTAGTCATTTGAAAGATATATTAGATATAAAACTTTAGATTCATAAAGATAAGGTAGATGATAGAATATTTTCTTTAATTTTGCTAAATACAAATAGACTAGATATTGTAACTGTAATTCTTGCTTGATAGCTATTTTGTTATATGTAATTTTGCTATGTTAAAATTAAAACCTTCCTTTTTGATTAGAGAGAAAGGGGGAAGTGATGTGGGAATGCGTTTATGTATGCTGTGAATCTCAATCTTTAAATAAAGGAGCTGTTTTGAGCCATGGCAGGCACCATAGAAAAAGTAGGAGGAGAAATCAGAGCTTAGGTAGGAGAAGCAGGGCGGAGAGGCAGATCGAGCTGAAGCCGCCCAAGGAGAAACATGTAAGGAGGCACGGGTGAGCCACGGGCCACGTGGCCAACAGATTAATAGTAATGGGTTGATTTAAGATATGAGAGCTAGCTAGCAATGTGCCTGAGCCACAGGCCAAACAGCATAAAGTTAATAAAAGTGTCTGAGTCCTTTCTGGGGACCCGGGCGGCTGGGCGGCTAAGTGGTCCCGGGCGGCAGGTCTGTGGGTCTCCGGATCTCTGGCTGCCCGGGACATGAGAACCCACTACAACAACTTACTGTACTAAACAAACATCCTTGGCAGCAGCAGCAGCTGCAGCAGACATGGCAGCATGGCTGTGAAAAAGGCCACTTAGGAAACTGTGCTCAATTTTCAACCAACAGCTAAAAGAAAAACAAATGTGTTATTTTGTTGTATACACAGAAAAAATTCAGATTAAACTCTTCTAGGAGGGGAAGCAAAGATGTTGGGTTTGTCAGACAAAGACTTTAAATTGGCTTTTATAAAAAAATTCAAAGAAGAAAACTCTGGGTCGAGATTAAGGGTAAATAAACACAGCAACAATTTATCATCAAGGAGAGTCTCTTAACAGAAGCCAGATGTTATAAAAAGATACAAACGGAAAGTCTGTAATTGCAAGGTTCAGTTACTGCTGTGGACTAGTAACTTTGACTCAAATTACATTTGGGCAGACAGAGAACCAGCTGACTCAAAGATAGGTGAGTTGGACCTGCTTGCAGGAGCACGCCTTTAATCTTAACACTTGGGAGGCAGAGGCAGGCTGATCTACCTAGAGGTCAACCTGGTCTACATAGTGACTGGCTTCTAGGATAACTAGCCAGCCAGCCAGGCAGGCAAGTTAAAATTATCCAGCCTCAGAAACACAAATAATAAATAAATAAATAATTGAATGAATGAATGAATAAATAAATAGATAGATAAATAAATAAGCAGCAATGCTGTGGGTTATACTCATTGTTAATAAAAAAAGCTGATAGACTGGTAGCTGGGCTGGAAGTAAGGTGAGAAAGCCAAACTGAGAGTTCTGGGAAGGAGAAAGGCAGAGTCAGGAGTCCCATCCAGATGTAGAGGAAGCAAGAGAACGCTGGACTGAGCAAAGGCACCAAGCCGTGTGGCTAAACATGGGTAAGAGTCATGAATTAATATAAGTGTAAGAGCTGGTTAGTAATAAGCCAGAGCTACCAGCCAAGCATTTATAAGTAATATTAAGCCTCTGAGTCAATTATTTGGGAAGTGGCTAGATGCTGGGTATTTGGAAGTTTCTGGTGAGACCTTCTGCCTAACAGAACCTCAGGGATTTGTCTGTCTTTATTAGGTATACTAATGTACTCCTAAAGACACAGGAGAATTAAGAAAGAATTAGGAAAATGTTTTTCAAAAAAAAAAAAAAAAAGGAATGTAAAAGAAACTATACAAACTCCAAGTAGGGTTAATTCAAAGGGATTTACATGTATTATAATTACAATGCTTAAAAGTCAAAGATAAAGAGAGATTATTGAAAGTGGCAAACAAACAAACAAACAAACAAACAACCAAATAAACAGAAAACCCAGCTCCTTACATTCGAGAGAGTTCCTCTCTAAGATTAATGGCTAAAAACACAAGGGATCTTTGACATCTGAGATGACAAACTGCTGAGTTAGGCTGACAAGAGAAAACTTTGTATTAAGTGTAGTATTGTTTGAAAAACTAACAAGAACTTAAAACATCAAGATAAACAAAAATACTGAAAAAGTGACTTAGTGTAAGAATTCTCCTGTAAGAAATACATTTTGGCTGAAAGGAAGAGAGGCTGGCAGTGTCTTGACCCACACAGAGAAGAAAGCCTTCATTGCCAAAGGCAGAGAGGAGGAGCACATGTGGGTTTCTGTTTGTAACTCTTTTCCCACCCATTTTAAAAAGAAAATTAATAGGCGTCTTATTCTTATTTTTTTGAGATAGAATCTCCGGTAGCTCAGGCTGGCCTTGCATTCACTTTGGAGCTGAGTATGAAACCCTGATCCTCCTGCTTCATCTCCTCATTGCTAGGATTGCAGGTCTGTAAGTCATGCTTGGCTTGAAGCAATGGCTCTCACACTGCCGATGGCTTTGCAGTGTATGAAGATGCTTGAAGGAAATTGTCTCTATCAAACGCAACATTAGGTACTGGGAACCCATTTTTATAACTAAAAATACAGTGTGTCTTGGTAATAAAGATGACTGGATGAAGGAACAGAGGAATAGCACATAGAAGACTGACAGTAGATATCCAGCGGGTACACGTAAGGTTTATATATCAGTAATTGAATGAGACAGGAATAGATTAAAACACTAATTAAGGCAGGGCTAGACAATAGCACATCCAAATATTTCCTGCCTATAAAAGACAAATATTAGGTCCAATGACATAGATAAGGTCTAAGGAAAAGGACAGGGAAGAATTTACTATGTAGTAACAAAAGAAAGCTGGAATTATCCTCAAGACTCCTCAGCCTGGCTCATGACTTCTACAGAATACCACACCCTCTGCCTACACCTTCCTTAAATATCTTCTTTGCCCAGTTGTCTCACTTGTGGGTTCAACTTGGCATCATAATCCTAGAGTTAGGATTAAAGGTATGAACTACTACTACTGTTTGGTAGTTAGGCCTTGAACTCACGGAAACACAGAAAAATCTGTCTCCTGATTTATGGGATTAAGGGCATAGGTCACCACTCCTTCATTCCCGTGCTGGGATTAAAGGCTTGAATTACCATTCTCTGACCCTCATGTCTTGACTGTGAGTGTTTCTGTTCTCTGATATTCCAGACTAATTTTATTAAATATAAAATATATTGCCACAGAATAGCAAAACAGGCTTTAAAGCAAAAAGTATTACTAGAGAAAAAGTTATTTATAGTGATGGAAAGGTCAATACAGCGGGAAGAGATAACTGTAAACATATATGTGTCTATAAGAAGAAAAAACTGAGAAAATTAAATGAGGAATTCAATAATTCAAGAATAGTAGTTGGAAATTTCATTATCACAGTTTTTTGTGCGGATGTTGTTGCTGTAGGTGCACAGGCCTGTGCAGGTGTGCCTGTGCCTATGCATGTAGAGTCCAGGGGACATCAGGGGTCCTGATATCCCTAGCACTCTCTGCCTTACTCCCAAGACGGGATCTCTCAGTGAATCTGGAGCTTGGCTGGCTTGGCTGATAACCAGGAAGCCCCAGTGATCATCCTGACTCTCTGCCTTACATAGTGGTAGGGTGACAGGCATGTGTACAGCCTCTTTTAGCTTTTGACATGGGATTAGAATTCAGGTTCTCATGCATGGACAGCAAGCGTTCTTACCTACTAGGTCATTTTCCCAGTCCCCAACACTACTCTTTCAATAATAGCTAGAACATCAGGACAGAAGGACAGTGGGAAGGAAGATCTGCAGATGATTATAAGCAGCCACAGGACACTCCCCACAACAGCTCAGCACATGGAGATTCTCCAGAATGATCCCTTGAGCCAGAAATATGCTTTATTGAGCTCAAAGAGATTAAAAATTATACAAAAGTCTGTTTTCTGACCACAACATAACTAATTAGCAGTCAATATTAGGAGCAAACATGAGAAACTTAGAAATAATGAGAAATTAAACAACACATTTGTAAGTGACTACAAGTCAGTGAAAAGATCACAGACACATTAGAAATGTTATGAAATAAATGGAGACAAAACCCACAATGTAGCCAATCTCATAGGATATGGTTAAAGCAACTGTCGAGTGACATTTATACCTGTAAATACAGAGTTTTAAGAGAAATAAAGATCTTAAATCCATAACTTGACCTGCCCAGGGAAAGTAGGAAAACAGCAGTCTAGCCCAGGGACTCAGAAGAGAGAAAAGAAACCAGCAGATGGGGCAGAGTGGTGCAGGTGATGCGGCCCATGTGGGGCGGTGCGGGGTGATTGTGGGGTGGTGTTGGGCGGTGTGGGGTGATGCAGGGCAGAATAACAGCAAATAAAAAGGAAATGAGGAAAAAAGAGTGAAAGTAAAAGTTGAATCTTAAAAAAAATTATTTCATGTCTCTAAAGCCTGAAATGAAAGGAAACATCACTACAGACTTCACAGCAACGAAAAAGATTGTAAGGATTATCAGATTATACTTGTGTGCCAGTGGATTAGATAGCATAGGTTAAATGAATTCCTAAAAAGATGCCGATACTTAGACTGATAGAGCCTATGAGTCAGTCTGTAACACATTCTCCAGCCTCATAGTCACATGTGGAAGCCCCGTTTGATGGGATGGTATTTGGTGGTGTAGCCTTTTGGAGGTAACTAGCTTTGGATAAGGTGGAGCCTCTTCTTTTGTAAAAAAGAGGAAGGTCCCAGCATGCTCTCTGCTGTGCAGAGGTACAGCAAGAAGGCATCTGCCTGAAGAAATCTAGCCTTCACTTAGCAAACCTCCAGCTTGGATTTTCTGCCTTCAGATGTGTGAGACATAGACTTGTGTGGCTGAGCGGGCACGATGCTCTGCTGTTGCCTGCTGTTCTTAGAGTGAGCTGCTGTAGACGACACTGAATCCAGAGCCCCTGGCTCACTGTGATTTGTGGCTCTCCAGGAAAGCACAGTACACTACAGTGCTCTTTTGAGCTTGGCTTTGAGAGTTGTGCCATTCTCTGCAGTCATTAAGGTCTGGGAAAGCTCAGTGAGGGAACACAGAACCCCTCACACCCCTCAGAACTATTGAAGATGAGCCCATCAAGGTCATTCCTTTACAGCCACACATGTACTGAACTAAGAGGCAAGAGCCTCTGTAAGATGCAGAGGGATTGGGTGGGAAGGGGTACAGCTGTGTTTTGATTAGTAATCTGGTTCCAGGATGGTGATAAGCATGGATACCTAGGATAGCTGTGCAAGCTGGATTTTCATCAATCCCAGAAGTATTGTGACCTATAGAGATACTTGATTTGCCAGAGTGGTGTGATGTAGCCACCTGGGTCGGTTCACAGATGTCCATTGTATTAGAATACAATATAACATTATAAAAACAGAAAATAAAATACAAACTAAGAGAGGAGAGGGTAATGTAAGCTTTGGTTGATGAGATGGTAAAGAACAATTTTCTGGGAATAGTTCTGAGATAGCAGGCTCTTTGGAAAGGCTAGTGTTCCACATGGTAGATAGTGTCAGAGCACTTCTTACTTGGAATAGGGCCACCCTCCTTTCTTGGGACCTGCAGGAGTGGGCTCTGGGGACTGGCCCTCTCAGTGAATAACTTCCTCCTACCCCCAGGGAGGATTGTCTGACTAATTCAGGCATGTAGTCTAGTTCCCAAACATTTCCAAGAAAGAGATGCCCTCTTTATGTGGCTGTGAATGCTGGGAGCTGAGATTCTCTGAAGCCTTGGCCACCAGGTAATGTCCAAGAGAGGCAGCTTGTCATTTGAAGAGAGTGAAGCAGTCACTGGAGGGACATGGGAATCAGCTCGCGGGTTCCTACCCTTCCTTTGGGTACATGATCCCAACATCCTTTTAGAAGCTTTCTGATGTGGGAATGCATTTGTGTGTGCTGTATCTTTAAATAAAGGAGCTGGTTTGGGCCATGGCAGGTACCGTAGAATAGGTAGGAGGAGAAATCAGAGAAATCAGGTGGGAGAGGCAGGGTGGAGTCAGGCAGATCAAGCTGAAGCCACCGAAGGAACAGTATGTAAGGAACACGGGTGAGCCACACGGGCCACGTGGCCCGCGGATTAATAGAAATGGGTTGATTTAAGATATAAGAGCTAGCTAGCAATGTGCCTGAGCCATAGGCCAAACAGCATGAAGTTAATAAAAGCGTCTGAGTCGTTTCTGGGGACCCGGGCGGCGGTGTGCGGATAAGCGGCGCCGGGCTTAGCCGCCCGGCAGCGGGCCTGTGGGTCCCGGATCTCTGGCTGCCCGGGACCCTCGAACACACTACAACAGCTTTCTTCTTTGGCCTAGCCTGGTAAGGTTGATGCTGGGAAAGTTGGCACACTCCTAGAATCCAGCACTTGAGAAGGGGGCAGGAGACCAAGAGTCAAGGCCAACCTTAGCTCTGAGACAATGTTTGAAACAACAGGAAAAATCAAACAAAGATTGTGAGGTTAAGAAAGCACACGGAGGGCAGAGAGTTGGCTTAGCAGTAAGAACGCTTGTTGCTTCACTCTGTCCAACTGGGATTGAATTCCGAGTACCCATTTGGTAGCTCACTATGGTCTGTGACTCCAGTTCCAGGGGGTCAGATGCCTCTTTGGTCTCCGATAATACCAGGGATGAATGTGATATACAGACACACATTCCGTCCAAACACTCACACATAAAATAAAAATAATGTAAGAAAAAGAAACTGCCTCAGAATGACCGAGAATGGCTTTAATGGCCATGTTGTAACACAGCTCTATTAGCTAGTACCCTAGTTCTAAATGGAACTGTAAACACTTGATGGTCATCTGGAAGCCAAGCGCACCTTGCTCATTTCCTCTATCAACATCTATTGAGCATCTACTGTCTGCTAGCCTTTCTAACGGAGCCCAGATTGTTTAGAGGTGGACCAGGATACTGACTCTCGTATCCTAGAGCTTAGGTTTGGTGGAAAGGCAGGCATGAAGAAAGCCATCCCCCCATGCCAGTGGGTGGCTAGACATTCTAATGAGTGTACCAGTGGAAAGGGAGACATTGTTCTAAAAAAAGAAAAAAAACAAAACAAAACAAAACAAAACAAAACAAAAAAAACGGAATGGAAAGGGTCCAGAGATGGCGGCTGTAAGGCCCTTCTGAGGATGGCGATACTTGAACTGAAGCCTGATGGGTAAGAGGACTAGCAGGTAAGAGTGATGTGATTCTTGTGCTCCCCAGAAGGAGCAGCGAGGAAAGCCATGGTGGTGGAGATGCTGTGCCAGGCACAGTCCTCACAATTATCTCCTGTTACGAGCTCTTTTCTCCTTCACATTGGCAACCAAGGAACAGAGATGTAAGACCCCGGTTTAAGGTCATACAGCTGCAAGTGATGGGGACAATGTTCTATATCAAGAGGGTGACTTTGGGGTAGGAGCTGGAGGGTGATGCCCAGAAAGATGAGATGTAGCTGGCAGGGAGAGAGGGTCTGGAACTTCCCCACACCTTGAAAACCGTTGCAATTTTATTCTATGTGTCATGAAGACCCATTTACAATGTGTAATCAGGAGAGGGTATGATCCAGTGCGTGTGCTAAAACGTCCAGTGGTGCACTTAAAAAAAGATCATGTTCTATGATTACGAAACTTCTATCTGTTCTTTTGGAAAACACAGAAAAGCACCAAGGAGAATTTATTTATTTTAATCTACTCTAGTCTGACGCTCAAAAGCATCACTGATAACCTAGGAATATGGCCTTATAGTCATTAATCAATATTTATATTTAATAGCATACTTGGGATGATTACACTGCACACATTGTCCAGCCAGCCAGCACTGGAGGAAATATTGTGTCAGGTGATGGTTTTATTCCAGGGTTTTGCAGGAAGAGGTAGGCTCTAGTGGGAAGGAGCCTGGAAAGTGGCTGGCTGCTCTAGCTGATCCGCCCAACAGGAAGTTGGGGCCTGTCCAGGATACAGGTCTAGGCTGTCACCTGGACACTGCTTCTGAGCCCCAGGACCTCTTTGCCTCTGCACACTCATCTGTCTGTCAAAGGGCAGCTGTCCCAGGTAGCTCACAGGGCGGGGACTGGCCCTTTGGTGCTTCTCTGTGATCTCTTGAGCCTTCATGTTCCCATTGCTCTCACAAGTCAGGATGGGATGAGGCCCGGTGACCCTAGCTGTTCATGATCAACATAAACTGCCAGCTTTGTGTCTACCTGCATCATATTGATGGATCCTACCTACCATCCTGTGGGAGCTTGTCAAGGCTCAGAAACTAGAAGGTGATAGAGCCACCCAGTGTGAGGATGTCAAATTCCACATGTTTAGCTGCTTCTTCATAAAGCCCATGTCACCTCTATGCAAGATAGCATCCTGTTCTCTTTGGGACAAAAATTTACTTTCTCAATGTGGCTCTGTGACCTGGCTGGACCCAATCACAAAGGATGACCATAGGCTAGAGAAGAGGCTGACTGGGCCCAGTGCTCAGTGTATTTACGATCTGCAAATGATGGGCAAGTATACAGAATAAAGACCTACTGCACAGGTCCCTCAAGAAGAGGAACCTGGCTTTAGGAGCAGGGTCCTCAGGAACACTGTATAATCAGAGCTGCCCATCCTTGTACACCTATCAGAGGCCTTGGCCACAGCACAGCTAGGTTCCAGTAACTTCCCCAGATCTGGCTGGAAAAATCCCCAGAATGCCAGGCCACCAGGCAGCTTTCCTAGGAAAGCCAGTCTCGTGCTGACCCCTCCCTCCTATTCATGGAAAAGTACCGGCGATTGGTGCCTTCAAGTCTCCAGGCAGATGTGCTCTGTGCTCTGCCCATGCTGCCCCTGCGCTCTCCAGCTGTGAATGCTGACTGGTTTGCCCTTGGGCCAGGGCTAGAGGAAAATAGTTCCCCCAAAAAGCAGTTTTAAAAAGAAATATCTGGAAAATGTCCACAGTCTAAGTGGGAGTGGGATGTCTTCTAGACAGGCTTGCACTGCAGATGAGGACTCTGCGGCCCTTCAGCAAAGGGGCAGGAAAGGAATGTGAAACTCTACCCCACAAGGAGCAAAAGGCCTTCCTTCCTTCCTTCCTTCCTTCCTTCCTTCCTTCCTTCCTTCCTTCCTTCCTTCCTTCCTTCCTTCCTTCCTTCCTTCCTTCCTTCCTTCCTCCCTCCCTCCCTCCCTCCCTCCCTCCCTCCCTCCCTCCGTTCCTTCTCATTCTGATAGGACCAGGCCTGTAGAGCCTGCTAGGAGTCTTGGTTTCCTGGAGGCTGCTTCCTAAGCCTGTGGTGCAGCAGTGGGTAAGTCAGGACACCTGGCTAGATATCCCAGGTGCTCACCCAGACCTCCCAGCTCTCTCCCAGCTTTCACTCCCTCTCCTCTCCTCTGCCCTGGATAATGTGATACACTGTGGTTTTTGTATATGATCTCATTTGATCCCCTCACCTTGGCAGAGCTGTGCTTGGCCCATGAGAGTCACTTCCCTCTTTAGGCAGTGTTTTCTCACTTCATAATGTTAGTGCTGAGTTGGATGAGCAATGCTGTCTCGGTGTCTTCTGTTTCAAAAGCTTTGGAAGGCTCTACCTGTGGATCAAAGCCTAACTTCCTAGGCTGTTCTGGTAAAATTGTTCCTTTCCACACAGGCCATCTGCCTTATTCCCCAGCACACAATCTGCCATGACTTCTCCAGATACTCACCTTGACTGGGTGGAGTCAGTTAAATGCCAGCTCTGGAAGGTCAGGGCCTGCTCTTTCTGGCATCTCCACCACACAGTCCAGGCTGAGGCACTCATATTGAACACTTTGCAGAACTATTGATTCCTGTGGGTCCAGCCCAGCCCTGGACAGACTGAGGCTAGGTTTGGAGTAAAAGATTGAAATGTGCAGATGGGAGGTGTGTACATATGCATGCGTATGAGCGTGTGTGCGTGTAAATCAGTCTCTCAATGTCAATGAGGGGTTTGGTAAATAAGTGGTTCAGAAATACCTCGTGAAGAGATGTTTTTGATCAGGACAGCCTTCTGTGATGATCACTGTGGTGATTCCCCCTTAGATTAAACTTCTTGATTTGGGCTGAATGGTTTGGGGGTACATTTCTTTTCTTTTCTTTTCTTTTCTTTTTTTTTTTTTTTTCCTGAACCGGGTGGCTAATGTTCCTTTGAACTAACAGCATGGGCACTGTAGCAGTGGTGGATCCCTGAGCATTGGTGGGCTGGGAGGGTGTGAGGGCTTGGCTTCTCCCACTGGCAGTGGATCATCACTGGTATTGTCTGTGTACCTGGCTAGACTTCATCTGGTGGCCTGTGTGGTGGGGGGAGAGTGCTGAGATGACTTGAGGAACAGGGAGGTCGCTGCCTCTTTGTCTTTTGTGTGTGACAAGAGAGGAGGGTAGAGGTGGTGGTATGGCTCCAGACCCCTCCCCCCATGTCTAAAATCCAGTTTATTGAATTTACAGAAAAGGTTTTATGAGCTTTCCTGGAAGCGTCTCATTATGGAAATTCTTGTGCTAGCAGTTTGGTGGCGGGTGTCTGGTTTGCTTGGGAGAGGTTGAGTCAGGCCCTGTCTTGATGGAAACTTCCTTTGCCTGGGTCACACAAGGACTGGGGGCTTCCCTTGAGGAGATGCACCATCTTGTAGTTTTCACTGGTCCTAACCTGCTTCCACTCTGACCCTTTCTGTTGGCTCCTGATATCTGCTCCTCGGTAGAAGTGTGTTGTAAAGGTCACTCCTGTAATTAATACCATCTTCATTATTTTTCACATTTTTCAAAGCATGAGATAATGGTCTGCTGAGGAAAACCACGTCTCTACAAGAAGGGATATAGAACTAAACAGGCCACATCTAGATTAGAGTCCCTTGGGCCCAGCATGAGGTGCCTCTAGGTTGTCACTTGGAAATTCTTTTCTTGGCTCTCCTGAACCCTTGAGACTCCCTCTGTGGTTTCCTTTAGGCTGAATTCTTCATGCACTGTCTCTAGGATCTTTGGAGAGGTCCAGAGACAGAGATTAGGAACGTGGGCGAATATGACACATGGAGACCATGAATTAGAGCTGTCAGTCAGTTGGTCTGTCCCATGAACTTCTTGCTTCAGCCTTGCACGGATATTTATATCCTTCAAAACTGAAGAACATCCAGGAACCTGAATAGGCTGGCAACTGTGAAGCTTCTTTTCTTTTTCTTTCTCAATTAAAAGAATATTTTTAAGCAGAGGATATTGTGGATGCAGTCCCCCACCACAGCAAACTATGCAGGCAAGTTTCCCACATTTGGGGAAATTGCAGAGTGCAAAGGAGAAGCTCACCCTGGGAATAGCTCTTCCATGGTCATGGTCTCCCCTCCAGGTAAGTATGTGAAGCTGGATTGGTAAGGTCTCCCCAGACACTCATATGCTGTGTGCCTTCTCTATGAAGATGCCGGGAACAGTGTTAGAGCCCCACTTCTTTGAGAGTTAATCTGAACCCTATTAGAGCTAGGGAACCTTCCCTAGTGTCTAGGTATCACCTACACTGCTATAGTTGTCACCAGAGACACCCAGCTGGGGTTTCTACTACCACCCTATACGTGTTGGTCTGGGAAGTCTCTGAGATTGCTGATCTGAGGCACCACTGGGAACCCGGACCAACTTTTCAGATGTACCACACACACCTCAGGTCTCACGCACACCCAGTTTCCTTCTCTGCAGAAAGGAAGGTAATAGGACCTTGATAGGCTGCTGAGTGGATTGAACTCCTCTGAGAGCATCCCGAACCTGGATGGCACTGGATCACCTTCTCCCTTCTTCCAGTGGGATGACCGGGCAGTAGAAACAAGCCTGTTGAGAATAAACAACTGCTTGACCTCATCAGATACACAGTGTGTACACCAGAGCACAGCCTGGCTTGTTTTCATTTCTTCTCTTTCCACGTTTCCACATGTAGGTCTAGGCCTGTCTATTTTAGGCCCCTAGTGCAGGGGTGCAGCTCTTAACTGCTATAGGCCAACTACCAGCCTGAAGATGACAGTGACATCCATCTTCCAGTTACTGTAGCCTATGACTTTTACAGTACCCCTGGAAGGCAGCAAGGATGGGGATGAGGGGCCCAAGTGGACAAGAGATGGCAGGAGGAAACAGGAGCAGACCCAGAGCATGCCCTGCCTGTGCATTTAGCTGTGGTCATTTTACATACATGTGCATTAGCATGTGCATGCACAAAGACCAGATGTCAATGCCGAGTGTTTCCCTCTATTGCTTTTTACCTTGCTCATTTGAGACAGGGTCCTGCTGGTGAACCCAGAGCTTGCCATATGCACTAACTTATACATGGCCTAACAGTGCATTGTGTTTATAACAAAAGTTTTTTCCTGGGACTCTCCAGGTCTGTTGTCCAGGGCAGGTGAGGGCTCAGTCATGATGCTCAGGGAGGCAGAGCCCTGTTTCTGCATCCTTGAGGGAGGTGCAGGGCAGAGGATCGTGGCTAGTGTGGCTGATGGTATTACCATGTGCCTGTAGACAGGTCTGTCTTGCATTGAACAGTGATGGGGAGTGAGTCACCTTTTTCCTGAACTAGCTACAGCACTCTGGCCTCCCTGACACAGTCCAGCTAGTAACTTACCACACTCAGAAAGGAAGAGTTTCCCTGGCTATGCAGGTTTTGTAATGTAGTTGATAAGTTAACAAGACAATGGAAGAAGGCAAATGAATACTCCAGAGATTAACAGAGGGGGGAGGGAAGGAGGGTGGGAGGAAGGGAGAGGGAGGAAGACACACACACACACACACAGAGAGAGACAGAGGACAGAGATACAGAGAGACACACAGAGGCAGAGAGAAACAGAGACAGAGAGATAAGACAGATACACACACACACACAGAGACTATCGGAGCAAGAATAAAGTTTAGATTCTGGCTGAGTATGGGAAGTAGGGGTTCACCTGACAGGCTACCTGGAATTCCAGGTGTGAAATAGGGAGGGCATGGCCTCGGGCCATCAGTAGAGGGCAAGGAAAGACGTGCCTGAACATAGGGAGTGGGTGGCATTGTGGGTCCACCCAGCTTCCCTCAGTGCTCCAGGATCTGGCAAACACGACTTTTATTTTCCTACGAGGCCATTCCTGATTGGGAGGGTATCTGACCTAATTGCAAATAAACTGTAGACTCATCAGTGAGTGGTTTGTGGGAAAAAATGAGTGCAGCCAGCTTTGTTCCTCTAATGGTTTGGGGGTGGGTGAGTATGCTAGCTCAGTTCTTCATAGCTGAGACAAAATACCCTACAAAAGCAGTTTAAGGAAGGACAGTTTGTTTTGACTGATAAGTGCTTTGGGATGGCCTTTCTGTACGCTGTATATGTTGCTACCATTGGTTAATAAAGAAAATGTTCTGGCCTATAGCAAGACAGGAAACAGCCAGGCGGGGAATCCAAGAGAGACAGAGGGAGGAGGCAAGATCAGAGCAGAGACCATGAGCTGCCAGGAGAAGCAAGATGGGAGAGAACAGGTAAAGCCACCTGCCATGTGGCAATACCTAGATTCATAGACGTGGGTTAATTTAAGATGCAAGAGCTAGCTAGTAATAAACTGAGCCATAGACCAAACAATTTGTAATAAAAACAAGCCTCTGAGTTGTTATTTTATAAATGGCTGTGGAGCTGAGGGTGGGAGATATTCATCCAGACTGCAGGGCTAGGCAGGACCAAGAAACTTCTGGTGACACCAGAGGGGGTACATGATGGTGGGGAAGCCTGGTGGAAAGAGCGTGAGGCAGCTGGTTATGTGGTGTGCAGTCAGGAAGGAGTCATGCTCAGCTTTACTCTTCTGTTAACATTTACCACTGGGAGCTGGGGAGATGGCTCAGCAGTTACAATCCCTTGTTGCTCTTGTAGAGCACCTGCGCATTTGGTCACATGGTGGCTCACAAACACTCATAAGTCCGGTTCTAGGGGATTGGATGCCCTCTTCTGACCTCCATGGGCACCAGGCCCACATACAGTGCACACACACACACACACACACACACACACACACACACACATACACATTTAGGCAAAACATTCATACACACAAAATAAAGTAAGCATTTACAATGTTCGTTACATTTATTTCTTTATGTATGCATGTTGTACACATGTTGAGATCAGAGAGTGACTCGTGGGATTCAGTTCTCTCCTATCATGGATGTTAGCATAAAGCTTAGGTTATTGGTCCTGATGGCAAGCGACTTTACCTGCTGAGATTTCTTGCTGGTTTACATACTCTCTTTTTTTATTCACTGTGGAATTCCAGCTAATGAGATGGTCCTGTCCCGTCAGGGTGGATCTTTTCTCATCACTTAAATCTCTCTGGAAACACCTTCATAAATACACCCGGAGCTTCATCTCTTAGGAGATGAACCCATCAAAGTTGACAACCAAGCTGAAGTGGAGAGAAGCCACAGACTGGAGAACTGGAGGGCCATGCTGTGGAAGATGGCATGGAAGGGCACAGGACGAAGTCATAATAACAGGAGAACATTGGGTAGTAGATGGGCAGACTCTCACTGTCCAGGACCAGGGGCTGCTACAGAGCCAGAACCAACTTCCCGTGGCTGTCCTCGATACCCCACCAGTTTGCCTTTCTCTGGGTTCCTGAGTCCATGCTTCTCCTCAAGAAACCCTTATGACAAGAAGACACACTGCCCACTCTTGCTCATACAAACAGAATTCCTATAGCCTGACTGAGGCCTCGGTGACCTGAAAAGGGAGGGGCAGACACATGTGCATTTATATGCTTTTCATGGAAATGCATGTTCAGACTCACCTGCAACACAGGAGTCCTATGAGCATGGAGCAAGCAGCGAGGCTCTGGAGACTGCTAAGGGATGGGATGTGCAGTGGCCAGCCAGGAAGACTTCCTGTGGAGTCCACTTGCCAGAACTCTTGGTTGTAACAGTAGAAATGCCAATTTCACTTTCCTCCAGAAGGTAGGTGCTGTTTGAGAGCAAACTATCTCCTCAGCTAATCAGAGTCTGATTAACTGGAGAATTATAATGTGACCCTTAGGGTCTGAGGTAGAGCAATATGATGCTGACTAAGAGCTAAGACAATGGTCCACAGGGGACCGATTCCCCGTCTGCCTTGAAGCCTATTTCTGGGTGTTTACCTTCTCTTTGCCCAAGACTCTCCAGAGTGGCTGGCCTCTCTCTGGCTTTAAATACATTGAATATGCGGTCATGGTTTGTGTCTTCCTAGCACCCATGACTTCCTGTTTGGATTACAGTCCATAGATGTCTCAGTTTGTGGGGTGGTATAGGTAGTCTATAGCCAGGGTCTCTTCTCTGGCACTCTGATGGAGACTGTTGGCAAGTCACACACATCTCCATGCCTGTTTCTTCATGTGAAAGTGGAAAATGCTGCCATTGGCTGGCTTGTAGCAATGTCAGCCTCTCTTCTAGAGGTTGAGACAAAATGGCAGTGTTTGAGAAAGTTCTGTAAGTGGATGTGGTGCCAAGTGAGGAGGTGGTATTGCTTTTTTCTTGTGAGGACTGTCCTTCACAATGTTCCTCCCACCCCCAGCTCGGCCAAAGGAACGTGATCACCTGCTGCTCACACATCCCTTGTTAACACTTGTCTAGAGGATTCACCTTCCGGTGCTGTTAGTGGAGCCACTCAGGATGCATGTGACCACAGAAGGCTTCAGAGCCTTGCCAGGAGAGAATAAACAGCAGCCACACACCAAAGTTCAGCGTGTCTTGGGGGCACGAAAGCAGTGAGTGATTGAGGTGAGAAAGTAGCTCGTGAGAACCATCTCACCATTCAGACTGAGGTAGGGTGGGGCTGAGGAAACTTATTGAAGTCTTTTAAGAGCATCCAGAGGAGGTGTTTTCCAGAAACGGGTGGGCTAGGCTTGAGGAGAAGGCGTCACAGGACATTCCAGGCACCCAAGGGTCAGTTGCTTCTGCAGCTGAGGCAGTGAGATGCCTTCAGGGTGGTTCATGTCCCTTGATGACAGATTAGTTAGAGGTGTGTGTTTACGTAGCACACCTCTATGTATGTGAGACATTCTGGAGCAATCTGAAATAGAGACGTCTGTACCTTGATCTGATAAAGATGTCTTGGTCTTTTTGTGGAAAGCTGAACATAGAACTTGGAGAAGCTGGCAGAACAAAGACCAGGCGCCATGGTTCAATCTAGCTTCCTTCAGAACTGTTCAGCTGCAGCTCCGTGCCTTTCAGCTGAGGGTTCATCCAGTTTTCTGTTGATTGCTGTTTATTGTGGGAAACTATTACTCTCCCAACATTCCCTGCTTCATAATTGACTACACAGTGAGTGTCAGGGTTCCAAACCCTGGTCTGGGACTTCCCAGCATGCCCATCTACTTAGAGTGAGGTGAGGGGCAGAGCCTTCCTCCCTGTCTAACTAAACAGCCCATTCTGCCCTTTACCTTCCCCCTACAGCTCCCTAAGCCTCAGACATGAATAACCTCAATAGGTTTACTCCTTAGGAGGAAGAAAAAAGGGAGATAAGACCCTTTATTCCCATTTCCCAAAGGGGAAACTGAGGCACTGAGCAGGGAGAAGGACTTAGTAGGGGTGAGAGGAGTCGCTTGTAAAACTGAGGACAAACTGGGATTTGGTTAGGAGTGACTGCCAGCCAGTACAGTGTGTGTGTGCATGTGTGTGCATGTGTGTATGTGTGTGTGAGCATGCATGCATGTGTGTGTGTGCTCGTGTGTGTATGTGTGTGTGTCCATGTGTATGTATGTGTGTGTATGTGTGTGTGTGTCCGTGTGTATGTATGTGTGTGTGTGTGTGTGTGTGTGTGTGTGTCTGTGTGTGTCCGTGTGTCTGTCTGTGTGTGTGTGTGCTCATAGTCCTCTCTGATCTTCACTATTTAAATGGGACACCCTGGGGACGACACAATTTAAAAAGGGACCCTTTTTCTGAGGAGTATGTGCATTGCAAAGTGTTTCTTAATCAGATGTGCTTATCTGTAAATAGGAAATATCAGTCATTCCTACCTTGTAGCATTTTTGAGGGGGAGTCATTGAGGTTACTTGGATCTAAATGTCAGACTCTATGATCTCCAGTGAACGCACAGGACATCAGTCAGCAGTGCTCCCTTGGTGGAGACCACACACTGGAGGTACTGAGTCAGATCACTCACTACTTCCTTGGGTGGGAGGAGCCATGCTGGATACAGACTAATGGAATGCAGGCCTGTGCCCCGTTCCAGTGACTTTCCTAGTCATGCTGCTTCTGTATGGGAGCTGGCTAGCTTTGGATGCCGACCACATGCAGAGTGTGTTATATAAGTGGCTCTTAATCTTCCTGGATCCGTGAGGAGCTGTTAAACTCTAAGGAATTGCCTACCTGGCTCTTCCTGAATTGTCTTTCTTCTCATCCTTCCTGGAACCTGTTCCTTCTCTGACGTCCTCTTAGAAGTGAGCTTTGCTTCAGAGCCTGCCCCAAGCTATTCTCTTTTCATGATGGCTGCTACCTAGGAAGACCGTTTCCCTTCGAATGCCATAGACTACTGCCAACCCTCCATCAATTCCTCAGGCTTCAGACTAAACAGTCAATTACCAATTACCTCCCAGAAGTTTCCTCTTAAGCACATCCAGTTCCCTACATTCAAAATAGTACTTACCATCTTCCTTACATACTTATTCATGGTCCCTAGTCTGGTGAGCAACATACCATCAAGAGAGCCCCCCACACCCTCACCTGGCTGAACCCAGAAATTGATCAGAGCCTTCCTATCCCATTCTCTCTCCACATATCTCCACATCCGCTCTGTAGCCAAGTCTTGCTGATCTGCTCCTCTTCACATCTCCTCTTCCATCTGGCTCCTTGTCCTGGTTCTAATTTAGACCCTCATTTTCTGATGACCTTCAGTCTTGTTTCCTGAGGATCAGCTTCAGTTCCCTTTATATCAGATTAATGCATTCATGAATCTGCAAAGTAGTTTGCTGCTTTTATAACTTCCACCCATGGCTTATCTTACTCTCTGGCTTTCCACGGTCTCTCTCCCCAGATGGGAAACACCTCTAGTTCCTGATGCTGTCCCGACACACCTATCCTCCACTTGTTTATCTGATATACATCTCAGCTTGAGGTTCACATCTCTTTTGCAGACTTTCCTGATTTACTACTTTTGCCTTAGCCACCCCTCACCCCCGGCCCTACCCAGGCATGCACATACACACAGGCATGCTCCCCTGCCACAAGTTATCTAATCTTGTCACCTGGTTAAACACTCTTAAGAGCGATGGCCAAGCCTTAGTCACATGTCTCTCTGGTGTTCAAACTGGTATTTAGCACCCTAAGGGAAACTCAACCCATGTCTGCCAACTGAATAAAGTTACAGATTTTAACCCAGGCTGAATACAGAGCAGAGGGAAGCCAAGCTCTGTTTCCTTCCACTAGAGGGCGCTCTCAACATGCTCTTCAGAGCCAGGCTATCAACCAGCAGTGAGCTGAGCCAGCCAATGCGCTCAGGGTCTGATGGCCTGGCTCCTTGCTGGGTCAGTCTCTTCAGAGCATCGCTATTTACTCTTATCTCACGCCATGTTTTCCCTGGACACACACAATGTTAACTACAGCAAATGCAGGCCGTTTCTTACTTTTTCAGTTCTGGCCAAAAATGGTTTAAATGAGCATGAATTATTGACATTTTTTGAGGGTTCTAGCCTCCTGCTGCTTTAATGCTTTTGAGCAGCACTAGATGTTTCTTTGTTATGTAAGTTGTGGAAGGGTTGGAGTTGCCTGAGAGACCTTCAAATTATACTCCACAGCCAGGGTTGCCTGGTGATGCTTTAGCCCTGACTATCATTCCAGGACACATATCCATCAATATGCATCTCGCAGCATACCTGAGTGCCTGGTACATGGGCCCTTTCAAACTGGTGCCCAATTGTGAAGTAAGCTTCACTATTATTTTTTAAAGAATATTGAATAAGTATCATATTCTCCAGCCTCGTTTGTAGTGACTCCTTTTCATAGGGCTTTGGGCTCTAAAAGGACACTTTAATACTTACATTCAGTACCATGTATCTCTTTTTAGAGACAGTGGGGCGTACGCAAGGTTGATAGCAAAGGAGACCTGTCAAGCGATTCAGGCTATGTGGCACTGGAAGGTCGGTGACAAGCTGCTGTTGAAGAAGGAACATTTTCATGCAGAGGAAGTTCCTGGGACTTGTTTGTAGGGCAGAGAGTGAAGTGAGAGAGGAGAGAAAATAATTATAAGCTGTGGGTAAGTAAACTGTATCAGCAGGGCTGGTGAGGTGGGCGACAACTTCAGCCTGCTTTGCCAAAAATGCTCAAAAGAGAGTTTGGGGACTATACCTTGGTCAAAGGAAAACATATGGGCAAAGAAGATTATAAAATACCTTTGTTTTATTATTTGATTGCCTTTTAATAATTGGAGAAATTCCTGAACATTTTGAATCACTTTTTTTTTTTTTTTTTTTTTGGTTGTTAGAATCTTGTTTAAATGAGAGTTTATTGGGTCATGAGCACAGGGAACTCTGGGGTTGTGTGAGTTAAGTGAGGGTCATGGTGTAATAACTGGATAACTGGTCATCTTTGCGTAATCCTTGCTGTCAATAAAAAGAGATGCACAGAATTGAATGCAATAATTTAAAGTGTAGTTTCACAGCACAAAGCCCCGTGGAACTTCGTGACAAGGAGTCATTATGAATGAGGTTGAATACCTATATACTAGTCTTTAAAATATAAAAGTGAAGCTCATTTCATAAGAGTACGACTCCTCCTTTATGATGTGAGATCTGCTAATTTTGACTGAACATCTGTAGAGGAGGTCCCATGGCCTCTACAATCCCTTTCAGTTCTGGGCTGTGGCTTCATTAAAATGGCCAGTTGCCAGGCCAGATGAGTGTCTTGCCTGCTGCTCCCTCAGATTGATGATAGTCTATAAAAAGTAGTGATACCCAAGGAGATGGTGGGCTTCTGACCCATGATGGAGGATTCTTTCTAGTAGCTAAGCTAACCCTAGGATCCTAAATCACCCTGCTCCCACCCATTGAGAGGTCACCCTGAATCACTGTGCATATGGTCAGAATAAAGTTAGCTCCATGAACATCTACAGAGAAATCCTATGTTCTACCTCCGTGTAGGTACTGGAAGATACAAGTGTTTCAGAGGCACAGTGACTTAAGTTCAACTCTGAGAGATAGAATTGTGAAAGCCAACAGCAGTAAAGAAGTGGTCTCTGAATGGTTAGAAATATGTACCAGAAGGGAATGATTGACAGCTGAATAGTGTGTGTGTGTGTGTGTGTGTGTGTGTGTGTGTATTTGCATCAATGACAGTGAACGTAGTTACTCTGGGTTCACTGCCCCTCTATTTCCTCTGTAAACATTTTCTTGGGATGCTCACCTTCCTCTGGATTCTTCCTGTTGAACACGTTCAGCCAGAGACTTTTCAAGGCTACTAAGTCAGAGCTGTTCTTATGGTTTAGATTTGTTTCAGGTCTCTGCAAAGAAAAATTCCCTTGCTATTTGTTTTTCAAAATTCTCCCTCTCAAATTCCATGCTTGTTTAATCTTGTTTAAACAATTAGAATCACTTTAAGTAAGCCACAGTCGGAGCACTGTGGGGAGGGACTGGGGACTGTCACATCTAGCTGTCCTAGCCTTTCCCACACTTGCTCTTTTTTGTCAGCGGAATGTCAAGTGCGAGCCACCAGGTGACACAGTGTCTCTCCAAGGGCCAGTTCTCTGTGTGCTGGATGACAACATTTGTGTGAGAGAAGGGTTCACTGTTTTCTTCTTCCTTGTCTTCCTCATCCTCCCTCTTCTAACTTTTGATTAAAACTTTTGGGCCTTTCCCAGGCCAAACTGTGAGAGACAAGCTGAGGCCCGGGTGCATGGCTAGAGCCTCTGTCCTGTCCTGTTTCCTGTGGAGTGCAGCGGGGTTAGGCCTGGGCAGGAGAGACCCTTTGGTTTAGGTTGCAGACATTTTCTTTCCTCTCCCACTTTACTTCTGGAGCCTCAGCTTCTTGAAGTTTGCCAGGAGCTGTCTAGGACTCCTGACAGCTGGGTGCTGGGGGCAGGAGCTTGGAAGGCCTGAGGGCTGAAATTTGGAAGGCTTGAAGCCAGAGTCGGAATCACAGTGGTTCAGTGGTAAACGTGAGAAATTGATTCAGGTATGTTTAAAAGGGCTCACTTGGCCCTTTGATAACCAGCTAGTGTTTGCTGAGTGCCCCTTCTTTGTCCTCCTGGGACACATATAGAGGTAGAAATTGAGGCATGGAGAGATTAAATTAGTTAAAGAAATGGCCTTGGTTCCTGGTGGAAACCAGGAAGCTTAAAATCTTGTGTGTGTGTGTGTGTGTGTGTGTGTGTGTGTGTGTGTTTTGTACTGTGTCTACATGAGCAGGGGTGGGAGTTAATGCCTTGAAAGTCAGGATGATTTTCCAGTGTGCCATCAAATATGATCTATTGAATTTCCTTAAAGGAGCAAGAACAATTCTACTCCAGCAAATATATGATTGCAGTCTCTTCATGCAACATGAAACCACAGACACAAGCAGTCTGGGTCACGAAAAGCAACTGATAGAAGCCACTGGCTCCTGAAGCTTTTCAGTCAATCAATCGTTTCTATTCATTCATTTACTTTGTGTTAGAGGCTAGTTCTGGCTCACAGACAAGTGCTAACAGGCACCAAGGTGGAACAAGAATGTATGAGAGGCTCCAGATGGGAAAAGTCTGTATGTCCACATATTTCTAGTGCGCGAGGAAGGGTTACTGCTATTTGATTTAAGCAGCTCACCCTCAGGTATGCTTCCTCGGCAGCTGCCTCAAAGAATCTTCAGTTCAGAGATCTTCAGTTCAGAGCCACACTGAGCATGAATGGGGGGAAGCAGCTGTGTACAAGGGAGGGCTTGTCCCAAAGCGTGAAATGAGCTTCTGAGCTGTGGGTGATATTGGGTACATCCCACAGTCAATCAATCTATGTCCTTTCTGCTTAGGTTACAGTCAAAATGCTCTAAAATGTCCAAGTACACTGATTGGCCTCTGAACTTGACCTAAGAGTGCACAGGAGGGGTATAGGTGGGAAGGTACCATCTTTCTAGAACTTTAGAACTGGCTGGGGTTGTAAGGGAATAACTCAGTGGATTGCTCTTTCCCTGGAAAGTTCTAGAACAGACACAGACTCACACACCATCTTACTCCTGTCTTAGTTATTCTCCTGTTGCTGTGAAGAGACACCCTGACCAAGGCAACTTAGAAAAGAAAGCATTTAATGGGGCTTGCAGCTTCTGGGGGTTTGACTCTAGCATGGTAGAGCAGTAGAGAAGCAAGTAGCGAGCATGTTGGCTGGATCAGCTGAAATCTCACCTCTTGATCTATAAACAGGAGCCAGAGAGCACACTGGGAATGGTGAAAGTCTTTTGAAACCTCAAAACCTGCTCCCAATGATACTTCTTTCAACAAGACTCGGGACCAAGTATTTAAATATATGAGTCTATGGGAGCCATATTTATCCAAACCCGACACATCCCTCTCCCTGGGCCCCATAGGATTGTGAGCACATCATAATACAAAAATGCATCCAGTCCAACTTCAGAAGTTCCCATGGTTTTCTGGTCTCAACATTGTTTAAAAGGTCAAAGTTCAAACTCTTAGTTGTAACTCACAGTAAAATAAAAAGCAAATTACATGCTTCCAACATATGATGTCACAGAAATATATTGCCATTCTGAACTGGTGAAATTTGAGAATAATGAGGAAATACTTGACCAAAGCAAGAAGAAAACCTAGCAGAGTATACTCCAATGTTGTAGTTCCATGTCTAAGGTCAAATGGCTTAGACAGTTCTTCCTGTCCAGCATTGCTGCCTACAATACACTCCTCTCTCTTGGGCTCTTCCACTCCTATATTCCGGTGTGCAGCTTTCCTTATCAGGGAGCCTTAGATTGGGTACCCTCAATGACTTGGGATCTTCAATGCAATCTAGGCTTCACCCAATGGCATCTCAGGGCCTCCATGGCCCGTTTGTCCTCCAAGCCTCTCCTTAACCAGGGAGGAAGATTCCACAATATTTAACTCCTGGGTCCTTCGTAACTCTAAAGCCAGAACTGTGTGAACAGCACAGCCAAGTGAGCCTGGTCTCTCTTAAATCACATTTTTAGCAGCTTTATTTTTTTCTGCCTTTTAAGCTCCTTAGGCTTTTTCTTTTAATAAAAATGGGAGCCTACCTAGGTGGGGCCTTGCTCTGAGCCACACCCCCTTTATTTCAATTTCGGACAAGCCTCTCCTTAGTTTTCTAATCTCTTTCAGCAAAAGTCTTGGTGCCAAGCTTCAATTTCTTGGTGCTCTTTTTCAAGCTTTCCATTTTTAAAAATTTCTGTCCCATTTGATATTTTTCATTGCAGGTCTGAATAAGAATGGTTACTAGTTAACATGCAGAGTTAACAATATCACACTGCCTTAAAATCTCCTGGGCCAAGAAAATTGGTTCATTACTTTTTAATTTAGCCTCAAGCAAGTTCTGAGGACAGGGACAGAAAGCAGCCATATTCATTGCTAAAATATTACAAGGAGGATCTATAGCCTGGTTGCTAATATCGTTCCCTGCTGAAACCTCTTCAAAAACATGGGTTTCCATAGTCCACATGGCTCTCAGGCTTATCTTCCAGGCTCTTACTAAGATGATCTGTTATGACATGCTTATAGCATTCAACCATTTTTCTAGTGCAAAGTCCCAAAGTCGTCTACATGCCACCAAAAAACAGCATAGTCTACCTTATTATAGCAAGAGCCCACTCCCTGGTACCAATTTCAGCCTTAGTTACTTTTCTATTGCCATAAAGAGACATCATGACCAAAGAAAATTATAAAAAAAAAGTATCTAACTGGGGTTAGAGTTTCAGAAGTTTGGGAGCTCATCATGGTGGGACAGTATGGCAGCAAGTTGTTTGGAACAGTTCAAAATTTACCTCTTAATCTTCACACAGGAGGTGGAGAACACACTGGAAATAACATGAGCCCTTGCCAAGGCTCACTTCCAGTGACACACCTCCTGATTCTTTCCAAACAGTTTCATCACCTGGGGACTAAGTATTTAAACATATGAGCCTATGGAGCCATTCTCATTTAAACCACCACGTTCCCCTTTACTTAAAAATTTCTTACAAGAGCATTCCAGAGTCTTACCATCTATTTCTCCTGGAGCTGAGAGGGTGTAGGCACTCCCCATGCTCATAGCACTCAGAAGGATCAGGGATCACTTGCATTAACTGCTATTGTTATGCAACATATCCATCCTCTGGGGGGGGGGGAATCCCACAGGGTCCCCTGTCTTCTGTCCCCTATTATTCTCTTTCTTTGGAAGATAAGGGTGGGTGCAAAGTTTTGGTGGAGGAAGGACACCAGAGTTAGAGCCATGGTAATGCAGCCCTCTGAGTCATCTATCTCTATTTTTGGTATCTGGGTGTGCAGGGGTTGGGCCCCAGATGACAAAGCATTAATAAATGATTGTGATACACTTTACACTTGTAAAAATGAACAAATGTTAAATAACAACAACAATAATAGTAATGTGATTTGGTTTGGGGAGAAGGCTTCAGGATTTCTGAGGGGGAACACATATGGAATGCATTCGTGGCTCTGTATAATGCCCTATAAACTGATTGGGCGCAGATGAGAAACATTTGTCAGTGAGGTTCCCATTACTGGGTGTGGTAGGGTCTGGTCTGGTTTGGGCTCTTGTTGGAGGGCCTGCTTTAGACAAGGAGATGCTATTGTTAGCTGTGGTGGTTAGGAAGGATCTGGGGGGAATTCTTATCTTCACGAACACTCTAAGCCAGGATTACTTGAATGGCTGAAACTGATCATGTCAATCTGTCATACAGAAGGTATGATGGAGCCAACAGGAAATGCTAAGCACTCAGGAGGGGCTGTATTAAAGTCACAGGCCATGCGAATTTTAGATTTCAAGTTTATTCCCTCAGAGGCCTTTACTGCTTTCTTGCCAGGAGTGAGTTGTAGAATTACACAAAGTTACTGCAGGTTTGGATAACTCCAAAGTTACTGCAGGTTTGGGAAACCCCAAAGTTACTGCAGGTTTGTGTAACCCGGGAAACAAGCTATGTGGGTTCCGTACACTGGTGGTTGGTTGTGGTGAACTATAGTATTCTTTGAATACAAGTGCATGTAACATTGAAGCCTTGTCCAGGCACTTTTTGATGATTACAAAAAAAAAAAAAAAAAAAAAAAAAAGGTACATGACATGTGACTCCACAGGTTTTGCTCTGGAAAAGAGGAGGTGGAAGGTTTTCCCAGAGGTCTCTGTCCCTGGAGTTTCCAGCTCCTCTGTGGTTTGGCTTCCCACTTGGGTGGCCTTGGTGGACGGCTGTCGTTATCCAATTTCCTTGCTTCTATTTTAATCACCATCGCCACCGATCATTGTTGGATGTTCTTGTGGAAATTCTACAAATATTTAAGAAACAAAATTGAGTTAGAGGTTTATGAAATAGAGATGTCTGCCACATTTAAGGGCAGACATATGCAGATGGTTTATAACGTCCGAATCTAAAACCCCCTTTTCCTCTGTGACTTTCTCTTTAAGTTTTGTTTGATAAAACTCAGCTTTTGCCAAAATTGTTAGGACTGTGGGTAGATAGGAGAACTTCCGGGAGACTGGAGGGGAGGGGCACAGGGAGAGAAAGCAACTTTTGGGAAAATGATATCTGCTGGAGAGGCTGAAAAAGAATGGAATGGCCACCCTTTCCTTGGATGCCACTGAGGGAGGAGGTGACCACTGAGAGACGCGGAAGTGACCACTGAGAGACACGGAAGTGACCACTGAGACATGGAAGTGGCCACTGAGAGAGACATGGAGGTGACCACTGAGAGACGTGGAAGTGACCACTGAGAGACACGGAAGTGACCACTGAGACATGGAAGTGGCCACTGAGAGAGACATGGAGGTGACCACTGAGAAAGACATGGAGGTGCCCACTGAGAGAGACATGGAGGTGACCAGTCTAGGGGATGAAGCACTGAGCTAGTGTTTCTCATCTTATAAAAGATGGAGCTTCAGGGTGCTTCCTGGAGGAGAGGGATTCTTTTGGAATTCTGGGTAAGAAAATGCTGGCTGGCCAAGATGGCAAGGACAAACCCTCCCTGTATGAGTTGATGGATTTGCTCTGTTTTTGTATCTTTGCTAGCTGTGAGGTCAAATTCAGGTGTGTCAGAGCTGCAGGAAAATCTTTTTAAAATTTTTATTTTATGTCCATATTACAGTTTCTCCTCACTCCCCTCCTTCCATTCCTTCCCTCAACCTCCTCTCCACCCCCAATCCTCTCTTTCTCTGTTTCTATTCAGAAAAGAACAGACCTCCCATGGACATCAACAAAATATGGAATATCAAGTTGTGGTTAGACTAATCATCCCCTCTTGTATTAAGACTGGACAAGGCAACTCAGAATGAGGAATAGGTTCCCAAAACCCAGCCGAAGTGTTAGGGACAGCCCCTGCTCCCATTGTTAGGAGCCCCACAAGAAGACCAAGCTACACAACTGTCCCATATACTGTCACATGTATGTAGCGGGCCTAGGTCAGTCTCGTGCAGGCTCCCTGGTTCAATCTATGTGAGCCTAGGTTAGTTGAATCTGTGGGTCTTCTTGTGGTGTCCTTGACCCCTCTGGCTCCTACAATCCTCATTCCCCCTCTTCTTCAGGATCCCTCAGCTTGATTTAATCTTTGGCTGTGGGTCTCTGAATCTGTTTCCATCAGTTATGTCATTATATTGACATTTTTTTCTCGTTGTGTGTGGTTCTATCCTAGGTCTCAGGGCCATCCAGCCTCTGGTTCCTGGGGCTCCCAGCGGTGTCAGGGATGGGCTCCCTCTTGTTTGCTAAGGTCTGGCTGAGCATGCTCTCTCTCTCCAGCTTAAGCCACTGTCTCTGTAGACTGCAGCCATCTGCCTTGTGCCTGAGACACAGCCGTGCACTTTATTATCATCAGGTTGGGGGAGTAGTGGTTTTCCATCAGCCCGTCCAGTTGTTCAGAGTTGAAATGGGCAAAAAAGAAATTTAAAAAGTCTTTCTTTTCTTCATTTCTTCTTCTGAAATCGAATTTTACTCTGAAATATATTTCACATTCTTCCTATAATATTCACCACCACCTCTGTGGGGAGCAATTTACGTCATAAACAGCATGTTACCACATTTGTGTTTCCCAAATGCCCTGTCTCATTCATTGAAGAGAAATACAAATGTAACTGAACAGAGGGAAGAAAAATGTTTGAATGAGAAAAGAAGACAGAATATTCTAGGCTACAGAGGCAGATCATGTACTGTAGGAGAACCTGGGACTCACTGCTAGCCAATGATAGACTTGTAGTCAAATGCAATCTCACATACACCCATTAGAGGACCTTGGGCAACTCATTTGCTCTGAGCCTGAGTCTTGTCTTTTGTAGGATGAGATGTAAGAACTAGATCAGGGTTGTTCCTGGGGGACAAGCTGACTCATCATTTGGCTGGCCTTTGGTCACTTGCCAGCCCTGCCCAAAGGCTTGGGTGATGATGGATTACTTCATTCTGAGAATAAACAACTCAATCAACCTACTTGAAAACTTGGATCCCGGAAATGGACCCAAGGAGACATGAACTGACAGACAGATGAGTGAGCCATGCTCTCCTGAAGGACCGGAAATCTGCATTGCCCTTCCTGGAGATGATGCTTCTGGTTGTGACTGGCCATCAAGATGGGGCTGTCTGCAGGATCCCCAGCACAAAGCAAGGCATAGCCACCACTCCCATACTCCTGTAGGAGTTGGCTTCATTTTTACTTTCAGCCCCCAATGTCCTACTGCAGCCCCTTTTCTGTTTTTGACAGTGCTTCAGAAGACCCAAACGCAGAACTTCATCAGGCCATAAGATATAGCATCTGGGATCTGGGTAGTTGAAATTTCAATACTGGCGTGTAGGGAGGCTGATCTTATCCTGAACATAGGCTTCTAGCAATCTTGTCCCACAGTGTGCTGAATTCAAGTGTCATAGCAGGAATTATAAGATCAAAACAACTCCAACATTAAATATTACTTAGAGGTTTTTTAAATTAATGTTGAGTTCATGGCCCAATATCCTGAGTTTATTAAATGCCAAAATATTAGTTTTGAGGAGTAGCACTATGTATGGGTCTGGGAATCATCTCAGGACAAATAAATCATATGCTTCTAAATTCTTTCTAAACCTGGGAAGACTTATTGTCATCCAGAATAATAAATTTCATGAGGCTAACAATTCTAAAGAAAGATTAATTTTGGTCCCATGAGATAAATAAAAGGAAGTCCTTTGCTTTATGAATGTTTTCTCCTCTAGCCAAGCTAAGCTTGTTCTTCGTGTCTTCTCTGTGTATAGCTTTCTCCTTTACCTCTTCCCTTCTGACAGGAGTTGGGCTTTGCCCTCTCTCTATAGAAACATCTCACTGGGGTCCCCCAAGACCCATGCCTTTTGTCCAGTTGTCCATGGCTAAGAAATCCAACTAGAATACAAATGTGTGATAGCAGGCAGGATTCTTTGTCATATCTCATGCTGACTTTTCAAATGATGGGGTAGGCAAAGAAGGCCCATCTGGCTCTCTGTGTTCTAGGTAGCTCAAGTTGTGGAAGTTTGCATGCAATCTCTTTTTTCTAAGAAATAGGTTGCAGATTCGGGATTTATTTATTTTTTTAAAATGTGGCTCTGTTGGAGAAGCAACACAAAATAGAAGTCACACTTCTCTCCTTTCTAGAAGTTAAATACTCTTTACTGCAGATGATAAATATTATGTCTGCCTTTCATTCTATTCATCCAGGAGGGACACATTCATTTTTCTCCTTACTGCTCCTTAAACCTCCAAGAATCCTATGGTCATGAAACTATGGTCTCTATCCTATTTGGTTGACCAGGTGAAACAGACTTAACTTTGTGGTCAAAATTCACACAGGCATTTTCTTATGGTCGGTCTAATACAAAAGCCTTTGCTGATTCCATTTCTTCAGTCTAGATGTTTCGCTGTCCTTTCTCCCCACCACATCCCTGTGAGCATTTGGAAAACCTCCATTCATCTTCCCAGGCTTTGCCAGGCAGAGAGTTGTCTCCATAGCTCTCCTGTCCTGGAGTGCTCCAGCTCTTCCTGTATGCTCTGAGAAGTCGGGCACCACGAGAAAGTGGATGGCACACTTGAGCCAGGGTATTGGGGCCTCAATGAGAGTGCCCTTTATAAAGATGTGTTCAAACTGAAGAGAAATTGACAAGGTTTGTTGAAGCCTATGTGGAGCCAGCAACAGAAGGAAGCCCTGTGCACCCCACATCCTGAAGAAGCAAGAGAAGGGAGGGGTCACTACAAAGCCCAGAGCCACAGTAGAACCCAGGAGAGTCCTGCACATCCCAGAGGTAGCTTCTTCCAGTCTTGAGGCCATCGGGGAGGAAGCCTTTCTTTCTTCTTGTCCTTGTGGTCTCTGCCTGTGTTTCACACAGGCCAGTCCTAGCCAGAACCAACAAGCCTGACCAGAGCAGGAGGGAGGGAACTGTACTTGTCAAGGTCAGAGTGGCTGCAGTGTCAGGAAGCAGCAGGACGGGCTGGTGACCTTACTACTAGTTTTTGCTGATTGTAAATTTCCACTTGCCTCGTGAGGAAGAAGCAATATTTGGCTGGACTGGGCATTTTATCTTTTGTGGGTGAGGCGAGAGCCCGGAGAACATTTAGAGAATTATTTATACCTATTATTTTCTAAACTATAAAGTACTTCAAAAGTACAGCAGTGATGTAATAGGTACTCAGTATTCTTACTATAAGCTTAACCAACTGTTAATATTTTACCAGATTTAGTTCAAATATTTATTTAAGAAAATAAAACGCTAGCAATTCAGCTACAATCATCTTCTGTAATGCAAACCCCCTCCTTGTTGCCATTCCCCCAAGTGTGTCACCTGTCCATAACTTTGTCACATATTCATAAACAATACATGATATGTATGTTGAAATGTTTAAAACTGGCAAACCATTTTTGCCACTTGGTTTTCTATGGTCTTAAGTATATATCTTTGAGATTTATTCATGTTAATAAGTTGCATGAAGTTCGTTTGTTGTGTTAATTTTTCGTAGGTTCATGGTTTGTGTGCATGTTCGTGTGTGTGGTAAAGTGTGAATACATATGTATGGAGATAAGATGTCGGCACTGGGTGTTTTCCTCCATCATTCTCCACCTCAGTTTTTGAGACAAGGTTTCTCCCCGAACCTGGAGCTCACAGATGTGGCTGGCTACTGGGTCCCCAGGATCTTGTCTCTGTGCTCCCATGGCTAGAGCTACAGGTGTGTGCCACCACACCTTGCTTTTCTCCCAGGTACTGGAGATCGGAATTCAAGACCTACACTGATTTCAAGGCCTCATGCTCAAACAGCAAGCACTTCCCTCATGAAGCTATCCTCTTGGCCCTTCCACAGCTGCTCCTTATAGGACCACACCTTTCCTTCTATGCATGCAGTGTTGCATATCTGTGTTGGTGGATATTTAGGTTGCCTTAGGTCCTTCCTCTCTCTTGAACATCCTCCCTTCTCATGTCCATTTATATTGTGACAGACGCTGTTGTAAACAACTCTCGACCTGATTATATCACTTCTGAGATTCACACTCGGAAGTGAAATGTCCATCATCCACTCTCCTGAGAGTGCTATTTTATCCCCCAGACTGTCACACCAATTCACAAAGTCTGTGTGAGCCAGAGACATCTGAACGCCTCTTTGTGTCTACACCAAGGGTGTAGAACTTCAAAGGTATTGATTGTGGGTCAGGGAGGCTCTGGTGAAGGATTCTTGTCCAGTGCTGCTGAGACCACAGAGACCTCATCCTTCTTCACTTTCTCGCCCAGGTGGGGACATTTCAGTTCACCGTCCCTCCTCTGAGATCCTGCTGTATTTGTGCTAAATCTGGTGCTGCTGTGCAGAGAGGTGAAGAGACTTGCGTGTTCTGGCTCCCTGCAGTGCTGGGCTGACAAGGCAGCTGGTGCTGTGTGCCAAGTGGCTTGGCAGGGAGAAATTCAGCCACTTCTTGGGACGAGAGGCAACAGTAATTGATCACATGACTGAGCATCTTTAGAGCTTTCTTTTCCTCTCTCTGTCTCTCTCTCTCTGATAAAAATAGCCTTTGCAGAAAGCAGGGAAGATTGCAAAGATTCTTAGCAACAGCCAACAAAGCGAGAGAGGCTATGGTAGGATGCGTGGATGTGAAAGACTCATGAGTTCAGCAGTAGTTAGTCACCTGTGACATCACACTCCTGATTTCCTCTGTGTGCACAAACATTCACTTTGTGTTATGGTTTAGTGGGATGTTGTTAAAGAAAGAACACAAAATTATGAATTCCCAAAGAGGATCTTGGTAAACTGTCTCTGCCTTGGTGACTATGAGGGGCAAGAGGTCAGGTGTTCAGGAGGGCAATGTCAGTGTCTCATCAAGGGCTGAGTGTCATGAGCACAGTGTTGAGGAAGAGTGAGAGTGGAGATGGAGAAGAAGCTAGAGAGGATGTATGTATAAAAAAGATAAGAGGTAAGAATCTTGGCAACTGGTGGGAAAAGGGATGAGAAAAAAAAATAGAAACGATATTGGGAAGGTGGTTTTGGAGATGGTCCCATAGAATCCTCTCGCTGGTCAGTCACCAGACAGAACAGATTACTAGCAGCTTCTGGTCAGTGTAGGATGGGCCAGGGGCTAGTCCTGAGGTAAGGAAGGAAGTGTAGGTGCATAAGGACACATGCCCTCCCTCCTGCTTTTTACAAGGATCAGAATGGGTATAATTGACAAGTGACTGGAGCAATTCATCATTTTGCTTACCAATTACAATTCGTACATCTCTTAAGAAACAATGTATCTGCATGGACGATATCAGATATATTGAGGTAAAATTTTATACAAAGCATTAAAGGGAGCAAGGTCCCCCCCTCACCCTCAGGAATAGGTGCTGGGGTCAACAAATTTCCTCTATGAGTCCCAGAAAATAAGGGAGAAAGGAGAGGGCCTTGTGGAAACTGGCAGAGGACAGAGCCACCCTCCAGATGGGCAGTTCACCTAGGACAAACTCGTCTTCCAATCAGAAGGACCCCAGTTTTCAGAACCAAAGTCAGGAATGTAGGCCAGTAAGGCAAGGGGATACCTGAAATCCCAGCTTTCCAGGGGAACCCTGATTCTGGGGCTGGGGGCACTTTGGGGAAGTGGAGTTTCTTCAGAAAATATTGAAGAAGAACAGAAAAAGCCAACTTTCTTGAGAAGATAGCTGAGCACATTTTAGACTCATCTCCTCAGTGAACACTCTGGAGTAGCCTGCTTATTCTGGTTCATAGACAACATGCCCCGAAGCTGGGGAATTTTAAGTTATCCTGTTAGCATTTGGTAGAGCCTTGGTTCCTTAATGGCCTAGGTTCTTCTCCAGCTCTGATGAGGACAGTGATGTGAGGTTTTTCTCAGATTGGTGGTATGATGAACGGCTTTGCTTCTGGTCCATTCTGTTGTCTCTCACCTCCATCCAGGGAGGAAGAGAGAGGAAGGTCAACATCCACCATGACAACCTGTAATGTTTCTGGTTCCTGTTCAAGCGCTCTGGGTGAAAGGCATGCTGGGAGCGACAGTGATATGCTCTTCTGAATCCTTGTACCTGGCACCATCATTTTTTTTTTTTTTTTTGTACCTGGCATCACATTTATCTTTAATTCTTACAAATTTATACTCGCACAGAAAAAAGTTTATCACAAGTAAATATCATCAATTATAGCTAAGAACACCTGTAATGTCCATTTGGGTAAGGGAAGAGATTAGTTTTTTAGAATCTTTTCTCATGCCCATTCTTCTATCTCCAAAGGGTCAACTTCCTTTAATATCAAGCTTTTAAAATTATTATTATTATTAAAGACAACACCAAAAACCTTGCAGTTTTCATGTCCTCATTTTGAACTTTAACTCAACCATATACTGGTTTCATGGTATTTTTTTTTTTTTTAATGTTGTCAAGTATAGTTTACAGGATCGGAAGTCCAGGTCAAGGTACTGGAAGCCCAGTGCCTGGTGCAGGATTTGTTTCTGTGCTAACATGGTGGCCTGTAGTTGTCTTCAGAGGGCATGATGGTAGAGGAGACAGACAGACAAAGGGGCCTGGCTAACTCCCTTGAGCCATCTGTACGAGAAGTCAGACTGCTTTGGCGGAACTTCTAAAGGCCCCACCTCCTAAGTCCTAAAGTGTGACTTTTAGAGGACACATACACACAGGCTAGTGTACTTCATAAGTGCCTGTTTAGACTGCTTCCACACTCTGTTGAGCTGTGTGTCTTTCTCTTGTTGATCTGCAGCTCTTCTTTATTTATCCTGAGTTTAAACAGTTTGTTATTGAAAAGTGCCATTGTTGTCCCATGTTATGATGTGCCTTTGTGCCCTCTTGGTCTCAGGGAACAGAATTTGTTGGGATTGATGTCCTGTGTCTCATCAGAATTTTGTAACACTGATGGGTTTTTGCCTCCTACTTAGGAAATACAGCTTTCTTGCAGTCACAAAGCTGTTCTTATAGTAATGTCTAGAACACCTTTCCTTCAGCCTGAAAGCTATGTTTTATTGGAGTGGAGTTTTGTGTTTGGCATGAGATGTGAATTATTTTCTGTACCCTGGCTACTTTGGGGGTCCCCTCTTTGTCATAAACCAAGGTCCCTGTTTGTATGAGCTTCTGGAAGCAGCGTTTTCTTCCTCACATACACACAACTCTTAGTTTATGTAGTTTTCTATGACATTTGATACAGGGAGAAAAGTTTTCTACTCAGCTTTGCCAAAACGGCTTTGCTCGCTAGGCTCTTGTGTTTCCATATCCGTCTTATAATTTTCTTAGTAAGTGCCACCAAAACTCTTCTGCATTTTTGTTGTAGTCACATTGAATTTATACATCGATTACGCAGAACTGATAGTGTCTTTTTAGGCCACAAACACAGATCCTCTTCTTGAGTTTATTTAGCCTTTTTATTGTATTTAAATGACTGTGTTATACTTCTCCCCGTGAGCCTCCGGCATATTTGTCATTAGAATGATACACAGGTCCTCGGTATCACTAATAATTTATAAACTGCATCTTTCCTTAAAAATTGATTGATTTGATTGATTGATGCCTGTTTCCCTGTGATAGTGCACGTGGAAGCTGGAGGGTGATGTTAGGACATATTCCTCAGTTGGCCATGTCTCTGCCTCATTTATTTATTTATTTAGAGAGAAGGTCTCTCACTGAACCTAGACCTTGTCTTTTCAGCTAGATTGGCTAGTGAGTGAGTTCCCAGAATCCACCTAACTAACTACCCACTAACTTGGGGACTCCAGACATATACGACCATGTCTGGCTTTACACGCAAAAGTAAGGCTTGACCAAGGCCAAGAAGAACACAATCGGTGGTTTTCATATGCATATTTGTTGATGAACACAATTTTTTTATTTAAAAAGTGTTTTTCCATATCTACCACTGTTCCTCCTCCCTTCCCTCCTCCCAGCCCCTCCCAGTTCTCTCTCAGCCTCCCCCACCCCATCCTCCATCCATTCCCCAAGGAGGGCAAGGAGTCCCATGGTGGGTCAGTTCAGTCTGGCATATCCAGTTGAGGTAGGTCGGATTCCCTCATCCAAGTATTAAGGCTGAATTAAGTGTTCCTCTGATAAGCACAATTTTTAAACTTTGTTAAAATTATCTATTTTTATCTTAGCTGAAGAAGCTGTTACATGCCTAGATTGCAAAGATCTTCTGTTGTCTTCTGGACACTTTATAGTTTTACCTTTCACATTTGGGTATATGATCTACCTATAATTAGTTTTAATTATGGGGTAGATTTTGTTTCCATATATTTGGTAGGTATCTTTTCCAGTCTCCCCAGTTAGATTTTCCCTTCCTCACTTGCTAGCTTTGATGTGTTGGCAAAACACCAATGAATCATATGACACCAGCTTCTTTGGGGATTTCACTTACTGTTTTGATCTGTTTATCCATGTTTATAGTTCATTCAGGGGGTGGGGAATTTTCTTTGTGATCACTGGGTGGCCACTGTACCTCGTGGAGGCATGCTTGACATAAGACATGACATCCAAATTTCCTGAATGGAGCATTTGAGAAAAGAGAAGCAATTTCAGAACCAGAGTGACACATTGTTATGTCTATCAATACCCTATTATCTTACAGACAGACCTAAAACAGGAGGGGAAGTTTCTATGCAAGGATGTTAGTCAGGAAGTTAGAGTCATTCTGGAATATTCTGGAATGTGGGCACCATGGCGAATCCTTCAGTTATCAATGATTCATATTTCATGCCCCTGCACAATTCTATCCCAAGTCCCGCAAAGATGTCATTCCATCACAACAGCTCACAGTTCAGAAGCTTTCCTTCAAACAAGGTCCGGATTCTCAGTCTCTAAAGCACAGCTGGAAATACAGGTCTCAGTTTGCGGACCAAGGACACCTGTTCCTTGTACACCTAAGACACAGCAGCGACATAGAAACAAGGTTACTAAAGTGGATGTTTCTGCTCAAAAGAGGAAACAAGCCACATATAGACTTAGCTGTCTTTTAGCTCATCTCTCTAAGTTTTAACAAAGCAGGAGTGAGAAACCAGGTGATGCCTCAGAGGCTGCTGGGGAGTGGATCAGGTAAATCAGCCAGTAACATTAGGTATATTTTCCCTTTCACATTATTATAGGAGACAATGCTGGGAAATTTCTGCCTTGACATAGAGGGCCTCATCTCTTCAAAACTCCAGCAAGACTTTTCTCATTTCCTCTAAGAACTCACTAGCATCCTGACAAGTCTACTGTCACCAACCATCTAACCCACACAGTTCAGGCTTCCATTGTGTGTGTGTGTGTTTATTTAAAGTTCTAACAGCCCATTCGATTTTCTACCCACCGACGGGTGTTTTAGGTTTGGTTAATGCAGCGCCTCATTTTTAGACTCTCACATTTGTTTCAGTAAGCTCAATAGAAAGTGGACGTTTTTAGATCTTTTGGTGTTGGTCCATTTCGTTCACCAGGACCTATGGCATAAGGCCATGGTTTTGCAAACAGTGCTTCTTTCAATGGAAGTGTCATCTGGGTCTAGCTGGAGTTTCAGCATTTCTGGGAGAAAGATCTGAATGAACATACGCGTAATTACATTGGTGTGAAGTGTTTAAGAAAATTCAAGCACATATACCTGCAGACAAAGAACCTAGTCTGAGTCACAGGGGTGCAGCGACTTTCCCATGGCCACATGGCCAATCAATCAGTAGGAGAGAAGTGGCCACAGTCACAAAGCAAGTCCTTTTGGCTTTTTATACAGGGCTCCTTCCAGGCACCAAATGAGTCCAGTAAAGCCTCATTCTGTGCCTCCTACCTAAGAAACCCAAGGAGCATTGGTGGGAAGAAGACAGGGCAGCTCACTGGGGATTCTGCCAGAGTGTGAATTGTTTTTATTTTCTGCAGTAAGTCAGTTGACATCTTTGGAGATCAAAGAGCAGAGGATTAGCTTGGCTCCTCCTCCCGACTTGTCTTCTCTTTCTGGAGAGATGAAGCAGGAAGCTTTGAAGACCATTTTATTTACTTTTTTTGGGGGGGGGGAGGGCAGGTGTTACTACTTTTGCTGGATTGACATTTCCAGCCTGTGTTAAAATGGTGGAATTTGAATGATTAGGTTCATCTGTCCCGGGGGATGGTTGGCAGCAGCCCAACCAGATACTGACCTCTCAGGAGCAGAATCCAGCCCTCCTCATCTCCAGCTCCTTATGTTCCTACCCGGCCACTGCCTTGCTTTTACAAACTGTTCACTCTCCCTAATTAACAAAAACCTTAAAGACATTCTGAACCAACCATCCAACAGACAAACTTTCTCCCTTTGTTAGAAACCAAATACTTTAGGATCTACTTCAGCAAATACTTGCTGATCTGCTCGTTGTTTCTAACAGAGTCATAGTGCATAATCCCTACTGCAAGCCTCATTTTTCATGGTGACACTACTCTGGGCTCACACTTCCTCAGGTGATGGGCTGGGTTGGGACACACCACTGCCCACAAGCGACTTCTCTGAACAAGGAGGTGAAAATAAAGTGTGACAATGAATTGGGATGTGTGGCTATTAGTCCTTCCAGCCTTTTCCTCCTGATCCAATCTCTTCAGCCACAACAGAAGCATTTTCTAGACTGCAGAATTGATCTTGTTCATGTCCCTGTTACCTATAGAGTAAAAGCTGGAGTTTCCAGGATGTCATTTTTAGCCTTCACAGTTGGCTCCCATCTGCCTCTCCCTCCCAATCTCTGGTGTCTCCCGTTGAACTCCAGCTTCAGGGGATTAGATGAATCTAGGTCCTCCTCTCCTAGACCCAGTCTTCCATGCCCTGTCTGGTTGGGTTTGCTTTGGATATCCACTGGCTTTCACTCACCATCTGGTTAGCCATTGTTTATCTTTAAACTGTTACTCATCACCCAAGACTCACTGTCCTCAATTCCCCTACCCTGAGGCATAATGAACTGCATTCCTTTTAACAGTACTATTAAAAGTTGACTCCACTTCGTTATAGCTAATTCATAGCTTAAGAGCTATGGAAGGGAAGTCAGCATCCAGAATGCCCCAACAATATTCTTGTTGAAAGACTAAAAATAAAGTGTAAAATCTTTAAACTATGTCGCACACTATTGTTAAGTATATTGTTTTACTTTTTACTGGTAATAATCATATGGAAAAAAAGACTTTGTAGAGTCCCCAAGTGCCTGGCCAGGATAATCAAAATTCCAGCATCTGGACTCAAAGGAAGTTCCCTTGTCTGTTTTTCATCTTCTCTCTTTCATGTATAGTTTGTGGGTCTGAGTTGTGACATTTTGGTAGGTTATCTGGAGTTGTTGACACAGTATAAGATGGGACTGAATGGCCTTGGGTTCCCTTTTGGGAAGTAAGAGTACATGGAGAGAGATGGAGAGAGAAATTAGTCTTTGGGAATGCTGTAAGCCAGGAGAAAGCCTCACTTTGACTTGGCTGTCACTGAAGTTCTATGCTTTCATGGTGCTGCTGGTGAAGTTGCATGAATGCCTGTGGGGTCATACTTGCAGATAATTTGAAACTTAGGCATGAAATGACTTAGACATGATTCACCAGTGGCTGTCAGTCTATCTTCCCAAACAGATTTATGAGTAAGTGGCAAGCTATCTGGTCTCAACTCCTCTTCCTGCTAAGCCCAGCTTTGAGAATACAAACAAGATGCTTCAGGAAAGAATTTGTCCCATGTCCAATTGGATAAAGATCTCATGCTTTTGGGAAAAATCACTCAAAATTTTTAGCCCAACTTGCTGATTAGTCTCCAGAATTTCATTTCATAGTAATGACCACTATTTCAAAACACTTCCCACAGGGAATCTTATCAATGGATAGGAAGCCTCAGAAGGTTACAGATAAAGTTTGGAATGTGTTCCTTCTTTCGAAAAATGAAATAACTGGAAATTGAACTGCATGATCTTCAGAGCTGGCTTGGCATTCTCTGTTTGCAGACACTTGCAATGTTGGTGCTTAACAGAGTCTGGCTTAGCTCTTTTCTTGACATATGGAGTGAGAGAAGTTAGTTTAAGGCCACTTACCTTGTCAGGAATGGAGCTGGGATTAAGATCCCTCTCTTCCAAGTATCTATCCAAGGACCTTTCCTCTATGCCAATTATCCACATAGTAAGTTGCTGAGTGAAGAAGTTTTTAAAGGATATATGTAGGACTATATTTTTTTGCATATATTTATTTGTGTGTGTGGGGTCATTTGGTTCTCTCTTTCCACCATGTGGATTCTGGGGATTGAACTCAGGTCATCAGACTTGAGTGTTGTGTAACTTTGGTTTCTGTGGTGAAACACCAAGACACAAGACAGCTTGGGGAGGAGAGTGTTTACTTCTCTTACTGTCCCACAGGACAGACTACTGCTGAGGGAAGTCAGGGCAGGAACCTGAAGCAGGAGCTGATACCAACAGAGGTGACTGAGGCTGCTTACCGGCTTGCTTCTCCCTGCTTGCTCAGTTTTTCATTCCTACACTGCCCAGGATCACCAGCCCAGGGATGGCAGAGCTCACAGTGGGCTCTGCCCTTCTGTATCAACCACTAAAAGAACCAGCCTGGTGAAGTTCTCTCAACCGACGGTCTGCTTTCCCAAATGACTCTAGCTTGTGACAAGTTGACATAAACTAGCCAGCACAGGTGGTATCTTTACCCATTGAACTGTAAACTTCTTTCCGGTGAATGCATGCCACTGTTCTCCTGAAACTTGTAGGCACTCAAAGGCAGCCATGTGGGAGGCTTGAACTTCCAGCCCTATGCTCTCGGAAGAGTGCCTGTTGTTGAAGCATAACTGGAGTTTGAGGGATAGTTCATCAATGGACTTAACTGCTACAGCTGTGCTCTCCCATAAGTATCAGGAACCGCAGACTCCCCTACCTCTGTCATTGACAACTGCCTCTGACTTCCCTGTGGTTGAGTCCTACCTCATCCCCACCCACGACACCTTTGCTTCCCTCTGGAGTTTCCCATCAGGCACAGTAGAACCCTTGTTCTGTATAGAAAGACTCTGCTTTACCTTTCCCCACCAGAAGGGATTTTCTGCGAAGCCAACACACTTTCCTTCTCTCTTGAAGGGTCCAAGGAAGTGGGGAGGGTGGACTTCTTCACTGTCTTCCAGATTGTGCTCATGAGTCATCCTCAGGGCTTCTGACTCTGGGGACCTCTGATATCATAAAATTTATTTCTGACTTGCCAAAGCTTTTTCATTAGGTCTAAATATTTTCTAATATTTCTAATATTCTGTATATTCTAATTTCTAACTTTTTACTATTCTAAATATTTCCTCCCACTTGTGACAACAGTTTCATTTCCTCAGACTTTGAAAATGGCTCATCTCTGTCTTTCATCGAACATTGACACTTTTCTTTCTTCCTTAAAACAAAATGAAACACAACAACACATTGAACAAACAAAACAAATTTGTCTGTGTTTTTCTCTCAGCCCAGAGAAAGAAGTCAACGTGTGGAGACCAACCTTGGGGTGGTGGTTGGTTCCTCCTTCTGCTGGCTTCAGGACATCAAGGCCGTACCTCTGCATCACGTTTCTGGTGTCCTGTTTTCTCTTCCTGCAGCCTTTCTTTCTGAAGAAGATGCATCAGTAACATTAGGACACTTCAGGATATGAGACCTTCAGTCTCTTCCCTGAGTGCTGTCCTATTAGGGCTGGTGCAATCTGTAGACCTGGTTTCCAGGTTCTATACAATCTAAGGGAAAAAAAGCCTTGAGCCTAGATTTAACCATTCTCATGTAAGTAAATGCCCTGTGTTAGCTAGGTATTGCTGCATAACAAAGGCTCAGGCTGCTAAAGCCCAGACTTGGTGTTGTGACCTACCCAGACCTCAGCTACAAGGTCTCACAGCTGTCTTTACATTCCTGTTACTGTGTTCTATAAAGCCTCAGTCAGGGATGGGCTGCTTCCAGTCACATGGCTTTTAGAGGGATATGGTTTGTAGGTTGTTGGTCTGGGAGCCTTAGTGTTTAGCTGATGGCTGGCTGGGTGACCCACAGTTCCTTCACATTCATGTCATCACTTTATTTGGAAAGATAATGTAAGAAAAAAACCCTAAATTTGTTTCACTTAATCACCCCCTGCAACCCCCAGCAGTGGCATGTGCTGCTCACACTGGTCTCTAATTCACTACATAGCCAAGGGTAACATTGAACTTGTACCTCCTCTTCCTGGGAGCTGGGCTTGTGGACATTCATCACCACCACTCACTGTTTTATGAGGTGATCAAACCTGTAGCTTTGTGTGTGCTTGGCAAATGCTCTACTGAATGAGCTCTATCTCTAGCTTAAAAAAAAAAAAACAAACAAACAAACAAAAAAAACCCCAAAAAACTGCTTTAAAAATTCTCATCATTATCACCTGTTTCAGCCAAAAGGAACCCAAGAAAAGATATGACAACTAGATGTAGCGGGAAATGTTGGAACAGATAGCAAAATATAAGGCTAAAACAAAAAACAAACAAACAAACAAAAAAAACAAGCAACAGCAACAAAAAAAACTAGAGAAGTAAGTATAAAGATGGTCAAGACTTTAGCTAATATCAATTAACCAATATCATTCCATTAATGGAAAATGTACCATGGAAGATGTTAAAAATAGGTGTCTTGGATATGAGCCATCTTCTAATTCTACATACATTTTGCTGTCAATTAGACATATTGTGAAATGAAGCTGGGTGTGGTAGTGCAAACCTTTAGTCCCAATCCTTGGGAAGCAGAGCCATGTGCATCTCCATGAGTTCAAGGTGAGCCTGGTCTATATATAGTGAGTTCCAGGACAGCCATGTCTACATAGTGAGACCCTGTCTCAAAAATCACAATCACAAATAAAAAATATTTTAAAATAAAAAAACCCTGTCTTTAAACATACACCATAACAAGTCCTATTATTCTCATGTGAGGAAGGAAGACTGGTACCTGTGTGTGTTGAGGTTGAGTCCAGGTCTCAGTCCAATACACAAGCGCTCTACAACTGAGAGGTCACCCCATGCTCACACTAGCGTTACCCCCTTTTCATCTTCCTGTCAGACCCATGGAAGATTCTAACTGCAGGTTGGTGCTATAACCTCTAAAACGTCCTAGAACTGAGCCCCAAACCCTGCTCAGCCCATAAGGAACCTCTGGATGAATGGAGGAATGCTTGCAAATGTGCAAATTCTTGGGCTGTGGGGTTCTGAAGGGCATAAGTAAACTGGTTAAAGCTGAGGTACTGTTCACTGGGTTCAACTAAACCTCTCAAGTGGCCTGCTCTTCCCTTCCTCTTCAAATTACATGTTCCCGCTCTGCTTTCATCTCGGCCACTCTCTCCTTTCTTCTTCCCTGCTACTGTTTCTCACTGTGATGTACTTTCCCGCTCTGAACAGTGGCTGACCTCAATGAACAATGGCCCTATCTGGTGACCCATGCGGCGGTTCAGCGGAAGCTCCACTGTTGTGATGAGCTGAGGTGAAGGAGGAGGCAAACAGAGACCAGTGGTTCTGAAGTGTACCGCCCAGGTAACCACAGGGCCGGGACAGGAAGGCGCCGGGCCACTTCCTGTGGAGTTAGCCAAAACTGATGTGTTTTCAGTAGCATTAAACAATTAGATTCAATCCCCAGATCTCATCATTTTGGAATTGTTTTGATTTTAGCTTTAGCTTTTGCTCATGGCGATGGCTGTCAGATTACAGGGGACTCTTTCCTTTAAACATTGCTCACATAGCCTGTCTCTACAGAACATCACATGCTCACATGCTTAGAAACATTGGGGTGACTGGACACATGTTTTCATCCCTCACTTTCCACTTTCTTACTCGTATGTACACATAAGGCATTTGAGGCATAGGCTTGGCTTTTCTTGTGAGTGACGTCTTTCTCTTTCCTCATGGGTCAAATGGTGGCAAAGGAAGCAGGGGTGGTGGTGGTGGTGGTAGTGGTGGTGGTGGTGGCACCCTCTGGTTTCTCTTGGTCTTATGCAGTTACTCAGGGTTTAAGTTCAGGCAGTTCAAAGACCACCAGGTTTGGGCCTTAGCAATACAATTTCCTAATCTTCAGGTCAAATTGGCTATGATCACGCTCAAATGTTTCATGTGTTTATGCTGTTTTTTTTCTTTCGAGGACTTTTATCTCTTTTTCAAACTCTTGGCATGCATCCTGTGGAAATCATAGTTCTTGAGTTTCCAGAGAGCACAGTACTGGGAGGGAAGGGAGGCTGTCACATTCTGGATTGTGGCAGGAGCCAAGCTTGAGGTGTGTTTCATTGGGTCGCATTCTGCCGTGGTGAAGGCTGCCACCAGAGTACATTTGCCCTGTGAGCACATGGTCCACAATCATTGGTACAAAGCTTGGCATTCGTAGATAACTAAGGGTAGTTGGCTCAGTCTTTCTTTACCATGGTGGAGCTGACAGCAGAGAGCAGAAATGGGCAGAGTATGGGATGTACTCCCATCACTGATGTACCCCAGCAGAGGTTTCAGTCAACACTCTTGAGGAGACTGGTTTCCAATTTGTTGCTCTTTATTAGAGAGAGATGAGATCTACCAATTCAAACTTCTTACATGTGACCAGGAAAGGCTGTTGTTAATTAAGTCAGTCACAGTTCTGAACAAGGAACCACATTTGCCATAGGGCAAATTTGAGGACACCATGTTGGTGTGCTTGCTAACACACAGGCTTGTGGGGTTCAGCTCTTAGGTCTTTTACAACTGGCCGGAAAGTGATGTGACCCTTAGTTCTTTTGAGTGACCAATGACTCTACTCAGCAGGAAGCTCTAGTGGAGTGTCAGGTCTCAGCATGCTGGGTTGTGATACTGTCCTATGACACTTGCCTTGTGATTGCATCTCTCCTAGAGAGAAGAGGGGCTGAGCCGAGGCAGGTTTTAAGTCTGCCTGGGAACCACTGGTAGATTAGCACCCCAAACTCACCCTGCCTCTGCTTCCACAGTGCTAGACTCACAGATGAGCCTCACAATGCCCGGCTCTTTCCAGGTGTGTTGGGGAACCACACTTAGGTTGTCATACTATAAGCACCCTACAAACAGAACCTTTTCTCTAGATCCAGACTTTTTTCCCAAATGAGGTAACATTCCTGGATCCTAAGGATTGTGACCTGGTGTCTTTGGGGCTGCCACTAAGCTCATAAGTGCAGACTCTAGCCTTTTGCTTTCACTTGTTTTCTGTAGAAACCCTTTGAAAAGACAGCACTGTTTCCACAGATAAACGCTTTTTAACAGGTTAGGCGTCAAGGCTGCGGATGAGGATGCAGAGCAGGCAAAGCATCTAGCTCACAAAAGGCAAGGGCAAGCTGTGGCTCATATCTCCCAGTTTGGATGACTTATTCCAAACAGTAATGGAAAACACAACTTCTAGTTGGGACTGCAGGACTTCCAGGCAAGGCCTCCATGACACCAACATCTGGATGCATAGCAAAACCACACAAACAGAAGAAGCACAGCCAAGATACCAGATGCTGGTTTTGAAGCAACTGAATCTTTGTTTTGGGGGTGTAGGAAATACTGGATGGAAGATCCAAGAAGAGGAGAGTCAAGTGTCCCTTCACTGGGATGAGATGAGGATGGTCATGGGTGGTCAGGTGCTTGCTGGTGTGTGTATGGGGGGAGCTGTCGGTGGTCTGCAGTGAAAGCACATCCTCAGGAGTGGTTGGGAGGAGAGGGAAGAGGAGGAAATTCTGAACCAGGCTTTCAGAACTGTGTCCAGGAACTTGGGGTGGAGACACAATGTAGAGAATGACAGAAGGAGCTGAAAATATGTGACCAGGGCTCCTACAAGCAACCATATTAAAGATCAAAGGGACAAAGGCTGTACATCCCAGATGGAATCAGGCATCAAAGCCCAGTTATGAAGGCATCCTTGGCTGTCATACCCTCCACTGCAGTGTAGCTCTGCACAGGACTGTGTGTTCTCCCCACCAAAGTGAGAAGACTTCTTAGTCTTCACAGGATCTAGACTAGGGCAATGGATACTTCCAGAGGCATAATAAGATGCTTCATTCTGCTCCCCTTACTGGGACCCTAAGAGTGGCAGAATGGAGGGACCTGCTCTTTTTGATGTCTGGTGTTTGGGTAACAACTTAAACCTTTTGTACTTAGCCAGGGCTTTTGGAAGAGCTGCCTGACCGACAGCGCCCCCCCCCCCCACCCCCAATATCTTCCTTATAGCTTCAGATTTCCAATTCTGGTTAGTGGAGGCTGCTAGGCTCTGTGCCTGACCACAGGCTGCCTGAGCGAAGCATGTCAGAAATGTGGCTTGGTCTGAGCCGCAGGCTTTTAATATGGGCTAGTGGCATGCTTTCTCCTTGTCTGAAATCTCAGTGATGCCTACTCCCCCTGTCCCACCAGGGGCTGTCCTGAAGTTCAGGTTGAAAAATGGGTGTGAGTAGTGCTCATCTTAAAACCATTATCCAGCCAGGCTGTGCCAGCAGTCTAATTGGGGATTATGAGGCCAAGGTCCTGAGTTGATGGCTTCACCCTTTTCTAGCTGTGGAATCTGGAACCTTGGCTTCTTCCTCTGGGGATGAATGGTGGTGGCGGCCCCAGCTTTAAGTTCAGTAGCAAGGATCTCGGGAGACAGTGTCTGTGAATTGCTGGCTCACCAGCTAGCTCACAGTAGGTGGTTGGCAAGTGCACTGTGCTTTTGTGGCCATCATAAAAATGCTTTCCAAGGAGGCCAATGTTCCAATTCTTTGTCCCTCTTGACCCAACCCACCTGTCTTTGCTTCTAGGATTCCATATGTAGAATCAGAGGGAGAGAGACATTGAGCTCACACATGGATTCTTCTAGAGCTCTTAGCGCCCCCCCCCCATCTTCTTGAGCTGATTTGTCTACAGTAAAACAAATTGGAAGGAATCACTTATGTCTGGAGGCAACTGGTTATTATATCTAAATTTCAACTAAAAGAGTCTGGAGAGATGGCTCAGTGGTGAAGAGCATGTAACTGCTCTTGTAGAGGGCCTGAGTTCAGTTCCCAGCACTCATGTTGGGTGGTTTAAAACTTATATAACTCTAGCAGCTGGAATCTGATGCCTCTGGTTTCCATGGGCACCTGCACATATGTGTGTGTGTATGCAAGAGCGGGCACAAGTGAAGACGTGCATGCATACATACACAGGCTCACACAACTAAATAAGAAACTAAAATTCCAACCAAAGAGACAAGTGCCACTGTAAAGGCTTTGGGATAGAATTACATCCCATTTCTACATTGATGTGGCTCTGATAGTCACTTTACATGAGTGGCCCGTAGTGGCAGAGCTGTGACCCGAGGCTGGCCCTCAGCTCCCTCTCTACCTTCTCTTGCCTCTGTCTCCTTCCCGAAGTCCAGGCTTCTAGACTCTTTGTTGTCTTAAGCTTGTTTTTCCTCTGTGAGTCCCAACTACCTGATTTTAAACATTTTTATTATAAAATGAAGCACAAATTCTGGCCCATGGTGGTTGGTGCTTGATAAACTTGGGTCACGTAGTCAGCTTTCCTCAAAGGTGCTTTGTGAGCTTTGCTGTCTTGCAGAAGAAAACAACTACATACTTCTTTCTTCCTCACATAAAGGGGTATAAAAAGATCTATCTAGAAAGCCAGTGACTGTCCAGGTGCAAGTAAGGACCTCCATGTAAAGATGGAGGCCACCTTTATCATCTACCAGCCAAAGAAGATATATATGATTTGGCTGGCTTCCTTATATATTCATCGTGTGTCCTGAGGCAAGTGTATATCCTGAGAATCTTGATCTATAGGACATTTGTAGGACAAAATCAACATTCCATGGTCAAATGATGCATGCACAGTTTAGATGAGATACAGTGAGGGCTATGTCAAAGTGTGAGGATTTAGCCAAATGGCTTTAAGGAAGCAGCCTTATGTTGGAGGCCACTGGAAGCTCACAGTGTCTGCTCTAACTCTGCCTTCCTCTCTCTCAATCTCTATTGGGTATCACACCTGGTCTCCTGTCTTGTGATAGGCCAGAACAGCTTCTTTATTAACCAATGGTAACATACAGAAAGACCATCCCACAGCAGTAGTTGTCACTTGAGATAAGACTTTCTATCACAGTGATGGATGCAATTGTACATAAGACCTCTGAAGAGGATCCATTTTACATCATGAATAAGAACTTTCCAGAAGAAGTATCATGTGTTTGAAGTTATAAATCCCTCTCTTCCTTCTCCGCCCCCCTCTTCTGTCTCTTCTTTACTTCTTTCTGTGACATGGGGTAACATTTCCTGTGATGAGCTTATGAATAATATCAAATAACATGCATGAGAAAAGATGTTGAAACACTCTGGAAATGTAGACGATGACTGCCAAGAGACCCAGAAACTCACGTTAAATGTAAATATGAAAAGGTTTTTTTGGGGGGGGGGAGAGAAGCCATTTTATGAACTGTTAGTGCAGGAAAAATCATATCTGCAATAGTATATAATTGTATGTACTCTGTGATTCAAAATTCCGTTGTAAACGGACATTGCTCTCCATGTGTGTATGCTGACATGGGGAAGGACCTTTTGGGTTCTAAGCCCCAGGGCTCATGACTGACTGCTTTTCTCTTAGCCACATCCCAGGTCAGTTTCATTCTTCTCTCAGCATGGACCTGTTTTCTGTGCTTTCCTGGCTATATCGTGGGGAAGTGGCTCCCCATTTCACCTCAGCTTCCAATTTTGCTTGTGGAAGGCCTGGGCTTATGCTAAGACTGCCATTCCTGAGTGAGTATTTGTTTGTAACGTCCCAGGAAGGCGATGCAGACAGACTTAGGATAAGTTGGCTCTCATCCCTGGACTGCTCAGCTGTGACCAGAGCCACATTTCACAGGGTGGAGCTCCTGGGACTTGTCCCTCTCATCTTGGATGTGACGACAAACTAGACTTTATTAAAGACACAACATTTTGGGGTACTGATTACATTTCCAGGGATGATATTTGATGTGAGAAAGGAGGTTTTGGACAGTTGAGCAGCACTCGAGGATGGTCATTTGGTTTTAATGTAGTGAAGGATGTGAATAGATTTTCAGGAGAGCAGATGAGGGGAATGAGGGCCACTTTGGAACCCTCAAGAATTTCCTCATAGAAACAACTAGAGATGAAGCTATGTTCTAGGAATTGGTACAGAGGCTGGAGGCAACAGAAGGAAGAAGGGGCAGCTGGATGGGTTTTGAGTGGAGATGAACACATTTCTGTCTAGCTGGTGGGTGGTTTCCTGCCTTGAAACCCAGCAGACAGGTCCTACTTTCCATTTGTGGAAAATCATTTTCTCTGGAAGCAGACAAGCACAGGGAATCCCTGACAAGGCTTAATGGGGACAGAGCTGAATAAAACAAAAGGACTCTTTGAGTCACTCTGGCTGGCAGTGTCTGCTGAATGTATGGGCACAGTTATAGACACACACCAACACATACTTACCATGAGGGCAGGCCCAGGATTGACAGTGACTCCACAGGGGTGCTACAGATAAACCTGCTGACTCACATGTTGATTCCCAGACACGTCCTGTGGTCTGAGGACAGGTGACTCACAGAATGACCCACTCTGAAGACTGGTTTCTCTATGTGTTATCTTAGTCAGTTCAGCTGCTTGGGACATCCCTGTTGGGGTTAGGCCAGCCATCTTAGGTTCTTAGCCTCTTGCTCAGTTTTCTCATTGAAGTATCTGTTCTCAGCTCCTTCATTTTAACTGTTCACTTCACAGCCTTCCTTTCTTTTGATAAAGATTTTCTCTGTGAAGCCCTGACTGTCCTGGAATTCATTTTGTAGAATAGACCAGGCTGGCCTTGAACTCTCAGAGATCTGCCTGCCTCTGTTTGCTGTGTGCTGGGATTAAAGGTGTGCCACCACCGACCATCTCATGCCACAATTTTTAAATCCTCATCTACTGTGTGCAGGGTGCCTGCCTCAGAAGTGAGCCTTGATCTTAGAGCTACAAAGTACCTCCGATGACAGAGTTTGCTTTACATAGTGTTTATGTTTTTGTTGGAGACTCTTACCTTTTGCCTTCTCAAGCTTATGTGGTATTAGTAGGTCCCCTAGTGTCCCAAGGGGCCAGTTTTGATGCTGAACCTACTTCATATTTCCTGGCCCTTCAAGAGAGTGTGTTCTATTTATTGTTTGGTTATTGTTGTTAATTTGGTACAAATTATAGTCTTCTGAGAAGAAGGAATCTCAAGTGAGAAAAATGCCCCAATCAGACTGGCCTGTAGGCAAAACTGTCAGGCATTTTTCTGATTGATGATTGATGTGGGAGGGCTCAGTTCACTATGAGTGATGTTACCATGGGCAGGAGGCCCTGAGGTCTGTAAAGTAAGCAAACTGAGCAAGTCAGGAGGAGCAAGCCCGTAAGCATTATTCTTCCATGTTTTCTGCTTCAGCTCCTGTCTCTAGGTTTCTGTCCTGACTTCTTGTGGTAGACTATAACCCCGAGTTGCTCATGGTATTTTATCACATAGAAAGAAAACTAAACCATGACTCTTCTTCTTTAAGAACATTTGTACAGCTCTCTGAGAGTCTATATGCACACAGTGGTACATTGTCCATGGACTCTTCCTTGGAACAACAGCCTCATGTGATTTGGTGATCACAGTGACTTGATGAGACAGCCATTTATCAGTGTCATTATTCTACATGTGAGGAAACAAGGGAGGCTCAACTGCTTGATGATGTCTGCTGTATATCACACAGCAGATAAGACACAGTCTTGCCTCACTCTAGAACCTACTTTTTCCAGTGACTTGAATGTCTTAGTCCTCAACCCAAGTAATTTCTTGGGAGCGTGATCACCTTGATATAGGAATTGAGATGTATACATTTTCCATCTTTCTTGTAAGCTTCAAGCATAGGTTGGCAGCAGAGGGATGAAGTGTGTTAAGGGTGTAAGGATGTGCAGACAACGGTAATGGAGAGCATTTGTCTGTGACCCTGGTGACTGGAGCTTGCACTAGTCGAATGTGATCTTGTCCAAGCTCTGATGTGGACAGGATCCATCATCAGCTTCTAACTCCTTGCGTATCATCTTCTCATGCTCTTGCTTTCCTGGACTACTTTCTCAGGTGGGTTCTACCTCTACATCAAGGTTTGAAAGAAGAGCCCCAAATCATCATGCAGGCTTTAGAGCTGGATGAGTATCAGACACAAAGACCACAGGAGATGGGAACCCCTGGAATTTGCCTGGAATGTGGTTGGTTGGGAACTTGGACCTGGGTGTCTTTCTGGCCAGGCTCTTTCTCTGGCACCTTCCAGTACTCTATTATGATTACAGAGCATGTGAGTGTGAGGTGGGCATGAACTACAGTGACTATAAGAAAACCACAATGAGCAACCAGTAGGCAGCACTCCTCCATGACCTCTGCATCAGCTCCTGCCTCTGAGTTTCTATCCTGAGTTCTTGTCTTGATTTCCTGGATGATGGAGGAAAGGGGTTCTTTCTGCTTCCCTTTCCAGGTTGCTTTTGGTCATGAATCTTACCATAACAATAGAAACCCTAACTAAGACAGTGGGCACTGATACACAAAAGATAGAATCATCTCCTCCTTGCAGGCCTCAAGGAGAAGATGATTCTATCTTTAGCAAAATGAGGTCTGTCTGCTAGGTATAGCTGAGAAAATAGAGATTTTAATATCAGACAGAATCTACATCAATGGTGGATATAAGTTTGTGAAATAATGATTGTCTTGCAAAGGTCCATATATTTTTCCTTAATAACATTGTGCGTGCATACGTGCATGCATGTGTGTGAGAGTGTGTGCATGTGCGTGTGTGTGCATGCGCGCATATGTGTCTGGATATCTAGGGGGAACAGTGTGGCATTAAAGGGAAAATACAGCCCAGAAAGTCTTAGACCTTCCAGAGGTCACTTACCAACCATCTTACCATTTTCTCATCTGAAATAACAGGATTCCTTTCCCTTCTTTGGGAGTGATGGGAAGATAGATGGGACATCTCTGTAGTGCTTACTGTTTCTGGAACATCACACACCAAGTTGTGCTTATTGAATTGGCATGGTTTCTGAAAATCTTTGTTTGGAAGGCATTTCAATACTTTATAGTAGCAAGGCCATGCCTGCTCATGAAAGCCTCACAGAAATCGATCATTTCCCTTATTCCCCCAATGTGCTCACAGCTGACTTGCCCAAAGTTCTGATACTGGATACAGGTTGTTCTCAGCAGGAGGGTCCCTGGGATGAAGGACCCTGGACTACATGCGTGTTCCCTTCACCTTTCCTGGAGCTTAAGACTTCATATTTTGAACCTCATTGTGATCTTGCAAACCCACACAGCATGTGTTCTTCATCTCAGATCTCACCTGGGATTGAAGAGAGTGTAAAGTTACTCTTCAAAGTGCCACGCTGTCTTGGCACACTCCACTTCATCCCTGAAGTTCTCACCCTACTTCTGGGGCAAACCTAGTTATCCTTGAGGAGATTGCTCATTGCAAAGCCTTCTCCAGCCACACTCAACAATGTCCTTCCTTCTTTGTGTTCCAACATTTTGCATTTTGTTTGACCTTGTGTCTAAGCTGTTGTTACTTGTTGCTTGGGACTTCCCCATGGCTATTCCCCCCCCCCCCCCCCCCCCCCCCGTTCTGCCAGGTAACTTATTCTAGCTTTTCTTACACATTGAGATGTGTACACAGCATTGTGTACTCCGTCCCCGCATCCTCAGCCCCCGCGTGTATGAAGAGCTTTTCTGCTTGTCTCTCTACGGAGAAAGTGTTCCCGAGCATGAGTCTGGGTGGCCCTCCTATGGCTCCTGTGGCCCTTCTTCTGCTCCTGTATTGTCTCTCTGTGTTTGGGGGAGGGGCAGAGTGGTTATTCTGTGCTCTATCCCCAATTCTAGAGCCAGCTTCCAGCTAGTCACCACAGTGAAAAAGTCAATCTTATTTTCATGTTTATTTCTTGCCAAAAAGTGCTATCTCCTTGGGGAGGGAGCTGATCTCCAAGCAAAGCCTGTTCCCAGTGGTTACCCCAGGACCCGGCGCTCCTCACCCAGGCTGACTTACAGCATAAACGCCTAGGCCCTGCCACAGTAAACTTCATTTATTTTTTCTCAATCAAATTTCTTTTTTTAGCATCACAGAAGCAGGAAGCTGGCAGAAGTCCCAGAGACCTGGCTCTTTGCAGGATGCATAGGCTCCTCCATCTCTGGCAGGTGGTCCTGCATGCTTCCCTTCCTCCCTCTTCCCTTTCTTCATCCTGGCCCCCATCGTCCTCAGCTGGGCTGTTCCTGGCAATTTGTGTTTCTGGACTTCTCTGCAGGCTGAGATGCACTCTGGCTGCAGTCAAGAGTGTGGATTAGTTTTGTCCAGGCACGGCCTTCCAGTGTCAGGAACTATTCTCTTAAATCTGGCCATTGCCAGTCCGACTCCATCCTCTTCATTTCGGCAAATCTGTTGAGCACTGGGGTCAATGGGAGTTGCCCCATGGGTTCCTGGCTCATTTATTAAAAATGTGGAACAATTTAAGCTCCTGCGGCTCTGACTGTAAGGCCGCATACACATGTTTCCAGCAGGCTGGGGGTCTGCAAGGTCAAGTTTCAGATGCAATTAATTCAGTGTAAAGGTGAGCTTGCCAGGCCTGGAAGAAAGAAAAACTGACAGCTGATTTATGATGTGGCTTTTAAACAAATCACCCCTAAAACCCAGCTTGTTTCATGATGGCAAGGGCTCAATTTGTATTCGAGTGTCATCTCTGGACATTGAGTGCTGCCTTGTAGTTAGTCAGCTGCCGGTGGAAAGAGATCAGGACCCCCAAGGTCTCCACAATACTTCACAAAAGAAATGGTGATGTGTCCAAGTCTCTCTCTAACTTCTCAAAGACAAAGCACACCGTTGATATCCAGATGTATGGAGTAGAGAGAGATGGGGGATGTGGGCTCACTTACTGACAAACTGTCCATTGCCTCTATGGTCTGGAATGGCTTTTGCCTCAGAACTGAATGAATGGGATTGGGAAAGTGGATAACAGACTTAAAGAGATGAAGCTGGGCTGCACTTGGGGACATTTCCTTGCAGTCTTGATAGGTTCCTTTCTCTAATTGATGGGCTTCACTCTCCTGTGCCCAGGACAGGAAGTAGAAAAGAGGCATTAGTGTGAGTAAACACACACCATGACTAAAGCGTGCTGATGGGGCTCCGGGAAGGTCTGATGTCCAGCTATCCTGGCCTCTAATGACAGACTGTCTTGGTTTTCTTTATGTTCCAAATACAGAATAGGACATGTGACATCCAGGCAACCTGGAGCCTCAGGTGGTGCCCTTTCTGTGGCAGGAATGGAGTGGACATCGGGACAGAAATCAATGGCTTTTGTAGGTTTTGTTCCTTCTGCCCCAGTGATACAGCAATGACTCAGAGCCAGAGAGAAAGTGAGGTTGTTTTTGAAAGCCAGATGTACCACCACCCTACCAAGACTCTAAATTAGTGGTCAACCCAGGCAGTAGTCGGCTGCAGCTGGGAGGGAGCCATCCATGTGTGTAAGTGGGTGGTCAGGACAGAGGCAAGGGCACCCGTAAAGAGAAAGCCATCATAAAAGAAACCTCACCATGAGGTTCCCACCCCACAGTGCACGGTAAGAAGCACATTACCTGTGATGTCCAGGCTGAGCTCTGCTCTCTTTGGATCGAGACAGGCATGGACCAGAAAACTGCTCCCAGGAGATTGCAGACCAAATGTCTCCTAGCATCTGCAGTCATGGGCCAGAGATGCCAGCATCTCTTGGCTGGGCATGTGGCTTTGTGGACTGTGGAATTGCAGTCCATAAAAGGCAAACTTAGGGATGGATAAGGAAACCTGTCTTTTTTTCTGCAGTAGTAAAATTATGTTTGCCACATGAAGTCTTCAGTGCTGCCTGCTATTTTCTAGTAAGCCAGCCAATTTCACTACAGTTGTACCATATTTCTTCAGTGGGTAGGTCTACAATGGGGTCACCCACTGCCACCTCAGCCCCCAATTCCTGTAGCTAACTGTCAGTGTGTGTCATCGTGCACACATATCATGTGATGTGAGTGGACACAGTCTGAACTCCAGATCTACAGAGAGCATGCTGGAATCTAAATTCTACTTTTTGATGACCATGTGAACCAGGAAATATACTTATCTTTTCATGTCTAATTTTCTTTCTCTGTAGGGTAGGGCCATTCCCACTTCAGGGTTGTGGTGAGGATTGTGGGTGTGGGGGGCATTGTGTACAACTCCAGTGTACTGTTTGGTCTGGCAGAACACAGGCCTCAGATGCTTTGTTAATGTCACATTTCTCTTGGTCCCCAGTCACATGTCTCTTCTTTAAAGGCAACATTAGACCTCACTCATTTGAATGTTCCCCTTCTCTTCCTATGACATTTACTATTTGCTTCAAGTAGTGAATGAACTCATTTTATTCAGTCAAGTAGAATGAGAAAGGGCATGGGAAAGAGATGCCTACCAGAGCCAATGCCTTCTGTGGTGGCTTCTTCCCCTCATCCACCTGACTGGATTTACAATCACCTAGGAGACTGAGGCAACCTCATGGGTGTGTTGATGAGGGTGCTCGCAGATGATGAACTGAGGGGACACATCCACCCAAAATGTAGGTGACTCTGTCCCAGGAGCCAAGAGTAAGGGCCTAAATAAAAAATGGGGAAGGAGAAAGCCTGTGGTGTCTGGAATTCCCTTCTCTGCCTCCTGCTCTGGGATGTGGGTATGGCTCTGACCAATACCTCCACCACCGTGCCTTCCCACCAGGTCTGAGTGAAATCTCTCTTAAACTGTGACCCTAGACAAAGCTCTCCTCTGCTAAATTGTTTTTGTTAGGTATCTTGTGACAGAAACATGCAGTAAAAATGTACTTTCTTACCCTAAGTGCAGTTCTAAGACCCAGGACAGCATCAGCATCACTAGGGCATGAGTAAGCAGGCAGGCTAGGCATGTCCTGAACTACCCAGTCAGAATCTGCATTTGAACCTAGTAGTCTGGGCCATTCATGTGCCTGTTAAAGTTTGACAGAATGTTTTGTCAATAGGCACGAACTAATAAACAAAGGGACAAGTAAGATTCAGAAGCTAGCATAATAAGTTACTAGACTATTGGTTTTATTTAAAAGGAAAAGTCTATGAATAGTACTAATAATTCTTAGGTTCATCCTTAGTTTAGCTTCTTCCACAGACTCCCTGGCTGTGAGTTCCCGGTGGCAGATACTGATCACTAACTGCCATTTCTGCTTCCTCTTCAGGCCTGGTACCTTCTCCCTCATGCTTATGATCTACTGGTGGCTGAGTTGTCCATCAGCCACCTTTTCTTCCCTACTCTGTGACTTTGTTTGTGATTCAAGGTCTTAGGAGGTCACACTTCCCAGATCATCCCCAGGCACTGAGGTTGTTTGCCCATGAGTGCCCCATATGGGTGTGGGGAGCATGCTTGGCTCTCCACAGAACAGGCATTGTTCTTGTTTGGAGCACTGCCCTAGGTTCAGGTTCATGAAGAAACATCCAAGACAACCTGGCTCTGCCTCTCACCATTCAGAGTTGGCACACTTGGAGAGTGATATGGAACTGCCACTTCCAGGAAGACAGAATCTCTTTGTGTCTGTTTGACCTTTCTTCTGGGGCAGACGTGGGAGTATGAGGCCTTTCTGGTCTTCTCTTTTGTACTGGTGCTTGACTAGTCAGTCAGCAGCTTGTGGTCTGAACTCCACTGCTACGAAACTGTTCTGAACGCAATACTGTGAGAACTATTCTGTCTCTAAGATACACCCCCAAACCAGTCCCCATCCTTCAGTTCCATGGTGAGCACCTGTCTGCACACTGCTTTCTCCTTCCTGGATGAAAGTAATGTATCCATAGCCTTCACCATGACTTTAATCCAAGCACCTGGGGGAAGGTGGCCCTCTGAGTTCAAGGCCAGCCTGGTCTACAGAGCAAGTTTCAGGACAGCCAGGGCTACTCAGAGAAACCCTATCCTAGCTCCCCCACCACCACCAATAAAGGAGTCATGTCTTCCTAACTAGAAGGTTATTTATTCTCTTCCCTGGTTGCCCAAACATTAAACACAGACACACACACAGACACAGACACAGACACAGACACAGACACACACACACACACACACACACACACACACACACACACACACACAGACACACACACAGACACACACACACAGACACACACACACAGACACACACACACACACACACACACACACACATACACACACACACGCAAACTACCACCATCAACAACAAAAACCAAAAACAAACCCCTCAAACCAACAAGAAAGAGACAGCTCAGTCAGAAGTACTTTCTACACAAGCAGAGGGAACTAAGTTGAAGGTCCAGCACTTGTGTGCAGAGCCGGCCAGAGTGCACATCTGTTCCAACCCCAGCACTGAGGAGGTGGACAGGGACGTTCCTGGGGATTGCTGGCCTGCCACCCAAGCCTAATTGACAAGCTCCAAATTACAGTGAGAGACCTTGTCTCCACACAAAAACAGTGTGACAGGCTCCTGAAGAATGAATGCCACCCTGGCTTCATATCTGATCTCCATATGCACACATGCAAACACACCCCACCTTCTCTGTTTAAAGCCTGCAATGTCTCCCACAGCATACAGAATGACACTCAAACTCCTTCAGGGCCCTTGGAAATGGGCTCTTTTCCCCCACCCCAAATTCTTTTTTGTCCAGTGTGCAGAAGTTATGTTGGCCTTTCCAACATCCCTCATGAGACATTTTCTTCTCACACAGGCCGGCTGTCACTCAGCTAAAACAGACTTAGAAGCTATAAATTTCTAGTTCTTTCCATCTCTCAGCTTAGAACCCTTGACACCACTCTGTTCTGGTTTCTTTACAGTCCCTTAGCTCTGCTACACTGTAAGATCTGCCAAGGTGGGAGCCATCTACTTTCTCAGCACTAGGTCTCCCTGGCCAGGTGTGGGGAGCAAACACCTGCTGAGGTGAATGAATGGGCCAGTTCCTTTCAGTCTCCACCATATTGACCCTGACTCCTGGTGACTTCTTCCTTTGTCTAGTGGAGGGAACTTTTTCACCAAGACTTAACTCAGCCTAGAGTCCATTCCACCATACACATCACTGGTGTGATACTTAGAGAAAATTTTCACCTCACTGCAATAGACAGCTGCTCTCAGCCCGAACACATACTCTGATCATTCTGGATGGACTGTTGTCACCCTGAGCAAGGTAAAGAGGGATAGTGGTTAAGAGTTCGGCTCTGGAGCCAGATGGCCTGTGTTTGATGACCAGTTTGGAGGGAATGTGTTATAATATACCTCTGCCTCAGTTTTCTCATTGGTAAAGCAGGGACAGTATCAGAAGTACAGTTCCATTGTTATAATGAGAGTTTGTGTTTAGGCAAACGGAATATACAGACATTGCTGGACGCCACAGTAAGCAACAAAGGATAGTTGCTGTTCTTTAATTTTATGGAAAAATGTAGGTTAAAGTGCTTTTTCACAGGGAGGTTCTTGCCAAGCTGTGCTGTCAATCCAATTTTCATTCAGAGCAAGGGCCTTTGGGGACATCTATCTGTTGGAGTCTCCTAGGGCTTGGTCATGAAAGCATTTAGTTAAAAGAGAAAAGCTTCAGTGTTGAGCAAGTTGAGCAATGGTGTCATTTGACAACGTGGGCCACTCTGTTATTCACTCATCCTCCAGATGAAGACAGGACTGGCTTCCAGAAAAGGCTTCTGTCCAATAAATGATGCTTAGACATCAGAACCACCTAGCTGCCCACATTGCCTTCCTCACTACATTCAGGCAGGAGGGGGCCACAGCTTTCTTTCTTGGAGCCTGCTCCCTCCATGTACCCTCACCCTGCTGGCTTTGTAACGGCCTGTTCTGATGGTGATCTTTGTTTGCCTTAGTCTCATCTTCTGACTCCCTGATGACAGTCTCCTGTGCCCTCCACCTCAGCTGAGCCACCTCGGACCCTGGGCTTACTCACACTGTCCACTGTCTCCTTGCTAACCCTAGGAGAGGGATCACCTGGGACTCAGGTTAAAGACAGGGTTAACCAGACCTTTGTCTGGGAAATTATGACTCAAAAAGCTTGTCCCAAAGTTCAAGAGTTTTTATTTTTAGCAGGTGGTCCTGGTTATTTGCTTTCTGGGAAGTCTCAAGAGTCACACCCAGGCTTGCTCACATGCCTTATTCTAACTGGACCCACAGTCCTCCCAAGCTCCATGCCTCTCACACCGTTTGCAATGTGCATTTCTCATTCTCAGCAACAAGTAGCTTTTTGTTGTTGTTGCTCAAAGTAGAGAAATTCCTTAAACATGAGCATGTGCATATTTTTCTTACAGTAGAGATCCCTAGGCATTTGCTTTGAAATAGATCATTCTGGCCAACTTTTAAAGAGGGATGCTTAGAGTTCATCAGAGTCAGAGATAAGTAGAAGGTACTGAGCTCCTCTTGCCTTAGCTGGTGGCTGGTACCTGCGTGTATCAGAACTCTGAGGGCCTGGTCAGAAAAGGATGCCAGTCTCCAGCTCCAAATTATTCCTCAAGACTGGAGAACTTTAAAAACCACTGTCTTGTGCCAAATTAATGCCATCAGCCATCTCTCCCCTTTTGCTATGCTGACATCTCTTTCTGGCAAAATTGTATATTTTTTAAATGCTTCATTTTTGCTAGTCTCTTGAACGTATTTTTTTCTTGTTTCCAACAGGACAGGGATGTTCTCTTCTAGTTTGAGCCCTTGAAAGACAGAGGCAGGTGATTGCTTCAAATTTGAGGACATTATAGTTCTAAATAGTGAGTTTCAGACTAGCCGGGATTACACAGTGAGACCCTGTCTGCAAAATAAATAAATAGATAGGATTTTATTTTTTCTCTTATAGTCATTGAGTTATTTATTATTCTCTTATTATGTTTGTCTTTATTATTAATTATTTTCCTTAAGTGCCATTTTAGAAATTGGGTGGGTAAGAGGCATGCTAATTTGAGATTAAACACTCAGTATTTGATTCAATAAAACTAATTAGAACTGATCTTGATTTCTACGATATTTGCTGCTGAAAGAGATCCAACATGGGCAAGTTGGCTGTACCGTGACGAAGGGCGCCTGGTCGTGGCTCCACTGCCAACTGTGTGCCTCAGGTGAGCTATGTTCGCAGACTGGCCTCTGTTTCTTTATTCTTTATTATTTTTTTTCTTTTTTAGATTTATTTTATTTTTTGTGCCTGAGTATTTTTACCTACATTTTTGCATGTGCACTATGTGTGTGCCTGGTGTCTACACGGGTCAGAAGAGGGCATCAAATCCTCTGGAACTGGAATGGTTGGTTGTGAGTCACCATATGAGTGCTGGAAATTGAACCTAGATTTTCTGTAAGAACATCAAGTGCCCTTGACTGCTGATCTGTCTTCCCAGTCCCTCAGTTTTCTTGTCTACAAAGAAGACTAAATCTTTCTTGGCCTGGAGGTAAAATGAGGTTCTCTGTGTGAAGTGCCCTGCTTGTAGGAGTTACCCCTCGTCGGCATTCCAGTGAGCTCCTCTTCCTGGGTCATGTGTATAGAGTTTAAATGTTAGGTCATGGAGCCCAGGAAATCTGCTTCCCAGAAAGAGTTATAAAACCTCACATCCTAAGTGAGAGACAATGTGAGCCCATGACTCAGAGCAGCCAGAGGGGAGCAGCCACCCCAGACCCAAGAGTGTCTTCTCCAATGGGTGTGTGGTAGGGAGTTGGAACAGGCCCAATCTAAGCTGTGGTTGGTCCCAGATAAATTTGGAGACCAGATTATGATTGACTGGATGGTTAACATGAGTGAAACTGGACAAGGCACTCAGATGGCAGTGCTTAAGATCTCAACAACAATAAAAGGCTTTGAAGGTATTACAGTAAAAAGGAGGCTGCTGTCCTACAAATGACCTTGGAGGAAATCAGATTTTATGAATTTGATACTAATAATCACAAGAGGTGTTTTCATAGTTCTATGGACTTCCACACAAATGGCCTGGTCCATGTGAGGAGATTGCAAGAGACTTCAGAAAGCTGTACACATAACAGAGAGGAGCTTGTGGCTTGTTGGGACCTACCCACATCATCACAGAGTTTTCCTTAACATTTCTCTTTTAAATCTGACTCCAAGAAGAGATTTGGAACCTGATCAGTCCCATGCTGGACTCTGGCCTCCTCTTCGAATTATAAACATTGGATTATTGCAATGCATTTCCTGCATGTGTCCTCCATGTGTCTCACAAATGAAGCAACTCAACACACTCCATGTGGAGCTTGGCAGTGTCACCCACATGGTGCAGTCTCAAAGTGGTGCAGGGAACAGGGAAGCAGACCAGGTACACACTGCAACCCCAGTTTGGGGGCCCTGTGAAGTGTCATTCGAGGTAAGATGCTAGAAAGTTCTAGGGGCAGAGGTCACCCTCCTTCCCTGAATGTATGTTCTAATGGCATTTGGGGGCTCACAGAGGTGGGCTGGGAATGTTTTCTTTTTATTTTTTATGATCCATTTCAATTCATTCCATTCTTAGAAAAACCACAATCCCCCGCCCCCAGCAGTCTCCAGGCCCTAAAGTCTTAGGGAGAAAAAAAAAAAAAAAAAAAAAAAAAAAAAAAACCCAAACAAAACAAAAGCAAAAGAACACAAAGTGTCCCTGCCATCCTTTGCTGTGTAAGTCTGTTTTGAGAAGCAATTGATTTCAGTGTAAATGAGCCTCGGGCTGAGGCTTTCATCAGTGTATCAGGACTTCCTATTCCTGTGGTTTGATGCTGCTCGGACATACATATTGTTAACTTTACGAGTTTGCAGCCAGCCTCTTCTCTCTCCTGAATCTCATATGAAAATCATTTCCCAAGGAATTGACCGAAGACCTCTGCCCTCTTGCCCCAATTGCTTAAAGAACTCCTGCTCTTTCCTTGGCCTTCAATTCCAGATACTAGAAGGTGAGCTGAACTTCAAAGGGCAGCAAGCCATATGTCTCCCCCTCCCCCCAGGGACTGGCTTTTGTCTGCACTCTGGGTGTAATTTCAGGTATCCCCCTGCTCCTGCATCCCCTCCGAGGCTGTCTGCAGTGTGGTACCCAGATGCCTGGGTGTGAGACTCTAACTGGTGTGATTTGCTCCAGGGATTTGACGATGTTCCTTGTTATTTGTGCTGTTCTAATGTGAATATGTGTGTGCACACATGTACATGTGTGTAGGTGTGTGTGTCCTCCATCAACACCATCATCAAAACAGCCATATCTAGCAACTAAGCAACTGGAGCCTTTAAAGTAGAGTGTAAATTATTTCAATAAATTTTCTACAATCTAGAAATATGACTCATTCACTAGAATCCTTGTTTAGCAAGCAAGAGATTTTGGGTTCAGTCCCTAGCAACACTTGTATCAGGTGTGGTGTTACATGCCTGTATTCCTAGCGTTTCAGAGACAGGTGGGTGAATGAGGATTTCAAAGTCATTGCGGGCATCCTGGGCTACATGAGAACCCTGTCTCAAGGGGAACAAACTCAAGTCCAACAAATAAGATTTTATATGAACACATGCTATAATGATACTTTTAATGTATTAGACTTTTGGATAGATAAAATGTTGATCCCATCTCATTCGGTTTGCTTTTCAAACTGAGGCTTCTGGAATATATGAAAATATTCTTTTTTCTTTAAAAGATATTTTTATTCTTTGCCGTTTCTCACACACACACACACACACACACACACACACACACACACACACACACACACACACCTTTCTATGTGATTCACATTGTTTCTATTGGACAATGCTGATTTGGATTCATCATGGAGGCCATTGTCACCTTTTCCTGTGGTAGGCTTCAGAGTACCAACCAGTATTGGTCTCATCTCAGGGTATGCAACGAGTGACTAGCTTGGTAACTTGGAGCTGTAAAGAATACTGTGTGTCTTTAGGGTCCCATGGTGGTTTCTCAGGTGCCATATATACCCTGGTTGATTCCTTGTGTATGTTCTCCTGGACCAAATAGACTTGTGCTTGTCTGAGGACTGGAAGAGGACCACTGGTGTGTGTCACCGTGGGGGCAGGCTCTGAGGTCTCTTTTGTTAAAGCTTCCCTTGGTGTGACAGTCAATTTTCTGTTGCCTCTGATTCAAGATGTAGGACTCTTTGCTCCAGAACCATGTCTGCCTGCCTGTACCATGATGGTAATGGACTGAACCTTTGAAACCATGAGCCCCTAATTAAATGTTTTTATTTATAAGAGTTGTCATGGTCATGGTGTCTCTTCACAGCACTAAAATCTCAAACTAATAGGCCTGACTACGATTTTGTTTGGACTACTTTGGTACTTTGTGTTCAGAGAGCAATGGGATGCTTTAAGCAGCCTAGTATGTGGATATTAGAGGTTAACTCTAATGAAGAAGATGTAAAATGAAAAAGAATCAAGCCAGTAAGCAGCACCCCTCCATAGCCTCTGCATCAGCTCCTACCTTCAAGATCCTGCCCTGTCCAAGTTCCTGTCCTGACTTCCTTCAGTGATGAACAGCAATGCTGAAGTGTAAGCTAATAAACCCTTTCCTCCCCGACTTGCTTTTTGGTCATGGTGTTTTATGGCAGCAACAATAATTAACACAGTGGCATGGAACAAGAAGGGGTGATGATCAGCTTAGACTTGGTCTGTTTTGAGTTCAAACCCTAGACTTCTTGGTCTGCAGAACTCAATGGGACCTGCTGACCTTCTCTAACACTCAGGTCAGTTTTCTTCTATGGAATGAGGATCACACCACCCTTCCCAACACATGATAATAAGAATGGAGTAAGGAAATCAATACACTCATCCTGTGACTTAGCACAACTAAACCCTTGGTGACTACTCATTAGCAGTGTAAGCATCAGGGCACTCTCTTGGTCTGGCTGCTGATTAGTCACTGAGTCCAAATGTCCACCTTCCACACTAGTGGCCTTGTTTCCTTACAGAAACCAGATTGGACATATTTAGCTACACCTGAAGTAGAAGCACTGGCCTGCTGAGCTGTGTGGCCTGCTGCTCCAGTGGATACCTGCAGCCACCTGCCTGCCTCTTCACAGCAGCCCGTGACTGGCACCATGAAGATCCCTGCAGGAGTATTGTGTTGTTTTATTGTAAATAATTGTCCCACCCACTGGTTTAATAAAAAGCTGATTGGCCAAAGGCAGGCAGGAAGTGTAGGCGGGGCTACCAGACTAAGAAAAATCTCTGAGAGCAGAATGCCAGACAGAGCACCAGAGAGAAGCTGCAGGATGCAGAGGACAACCATGCAGCTTTAAAGAAAGGTACCGAGCCGCATGGCTGAACAAGAGACATGGGATAGCTTAAGGGTAGAGAGTTAGCAAGCTATATGCCTGGGCCTAAGGCTGATCAGCCTAAAACTATTGGAAGCATCTGTGTGTCTCTGTGGGACTGCGGGACTGTGGATCTGTGGGCCTAGACCTTGAGGTTAGGCCTGAAAGTCCGGGCCAGAAACTTCCTACTACAAATGGCAGCCCAACGTGGGTAAAATATTCCCACATAAAGCCATAGAAAGCTTAAAAAACAGACTAGAGCACAGGAACTGAAGCCCAAAGCAGTTTCTGAGTTGTGTCTCTAAAGTGGCCCATGGTAAAGAGACTGAGTGGTATATGGGATTAAATTATAAAATGCTGTGTTTGCTACATGCAGCTTAAGGTGAACAAGGCCAGTTCCTAAATCTAGATGTAAGCAAAGAGCTCTGTATGCTGAGGCTTGACTTTTTGAAGAGAAGCTTCCTGATTCAGCCTTAGAGGCAAATTACTTGTGAGTCTTTTAAGAGGCCCTGCTGCCTAATACTTAAATGGAGTTAATGAGCAGCAGATGGCAAAGCTTTACTTGGTGATTATATGGACCCTAAAATTCCCCAGAGTACCTGGGTTAAAAAGATAAATTCTATGAAATTAAACTAGGAGCTGGGTGGAGCCATCCACCATCATACCAACCTTGAATCCTGGCAGATTAAAGGTGTGGTCAGAAACATAAAGAAATAGAAGAATCTGGGTAGAGTCAATCACCCTAGCCAAGCAAAGGTGTGGTCAGAGACAGAAAAAGTTAAGAAATAAATATACAGTAAAGACAGTTTTTTAAAAAAGTCTAAGTGGTTTATAGGCTTAGAGAAAGAAAAGAAAAAAGGTAGAGAAAGCCTTTAAAAAAGAAATAGAGTAAAATAATAAATAAATAAAAAATAAGCCACGTAAAGATGGAAAATACAAAGAATGTATGGATACTGTATATTATTGTCTTATCTTTAAGCTTCTTGATTGAAAATGACTTAGTAAAAGCTGCTAAGAGACAGTTGATTATAAATGCTGTTGGTTTAATTTAACCTATATATTTTGTAAATGGGTTGACTTTAAAATTGAAATCCAAAGATATGCTACTTTGGAGAAGAGGTTTTCTTTTTATTTTCACAGAAAATGAGAGGCTGTGGATTTATTACCGGATAAAGAACATAAAGTTTGATAGAGGAAGACCCCTTGAAAAATCTCCAATGGAAATGGATGGACTAGAGGATTCAGCATTTCAGAACACTTCTGTTGAAGTTTCCTGAGCTCTGTATCCACAACAATTTCAAGGAGACTGGCTGAGATGACCCAGCCTTACAGACTACTCCACTAAAGACTTGTCCATAATCCTACATTTTTCTTTGGATTTCTATGGGATTGCCAGTGTCCCCATTCAGCAGGAAGTAGCCTAGAGAACGACACCCACATTCTCCAAACATGGATTATGGATGCTTGTGTTTATTTACAGTGTTTTTTATACCTTGTTATAGATAAGGGGGGAAAAGAATATTAGATGTGGAGTTCTTTTTGTTTTAAAAAGAGAAAAGGGGATATGTGGGAGATTATGTCCCACCCACTGGTTTAATAAAAAGCGCTGATTGGCCAAAGGCAGGCAGGAAGTGTGGGCGGGGCTACCAGACTAAGAGAACTCTGAGAACAGGAAGCACAGAGCAGAACGCCAGAGAGAAGCCAGAAGAAGCAGAGGACAACCATGCTGCTGTGAGAAAAGGTACCGAGCCCCATGGCTGAACAGATTAAGAGTCATGGGTTAGATGAAGGGTAGAGAGCTAGCAAGTTATATGCCTGGGCCTGAGGCCGATCAGCTGAAAACTATCGTATGCATCTGTGTGTCTCTGCGGGTCTGCAGGCCTAGATCTTGAGGTTAGGCCCGAAAGACCAGGCTAGAAACCTCCTACTTCAGTTGTGTGAGTTGATGTCTGATTTGAGTACTTCCTTTGTCTTGCTGGAATGTTCCCGGAAGGGTCTCATCTATCCCAGAAGTCAAGGAGACACTGGTGCCTCTTTCATACACCCCTGCTATTCCTGCAGCCCTTGTTTCCCTGTTGCTCACAAGCATACTCCAATAGTCCCTAACTTGCTGAACATGGGGATTTCTTGTGACCATTTGGGTGTGGGACTGTGCACCAACCCATGTTTTCATCACCTGGAAGAATGAAGTTCTGTTGTTTATGAGGACCAATGGTAGAGAAATAGTACAGAAAAAGATCCTGCTTTCTCTCTCTCCTCTAGGTAGACTGAAGCTGTGTGGGTTGCCAATTTCTCTGAAGATGTCTTATGAGATGGAACCATCTTGTTCCAAAACTACAGCCATTCAGAAACTGCTCTTAGGTTCTCTTTGCCCATCCCTCCCTTGTTTCTTTTCTCCTCCACATCTAACCCTCTGAAACTAACTCCCTCAGTTATAGTTTCTAAAGGCCTGGGTCAAGGCATCATGTGGTAGATGTGATTCAAAACAGGAAGGCAGAGCAGGGTGGGAAGAAGGTCTAAGTTGTCGAGCCAGGACGCAAATACAACTTATAGCAACTAATAATTTGGATGTCAACCTGGCAGGGAAATATTTCTCTTTATCTCTCTTGAGGGGGTCATTTGGGAGGCATGGTTCATCACCTCAGAGGAAGATGCACAGGGACATCATACTCTCTTACCTCCTCTCTCAAATCATCTTCCTCCTCAGAGGTGACCAGAGGAGGTGATAGAGTGTCATGCCCCTGAGCATCTTCCTCTGCAGTGCAGAGGATTATCAGAATCCTCTCCTGAGTTGTTTAATTTGGAACTGTTATTGAAGAATAAGCCTTCTCCCTAGATAATAGAGATGTCCCCTCATGAAGAGGGGGGACAGCTGGTCCCAGATCTGGTTTGTACATAATCCCCAGATTATTAGCTGGTGCTTTTCTAAGTACATTCCAAATGACAAATCCTGTACAAGGCATACTAAGCAGTGCTTCAGAAATATGGTATTTGTACAAAGACTTGGGTTGCTGAGGAAAAGAGCCTCGTGGGTGGAGCAGAAGGACAGGCTTCAGGCCGTGCAAAGGTGCTGAAGCAGAGCTATGGGAGAGTAAGAGGAGGAGGCTAAGTGGGAGCAAAGGTCGCAGTCATCTTAGTTACCAAGGGTCACAGGGAGGACCTGGAGAGGAGTGAGAGCCTGCACTGCATCCGGGCAGCAGCATGGCTTGGCATCAACTGGGTGAGGAGTCCTGGCAGAGAGGAGGCCCACATCTATTGTCTGTTGACTTGAAATAAGACATGAGTTGATCTGCCACAGATCTCCCCCCAGCCATCCTCTGCTCCAAAGCAGCTCCCTGTGACAGAATCCCTAGAGCCACAGAGGGCCAGAACTGGACTCATGTGTTTCTATCCATGAGCTGAAAACAGATGGAAACGAAACATCAACATTAATCTGAAAGGCATGTGGGAGGAAGATCAAATGGGAAAGAGGATGGATGTGTTTTCAGCAGGACCATGCATTTCCTTCAGAACCAGATTTGTGGGAAGGCAGCCTTGTGCTTCATAATAGCAACTGGGTTCTTCCTGGAGCTGGCAGATGGGAGAAGAATGTTCATCTTCCTCACTGTGAGGGGTGGGTTTCTCCCCAGAGCTAAGCAAGTCTTATGAATGCAGACTATAAATGTGCACACTAAAGCCTGTTCCTGGGGTCCTTGGAAGTCCCATTGTGGAGTTCCTTCAAGTCTGAGGTCTGTGGACCATACTCTTTAGGCCATGGGTGGATTCAGTGGTTGTCTCCTTTACCATCACAATAGCCAACAGAGTGTAGAAAGAGCATCATTAGTAAGTTTATTTTCCCTAGAGTACCCCTCCACCCTCTGATGCATGATTATATGTTTATTTGTGTTTGTAATTTAAAATTTAAATTGAGTTTATTTTCTGGGTAGGGGCACATGACCCAGTACACATGTGGAATTTGTGGACAACTTTTGGGAGTTAGTTCATTCCTTCTGTCATGTGGGTCTCAGGGACTGGACTCAGGTCATCAGGCCCAGGGAGCACCATTTTCTGTTGGGCATCCTTGCCAGCCTTGTGTGGGTTTTTTTAGTTGATACATAAGGGATGTACATATTTATGAAGTACAATGTGGGATTTCAGCACATACACACAAACGTGTAGTGGTCAAAGCAGTCACTGGAAGAGTTGTTGAAGAGAGAGCACAAGCCTCTCCTCAAGTAGCTATTGTTTCTTTGTGTGAAAACCATTTGAAATTCTCAGTTTTCAATTATAGCTACCTCATTGTGTTATAGAACATTAGAAATTATCCCTCCTCGCTCACGGTACTCCATTCCTGTGAGCTAGGAGGAACATCTTCTCTCCACCTTTCTATTCTTTCCTGCCTTTTTCATGTTCTGGTGATTAGAATTCTATTCTCTTCTTTAGCTTTCATATATAAGTGAGAACCTGCAATATTTTCATGCGCCTGGCGTATCTCATTTAACATGTTCTCCAGTTCCATCCATCTTGTTAGCCATGAAAGGCTTTAACTCTTGTTTATGGCTCAATAACATTCCACATCTCCTTCCTTCGTTCACCCATGAAAGAACACTTAGGTCAATCCTATCTTCTGGTGATTGGAAACAGTGCTATGAGAAGCATGTATGCAGATATCTTTTTGACATACTTGTTTAATTTCATATCTGACTACTTTCTTTTCTACCTATCTTTAAAAGATTATACATGAAAGAGGAAGGTGGTAGCTGGGAATTCAGATAAAGTGCTTAGAGCCTAAATGGGGGAGCAGTACAATGGAGACATAGACCCTCTGTCTACACGGAGGAATATATGCTTCCAAATAGCATAAAAGAAAGAAAATATAATTATATGAATCCTTTTTACTTTGGGGGCCGTGAGCTAGAGGAAGGAAAAATATATAGGCTGGTGGTTTTAGTGTCTGAACTTGACATGATATGGATAATTTATTTGAAGGTAATCCAGAGACATATGATCAGGCCAAGGGAAATGACTGGGCTTTCTGTCAAGAATCTTGCAAGTTATTCTTCCCAGTTCCACCACTAGAAGACAAGACAGAGCTCACAAACTCAGACATTTTCCAGACATGACCACACAAGTCTTTGGAACTTAGAAAATATTGCTAGCAACCAGTGAAGGAGGAGATGGAATTTTGTGAGGGGGACTAAAGTATCGCATGTCTTTGTAGGTGTGAGGACCTCACAGATTGGCACAGTCAGCTTCCTGATGGATGATCAGGTGAGGCCACAGGAGGACCTGCTGTTCAAATGGCCAGGCATAGCTGTTACCTAGATTTTTTTCTTTTTAGGCACTGGAGGAGCATATATTTGCCAGGATATGTGTTGCTTTATTTTATTATATTTCTTGAATATTTTCACCATCATAATATAGTACAGAGCTACAGAAAGCAACACTTCAAAATTTAAATAATATAACTTTAAAAGCCTAGCACTACATCTTTAATGATAGAGGAGTGGTATGGCCCGTTCAACTTACTGTCAGCTAGAACTGCACTCATAAAATCCAGAGAAGAGTTCTTTCCACCAAATTCAGTATACTACTCTCTGATCCCACAGGATTGCCTATTTGGGAGACATCCTTCCATAATAGTTGCCAATTTTATCTCCTCAGCTATTAGGTGATTCTTGTTCTGAACCAGGAATGGCAATCCACATTCTACAGAGGACGTACAACCACTGCCTAGGTTCACATTTGAGCTAAAAATTACTTTTATGTTTTTTTAATGTTCTGAAAATATTATTATCTCACGGCATATGGCATGCTTTATGAAATTAAAAATCTCACTGCCCATAAATAAAGCTTTACTGAAACATAGCTCTACACATTGAAGCATTGTTCATAGCTGCTTTTGTTTGACAATAGTATAGTTGAGAGCCGAGACAGAAACTATCCACTGTCTGGTCCTCTGTGGGGAGGAGGTGAGACAGAGACAGTCTGCTATGTCCTCTATGAACAGAGTTTGCTGATTCTGGCCTGGGATGCCCAGGCTGGTGAGGAACCTCTCATTTTGGACTCAGTCTTCCCTCCTTTTTCCTCTTGAGCTATGCTAACACTTTTCTCCTCTCTCCCTCCATCTTCTTTTCCTCCTTGGGCCAAGCTTGTCACCTCACGGCTGCCTGCATGGCAGGGAGTAGGGATGGAGATGAGTAATATGACAGGAACAAGGGGTCATCACAAGGCCACCAGAACTTCCATGTCACCAGGATCAGCGTTATCTTTTTTTTGTTGTTGTTGTTTTGTCCTAGATTGTAATGAGAATCTATTTTCTACCTTGAGCTTATTATTGCTTTTATAGTTTTAGGAAAGAGCTTTGGGGAGAATGTGTTCTCTATCCTTCCACAAAAGCTTTCCCCAAGATGTGGATAAGAATTCATGTTCCTGAAGGCACACCGGAGATCACGTGCTTGGACCGTCAATCTATCTACAGCCCAACTCTTCTTGCTTCTTTGACCTGAGCTCTGTTCCCCCTGCCAAGGTGTGGCCCTTCTCCTCCTCCTCCTCCTCTTCTTTTTCATCCACTTCTTCTTTAAAGGGATTTCATGTTTTCCTCCCTCATAAAGCTTTCCCAGACTGGAGCTGTAGCAAATTTTCTCTAAGAGTTCAGTTCTTCCCTATCTGCTTCTCACAAGGCTCATGGGATCTGTAGAGATAACCTTGCTGTCCAGTTTCCACTCCCTGTATATCTGCTGCATGATCATTACCATATCTGGGATGTTTCTCCTGAACCATTGAGGTGGCCTTTAACTGCAGCTGGGCTGTCCTACTCAAAAGAACTCCAGAGTGCATGCTGAAATGCAAACTCAAATTTTAAAAACTCCTATATGCCCCACTTCAAATTCTTCCTTGTTCTCTGGCATAGAATCCTGTTTATCTGTACACCCCACTATGCTCTGGAAAAACACAGCAACTATGGTTCTAGAATGCATAGTTGTGGATTATTGCCTGTCTGGTATCTTTTCTCTAATGAGGCCCTATAGCTCCTGCCTATGTTCAGGGCTTAGCCCAGGGGCCACCCTTTCAGAAATCCTCCCTAGGTTTCCTTCTTTCATGGCTGAGCTGGCCAGATATTCATCATCTGAGCTCTGGTACAGTTATCTGTGCTGGCTAGTTTACACCAACTTGACACAAGCTAAAGTCATTCTAAAGAAGGGGCCTCAATTAAGAAAGTGCCTCCATAAGATTGGGCTGCAGGGCATTTTCTTAATTAATAATTTATGGGGGAGGCAACCCATTGTGGGTTCTTGTCCTGACTTCCTTCAGTGACAATGTGGAAGTGTAAGCCAAATAAACCCCTTCCTCCTCAACTTGCTTTTTTGGTCATGGTGTTTAATTGCAGCAATAGAAACCTAACTAAGACACTATCTTTATGGTTATGACCATGATGTCATATTGCATTTATGTTTTTATGAGTGTTTCTTTACCCTCCACACTATAATAAGAATGGGTATTGTCTTCTTAGGGTTTCCATTACTTCAGTCAAACACCATGACCAAAAAGCAAGTTGGGAAGGGAAGGGTTTGTTTGGCTTACACTTCAACATTGCTATCCATTACAGAAGGAAGTCAGGACAGAAACTCAAACAGGGCAGGTTCCTGGAATCAGGGGCTGATGCAGAGGCCATGGAAGGATGCTCCTTACTGGTTTGCTACCCTGGCTTGCTCAGCCCACTTTTTCTTTCTTTTTTAAATAGAAGTCAGGACCAGCAGCCAAGGGATGGCACCACCTGGGCCTTCCCTCATTGATCACTAATTGAGAAAATGCATTACAGCTGGATCTCAAGGCTACCTCTTCAGATGAGACTCCTTCTGATGACTCTAGTCTGTGTAAAGTTGACATGAAAAACCACCCAGTACAGAGATCAATTTATTTATTGTTTTGTTTGTTTTTATTTTTCTGTGATGCTTGGAATGGAATCCAGAGTCTTGTGTGTGTCAGACAACACTCTACTGCTTAGCTACATCTAGCTCCCTCCTATTTATCTTCATACCATTGGTTTTCTTTTGTCTCTGACTTATAGGATAGACTTAGTAATGCTTGTTGAAGGTAAATCTCTTTAAGACAAGGTCGAGTTTTCTACATGTTCATATCTGTATGACTTGGCCCAGTTCCTGTTCTCTGCTGATGAGAATGATTCCAGGTTACTGTTCTCTGTGTTAAAGATGCTTTGCAGACACTTGACCAAAGCTACATTTCACAGCAGGCCTAGCAACACCTTCCCAATTCCAAGCAATTCGTGGCTCACACTAGATAATGATGGTGATAAAAATAATTGTAGGTTACACAGTGGCTTACGTCTTGGTGTCTAATACAGAGCCTCTAATACTCAACACAACTGTGCAAGTTGGTGTTATTCCCCACCAAAGAAACCAAAGTTCTTATAGATCATACAGAGTCATAGAGAACCTGAGATTTGGATCTAAGTCAGTATTATTTCATAAACCTTACCTTTTCTATGATATTCTGTTTACTTACTCATAATTTATATCTAAGCAACATCAATCAAAATGAAAGGCAACAGCTCATGTTTTAGAGAAAGAAAAAATGGAAAGAATGCCTGTGTCTGTCCATATCTGCACTTAGAAGACATGACATCCATGGCATTGATGTTCCTCAGGACATCACATCTGAAGTGTTTTCTAGTGTCTGACCATGATATACATATCTGTACTCTCAATGCCTTGTGCTCCATTCTAATCTCAGTGTTGTTTACAGAACTCTTCCCACTCCATTTACCCACCCTTCCCCTTTCAGCTCTCTGCTCTGGCAGTGCATCTGGCCTTTATTGAAGGCAGCTGTGAACAGAGTGCTGGTCTTGGTGCCAGAAAAGTTGGACTGAGTCCCAGATCTGACAGTAACTAGTTGTGTGACCTTGGGCAAGTCAGGTTTATTCAGTTTTGAGCTTCTCCTGACATCTGTGAGCACCAAATGGTAGGGATTGCCATTTCTCTTTTGTAGACCTCATATTTGAATGCAGAGTAGGAGGCCAATGCCTGCTTGATAAAGGCTCTCAAATGCCCCCTTAAAATGATGAAAATAATCCTATTCCATAAAGACGTAGTAATTATGTGAAGCATCATGCACACATACAAGCATACACACATTTACTACACACATGCATGCTCATATACACATACTGCAGTTGTAAATCATTATATAAATATAAGTTAGTATAACTATTATAATTGCTGGGTTCAGGCAATTCACATAAAAGTCTATTCAATTATCTGGAAGTGCAGCCAGCTTCCTGGCTGAAAGTTACATCTTTCATCCAGATGTTTGGCATCCTATAGGCACAGTAGACCACAGACTTAAAGGAATCATCATTCAATGTTTACATTGAGCCGTCTGTACTTCTTCATTGTGATGCCATCTGCCTTGACAGTGGATAATGCTTGTGTGTAACTTGCTGTCTACAGCACCACACTCAGCCAGGACCTTAATAAGTGCACTTTGCTGTGATTAAAATGAGGAGTGTGGGATGGAGAGTTGAGAACCAAGAACATGGTATTTTGTAAGCACTTATGCTAGCGGGTGCCTGGGGTTAGAAGTTGTTGGAAGTGATTGCAGAGGGAAACAGTCCAACAGTGTGGGAGGAGGTTTCCATTGCTCCTCAGGTACAAGGACAATGACCTTACAGAACCAGAAGAAAAGGCACAGGAACGTGTGAATAGAGCCTTATCTCATCTATCCTTATAGTAATCTCTTTCTACAACAAAATCCTAAGAGCCAAACTTCCTTCAGCATTGACATAATATTAACATTGTACTTCTGAGTATTAACAGGGATTAAGTTGTTTTCAGGGCCAGTGGGCTCAAAATACAAGAAAACTCTTGGTTACACAGAATAAACTGACAGAAATAAAATGAGAATTCAAAGCAACTGTACACTCAGGTAAATTGAGCTTAAAGACTTAAGAATAAATAAAGACAGTTCTGCATAAGTGGGAAAATAAAATTGGGCTTAACTTGCACAGAAATATATTTCCTAGAGTACTACAAAGTAGAAAAATAATAAAAAGTAATAAACAAAACCATATTTTGGAGAAAGATCTTGAGGCATTTATGGTAAAGTACTACTTGATCTGCTGATGTAGCTGAGTCAGCTTCTGGTCGTGGGAAAGTACTTTGAATGAACTGACTTTTCTATAGACAGAAGCCATGCCATTTACTAAAGCCACTGGAGAGAGACGCCAAGGCCAGCAGAGCAAAGATACCAAGTAAGAATCAGTGGATTGAGCAGATGACTCAGGGGGTGGAGGTGACAAAACCAAGCAGAAAGTTCTACGCTTACTACCGGGTGGGACCAGAGGATAATGCGGTTACAAACTAGACAGAAAATCAGGTAAGGGAAAGTTGATGAAGGGAAGCCCAACATCTTTTTTTCATAATATTTTTATTGATCATTTGAGATTTTTCATATTATAAACCCCAAGCAAACTCACTTTCCAGTCCTCCCATAAATGCCTTCCCAATCGTTGGGACCCCTCCCCCACAAAAAAAATGAAGGAAAAAAGAAAAACAAACATTTGCTTTTATTTATGTTGCTCATACACTCACTGGAACATGGTCAAATTCCCAGTGGCCTTTCCCCTAAAGAAAACCGAGTCTTTCCCCATGTACACCTCGCAAAAGGCCTAAACTGTGGAGAGCTACACTTCAGCATCCTTATCACAATTTGATGGTGGCTTTCTGTCTAGGTGGTTACTTTTTGAGGTGTGGTGGCCATATATTGTCAAAGAAGCCTTTTGTGCCCCCCTTTCTCAACTGTGAGTCTGCAATCACCAATACCGCAGCAAAGGTAACTTCCTTGCCCTTCACAATGGGAGCACAAGTCATGGGCTTAAACTTGGTTTCTAGTGATAGCACAGACTGTGTGCATTCACACGGTTTCTGGTGTCAGCATATACCAAGGACCTCATCATGGTCTCCAGTGGCAATGGCATCCACGGATGACAACACAGCCCTCTATAGCTGCACTGGCCATAGACCCCATTATAGCCCTCAACGGTAGCATAGGCCAAGAACACCAACATGGGTTCACATTGCAGCATACAGACATCTGAATAACCTTCCAGTGATAACATGGGCCCAGGACATCAACATAGATGTCAGCCGCAGTAGGACCGTTGGACCTAGACATGTCCCTTTATAGTCTAAGTTTCTCAGTCTCACCTAGTCTGAGGCCTGGAGAAATTTCTTCCACCCACAGTCCCAAAGCTGCTTGTAAAATAATTAACTCAGAAACTTAATATTATAATAACTGCTGTGCTAGGGTAGTTCAGGCTTATTACTGATTAGTTCTTACACTTAAATTAACCCATGATTCTATTTATGTTTAGCCATGTGGCTTGGTACCTCTGCTTCAGTGCAGTGTTCTCATCTTCCTCTGCATCTGGCTGGCACCCACTGCTTTGTCTTTCCCTTCTCAGAATTCTCCTAGTCTGGTTGCCCCACTTCTACTTCCTGCCTCTCCTGTCCAATCAGTGTTTTATTAAACCAATACTCTACTTCCTGCCTCTGCTGTCCAATCAGTGTTTTATTAAACCAATACAAGCAAAAAATCTTTACAATTTTTAAGAGCAATATCCCACAGCAGCCTTTGGCAGCAGCACAGACTCAGACATCACCATGGTTACAGGTGGACACAATATGGTCCTGGCAGGAGCATGGCCCATGCTCATCAACATGGATCCAGGCTGCAGCAGCCATCATCTTGGACATCTTTTTGATGCTCAGAACCAGAGAGATCATGCAGCTGGGCAACACGTTTGGGGGATGGGTCGGAGCACGAGCTCTAGGCTGCTGCACACCACCCTGTTGGCCCTGCTTGATAAAGATGTCATCTCCTCCCTCATCATCTACTGCAAGCTTCTCTCACCTCATCATCACCATCAAGTCTCTAGTTCTGCCTCTCTCCACCACTCACTCACTGCTTTGTCCCTCTATATTTCCCATCTCTTCGTGGAATATTAGTTCATCTTAATGGCATTGAAAACTGCAGTGTGTCACTATATATGTACATGCACATACATATATGTGCATAATTTAAATTTTTAAAAAATGTTTTTTCCCAGACAGCTTTCCATGAAAATATTTGTTGCAGTTGATCTGGTTCAAGGTTTCTGGTTTCTGAAGCACCATAAATACTGGATCATTTCTAAGACTCCTCTCAGACATCCTGCTGTTGCCCAGAGTCAGGGGAATGTTGCGGCTAGAAAGGTGTCCTGGGTCAAGTTCTGTGCACATTTCTGGCTGCCTACACCTCTCTGTCCTCTGTTTGCTGCCCTGAGTCTCACAGGCTCACAGGCTGCTGTCCCCTGCTCTCCCTCTCCCAGCAGGGCAAACAGCACAGGCTGCAACTGTGGCAGCTTCTGTTTCTGCAGGAAATCCAGGGACATCTTTCTGTGGTGGTGCAAGCAGCCCCAAAATTCCACAAACTACTTCTGTGCTTGCAGCTTGCTGCCACAGATGGGCTCATGGCTCCTCTATGCCTTTTCTCTCTCCAATTTTGTGGGTTCACATAAAAGCTGTTTTCCATAGGATGTGCCTGGTTTCTCCCCTTTAGTTGTTCTGGGCTATCTCAGGCCCTGAAGATTCCTTTTTTAAAAAAATTATTTATCTATTTATCTATTTATCTTTCTTTCTTTCTATCTGTCTATCTATCTATCTGTCTATCTATCTATCTATCTATCTATCCATCCATCCATCCATCCATCCATCCATCCATCTATCTATTTATTTATTTATTTATTTTTGCTGAACTTCCACAGTTTCTAAGGCTCCACCAGCCAACTTTGTTCCCCAAATTCCTAATATGTATTTTACTCAGAAACAAACATGATCGAATGCCAACTAAATTTTTTGCTTGATATGGGTAAGCAGGAAAATCCTAGGTCAAATGGCTGAAAGGCTATTTTGAATTATAGCAACAGAGAATTGAAATTTCTCAGCCAATTTCCTGATGAGTGACTGTATGGACACAGAACTCCTTGAGTGAAGGAAGATCATCCCTTGAGGAAAACCCTGTTACACTAACCAAAACTTTTTCTACTATCCGGGTAACTGTATATCAAAAAAAAAAAAAAAAAAAAAAAAAGGAAATACTCAGAACTTTCGGGACCTTCTGGACACTGCCTCTGAACTGATGCTGATTCCATGAACAAGGCTTAAAGCCCTCCAATCAAAGTAGGGACTTAGGAAGGTCAGGTTATTAATGAGTTTTAGCCAAATTCTAATTCACAATAGGTCCAGTGGGTCTGTTAATTCATCCTGTGATTTTCCCCACCAACAATGAATAATTGCCATATATATATCCACATATATATTTAATCGTCTGACTCTCTACTTGGTTTCCAGACCAATGAATGAGGGATCTTATGACTAGGAAGGCCAAGTGAAAGCCACTTAAGTTACCTCTACCTGGAGAAATAATGAACCCAAATCAATATCACATCCCTGGAGGCATTTTAGAGATGAGTGTCACCATAAAGGACTTGAAAGATGCAGGGATGGTGGGTTCCCATCACATTGTCTGCACTTAACTGAAGGTGGATTAATGCCATTGAATGACAGTTGATTATTATTAGCCTAATCAAGTGGAAACTCCAGTTGCAGCCATTGGAGACATTTGTGGTTTGCTTGTGTCAGCAGATTAATACATCTCCTGTTACCTGGTCTATAGCCAATAAATGCTTTCATCTTTGTTCTTGTCCTTAAGGGCCACCAGCAATTCACTTTTAGCCAACATGTGTAACAGCACACTTTTATCCCTCTATTTCAAAGGTGTATTAACTCTTTGGTCCTGTGTCATAACTTAGTTCGCTGGGATCTTTACTTCTGGTCTCCTATGGGGTTGACATTGGTTTATGACATTGATGAAAGTTCACTGATTGGACCAAATGAATAGGAAGTAGCAGCCACCCTGGATTTATTGATAAGGGATTTGCATGTGAAAGGATGGCTAAAAATCCAACCAAATTCAAGGGCTTTTTACCATAACAGCATTTCCAGAAGCCACTATTGTGGACAAAGCAGCCTTTCCTTCTATAGTAAAGGATAAGAGTTAAATCTGACTTCTCTTAGTATAAACAAAGAAGTATAATGCTTAACAAGCCTACAGGATTTGGGAGGCAGTACATTTCTCCCTCAAGTGCATTACTTTGGCCCATAAAACAAATGACTTAAAAGCTACTAGTTTGAATGTAGCTCAGAACAGGAAATGGTCTTGGAGCAGTCCATACTGCTGCAGGCTGCTCTTCCTCTGAGTTCATGAGCTCCGAGACTGGATGGTACTTGACGTATCAGTGGCACATGGGGATATTGTTTGGAGCCTGCACAGATGATTCACAGTGGAGACCTTTAAGGTTAAGGCCCTACTGACATCTGCAGATAACTACTTTCCCCTTGAGAGCTAATTCTTAGTTTGTATTGGATCTTAGTGGAAATGGAATGAACTATGTTGGGCCACAGTTACCATGTGAACTGTGTTATCATTTAACCTTTTAAATCATAAGATTAGATGTGAACAGCAGCAATCCCTAATCAAATGGAAGCGATATGCATATGATCAGCCCTAAACAGGCACTAAAAGGTGCATACAAGTTATAACAATGAATCAAATGTCTATGGTGTCTATTCCTGTTTCAATGGCATTTGTTCCCATAGAATCTCATGGAATGTGTTTGTGATTATTTTACTGAGCAAGAGAAGCTGGGACCTGACCTGCTTTGTAGACATTTCTACATGCCGTACAGGCACATATTAAATGTGATTAGCTATAGTAGCAGCCCTTTCTTGGACAACCCTGAAGAACAGTGGGGAAGGAAAGCTTTGGGAAGTATACACCCTTATACTTAGAAGGGAAACAGCCAGATGTGTGATTATATATTGATCCAAAGGCTGTATTCAGTGGTTTACCTGAATAGTCAGGAGCATGGAAGGAGAATAACCAGATTCCATAACTGTTTCCAACCAGAAAAGGATAAGAAAGACCTGTGAGAAGAGGTAGGTGAATGAATAGATCTTTCCAAATGGGCAGACAGTATGAAGATGTTTGTGTCTGTGTCAGTGTTTATAAAGAGGTGACAAGCATAGGAGGGTTTAAAAATCAAGTAGTTAGAACATTCCATCTTATAGATAGTAGTCAACCTCTTTCTCTGGACAGTGGATCCATTAATGGTGACCATTAATAGCCATGGTGATGTGGATGGAGATTGTGTATGGGCTCATTAACATAGTTTTCTACTCATCAAGGATAACCCGACTGTGACCGAAATGTAGTGCTAGTAGCAGAAATTGACACTGAGCTTTCAATATAGTACCATTTCCCCGGGGTGATCATACAGTAGTTACTGAGCAGTAATAGCTTTCAGGCTGTGGCGAGGTGCTCTAGAAGGTTTTATATACTCCAAAGCAGTGTCCCATGAATGTTAGTGTCTCTCCATAGTCAGGCTTCATGACCCAGAAATAAAGAGATAGAAATGGAAAGATACCTGTGATGACTGTTCTTGCTTGTCAACCTGACTACATCTAGAATGAACTAAAATCCCAAATGGATGGAACAGCAGTGAGGAGTTTTGGCTTAATCTGAAGTAGGAAGATCTACTTTTAATCCAGGTCTTGAACAGGAAGACACAGCCTTAATCTGGGCCACATCTTCTGTTGGAAGCCTGTACAAAGGCATGGAAGAAGGAAGCTTTTCCTTTTTATTTGCTTGTCCTGGCCTTGCTAGCAAGTCTGTTCTTTTATTGACATTAGAGCCTATTTCTTTAGGATTCCAGTGTCTACTGAAGACCATCTGAGATATCTAGCGTCATGGATGGAACAATTGGATTCTTAGGCTTTCTATTCACAGCAGTTATTGTTTTATTATCTGGACTGTGGTCTATAAATCACTTCAATAAATTCTATTATCTATATATCTCTCCTACATATATATGTATATAATATATATTTGTTGTGTAAGTACTACCACTCTAGAGAACACCGGTTAATACAGTACCACTCACTCTCACAACTAATGACCGAGTTACCACTTGCAAAATTTTTGCTTCTTGATCCTATGACCTTATGCTCTGATGAACTAGAAGTCTTGGTTCCAGAGTAAGAATGCATCTTCTATCAAGAGATGCAGCAGAAATTCTATATAACTGGAAGCTACACTTTGGGGTCCTGATGCCCTTGAGTCAACAGGCTAGGAGGCGTTACAGTCGTAGGAAAGATTATTGGTCCAGACAATTGGAGGAAGTTGGACTACTGTTCCATGAGTGGGGTAAGAAAGAGCATGCCTGGTATGTAAGAGAGTGCTTAGCTTTACTGTACCATGGGTTTGAAGAAATGGGAATCTTCAACAGCCCAATCTAAATGGCCTTTAGGAATGAATGCATGGGTCACATAACTAAAGAGCCATATGGAGGAGTTTCCTGACCTTGGTCAGACTGTAGGGGTGGATAACTGAGGAAATAGTTACAAATACTATGTACAGTCTGTGACCAGCTACCAAAAGGAGGAGCTTAGTTACCATAAGCTTTTCTTTTCCAGTTTTTGAAGAATATGTTTGTGTATATACACACATTCACAAGTGGGCTGGAACCACTGATATTATCATGTCTTGGTATTATCACACTTAAGTTATGTGCTATCAAAAGAGTAAGCATTTCTAGTGTTTTGTGGGAACACCTAAGACATCTATAATGGTATGTGGGATAGTTATATTGTGTTAGATGAAAGGATGGCTTTTTGTCTTTATTTGGAAATTGAGAATGGCACAAAGAGATGTGGTTGGATATCAAATTGACAAGGTGGGCTTGTGATGGCTATTCTTAATTGGGGACTTGATTTAGAATCATCTGGGAGGCTCACTTCTGGGTATGACTGTGAAGGTGTTTCCAGAGAAGGAGTAACTGAGGTGTGACCCAGTGGCCTAGATGTAAATAGATGTGAGGAATAAGCAGTGTGCATGTGCACACCTTCGTGACTACTATGATTCTTTTCTGATATCAGACTTTCACAGCTTTGGTGTCTCAGTGTAGGTTCAATACAAGCAACCCTTCACAGAGTCCTCCAGGCTTTTCAGCACCAGATGGAGAATGCTGAGCTGTCCACCCTCTTGGACTTAGAAGTTTCTGGGTTCTCTGCCTTTCTGGACTACAGAAAATCCTGATCTTATAAGAACTGAGATAAATCCCCATCTAAAGACTGAAGTTCCTTCCATCCCTGGTTATGTTCCTCCAGAGAACACAGCCTAATGTGGATTTTAATGTATCCAGCTGTAGGAGATAGCACAGAAAAGTTTGATAAAGAAGTGGAGTTGGAATGAGGAAGGAGCCGAGCAGGTTTCCAGCTGCTACCAACACAGGCAGACAGACTCAAGGGAGGCAAGACAGAATGGGGAGAAAAAAGTACAGGAAAAGTTCCAAATTTGATGAAAAAAAATGTAAACTTACATATCTGAGAAGTTTAATAAATATCAAGAATGATCAAATACGCCAAAATAATGAAATAAAAGAGAAAATACTGATTTTAGCATTGGAAAAAACCTAAAACAAACCAAACAAACTTGTCAATTTCATTCTTACAAAACTTTACTTCAAATATGTAGGCAAATAAGTATATTTTTGATGAAGAAAATCTAAGAAAAAACAATTGGATCCTATATGAAATTCTTCAGATAGGTGGAAATTTAGACTGCAGAAAAAGAGAAAAGTCCTAAGCTTATAAAGAGATATATAATAGACTGATTACTTTGATTGAACTTGTTTTTAAAAAATCAGTTCCAGACATGATGGAATAATAGACTTACCTTACATCTATAAACAACTAGAAAATAGAACTGTGTTTTTACCAGTGGACACTAGAGAATATGGGCTCTGGATTCCTGACAGAGGTGAAATTGTGAGAGATTGCTCTCTTCTTGCAAACATAGTCTACACCAAAACATACCCTAAGAGCCTAGCTTAGTTGTGATACAGACACCAGAGGCCAGGGGAACAGAGATAGGCAAGACTCATGAGCAGAGTGCTGTACTGTAAGAAGCTGTATAGAAAAAGAGGCAGGAAGTATGTGGGTGTCCAGCTGTGTTGTTTATGGATGATAAAGTGCTCACACACTGACTAGATCTCATGTAGGCCTGGGAAGGAACTATGGTCCAACCAACTAGAATAGAGAATTATTATTAATCACAAGACTTCTAAAGGGTGACACCTTGTTATAAGAGAAGCTATTCTAGAAAGAGTCTCAGCATAGATTAAAAAAAACAAGGCACTTGAGAACAAGTTCAGAAAGAAGTGAGATCATCAGAAAATAATCCAACTTCCTATGGAAACGAAGCTTAATTTCTCTTTTTGAAAAGGCAAGAATTGAGATGTGCAGAATTAATTGTATTCAATAAACCACAAAATATTTTTAGATGCAACAATAAGGAAAGTAGGACCAAAAAAGAAGTAAATTGTAAACAGAGATGAACTTAAACATGAGAGCACTAAGAGAAACAACAGCTGTGCCAGAATAGCTCTTGAAGTTTGCTCAGATGGCTTGAGAAAAGATACTGATGGAAATAGAAAAGGGAAAATACATGACGTGGTATAAAGACGTGCTGGAGAGAACTCATAGAAGATACAGTAGTGAAAAGAAACAAAACTTGGAGCCATTCAATATAAACTATTCAATTTGAAAGGATAAAGGAAATAAAAAAGAAATGAGGTCTTAGCAGCAGACGGGGTGACACCAAATTTCCTAATGGAATACAAATGTCAAGGATGGGGGGTTGCACTGACCACATCAGTAACTGCGTTGGATGGAAATGGAGTAACATTTCAAGTGTAGAGGCTTTGTGACAGTACACAAATATAAGACCTGAACATATAGTATCTGAAAGGAATTTGCTTATAAAACTATGTAACAATGTTGTATTTGTTTGTGTTTCAGAATAATTGTCAAATTGTGTAAAGATGTGTTACGCTGCATTTGTGTAACTATGTAAATATGTGTTGCTCTTTCACCTTGTCTGCCTAAGGGACCTTATTGGTCTAACAAAATGCTGAATGGCCAGTTGGTAGGCAGAGGAGGGATAGATGGGGTTAGGGGAAGAGAGAAAAAGGAAGCAGGCCAGACAGACATAAAGGAAGCAGGAAAGCAAGGTGAACAGTACGAAGATGAAGTAAACAAGCCTCAGAGCAGCAAATTGATGAATGGAAATGGGATGATTTAAGTTAAAAAAAAAAGAACCCCAAAAGCTAGCTAGAAACAAGCCTAAGCTAAGACCAAGCATTCAAAATTAATAGTTTGTTTTCATGCATGATTTGGGGCTGGTGGTCCAAGAAAGCCTTTATTTGCTGCCCAACATGGGACACATATTTCTATGTAGGGCTTGAGAAAGCTGAAAAAACAAAGAAAAAAAAAGAAACTGACATGTCTTCCTAGTAGCCTGGTGCTCATAGAGTACAGAGTGCAGTTGGGTTATGCAGCAGAGCTCTAGGTGGCAGTTGACACATTAAGCAGATATAACAAGCTAAGTAAAAACACCTGACACAGTGAAGCCACCAACTTCATAGAGCTGGGGTGATTAAATACAGCTTCCAGTTAAAAATGCAGCTCTTGGCCAGGTCCCAGGGCACAAAGCTTGGCTCTCATGGACCTCAGTGGAGTGGAGCCATCTGCCAGTGCAATGCTGTGGGATGAGTTTAAAGTTTGGTTCATGAGGTCAGAGAACACTACAGGTGCATAATAAAGCAGGTTCAGACCAAAAGATGAAAAAATAAAAACCTCTAAATAGGTTATGGTGTGTTTAAAAATGTGCATAGGCAGAAAGAAAAGAAAATGAGTATAAACAGCCATAGGAAAAGTAATTTAAAAAGAATAAGTAAAGCCTTTAAAGAGTGATGTGGGAATGTCTTTCTGTATGCTGTGAATATCAATCTTTAAATAAAGGAGCTGTTTTGGCCCATGACGGCAGAAACAGGGCGGAGTCAGAGACAGACTGAGTCAGCCACCCAAGAAGAAGCATGTAAGGAACACAGGTGAGCCATGGGCCACATGGCAGACAGATTAATGAAAATGGGTTAAGTTAAGATGAAATAGCTAGCTAGGGATGTGCCTAAGCCATAGGCCAAACGGCATGAACTTAATATAAACATCTGAATAATTTCTGGGGGCCTGCCTGATCAGCTGCAGGCAGCTAAGGAGTCTGAGGCGCAGGTCTGTGGGTCTGGACCTCTGGCTGCCTGGGGCCAAGAAACTTCATTGCAACATATGGCATCCCAACATGGACTGAACACCCACATAAAGCCAGAGAAAGATTAGAAAGGGATCTAGATCACAGAAACTGAGCCAAAGCAGCTTTCAAATTGTGTATCTGAAGCAGTCATTGTACAGAGAAGGCTCGGCATCCGGCCACATTCAAAATGGCATGTAAGCTGCAACCAGGCCAGTTCCTGAAGTCTCACAGAAGATTCTATAGAATGTGATTGATTTAAGGTTTCTGTTTATTTTTAACAAAAAGGAAACAAAGACGGTTTCTTAGTAGCAGCATTTTCTTGGATCTGCTCTGTTTGCTGGCAGCGAACAGAGACACAGTCCCTTTAAGAGAACTTACTGATTCGGTTTTATCTGCAAAAACTATGTGGCTCTTTAAGAGAGTGCGAGTATTGTAAAAGCTCTTTTAGTTAGAAAATAATTAAGGATTCACAATAAAACAGATTCAGATGGAAAAAAATCCCTGTAAATGGGTTACAATGTGTGTAAAATGTACACAGACTTCAGAGAGAAAAGAAAGAGGGTAGAGTGAGTCCCTAAAAAAGAAATAGAGGAATAAAAATATAACAGGACACATAAAGATGGAAAATAAACACAACATACGATCATTTTATTTTCTTTTAATTTTTTAACTGTTAATAAGCTAACTGCAGAAAGACAATGGATTGCAAAGGCTGCTAAGTTAAACAAGAATATATATTTTAAAGGTATTTTGATTTTGAAATTTGTGTCTAACGATTTATTGCTTTGGAAGAATTCTGCTTTTGTTTCCACAGAAGATGAGAACCTGTGGATTGTTTCCAGGCAAATATAGTTTCATCAACCAAGACCCCCTGAAAAAATCTCTCATGGGAAGAGATGGCCATATTAGCTTCAGGGCTGCAGACTATGATCCAGTCTCAAGAACCCATGAGATTTTCAACACCCCGTATTCAGCAGGAAGTAGTAATGGAAAACTATTCCCCAAATATTGTTTATAAATGTTTGTTTTCATTATAAATGGTTAATGGTCATAATTAATCTCTTTCTAAAAAGGAAAGGGGGACATGGTATATGAATGATTTTTTTTTTAATTAGATTATTGAATTCACTTAGATCAGGAAATTAGCTGTTAAGCTCAAAATGTTTTACAGTGGTATAGATTTTGGTTTATTGATACAAATTTAAGATCAGTTCTCTTATGCTGTATGTATTTTTCTACTCTTGTTTAAGATATGATGGTTATGTAACTGATCTAAAATTGTAATATATAATTAAGAAATGCATGTTAGTTAGATTTTTAGGTATACAAAGATATAATTCAATTAGTTAGGTAATCTTCAAACACTTCTAAGACCTACAGAATATGGCATTTAAAATGTTTTAAGAACTTAGACTTTTCTGGACAGTGAGACAGGTATGCTCCTGGCAACACCAATTTACTTCAAGAGAAAAATGGGCATCAAAGAAAGTCCATATGGAGACTGGTTTCTTTGTGGCATCAGTTAGCCACTGGACATGAACCTGTTCTTATATTGACTGCTTGACTCATTGCTACAAAAGAGAAAGTAAAGTAATATATTGGAAAAATTTATGTCAAGATGGGATATATATAGGAAGTCTGGATCCTATATGGTGTAGTGTTGACTTTAAATTTTTTGGTTGCTGATGAGCAAATAGCAGCTGCTGAGAGACGTTGAATTGTAAAAGGAACTGCTGAATTAAACCAGCCTAGATACTTTAGAGACTTCTTAACTTTAAAATGGAACTCATAAAATGTATTGTGTTGGGGGACAGGTTATGCTTTTGCTGTGGGTTTCTTCAAGGTTAATAGAGATCAGATTTGACCAGGGGAGACTCCCTAAAAATTTTGGCTATAGACAGAAAGAAATAAACCAAGAAAAATCCAAGACAGATAATGTATTTACTGATCCCTCTACATTGGAACAGTTCTGGGACTAGACAAAAAATGTCAGAAGTAGTTTTTTCCAGAACTTGACCTTTATCTCAATTTTCTCAGGGTCCCCTAAGATGCTAACACTCTTAGACAACAGGAACCAGTCTAGATGATACAATGCCCACTTTCTTAAGAGATAGGGCAGGTGGTTTTGGTCATTTGGCAGGTTATAGATGTTTTACATTCTTTAGGTGGGAGGATATAGGAATATTGAATAGAAAGACAACTATTATCCTCAAATATTTTATGTTATTATGAATTTTAGTATATTGATACAGATTTAAAGTTATTTTTTATACTATATATGTTTCTACTTTTGGGGGTATAAAATATAAATGAATAATTAAGAAATACATGTTAGTAGCTAGTTACCTATATAATCAAACTTGTAGTCATATTTGATATATTTTCAAGGTTAAACAGATATATTTTAGATAGACAGGTGATCTTCAGAGACCTACAGAATATGGCATTTAAGATATTTAATAACCTGATGCTTTTCATGACAGTGAAACATATCTGCTCCTGGCAGTACCAATCTACTTCATCAAAGGATGATGTGCATCAAAAAACTTCTATATGGAGTTTGCTTTAATTGTGGCAAAGCTAGGAATTTGGGCAACAAACTGCTCTTGCCTGGCTGTTGTTAGCATTGCCATCCAAACTGGACATGCAGGGCACAAAAGAAAGTGACTGCCAAAAACTTTGCCAAATTGAGATAGGACAGTCCTTCAAAATTCCTGCTTCACAGAAAAGTCTGCTGGATATTCTAGGCCTGTAGGCCAAAGATGGATTCCTAATGTTGTAGTTTGGTGACTGTCCAGTCAGCCAGATGTCTATGATCTTTCTACAGCACTAGAAGTGGCTTGCATTGTACTTCCTGTTTATTTAGTTAATATTATATTCTTCTAGGTTCTTTGATTTAGTTGAAAACTAGATAGTTATAGCTATGAAGGTAGTTATATATATATAGGACTAGATATTTATAGTTATGGAAACTAGTTAGTTATGGTTTTCCTTAGTTGTGATAGGAAATAAATTAGGTACAAAACTTTAGACTCACTAAGATACGATAGAAAATGGAATATTTTCTCTGAATTTGCCAAATACAAATGGACTGGATATTGTAATGTGATTCTTGCTTGATAATTGTTTTTATTGTATATATTTTACTATGTTAAAATTAGAACCTTTCATTTTAATTTAGACAGAAGAGGAAATTTTGTGGAATAGAATATTCATTTAACTATGTAAAAATATTGCATTTGTTTGTGTTTCAGAGTAATTGATAAACTATGTAAAGATATGTTTATGCTGCATTTGTGTAACTATGTAAAGATGTGTTGCTGTTTCACCTTGCTTGCCAAAGGCACCTGATTGGTCTAATAAAAAGCTGAACAGCCAATAGGAATGGAACAGGCATGCTATAGATCATGCCTACATCACCGGTAGCAATGAACAGCCACTCTCAAAAACAAAAAAGATATGACTACATTATGACTGGTTTTGTCTATTTGATATAAACCAGTGTCATTTGGGAAAGGTGAACCCCAACTGAGGAGTTGCCTCTATCAGCATGGCCTGTAGGTAAATCTGCAACATATTTTCTTCATTGATATGCATTGTGCCCCCCCCCCCCCCCCGCAGGTGGTGTAAGAAAGCAGACTGAGGGAGCCATGAAGAGCAAGCCGATGAGCAGCACTCCTCTGTGCTCTCTAGTTCCTGCCTTGGCTTCCTCTGGTGATGGAATGTGACTGATCAACTGGAGAATCCTTTGCTCCACAAGTTGTTTTTGGTCAGTGTTTTATCACACATGAGAGAGTACACAGGCAATTCCCTATAAAATCAAACAATCTAAACAATGTCATTCAGAAAACACCTATACTTAATAAAGTGCTTAATGGAGGAAAGACACATTTCTCCTCAACATGGTAGGTAAGAAAAAGTATTCATCTTTACTAGTTCTTGTCAATATTTTATGACAGTCCACAACTATATACTCCTGTGATTAATAATCTTAAGAAATCTCAAAAAAGTGAAAAAATTCATGAGCTTAGCAAAATCATAAGATATAAAGTTAATATTTAAAGATTAATAGCAGCTCCATATACTAGTGTGTAAACTGGGAGATGAAGTATAAACATTACCACTTACAATACCATCAAATTATGAATGTTTAGGAACAAATAGCTATTATTTGTATAATAAGATTGAAAAATACTGTTTAGTGTAATTAAGCTCCTAATAAACTGAGAGAAAATCATATTCCTGAATTTAAAAACTTTTGTTGTTTTATGTTTTAAAGTTATTTTATTGTTTTACAAAGCAGCACAAGATTTAAACAAAAATATTTTTTAATCAGAGAGAGATATGTTTTGGGGATTATTATACATGAATTTAAGAATTATTGTTAAGCTGTAGTAAACAAGTCAGTGGTGTTGATAAGCAATAAATAGAGAGATTAGAATTAAACCCAGTCACACACAGCAAACTGTTTTCACTAAAAGCCAGGCCAGTCATTTAGAATAAGACTTTCTAAGAGAAGAATTGAACAAATGGTTATTTATTTAGAAAAAAGAACCTCATCACATAGTTGTCATACACAATTGAGCCAATCATAGACTTTAAATTAAAATTTAAAGATATAAAGATATAAAACTTCTACAAGGAACCTACAAGGAATCTATGTAAGCCAGGGAAAGGAAACATTTTTTGAACAGAATACAAAGCTCTTGATGTAATTATTAAACTGTTAGAGCTGTTTGATCTTCATCAACTAAAAACTCTTGCCTTTTGTCTTGAGGCTGGGTGAGTAGGGAGGTGAGAAAGGAACACATCTAAAATTCATGGAATCAAATTATAGAAACATTAATAAAAATAAAAAACAAGAAAATTAGAGGCAAGCCACATGTGGGAAGAAAATGTCTCACATGTGTCTGAGAGAAACATTCAGAAAAACATCCAATCTATCTGTAATATATAAAGAATTTTTATAATAAAAAAACACACAGCCCAATAATATTTTAATAGGCACTTCACAGAGGAATATGTACAAATAGAATCCAAGTCAAGGCTTGTGATCTGAGAAAGGAGCCATTTCATAAAATGAGGGAACCACAATGAATTCATCAGGAAAATATAAATCATAGATATCTATCTAATGGCAGTGATTTTACATTTTTGAAGTAGAAACTGACAGAACCAGGAGAAAACAGACAAATGCCCACAGTAGATGGCACTTTCAAATGGTTCTTGGAGTTGGAGAGATAGGTGAGAGATTGAGTACTTACTACTTTTTCAGAGAATCTGAGTTTGGTTCCCAGCATCCACATGACAGCTCACAACCACCTGTAACCTCAGTTCCAAAAAAAAAAAATCTGATGCCCTCAACCTCCTGCTCTCATGATGAATTATTCCCACACAAGCTTATACACATAAACACAATTAAAAATAATTATTTTATTATGTTCTCTCTCTCTCTCTCTCTCTCTCTCTCTCTCTCTCTCTCTCTCTCTCTGTGTGTGTGTGTGTGTGTGTGTGTGTGTGTGTGTGCTATGCATCTAAGTAGAGGCCAGAAGAGAGTGACAGATTTCCCTTGAGCTGGAGATACTGGCAATTATGAGTCATTCAATGTGAGTACTGAGAACTGAATACACTACTCTTAACTACTGAGCCATCTATCCAGCTCCATTTTTTTTTTTTTTTTAAAAAAGAAGTTCTCAATCAGAATTTCTTCTCTTTGAACATTTGCAATGTGTTCTCTTGGACTAGCCTTTTGTCCTTAAGGAATACTGTAGGCAGAGTTTACTTAGAAGGCACCAATAAACCCCACGCCCCCTTCAGGGGCCTGGGACCCTGGATAAGTGTCTTTTGACCTTATCAGCTGACACCTGAATCCCACCACAGACTACTAGGTGGTGGTGTAATAAGAGGAGAGAGTTGAAGTCTAGGGCTGGATCTAATGAAGAGGAACTGTGAGCAAACTTTACTCGGTCATTCATAAGTATGTACTGGCTCTCAGCAAATGCTACAGACTCCAGAGAGGCAGAGAGCATGAGTTCTCTGGGCTCGTAGGATTTTGATGGAGCACACAGGTGAAAATGCTTCAGCTTTCCCATGTATGGCATGTGGCTAGCAGAACAATAGAGAAACTTGGTAGGCAGCCAGAAACCTTCACTGTGGTTAATAGTTAAATCCTATAAAGTGGTGAAGACAGATGAACTGAGACTATCTCTTCATGTAGGGTTGAATATGTTTCATTCATAAAAGCAGATTAGCTGTTCTCTTGATTGGACTTGAGGTCTGATTCACAGGAAGAAATGCACGACCTGTGCTATAAATGTGGCTCATGGCTAGGGAAGCCTTACTAAAGCCGTTTTACCAAATGGTCAGCATCTCAAAACGCCTTCTAAAAGTTACATTTATACTCACAGATCTGTGCTGCTCCTGATGTGTGTGTATTTATATATATGCATATGAATATTCTAATCAGTATGCACATGTGCACACACACACATGACATATGAAGATGTGCTGAGGAAGGCAGGGGAGTTGGAGGGATGGCGATGACCAATTTACATTGTGCACATATATGAAATAATAGTTTACAAAGAGTATGTGAAGTTGGAAGAAAAAGTGGTGAATCTATGAGAAGAGTTAAAAGAGGGGTGTAAGAGGGATTGGACCACATACATTAAATTTATGTAGGAAATTCTCAAACAACATATTTAAAAATATTGGAGGATACATTAATTCATCTAATTTTAAATGCAATGGCAGATGAACATGAATGCTTTTTTTTTTTAGTAAAAGCAAAATATTGTGCATAGGAATGATATATCAAGTGTGGAAAGAATCCCTGAACAATCACGGCAAAAAAACAAAAAAACAAAAAAACAAAAAAAAAAAAAAAAAACCAAAGCAAAAAAAAAACAAAACAATAAAAAAGAGCAGGGTAGTAGGTGTCTGTGATCTCACACTTGGGATTTGGAGGTGAAAAAAAAATCAAGAGTTCAAGGTCATTCTTCACACCTAGAGAGTTTTAAGGCTCTCCTAGCCTAAATAAGACACTGTCTCTAAAAGTAAGATTAGGTAAAATAAAAACATAGTATAAAATAAAGAGCCTTGAATGTTAAGAACTTAAAAGAGAAGTTAAAGCTCTGGCAGAAAAATTGAAAAATAGAAGAAAATTTCTCAGAAACTATTGCAAAACTCCAGCAATGAAGACATGGGGTCAACAAGACAGCTGGTCAGAAGCTTCTGCTATGTGACCCCCATGAAGAAGAAGTGTTCGGACTAGCAAAGATTCGACTGTTTTCTGAAGACAAAAGATGTGGGTTCTAGAATTAGGAACCACAAAGAGGTGAAGTGGGCTTCGTTGCACAAGCCTGAGATCCCAGTTCCCATAGGAGGTTGACTGCAAGTTTATGACCAGCCCGGGAAACCCAGTGAGATCTTGTCAAAGATGAAACATAAAAGCTGACTGGGGGTCTAGTTCAGCGACAGGGTGCTTGCCTGACTCAAATTTTGATGAATAATGGGTTGTTCAGGAAATCAAGGAAGAGATTTCAAATTTTCTAGAATCAAATGCAAAAGAAATGGAGTTTACCAGAGTCTTTGAGCTACAGCAAGGACAGTTCTAGGTGGAAATTTTATGGCTACAAATAACTACATTGAAAAATGAAAGAGAACCCCAAAACATAACCTAATGGTGAACTTAAGATCTTAGAAAAGCAAGACAAACTCAGGATTAGTAAGGGGGAAGAAATAAATCTATGAGGAGACATCAATGAAATAGAGATTAAAAGAGCAATACAGGGGATTTGTGGAAGGAAGGGTTAGTTCTTTGAAAAAAATAACCCAAACTAATAAACTAAAGCCAATGCAAACAAAAGAGAGAGAGGATCCCAAATGAATAAAGTTAGAGATAAAAAGAGAGGTATTACAATAAATACCACTGAAATCCTGAAGAGAATTAGTATTTCAAATATTCATATACCAATAAGTTGGGAAATGTAGGAGAAATACATCTATTTCCACACATTTGTGCCCCATCAAAATCAAACCAAGAGAACATACATAACATAAATTAATCTATAATAAGTTATGAAACTGAAGTAATAATAGATTTGACAAGAAAACCTCCCAGTACTAGAAATCACTGCTGAATTCTTCAAGGCATTTAAAGAAGAGCTAACACCAAGGCTTCTCAAGCTGTGCCTATGTGGAAAGGGAATTTCCAAACTTATTATAAAAGCCATAATTACCCTAAGGCAAAGCCTAGTTAAGAACACAACAGAAATGTAACTGTAAACCAAAATGCATCTTCGAGGAACATTGATGTAAAAGTTCTTGGTAAAATCAAATCAGATTCAACAACATATCAAAAAATCATAAGTGATGATCAAATATCTTTCTTTCAAGGGAAGCAATGACAGTTCAAAATATATAAATGTAAGGCAAAAATCACATGACCACCTTAACAGATAAAGAAAAAGGTTTTGACAAAATTTAACATCCTTTCATGTTGAAAGTCCTGAAGTGGGACTGACTAGGAATGGGAGTGTCCCTGAGCATCGCACAGAAGTACCCACGTAACCAACTGAATGGGAGAAAACAGAGCTTTTCCTCCAAAACTGTAAGTAAGGACAGAGGTCTCCACTTCATCCGCTCTTATCCAACACAGTGCTTGAATCCTTAGCCATATGAATAAGGCAAGAAAAGAAATTAAGGAGAATAAATAGAAAAGGAAGAAGTAAAACTATCATTATTTGCCAGTGATATGACTCTGTACTTAAAATATCCAAAGGCTTCATTAGAAAATGCCTATATCTGATTAAAATTTGAATCCAAGTGGCAAGATTCAAAATTAATGTGTAAAAATTAGTAGCCTTTCTATCTTCCAATAATGATTGTGCTGAAGAATAAGCTAGGAAAACAACCCATTTATAGTAGCCTCAAAACTCAAAGCAAAAAAATAAACTAATGAACACATTCGTGAGGAAAAAGACCGGCCACTGGAACAAACCTGTGTAATGCTGAAGGAGAAGCTAGAAATGACTAGAAAGACTTCCAGCTTCAGCAGAACTAATATTACAATAATAGATATATTAATAAAATTAGGCTAAGGTTCCATTTAATTTCCACCAAAATTCCAAGGACATATTTTACACACCTAGAAAAACAATTCTAAAAATCATGTTAAAATGCTGAAGATCTCTATAGGCCAAATCAACACTGAGCAATAACAGCAATGCTGGAGGTATCATAACATCTTATTTCAAGTTATGCTATAGAGATAAAGCAATAAAACAATATGTTACTGGCCCAAAACAGACATTAATGCATGTACATTAATGAAATAAATTATAAGATAAACATACACACAACTGTAGCATCCAACTCCTAATAAGGGGGCACAGACAGTACGTTGAAAGAAAGATATTCTTGTCAACAAAATAAAACTAGATATGTTTTCTAACCCTGAACAAAACCAATTCAAAACAAATAAGAGGCCTTAATGTAAGGCCTTAAACTTTGAGACTACTGAAGAAAAATAGGAAAATTATTTCAAAACATAAGCATGTCCTTTCTGAATAGGAGTCTGGAAATATTAATGATAGCAAGAATCAACAAATAAGATTGCATCAAACTAAAAAGATTAGTATGATTATGTATAGCAAAAGAACCAATCACCAGCATACAGAGCAGAGGAACTTTTTTCCCAACAGTTCATCTAACAGAGATTAATATACACAATTAACAAAGAACCCAAAATGTGAACTACTAGAGAAGCAAATAATCTTGTCAGTAAATGGGCAGATGAGCAGTTAGTGCATCCTTAAGCACAAGGGAAATGCAAGCCAAAAGCTCATTGAGATTTTAATGCAAGTCAGAACTACATTGTGATTCAGAATGGCCAACTTACAGAAAAGAGGTGTCTCCAAAAACTAAAAACAGAGCTGTCATGTGATTCAACTGTGCGTTGTTGTATACTCTTGGGTATATATGTAATCAAAGGCAGCAGACAACAGCAATATTTGTACATCTACATCCACTGTAGCATTTTTCCTGGAAGCCAAGTTACAGATTCAACCAAGGTGTCGATCGGCAAATGAATGGATAAAGAAAATGTGGCAGATCTAAGTAATGAGGCATCAGTCATCACAAATAATAATGTCATGTTATTTATAGGAAAGTGGATGAGCTTGGAAATCATCATGCTCAGTGAAATAAACCAGACTTAAAGATAGCACTTTTTTCACTCATATATTGAAGCTAATTTTTAAAAAGTGGAATAAATAGGAAGGAGACTCACAAGAGAGCAGAGAGGACACTCGAGGGTAATCGGTGGATAAATATGATCAAATTATATTATATACCATTACAAAAACGTCATAACGAAACCCGGTATTTTGTACAATTAATTTGCATAAAGAAGAGCTTAGGAGTCATCAGACAGGAAGAGCATGGCATTTGCTTTTGAGGACATTCAACAGCAGTGATGTGCAAACTGCATTTGGCATGCTTTCACTTGTATGCAAGAGCATGTGTAACTGAAAAACAGTAATTTCCCAACAGTTCCCAGGGATTATTTTTAGAAACTTTCTCTAGGCCAGAATTCTTTTTCAAACCAGTTTAGTTTTCTGTAAAGACTTGAATTAAACACCTCCTGTGTTTGCATATGTTTGTATGTATAAGCGTGCACACAAAAGTTGAGATCTTTTGCTAAATGGTGAAATATACGTATACCCATATATTGTGTACCGTTAAGTTGGAAACTAACCATGAGTACTCCTCCCATGTATGTGCTATTTAAGTGTGTCGAGTGAACACAAATATTATGTACATGCAACAGCTGGGTTTTCTCCATTTTCCAGCTGCCTCTCACTCCAACTCCAGTACCTGTCCCACATGCAGCCTTCACTCCGAGGTCTCCCTTGTGGGGACCTCCATTTAGGTTCCAGAGTGAAATACTAGACAGAAAGGAAAAGGTTTTCTGTATTTGGGGCAATTGCTGCATATCTTCATGAGCAATACTTTTGCTGGGCAGCCACAGCCCGCCTTCAGTGGCTGGTACGGGCTGGGCTGTGGTATTTTTCCTCTTGTTTCCTTCTTCCTGGAGTAGTGATCTCATATTGTGGCAGCTTTCTAGGAGACTACCTCATTTCTTTCCTCAGTTCTGTCAAGGCCTCTCTCAGTAGTACATTGTTTAAAATTTTCTTTGAGCCACTTAAATTCTGTTTTCTATCAAGCCAACACATATGCACATACACATAAATATATATGACCTATTTATGTACAATATGATACTATGTATAACAATATGTCAACCATCATTATATTTCATATGAAGCCAATAAAAATTATTAATTTCTTTGTGAGTCAAAACCAAACAGATGTTAAGAATAACACTTCTGATTTTTATCTTTTGGCAGGAAATATTGCCCCCAAATCCAAAACTGTCATGCTCTGTAACAAATTTAAACAAATTTAAAATATTTTAAAGCAAATTTGTAATAATTCCACGCATCAATAATCATGTTGTTTTATGGTCTCCCCGGGTATTTTCCAGGAGATTGTTGGGGTACTGCCGTAAGATTAACCACAAATCTTAAATGTATTTGTGTACATGTACATGTTTATGTGTGAGAGTAGGGTGGGTGCAGTGTTTGTCTACCAGAAGATAATTTAGCTGCCATCAGGATTGTTGTACATCGCTTTAGACAGGGTCTCTCACTGGACTCTGTTTGGAGCTCACCAAATAGGCTAAACAGGTTGGGTAGTGAGTTCAAGGCATCATCTTGTCTCTAACCTCCCATCACCAGGATTATAAATGCATACCCATCATTACCCCTGGCATCTTTACATAGGTTCTAGGGCACCAAGCTCATGTGTAGGTAGAAGTTTCTGTCCCACCAACAACTCTCAAATACCCGGTAGCCACTTCCCCAACAATTGACTTTGAGGCTTGATATTACTTATAAATGTTTGATCTATTGATCAGGTTTATTATTTGCTAACTCTTACATCTTAAATTAACCAATTTCTATTAACTTATGTATTGCCATGTGGCCATGGCATTACCTGTCTGCTGGCATGTTGCTCCTTGGATGGCTAGCTGGCGTCTCCCAGACTCTGCCCTTCTCCTGTATCTCAGCTTGGATTTCCCACCTGGATTTATCCTGCCTCATCATAGGCCAAAGCAGCTTCAATTATCAATCAATTAGAGAAACACATATTCACAGTGCACAGAAAACCACCCCACAGCACTCATGTTTTTCTGTAAGGCAAGTGTTCTGCTCACTAAGCTCTTCTCTTAACCACCAAGCTATTTTTTTTAAAGAGGTTCCATGATAAACTTTTATATACATTTATAATAACATCTTTCTTTCTGTAGACTCTCAGATTATTTCTGTTCATTTACTACTGTTGCAAAGCCTCGTGAAGATTCCATCTTATTCCATTCAGAATGGTTATCACTAAGAAAACAAACCAGGCCTGGTTAGATAGTTTCACAGGCCAAGGCGATTACCACCAATCCTGATGACCTGAATTTGATTCCCACAATTCACATGGTAGAAGAGAACCACACACACACACACACACACACACACACACACACACACACACACACACACCATAAATATAAATAAATGAAATGAATAATAACAAATTTTGATGAGAATGCTGGAAAAGGGAGGTGGGTACACACAATTTGTGGGGATGTGAATTAGTCCTTTTACTCTGGAAATCAGTGTGAAGGCCCTAAGAATCTAAGACTAGAACTACCATGAGACCCAGCTACCTGGATCCCGAGTATATGTACAGGAGTCTAAACACACTGCAGAGATACCTGAACAACCATCTGTTCTGCAGCACTGTTGTGGATACAGCAGTAAAGTTATGGACTCAGCCTGTGTGCTTATCAACAGATGAAGAATAAAGAAAACACAGTGTATATACACAGTAGAGTCTTCTGGGCCATAACGGAGACTGAAATGATACCGTTTTCTGGAAGACAGAGGCAGCTATAGATCTTCCTGTTACGTAGTAGAAGCCAGACTCAGAAAAATGTCATGGAGCCTATATTTTATGTCATGTTTATACACACAAACATATATACATGTCAGGAAAACAGGGACAGGCAAGAGATGGGAAGACAAGAGTATGGGGGTGTGAAAATGGTTGGTTCAGTTACAAAATGCACTCTGAAGACACCTTTTTTCTAAATAGTTTTAATTTTAATTAGAAGATAATTACAACATTCCTTCCTCAAATTCCTCCTTCTGACCCCACTTGTACCCTCTCTCATTCATATAAAGGGTTCTTCATGAAATGTAGTACTGTGATAAACACTAAAAAAAAAAAAAAAAAAAAAAAATCTGTGATTATGTAACTATTCCTGACTGATGTGTGCAATATGTCATCACCAGTTATCTTACCCATTGAGCACTTGGAATGTGGTTGCTGAGGAGAACCCACATTTAAGAAGCTATGTTGCTGGTGACCATTCTCTGTAACACAGTAACATAGCACGGTTCTGGGTTCCTACTGCCCAACTGTCATCCAGGAAACTTGTAGAATTTACATTTTTATTAGCAGGGTATGAAAGTGTTTACTTCCTCTGCCCATTGTTAATAATGACATTTATTGGTTTCTAATACAGTATATTAACTTAGGAAAAGATGAAGTATAATTGCTTTTTAACATTTCTTTGAATGCTTGAGTTAAATGTATTCCCATATGTTGTCTATGAAAATAGAATATTTACTCAAGAGGTCCAGTAATCAAATAAGAGGAATTCAAGAAAGAATCCAGAGAAAACTAGAGAGGTAATTATGAATGAAGTAAGATTTTCCAGAAATGAAGGCTGTGAGTCCTCAGGGTCCACTAAGCATCCAACACAATGGTTAAAAATAGAATCACTGTGAAGTTCCAGGATGTTGGTGTACTCGTTTGCCAGAAATTTTAATATGGCTGCTGTAGTTGACAGCCTTCAAAAATCTTGGTAGTTAACAAAACCAAATTTTATTTTTTACTTATGCATGTTAGGTGGCTCCCTTCCTCCTTGTACAGAAGCCACCTAGACATGCCCTTGAGATATTTGTGGCAGGGAGAAACAGGATTGGCTGAATCATGAATTTTTTAAAATTATATTAGCTCACAGGTGACATGTGCCACTTTTAAAACAAAATAACATCCTTTACCTTTTAAATTTTGAATTTCATGCATGGGCACAATACATCTTGAGCGTGTCCACTCTCACTACATCCTTCCATGCATAGGCACAATACATCTTGAGCGTGTCCACTCTTACTACATCCTTCCATGCATGGGCACAATACATCTTGAGCGTGTCCACTCTCACTACATCCTTCCATGCATGGGTACAATACATCTTGAGCGTGTCCACTCTCACTACATCCTTCCATGCATGGGTACAATACATCTTGAGCGTGTCCACTCTCACTACATCCTTCCATGCATGGGTACAATACATCTTGAGCGTGTCCACTCTCACTACATCCTTCTGTGCATGGGCACAATACATCTTGAGCGTGTCCACTCTCACTACATCCTTCCATGCCTCCAACACATCTCCTTCCCAACTTTAAGTCCTCTTCATTATTTTTATAACTTACTGAGTTCAGTTAGTGCTGTCCACATGCTCTTGGGTGTGGAGACTGTCCACTAGGGCATGGGGAACCTGCCACTGGCCACACCCTTAGAGGAAAATGATTCTCTCTTTCCCAGCAGACATCAAACTGCCATAGCTCTTCAGCTAGGACCTTCATTACCCCTGCCTAGATTCTTGGTCAGAACATGCCTAAAATAGGCAGCCCACAGAGGCACTGCCAAGGTCATTGTACTCGGTATTTGCAAAGAGACAGTCTTACACATTTTCTTCATTAAACTGGATATAACAGAGGAACAGAAAGCAAAATGATTTTTATTTCTCAGGGTTATTAGTGAAAGCAAAAAGACAATGAAGTACTGCTTTAAACATTTCCAAAGTAAGCAATTTACATCTAGAATTCTATTCATAGCAAAGTTATTAATCAAGGGCCCTTGTAGAATAAATCCATTTTTGAAAACTCAAGGCATTAAAAACACTACTGATATTCTTTCTCAGATAGCTGTTAGGGTGGAAAGCAAACCAGGAGATACAGAGGGCCTTTGGGGGTGGGAACTTGTTGGGGTGAAGAAACAGCATGACCTAAAGCAACTTTCAGAGGAAAGGGTTTATTTTGGGTAAACATCACAGTCCACCATTGAAGGAAATCAGGGAAGATCTCAAACAGGGCAGGAATCTGGGGTCAGGAGCTGATGCAGGGGCCGTGGAGGGGATCTTTACTGGCTTGCTTCCTATAGCTTGCTCTGCCAGGACCTGCAGCCCAGGGATGGCACCACCCACAATGAGCTGGGCCCTTTCCTGTCAATCATCAATGAAGAAAATGTAGCACAGGCTTATTTACAGGCTCATCTAGGGGTGCATTTTATCAGCTGAATTTCCCCCTCTTTCCACGTGACTGTAACGTGTCATGTTGTTATAAAAATAGCCGGTACAGGACTCAGTTCAAGAGAAGTAAATTAATTATCAGGATTTAGGGAAGGTGGATCTTTTGAAGAGAGCTGTACACATGACAGAGAAGGAAGGCAGAGCGATGAGTGAGACCTCCAGAGAGGGTTCTTTAGGGAGATGTAATTGAGACTGTTGGCTCAGACTGTAGCTAAGTATACTGGAAGGTTATTTAAACAACTGTCAGCAACCCACTTAAGAACAAAAAGAAGATGTAAGAAAAACTTATTACTAAATCCAGCTAGAGAAAAGAGAAAATGTACAATGAAAGAGTCAAATTATAACTTATCATATAATCCAGCTATGAATTACAGAAGTGATCAGCATATATCCCAAACGCTGATCTTATCAAAATTATGCTCTAAGAGTCCTGGGATAGGAGAAGGAATGTGAGAAAATCAGGGGAGGAACATTAGTTCAGACTCTGGGGAGGTGTCTCTGGCATTTGGAGGCCAGCATAGGATGTAGTGAAGAACTGGCTTTTCACAAAATGAATTCATGTGCCATATGTGAAATTAAGCTTAAATAAAATCAAACAATTGTGTGTGTTGTGTCTGGAACACGATGGCCTTATGTTTTTCATGCAGAGCTGTCAGTGAGGTCAGCAAGGAGGGTCAAGTGGACTGAAAGGCTACAGGGAGGGAGACAGCCAGGGATGTCCTGGGGGAGGGGCGCATGCCCCAGGCCTTACTCAGTGACCGTGATGTAGTTCTACTCTCGTCCAAAGCTCACCACAAGGCTTTTATGCTTTCATTAAGTCCCTTCAAATGGAGGCTGATATTACTGTGCCCACCTTACAACTTTAAGAGAAAGCTGCTGTGGCACGGTCTGGGTGAGAGCTTGCTGCTGTCAGTAGATCGGGAAAACTGGTGAGTTGCCTGGGTGTTACCTCCCAGCTTCAAGTTTTCATTGCTGAGTGGTTAGACAAGCAGACCAGATTTGCCTGCCTTCTAAGGCCTCTCCACATTGGCTGGTCATGTAAGGTGGGCACACCGAGTCTGTAAGAATCTAGTCTCTGCTCTCCACTGCTGCAGCCACCTCCTCCTTTCCCATCATATGACAGACACCCTACTGAGATACTCTCTGTGAGCCCCTAGATAGCTGACAGCTTGGGTATCAGTCTATCTCACGTGGGCAGGGAGGTATATAAAAGCCACACGTGTTGTTTTCCATCCCTCCTTTGTTTGGAGAAATCAGAGAGCCAGGCTGTACTTGTTACCTCCGCCCCCACCAATCCCCAGAGAACTGTGGAAGAGGCTCCCTTCTCCTCTCTCTCCAGAGACCCACTATGCTGTCTCTGTCTCTGCTGCTGGGGCCTAACACTCTTCAGAGCCTCTGCCATGTATGTCCACAGTGTCAATCTCTAAAGATTTTCTTGTTTTTCAGGAATTCATCTCCATGTCCTCTTGAATTTCCTTATCCAGAACCTAACAAAGTCCACATGGATAAGCAGTTATCAGTGGTTCCTAGTTATCCACACTCTGTACAGTGATTAAAAAGATTAAATAATTAAATTTGGCTGTTGACACAATATTAAACTAATTTGACCTGTTTCAGAAAAACAATATATAGTCTTTTATATTTTAGTATTATTTATTATATTTGTAAGTGCACACACATAATGATGAATAATTTTAGGTGCAATCAAAACTTCCCATATATACCTTTTGTATCTTCTTCCTCACCAAAGAGGATTAATTTTCCAAATTTAGCATATTGTTTACATGCTTTTCCACAAAAGATATATACATAATTACTTTCCGAACACTTAATTTAAAAAATTTAAGAACACTATTATTATCAATATCATTTTTTATGGATGCCTTGCCAGCATGTTTTATATGTTCATTGAGTGCTTGTCTGGTACCCATTGAAGCCAGAAGAAAGTGTGGGGTCCCCTGTAAGTAGAGTTACAAAAAAGTTGTGAGCACCCATGTGGGTGCCAGGAATCTCCCACGAGGGTGATATGGATTGAATTTGGGTCCTCAGGAAGAGCAATAAGTGCTGAACCATCTCCCCACTTAAAATTTTTATATGATGAATTCCAATATCTTCTTCCTCAGTTTACATCCCTCCCCCGTTAACATGCCTATTCTTATCCATCAAGGCACCATTCACTGCTGTGTAGAATTCACTGTTAACCACAGCGAACGTTGCTGGCCACCTTCCATGTTTCCAAGTTCTACTAGACCCAAGCCATAAGCAGGAATGCTGAGATGTTCTTTCCTGTGTGCTTCACCAGAAACCCTCTGAGCCCATTTCTGGCACAGGCATCTGGACCCTGGCCTCTCGAGGAACCTGCGGCATTTTTGTGAAGTTTCAATACATACTTTTTGGACAAATGAGGCTTGCCCAGAGATCCCCATCGTTAGATGCATTCTTTTGCTTTTCATTTCTCCTAAGCGCCCGATGTTCCCTGACAAAAAGTCCAGCCTGGGGCAAAGCACACTGTAAAAACGTGTAAGAGGAGGGATTTGAGGGAGGAGCTCCTTCCCTCCTGTGTGCGGTTGGGTCAGGACCTCTGTCATCCAGGGGTCTGCTCCTGACACAGGACAGTGGTGAAAGCAGAGACCCAGACAGGGATGAGCTTCATCACTGGACGCTCAGATGACGCTTGGCTTTCGCTTGGTCCTTGGATCCCTTCCCACCCCTTGTCCTCCATTGCTGTCTCTCTGTGCTCTAACTCAACTCTAACTATTCTATCTGGAAGATCTGGAGGGGAATCTTTCTGCTCCAGTGCAAGCTCCAGGCAGGTTTTGGTGTTCCCAGCAACTTCCGAGCTGAAACTGGAGTGTTGCTTCCAGGCAGAGCTGCCCCTACTGTGAAAGCTTAATCCATTCACCCAGAATAAAGTGCCTGCTGAGTTGATCCATTTCATCTTGTTTACAGTTGCTCTAGTCCTGCTGGGCCCCTGGCTTAGCTAAACCGCTTACCTCCACCTCCCTTGTGGGGAAGGAGGTGGACAGCAGGCCCCTGCCCCTTCCTTGACACCCCATGCTGGGACAGTGTCCTTTGTTGAAACCTCCTGTGTGCAAATGACCCTTTCTGACAGAAACACCACCAGAACATTTCCCAAGGGTGCTGTTTGCAGTGGTAGTTGGTGTACAGATTTTCCCACCAAGATCCTGGAGCAGGGCCAGTTTGGAATTGCCCGCCATGAGAAGGAAGCAGATGACCATGGAATAAAGTAATCGCCCCTCTGCCTCTCTCCAACCCTTTGATTTCCGAGGCTGTGCACTCATTGTTCGTGGCCAGGAGCCTTCACCTCCTTTCTGAACCAGAAATACGTGGGAATGAGAGGTCTTCTGGACACTGGAAACCGGCAACAAAATAGCCCACAAAACCGCTATCCATGTTTGAGCAACTTCTGCTATGAAGGTCCCTGGAGCAGAGCCAGGGAAGCAACTCAAGCTGGACCAAAATAGGCTCATGCAGGCACTTTCTCAAAGAAAGAAAGGAGTGTGAAAGAGAGGAGAGAAAGAGAGAGAGAGAGAGAGAGAGAGAGAGAGAGAGAGAGAGAGAGAGAGAGAGAGAGAGAGAATATTTTTTCCAGAAGCAGTAATTTGCAGAATGTTGCTTGCTTTGCTCAGATTTAATTATCTGTGAAAACAATATTATCAGCTGACAAATGGCAGAGTTGTCAAGAAGCTCATCTCCTGCCCCCCCGAAACTTATTTGAGATCCAAATGAGGACTGTACAGTGTTGATTTTTACCTTTACCAGTCAACAGAAGGACAGGCTCAAGTCACCTGAGGAAGACTCCCTCTGAGGGCCATCCCTGTCCTGTCCTTTGCTTTTTTCTAGAAAGCCTTTTAGCTCAGATAGGGTATAAAACCTGTAACTGACAGAATCCTGCTTTGTGTCCAGTACCTGCCTCTGTCCTTCTGTGGTTATTCAGGGTGCTCCCATCCCCAGAGCAGCCCTGCTCAGCAGGCATTGTGACCAGATCTGTTTCACAGAACAGCAGGATGCCGGCTAGGGGGGCAGTCGACTTGGATAGTCTTTTCATGTTTTGTGTCCTCACATTTGTTTATTCGGCTTCCATCGAGAGAGTCTGCAGGATTGCAGCCACATTTTTTCACCTGCATGTGTGCCTTGCACACCTGGTGGCTGGCCCAATTTCCAGCTGTCACTCAGCAGTTTCACTGAGTGTCCAGGGAACTTCTTCAACTTGATAAGGGCACACTTACTTCAGATCTCATGCCGTACTCTCCATTTCTGTAAATCTCTCCATTATTCACCCACCCATGCCAAAAGCTCATCTATCAACAATCCTATCTACTAATCACTCCTTATAAATCACATTCTCATTATCTGTCTCTGACCAGGGTTCGGCCTCAGCTTCCTCACTGGACTCTCCTCCTGCCTTCTGCTGCCCTCTTTGTTTCTTGCATACAAAGCAGAAAATGCGGATTCAGATCTCCTCAATGACCCTGCCCTGCAGTGTCTTATACATAAAAATCAAAGAGCCACAAGGATTCCCCATCCCATGCCTATTTTGAATTACCCATGATGCTCTAGCTACTTTGACATCTTCTGTGCTTCTTAACTAAGCCAAGGATGATGTTTAGATATGAATTTTCTCCTGCAAAGGTTTGTGTATTATGGGCCTGATCCCTGGCTTAAACCCTATCCAGAGCTCAGGCTTTGGGGAAGGCTTTAGCTTCTCAATTGATGAATTCATTGATGGAGCATGATTTCATGGCATTATTGAGATGTAATAAAATATTAGGAGGAAAAATCAAGTTAGAGAAAATAGGTGATTGAGGATGTCACCTCTAACTACATGATGTATATGATCACTACCTACCTGTAACTTCCTGCCATGGGTCTCAGATGAACAAGCTGGGATCTAGTTGTAACTTTCCAGGTGTCTGGAGACTATGAGTACTCAGAAACTTCTGTTGAACAAAGGAATGAGTCAGATATAATGAAATAGACTATGAGTTTCATTTCTAGGATCCCATTCTTTCTAAATAATCTCAATTAATGAAAAGACATACAAACTCAAATTATTCCTTTAATATTTACAAGCATGAAAATGGGAACTAAATCCTCAACAATAAATGATTATTTAAGTAAATTGTGATATGGTAACATAGTAGACTGAAATAAAACCATTAAAATATAAGCTCTAGAAAAGTATTTGATAGTATAGAACATGTTAATGATACTTTATCAAATACAAATAAATTAATGTTAAATAGAGTGGGTATAAATGAATATTAAATAACACAGCTATAAACATATAAAATGAATTTGTATAATGCATATGCATTGTGGGAAGGACAGGATTAAAAGTTATTGTATTTTCTATGCTTCCTTCTATTTGAAGCTTTAGAGTGATGGGGAGTGATGGGCTGTTGTTCTCTAGGCTTTGGGGACCAGGAAAACTGGTCCCCTCCAACTGGTTCCTAACAACCACACTCATGCCACCCATTTTTAGCTCTTGGTTTGGTCATGTGACTTGTTTGTCTAATGGAAAATTGATTGACATGAAATTAGAATTCCATTGTGTGAAGGAACCTAACTTAATACTGAACATATTTTAAATATCATTTTTGGTATGTTTCAAACCTTTCTCTCTCTTTTTTACAGTCCTGGGATTTAACCTTGGACCTCTTGCATGCTAGGTAAGTGCTCTGCCATTGAGCTACACTCAAGTGCAGCTGCTTTGGAGTTGTGTTTTATTTCACAGAGCGGGGATTAAACGCAGCTATGCAAGTGTTCTACCTTTGAGAGATGCCCCTATCCCATTGGATGTATTGGATTAATTTTAAAATATTTTTTAAATGCCCTTCATTTTTCCCTTTTAACTTTTAAAAATGTTGTCACTAGAATTGTCAAGTTGTAGAATGCATAGGTTGCCCTGTCTTTCTATTGGGCAGTCATCTCCCTTCCCAGATGACTACAGAATCAGAGCAGATCCTCACTTGAAACCACTCAGTTTTGACGTGTTTTGTGTGTGGTGAAAATGACCTGGCCAAAAGTATACTGCATTTTTTAGACCCCATAGGAAAGCTTGGAGAAAACAGGATGTGTCAGAGGACAGTGGCCAGGGGCTGGATGCTTTAATGGGGGTATTAGCAGACAGGCTGAGGGTTTGGAGGGTGCTAATGGAGTGTCATCTGCTTAGGTTGCCCATGTGGAACATACTTCCTCAGCTTGTGGTCTAGCAGAGCAGCGGCTTAGGAAGCCCTGTAGAAGCTCTCCCTGCTCTCACGGACATCACCTTTTTCTCTTCTGTCTGTGCTTTCTCATGCTATAGAGTTCTGTGTGGGGGGCACTCTATCATCAACAAGAAGATAATGAAGGGCATGCTGTCCATGAGAGAACAAGTGTTTGTGGGGGGTCATCTTGGCAGCAGCATCACTTCATCAACAAGGACCGCTCTCCTTCCTTTCCTAGAGGGACCTGGAAGTCAGAGCTGAAGAAGCCATAGAGATAGATCATTTGACTTAACTGCCTCCTCCTACAGATGCGGAAACTGAATTCCAGCGATGTCCTATGACTCATTTCCCATCACACAGGAACTTAGTGAGTCAGGTTGGGATACTGATCTCTGTATTCTTGGTCCAGCACTGCTTCTGTTTCTCACGATATTAACCCACTGAGCACCAGTCATGCCCCTCACCCTGGTTCTGGAGGCCCTTTCTCAGGGTTGAATGGCTATGAGGGCTTCCGGCTCAGATCTATTTTTTATCTCCTAGCTATTACTTCCTCTACTATGTGACATTTACTCCAAGATGTCAGAAGTCTCGAGTCCATTCTCTTAGAGCCTGTCATTATTTGCTGCAGTTTGGGCAGTTTCGTGTCCTTGTGCTTGCTTATGTGCGGACTGGGAAGAACTCAGAGGCTTTGGAATGTTTGTGTATCTGGCACACAGAGATTGATCTCACAGCACAGGAGCAAGGATTGAGCTGACCATTATCCTGGCTCATAGGACAGGAATAGGTTATTGAGAGTAGAGAGGAGTGTGGGCAACAAACCCCAGAGGCCCCACTTCTTTCCTTATGGAGGCCCAAACCCCAGGTGTGGCTGGAATAAGATTTGCATCTACCTCTGCTTCAAAGCAATCATCCCACTCTCATAAAACAATTGTTATTATCTATGAGTGTGAGTGTATTATGACACTCATGGGGAGGTCAGAGGACAGCTTGCTGGCATCAGTTCTCCCACCAAGGGGGTCTTTGGGATCAAACTCAGTCCATTAGGTTTAGAAGCAAGTGCCTTTACTTGCTGAGCCATCTGGATGGGCCCATCAGCTCTATTTTAAATGTGGCCAAACCTATGGCATTATCCATTTACTACTGTGTTGTTATCATTATGATGCATAGAGACAGTCTATGTTGATATGGGATGTCTTTCTATATGCTCTGAAATAAAGGAACTGTTTTAGCCCATGACAGGTGCTGTAGCAGTAGTCAGGAATTGGAGCATAGGTAGGAGGAGGGTGGAGTTAGAGAAAGACTGACCCAGCTGCCCAAGGAAGCAACATGTAAGGAACACAGGTGAGCCACAGGTCACGTGTCAGGACAGATTAATGGATAGGGATTGAATTAAGATGAAATAGCCAGTTAGCAATGTGCCTGAGCCATAGGCTGAACATCATGAAATAATTAATACAAGTGTCTGAATCATTTGGGGGGGGGGAGCGGCTTCAGGCAGGTCTGGACCATGGGGCTAGTTGGGCCAGAAACCTCACTGTTACAATCTGTAATTTCAACACATGCTAAGACCTCAGACTGATCTCAGGATTTTGGCATCTGCACGGCATCCACAGCACAGTCCCCCAAAGCAGCCGGTGTCTCTGAAGTTTCTCTTTCTCTTCAGCTATCAGTGGCCAAAATATGGGGACCTGCTAGACAATGGCCCAACTTAGAATTACTCATTTTTAAGATTCTAGAAGATTCCTCCTGTAAAATGAGTCTCCTCACTCACCCAATTCCAGGAAGTTTCCTTTGTGATGGCCAGCCCTTTACCTGGATGAAGGCATCTATTTCTCTCCTTCTGGAACTTAGCTCTAGCATGGGAAAGAAGAATGCACACTTCCAAAGCAGCCTGATGTTGACAAATACAAAGAGGCATTGAAGCCAATAACCCTAAAATAACCTGGATTAAAGAAATTCCCATGGACGTCTGGAGTCATGTCGCCATAATGCTGTATATCTGATTAAAAGACTTTTTCACTTTTCATCCAGATGTTTAAAGTCAGGAAGACTCCCTCAGGTCTGTGTAAACAGCATCCAGAGGCAAATGAGAACAAGACCCAATCCAGAGAAATTAGCTGTTGGTGGATGATGGCCGGCAGCATAGATCTAAGGCACAGCACAGAGGTTGTTTGTAATCCACAAGACGATCACTCAAGGTGAATCAGGGCAGAAAAGCTAAATGGAGTGATGTGAGAGCTAAAAACGGCAAGTGTGTGATGCTATCCAGGAACCATCTAAGGAAAAAACTCCAGCCAGGCAGATTGAGAATTTAAAAACAACACTCTCCACCCCCTACTACCCTGTGACATCTGTTAACACAAGAGGCAGGGCCATTTCCTGGAAAGGTTCTTAGTGTTTACAAGGGTGAGACCCTCTTGATGTTTTTGTGACTTTAATTAAAGAGCTGAAGGATGGAACTCCATCCTGAGCATGTCCCAGGAGGGAACTTGTACACAATGCCATATTCAAATAGAAAGAGAAAAACCCAATCAGTGATCCAGATGTTGTTGATTTTACGTGGATGATAATGTATTATTTTTTTCAAAAAGGGTGGGAGGGAGTGCTCTTGAGAGGAAAAAAAATGCTTTTGAAGGTGTTTTGTTAATATCTTTTTATGCTCTCTTTTTCTTTTTAAGCACATGTAGCAATACCAAGCAAAGCAGCACAAAGATGGGGAGTACAGAGCAGGTCTCAGTGGTGGGGAGGGAACAGCCTTGGGGTGGAGAAGAGGTGGGATCAATTCTTGTGAAGGTAAGTGGAGGCTCGGAAGATTTCATGGCAATCTAAAGGAGAGCTGGCTAACTTGGAGCCTGCCATTTTGGCATTGGAAACTTGCTGAGTTAAGGAAAGTGCTCAGATATTAGAGTTCCCAGGAACATTCTAGAAGCACAGTGTTGCAAGTTTTGGGTTTCGTGTGCAGCCTCAAGTTTAATAGGATGAGGGGGTGGAGCTGAGAGGAGAGCCACGGACAAGCGCCTTAGTATTCCAGTGGGCCTCGGTTTTGTGAGGTTGTCTTGGCTTGCCTACTGTAACTGTGCCTTCTCAGATAGCAAGACCACTGCCGACCATACTGTGTGAGCCACATTCTGGGAGATATTAGTTGGGACTCAACTCAGCTCCTATCCTTCTAGCTCTCTGATTTGGGAGAATTAAGCTGTAAGAATTCCAATTTGTCCATCTTAATTGACCATATCACAGATGGACCAATGTAAAAGCATGCTGTGCTGTGCCCAGAACCACAGCACAACTGACGTGGAGACAGGATGACCTCTGGGGCTTCTAGGTCAGCAGGTGTCACCTTGTCAGTGAGCTTCAGACTCTGAGAGTCTCAAAAAGGAGGGTGGCCAGGTGTAGTGGGGCCTGCCTTTAATCCTATCACTTGAGAGGCAGAGACAGGTGGTTCTTCGTGAATTTGAAGACATTCTGGTCTACATAGCAAGTTCAAAGGTCAGACGAGGCTACATTGACTTAAAAACAATAGGGTAGAGAGCAACCGAGGAAAACACTTGAAGTCATCTTGTGGTTTCGACTTGTACGTGTACACATGAGTGTGTATACCTGCATACATATGTGCACACACAGCTATGTACACACCAAGTCTAAAAACAGAGATAAGGAATATAATGGTTCACAGCTGTAACCCCATTACTCAGAAGAGTAGGTAGGAGGAGGGAGAGCTTGAGGCTAGCCTGGGCTATGTTGCAAAATTGTACCTCAAAAAACAAAAGCCAAAATACATTATTAAATAAAAATATGAAAGTCTCAGAAGTTCTTCTGTGTTCTGTAAAGTGCTGCATGCTATACACATATAAAATGTTATTATTTAAGTCTTGCTATCATCTGCTAGGACAAAGACTACTCAAGAGAATCCAGAAATGGCAGAACAGTTTTCCAAGGCAGCAAAAAAGGCTCAAAAGAACACTGAGATGCTGAGAGAGAGAGGGGGAGGGAGGGAGGGAGAGAGAGAGGGAGAGGGACAGAGAGAGAGAGAGGTATGAGTGAATGGAGTGAATGCTGGGAAATTTTTAACCCCACAGCTTGCATCTGGTTTCAGGTTATTGGCTGCTAATAATGTGTTTGAGGTGCACACTGTGTATTTTTACACTTCAGATATTTTTAATAAGCTTTGAGAGCCACAGACAGTAGAGTATAAGAGAATAATTCCTCACAAAAAATCAACAAAAGATTACTGTGGAGATTGTATAAGAAGAGAATGAACATCAACATAAAACTTAAAATATACATTCAAACCAGTCACAGATGGCTTCTTGCCTTCTGGAAATTGTCACTGTCTTTTGGACAACAAGAATGGTCAGCTACCTTCTCATCTCCCAGGCTAGTTTAAAATAGTCATTTCCTTTGAGAAGTCAAACAAGAAAGACACCCTGCCTTCCACAGACAGAGAAGGGGGCTGTGCATTCGTCTTCCGAAGGGCAGAGGGTAACACCTCCATCTCTCTTGGTGATTGACTAGGCAGTTGGGGAATAAGGGCAATGCCTAGGCCCCCTTAGCATAGAACACTAGCGCTTGGGAGATGCGATTCACTGGCTAAGGAATGGGGAACATAGTGCAGTGAAGAGCGTCCATCCTGAGAGATAACCAGGTACCTGCCCGTGGGTCTGCTCCTTCCACCTCACTGTATAGACGTCTCTAGACCCCACATATACCGAAACTCCTGCCAGTGATAGTGGCTCACACAGCAGCAGGAAGTCCTATGGCATGACACCACAGGACACCAAAGGTGGAGAAAGACAAACTTGAAAAGCTAATGATGAGGCAGGTTCTGGAGACGAACACACCTCTTGTTCACTAAAGGGCTAGGGTGACAGCTCAGCTGGTTAAGAGCATCATGACCCAAGTTTGGTCTCCAGAACCCACAGGAAAAAAATGAATATGGCATTCCTTCTTGTAATCTCAGTTCAGGGGAAGCAGAGACATGAATAACGGATCAATGTCAAGCTAGCATAACTACTTGGTGAGTTCCAGATCAGTGAGAGATACTGTTTCCACATACCAAATAAGATCATGGAAACTAAGGAATTATGGAAACTGAGGAATGATGTGTGGGGGTTGTCTTCTGGCCTCCACATGCACACATGTTAACACACACACACACACACACACACACAGAGAGAGAGAGAGAGAGAGAGAGAGAGAGAGAGAGAGAGAGAGAGAGAGAGAGAGAGAGGCACATGTGCACAACTTTGGAGAGAATTGGCTCATCATCTCACTTGCGGCCTGGAATCCTGGAATTTGCAAGGATGAAAGGATGATGTCCAATCTGCACGCAGAAGACCAGGGAGGCCTTTTGTGGTCAGAGGGAGTTAGACATGGAGATCTGGGCTTCTGAGCTGGGCAGAGTCTGCTTTGCTGGTGAGGTCCCCACTGAAAAGTCTCTCGTGCCTCTGAACTTGGAGAAAGGATGGCGCCATGCAAATGCAGAGCTGTTTTCATATCCCTAACACATCCCAGATTTGTGCAGTGAAGACTTGGTCCAATCCTGTGAAATTTCCACTGTTTTCCTTTTCTGACAGCCACAGGGCTGACACGTCAGGAATGCTTCTTTAAGCTGGAAAACAGAATGGACCAGAGTGCACACTCTAGAGGAACAGGAATGTGGATAATCTCTAGTTCTGGAAAAAGCCCCAAGTCACAAAGGATTTCCTTGGGAATGAGGGCAGTGAGTAGCAGGTTCATCTATTGTTATGTTTGCTCTGGTGAATATTGACAAGCGTAAATGTTCTGAGTCCTTACTGTGACAGGTGTGACAGGTGCTAAGACACCCTTGGACATCCTTAGGCATGGAGGATGGGGGTTAGTACCTTGCCAGGGGAAATTGGGTGGGTAATGTGTTCAGTAATGAAACCATGCATGAGGTGCTTGCTGCCTTGTTTCCTCAAGTGGAACTTGATGACCCTTGGTCATCTTTTTTTTTTTTTATTTTCCTTAATTTCCACAGTAGTCTGGAAGTAAGAGAGGATTTCTTCCGTACACAAAATAGACTTAAATCTCCTCAGGAAGTGCCTTCTGAGAGGACTAGTGAGTCCTATTGACTTATGGGTACACTTCTGGCCAGTGCCCTTCTGAGAGAGGAGTTTCATTCCACTTTCTCTTGGGGCTCTTGGTTTATATCCCCCACTCCAGGTTTTCTTTTTTTTTTGCCACTTGTTGCCTAGAATGAGAAACATTCTGCGTTGTTACAATTTTGCCCACTTAAAGAGGGAAGTCTTATTTTTCACTCTGTTTCTGGTTTGAACACTTCTGGGTGGCATGTGGGAGTGAATTCTCTAGTCTTTTGGGATGGTTTCCACCTTGATTCTTTTAAATGGGCAGTTTCATATTCCTTTCACTTTTATGCACCTCCCCCTCCAGGGACTTCCAGATGAGAGTGTCTTGCTCACCACTAAATGTCCCACAACCCAGACAGCAAGTAAACCACCACCACCCCACCCCTATGCATGAGCAGCAGCTACTTAATGCTTGTTGTGGACAGGAAGGCAAAGAAGTTCAATTTATGTCTCTGCTCTCCAAAAGATTATAACCTCATTAAAATAATATGCTTAGTAGATATACAAATCATTGTTTTAAGAATATGGCCAAAGGCTGGTGAAGTAGCTCAGTCATAAAAGAGTTTACCATGCAAGACACACACACACACACACACACACACACACACACACACACACACACACACACACACACACACACACACACACAATGGTCAATTAAATTGCAATTTAAGAAGGAATGTTGATTGATAAGTGGTCATTTCCTGAGGCCTCAGATGAAGGAACCCTTGTGGAGGCTTGGGGTGCTTGCCATTTTCTAACATTTCACTGCTTTGGAATAATCCTTTTCTACACTATGAATATGTGTTACTCTCATTGGTTAATAAAAAGCTGACAGGCCAGTTGCTGGGCAGGAGGTTAGGTGGGAAAGTCAAACTGAGAATGCTGGGAAGGAGAAGGCTGAGACAGGAACTGCCAGCTAAGTGCAGAGGGAACAGGAGATGCATGTGCCAAGCTAATAAAGGTGCCGGCAGGTGGCAGAGTGCAAATAAAGAATATTAGGTTAACTTAAAATGTAAGAGCTAGTTAGTAACAAGCCTGAGCTATTGGCTGAGCATTTATATTTATATTCAGCTTCTGAGTTGGTTATGGACAGGAAGCATCCATTTATATTCCACAGCCATCAACACAGAGATGTGAGTGAGCTTTAACAATCTGGTCTTGATAACATCACCCTGGGTTGATGGGGCGATCATAAGATTTTTTTTTTTTTTAAAGATTTTGAAGTAGAATTCTTTTTCATAAACTACAGAGAAGCAGATGGCTTAAATGCTCACTTCCCTTTGGGGGTGCTATAACAACCTATTTATAGCATTGCTGTAGGGATTAGACATTGGGCTCTTAGACTCTCAAGTGGTGACAATTACTACAATATAATTCAACTTAAAACTCTTGAGACTTCCAGCCTCCCTACAGCTGCCGTGGAAGTCAATGAAGAAAGGTGCTAGGCGACAAATGAATAGTGCCATTTTCTTACGTATCAGCTCTGAACCTGAGGCACATAGCCTCTTGGAATCCTCATCTCCATGTCACCTGCTCGCTGAGTTCATTTTTTGTATCATGTGACCAAACACCATACAGAGCAGAGAAAGCCCCAAGCGAACAAAGTCCTGAGTAAATGTATTTTGACAAGGGAATGGATGGTTGAAGACTCTCAGGCCTCAGATCCATGGGACAAATTGCAAAGCCATTATCATTATAGCCCAGACTCAAGAGAATGAATGATAAAGCTTTTCTTGGGAGTGTGAGTGTTTATGGCTGATCGATCAGTGTGTTTAAGACCACCAGCTGTGGCTTCCTCTTTTAGGAGGTCTACAGCCAGAGACTACACATCTGTATCCCTTCTCCCCACCCCAATGCTGTATCCAATAAACAACTTGAGGTTCCAGGTTGTGTCTGTCCTGCTTAGAGAACCCTGTCTAACCCCAGCCTCATGGTCTGTTTATCCTTCCTTTATTTCCTCAGCATCCGTAACCAGAATTCTGGGATTCAAAAGGCATAGGATGAGATAAAGCCCTGATAGGAACACCTTCAGGATGCAAGATATACTTTTACTCAGCGGATCAAAAGGATCAATCCAGAAGGCCACGGAGGGGCAAACCCATTCAGATCACAGTAAGGCTCATGAATACGGTAGAGGCTGTTCACACTACAGAGAACCATACCAGAACAGCAGAGTGCAAGGCAGGAAGAAAGCATAGGGTCTAAGCTTAAGAGGCTGCCCTTAGTGGGACCCTCTTCTGTCACTTTGGTCCCACCTCCCCAAGGTTCTACGGCCTCTCAAAATGGCACCATTAGCCAGGAGGAAGCATTTAAAGATACCAGAGTGTGGGAGTGGGTGTCAGATTCAGATGAGATGGTAACACCTACCTCATAGACATGTTGGATGACTGAGTCAGCCATCATAAGATGCTTTTTTCTTTGTATGGGAAGATTCCAGCCACGACAGAACTTAGCTCTGTGTTGGGAGGTATGTCCCTTTGGGAAAGCTCAAGTACCCTCAGGTGTGGTTTTTTACTTCTAGGTTAGGGAGGAAATGGATTTTTGTAATGCTTTCTTATATAAATAGGAAAATTGAACCTTGGATAAGTTGAGACATGCCTAAGGTTGTGACCAAGCTGAAGAGGAACTTGATTCTCAGATCTGGCAGTTATAGTCAGGGAACTTTGGAGGAGGGAAAGGGACAGTGCCACTGGAGGCAGCTTCCTACCTTCTCCACTCGTGGGTTTTTGTGCGTGTTTTCTCTTGTGCTCACAGAGCAAGTGACACTACCCTGGTGAGACTCTGCCCACTGGTCATCCCATCCCAGAAGGCTCGTGATAAGCAGAACAGGTAACTATAAGGATGAGTTTTCCCTCAGAGACTGTAGGGAAAACAAGTTCAAAGTGCTTCTAAAAGTAAGTCTCCCCTGTGAAGAGTTTGGCCTGTGGCAAATGTGTTTGGAAACATGTTTTCTGTAAAACCTAACCTCATTAATCTACTTGCAATTCCAGAAAGACAACTTCCACTGCACACATCAGGGCTTGTCCCAATCTCTCCAGTTCTCAGTGGCAGTTGCAGGAAAGTGGCCCCAGCATAGTTCCGGAACTGAGGACTTGGGTCTCATGTCCAGTGTGGTCACAGAAGACTGGTACCTTAGGCCTCAAAACTGCTAGGGAAGTCATTCACTGTGACCTTGTCCTGCTGTATCCCATCCCATATCTTGTCAGGGAGCTTGGAAGGAGCTGAAAACTGTCTCATACACCAGAAAGAATTATCTCCGACAAGTTTGAAGACTTGGCTGAGATATTTCCTTTAACCTTTGTCAATAACTTACTTAATATAATGTGACTGTTTAGTAACCGATGTGCAGGGGACATTCTGAATCAAATGCATGTGCAAGAGAAACAAAGCCCAGGACATGGAGAGCCCCTTGCTGCTCTTCTAGTTTACAGTGATGCTGATGCAGGCAGGAAGGGATGTCAGTCAGCAGAGAGATGGATGTGCTGAAGTTGTATCCTCACTAAGGCCAGAATTGAATGCCACACTGGCAGGCTGTGTCAGCTCCGTTAACCTTGCCTGAGACACTCTTGCCCATATCATGTCCTAAACTGATGAAATAATCTTCATAAGAGAATTAAAACACACCCTTCTGACATGAATATTGAGCACTCATGACCACCGAATTGTCTAAGGAGCACCAATTTTATGTGTTGAAATGTGAGAACAAATGATTGCTTGTAGAGCCTTTATGGGACATTCCACGAGGTCTGGCCTTGGTTTTGGTATGACAAGATGTGTCATGTTATGATACAGTTCAGCTCAACACCGAGGCTGACCAAGGGATGATGCCACTAGAGATACAGCAAGGTGGAGTGGAGAGGTGTCACCCATGGCTTCAGCACAATAATCCCCTGATGCTGGAGCACACACATAAATCCAAGGCCTCATCCAGCTACCCACTGAGTTCCCATTGGCTCCTATGCTGGTCTCTTCCTCCTGGCCTGGAGACTGGGAGCCCTTTAAGTGGTCTGCTGTACACAGGGAGGAAGGGCAGAAGTACAGTTCTAGGACCCTCACCTGAGTCTTTATCTTTACTTGCTACTGCAGCTAAGCTCAGCTGTCAGTCCTTGTTTGAATCTCTTCCTGAGCCTTTGCTTGAGCTTAAGGTGATGGTTGGCTTGTCCAGAAGCTTGGACACTTATTCCTGGCTGCTGCCTGCCCCGTCTTGTTATGCTCTCTCTTTCTGTGTGTTTATTTTATTCACCGCCAGCCCTCTGGGCAAGAGCTTCCTCTTTTTCTTTTATCTCCTAGTTATGTGTTCTTCTCTGAGGCTAGATGGGCTATGTCTGATGCTTACATTTTCAACTCCCACCCTCATTCTTAAGTTTCAAGAGAAAACTATTCAAAGTGAATCTTGATGACTGTTAGAAATGCAGCAGAGGGTAAAGTGTGGCACAGGAGGGATGTGCAGGTGTTGGGGACCAGGAACAGTTGGTGATCTCCAGGGAGATGAGTAAGGTTTGTCAAGGAGCCAGTGTCTGGTCCTCCCGAAAGCATTGACAGATGCTGCCAGCATCATGACCTCTGACTGCTCGGAACAGGAAAGACTTTACTATTCGTAATGGAGTGCCGTGCAGTTTCTTGTGGAAGAAAAACTGAGTGGCCTTATGACAGAGAAAGCTGTCTTTCCTTTATCTTAAGCAGTTATTGTAAACCTCTTTTACTCGACATAGGATGCTAGAGTTAGACAAAGCAGAGGGCCTTGCAGAGTCTGTGTTCCTCTAATTTGTAGTTCCTCCCTCCCTCCCTCCTTCCCTCACCTCCCTCCTTTCCTCGCTTCCCTCCCGCTCCCTCCTTTCCTCCTTTCCTCCTCCCCCCTCCTTTCCTCCTTCCCTCCTCCTCCCTCCTTTCCTCCCTCTCTCCTTTCCTCCCTCCCCTCCTTTCCTCCTTCCCTCCCTCCCTCCTTTCCTCCCTCTCTCCTTCCTCCCTCCCTCCTTTCCTCCTTCCCTCCCCTCCCTCCTTTCCTCCTTCCCTCCCTCCCTCCTTTCCTCCTTTCCTCCCTCCCTCCTTTCCTCCTTCCCTCCCTCCCCTCCCTTTCCTCCTTCCCTCCCTCCCTTCCTTCTCCTTTCCTCCCTCCCTCCTTTCCTCCTTCCCTCCCTCCCTCCTTCCTCCCTCCCTCCTTTCCTCCTTCCCTCCCTCCCTCCTTTCCTCCCTCCCCTCCTTTCCTCCTTCCCTCCCTCCCTCCTTTCCTCCCTCTCTCCTTTCCTCCCTCCCTCCTTTCCTCCTTCCCTCCCTCCCTCCTTCCTCCTTCCCTCCCTCCCTCCTTTCCTCCCTCTCTCCTTTCCTCCCTCCCTCCTTTCCTCCTTCCCTCCCTCCCTCCTTCCTCCTTCCCTCCCTCCCTCCTTTCCTCCTTTCCCTCCCTCCCTCCTTTCCTCCTTCCCCTCCCTCCCACCTTTCCTCCTTCCCTCCCTCCCTCCTTTCCTCCCTCTCTCCTTTCCTCCCTCCCTCCTTTCCTCCTTCCCTCCCTCCCTCCTTTCCTCCTTCCCTCCCTCCCTCCTTTCCTCCTTTCCTCCCTCCCTCCTTTCCTCCTTCCCTCCCTCCCTCCTTTCCTCCCTCTCTCCTTTCCTCCCTCCCTCCTTTCCTCCTTCCCTCCCTCCCTCCTTTCTTCCCTCCCTCCTTTCCTCCTTCCCTCCCTCCCTCCTTTCCTCCCTCCCTCCTTTCCTCCTTCCCTCCCTCCCTCCCTCCTTCCCTCCCTCCCTCCCTCCTTTCCTCCCTCCCTCCTTCCCTCCCTCCCTCCCTCCTTTCCTCCTTCCCTCCCTCCCTCCTTTCCTCCCTCCCTCCTTTCCTCCCTCCCTCCTTTCCTCCTTCCCTCCCTCCCTCCTTTCCTCCTTCCCTCCCTCCCTCCCTCCTTCCCTCCCTCCCTCCCTCCTTTCCTCCCTCTCTCCTTTCCTCCCTCCCTCCTTTCCTCCTTCCCTCCCTCCCTCCTTTCCTCCTTCCCTCCCTCCCTCCCTCCCTCCTTCCCTCCCTCTCTCCTTTCCTCCCTCCCTCCCTCCTTTCCTCCCTCCCTCCTTTCCTCCCTTCCTCCCTCCTTCTCTCCCTTCCTCCCTCCCTCCATGCCTCTCTTCCTTCTTTCCTGTTATAATATGGTTTTTGACCCACAGACCTGCTGCCCCAGACCTCTTAGCTGCCCACTGCTGCTTAGACCCCAAAATGACTCAGACACTTACATTAAGTTTATGTCGTTTGGCCTATGGCTCAGGCACATTGTTAGCTAGCTTTTTTTTAATCTTAACTTAATTCATTTTTATTAATTTGTTTGCCACGTGGCCCGTGGCTCACTTGTGTTTTTTACATGTTCCTCTTTTGGGCATCTGGGTCGATCTGTCTCTGATTTCGCCCTTTCTTTTTTTTATCTATTTTGATTTTTCACTTTTTTTTTTTATGGTGCCTGTCATGGGCCAAAACAGCTCCTTTATTTAAAGACTGATATTTACAGCATACAGAAAGACATTCCCACATCACCTTCCTTCCCTCTCTTCCTTCCTTCCTTCTTTCCTCTTTCCTCCCCTTTTCTTTCCCTTCCTCCCTTGCTCCTTCCCTCTCTCTCTCCCTCCTTTCTCCCCTTCCATACTTCCTTTTTTCTTCCTTCAATTTATTCCATCCTTTCTTCCATGCACCTATTCTTCAAACTACTTGCCTACAATGATTAACTAGAGTGAAGCAGAAGAAACTTCATATAATGTGACAGCATGGTCTGAAGATCTATCTACTAGGGTATAAGTTGCTGGGATGCATCAGGAGGATTAGAACCTGTAAATGGAAAGAGGAGGCAGTGGTCTGGCGTTGTGAAGCAGTGTGGGACTTCCCCGCTCTTGAGAACGCCCCATTAGAATTGCTGCAGGGATTCTCAACAGCACATATGTACTCATGACAGACATCATTTCTCCTTTTAAATATGGCATTAAATGAAAGAGAAGGCACAAGAGGGGGGACAGGGCCACCGAGGAAGGCTTCATAAAGATTCCTTGACATGGAAGAGACTGGCGAGCAGGAGACAAAGCTTTCCAGGTTGGGAGGAAGATCTAAGAGGGCCTGATGGTGGGGAGGACGATGGGACAGATAACATGGTGTTGCAGGTGTAGGGCCCTTGGTGATGATGACAACAATGGTTACTGAGGAAGTGTTAGAAGAATGAGTGAAGGTGGTAGGATCTGCCAGGAGCTTTTGAGAATCTGATGGATAAAGTGTGTGTCTTAGGCCTGGAGGCTCCTCCAGGGAGGTGGGACAGACAGAGAAATGGCCTTCCATGCAGCTGAGATGAACATTCCGTGACAGGATGCCTGCCGGAAAGCTGAGGCCCACGTTTGTAGCTCAAGGGCTGTGGTGGAGGTGGAGACGGTTCAGTGGAGATAGTGACAGTGTGAGATGTGTTCATACCCACAAGGTTGAGGATGCTATTGTGATACAATGAGGGTATTGAGAGTCAGCAGTACCAGGGGATTCAGATCCAACCAGATGCCAAGGCCTACAAAACAAGAGCTGAAGCCTTGCCATGTAGGTGCAGAGAGCTGTGGTCACAGCCCTTGGAAACATCATCAAAAGGAGCTGTTCCGAGCAAAATGCATTCCATGTGTTGGCCCTGCCCATGTGTTTCTTGTCAACTGGGCTGCTCTTCCTGGGTTCAGAAAGGTTTCTGTTTGAAATTTTATGAGACTTGGCTGGAAAGGAGCACTTACCCCTGAGTTTGTGGGAGTTAATGGCCTTTTCTGGCGGCACAACTCTGGGGGCCTCAGGGAGTTCCCAAATGCCAGGAAAGGAAAGGAGAAACCCATAGCCCATATTTCAACTGAAAATTATGCTTTATTTATAGGCAGCCAGGGACCGAAGACTCCCCAGAGCGCTTCTCTGCATCCCTTTGGAGTTCGATGTGGTGTCTCTGGGCTCATAGTATCTTCCTGGGGTCAGCACTCAGAGCTCACACCAGCACACTCTTGAGGAAGGTGCCCAAGCTAGGAGCCCTTCTCCCTGCTCAGGCAGCCTCCATCTAGAGCAGAAGTTTCATTTACTCTTTGGCATCCCAGTCCTGCTGTTTAAATAGAACATTCAGCATGAGGCCTTCACACAATGGTGTTGACTTTACATCAGCCTATACTCTTGGCACAGACTGGAACTGGACTCTGTATTAGCGCCATAGGAACACACAGGAATAAAGTGGGATGAGAAAGTCAGAGCATCTTCTTCCAGGTTGTCCCCTTCCACATCCCCTCTGCCAACTCCCATTACCGTGATATCCCATCTCCCTTTCTCAGGACTCCTCATTTAAAAGTGAGGAGCTTGGGTGAATTCAAACGCTGAAGACATTTAAAGCAAGGGAGAGTTTTTAAGTGGTTATAGCGTGAAGAAGGTAATTGAAGACTTGGGAAATTTTTAACTGTATACTATTTGTAGCAAAAAGGGGCAGGCTAATAAGGGCTGTTGCTGCTGTCTAGCTTGACCATTCTAGGACTACTTGCCATTCAAAATCTTTAAGTCAGCACTGCATCTCAAATTCTGACTCAGCTGTAGAAGTTGCTGTTCACAGTTACCTGGATGGGGAATGGGCTGTATTCACTCTGAGGCTGTTGTGCCTGGGCCTGACTCTTAGCCTGTACTCTGGTTTGTTCTCTCCTTCCTTGTGGGTGGGGGATTGCTACTTGTCCTTCCTGGGTTGACTCTACTCATCCCTGGAGGTGTTCATTGACACCCAACTTTGGACTTGTCACTTATTAAACTACTTAAGACAGGGTTCTGGTGCCCTGACTGACCACAGCTCTGGCTGATGTGCCAAAAGGAAGGATAAAGCATGTGAACTGGAAATGCTAGAATTTCACACTCCTAGCTGGGCTATAAGGACTTCACCAGAATTTTAGCCAAAAGGAATATGTAGCAAAGAAATTTCTCAAGACGGAGTTAAACTCACTGTGAGTTTCAACTATGGGGTCTAGCTTTATCCTCTGTGTTCATACCCAAATAAGCTGCATTCCTTTCTTGTGTGATAGATAAGGGATGTATTATGGGGGTGGCAAAATGGCTCAGTAGGTAAAGGCACTTGTAACACAAGCCTGGTGACCGTGTTCAATTCCCAGGATTCACATAAAGGTAGACTTGTACCATGACATACATGACACATATTCTTGTCGTGCTTGCACACAATAATAATTATAAAGATCTTTGCAAATATCATAGCTTATATCTAAGTGCTCCCCATAGCATATATATTGAAGGCATAGTTCTCAGCTAATGGTGTTGGTTTTAGGTGGTTAAAACCTGTAGGAAGTGGCACCTAGTTGAAGGGAGCAGGTCATTGGCATCTGCCCTTGATACATTGTTGCCCTCTGTTCTTACCTTTCTCTTTCTGTGTCCTGGCTGCCAGGAAGCAGCAGCCTTAGTCCTGTGTTTCCATTCCCGGTGATGCTGTGCCTCACTGTAGGTCCAAGAGCAGCTGGACCTGCGATGGACCGAAACCTTTGAACTTGGGAGCTGAAATAAATCCTTTTCTTATGTTGATTTTCTCAGACGACTTTTTAAATCACAGTGACAGAAAGCTATCACCACATATTTAATCATAATGATCAAGCCCCTGGCATTTTGTGGGTCACCCAGCTCTCCTGCCAAACCAATTTTTTTCCAGACAAAACATGTTAATTTCCTAGGTGTAGTTTTGAATTCTATTTATCAGACTTCCATTTCTTATCCTGTCCAAGCGATCTCCTTTCTTCTCCTCTGAAGTGCATGTTACATGTTAGATAGGCATTGATTAGCCCAGGGGTAGAATTCCTTTGCTTTAAATCAATGTGTCCTAACATGCTGTATCTTCCATTCATCACAGCTGGGGTGAGGGATGGCTAGTCAGTTTCACACTCAAGTATGTTTTGGAATCCTGCAGACTCACACCTCTCCTGGAGATTTCAGGATCTACATTAGAGCACCAGGGCCCTGAAGAGGCCCCACTTCCTCTTCTTTAGTCCCCCCAATTACGTGACTCAACTTGTCGCTCACCCACATGTCTACAGCCATGAGCTTTGGGTGGTTCTGCTCAGCTTTTCTCGTGTCACTTGAAACAATGTTTCCCCTCCCCACCCCCACCCCCATTTCTCTCCTTTCTCCATGGAGATCAGACAGTGTAGGTTAAAACTCAGACACTTTTCAAACCTACTTCTGATAAGTCATATGTCCCCCTTCCCAGTTCTTTCCTATCTGAATAGTTATTATTTGCTAATTGTGATTTATGGGCTAAGCATGTCATATAAACCTTAATTAAAATCATTAATATAAATGAGACTTTAGATCTTTTGGATAATTTAGGTAAAGGCCTACATACCTTGTACATGGAATTTAATTAGTTATAATCCAATTTCTACAAGGTTGCAGCTTATGTTCCTCTCTGCTTGTCTGTAAGACTAACTTGAAATGCTTGTCAAATGCCCCTTCCAAGCACTATCACTATAAAGTCATTTCCCCAACTGACCAGTCTAGAAAGATCATGTCCAAGCAGGACCCTGCAATCAGGGATCCCATGCAGAAGTTTAGCAACAGGGAGTGTCTTGATGGGTGGAGTTAAAGAAGTGTAGGGGGGTCAAAGAAGAAACTCTTGAGTTGAAAATAAATGTGAGCAATGGACATCATAATGATAAAGTCAACAACGTTTATCTAGAATTCACTCTTGTGAACCTATATGCAGAGAACTGGTTAGAAGGCGGTGAATGAGGTGGATATGCAGGTCATAGTTTATCGTTGTAATTGCCACGTTCATGATTAAATATGGTGTTATATCAGAGAAGAAGTTAAGTCACGGAACTCTCGTAACCGAGAGTGAGGGAAGGTTTTGACAACAAAGATGAAGACAGGGCACAGCTCTGCCAGGTAGAGACAGAAGGCTTCGGAGCACAGATGATGTGATCACAGAAAGACTTGGTAGGAGCATATGTTATCACTGGAATCCCATGGACGTGACATATTGAAGTCTCTTCAGATGGCAGGTCATGCAGCTAGTAGGGAGGGGAGCATCAAGAAGGCCTTAAAGCAGGAGCAAGGGCGAAGCTGGGCTGAACTTACGGCCATCCAAGTGACTGGGAAAGAACACTGTTGGAATTAGGAATTGTGAGAAGGAGGGTCAAATGTATTGACAAAGCCTTTGGCCTGAGTCCGTCAGGGAACATGGGGCACACCATCACAAGAGTGGGAAGGCAGGGGGCTTCTGGTACGCCCTTGCTGCCTACAAGTGGGAGACAATCTTGGTACTAAATCCCGAGTATTTAAAGTTGGCCTGGGACCTACCTATGATTTGTGCTTTATTTCAGACATTCAGACATTCTCAAGGATGGTGAGATTAATTCACAGCAGTTTTTGTGTGTGTCTCACAGAATAAACACATTTTTGTGCCAGCTGGGCACCAGTCAGTGCAGGAAGTAATTCTGGTGTGTACTTCCCTGGCGGAATGGCTCTTAGACACCTTTTTAATTAATTAATTAATTAATTAAGGATTTTTTTCCACTATGGAACTTTTAAAGTCTTCAGTTCTTGGCCGAAGCTAGCCTAACAGATGTCCATATAGATTTGTAGCACCTCTGCACCAGATGCTCTTCTCCAATTGTGTTTGGTATCAGTAGGTTGAAGGTCCAGCTAGAATGATAGCAATTCACCAATATACTGATTGATTGCTTTCTTCACTCTAGAATGTTCCACAGTTCAGTTCTCTTGGTGTTTGTAGCTGAAAGTCAGCACCTACTCTCTCCCGATCACTCCTTTTTACCATCTCCCCTGGAGGCTCATGTCTCAGCTTCAGTCTGTTTCCCCATTGATGCTGCTCTCTTGATGACAGTCTTTCATGGGAAGCCTGCGTGTGAGAGCACTGGCAACCATCTGCCATAACCACCGTCTCACCTGCCACACTCATTATCCCCCCTGCTCAATATGCCTCACACCTTCCAGGCCCATGAGTGCCGAGGTAGGGCTGCCAAGGGTTAATGAGCCCTGGCTTCCAGTGTTCCCTATCTCTCTTGAGCTAGAAAGGTTGTTTCTAGGCTCTATCTAGCCCAAGGGATAGTCAGCCAAGGAGCACTGATGAGCGACACAGAACCTAAGCCCAAGGCTACCATGATGAGTCCTCTGTTGTTTTACGCAGACAGTGTAGATGCTGTCTGCTTAGGAGCAATTATTTTGTTCCTCATCCCCTTATCCCAGACATTTCCTCTTGTCCCTTATCCCTGCCTCTAGGCCCTGCTCCTCCAACAGAGGAAACACTATTGAAGGAGACCAGCCTCCAGCCTTTGGTCAGCATTTATTTGTTTTTTACAGTTGTGTACTTCCTCTCCAGTATGCAGACCTTACTCACTTTAAAGAAACCCATTTTCTTGTCTCATGAGAATCTTGAGATTTAGTTAAGAACCCAAGATACAGGCTGGAAGGTTTTAGCTTTGTGTTTTGCTTTTGTAGGAAAAAGGAACCCTTATCCACTGTTGGTAGAGATGTAAATTAGTTTAGCCACTGTGGAAATCAGTGTAAAGGCTTCTCATGACTAACACTAACACTAACAAACAGGACCCAGCTAGCTATGCCATCATTGGGCATGTACCCCGTATCCCACCACAGAGACAGTCACACATCCATAGTTATGGCTGCTCTTTTCACAGTAACAAGTAAATGTAACCAGCCAAGAAGTTCATCAACACATAAATGGATAATGAAAATGTGATACATACACACAAATACATGTACACACATGTTTACATAGATAATTTTAAATCTAGGTTCTAGAGATAACGTCTGGCTTATTTTGCTAAGTATAATAATTTCTAGTTCACCTGCTTTCCTATGAATGATATGATTTCATTTTTCTTTGTAGATGAGAAAAATCCACTGTATCTATGTACCACATTTTCCTTATCTAGTCTCTGTTATTAGACATATAGGATGGTCTCATTTCTTAGCTTCTGTGAGCAAAGCAGCAATGAACATGGACGTGCAAATACCTCTGTGATGCAATCAGAGTCCTTGAAGTGTATACACAGAACTGGTATAGCTCTACCATATAATATTGCTATATTTAGTTCTTTTAGAAATATCCATGGTGATTTTCATGATGTCCACATGAGTTCACACTCCCGCTATAAGTCTATAAATACTTCACTTCCTCTTTGTCAGGCTTTGTTATCATTTATTTGCTCAATGATTGCCATTTTCCAGGGATTTTGTCATACAGGAATTTTGAACTGTGTCCAAAAAAAGTTTTCTGCCCCCTATTGATCTGTATCCATAAATTTACTGTGTGTGGAATCACACTTACTGATTCGTATCTTACCATCTGTGAAGGTCTGGTGTGATCTGCTTAACGTGTTCTTAAATTCAGTTTGCAATAATTTTATTGAAATTTTTTGTGTTTATGTTGGTCAGGAAAATTGGTGAGTAGTTTTTGTTTTTGGTTATCAGTGTCTGGTATCAGGGTGATGCTGGCTCCGTCGGGTGCTTTAAGAGTGTTCCTTTCCTTTCACTTTTATCGAGGAATATTGTCATCAGCTCTTCTTTAAGGAGTCGATAGAATTTGGCAGAGCATCTGTCCTTTATTGCTTTGTTGTCATTAGTTGCTATGGATTTGTTTGAGATGCTCATATTCCATTTACATCCTTTTGATTTAATTTTGTTAGATCAGATACATCTGAGAATTTACTCCTGTCTTAAGAAATTTCCATTCTTTAAGCATAAATTTTCAAAGTTCTTCCAAATGATTCTCTGGAATTCATTGCAATCTATAGCTGTCTCCTCCTTTATATTTTTAATTGTTTGGGCCTTCTCTCTCTCTTTTGGTTTGACTCTGCCTTTGTCAATTTTGTCTATTTCAAAGAACTGACTCTTTGATTCTATGTATATTACTCACGTTGTTCCCATTTCGTTAATTTGTGACCAAGTCTTTCTTATTTCTCATCATCTGCTGCTTTGGCTTTAGTTCATCCTTATTTTCCCGAGAACTTCAGTTATGCTGAGATTATGTTTTGGAGATTTTCATGCTTCAGTAAAACATAAGCACTCAGAGTTGTGAACTTTACTCTTAGAACTGGCTTCGTTGTGTTCCAAATGTTCTGGCAAGTTGTGTTTTCATTTTGATCTGATTATAGGAATTAAAAAATTACCTCTGATCTGTTAGTGACTTACCAACACTTGAGTGTATTGTTCAATGCCATGTGTTTGTGATTTCAGCACTTTCTCCTGGTGTGAGTTTCTGGTTTGATTTCACTGTCATTTGACAAGACAAGAAGTTATTCAGTTCTTTGGTATTTACTGAGACTTGATTGTGGTCTAGAATGTGGCCAATTATAGACATTATTTTGTGGACCCTGAGAAGACAATGCATTGTGCCTCTGTTGGGTAGAATATTCTGTAGATATCTATCAGTTATTTTTCATCTATGGTGTACTTAATTGAGGGTTATTTGTTGAATTTTAATTTGGATGATCTATCTAAAGACAACAGAAGGGTACTATAATCACCCACTTTTATTGAATCAGGACCCATATGACCCTCTACGCCCATTATTATTCATTTTATAAAATGGAAGCACATGTATATTTATACAGTTATAATTATTTTTATCATATTGACTACTTATCCGTTACTAATATGCAGTGGCTTTCTTTATTTCCCTTAATTTTAGTTTGAATTATGCGAGATGAGATACATCAATAGCTAAGCCAGCTTGTCTTCTGTTTCCACTTGATTGATTGACTTTCACACTTTGGCTCTTAGTCTGTGGATGCCTTTACCAGTGAGATGTGTTTCTTGGAGACAAAGGGTATTTAGATCTACTTTTTAATCCAGTCATCCAGTCTGTATTTCTTCACTGCTGAGATGAACCACTTACATTTTTATTAGTTCTGGGAGACATTTATTGATGCCTGTAGTTTTCTTACTCATTCTTTCTGGTTAGTTGGCTTACTTTTTTCTCCTTTCTTTATATCCTAGGGTTTTGCTGATTTGATGAATAGTTATGATGGATTTATTCTTAGCTCTTCTTTGTTCATCTGTTCCTGACCTAACAGGAGGCTTTGAAACTGGCCTTTGTAAGTCACTATAGTATGTCATGATGAGATTATTTTCTGATTGTGTTTATTTGGAGTTCAAATGTTTCTTGTGTTTGGTTTCCTTAGATTTGGGAGCTTTTCTGCCATAAATTCATTGAATAGATTCTCTATCTTTTGATGTTTTTCTCAGATTATTCCAAACCATGAATTATTAGGCTTGATCTCTTTATCATATCCTTCCTTTTTCTTTATTGATGTTTGAATGTAATATTTCATCGGCTTTGTCTGCCAATGAAATTATTTATTCGGCTAGATCAAGTTTACTGGTAACTTTTCTACTTTTTATTTTTTATTTGACCCATTGAACTTTTTCATTGCCAACATACATGCACATACACACACATACACACTCACACACACATACACTCTCACACATGCATACACTTTAACACACACACATATACACACACATACACGTATGCACACACACTCTCACACATACATACACAATCACATATACTCTCACACACACTTTCCCACACACATTCTCACACATACACATGCACACACACATAACTGTCTCACACACACACTTACACACACACTCTCTCTCACACACGTACACATACACACACATGAATACACACACATGCACGCACACACACATACACACATACGCACACATACATACATGCATGTACACACATACATGCATGCACACACACACTCACATACTCTCACACATACACACACACTCTTGTAGGTAGCCTCCTGCTGCTGAGAGTCTCTCACATGCACACACACACACACACACACACACACACACACACACTCACATACACAATGTCTCAATACACTTTATTTGCTGATCATTTTACGACATTGCTAACTTGTCATTCATGTTGCTTTATTATTTCTCATTTGTTTTGATAACAACATACTCTTCCATATTACTGACTTTCTTTTCCAGGCCTGGGTTGAATACATCTGCTTATTTGTACTTTCTTGCAGGTCCTTGTCCATTTTTACCAGTAAAATTTTTCCAAATTTCACATGGCATTTTATTGCTAGCATCTTCTAGCTTAATAGTTGAGGAGATACGGTCTTTTGGAGAGAGCTTGTTCATGTGTCTTTGTTACAATAAGTGCATCAGTTGAGTTGATATCTCCTCTCATTTTATTTGGGAATCTTAAAGGGAAGAAAAGAAATTGCTATAATAGAAACAACACTAAAGCATGAAAGATATAGAAATACACTTAAACTTCACCAAATACATCACTTAGAACCATAAGATAAAATGACAAAGCTACTTTAGAGTGCACTGTAATGTTAAATGTTAATTAGGGTAAATAGAGAAGTAATAAATGGCTAAGATGGAAGGAAGCAGAGGAAGGGAAGAAACAGAAGAGAAGGAAAGGAAAATAGAGAGAAAAAAGAGGGGGCATAGCAAATAATATAATAAAGGGGTGTGCTGGATGGCTTTATGCCAACTTGACACAGGCTAAAGTCATCCAAGAGGAGGGAGCCTCAGTTAAAAAACTGCCTCCATATGACTGCTGTGCTGTAGGCAAGTCTGTAGAACAATTTTTAAATTAGTGATAGATAGGGAAGGGTCTAGCCCATTGTGAGTAGAGCCATCTATGGGCTGGTGGTCCTGGCTCTATAAGAAAGCAGGCTGGGCAAGCCACAAGAAGCAAGCCAGTAAGCAGTACCCCTCGATGAACTCTGATCAGCTTTTGCCTCCAGGTTTCTGCTTTGTTTGAGTTCCTGTCCTGGCTTTCTTCAACAATAAACAGTGTAATAGTTTGGAAGAAAACATCCCTCAAAGGGAGTGGCACTTTTATTAGGAGGTATGACCCTGTTGGAGGAAGTGTGTCACTGTGGGGGCGGGCTTTGAGGTCTCTTTTTCTCAAGCTTCCTTCAGTGTGTCTGTCAGTCAACTTCCTGTTGCTTGCAAGATGTAGCACTTTCAGCTCCAGAACCATGTCTGCCTGCATGCCACCATCATGATGATAATGAACTGAACCTCTGAAACTGTAGGCCAGCCACCCCAATTAAATTTTTTCTTTTTAGAGCTGCCAAGGTCACGGTGACTCTTCGTAGCAATAAAAGCCCTAAGACAGAAGTTAGACTGGGGTATTGTTGTAATAGGCCTGACTATGTTTTGGAATAATACGGACTTTTGTACTTTGGGTTAGGAAAGCAGTGGAAGGCTTTAAGCACTGCTTATGGGGCATATTAGTAGGAGCATGGAAGGCAGTGGTGCTGATAATGATTTAAAATGTCAGGATCTGGCTCAAGAGGTTTCAGAGAAGAATTTTAGTAAGTTGCCTAGGAATTATTCTTGTGATATTTTGGTGAAAGAAGTGGCTGCCTTTCCCCCTTGCTTAAAGAGTCTGCCTGAGACTAAAGGGAAGAGTTTTGAATTAATTTAATTAACAGAAGAAATCTCAAAACATTCTAGGATAGAGTCTCTGTGGATGTTAGTGGTAACTCTAATGAAGATTTATAAAGAAAAGAATCGTGTTGATCAGGGTAAGATCACACCCAGTTATGCTTCCAGTTTGTGAAATGGAACTAAAGAAAAAATTAGAGCTGGGAATGGTGAGACACACCTTTAACTCCAGCACTGGGAAGGCAGTCTGGTGGATCTCTGAGTCTGAGGCCAGCCTGGTCTATAGAGCTAGGACAGCTAAGCTTAGGCAGTAAAGAACAGAATGTTTGTGAAGTTGTAATTGAATAAGGGAGCCATGTTCCAGTCCCAGTAAATGGCAGAACTTGGAAACTTTAGCCATGTAGTTCTGGCTTAATTCTTCAAGAATAGAAGAAACATATTATGAAATTTGCTTCTGTGCCTAAAGAAAGCCACTGAATCCAGGCATGTGTCAGGGCGTCCCTGAATGGAGGCTTAGTAGAGAGATCATTGCATTAAACTGTGAAGATGAAGTCTGGATTGCCTTGGAAAACCCAAAATGTTAGAGATGCCAGAGTCATGGAAACCTGCAGAGGAGAGGCGCTAACAGAAGGTGGAACCAAGCCAACAGAAAAAGTGTGTTGCTGCCAACAAAGGTAGAGATCTGAAGAGTGTTTTGACATCAGACGTGAAGATACAGAGTCTGGAGTTTGCCCAGCTGGTTTTCTATCTTGCTTTGGTCCAGTATTTCCTCACCATGCTTTCTTCCCTATGTTTTGGAATGATACTGTATATCTTGTGCCATTATATGTTGGAAGTATATGATCTGCTTTTTTATTTGATTTTCTAGGTGATTGCAGTTAAGAGATTGCTTTGGTCTCAGAAGCAACTTTGGACTTTGAAACATGTTGGGACTGTTATTAACTATGGGGACTTCTGAAATTGGAGTAAATGCATTTTTTTTGCATTATGATATGGCTATAAGCCTTTAAGGTTCAGGGAGTGGAATATTATGGTTTGAAAGAAAATGGTCCCCCAAAGAAGTGGCACTATTAGGATATGTAGCCTTGCTGGAGGAAGTGTGTCACTGTGGGGGTGGGCTTTGAGATCTCTTCTGCTCAAGCTTCCCTCAGTGTGACTTCCTGTTGACTTTCTGCTACCTTCTGGTCAAGATGTAGCCATCACCACATCTGCCTGCATGCCGCTCCCTGTCATGATGAGAATGGACAGAACCTCTGAAACTAAGCTGCCACCTCAATGAAATGTTGTCTTTTGAAGAGTTGCAATAGTCACAGCAGCAACAACAACAAAATCCTAACAAAGACAAATAGCAATGTGGAAGTGAGAGCCCAATAAACCATTTCCTCTCCAAGTTACTCTCATCTTGTGCTTCATCACAGCACTGGTGACCTGATTAAGACAAGAAGGGAATGAGAAGACCAAGAAACCAGAAAAAGAGAAGATAAATTTTAAAGGGAGAAAGAGATTTCTTAATAATGAAAAGTTCAATGATAAAATTCAATAACTGTAAGGAAAAGAATTAAAATATAAAATCATGAGTATTAAAAAATGAAGCAATGTCAAAATAATACTAAAAGTATGGTAGAAAGGGGAAAACAGAAGACACATTGGGAACAAAAAGAAAAATAATAGAATAAAATAAAGAAAAAGAAAACAGATTGCCCACTAATGAAAAGCACATGTAAGAAAAATGAAATAAATACATGGAGGAAAATAAAATGCAAAAACAAAAATTTTTAAAACACAATAAAGTAAAAACACTGCGCAGCTTAGTAAAAGAAAGACCGGGAATCACAACACAGTAGAAAGATTAACCAACAGAGCTGGCCAAGCAGAAGAGACAATGTCCATTCTTTTTAAAAGGATGAAATGCTGGAATGTCTTCTTTGAAATGTGGGAGCTGCTGGTTCTGCAGTGGGAATTCCACCAAACCTGTGGACTCTTGGCTTCCCTGTTGGGTATGCGCCTTCTGAGTGTATTGCACAGGTGTATGAGGCCTGTCAGAGCTGTCTTCACATCAGTAACTTTACATTCTCTGTGTACTGAAGGTATCGGCTGTCCACACTTTACTTTGTAGTCTGTGGGCTGAACATGTTCTCCTGTCCTCTGGAGACCCTCCCCCAAGACTGGACACCATGGCACAGCTCACATTCTAACTGGTATATTTCTCAAGTGCATTGGGGTTGTAGGAAGCAACCATATCTTTAAGACCTTTCAAGACCTTCTGAATGTTAATAAGATCTTTCAAGACCCTCTGAGTGGTAATCACTTTGTTGGAAGGCTGAAACTCCAGACTTCTGCAGCCCGACAACACTGAACAACTGAAGAATAATAGCTCCTGAGGTTGACCTTCCAATTGTTTTTAGGCTCGTTAAACTCCAGGGTATTCTCAGTTGATGAACTCTACTCCCAGGCACCTGGATTTCTCTGTGCATTCTTCTGTGTCTTTCTCTAAGCACTTTCTGGCTTGTGAGGGAGCTTCCTGCTACCTGCATCCTTTGGCTTGTGTATTGCTAACTTTCCTATAGCTTGATAAAACACCTCAATAAGGCAACTTACAGAAGAAAGAGCTTGTTTGAGCTTATCAAGTTCCAGAGGGTCAGAGTCCACGGTGATGGAATGAAAGCATGCTGGTAGGAGCAGGTAGCTGAGGCTCACATCTTGAACTGCAGCCAAAGATCAGAGAGAGTGAACGGGAATGACATATATTTTGAAACTTCAAAGATTGCTCCCAGTGACATACTTCTTCCAGCAAGACTACACCTCCTAAACTTACCCAAACAGATCTACCAACTGCAGAACAATTATTCAAACATTTGAGCCCATGGGGGATTTTCTCATTTAAATTGCCACTTATCCACATCTGGTACTCCTACTTTCCACAGCGATCTCCCTCCCATGGGGCTGTGGTAGCCAAATGAAGCTGCCTGGCCTGTCGATACACCCAGATCTCAGGCTTCCAAGGTAGCTAGTTCAGTTCTCAATCATAAGTTCTCTTTCAAAATGGCACTAGCCACTGTTCCCTGAATGCAGAGTGATAAAATATGATTTGTCTCCAATCCAGATTCATCTACTAGAGGAATTGCTGTCTTGTCTCAGTCAACAGCAAGACTGGCAGTTTGTGGGGCTATAGACTAATCCTGGCTTACCTTTTCAATACAGCCTCTGCTTCCTCTGTGCCCACTAGGGAGTTGTGTGGTTGAAGCTGTGTTCCACTTTCTTCTTATTGGTGTACCGCTTGTTCTTTTTTTCTCTGTGCTCTCTGGGTATCTCTTTATGTTATTTATGGATGTTCAAAACCCTCACTCTTCTGGAATAGAGTATATTTTTTCTAACTCTGACTCTGGCCTTTATTGGGTCACACAGAGGCATCTTTGAGCCTGCCATCACATCCCGAAGCCCTTGCTTTCTAGTTTGATTATGTAAAACCCTCTCTGAGGAGTGATCAGCCTCACTTTACATCAGGAAACAGAAAAGGTGTTGACTTTATGAAGTCATGTTCCTACTCAGTGAAGGAAGCAGGATGCAAAGACAAATGTGAAATTGAGGGGTCCCACATGATGGGATGGCCATGTCAACCCAAAGCCTTATAGCTATCTTCCCGAGGCACATCTCTCTGCTCCCCCTTCTATCCTCTGGATTTCTCTTGGTGCTGAGTCAGAGACTATCACCAGCTACATCTCCCACTTTGAGCTCTGAGATGTAGGCAGAATGTTCCCAGATGATAACCACCGCAGTCAGATGTTTGTGAAGCACCTTGGAATCCCGACCCTTCCTATCTTCTGGTACAGGTTGCACTGGTAGGGCAAGACAACAAGCTAGGAGCCTGGTGAGAGAGTCACCCAGCACTCAAAATGTCACATTTCAATGAGCAATCCTCAAATTGTTTTTCACTGCAACAAATTAAAAAAAGAAACTGAGCAATATCTTGGGGCTCAACAATGTCCACAAAGCTGGAGTGAAATCATGACAGTAAACATAATTAGTTGTGTCTCTTCTGGCCCACAGCTAACAAAAGCAAAACATAATTCACTTACCTACCTTCTATCTCAAGCACTCATCTCCAATCCTGGGCCATATATGACAGGCTTTAATTGACTGCAAAGTTAAACAAACAATAAGAGAAGGTGGTTAATTATGTTGGCCTGAGGAAGTGGAACACAGGTTTAATGCTCAAGGCTCACATGATCCTGGGGAGAGCACAATTTTCATGTCCACCTTAAATAGAAACCTCTGTGGAGAAGGACTTGAGGCGATTGCCCCCCCCCCCAGGCATCCCCCTTACCTGTTCTTACAAGGCATTCTATTCTTTCCCTGAGCTCCCATTTCAATAAAAGTTTGACTAACATTTCTTCTAGTCTCTGTCTGAGTCTTTGGGAATCAGCCTTTGACTGAGTCTGTAACTTTTATTTACCTGATTTACCTTAGAAAAGCTACTAAATTTAGTGTTGTCCATTTGAATGCTGTTGAGTGTATGTTATCTTAGAGCAAAGGAATGTGGGTGTCTGTTTCAGCTGGTTAAACTGAATGCTTATGGTTGAAAGAAAGAGATGAAGAGAAAGAACATCAGTTTTGAAGATAGAGCTGCTGATGTGATGGACAGAGGTTTCTTGTGGAGTCCATCTCTGGGATCAGTGCTCTGTGGCGAGGGGTCTTCTGTGAGAAAATGACCACTCTGACTCTGACACTTCCATAATGCAGAGATGGTGGGTCCTTATTGGTGGCTGAAATAAATATTCTGTTTTACAAATGAGGAATCTTTGGTGCTTGGAAGCAAGATGTCACTCAGTTGCTTAGGGACAGAAGAAACTAGAGCCTAACTTTCCAGTCTTCCAGATTCATGAACCATTTTCTGGATCTTAAGATGGGCAACTTTTAAAGTCACCCACACCTGAATTTGATCTGTTATTGACCCGCCCTGAGGCCAGGGGCTCTGGATGACCTATCTTTATCATCTGTGAATAAAAGGAGTCCTATAGGTATGAGCTTACATAATGGTGGGAGTGAATCTCCTAACACATGCTCACTGATCCTTCTTCTCATCTCTCCCAACAACTTAAGGACAAAAGAGATGTCACTCTGATCTGTTGACTCAAGGTTCCTGAACACAAAGCCACTTAAGTCTTATTCTTCATTAGTCTCTGAGCAGTTGACTGGTAAGTCTTTGATGATAACTGGTAAGAGCTGCTACAGTAACAGCATTGGTGACTTTGATAATCTGTATAGAGAGAGAGGCTGCCCTGAGAACCCACATGATCTCACTGAATCCTTACAGAACAAGGAGGAAGCGGGCAGCATGTTGACCTTATGCTGATGTCAGAGGAGACCAGCCATTAGGTAATTTCTCCACCATGTCACAGCTATCAAATGTCAGCACTTTGGTTTGGTTGGCCCAGAGCACTTCTCTGCTTAAAGCAGTAGTTTTCATGGTATGCGTAATGTTTACATCGCAGTCTGTAAGCCTGACCTCCGAGCCTGGTCCTGGTCCTCAGCCTCCACGATCTTGGATCTGGGACAGGGTAGCTGCATACAGAACCAGCTGCCCAAAGGACACCCTGTCTGGCTTCCAGAGGTTGGGACACACTAGGACCACATTTTGTGAGTGTGGAGAGACCGCTTCCCAAAGCACCAGCCTCCCAGATGGAGCTGGCTGCTTTATATCCTTCAGCCACGGCATCAAGGTCATAAAATGAGAGGGCTGCAATTTCCTCTTTCTGCACTGACTCTCAGCCAATGCCCCTGTAGATCTGGACGGTTGCTGAGCAGGGCTGGCAAGTCTCACTGGCTATGCAGTCATTGGGACTGAAGCAGCCTTTTGGGGGTGTTGAGGGGGAGTCTGGTATTAGAAACTTGTAAATGGTACCTAAAAGAAATTTCAGTCACCACCACCATTTTGAATATTCCGTTGTTTATAGAAAATTATGCTTTTTACCCCAAAGGTCTGTCTTTTGATTATTTCTCAAGTTTCCCAATACACCATTTTTGAACTCTTTCTGACCCTAAGGATTGAAAGCTTCAATGAAATCTATAAAATTAATCCAGAAAGTCCTCTTTTTTTCCCCTTTGAAAGAGGCCTGTATTGAAAATCAGAAGGATTGAACCTTCTAGAACTCTGAGAAGTTCCTTTCTCATCTGTTGGAAGAGGCTAATACTACATAAGAAATAACAAAAATCAAATGAGATGCATACTAATTCTGGAAGCCCTTAGGTTTTCAAATTGTGCAAAATAAAGGGAACGTCTAGCAGATACTGCCTAAATCCATATACACAGCTTTATATTTGTGCAATGAAAGCAGTCATTCTCTACCCGTTAAAACATAGTCTCTTTCCTGATGCCCAGTAACACCTTAATCTCTAACATCCCTGTTGGAAATGCATCATTTCACAATATCTCAACTATCATCACAATTTCATATCTGCTCTATATTTGCACATAAACCTTCTTTCATAAATTTCAGTGACATGGCTTCTGTTTTGGTAGTTTCCATTTCATTGCACGTCCCGTATAGAATCAGCACTGAGAAATTATGAAGGTTAGCTTTGTCTATATGCTCCTCAAGCTGCCCCTTCCCAGTACTTTTCTTCAATGGAGAAATAAGTACTCATAGCTGCTTAGTTTGTTAGTCGACTTTCCTGTGAATCTCAGTTCACATCACCAAAGGAACTCACTATTGACAATGGCTCAAAGGAAAATCAGGTCTTTCAGGTAGAAATAATGTATTTTATATTATTTTGAAAAGAGTATTAGAAAATGTGAAGGTAATCTGTCAGCTATGTATGGCTATGCCGGAGAACAAGCCCAGCTACTGACTTTGGTACCTTTGCTGCTGATGTTTAGACACAAATGAAACTTTACACAAGGGAAGATGTCCTTGGGGCGCTCATTTCTGTCCCTCCTGCTTCTTCCATCCCCCATCCAACTCAAGAGGCCATCTCTGTTTTCAAGTCATAGGAATCCTTTTAATCTCTAGACTCAGTATAAAAGGGGGGGGGTTTGAAGAAATGGCAGAAACCTCAGGAGAAAGCATCTCCCATAGGAGCCATGGATGGGAACACTTTCCTTGTATTTACTGAACTAAATTCCATAAAAGTGTGATGGAAACCCAGGGCAATCAAGCATACTTAAGTCTGGGAGAGTCAAAGTATTTTTATTGTGACTGAGTACACATGAGGCTGGTAAAGAAAGACTGAACTGATGTAGAAGAGCATGGCGGCCCAAAGGGGCTGTTCAGTTCAACTCCCCAAAGACAAATATGCAGGCATGGGAGGAAGCGACCTACCCAAGATCAGCCGGGACCATCAGAAAGAGAGAACTGCTCAGTTGCAGCAGACAGATGACAGGATGAAGGCCATGGGTGTTTTCAAAACTCTGATCAGAGTGAAGAAGAAATCAAAGGAGTCACGGTCCCTTTCCTCTGGACAGCTGATGAAATGCTAATGGGAGAGAGAAACCAGAGTTCCTCAATTGCTCTGCATTCCTGCCCTGCTGAGGGAGTGTTCTCCATGTAGAAAAGATGCAGAACAGTTACAAATGCAGAGGAGTTGGGGTGGAGAGGCATGAGGTGCTAATAGGGATCACAAGGGAGCCAAAGTCTTTCAGTGAGTTTCCATTTTGGGGGCAGGCTCAGCTGCAGATGTGATCAAGGATTCCAGTGCTCCACAGGAGGCAGTTGGCAGATGCCTTTAAGTGGCAGGGAAGGTATCTTCTCACAGGTAGAGACTAGAACACAAGCTTGTGTTTGTGAGCCAGGCCACTCAAGGTGTGGTGTGGAAGAAGTACCTAGAGGTGCATCTCCCCCTCCTGAGGCCCTTCCTTTCTGGCAAAACATTCAGTCAATGTGAAGAGAGGACAGGAGCCCTGCCTGAAAAGGAGAATTCAGGACAGAGCAGGAGTGACTGGCCACTAATGGAACTAGACTCTTTCTGGCCTTCTACTTTCAAAGTGTTTTTGGAACAGCCTCAAGAAATGCTTTACCAACCCTTTCCTTAAGATATGGAAGTGAAACTAGCGCCTGTAAATGGCAAAGCAGGAAAGAGGAAGCAATGTAGTTAAGTTTTTTTTTTTTTTTACAGTACAAGCCTCCCATGCATGCTTCCTTACTTCCTATCTTTTATCTTCCTAGAAGGGCCACTTTCATTCGACAGCACCTCACATTTAATATCTGCCAGGCCTGCACTAGACTCTCAGACTATAAAGATAGCTGAAATCTGGTCTTTGATTTTAATGACCCTCTACTGTAAGAGACTTCATTGTGGTTGGATCCCTATTGAAGAGTCGTTTTCACCTGATGATGGAAGTGTCTCTGCCAGATGCTTTCCAGAGTCATGGAGAATCTCTTAGTTAACTCTGTATTCTCCCAGATTTATGCACAGGACAAAGGAAGCCAGGAGCTTTGCACTGCCTCAAGAATCTCAGACTTCGGCGGAGTGTCTAGAGTTCAGAGAGTGATCCTGCCGGCTCTTGATCCTCTCCACAGGTTCTAAAGATCCAGACCCTGCTCTCTCCATCTCCTCTCTTCTTTACACTCTGCTTTCTCATGACACTCAAGTCTCCTGTCTTTTGCTTCAAAGATTTAGTGTAAATTAGAAACCCCCCTTTTTATTTGAGTTAGGATGTGCCATTATCTGGACAATGGAAGGTCTGTGAATCATGTAAGAAGGCTGTGACTAGCTCCCAAGGCTTGGAGGCTAGACTGAGCTAGGACAATGGAAACAGAATGGAATTGGAGGTAACAGGCTTCATCCTGGACCTTCTCTCTGGTGTGCATGGAGGCCTCCACAGCCTCGTAAGCTTGGAGAAAGAGATGAGATCTCTGATACGGATGTTAGGAACACATTCTTTCCCAATGAGACTGTTCCCTGGGGTGCAGGCCTGGGGTTGGTTTGGAACAGGGACAGCTCTCTAGGCTCCTTAACTGGCAAGGGGTGAGATTTAGTCTGGGGCTGCATCAGGACCCAGATTCCAAAGGAGAGCTCCCAGGATGCTGTAGGCTCTGCCCCCAAAACCACACACAGTTTTGTGTCAACTCCAATATTTTCTTACAATCTTGACCTTCAGCCAAAGGGACCTAGTTCTCTAAGACTAAGGAGAGCTTCCCTGTCACTGATGGGTGGTGGGACTATGGAACCTCTAAATTCTGGGACCTGGACCACCTCATATATCACTGTGTCCTACTTACTAGGCCTTAGCTCTTATCTTCTGGAAGTGACATCTCTTTCATTATAACCATGTTCTAGTCTTGGGAACCCAGTAATGTACGAAAGTGCACACATTAGCTGCCCTACACCAGACAAAACCCTGTAGCTAAGTTCCACCAGGAGTGACACTATTAGTCACTGCTTTCGTCATGGGGTCTTATGCTATGCATATTAGTCATCAAAACATTGGTATAAGATAACTTCAAAGTCAGCACTTCTTAGGGCTTCAAGTCACTATGTTCAACTCCCACTCCTAGGCAAATATTCTGATAACTCTCCAGAGCTGTCTAGAATCTTCTGGAATGATCTCAATAAAGAAAAAACCAAAAAACCCCACAAAATTCTAACAAACAAAAAACATCAGGGCATTATCACGCAGCATACATGTGTGCATATTCATGTGCATATGTGCACACATACATATGATCACATTATCTCTCCAACTTCTCACTTCCTAGAACTCACTGGTTCAGTTAGACTGGCTGGTCATCATGCCTCAAGGATCTTTGTGTCTCCATTTCCTCAGAGCTGAGGTGACAGCTTACATTGCTATTACACTTGGTCTTTGACATGGGCCCTGGTGGCCTGAACTTGGGTATTCATTATTCACTGACCTATTACTCCTTATTCACTGGTCCTTCTTTAGTGTGAAGGAAGTCTGATCCCCAAAGCTGTCTCATGGGGTTGAGTTCTGTGAAACAGGATAGACAGGTAGGCATTCAATAGACTTAAAATACTAGAGAAGAGGAATCCCTTTTCGTGTCTTTATATCCTGGTTTATTGGGTTATTTTCATATCTTCTGAATCATTTATAACTGCTTGCTTTGAGAATTTCTGCATTTTCCAGTGTTCTCATCATGTGGCACCTCAACCTGACCCCAGGAGGGTGACATACAGTGGCATTGGGAGGTGACAGCATGTGTGGTTGGGAGGTGACAGTATGTGTGGTTGGGAGGTGATAGTAGGTGTGGTTGGGAGGTGACAGTACAGTGGGGCTGGGAGGTGACATACAGTGGGGTTGGGAGGTGACATACAGTGGTGTGGGGGTGACAGTGTGGTTGGGAGGTGATGGTATGTGGGGTTGGGAGGTGATGGTATGTGGGGTTGGAAGGCTAGTCTCTTCTTTGGACTGGATTGAGGCAAACCCTTTCTTTCTTTTTATTAACTAATATAATTATTTAATATTTAGAATTTAATAAATTAGAACATTAAGATGCTTTTGTCTGAGCCTGTAGAAATTAGGTCATCATTGGGTTAAAATTTTATATTAATTAAGCAAGTTGGTATTTTAATCTAAGAGGAGATAACTTACCTTAACTCTCCCCTCCGTCATTTGTGTCAGGTCATCATTCTTGTTTGTTCACTGAATCTTAAGTTGTCAATCAATCCACCTGCTAGTTCTTCCACCCAGCTTTTTATCATCTCTAGTTTGAGGGAAGAGGGGGGCGTGGCTGAGTGGAAAAGCCCATTACTCCATTACAGTTTCCCGCAACTCACACATTTCCATTACCCTTGAGTATGGCTGCTGAATTGCAGTCATTGAAGCTGAAATCTTGAGAATTCCCAAGTTTAGCTGTTTCCACATCCAGTTAGTAAGTGGAAGTTCATTTTTAATGATCTGGGTAGAATTCTTGAAAGACATGTATCTGGTTACCATTAATATACATCTGGGTATCCATGATGTCATCTGCCCACACAGAGCATTGCAACATTAGTGTTCTGGTGCAGTGGCAAGATAGTCATTCACCAGATGCAGTAGTATGAGGAAATACATATGAGAAATTCTTGACTTGCATGGTGTCTTCAAAGGTGGAGCAAGAAACACCTGAATCTAAGCCTACCAGTTCCCAGAGCCCAGGATGCCCTGTCCTCATGGGCTCCTTTCTTCTCACTTTCTTCCACGGGACAAGGAAGAGCAGCAGAAATTTCCTCAGCAGCATCTGCCGTTGTGAAGAACAGCTAAGGAAGCCTGGTGAATGGGGAGGGAAGCAGCAGGCTCCACACCACAAGAGAACTGGGGCAGGCCAGGTGCCACTGCCAGGGAGCTGTGGAAACCACCATGGTCCTGATAACACAGAGTTAGCGTGGCCAGCTGAGCTGATTTTTTCCCTTCCACTGATTAATTTTCTTTTAGTAAATTAGTGGTTGTAGATTTTTCCCCAGAAACTCTGACTGCACTATCATGGAGTAGTTAGCTAGGTTTCCAGTATCAAGCATGCTTTCTGTCTTTTTAGTGGATCTTACATCCAATTAGAAAGATGTTGGCTACCACCAAAGTATGTGCACCACTACAGCACCTTTTGGTTTCCTGAGCCATGCTTGGTCATTGTTGTGGTTCATAGGGATCTGGGTAGAACTATTGCTTCCTTCCTTCGGAAGCTTCTATGGTACCTGCTGGTATACTGAAAGCTAGTCTTCAGAGAGAAATATGAGAGGGTTTGGAGGAAGGAGGGATGGGTTGTAGTTATATTATAATCTCAAAAATACAATAAGATAAATACAAAAAACAAATAAAAGATAAATAAAACAGAATATTGAGGAACATAAGGGCACCTCATAATCCCCTGATGTCTGGGTCATTGTCAGAGACTGAGACTCTGTACCAACCTGAGAACAAGGGAGCGCTCCTTCAGGATGGATCATTCCAAAGTTCCCTGTTAGCGTCTCGGCAGCCATCTTTCTCCAGTCACAGAAATAGAATCTCATTTGTTATGAAAGTAGTGTCAGTGTGTAGAGAAAAGCTATTTTATTCCTGGAAAAAAATCTATGTAAAAATATAAGGGGATTAAGGAGGAGAACAGAGATCTCCTTGCCTCTGATAATGATACATTTATAGCTTGTTGTGATGGCCACCAATGTGTCAACTTGACATACCTGGGAAGGGGAAACCTCAGCTGAGGAGTTGCCACCATCAGATTGGTATGTGGCATGTGTTTATTGTTGATGAAAGAGAGCTCAGCCCATTGGGGATTGTTCCATTCTCAGGCAGTTGGGTCTGGGCTATGTAACAAAAGTAGCTGAGCAAGCCAGAGGGGGAAAGTCAGCAAGCAGCATCCTTCCCTTGATGATCTGTAACCTGTAAATTAAATAAAAAAAAAATTCCCCCATGTCCTGGCTAGTTTTGTGTCAACTTGACACAAGCTGGAGTCATCTGAGAGGAAGGATCCTCAGGTGATCCAGCTGTAAGGCATTTTCTCATTTAGTGATAAACCCTCCCGGCCCAGCCCATGGAGGGTGGTACCATCCCGGGACAGGTGGTCTGGGATTCTATAAGAAAGCAGGCCGATCAACTTGATGCCAGACTTGGTTGATTCCCCATGAGAGGTCTTACCCTTTCTGAGGAGTGGATGGAGGGGAACTGGGGGGTGAGTGGGAGAAGGGGAAGGAGGGGTAATTGTGATTGGTATGTAAAAAATATTTTTTCAATTAAAAATAAAAACAAAGAAGAAGAAAGCAGGTCAAGAAAGCCATGAGAGGCAAGCCAGTAAGCAACACTCCTCCATAGCCTCTGCATCAGCTCCTGCCTTTAGGATCCTGCTTTGTTTGAGTTCCTGTTCTGACTTCCTTCAGTGATAAGCAGCAGTGCTGAAGTGTAAGCCAAACAAACCCTTCCCTCTCCAACTTGCTTTTTGGTCCTGGTGTGTGGTTGCAGTAGTAGGAACCCTAAGAAGACACCCCCCAAAATCATTTGTCCAATGTTTTATTAACACAACAGAAAGTGAACTATGATATGAACTTCTGCTAAGCAAAAATGAGGGAACACAGAGGTGGCTATGATAATACAGTTGTACAGCAGTAAAAGTTACTCAAAGTAAATATGGTTGACATAAATATAAAGTGTTTAATTTACCAGAAAGCTAATAAAACTCTAGATTAACATGCATCTAATAGCAACCCATAACTAAAATAAAACCATAGAAATCTCCTAATGGGAGATTGTAATAGGTATTTTGAGCAATTCTTATTTAATCAAAAAATTCAAATACAGAATACTTATATAACACAATTAGCAATTAAGAAGTACAAAACATAAATTGTTTTAAACATAAATAGATTGTTTAATGTTTGATTACAGTCTCTAAAGTAAATTTTAAGAAAGTCAAATGGATTATTACCCACAGAGTACAGAAACTAACTACAGAAAATGATTGTGAAATCACTCACAAAGTACCTTTCTCTGTAAGTGAAAAATAAGTCTGTGGACCAAAGAGCAGATATCAGAGGGAAGGACAAACAATGTATAGGTGAATAGAATGGAAATAAAACCTATTAAAACTTGAGGGAGAAGTGGTGGTGGGAAGGCGTTGACAGTAAGTTCCGATTATCCATATTACAGAGCACCCAGAAGCATGTGGGCATCTGAAACACAAGGAGCCTCACAAAGAATAGTTAGGAGCAGACCCAGCAATTACAAGGTACATGTGTCTATGACTGTCTGGGAAAGGCTGCAGCCTACATGTGAACTAGCCTATCTTCTTCGGTCTCACCTTAAAGAGAGGTGTCTAGGATTGAAATCAAAATTGAGTAGAGTAAGAACAGAAAGAAGGAAGGAAAAAGGAGAAGGTAAAAGAAATCCTAGACAGAACATGAAACAAAAGTCTCAGGGGTGAATGGGGCAATCTCTTGGCACATTTGAAAGCAGAAGAGAGACTTCCCTGAAATCAGAAAATCTACACATCTCGGAATAGCATTTCTGGGAAACTAGCAACAGGAGATATACCCTGGTTCAACTGTGTAGTTCATGAATGAGCAACATTTGATGCTGGACTGGGGAGGTAGCTTGTGGGGATATGTTTCAAATTTAATAAAAAACAGTCTGAGATATCAGAAGGATCTACCCACAGTCAGTCTAAGAGGATCAGACAGTGGTAACTCCACCTTCAATCCCAGAACAGGGAATATCTGGAAATGGTGACCTACACCCTTAATCCCATCAATCTGAGTTTGAGGTCATCTTAGTTTACAGAAGGAGTTCCAGGCTCCCAGGCAGGCAGTGGTGATGCCACACCTTAACGGAGCAAAGAAGATATTTAAGGTAGGCATAGAAAGAAGGCAGAAGAAGCCAGGAGGAACTGGAAAACAGCTGGGTGAGATTTGATTGTGGTGTTTACTCTCTGATATCTCCACCTTTCCCAGAGATCTGGCTCTGAGTTTCCTCCATTTGTGTAACACTTGGTGTCCAACTTTGGGACATGAATTCCTCCCCTCCCTACCCAAAAAAATGGCGCTTGCCTGCCAGAGCAACACGTGGCCATAGGGGTAATTACCAGCTGGCTAGGCTTTCTGTTCTAAGTTAGCCTCCACTCTTAGGCAGCCTGGCCACACGTGTTTCCCTTTCACTCTCATCTGGATAAGTTTTTCAGACAGTGGCCGCTTTCTCCTGGTGGGTTGTGGGTTGTTTTTTCTTTTTCTTTTTCGACCCTCCTTGGGCTGCTATCACACTTGGTAAGCTGCCCCACTTCACAATCAACTGAATCATCACAGACATCAAGTTAGTGAGTAAATCAAAAATTTTTTTAAAGTGGGAATTTGTTTAAGGCAATGGAGGGTATTTAGTCCTTCTGTGGTCTTTCTCTAGATGATGCGATAATAGAACCAGTGAAGGAAAAGATAAATAAGGTAGGTGGGACTATCACAATGTTTATCATACTGTTTATTATGAATATTTTTGTTTGATTTCTTTTTTATCATTTAAAAAGTCAATAAATATAAATGCAAAGAAAACTGTCAGAGATGGCCCGTGGATGGTATGAGGCCAGTAGCGGCCCCTGGCGCACTGGGCTTGGATCTTCCCGGAGTCAAGTTGCTTGGGAATGCAGTCCAAAGTGGTGGTAAACTCCATCTAAAGCTAAATACCAACATGAGACCGATAACCAACAAGTACCGCAAGGGAAAGTTGTAAAGAACTTTGAAGAGAGACTTCAGTCTTCAGGACACAAGGAGAAGTGACTGAACTACACCAAAATGGACAGAGCAGATTTTCTGATTCATTGAGATGAAAAGAGACTCTGGGCCTGTAGGCTGAAGATGGATGCCCCAACTTTATAAAGGAACTTTGGGTGACTGTCCAGGCAGATAGGTGTCATCTCTGTCATTTCTAGATTTTGGAAGTTGTTTGCACTTTCTGTTTACTTGGGTAAATATTATTTACTTCTTGGGTCTCTGAGGTAGTTGAAGATGAAATAGTTATAGTTTTCTAGTGACAGTTTTAGAAAAGAAACTTTGAAGTTAAAGTGTATAAGTTTAAAAGACATCAAAATAATAGTCTTTAGTTAGTAATACAAGTTAGAAAGGAAGGAATTAGGTATAATCCTTTGGACTCATTAAAATAGTATAATTAATGAAATATTTTCTTTGAATTGTCAATTGTTAATGGACTGGACATTACTCATTTGTTGTTTGTACATATTGTATATATTTATTGTACCTATTGTATATGGTTTTTCTTATGTTAGCTACAATCTTTTTTTTTAAATTTTGACACAAAGGGAGATATGTGGGGATATGTTTCAAATATAATAAAAACATTTGGAGATATCAGAAGGATCTATCCACAGTCAGTCTAAGAGGATCAGACAGTGGTAACTCCACCTTAAATCCCAGCATAGGGAATATCTGGAAGTGGTGACCTAAACCCTTAATCCCATCAATCTGAGTTTGAGATCATCTTAGTTTACAGAAGGAGTTCCAGGCTCCCAGGCAGGCAGTGGTGATACCACACCTTAACTGAGCAAAGAAGATAGTTAAGGTAGGCATAGAAAGATAGAGCAGGCAGAAGAAGCCAGGAGGAGCGAGGCTGAGGAAGCTGGAAAACAGCTGGGTGAGATCTGACTGTGGTGTTTATCCTGTGATATCTGAGCCTTTCACAGAGATCTGGCTCTCAGTTTCCTTTATTTATGCAACAGTAGCTGAGGTGGTGGAATGCTTTCCATATATGAAGACCTGAGTTTGATGCCAAGAGCACTTTAGAAATATCCAAGTGTGGTTGTGTGTGCTTGTAATTCTGCATGGGGAGGAGGTAACAGGCAGAAGCTTGTGTTTCACTTGCTAGCCAGCCTTACCTAATTGGAGAGATTCTGTCTCAAAAAACAAGGTAAAGAGCATGTGAGAAATGATGCCCAAGGTTGACATCTGACCCCCACATTCAGTGTGGACACCTGTGCATACTCACTGTCCCCACATATGCATACATGCATGTACACACACACACACACACACACACACACACACACACACAAATAATAAGCAAGAAGGGAGTAACTAGGTCAAAAGTCATCAAAAGTTATAATAGGAACAATCAAGATATGGAGTAGAATAGCAAACTCATAGACACTGAATATACACCAGAAAGATATTCCCATGAAAAAAAGTTATTTATTGCTTATGGGACTGTGAACCTGTTCAGCCACTATGGAAATCAGTGTGGCAGTTCCCCGGGAAGTTGGGAATAGACAGACCACAAGATCCAGCTATACTCCTCTTGGCATATACACAAAGGACTCTATATGCCACTACGGAAATGCTTGTGATAATAGTTGCTTTTCTATCTGTAATAGTCAGAAATCAGAAGCAGTCTAGATGTCTGTAAATGGATGAATGGATAGTGAAAATGTTGTACATTAACAATGAGATATTCTTTATCTGTTAAGAAAAAATAAATTTGAAGGTAAATGGATGGTTCTAGAAAAAAATCTTCTTGAGTGAGATAGTTCAGGTCCCCAAAGATAAATATGTATGTTTTCTATTACATGTTACTTACTTTTAAGCTTTAAATCTGAGTGCTACAATCTGAATAGCCACAGAAGTTAAAGGGCTAGGAGAGAGTAGAATCTCCAAGGAAGGGGAAATAGAATATAGTTTTATGGAGAGACCATGGGAAAACTAGAATCGGTGGATTAAATGGGGAGGAAGCTGTGAGAGAAGGGTAAAGGAAGGAATATGTGGAGGGATACATTAACAGTAAGGACCATTTGGAAAAACATGTGGAAATCTCTAACTGTAGAGGCTCCATATATCTAAACCGAGTCACCAAATAACAGGGAAGCAGCGCTCTATCCAGACATCTTATGCCACCATGTAAAACCTCTAGGCACAGGAGGAAGTTACATCTTTCTGAATTGTTGGCCAAAGAGTCCTCATGGGAAGCCTCAAACTTCACAAGCTATTATTATTATACCAAATATATTGATTTTTTTTCTTCACAGTCTGATTGATTCTAAGACAACACTTACTTCATCAAACATGGATAAGTCAAGCTGATGTCTAACTAGAATACTGACCAATATTCATGATTCTGGAAGGTATTCTGTTCACTAAAGGAGGAGAAAGGTCATTGTCAGTACCTCTCAGCTGCAATCCCAGAGATCTACAACAGTGACCTGCCTATAAGATATACTGGCACATTAGTGATACAAATATTAGAGTAGTCTTGCTATAACATGTTCTTACATATCTCTTCGAGATAGGGTCCCTCATTGAACATGGACCCCCCCCCAAGATCCTAAATTCTCTGTCCCCACTCAACAGTGCTGTGATTGCAAACATACATAGCTTACAGGGCCATGTCTATCTTTTTAAGTGGGCTCTGGCGATTTGAACTCAGGTCACCATACTTGTGTCTCAGATGCTGTTACCCACTGAACCATTGTACATTCCCAAAGATTCTACATCTTTGCATCTAGCATCCATTATGGCAAATCTATCTTTCAGTGCTGTAAGTCACTGCTTTAATATGCTTCTATAAACTCTTCTAATTGTTCCATCTGTGGGGTCCTTCTGTGTATTACGTCCCATGTCTCAGGAGAATGCTCTGTGCCCAGTGGTTTGGGGGGCTCTTACAGGTTGGTATATACTGATGAAGTCTTGAAGTTCCTTTGGTATGCATCCAACAGATTCATTCTCTGTGACTAGACCCTCATATGCTTTTGGCTTTTGTTACACTTGCTTTAGTTACAGAACCAGTGAGCTGCTTCAGGTAGAGTGGTTACCAAAATAAGCACACATTTCTCTGCTTTTTGTCAGAGGGTGGAGGGTGTGGGGAGGAAGGGGATGGACCCTCCTGGCTTTTAGTAAGGAGGGATGAGCATGTTTGTAAGCTTAGAAGCTTCAGAGAAGTCTCAGTCAAAAATGTCAGGATTGGGATTTCTAGGCCATATTTCAAGGTCTTAAATTTTCCCAGTAGGGCTCTGATCTCATCATTACTGACCACATTCTTTCACATGTAACCATCAGCCACAGTGATTGGAGGGACTGTAAGCTTCTTTGCAGACAACCTCAAGAGACTGTTTGGCTTACAGGGCAGACTTCCAATTGCCTATTACCCTCAGCTATTTCTTATCTTTTTGGGAACATCTTGGTGTTTAGTGGTAACCATTTAATCCTGCTTTCTTAAAGCTCCAATTCTTTCCAGACATCTCCAGTGTAGATGGCACTACACGAGGAAGCCTTTCCCCATAGATCTTCAGTGGCTGATATATAACCCCTACTATAGACCCGTTCTACAGCATGTTCTCTCAGTTCACTGTTGTTTAAATATTCCGTGTTTGGACCACCAGCCTAAGCCTGGGATCTGTGGCATAATGCCTACCGTTGGTGATGAGCTTTATTTCTAGGTGGATGTTTGCGTGATCCAACTCCAAAATACCTTTGGCTCATATTTCTCAGCTCACTTCTGCTTCTACATGTTTATTTTGGGTTCTTCAGAAATAGGCAACAAAAATCAACACCTGCAAAAGGAAAGGAGAGGAAAGGAGAGTCTAATCATCAGGCAAGTCCAGTGAAACTGTCACGATTGGCAGGGAACTTGGAAACAAGAATTGACCACTGGAATGTCTGCCATGGGGCACAAAAGCTGGGTCTTTCACTCTTAGCTTGCTTAACTGCCAGACAAAGGCTGCACTGGTGAGAACAAAATGCATCTCTCTGCAGCTGAGGTGGATGCAGAAGGAGCCTTTTGGTAGTAGGCTCTCCTCTGGCCTGACTCCTGTGGTTAAGTAGCAGTTATTTCTTGAAGGGCTATCTAGGCAATGTATCTCTGTGGCTGCTCCTATAGGCACCAGCTGTAGACCTGACAATGTATGTTTAATCTAATCATTAAAACATTGAATCAAAGAGGAACTGCATGTGCATACGTATGTGGAGATAATCAATTGTGGTGGCTCTGCAAGGTCACCCTGAGAGGACATTTGAAATGTGAGATTAAACAATGACTGAATTCTCTTAAATCTCTCACCCTTGAAAAAATAATGTTTACATGTGTTCACTAAAGATTTGTGAAAGGCTAGCTCAGCAGTAAAGACCATTTATAGCACCTAAAATGCAACATTGAATTATGATTTTTCAACTACAAGAAGTCTGGTTCAATGTCTGGGAAGAAATGGATCTGAGTGACCTGGATTATCTATCTGTCGTGCAGAATACCAAGGGAGGGAGCAAAGGACACTGAAACCAGGCCCAAGGACTCAAGAACAAACTCAAAGATGCTCCTTTTGATCAAAGAAAGGACAACCAAGACATCAATACGAATAAGAAAATAGAATACATTTACATTTTAACTTTATAATGAGACTTTATAAGTTATCACTTATCTTTGAATGATGATAGGAAATGAGCTCACTACCTTAACAGTTAGCAAGGAACAGGAAAGAGCAGCATTTAATCTGCTTTCCTAAATGAACTAAACCTCTGGGCAGCCAAGCACTAAACAAGGAAGACATAACTTCATAACAGACTCCCAGCTAACAAATGAAAACAGAATCTGAGCATTAGAAGATCTGCACACGGCAACTGGAAGAAATGAGTGGATCTGGTCAATAGCAATCCCACAAACAAGAGACATGGCCAAGCATTATGTGCCCTTCAGCAAACAAACATCATACCATCTGTAGTCTTGCCAAAAAGATCAAACCTAAGTCCAATTGAGCCCCCAGAACCTGCTGTCATTTTTTAAGTAATCCAGGGGACAGAGGAATGTATTGAACTCCGCCATGAGCATGTGATTAGCAAAATCCAGATGGTAGGAAGTGCTAGGGCCAGGCTCAGTACACTCAACAGAGATATTAGAAGAAGAAAAAGATGAAGAAAAACTGTAGAGTGGTAAAAAGATTGAAGGCCCAAATGACAGTTTTCACATGGGTGAGAATAGTCACTGTAAGGGCATAATAACCGAAATTGTAAGTGAGGAACTGGAATTAATACAATGAAAATAAAGATGACCAAAGAAGCCTAAGTGGAAACCTTGAAAAGTTTCTGATAAGAATTATTAAGGCGAAGGGGAAGATGCCCATGCACAGCACACTACAGAGACAGGACACTCTTACTAGATTAAAATAACAAAGTAAAAAAAATCTATGCCAGAAAAATTTGAAAACGGGTAAAATGGAAAATTCCCTTGACCCTATATTGGAATACCCTTTCGAAAGCTGTTGTTGGGGGAGAGGAGATATAAATGAAGTATTGATGATTTTTCTAAAAGGAAAAGCTGTGTCCAGACAAGTCTTCTAAATCTCTCTAAGCTTCAGCATCATTCCTACAGTTTTGAATATTTCATCAGGGGACCCACTGAGCCAGTAATCCAAGAGTGATAAATGAAATGTATGTTTAGAAAGAAAGTGAGATGGAAATACAGCCTGTAGATGATACGACTCTCCATGCACAAAGCTAAAGCCATTTTAGGCAAATTATTAGTAGATTCATTGTCTGCCATATATATATATATATATATATATATATATATATATATATATATGTAGACATATGTATGTGTGTCTATTATATTTCTGTTCAATGATAGTGTCTAATTTAAAAACATTTTTATATTAAAGTTTAAGGGAGCCTAATTAATTGCATTTATTTCATTGCCTAATTCTGAACTGCAGAAAACAAAGCAGATTGAAAAATAGTTTGAATAATCTAATTTAAAATAGCTGATGGAACTAAGTAACACAATGAAAACATGTGAATGGGCAATAAATATATGAACAATCAAGCTCAACCTCACTAATCTCTGGAAGACGAAAACCAAAACCACATCCTTGCTGTTCAAATGGCTGCTAATTAGAAGTCCAAAGACAACAAATATCAGTGAGAATGAGAAGCCCGTTGTTGGTGGGAGCTGGAAGTGGCATAGGTCTTGTACAAAACCATTCCTCGAAAAGTTAAAATTGGAACTGCCACATCACCCAGCAAGCCCACATCTGGGCAAAGGTCCAAAGCAATAACAGCACTACCTCAAGGGGTTATCTCCATTCCCATGCTCTTACTGCATTATTCAAAATGCTTAAGATGATAGCCAGACAAAGTGACAATGGTCAGGTGAGTAGGTAAAGAAAAGGAAAAACCCACTCCTCAATGCATGCATTATTATTATTCAGAATTTTTTTAAAAAGGGAAATTGTGTTCGTTAAAACACTATGTATAAACCTTGAGGACACTGTGCTAAGGGAAATAAGCCAAACATAGAAAGTTTTTACATCAGCTCATGCACATATGGGATTTGAGAAGTCGAACTCATCATAACAGAGTGTAGAATGGTTGTTATTGGAGGTCAAGAGCTGAGGGGGAAATGGAGATACTGGTTAAAGAGCACAAATCTTCAGTAACAAGATGAAAAATTACTAGGGACCTCATGTACAGTTTGGTAAATACAGCTATTAAAAGTGTATGGTAGACTTGAAATTTGCTGAGTCAGCCAGAAGTGAAATTCCTACACACACACACACACACACACACACACACACACACACATACACACACACATACACACACACACACACACACACACGCACGCACACACACAGCACACACAGAGGTATCTATGTAAAGTTATAGATATGTAAATTAATTTGATGTTAGTAGTTATTTTCAAATATCAAAACATTGCTATATACCCCAAATACATATAATTTTTTAATTTTTGAGATTACAACAAAATGACATTATTCCTTCCCTTCCATCCTCTTTCAAATTCACTGCTTCTTTTTTCACTAATTATTATAACACATATTATTTTTACTTGTCAATCTTTGTCAATTCAGCTAGAAAAGAAGAATGGGCAGGTGGCTGCAGAAACATTGTTTATCATCCGTAACATTGTTTTTTCAGAATGTGTCTTATGCCTGTGCAAGAGAGAGATTCATAATCCCAGATTCCAGAATCAGACAGCCCTCCCAATGAATCACGGAACACCAATCTCCTATAAAGGAAGGGTCATTTCTGTTAGGCTTTCTGCGGGGCTTGGAGTAATCAGGACCACATGTTCTCTTAGAGCTGCTCCCAGGAGGGCAGGAAGAGGAAAGCCAAGTTTATCCTTCCAAGTCATTAATCAGATTATGTCGATTCTCCTTCCCCAGGGCCAGAGTGAGTGAGGGGTAGAGACAGGCCAGGATCATTTCATAGGTGAAGTCCCTCCCCTCCACATGCAAGGAAAAATAATCATCCCTTGGTATCCAAGGGTACTGAGTACAGGCTCCCTGTGGATATTAAACTTTGTGGCTACTTGGGTCCCTAATCTAAAATTCCCAGTGTTTGTGTGTAATCATACATCCTCCTGGATATTTAAAATCACCGCTAGGTTACTTTTTATAACAAATGCTATGCAAAATATTCCTTTTAATATATTGTTTAACAAATGATAACATGAACAGACAGTTGTTTTTTCCTGAGTATTTTTGAACCTAGTTGATTGATGGAGGTCCTGTGTTTAGGGTGGGTGATTGTACTGAGTGCAGAAGTGGGGAAGGAGCTACTTCCTTCTCGCCAAAAAATTTATAGCGTCACTGCCAATGGCCAGTCTTAAAGAATAGATGTCATCACAGACCTAAATAAAAGAGATGCAACAGCATGGCCAGACAGGAAAACTGGACAGGATGAAGTTGTTGATCTTTGCAAAGCTGGTCCACAGATGGATTCTAATTCTGATAAAATTAATTAAGGTTTGTGCAGAATGTGATGAGCCATTTCTAAAGTGTGTTTGGATGAGGGAAAATACAATAAGTAGCTGATATGCAAAAGTGTTCAAGCAAAAGGATTTCCCCTACCAAGTATTGACCTTCCTCCAGTAGGCCACTTTCTTTTATCACATATGACTTCTGCCTTCTCCCCTTCTGCAGAGCCCCTTATTTACATGCAGACATTAAAATTAGAATCCCTCTGTGAGAGAGAAGATGTGAGTTTTGTCTTTCTGAGCCTTGGATTAAAACAGTTTGGTTTTGGCACACAGTGGGGAAAGCCCCATGAAGCAGGATTGAGGTCTTATGCACAGCTGGTGCAGAGAAACATCTCTGGATGAAGGGCTGCACCGAGGCCAACTAGGAGCAGTCACGAGCATGGAAAAGGTAAGACTGAAATACCTGTTCATGCATGTGCAGAAGGCTGTGTCTCCATCTCTACTAGTTAAACAAACTCAAGGAAACTTCTGAAAAGATAAAACTATATTTTTTAAGAGAAAAAAAAGTACAACTTTGGAATTTGGAAACCTTTGTCATTTCTAGATATAATTGAAGATGTGAATATCTTTTATCTACAAATTATACACCAAGTGTATTTCCTAGAGAACTTCTATGGGTGCACCAAGATACACAGACAGGAACTATGCTTGTCGTACTGTTTGAAACAGCAAAAACTAGGAACACCACCATAAATCTGTCAACACTAACACGGATAAACAAATTGCAAGGCCTTCATGGAATGAAATACTAAGGGTAAGTTTAAAAAAAAATTACTTTCTGTACCAATATGTAGATGAATCTCATCTTGCTTTTTAAAGTCAGAAAAATGCACATAATTCAATTTGTGTAAAGATAAAATAGTAAAATTGAACTTACTGTTGGGAGCCCATTAATATACAGAAGAAAGGAAGAACATGGTTGATTCTTGGCAGACTCTCGTTATCTTCATTCTGGGGGTAGATATGAGTCTCATGGAGATTGAGCTACTGATTAATAATACTAGAATGCTAATATCTCTGACCCCCACCCAGCCCCAATCATATGCTAGAATTTAACTCTCAATGTGGTGGAATTTAGGATGCAGAGATTTTAGGGAGTAATTAGTCATGCATCTTGCATCCCCATGAAAAGACTAAAAGGCTGAAGAAAAGTCTGTTTGCCCCTTTTGGTGCCTGTGAACACAGAAATTGTCTGTCATATGCAAGAAATGAGTTCTCACCAGACATCAAATTTGCTGGCGCATGATCTTATACTTCCTAGTTTCTGAAAGTGCACACAGTTAATTACCCACTCTGAGGTATTTTGCAATGGCATCAGGAGCAGACCAACATACTGATTCTGTTCTATACTTAAAAAGAGGTAGTGAATACATGTATGCTTATTTAACAAACATTCTTTATGTGGCACAAAGATTATACACACTCATAGTATGTTTTAGTTAAAGAATGAGTTTTGTTTTCCTCTGAAAATGATTTATTGAAATCTCCAGAATGAAACTCCAGCAAATTACTTACCATCTTAAATGCCACAGAAAAATCACGTTGTGTAGCAAAAAGCAGGAACCACTGAGAAGGCGTCAGTCTAGGATGAACAGACAGTAGGTTGGGATGCTCAGTCAACGGTGTACAGGGAAGTTTAAGTCTGAAAAACCTATGGAAAACTGATATACAATAGCTGAATTTAAAGTCATATAAAGTCAATAATGAGGCAATCCCATAGTTTAGAAATCAATGATATAATATGAAGAACAAAATGAAAATCTTCTGAAAAGCACATGGGAGAGATAAAGAACTATCAGTCATCCAAGAAGGTGCCCGAGGTGCACACACATGCAGGTTGTCTCCTGCAATCCTGGAAGACTCTGGAATTGGTTTGCTTCCTTTCCTAAGTTCCAACAGCAACCCACTTCCCCTAAGGGGTTCAACACAGGGTTACTTCACAAGTTACAATCACAGGATTACTTGTTACTGTCTCTCTTTTGTTTTGGAGGTCACTTTCTAAATACCACAAACTCTGTCCTAACTCTGATTGGCTGCCCAGTACACATAGTGTATGAATCGAATATTTTCTTTTTCTAGACATAGTTGTGTCTAGGAGCTTAGAGCACAGGCATGAGGAGGGTAGAGGGCTCAGATGGAAAGGGCTTGCTGCACAGCCTACAACCTGAGCTCAGATCCATCACCCTTTGATTATCCTCCAGCCTGCTCATATTCTTCATGTCAAATGCCTGCATTCGCACACACACACACACACACACACACACACACACACACAAACACGAACACACACATGAACACACACACATACATGAACACACACATGAACACACACAAACACTCTCACAAACACACAAACAGCCATCACACACATATGAACACATATGAAAACACACATACATGAACACACACACACACGCAAACACATACACATGAACACACACACACGAACACGCACAAACATGAGCACACACATGAACACATACACACATGAATACACACCCATGAACACATACACATAAACACACACATGAACACACACACACATGAACACACATGAATACAAATATGAACACACACGAACACACACACAAACAACAACACACACATATGAACACACATGAAAACACACACACACATGGACATACACATGAGCATAAACACACATGGACATACACATGAGCACACACACACACACACACACACACACACACACGAACACACACACACTTAGAACAGAGGGCAGCCAAGTATAGCCCATGTGTCAATTAGTCCATTGATCATTTTGCAAATGATGTTTGAAAGGACTGAATGTTTTCAAGTGTTAAAGTCTCCCTACATGTGTGTGGTGAGGTCCTAATCCTCAAGGAAAGAGGATTAGAGGCTGGGGGATCCTGGGATTGCTACCTTACAAAAGAGATTACAAATAGATCCCTCACTCTATCACATGACAAAAGCAACTGTCTCTGAATGAGGAAGTGGGTGGTGAACTTGATCTTGAACTTTAAGGCCTCTAGAACTATGAGGTATGTTTCTGTTGTTTATAAACCACTTGGTCTACAGTATTTGGCTGTGGCAGCATAAGTAAGGTAGATTGGTACACAGTCATTTCCATTGTGCTGCTGAGGCTGTGTATGGACTGTAGACTAAGGTAGACCGGTGAACAATCATTCCTATTATGCTGCTCAGGCTGTGTATGGGCTGTAGCATCAGAGCTGAGAAATTGCTGAGAGGCGGGGTAGAGCATACTGTATGTGCTTCCTCTCATGTTCTCGATACATTTGCCAAACCCAGCTTAGGCTACCATGCATTTGTTACATTTTATACATAAGGAACTTAAGGGGCCATGTAGTTCCAGGATTGAGTGTCTCCGTGTCATCACCGAGAACTCAGATTTCTTCCATCTCAACTCTGCACTATCAGCATGTTGGTTATTTGCACAATGTCAGAATTCCAGAAAGCAGTGGCTATAGAAGAAAGGGGTTGGGTTGTCCCCATGTAGCTTCTGAGATATTAGCATCTGTCCTATGTTATCCCCAAGAGTTAAAACTTCACTTTAATTGGTCAAAACTAAATCCATAAGCTGTTCCTTATACATTTCCCTAAACAAATTATTGCCAAAGTTTATTCTGGCACCATGACTTGCCTATACCAAGCAGACTTTCCATGAATCATGGCTAGAATAGATACTAGATCCAAACCTGGAGTTCTGTGAGCATTTCTGCAGAGGGAATGTCTTCTAAGCAGACAGGCAATAGTGTACTCTGTTGTACTCAAAAACATTTTCTGTATGAATCACTTGGATGAAAGATATATATGCCTTCTTGAAAAATAATTTCTTTATATACTTCAGATTTATTTTATTGCATGTGTATGAGTGTCTCCAGGTATATGTGTACTGTATGTAGAGCTGGTGCCCATGGAGGTCAGAAGAGGGTGTGGGATCCCCGGACTGAAGTCACAAGTGATTCTAACCATTGAACCATCTCTCCAACCATAGCTATTTGTTCTTACTGATTTAAAGATAAAGAAAAAAAATGAAGGGTTAAATAATGAAGAAGCTATTGGGAAGGAAGTCTGATCTTTCCATGCTTGTAAATGCTAGGGTAACAGCTCCCACCCACGAGGATGTCATAGTCCCTGGCTGTCTTAGGACCTTTGATTTTCTTGATCCATCCCTACTGTGCTAGATGGCTTTCTGTCAACCTGGCACAACCTAGAGTCATCTTAAAGGAGAGGACCTCAGTTGAGAAAGATGCGTCCATAGATCCAGCTTAGGGCACTTTCTTAATTAGCGATCATTTTTGGGAGAACCCAGCCCATGGTGAGTGGTGCCATCTCTGGACTAGTTGTCCTGAGATACTTAAGAAAGTAGTCTGAGCAAGTCACTGGGAGCAGCCAGTAAGCATCAGCACTCATGGCTTCTGCATCAGCTCTTGACTCCAGGTTCCTCCCCTGCTGGAGTTCCTGTCCTTACTTCCTTCAGAGATAAACTGTGGGTATGGAAGTGTAAGCCAAATAAACAGAGAACTCAGATTCCTTGGATCTTGTCTTCCTTTTCCTCCCCAACTTACTTTTGGTCATGGTGTTTCACCACAGTAATAGAAACCCTAAGACACTAACCAACAAAATATGTGCAGAAGCAGTGAATCCATATATTCAGTCATCTGAGGCTTGTGATCCTCAAGCCTGGCTCTGCAATAGAATCAATTATAGGCGAAATTTAAAAATATCTATAGTTAAGAACATCTTTAGAGATTCTGTTTTGTCTTGGATTTTTTTCTCCTGGTCCCCTGGAGTTTTATCTTATTTTTAAATTAAAACTTTATATCTAACTACTTCTCTTCTTCCCTTTCCTCCCTCCAACCCTTCACATGGCCCCTCCCTTCAAATTCTCTCATCTCCCCACCCCCATCTTTCTCATTCTTCCAAAACAGATGGCCTCTTTCCCTTGATTACTGCTGTTCCATGTATAAACATATGAATATAACCTTCAGAGTTCTTTAAATGTGGTTTGGGCATACATGATTTCAGGGCTGACTATGTTGTATTAAATAACCAACTAGGAATAACCACTCCTGGGAAAGGCTAATTCTCTTTTTGCAATCATTGTTTTTTTGTTTGTTTGTTTGTTTTTGTTTTTGTTTTGTCTAAGGGTGAGACCTCAAGAGCCTCCCCATTCCATGTTAACATGTCTATTGGTATTGGTATTGTTTAGGTCTTGTTTAGGTAGCCCACTCAACAGGAGCTCACTATTTCGGGAACAACTCCTAGACTACTCTTTCCTGGTGTGTGTGTGTGTGTGTGCAGGCATGTATACATGTAACCCTAGATGCAGGTGACTCCTCCTTCTCCTGGTCCAGCCTACCCTACTCTTGTTTTCATTCCATTCTGTGAGTATAATGAAGCATCTTTTTATTCTGTCCTAAGAAACTGCTCAGGCCTTAATGCCATCTTAATGGGCTTGTGTTCTCCTGCATTTTCCTCTTTGCTTAAGCCAATGCTACTCACCATCACTGCAGAATACAGAACTGGTCTGACTGGTGTCGGTGGTTACATGAAGAGAATCAGTTGTGTGGCTTGTAGAGAACCCAAGGTACTTGGTTGCCTTTAGCCAAGCCACACACTACAGTTTGACCCTTGTACTTGGCATTGAAGTCTCAGAGTAATAACAAGTTCAGTAACTTATTCATTCATTACTGAGTGCCTGGTCTAAGCAGAGAATAGGACAGAACAAGGTATTTATCCTTATAGATCAGCAAGGAGGAAATAGTGAAACAGTCACTCAAATGTGCATACAATTGTGAAATGCAATGATGTTAGTATCTAGGCAAGGCAGGTACCTCAAGGGACAAACTCATGTATTAACGCACCTTCAAAGTGATCTTTGCTTTGGATGCAGCTGAAGCCTTTTTTGGAAAAGAGCAAAGTGTACCCAGAAATATTCCTGTGTGACATGTTTATGACACAAGTTAAACATGTCCAGAAGTGTTTTGATCTGCTGTCTTTTTTTCTTGAACTATGACCTTGAACTGAGCAAGCTCATTAACACATAAGTTAATTCAAGATGCATATTAATAAGCATGCTTGGGAAGGCACCTGGCCTGGTTTCTTTCCTTTATGAGCATGCAGCAGCTCCTGGAATAAAATTCCCACATTCTCTTGGTTAGAGGAGCCCACTGCTTTGGGAATAACTCCTGAAACCTTGTCTGCTATAGATAATAAACATTTCCTCATTTTTATTTCTTGGCTGGGCTTATTTTGATTTTGCTCTTGCCAAGGCACTAGCCCACTGTGTTCAGTCACAGTAGGTGCTGTGACAGAAAAGCAAGGAAGCCTCAAGAAAGAAGGTTGTGCCTTCTGAGAATGGGACATTTGAACCCCTACAGTGGGATAAAGGTTATATGCATATATGGAGACATTGTTCACTCCACCCCAGCCCCCCAGCCCACTTTCATCTAGTGCTTCCACAATGTGAAGAACACCTCACAAACAATGCTGTGTTTGAAGAAAATAAAATGAAGTGAATCAGGCGTGCTGCAGTAGAAAGGGATGCTGATTGGAGGATACCCCACCCTCAGCTCACCCACGGCAGTAATTCTCTAAGCGGCTTGACAGAAGACCCATTGACTTCTATGTGTGCGAGTGTAAGTTTCCAGATATTATGGGCACAAGTTTTAGAAATCAAAACAGACAGTCAGATGCTGCTTTTTAAAAAAAGCTCTTTTCAACTAATGTGGCAATCCATTTCAACAAAATATTAAGGATTTCATGCTTATATAAAGAACAATTTTAGCCCTTCAGCCTGACCATAGTTCCTTAATAAAGATGATTAGCACTCCTGAGCTACTGAAGTTCAGGGCCACAGACAAAGGATTCCACTCTCTCTCTTCTCAAGGATTTAAGTTTCTGTCCCTGTTTTTTGTTTGTTTGTTTGTTTTTGTTTAAGTGATAACACATTTAAATGAAAGAAAAGCCAGGGTCTTCAGAAAGCTTCCTGTCTGGATTGGTAAATGACCACTCAAAGCAATGAGATAGCAATCAGTGGCTGCTCACTGGCTGCAGGGCTGTCCAGGCAGGGCACATGGCCACATGCACTACCTCACCTCCCAAAATGAGACACAAAATATTTCAATTTTTATTTTTGCAGAATGTCTCATGCACGGTATGGAAGCTCTTTAGGAAACACAATTACTTGCTTGCTTCTCCTGCTTTCTTATAGATCTCAGACCCTCCATCCCAGGCATCACTCACAATGGTCTGAGCCATCCCCATCGATCATGAATTAATAAAATTCCCTACAGGCTTGCTTACAGCCCATCTTCTGGAGGCATTTTTCTCAAGGTTTTCTGCTTTCAAATGACTATAGCCTGTGCTGAGTTGACAGAAATCTAGGCAGCACAATGTCCTTATCCACTCAGTCTCTGTGACCCTCACTAAGGACAAAACTGGTCCTAAGACACCTTCAGCCCTGAAAACTTCCTGCTGTGCCCCACTTGATGGCTAAGGGGAACAGAAAGGATGCTGGGTTTGGTTATTCAGTGACATGTGACCATGCTTCCTTGTTTGTTAAAGATAGCACCATTGGGTCTCCCTGTTTCTCCTCTGTCATTTTGATTTTCTTTTACTTCCCAGGGTGTTAGGACCATAGTCTATGATTTCAGTCTGCACACATGTTCTTTTAGAAAGTCTACTTGTCTGTCTTCCACAGGGATCCATCCCCTGAACACCATACTGCGCTAACAGAGAGCGCACATCTTCTAATTCCTTTCCCCAGAATGTTCTCCTCTCCTAAGTTAGTGAGCTGCATTGGCTGCCTCAATTTCCTAGTTAGTTGTCCACACAAGAGAAACAGTGAAAGAGAACTTTAGGACTGGAGAATGTCCAAATCTGAGGCCCTTAAATCTTTGTCTTCATTTGTAAGACAGATGGAGTCATTTGACTGATATACAGACTCGTCAGAAAGAATGTGTGGTTCTAAGAATACAAGACATTTTTATAACGCGTGTTCTTGGAGCCTGAAGCCAAGAAGTTCTTGCTAGATCCATATGATCTAGAAGTGTGTAGTCACAGTTCACTTCCCATTTCTTACCCCTCACGGGTCTTACACCCGATTGCTGTGGTATCTGATGCTTTTCTCTGTGACCCCTTCTTCCTAGTCCAGATTCTCATTCCAAGCCCCCACCTTGCTTGGCCTTCCTGTGTACCTCAGAACGAGGTTCCTTCTATTGCTCAGACGATCTCCTAACTGCCTGGTAGTGGTGCCAGCACACTCCAGCTTGCTTCCTGACCTTCAGGGTCACAATTTGTATTTCTTAGCCACCCCCCCCCCATCACTTCAGTTCTCTTAATTCATCAGTATGAGCTTTCACTCTTTGTGTCTGATTCCTCTGACCCTTTCTGTTCTTTATTTCTCCTTGTCAAATACTCTGATGAGGAGTCAAGGTGCTCTGAGACCATTGTCCTCGTCTTCTGTGTGGTGCTAGGTACATCAAAGGTCTGGCTTTGAACACTGGCCTCAACATTTATTACCTCTGTGGTCTTGGACAAGGGCACGGTTGTTTTACAGCTCTGTGTCTTCACCTGGGTAGCATAAGGAGTAGATGATGAATCTAATTCACATCACCGGGGTCCTTTATGTGCTTGATGGATTATTGTTACTGTTATTCCTGATGATGTGGGTCCATGGATACCTCAAGTTCAGCCAAGTATGCAAGGAGGAGCTGAGAGGCTTCTGTGATACATGGGGAATCCCACTGGCAGCTCAACCACTTGACTGGTGTTGGTAGGACATACCATATATCCTTCTGTGAAGCCCTGGGGTGGTGGCTAATATGGCTTGAGGGCAGCAGAGCTACACTTAAGGCCCTGGGCTACACTCCCTGTCATCCTCCTGTCTCCGTTTCTTTGCCCTACCACCTGTACTGACACTGCTTTCCATCTTCATAATCTGTACTTTGTTTTGGCTAAGAAACCATAGAGTGTCTGCCTGTATTAGTGTCACTCATTTTTAGTTTTGTCATACAGGCCATGTAAGCTGCTTGAAGACTGGGACTATCTCACTAATGTTTGTGTCTTTGTGGTGTGACTGAATGTAGTGATACATCACCAGTTGTCTCATCAGCTACAAAGACAGCCCAAAGACCCCATCTCCATGGGCCCAGGGCTGCTGTAGAGGCTCATTGTCCTCACAGTCCTAGGAAGACACAGGCTTATGTCCTTCTTGTGGACACGGAGAATTCCACAGACTTTGGAGCCAAGGACACTAAGTTTTAAGTGCTGCCAATGTTTATTGGAAGCACAGTGTAGGAGGCTAAGCTTCACGGTCTCCCAAGGCCCTGTCTCATCTGTAAAATGGGGCTTTGGTCATGTAAAAGGTGCCCACAGAGCACACTGGACACAATGCTGTTGCCTACATGTTAGTCCCTTCCCCATTTCCATTGTCCTTACCTTTTCGAGACATTTGTTTACTTCTTATCTGCTCACTTCTCCCCTTTTAATGTTTTCCTATCCTAAGTTTTCTGGTACATCTCCCCTCGTATGGCTCTCCCAGCCATTCACATGGATCTGTTCACAGAATTACCAACTTTTCACACGGTACTTCCTTCATCAAGCTCTTGCTGCAAGTGTACCACACTATGGTCCAGTCACCAGCTGCATCAGTGACATGAGTTTTTATGGTGCACTTCCGTATTCCTTGTCCTCCTTCTGGGAAAGTTCAAGCAGCACGTCTGTGCCTTCTGAAGCTGCTCTTGTTAACTCAGTCCGCCAAAAGGGAGCAGAGTTGACAAGTGTCATTTTCCCACCACAGCAACAACCTGTAACATTAGCAACATTGAACTGTCATAGCCTGAGGATGACTGGAGCATAGCCCCATCTTTCATGACTTATGACAGTATTTAAGGGAATATTTACCCATGTATAATTTGAGGTTTCTTAAGATAGCAAGCTAGTTGATCCTAACAGATAACTCACCTGAGTGAAGCTAAGTACAAAGATGGCCTCCATGTACCCCCTACCCTCATGCAATATCAGGTTCTTACTACCTGTTAAATGGATGTGTTCCAACTCAACCACAGCACTCAGAGACTCAATAGGGTTAAGCAGGTCACCAACTGCAAGTACACATTCATCTGATGTATCCGATCACTTCTCTGACTTGGTAGTCATATGCTTGGGTGATTCCAAGGACAAGAAGATCACTCTGTTTCCAGTCACCTTGCCCAACTTTAAAAGAAAATTATGTTAAATTTTTAGCCTTATAGAGATCAAAGATTATATGTGGTATCCTGATGTGTGATGCCTTTGTATATGCTGTGAATACCACTGGGCTAAGAAGGAATTGTTTTGGCCTATGGCAGAGCAGCTTAGAAGCAGGTGGAAATCCAAGCTTAGATACAGGGGAAGGAGCATGGAGTTATGAGAGAAGCAATCCAGCCACCCAAGAAGCAATATGAAATGGAGTACAGGTAATATAAGAGCTACGTGGCAAGACAGATTAATAGAAATGGGTTGAGTTAAGATGTAAGAGCTAGCTAGAAATAAGCCTGGGCCATAGACAGAAGAGCATGCAATTAATATAAGTCTTTATGTGATTATTTGGGACCAATTGGTGCTACAGGTCTGAATCTTGGGCTAGGCCAGGCATGGTCAGGTCATTTGGACTGCAGGGCTAAGCTATGCCAGAAACTCTTACAACAAATGGCATCCCTGAGTGGGCATTGATCCAGATAGACCCAAGAAAGCTTTTTTTAAAGATTCTAAATGCATAGAAAGGGAACACACTGGGCTTCCTAGTTTCGGTTTCAGAGCTGCATCTTCCAGGTTGCTTCAGCCAGTGCCAGAGGCCATAAACTGTTCAGCATGGCTGATTTACAATAGTATCTCTCAAGGACTGTGGTACAGAGGCTTCTCCCAGATGCTGCTTTAAAGTTTGGGAGCATAACTGTGCCTTAAAAACATAGCTCCTCAATATTTAATACTACTTTCCAAAACGTTCCCAAAGTTTCCCAAATACTACTTTGGGAACGTTAGCATGACTCTGGTACCTCTGCTATGTTGAAAAGCCAAGTGGGGAGGAACCAGCAGTCAAAGCATTGCTTTACAGTTTAGCATTTTAAAAAAATCCTAGTTATAAAATGATTAAGAAACAGATGTAGAAAAACCTCTAAACAGGGTACAATGTGTGTGAATAAAGAATACATAGGCAGGGAGAGAAAAGAAAAATAGTATAGAAAAATTTTAAAAAGAAATAAAGTAGTAAAAATATAATAAGCCATGTAAAGATGGTAAATACATAAGGAGTCTGGATTATGTCTATTATTGTGTTTTATTTTAATTTTTAATGTTAATGAGCTAACTGAAAAAAGTCATTTGATTGTAAAGGCTGCTAAGTTAAATTAACATATATATTTTATCTTGACTTTGAAATTTGAGTCTAAGGATATGTTGCTTTGTAAAAGAGGTTGTGCTACTGTATCCACAGAAAATTAGAACCTGTGGATTGCTTCCAGGCTCTTATGGTTTGATCAAGGAAGACTCCTTAAAAAAAATCTCTAATGGGAGAGATGGCCACATCAGCTTACAGGCTGCCAACTAAGATAATCCAGTCTCAGGACCCTTGCAAGATTGTCAGTGCCCCTCAATCAGCAGGAAGTTTATGAAAACCTATGCCCAAATCCCAAAAATATTGTTTATAAAGCAATACCCAAATTCCCAAAATAATGTTTATAAATGTTTGTTTTCTTTATAAATGGTTAATGGTCATAGTCAATCCCTTTCTAAGAAAAAAAGGGAATATGATATAGAAAATATTTTAAAAGATATATTATTGAATCTTTTTATTCCAAAAAACAACTGTTAATCTCAAAATATTTTTACATTTTTATGGATTTTGGTTTATTGATACAAGTTTAAGGTCATTTTTTATACTGTATGTGTATTTCTAGTCTTGTTTAAGGTATTATGTTTATGTAACTTATTTAAAATTTAATGTATTATTAAGAAATGCAGATTAATATTTATTTATGGTGACCGAACATAGTCATGTTAGTTAGATTTTTTAGGTATACAAAGCTATCTCTCAATTAGCTAGATAATCTTCAAACACTTCAAAGACCTAAAGAATATGACATTTAAAATGTTTTAAGACTTTTCTGAAAAGTGAGGTAGGTCTGCTCCTGCAATACAAATCTACTTTAAGAGGATGATAGGAATCGAAGAAACTCCATTTGGAGTTTATTTTCTTTGTGGCAAAAGTTACCCATTGGACAAAAAAAAATTGTTCTTGCCTCAACTGCCTGACAGTATGCTGTATAAACTAGGCATGCAGGTCCCATAGGAAAGTGACCTCTGAACTTTGGCAGAACAAGCTGAGATGGTCCTTCAGGTTCCTGCTTTGCAGAAAAAACTGCCAGACATTCTTCAGGACACAGAAAGAAGCCACTGACAAATTAAGCCCAAATGGATGGAATATTCCTTCAAATTTCCTGTTTAAAAAAGGGATGCCAGAGACTCTAGATCTGTAGGCTGAAGATGGGCACCCCAATGTTACAAAGAAACTTTGGCTGACTGTCCAGGCAGCCAGATTTCTCTGTCATTTCTAGATTTTGGAAGTTGCTTGCACTTCCTGTTTATTCGGGTAATATTATATCCTTCTGTGGTCTTTGATGTAGTTGGAGATTAGATAATTATAATTATAGTTCTCCTTAGTTACAATAAAAAGTAAATTAAATGTGAAACTTTGGACTTATAAGAATAAAGTAGATGATAGAATATTTTCTTTAATTTTGCTAAATACAGATAGACTAGAAATTATAACTGTAATTCTTGCTTGATAGCTGTTTTGTTATATGTAATTTTGCTAACTTAAAATTGAAACCTCCCTTTTTGATTAGACAGGAAGGGAGAAGTGATGTGGGATGTTTTTGTCTTTGCTGTGAATATGATTGGATAATAAAGGAATTGTTTTGGCCTGTGGCAGAGTAGCTTAGAAGCAGGCAGAAAATCTAAGCATAGATACAGGGGAAGGAGAGCAGAGTCACGAGAGATGCACTCCAGCCACCCAAGAAGCAATATGTAATGGAGTACAGGTAATCCACGAGCCACAAGGCACGACAGATGAATAGAAATGGGTTGAGTTAAGTTGCAAGAGCTAGCCAGCAATAAATCTGGGCCATAGGCAGAATATCATGTAATTAATATAAACCTTTGTATGATTACTTGGAATAAGCAGGGACATGGGTCCAAACCTTGGGCTAGGCCAGGCATGGTCAGGAGAGATTAATTTTGGACTGAGGGGCTAGGCTGGGCCAGAAACTCTTACAACAGTACCCTCCCCTTGGTCTAAAGTTCCTCTCGCTGTGAGCCTTGGTCCTGAGCCCATCTCTTCAGTACAGAGAAAAGGGGCCAGTTCCTTCTTCATCACCACACACCTGAGCCCCCCACTGTTCAGAGGCAGTTGAAAGGTCCCGAGTGATGCTCAAACAGTCTTGAAACTGAAGCAGTCATCAGGGAAGGAGATCTTTCCTTTGGTCGTCTCCAAGTCCCAAACTCTGTGATTACAAGCTGTTAGGACAAAGCCCCACAATGTGGGACACCACAGCCTTTTCCCTCAGATGTGATAAAATAACCCCAACCAAGATCCCCCCCCCAAAAAGCAAAACAAATAAATAAGCAAAAAACTATGTGGAGCTATTTGCCTCACTAGCCATGAATTTGGCTCTGTGAGGTCTAACCACTGACCCTGCTGCATCCCTAGGGAAAGTCTCAGGATTAAAAGGCTTGGGAGGGTCTACTTGAAAGGACACTACTGACGTTGATCTGGACAAAGCCCATGGGGATAGTGTTTTATTTCTGTGAACCATGACTCAGGGCTCTGAAGCCACTAGTGGCCCTGTGGAAGAGCTTGTGTGACATGTTCAGGGGCATGTGGAGACTCAGAGCCAGAGGTTAGAGAGTTGAATGTTCAACACAGGGAATACTATCACACACTGAATTATTCTCAACAATAACAAAACAGGTTTTCTTTGGAAATGGTTGTATTTTTTAAATAAAAACCTCTACAACAAGAAACACAATCTCAGAGTGGGCAGTCCTCAAAGCTTGCTCACTTCTTCCTCCATTCTCCTTGTAGGAGGCATGGAGGAGATTTGGATTTATGTTTGTGGGTGACTTGCTGGCCAATGTAACTATTCCCAGGAAAGCCTGTGACTTATAAGGCCAAGATACTGAATTTTCTTCTGGAAATAATAATAAAAAAGAGTAGAAGTTTTATGGATCAATTTATTATGTTAAACCTTTTTAGCTTTACTTTTTAGACTTCAGAGAAAGTAAACAAAATTTCCCTATGTTCATGGTGGGAAGCTACCTTCAGACATACTTCCAGTATGTGGGAGAGAAGGGAGAGAGGGAGGGATAAAGGGAGAAAAGGATGGAGGGAGAGAGGGAGAGTTAAAGAAAGAGAAGCTTTCTTAAAACCAATTAACCTTTGTTTAGTACCACTATATGTTCAATGCTCAAAATTTTCACAAAAACTCAACAGGTCTTGTTCCTGGATTTAAAATATCTCCTCAAAGTTCTTGTGTTGAAGGCTTGATTCCAATACAGCACTGTTCAGAGCTGGCCTTTGAGATGTGAGAAATTGTGAGTTCTCTAACCTCATCAACGGACTCATAGTTTACAGATTACTATGTGTGGTAGAGACATTTGGAGGTGGCATCTACTTGGAGCAAGTAGGTCATCATGGAGCTGTTTCCCCCTCCCTCCCCTTCTCTCTCTCTTCTAAATGCCTTGAGGTAAACAGAGCTGCTCCTCCAGACACTCTCATGATTATATGTCATCTGAAAACAATAGAGACAATGGAGACAAGTGACAATGGGCTGAGCCCTCTGAAACCATGAGCCAAATACATCTTTCTTCCTTGTGGTAAGGATGACAGCCTGGAAACAGTGATGGCTGGAGGTAGTGATGGAGCCTAATGTAACTCCCTCTCTATCCTCATCCCAGCTGGAGAGAAATGAATGACTCAGCATGCGGAGTGATGAGGTGTTCTCACATTGGCAGGGACCATAGATGAGTGAACCCACTGTCTTGTTAGTTGGGTTGCATGGGAACCAGACAGTTTTTGGGCTCCAACTCTCTAGAGGAGGCTGCATATTTCATGTGGCAGGACCTTTGCTTTGAAGTCTCTCTGATTTCTCTGGGATCTCAGGATCTAGCTAGCACAGGCACATGATTGATATCTTCTAGTGTTTCCTAAGTCAGAAGGAGATTCTCCCTTAGAGAAGAGAGACAGAGAGGGCTTGAGGGATCTACGCCTAATAGGCATATCCGAGATTGACCTCTCACTATTGTTGGCCTAGGAACAATAAGTAGTGTCACTGTCATTTAAAGCTGGAGAGCTTTGCATGTCTACTCTTATAATTATCTTCAGATACTGTGTTGTCGTTAAAAATATTTCTTTTGATTTTTAAAGCTCATAATTTAATGACATTTCTTCCTTTCCCTCTCCAAAGCGTCCCATATACTCTCCTTGCTCTTTCAAAGTCTTGACTTCATTTTTCACTAACACACACACACACACACACACACACACACACACACACACACACACACACACACACACACTCCTAAATATATAAAACAACCTGCTCAGTTTGTGTAATGTTCCTTGTATGAATATTTCAGGGTTGACCACTTACTATTGGATTATTAAGTGCTATGCTCATTCCTGGGGAAGCCTATTTCTCATGTTTTCAGCATTCTTTTGTTGCCTGTAGTTCTTAGTGTAAGGCTGAAGCCTTCTGGGCTTTATCTATCCACTTTTGTGTGTCTATTGTCCTTGTTCAGCTCATGATTAGGCAGTCACACCAACAAGATTTTATGGATGTAACTTCTGACATTCTTAGGATACACGATCTCACAGTCAACCCCAGGATTCCCTGACTCTTATAATTTTTCTTCTCCCTGTTCCACAATGTTCCCTGGGCCTTACTTAGGTGTGGGAGTTGTTTTGTAGGGATATCCTCTGGGATGAGGTTTCACAATGGTGCATTTGATTAGTTATGGTTTTCTGTGATGTTCTCTGTCTGTTACAAAAAAGAGTTTTCTTGATGAGAGGTGAGAACTACACTTACCTGTGGGCATAAAGACAGATATTTACAAGGTAGTTAGGGATTGTGCTGGTTTAATAAAGTGTCATCTGTAGGTTCTCCAGCAACCATGGCTTCAATAGCCTAGGTAACTAGTAAAAGGTCTGATATCTCTCTTTTGTGTCAGTATTAAATAAAATTAGAGAGCTGTTGATTACCACTGAGGTATGCATGCCACTATTGTACCCTTAAGTTTATTGAGCCATGATGGTTATTGTTGTGGTTCATAGGTACTTCTCTCCTTTACAAGCTTGTCTGATACCTGCTGATACCATGAAAGCTAGTCATCAGGGAGAAGGCATTCAAGTCAGCTCTAGTTCATGGGTCTTTGAGCTCTGTGTCTGGAATGCATGTGTTTTCAGCAATAGGGACCCACCTTCCACCAATGGGGAGCAAATGTGCAATAGCAATGACCTGTACATTTTATGAGTCTCTTGGCCAAACCTGGCCAACAACTTCAAAAGAGATTTTCATGCCTGGTGTTGGAGGTTTTGTAAGATGGTTCTTGGCTTTTGGGGGAACATCTTCTGCCTAGATGATAAATTTTTATTTAAATTATAAATTTATATTAATACACTGACGTGTTTTTTAAGTAGAGAGTACTATGATTCCTTGTGACTTTTCCAGACATACTGTTATTTTTACCTCTTTCCTTCTTCTGTAGTTATCTGCCTCCCTTCCCTATTTTTCCCATCTTCTCCATCAAGTCACGTGTACTTTGCAATTCTTCTCTCTATTGTTTCCACCTACTCCCCATCCCAGTGATGGCCCCTTTGAACATTTCTGGGTTTTGCAGTTACTCTAGGATATGTACTCACATCTGAAGATTTGGATCTAGGAGGCTCAGGTGAAAGAGAGCATGCAGCATTTATCTTTCTGGATCCTGGTTATCTCATTCAATATGATCTTTTCTAGTTCTGCCCCATTTACCTGCAAATTATATGATTTCACTTTTCTTTAAAGCTGAGTAGTATTCCACAGTGTTTATGTGCCACATTTGTATGACCTATTCATCAGTGAACGAGAATTTAGATTATTTCTGTTTCTTAGCTATTATGAGTAGAACAAAATGAACATGGCTGAGCAAGTATTGTGGAATAGGATGTCTAATCTTTTGGGTTTATGCCAATGTGTGTATAGATGGGTCATATGAAGCACTCTTTTCTGAATTCTCCTTACCATTGTTATTTATTCCTTTGGTCTTTGCTGGGGAAGACGAAATCTCAACATTGTTTTTATTTGCACCTCTCTTATCGCTATGACAACGAGGATTGAGAGGTTTCTTGACCATTTCTTTCTTCTTTTGAGAACTCTTTGCTCAGGTGCTAGACCCATCTTTTTGAATGAGTTATCTGGAGCGTTTTAAAAAGTTTTTTAAAAAATTCTTTATATATTCTAGATAGACTCCTATGTCAGGTGTATAGCTGGCAAAGATTCTCTCCAGTTCTATGGGCTTCCTTCTTTATATACACAGAAGCATTTTGGTTTCATGAAGCTCCACTTGTCAGCAGTTGGTCTTAATTCTTGGGCAAATTGAGTGCTATTCAAAATGTCCTTTCCTACAGCTATATCAAGTAGGGCACTGCCTATGCTTTCTTCTGGGAATACCAGGTATTTATTTATTTAGAGTTAGCTATGTGCAAGTTGATAAATACAGGTATATTTTCATTTTTCTACATAGATAATTTGGATAATTTTCCCATCACTATTTTTTGAAGATACTCTTCCTCCACATGTTTTTGTTATCATTGTCAACTAGTAAATGGTTGAAGTTATATGTACTCAGGTTTGGGTGTTCAGCTTTGTTCTATTGGCTTAAATGTCTATTTTTGTGCCAGCACTATATTTTTATTAATACAGATCTGTAATATTGTGGTGATATATTGTGTATCAAATAAAGATTGCCTGAAGATCTGATGACAGAGTTAGTCATAGAGGTCATGCAGAGGTTTAATCTTAGCCTTCAGGAGATGAGTTCAAAGCCACCCTGGACTACACTAGATTACTCTAGTCTAAAAGAGAAACAAAGGCAGTTGGTGGTGGCACACACCTTTAATCCCAGCACTTGGGATACCACACCTTTAATTGCAGCACTAGGAAGGTTGAGACAGGAAGCTATATGGGCTGGTGAAGATTAGACTATAAGGTGGATTCAGTCTGACTATACATGGAGACAGGATCTTCCCCTTTCTACTTGGGGATTCAGTAGCAGTGAGAAGTGGCTGGGGCTTGTTCCTCTGTCTCTTTGACCTTTCAGCTTTACCCCATTATTTGGCTCTGGGCTTTTTATTATAAAACCAATTAGGATTTATGCAACATAATATATCTTGAAATCTGGAATGATGATCTCTCCAGCATTATTCTCACTCTGGATTGTTTTGGCTGACTGTGGTCTTTTGTGGTTCCACATGAATTTTAGGGTAGTCTTTTTATTTCTGTGAAAAATGAAATGAGGACTTTGGGATTGCAATTAATATGTAAATAGCTTGTAGATCATGTAGGGCTTTTTTCTGTATGCCCATTTATGTAGTTTATTACATTTATTAAGTTGTGTTTGTTGAATCATCCCTACGTTTTAGAGATGAAGCTGTCTTGGTCATGGTGGATAATCTTGGTGTCTGTCTGTATTCTGCTTGCAAGTATTTGATGAAGCATTTTTTTAATCTGTGTTCATCAAGGGTGTTGGTCTGTAGTTGGCTTTGTTGGGTTCTTTACTTGATATTTGGTGTTATAGTCATACTGGCTTCATAGAAGGAATCTGTGAGTATTCCTTCTGTTTGACTTTTCTCTTCCCTCCTCCCCCTCTCTCTACCTCCCTCTCTCATTCTGTCTCTTCCATCCTCCTTCTTTCTCTCTCTCTCTGTCTCTTTCACCTCCTCTTCCCCTCTCTTGTTTTTCTTTCTTTCTAAATTGTTTTAGAATGATTGGCTGTAGCTCTTCTTGAATGGTCTGGTAGAATCCTGTTGTGAATCCATCTGACTCTGGCCTTTGTTTATTTGTTTTTTTAAAGACAGTTTTTCTGTGTAACTCTGTCCTGAAGCTTTCTCTGTAAACCAGGTTGGCCTCAAACTCAGAGATCTGCCTGCCTTTGCCTCCCAAGTGTTGGGATTAAAGGCGTGTATGATCATGCCCCCACCATCCACAGTTTCTCTTTAAAGCTGTAAGACTTCTTATTACTCTTTTAGCCTCCTTTCCCTATTTGTTATGGGTAGTTTAGGTAGTTGACCTCCTCTTTGTTTAATTTGGTTGGACTAAATCTAGAAACTATTGCATTTATTTTAGGCTTTCCAACTTAATAGAGTATAGGTTTTTAGAGTATTCACTTATAATACTCTGAATTTCTTTGGTGTCTGATGTAAAGGCTCCCTGTTCATTTCTCATTCTGTTAATTTGGGTCATTTCTTTCTTGGTTGGTTGGGCCAAGGGTCAACTAATCATGTTTATTTTCTCACAGAACTAGCTCTTAGATCTTTTGATTCTTTGTATTGTTTTCTTTGTATCTATTTCATTAATTTCTGCTCTAATATTATTTCTTGCCATTGCCTGAGTTTGGATTTGATTTGTTTTTGTTTTTCCAACTTTTTGAGTTATATTGTTCAGCCATTTGTTTCTAATCTTTCTGATTTGTTAATGTAGGCACTTAGAGTGATAAATTTTCTTCATAGGGCTGCTTTCAAAGTGTCTCTGAGGTTTTGTTGTGTTCTTTTTCGTTTTTATTTAGTTCCAGGAAATTATTTATTTATTTATTTTTCACCCATTCATCATTCAATAATGATTTGTTTAATCTCCGTAAGTTTTTATGTTTATTAGAGACTCATTTATGGTCAATTTTAAGTTTTATTGCATTGTGGTCAGCTAGGATATGTGGAGTTACTTCAGTCTTTTAAAATTTGTAAAGATTAGTTTTGTGTCCCAGGATGTGGTCTATTTTAGTAAAAATGCTGCGTGCTGTTGAGTAGAATAATCATTATTTGGTGTTTAGGTGGAATACTCTGTACATATGTATTAAATCCACTTGATACACAGTGACATTTAACTCCAGTGATTACTTTTTGTCCAGATAAACATTCTACTCTACTGGAGAAAGTTGAGCTCAGACATCTCCTATTATTAATGGGTTGGTGTTAATCTGTGTCTTTAAACCCATTAATATAATTTTATGAAATTGGATACATCAGAGTTTGATGCATATGTGTTTAAAATACCTAGATTAGAATGAAATGTCCTTCTTTATCTCTTCTTAGTTTTAATTAGATACTTGCTTGCTTCCTGGTCCCATTGATTGAATTTTTTTTCTCTACCCATTTACTATAAATTCTTGCCTATCTATCTTTAAAGCTTTGCTTCTTGTAGACAACAGATAATGGATTTTGACTCTTGATCCATTCAGTCAGCCTTTGTCATTTGATCAGATAATTGAGGCCATTTGTATTTAAATTTATTATTGAAATTTGTGTGTTTTGGTTATTGTGTTGTTGGTTTCTGGTACTGTGTTCTCACTGACACTTTGTGTTTCGGCAATTGGCTCTGACTTTCCATAGTCCCTCAGCTGTGCACTCTTTTTTCTTCAGCCTGAAATCATGCTTATTTTATTTTCTTTAGGTTTAGTTGATTGTATATAAACTTTTTAACACTATTTTTATTGTGGATTTTTTTCTTTTTTCTTCAATGATGGCAGATAGTTTTGCTGTGTATATTATTTTAAATTGGCCACCATGGCCTTTTTGTAATACATTGCTCTAGGCTCTTATGGCTTTCAAATTTTCATTAGAAAACAGCTGTTATTCCAGTGAGTTTTCCCCTATATGTGATTTGTGTTTTTTTCTTCTTCAGTTTTCAATATACTTTCTTTGTTCTGTATACATGATGTTTTAACTAGGATGTGCTGTAGGGGAATGTCTTTTCTGGTCCTGTCTATTTGATGTTTTGTGTGCATCCTGTATCCGTATGAGTACGATTTCCCTTAGTTTGGTGCAGCTTTCCTCTATGATCTCTTTTAAGTCTGGTTTATACCATTGACTTGGGATTTTTCTCCTTCATCGATGCATATAACTTGAAGATTTGAAATTTTCATCGTGTCCTGCATTTACTGTATATTCCACTCTTATGTTTAATTTTTAAAAATATATTTCTTGTTTGTTTGATCTAGATTTTCTACTTCATCTCCAAGCCCTGGCATTCTTCCTTCTGCTTGGTCCATTCAATTCTATTTTGGCTATTGGATTTTCAGTTCCGTCTCCATTTCTGTTTGAATCTCTTCAATGTTTCTATTTATTTACTTATTTTCATCTTGAAGTTCTAGATCATCTTTGTCATTTTCCATCAGCCCATGTTTGTGTTTCCTAAGGCATCACTCACACATATTCTTTTTAGGTTCTTTTTTTTATTTATGTGATCTGTTTCTCTGTGTCTTTGTTAAACACTTTAGATAAAGTTTATGATTTTTTTCTTTTAGATTCTGTGCCCTGGATTTCATCTATGTAATTCTTGATGACAAACATTTTTACAGGACTGGTAGGTTTTGGAGGGGAGATGCTGGCTTGATCTTTCATGTTGTTTGCATCATTTTTAGTGAGACTGGGACATGTCAGTTCAGTTTCTGATAGAGCAGAGCAGGTTAGGACAGAAGAGAAGATGGGAAAGGTTTGGCATAGAAGTTAGAAATGGTTTAGGTGGAATAAAGTCAGGTGGACAGAGGGGACTTAGAATAAAGTCAGATGTAAAAGATGAACGTTCTGATACAAGCCTTAAATATGGAGTTTGATATGTCTGGGTGCAGAGATTGGATATGGTGTAGGAGGAGCCTGTGGGTTGGGGAGGCAGGCAGGGTAAGACATAGAGGATGCCTAGAGATTGATTGTGGCATAGGCAAAGTGTCTATATTAGGCTGGGCCATTGTCTGTGGGATCTGGGCTAGAGCTGGAAGGTTGGAAGGTGTGCATAGTAGGGAGTGTATTGTCTTTCTCATTATTACTCTGTCCTTTAGCAGGATACAGATGCCCTAGGCTGAGGACTCCTCAGACAGCCTTCCCATAGAGAAACAACAGAGCTCCCGAGAACAAAACCTGGGTGTGGATGTGTAGAAGTCTCTGCCTGTCATTGTGTTCCATAGTAGCTCCACCCAGACCCCAACACATGCTGTGGGCCAAGAAGGGAATGTGAATGAATCAGCAGAGCCTGGGGGGATTTGCAGGCCCATACAGCCTCCCAGTGGTCCTGGTTAATCTCTTTTAGCTCTGGAGTCTTCTCTGGCTATCCATCTTCTTTTTTCATTCTTTAATCAAAAATGAAAATTTTATGAAATAAGAGATTTTACTATAATTCCACAGTGCACATATTATACTTTGAAATTTTTTTCTATTATCTTTCTTATCACCCTCCCACAAATCTCTTTCCCTGCTCTACACCCTAATAATCCCTTTGCTTTCATGCCCTCTGAGTCAGAGCCTATTCCACATATGCTATTTATCTTTGTGAGTATGGCTTAACACAATGGTCTCCGGTTCTAGCCATTTCCCTACAGAGAAGATAATCTCGTTCTTCTGCCTGTGACTCCCTATGCACACAGGCCACATTTCCTTTTCCCCTTCATCTGTTGCTAGCACCCAAGCTGACTACACATCCTGGCTATTACAAACAGTCTCATAAGAGAGATGGACATGCAAATATCTCTTTAGTAAGATGACTTTGATTGTTTTGGATACTCCAAAGCAATATAGCTGGATCATGGTTTTTCTGAGGGACTTCCATATTGATTTCCAAACTGGATAGACTAGTTTATATTCACCTCAACAGTATGTAAGACAGCCTTTTTGCCTTGTGTCTTTACTAACGTTTGTTGGGTTTTGCTTTCTTGATGATAGCCACTCTGACTGGGACGAGATGGAATCTCGGTCTCATTTTGATTTGTATTTTCATAATCAACTATTTTGAGCATGTTTATATATTGAATGGTCATTTGTATTTCTCCATTTAAAAATTTTTCAGTTAATTTGCCCAAGTCTTTTTTTTTTTCAGTCACCCACTTCTCTATGTATCTCTATGTCTCTGCAGATGATGCCTCCTCTGCTAGAGATGGCCCTGCCACAAACACTAGTTTGTTTCTCATATTTAGTTAGCCTTCCTTCTCCAATAGGCCTGCCTGGAACTCAGTGCAGAATTAAGTTTTTACCACCTAGGTTACTGTCTATTCACCGTTCATCGATTGTGCCCTGTCTAGTCCTCTAGCTGGTCTGTGAGCCCATAGAGGTCAACATTCACATTACTAATGTAATCCACTCAGTGCAGTATGTAGTAGAAACTCAATTTCCTTGTTAAAAGAACAGGTAATTAAGTGAGTAGACAATAATAGAGAGGGTGTCATGCTTGGCTGTAAGTTTGTAAATAGTGTTCAGTGATCATGGAATGGTAAGAAAGAGGCATCACGTTCTGTGGTCACCTGTTGACACTGCTTTCTAATAAGGAAGAACACTGACACATGCGAGGTTCTGTTGAGTGATGGGGCTTTAAGGAGTAAGTAGAACTGTTCAGAGAGAGGCACTGAGGTAGCCCCTGATTTCCTCACTGAGGACTGGCTTTCCATCCGCTTTAATCTTCTCTGCACTTAAAGTTTCTACTGTCTTCTTCCTTGTGCATTCATAGATGCTTAAGCATTTCCTGTTAAATGAAGACAACAACCAAGAACCCTCTCATTTCCTTTAAAAGACTATCCCTAAGTCTGTGATGGAGTCATTGTTCTATCAGGTTCATAGAGTGTTTTGATCTTCTCAATGAACTGTCAGCATAGTATAAGAAATGCTTGCAAAAGGGGCAGGAAATCTGCATCAAGATTATTGAATAGTTTTGAACTATTGAATAGATATTGAACATTGGCTATATATCAGAATTATTCTTGGTGGCTTTCTCCCATTGCGCCGTCTCCTGTGAGGCTTGCACTGTGTAGGATGGCCTGCTAGATCAGCCTCCTGTCTGCTTCTGGCATCCGCTGAACTCCCTCTCCATCAGGCCCTTTACATAGAACTATGGTGTCTGCTTGGATGCTCCCTCACTCCCATCTCTGCACAACTGATTCACTCTCATCTAGCAGCCATTTTTCTTTCCTGGCAAAGTCAGAATCCACCATTGCAGTGCTCAGGACCTCAAGAATTTCTGTTTCTAGTGTCCATTATAGGCACACATTCACTTCTGGATTATTTTTTATCCACCACTAGATTGTAAATTCCGTATTTGATTTTCCCCTAAAAATGTATTCTTCACTTCTACACAGCCCTTGGCTTTAATGAACAAAGGATCTGAAGTACAACTTCAGCAAACACAAAGTTCACAAGTCTATGAAAAGAAAGCCTGGTTCAGACAGTGGCCGGAAAGCCAGCAGAGGAAGGGGCTTGGCGCACAGTGAAAATGAACTTGCAGTGACTGCTGTGGGCTGTGGTCACTTACATCATTACTTCTATTAGTTTAGGTCAGCCTCATCCTGCCTGGATTGATACTTCTCTGGTAACTAAGAGAAACATTATTGAATGATCACCAGATCAAGATTCAGAAAGACAGTAGGCCAGTGACCAAGCATGCTGTTGAACACCCCTTACTTATCATAGGTTCTAACTTTTAGAGAGAGCCCAGAGGTTCCCCCAGAAAGGACTTGTCTTCGTGTGAGGAAGAAGGAAAGCAAATCTGGGGCTGGGCTGAGCCAGCCTTCTTTGTCTACCTCTTGATTTGAGCAGTGTCTTGATTTCATTTTTGTTTCTTCCCCACTCAGTCAGCCATCAGGTGGGCTTGTCTGGATGAGGTTCTAAAGGTTCTACTGCCCTGCTTTCCAGGGCTGCCACTGTAAGTTACTTTGGATTAAAAATAAAGCATCTTCTCAGCACTTTTCCAGTCCAGTGTCTTCATTCTTCAAGTTTGCATCATGATGGGAAAGCACCTAGCCAAAAACTAAATAAATAAATAAATAAATAAATAAATAAATAAATAAATAAATAAATAAATAAATAAATAAATAAATAAATAAATAAATAAATAAATACAGCAGTGTGTCAGAAGATGAGGCACAGCGCTAGGCTCTGGACTATTACAACAAGTCAAGTAGAGTTCTTGACCACCGAGATCTTATATCTCACCATTTCGGAAGCCAGATGACTTTGTTACGGTCAAACAGTCATGGAAAAAACTGCAAAATGGAAGAGTCCTGGCTATAATAGTAAGAACCAAAAACAAAATCAAGGGTGTTATAATATACTGTAAATGCAAAGTGGAAATCTAGTGTGATGTGGAAAACTGGAAAGTCTGTATTATCAGTCTGTGTTGATGGAACCAGGTATGCTATGTGGTTCAAATGAGTTAATAATGAGGTTTATAATTAGGGCTGGTCAGTCTGTAGCTAGAGCGTTGTGTTTCCTTCTGGACACCACGTTTACCACATTTTAAAGGAACAAATTATAATGTATCCAGAGAGGGTTGGTCAGGACAGCAGAGGGTCTGGAAACCACCATAAAGGGGACTGAAAGACCTGGATATTTAGTCAAGGAAATAAAGACTTAGATGGAAGACATATAACTATTTTCAAGAATCTGTCATATTGATAAGAGTGTGAGTCAGCTCCTGCACTGTCCTGAGAGTACCCCACGGCCGGTAGTGAGGGAAGGGGTAGAGAGGAAGAAGAGGATCCTTAGTTCAAAATGAGGAGAAACTCACTTGATATATGCAGTAGACCAGGACGGTCCTTTTGCTCAGTGCTTCATATTCTTTCATCCCGTTTGCTCCCCTCCTAGAGCATGAACTTTGAAGATTTCCTTTTCTTCTTTAGTGACCTTACACTTCTGCCCCTTGCATACCACTGTAATAGAACAAAACTGTAGTCTCCTTCTGTGTAAGTGACAGGTAATAGTGACAAATACAGTTAGGATGAAGACTTTACAGAACTGGCATTTACACTGTTTATCAAAGGATTCTCTGATACGACAAACGAAGAAACCAAATTTAGATAACCAAGTAGAGGCGTCTGGACTGGTCTTCTGGAATTCTGTGTCTATACGCTCTTGAACCAACCTCTCTGCCTCAATTGTCCCTACACCACTAAAATACACATCCATCAAAAAGAAAAAGAACAGCACGTGGATTGGTTGTCTGAAGGAGGAGGCTACTTTCCTAGTAAATGGGGGAGGAAGAGGTCAGCATGTGGGTTATTGGGCATGTTGAACACAGTGTGGTTAAGCGTATCCCTAGGACCTGGTACCACTTCTCGCGTGCAGTGTCTTTGTAAAAAGGAAGCAATGTCCAGCTTCATGCCATGGTTCCTATGTATGGTATGACATTTTTGTTGTTGTTTTTAACTTTCTTATTACACTGGGGTCTGGCTATTCCATTTTAATCATGTCTTTGTTGCTTTAAGCAGAACTAAGACTTACACAATGAGTAAAATAACTGGAAATCTTCTTTCTCTTTTTGTGACTCATCCAATATAAACCACAACCTGATAAAGCCACGATTAAGTGGATGTCACTAAATCTCTCAATGAATGGAGTTTTGCTTTCCATTTTAACAAGTCATCCGAGCCCTTTGATATATGTTGGACCCTCTTGCTCAAGGCTCTCTGTTCTTTCATCATTTTCCTTCCACAACTCTCATGCCTGTTACTGTTCAGCCCAATTTTGGCCAACAGGAGATGGAGGGAAGGCTTCCTGGAACACGTGGAGCAAAGTCAGGAAAATGACTCCAGTGAAGGTAAGCCCAGAAGATGGGCATGCATGGCTTTTCCAGCTGGACTGCTCACCTGTGCTGACTCCAAGGCTGCTGGTGTAAGGGGTCAGTGCCGACTGGGGAAGGAGTTTTACACACGTGTTCGTCTTCTGGCCTTGCTCTGGGTGGAACCATGTTGTAAAATTTAAAACAATAGCAGCAACAACAGCAGTCTTTAAAACAACAGATTTACCAGAAATGAGGTTTACAGTCCATGCACCATTTACCTGCATGTAAACCACAAAGATTCTTGGTGATGTTAGTACATGACTTCTGGCACACACAGGTGCATTTATGTTGATCCTAATGCTATGAGAGACTATTAATCTACTCACCAGCCATCTGGTCTGATAAACTTTGGGTGGCTTGAATTCTTTGCTATATTTCTTTATCAGCAAATCTCCTCTTAAGGCAGTCATAAGGCTCATTTTTATTGTGTCCATGATCTTTTACCCAAAACAGTGATATTTTTATGTACTGGATCAAAGGAAGATTGTGATTTTAGCAGGGACTATTATGAAACCAGAAAGCCAACAAAAGGGAGAAGGGAGAGAGAGGGTTATTTTAAAATGGCATTCTTCAAATATGACTGGCTGTAAATAAACTTACCCTTTGGGGGTAAGAGACTGGAAACACCACATATGGCCATCAGGAGGTCTGTTGTGACTCTAGCTATGGTCTGGATGTGGAGTTCTTCGGCTTGGAGTTTCAGAGGACAAGCTTTTTCAGAACACTGAAAACCATTTGTTTCACACATTGAAATGTGGGATTTTTCATTTTTAGAGCTATTACTGATGTCTGGAGAGTTATGTAAACTTTCCAGGGTTCAGTGCAGACAGTCCCTCTCCCGGGAAGCTGTAGGATGGTCCAGAGGTCATCTGAAAAGGGTGGCATTTCACCCCCCATTATCTAGAAGATAAATTGAAGAGAGAGACTTGCTTAGAATTATGTAAAGATGGAGAGCCTGCACCATGTTTCCACAGTGACAATCTGTTGGTGACCAAGTCTTTTGTTCCTTCCAAGTGGGACCATGATTGTGCTGTGCATCAGGTCGTTTCTCCTGACCCACGTGGTTCCTTGCAGCCCCATTCTGCCTCCAGGTTCCCTTTGTTCTGTCCCTACTCTGGGGGAATTGGTTTCTCACTGCCACACTCTTCCTGCTGTGCTGCTGGTCACATAGGCCCCTTGCTGACTTCCTTCTACCTTTCCAGGAAGGACAACAGAACTGCCCTTGGAGGACATGAGCCAGGAGATTTGAGATTCGATCCCCAGGACTGCGACCTAAGTCCAACCTAGACTCTTAAGAACCAAGGGAAATAAACCTCATTAAAGTTCCTAGGCGAGAACTGAGGACCAGCCCACTGAGGGAGCAGGTGGGGCCCCAGGCCTGGCTGTTTAGACCATGGGCCCGAGAGCAATACACTGGCATCACTGGGAGTGTGTAGAATGAGGAAGCTCAGCTCCCAGTCTCCGCTTAACATATTAGACACCTGGGAGCTTTTGGTGAGTGTAAAATCTTGAGAATACTTTGTAGCAAACCCCAGGCAAGGTCAAGAAACTAGTCAGGGCTGAGGGATCTCAGTAGTGTTGGGAATGAGAATAGATCAGAAGGAATCATGAAGAGAGATGGGAGGGGGAAAGGGTGAGGACTGCCAATATCAGGGATGTTTGAAGCTGTTTTCATTCACTGTGGGTATGTGATTATGTGGTATTCAGGGATATCTTGACTTTACAAGGGGTTTGAATCCTCCAGTCAGCCTTCCCTGAGACTGTAAAAGAAGGGACTCATCTTACATCTTCATCTGCTGCAGACCTGCCATGGCATCTCATAGCTGCAAGACTTGTATGCATTCTCTGTTGAACTGAATAGGGTCCCTGAAGAACCCCACTAGTCATATATTTTAAACTATTGTCATAGAGAGTCACCTTTAATTCTGTATCTCCCTCAGGAATCTCCTGATGAAATAGCAATGCTTGGGTGTTTTCTCTAACACAAGTCAAAGCATGACAAATTACCCAGTAGGGTCACAGCAGATCTAGCTCCACATCCCCTGAGAGTTCAGGCAGTGCCCTCAAAAGAACTCATAAGAGTTGATCTGCTAATGTGTGATCTCTGCAAAAAGGCCAATGAACCTGCTGGCTTCCCTGATGACTGTCTCAAAAGTCAGTGTCCAGTTGCCAAATTCAGAGGTGTATTTTGTATTTGGAGAGACATGAATGGCAGGCCACCTCTGGGCTTCAAGAATGAGCTCCGTGTATAGCTGCCTCCAACGGCAAGAGTTAATGCTAAGGTGCAGCTGCAGGAATGTAACGCTGGAGAGCTAGCTGAGGCAATTGCTATTACAATCAGAGGACAGCCCAAGTCAGTCAGAGTTCCAAAGCCCTTTGAAGGGATGCCAGCTCAGACACATGTTTCCAATTCTCATATGCAATCTTGAGGCCGTGTGCAAGCTGCACTTTCATTATAGTCAAAGAGAAAGGAATGGGTAAAGATAAATCAGGGAGAGGCCGCCAGGCTGGAGACTGGGCTTGGCTCTGCCACCAAATGTTAGCCCAGGTGTAGAGTGGGCCTCCAATGCATGTCTGTGTGGCACCTACTCTGAGAGCCTTTGTTTTCTTTCTTCATTCTGAGGACAGAGGAGACCCAGCTGACACAGTCACAGGAGGCCCCATCTCTAGGAAACTTGACCGTCTCTTTGGTAGTGTGTCTGACCACAGATAAGATTCTGTGGAAACCTCATGGGAACATCTACTGTGTCTAGCCACAGGGTTTCAGGTTATTTCTTAAATTTCTCCATGGTTTGTATTTCCATGAAGAATTATTTCCTTTGCCCTATGGAACTCAGAAGGCGGTACAAGAAAAAGCAGCTTTCTCTCCTATCCAGAGATGGCCATCCTTAGGCTGAGTTTTACTCTCTATCTCATTCTGACCCAAACCTTGGCCCTGGAGACCATTGCCCTCAACTTTGCTTTCCAAACACAGACCAAAGATTTTTCTCAAAGAAATCTCCCACCATTGCCTCTTAGGACCATGCTCATAATTTGGAATGTCCATGGGATATGCTGTGTTTTTAAGTAAGTTTGCAGAGGCGTGGGAGGGTAGAATATATACTTTCTGGCTTCTTAACTCTCAAGAGTTATTTACACATGCATGCACGCTCACATATTCATACATACAGTTTTGTGTATAGATATGTTTTTACATAATCTATATACAGATGTAAACATATGCACCTGTAGCTATGTCTATTTTTTATACAAATATACAATGCTTTTATATATTTTGTTTTATATATACTAATTGACACTGGACTAAGTGTTTTATAAGATAACAACAAAGTCTCTCTTACTACCCTTGTTTTGCACCTATGAAAAATGACATTTAGAGCAATAAGGAGTGTGCCAGCACCATTCAACCAAACTAATGGCGAAGCCAGGCTTGGGCTCTGATGGCCTGATCACAGTCCTCTTAACATCTCCCTCTGAAAGCCAGTCAGATGTTTCCCATGCACACAGGAAATGTTGCTTGGATTATCATTCCATTTATTGCTGACATCCGTGCAGGGAAGAGGTGACATGGCAAGACTGGTGGCCGTGAAGAAAAAGTCAAGTACTAAGCTGTGCCTTACGTGCCTGCCCTACAACACTGCTTAAGTAGATACTTGCCTGCTGCCTCCAAGACTGGGTCCTGGTGGGGAAAAGAAGAAGCTGGAACACACCCCTAACACTCAGAAGCAGGCCTGGGTCAGAGGAATTTCCTCAGGGCACTTCTGTAGTTAAGTCTGTCCAACTTTGGCCCCTGGGCTCCCTTGAGTCTTCTCCGCAAGCCCAGAAGAACTCTGGGGAGCTCAAGGCTTTTTATTCACCAGTCCAAGTGAAATGCAGTAAAACATACTCTGCTTGCTTAACACGTGGAAACTCTCATAGCCAGCAGTTGATAAATGTGCCAACCTTGAGGAGTAAATGTCCCAGAGAAGGCAGAGCTGCATGCAAAGCTTCCTGGCTTCAGAGCCTGGAGGCTAGCTCAGAGCTAATCCATACAAGGTGTTGAGTCCTGTGCCTGGTGCTCAATGAGCAACCTCTCAGTAGGTGTTAACAGGTACTTTTCCTATCACTCACTATTCTAGTAGGAGGGAACAGATCATATATAGTTGTAACCCTGGCAGCTGATGAACTTACCTGCCTTGTATTAAACCATCCCACCACATTCTAAGAACCTTCTAGTGCTCAGCTGACTTCACTTTTCAAAACTAGAATTTGTTACATATGTCTTAAATGCTAGATACTTACATACATACATATGTATATGTGCATATACTGTATATGTATAAGCATATACATAATCTTAGTTACTTCTAGACATTCTGAGAACTTAATTCATAGACAGCTGTTAAGAGCTATGTTTAAAGGCTGTGAAAGCCTGGCAACCTCAGTTTGATTCCTGTGAATCCCCTCTCTGAAGTTGTCTTCTGCCCTTCATACATGTTCTAAGACATACATGCTAAAATATCACACACACACACACACACACACACACACACACACACACACACACGAGTACATTTGAAAAAAGAACCTTGCTTAAAGTTGCCCAGTCCAAGTTCCCCAAAGTCTGGCTCTTCATTGCTACTCTGGAACTTCTGGAGCCCACATGGTCTCCACAAACCCAGATTGAGGCAGGATCTGCTGAGGGCACTGCTATTCAGCTCCTACCCTTCCGAGCCCGGCTGTACACATCTGTATTCCAGGATGCCCACTAAGAAGAGGGCTTCTCTACCTCATCTTGTTACCCTCCAGTCAACAAACATCCTGTGAGCCCAGGTATGGTTGTTTCTTTCCCATGTCAGCACAGCCATTCACCTCCAGCTCCCGACCTTGCCCAGGACCTACATGATGTCACAGTTTTATTTCACATTCACAGCTTGTGATTATTTTCATTCCATAGCTGCCCGGCTTAAGAGGAGCTGGACCTTGACAGCATTTACAGATAGAACTGAGGGAGCCAGCTCTTGAACTCAGCTCAGCCACCATCATCCCATAACTTGTCCCAGTACAGGGAGCTGCTTCATCCATCATGGGCACCTGATGACTTTGACTCTGCTTCCATCTTTGGTAGAAAGACTATAAGGTCAATGCTGAGTTGGGCCTCTGCATTCCAGGTAAGCTGTGCTTCTTGTCCATTTCTTTCTCCACAGAGTACAGACCAGGCATCCCAGATGTGGCAGAACCTGCCCTTATCTTCTACTCCAGATCTGAGTTAGATCTTCCTTCACAGTGCTTAAAATTTTGGACACACTCCTGTGGTCCACAGGAATAAGCCCAGCCATTGGTGATGCTGAAAACCTGTGACTATCTCTGCCTTCAGTTAGGAGTGCTATCACCCTTTGAAGAGGCTCATGGTCTGATAGAGGTGTGAAAGTCCAGACCACCCAGTGCTGTATGTCTGCTTCTGGAACTAGGAGTGACGGCAAAAAGGGATCCTGGACAGAGGCTGGGCTGGGACAGCAGGGGACAGCGGGTTTGTGCTAGTTTTTTGTGACTGGTTGGAGGATGCCTCCTTTGGATAGAAGAAGCTGCCAAAGAGAAGAGGGAAACTGAGGCAGAAGGTCATAGGGAGAAATGCAGGAAAGAGCAGGGGATGGGCCACTGCTTCTCTATGAACAAAGTGGGAGATTTGGAGCCGCCAACTTTTGCTCATGCTCAAGTGGTTGGGACCATGTGGTGACCTCTCAGGGACAGCCAAGATAGCTACCTGGAGCACAACACAATGGAAGTGTTCAAGCTGTGGAAAGGCCTGGCCTGGTTTGGGTTTGGATTACTTACTTACATGCTGTTCAGCCAGCTGAAAGTTCCTTGTCCTGTGTGAAAACATCAGCTTCCATATTATGACTCCAGTAGTAACCAAAAACATAGTTTGATTTGGGGGGACAGTGATGCTGTGGGGACAGGAGGCTTATTTATACCAGTAACTATAGAATGTTTTTTTGTGGAAATGAGGTCCCCTCAACTGGTTTTCATTAGAGATTCAGATGCCAAGTTAGCCCTGTAAGCATCACAGGGGAGCCAAAAGGCATTTTTCAGAGATCCCAAAGAGTCTGGCAGCATTGGGCATAGCTCTCTAGGGGTGGCTTTACTAGTGTAGCCACTCAGAAGCACAACCACCTAGAAGCTTCCAGAATGTCTCCGATATCATCACTTTCCTCATGCCCAGGTCTTAGCTGATCTGTCTGTTCCTAAGAGAAAGGTTTCTATAAACTATCTGTTCATGAGATGGGCTTGAGACTTCTGAGGCCATAGAACTGGAACCCTGCAAAACCCACAGTAACAGGCCAGTGTGTGTGTGTGTGTGGGGGGGGGGCTCCCTATATCTGACAGAGCATCTCAGCACAAAATGTTATGGTTAGTGTTTCTTGAACTGCAGTATCTGTGATAGGAAAAAAGCCTGTGTATTTCATTACGCTTTTACCCTGAGCAAATGTCTCTCCAAAGCTCTCCGAGTTTCCAATTCACCCTAGTTGAATGGGATGGGGCAGTGATGGTGAAGAGGAAAAGAGTATAACCAGTTCCTTTTATCAATGGACCATCTGGGCAGCAAACCAACCAACAAACAAACAGAGAGGCATTGTCATCTTTGGAGGTGAGGGGTGGTTAAATATCTCTGTGATGTTTCCTTGAGGGAGAAAACAATAGGAAACCAAGATAAAGGGGGATGGTGACTACATAGAGCTGGACCACACCCACTCCACCCAGGACTCTGAAGTCTCTGTTCTTTAAACAGTGGTCATGAACACATTAAAAAAAATCACCTCTTCCCCCAAATTACCCAGGGCACTGACTGTCTTGAAGGCAAGGGCTTTGGTAAAGGATAGATAGGGCGGGCGCACGTGTGTGCACACACACACACACACACCACACATATACACACACACACACATATACATGCACACACACACACACACACACACTCACAAACATGCACACATGTACACAAGCACACACACAGGCAAACACACTTGTACACATGCATGCACACACACAGGCACATGCACAGACATGCAGGCACAAACTCCAAATTCATTGCATTCTGTTTCCTTTCCTTTTGGGAGGAGCAGAAAGCAGCTGTGCCTCCCTCCCCTCCATCTTCCCGGGGCTTATTTGTGTTAGCCTTACTTTATCTCTTCTACCCCAACTCTCATCTCTACAGGTCTTGTGGTCCCAGCTAGCTCTGGTCACTCGTGGGAAACACCTCCGTAAGAATAAAAAAATTTCCAAAGTTCATTTCTGACTGGTCGCTGGCTTTCTAGTTGGAAGCAGATTCTGGGGTGCTAGGGCCACCGGCAATTGCTGCTAGAGCTGTTTGTGGGTGGCGAGAAGTTTGGAAGCCCTGTTTTCATGGGTAGGAATGTCTTTCTGCAGGAAGCCACAGGGGAATCGTGGAGAAGTAGCTATCATGCTATGGTAATCTTAACATGAAATCAGATCTGCCATGACAGGCCTTAGGAGATGATTTTGTTACAGCTCCTTTAGACTGCCCACCTGACAGTAAGCAGCCAGAAGGCCTTTCATGAAGGCTCCACTTAGGTTCCCAGAGAGTTCCTGGTATTCTCCAAGGACCAGCCTGGGCTTCTCAGAGGTGAGAGGCCACCTGTGTATATAGCAACCCTCTTTCTTGCTTTTCCTCAAATGAGGCAGTCAGGGCTCATGGAGCCATGCTGTGCAGCAGATAATCCAAGGATTTGGTAGACTTGGCTCTGGAATGTAGACCAGAGCCTGTAGGCCAACTTCCCTTGTTAATTATGTTTTGCACAGGGTAGTGTCTGAAGCCAGTTAGCCTGCCCTAGAGCAGTGCTGGCTGGGAATGAGGTTTACAAATGGGCTTTGGAGCCAGGAGATTCTGGGGACAGTTCATTCTGCACTCTCCCAAAACCTGTGGCTATTCTTACTGAGAAAAAGTGGGGCACACAGAATGCTTTGAAAATTTAATAAATAATGACTTTTAAAATTGTATAAACGATAAATTATCATGCAGTCCTTATAATTTAAAATAATTTACAGGCTGAGGTAGGGAGGGGCCCAGGAGGGTGTGGAGGGGGCAGGTGGGGAAGGGGGCTGCAGGCAGGTCAGCCTCTTCTTACAGCCTTCCTGCTGAGCACACACACACAGGCTGTATCTATCCGGATGAACCTCCAGGCAGCCTGTTTGTCGTCTGTCGTCAATGCTTTGACAAAGGTGTGGGTTGTAGTACAGTATGAGTTCCAATGCTTGGAGTCAATGCCCCGGCATCCGCTCTCAACGGGGTTGGGGGCTCGGCACTTGGTCTCAAAAAAGTATTGTTTGAACACACTGTTGTTAATGTTCACCTCGCCCAGCACTGTCACCTCCTTGCCTTTGATGTCCGTGGCTGTGGTCTTATCCCCAACCCACACACTGACACTGTCACACACTGAGAATTCCCCCATGTGGAAGACCGGATGAGGGGATGAGCGCTTGCTCCTGTGAGTCCTATTGAAGGAGATTGTACCATGGGCCTGGAGGTCCAGATCCAGAGTGTCCGAAGAGGTGGGTGGGGGCTGGGTGCTAAACAGCACACGAGGTGAACGGAGTCTCCGTTTCTTAAACAGTCTGGGGTCCACAGTAATGTTGCGGGTCTGCCCTGTCACACGGGCAGCTATTGGCGCAGCAGCGGCGCTGCGGGCTCTGCGGAGGGCTGTGCCAAGAGCATGCTGAAGTTTAGTCCAGTGGGCTTGGGGGACGGAGTCTCCTTCTGGGACATTGCTATCTGTGTATGGTTCTGCCTGTACGCCGATCAAAAAAGCTGTGATCAGAGTGTAGAACAACATGGACATTACGCTATGCACCTGGAATGACAAAGATGGATAGGTTACTCCGAGAAGTGCTAAGCATTGTCAGGACGATGTTGAGCTCCCTCCCAGAGGCCCTCCCAAGAGGATGCCAGGAGTCTGCACTGGCAAACTATGGGTGAGGAGATCCTGGACACATAAGTGTGGCAGTTGGGAGAGTGAGAAGGGATATGGGCAGCAATCACATTGGCATGGCTGGTACTAACCAGAACAACCTGCATGGTAGGTAGTTCTGTACTGCGAAGCAACAGGGCCCTTGATATGATGCCTAGGAAGTTGGGGTCTCCCTGACAGTCTTTTGGGCTCTCCTACTGCCATCTTGGAGAAGGATGGAGGTGCCTCTACCCTGAACGTGATTCTCTTGAGAAAGTTCTAGAAGGACTTCAGGGAGTATGTCCTGAAGCCCCATCACTGAATTTTTTCCTTCATACAGCAGCTCCGATCCTAGAGACTAGGAATTCTTCAACAAAGCACCACACTTAGCTGAAGTTTCTGGGGCCCATTCTGGGTATGGACTGCCATCTTTGGATATTCAGCCCAAATACTTGTTAGCAGAAAAAAATGTCATTTAATCTATTGCACGTTGGTTTCCTTGTGGGTAGTAAACACTATTTTCCAGGGTGAATATTTGGATTAAGTGTGTATTGATTCGAGTTATTGTATCTCTCTTAAGACAAGGACTCTGTCTTTTTTAGTTTTGTTGCTGACTGTTCACCCTCTGAGCACCTTCCATGGATGGGTTTTCATAGCATATTTTTCTTCCTCTCCCAGACTTTTTTTAAAAGCATATATTTGGGCGTGTCCGATTCCTGGCTATGTGGCCTTTGTGGGCAGAGGCATGTCTAATCCACCAGGGTGGCAGGTTCCTCCACCATCATGTGAACATTTTTCTTGTCTTTTGCAGCAGATTGGTGATGTGGGTATTTACTCACACGTCTGTCTCCCTTTCTGGCCTCCCTCCCTGTCGGTGCTTTAGAAGTCTTTCGATTTCCATTACAATCACTGCATGGCCATGGACAGTGTCTGGAATGTTACAGTTTCTCAAGAAATATAATGAGATTGAGGTCTGAATGGAGGTGTCAAAGAAGCCCACCCTTTTGTTCGATTTCCACTGTAGACATGGGTCGGGTTGGAGAGATGGCTCAGAACACTGTAGACATGGGTCCTTTTGACTGTGCCCAAGGCTACACACTGCCTTCCACTCAGCACCCAGCCAGTGAATTCCATACAAGACTGTATTTCTTGGTGGCATTCAAGAAGGAAACAACCATATTCTTTTCTCTTGGGTTCCTCTGAAGAATGTATTGGTCGTTCTACTTCTCTAGCCTCCCGTGCAGGGAATGAGGTGCTATACCTGAGCTTTTCATTCCCATAGCAGATCTGATGGCTAAAGGTCTTGCTGATAATTGTCTGGCCAACTCTTTGAGGACTGATAGTTCCTTTGGCAGCTAAGCCAGCCTTTTATGTTCACTTCACTTCTTGTCTCCTTTCTTCTTGGTGCACATTATCTTTCATCAGGTGAATTAAGGCAGAAGACACAGAACCAAAATCCATACTTTTATACCCAAATTAGTAACACCTGTCAGAACTGGAATGGGAACTGAACAAAAGTTGTCCGGAGTTCAGAGTTTCAATCGAAACAAAGCCTGGCTTGCTCTATGATTCCCAGGGTCTTCTGCAGGTTCTTCTGGGGAAGCTCATCATCTCCTGAGGAGACTGCTGATGCCCCCTATCTACATCACTTAGCCAAGCTGCTCCTCTGCAGCACTCTCTGGACCCCTAACTTCTGGCAGCACCTCTCCATGGATATTGGCATTCCTGGTGCAAGACATTGCTGAACAAATTTCCAAGCTCAGTCCCAACAACATCCCTATCTTTGTCTTCTGTATCAGCAATAGCCAGCGGTGTTGGACCACTTGGTACCTTCCAAGTTAGTTCCACAGTCACCATTTGTATTGCTCCTGTTTCTTGTTCTCCTAAATGGCATCTTCACACTGTTTTTCTATTTCTAGGACCATTATGTCTTCACTTGCTAGTTACCAACCTCTGCTCACCCTGGACTCTGTTCCCAGCCCCTCACCTAGGCTTCTGAGTAATCTTTTGAGTTCTGCAGGAGTAGCACTCCTTGAAGCTGTAACTTCCTTTCCCATCTCACTTCTGCATCCCTGGTTCAGGTTGTGGGACCTCCTATTTGATGTTCTGGACCTTCAGGTCTCTGATTCCAGTGCTGTCTTCCTAACTAAGTTTCTTAATGCATTGCTTTGGCCTTGTGGCCTTGGTCAAAGGAGCTAGTGGTGAGCCCTAGTTTATGGTTCAGGGATGGATAGCTCAGCCTGGCAACAGCCTACCTCTTTCAATTACCTCACATTTCTTCATCCCAAGCACAAGATCTTTTAGCCTGCTCCTTCCCTGTGCTTAACTACCCTTGTCCTTGCTTTGGGCACTTCTCTCCTGTTATTCTCTTCTGCCCCCCCCCCAGACCCTTTATGCTCTTTGTAACTCCTGTCAGATAATCCATTCTGTTGTCTCCCAATATCCAACTTGAATGGCATCGCTCCGATAGCACCTGACTCTAGGCAGAAAAACACTTTCTGATACACCTGTCTTAAGGCAGATGTGTTCTCTTATCCTCTCTGATGGAGGGAGAGCTCTCATAGACAGAAAACTGTGATGTCTCCACCTCCAGAAACCATAGCGTATGTGAAGATGCCTCTTTCCTTCAGAGTTCCTTGACCTCTCCACCAGAGTGTTGATGTTTAAGGTGTCTATAAACTCTGTCTTTTATATGTGGAAAAATTATTAAGCATATGCTTTTTCTACACAATTCCACAGTGTTTTAAAAGTCTAATAATCATATCTGTACACTTGCTTTTGGGTCACCACATGGTCCTCATGGCCATTCAATGGCAATAGAAATTTGCAACATGGGCTGTTTATCAAAAGTGAAAATGTCTCAAACAGATCTCTTCATTTTTTGATTAAAATATAATTTGGGGGAAACCATATTAATTTATTTATAATGACATGTTCCTATAATCTTTAAAAATTATTAGAAAAGTTTTCTAGTCATCATCAAATACAGAAAAAGAGAAAAATAATCCATAGTTTCCCATACCAGTGACACAATGCACAGGAAAGAACACTCTCTCCTTGGATGAAGTGAGCCAGGGAGGAGCCTGTTCCTGAGCAGGTGACAGCCTCCCAGGTAGTTTTATGGCACATTGTGGGAGATTGTGTTGTTTCATTGTAAATAATTATCTCACCCACTGGTTTAATAAAAAGCACTGATTGGCCAAAGGCAGACAGGAAGTGTGGGCAGGGCTACCAGACTAAGAAAACTCTGAGAACAGGAAGAACAGAGCAGAACGCCAGAGAGAAGCCAGAAGAAGCAGAGGACAACTATTCTGCTCTAAGAAAAGGTACCGAGCCGCATGTCTGAACAGGATAAGAGTCATGGGTTAGATTAAGGATAAAGAGTTAGCAAGTTATATGCCTGGGCCTTAGGCCAATCAGCCTAAAACTACTGTAAGCATCTGTGTGTCTCTGCGGGTCTGTGGGTCTGCGGGCCTAAACCTTGAGGCTAGGCCCAAAAGTCTGGGACAGAAACCTCGTACTACAGCACATGTCTGAGTAGGACTTTTAGCTGGAAAGATCAGCTAGGGCTCATGTGGAGGAACATTTTCAGGTGTAAATGTTCTTCATTTTGTTATTACCCCATCCACAACGGAAAGTCAGTGGCTGGAAAAGAGGATACTGTCCTCAGAGTGGCTTTGACACAGCCCCCATCAGGACTATCTTCCTGGCTAGAAAAATGTTCTATGGATTACCAGCATTCACCCCTGTAATAGAGGATGTTCCTATACCAGATGAATAATCTTTACACAGGTCTGGCCCTACCTGACTAGGTCATAAAGCTGCCAGACAGAGCTGAACAGTTGATCCTAACTAGTCCTTCTCTCCAGTTGCCAGCCAGGCCTGCACAGGCGTGTTATAGGAGTGAGGAAGGTAAATCTCTGTCTTAGAGAGAGATGTCAAGAGCTATTCACAGGTCCCGGGCTAGAGATCAGATCTGTGAACCTGGGTCACCAGTTGTTGGCCAGAGAGAAAATTCTTGTGTCCAAGGAAATCCAGCCTCTTCAATCTCACTGGAAACAATTTTACAGGGGGTCAAGGAATCACTTCTTGCTTTATACTTGGTCTCCACTCTAAATGTAAATTTGCTGCTGTCTTCCATTTTAAAACTTAGACTCTCTGCTACTGGACTGCATGGAGTATAAGAGGAATTTGATGGTTCCTTAACTCCCTAGGGAGAGATCTCTGAGGTGCTCTAGAATGAACACAGATTAGTGGTGGTAGAACAGAGTCCAGCACCTCTGCTGGCTTGGCCCACACAGCACCCCCGAAGAGGCACAGCTTGGAAGAGATATCAGGGACTGAAGTCCAGGCATCCCTGTCTATTTGCAGAACTGTTGATTCTCTAGGCTTAGGAGTGCAAGCAACATGTCAGGCAAGTGACCGATGACACTGATGCTGCTGATCTGAAAGACATATTTTGAGTTCCTAGAAGTCTTAGGGAGGCTGAATGATTTGGGGTAATGTGGCTAGTATGTGCTAGGATCATCTTCTTGTTCAGTCTCTGCATCTTTTTGAGGAGGGAGACTTGAGGCAGTCTACACTCAGTGATTGATAGTGCATCCTGAAATGTACATGCTCTCACTCACATCCAGTGAAATTCTCACATTATGAGTTCTGCCTCCAAGGCCACAAATCTGGACACAAGGGAACACGCTGATGTTTAATTGCTTTTATGTCTGGCATCTCAGGTTCCCAAGTATCACATAGACATCTATGATCCTGATCCAAGTATGTCTTTATGAAAACGTACATAAGATGGCCATGATGGTGACATGTGGCCAGAGAGATCTAAGAGGTTCTAGAGCCTGTGGTTAGCTGGAATTCTTCAGGACAGGTGTGTAAACTACAGGCATGGGAAGAGAATGTTCTGGCCTGAGTTTTAGAGTCACATCTTAGATCTCATCAGTCATCATAAGCACCTGGAGTGGGGCTGTGTTCGTCCCATTTTATGGCTGAAGGAACAGAAGACATGGAGATGACATCCCTTGGTTTTGGGTGAAGCAGAAGTTAGAGCCATGTCTGCCAGTGCGCAGATACGGAACACTTCCCTATTCTTCCACTTAGGTACAAAGAGTGACCATAGACTTTTTGTCTTACAAGGCCACTTGCTTGGACTGCTTCAGGGAGTGTGTGGAGCATCTGTTTGAAGTTGTCAGTCTACTCAAGGGATTGTGTTATATGACTCTTAACGGGCCCCTAGAAGCCACAGAGCAAAAGCACTTCTTTGAACAAACTCCAATAGCAGCAGCGTCACTGACAGCCTTGGTCCTTGCTGCCCCATCAGGCCTGGCTCTCCTTCAACAACCTGCAGAGCCTTTCCAGCCATGTTTCCCTGGGAGCTCCCAAGCCCATCACCTGTGGAGCCAGAAGCCCCAGGAAAGCAGCTGTCCCACAGGCACTTACCTCAGAGTGGCCAGGATAGAAAGCTGCGTCCTTGGCAAAGCCTTTATTGGGCCCAGACACTGAGGTGAGCTTGGGTCCAGCATGCCATCCAGACCCCTGGACTGCACGACCACAGGCCAGAACTCTGTGGGGGAGAGCTGACATTAGACAAGGGTTACCATATCCCAAGCCATGAGTAAACACATGAGCCCTGGACAAAGAGGAAGGTGTGTCCCAATAGGGAAACCCTATTTCCACAATTCTAGTATTTTAGCAACATTGGGGCCCAGGAAGGAGCAAGAGTCAAGTTGCCAAGATTTCTAGGGCCCTGGACTTTCTTTTATGGCCCAGGTCTTGTATGGCCCAGGTCTTGCATGGCTCTGCAGTGACGCTTGCCTTTACTAATTTCAACCTGGACACAGTTCACAGTGGGACTACACCTAGTGTAGTGGTTTCCAGATCCATACTGGAGTTCTGCTCCAGTGAGGCCTAAACTAAGAAGAAAATTATTTTGCATACTGCCCAAGCACAGATGTGGTAAACCCAGCTTCATCCAGCCTTGGTGATGCAATATTACAAATACACACCACTCAGATCTCCCACAGAGACAAGTCAGAGATCTTGTGGCACTGTGCTAAAAGTCAAATTTTCAGAAATCAGAAGCTATGACCAACCATAAGACACTGAGAAAAAATTATTGCACCTGAACTGTAGCTTCTAGAGCCAGAGCTTTCCCTCACTGCTGTCCACCTGATATATGCAGGTGCTTCATTCATTCATTCATCCATCCATCCATTCATTCATTCATTTCCTGAGCATCTACTCTGTGCCAAGCACTATTCTTTATATCAGCAGGGGATAGAGAGTTTGGTGATTCTATTGCTGTGCCCTGCTCACTTGCTTCGTGCAACACACCACAAACTTTTAATTCGTGGAACAACCAGTGAAGGAAAAGTAACTCTGTAATTATTCTAGCCATTCCTCTATCTGATACCTTCTAATCTAAGTGATCACAATAAAAGAGGCTGCCAATCTAAATTTTATATATTCCACAGATTCTCAGACTTGCCATCTTGGGGAACGAGTATGTACAACCACAAGTTTCCCAGACATATGTCCATAGCTGCTTGCCCAGGTAACATCAGTCTCTTGCCCATCATGGTGCCTAGTGGCTATCTCTGAGGCCCCTTCCAGCACCATCCACCCATTTGGTCCTTCTCTCATACAGTGCTGGGACAGCAGTTTGCTTCTGGAAAGAAAGAATTTCCTGCCAATAATACTGACTTTTTTTTTTTTTTTAAATAGGTGTTGTTGCTTTAGTCTCATTCTAGAAAAGGCTGGAGCTCTAAAATTAAACCCACTTTAAATATTGCCAGTTCCTAATGCAAATACACCAGGGGCAAACCAAGTAAATGATGCCTATTTTTAAACCCCTGACTATTCTCATAATTACTTACGAAGACATCGGGTGGCTCTCACACTTTTGAGAAATGTATGGAAATAGACCACAGCTCATTTATAGGCCACCTTATGTTTCTTCTTATAGAACCCAATGAAATACTATTGAACTCAGGAGTGTCTCTGCTATATTCTGGCCTGCTCTGATGCATTAAAGCCTGGAACTGCAGTATCTCAGACCTCGTTAAAAATGCAAAGTCTTGGGCAGATGTTCTGAGTGCTAGAAGAAGCAAGACAGCTTGTGATCTAATAGCCCTGTTTATTTTATTATTTATCATCTAAGTTTAAGAATAATTAGGCTCCTGCACGGGACCAAACTAGGCCCTCTGAATGTGGATGGTGGTTGTGTGGCTTGGGCAGTTTGTGGGGCCTCTGGCAGTGGGACCAGGATTTATCCTTAGTGCATGAACTGGCTTTTTGGAGACCATTCCCTATAGAAGGATACCCTGCCCTAATCAGCCTTGATGCGGGGGTGGGGGTAGGGGCTTTGTTCTTCCTCAACTTGATGTGCCAGACCTTATTGACTCCTTATGGGAGGCCTTACTCTTTCTGAGGAGTGAATGGGGAGGTGGGGGAGTAGATAAGTGAGTGGGAGGGAAACTGTGGTTGATACATAAGATTAAAAAATAACTTGCTTCCTCTGTCTCCAACTTGACTGGATAAAAATCACCTGGGAGATTGAGATATTCCTCTGGGCACATCTGTGAGGGGATGAGGGATTTCTAGAGAGGATTAATTGAAGTAGAAGATCTGTTCTTACTGTGGAGGGCATTTATCAAGGGTCAGTCTGTATATAAAGAGGCCCAAGGAAACAGCAGTTGGGAGGACCTGGTTTCCTTTCTTTTGGGGGGGTAAGAGTGTCTATCACAGAGTGTGGCCCTCTGCTGACTTCAGACTTTGGCCTCTCACATGGATTCTATAATAGTGGCTCTCCAGGGAATTTCCATACTTTCTGGTTTAGGACTGGTTTGAAATCCAGGCTTCATGGATTGAACAGTTACTGAGTTCTTTTCTCCTCCAGCAAGTTAATAGACAGTGTTGGGCTACTGAGCACCTATTGTGTAGGCCAATCTAACAATATCCCCCTTTACTATTTATGTTCTACTTACCTTGTCCCACCCTAGTAATATTCCCACAGAGTGAGAGATTCAAGCTGAGGACAAAGGCAGAGATGGTCTGCTGCTGTGACTGTACCCTTCCATGGGACCCCTCACTTAGAACCCATGAACAACCAATCCAGAGTCTTCTAGTACTGGAGGGTAGAAGGTCTCTCTTGAAGATCCTTTGAAATAAGGTTGTTCCCCGGATCATTGCTTTCCCATCCCCCATCCCTTGCCCCTTCTCATTCTCAAAAGCATTAACTCTCATCAAGAAATTTGAATCAATGGCAAACTGTTAAAGTCCAACTCAAATGTAATTGAGGACAACTTTGCTTCTGTTAATAGTTGGTGGGAGTGGTAGACAGCCTCCTAAGTCCTTCATACTTGGATTTTATGCAAGATTCTATGTAGCCCCCTGGAATCTACTTCCTACTGCCCTCTTGTTCTCTGTAGTATTGACTCTCAACCCTGGCCACTTAATCCACTCACAACCAGGCCAGCTTTACAAACCCACCATGCTTCTGGTCTCCAGGGAGCCTCTTTTCACTGGCTTGCAATGCTGCCTGCTCACAAGGGGTTGTCAAGGCTCCCTAGGAGATTCAAATACAAGGCCAGAGCCAAAACCACTGATGCACTGGAGGATGAGGAAGACTGGCAGTACACTGAGAAGACAATTAAGAGAAATTCATTATCAAGAAACTAATACATCTTAGAAAACATAAAGTACAGGTGCAATCACGTTATAAGCAACAAGAAGACATGAGAACATACTATGCCGAGTAGGAGAAGGTCATTTTTTGCAACCTCTCATTGTCCAGATACAAGCAACAACTATGAATTGGGGGGGGGTTCTTTAGGCTTTTTTTTTTTTTTTGAACCACTTTAAAAAAAATTCTTAGTGTTGAGCTTTGGTTGCTTAGTACTAAAAAATTCAAGGACTATTTGCTGACATGTTTGTATTTCTGAAGATCTGGGGACAGTTAACCCAAAGGATCATATATCTCATGTGCTCCAACAAAGCATTGGCCAGTCCTTAGAGCACCTTACATTGCTCAAAAATGCCAGGATGCTGCATCCCTCTTCCTTCAGCCTCCACCTGGCTGAGTTCTGAGAAGGGAAATACTTTAAGGTCAAACACTAAGAACATATTGTTAGGGTGTAGTATGTTTTGGTATTGCTATTGTGATTTTTTTTTATCGTTATAACTATTCTTCTTAAATTTGTCTTCTGTCCAACACTTCTTGTGCTGAGCCTGCATACAAAGACAGGAGGGTAGCTGGGGGTCTTTTGGGCTGTAAATCTGTTTTCCTAATTCTTAGCCCAATCAGACATTTTTTTATGGAGGAATGTGACTGTGAGGCTTGCTGACTAAAAGTTCTTTTGTTCTTCCTCTTCTTAAAAAAAATAAAAAAATAAAAAAAAATAAAAACGAATTTCAGTTTGGGCCACTTTGAGATGATTTGATGTCTTTTAACTATTTAGTGGTTTTGGCAGATCCAATAGGAAAATAGTACATCTGGCACCAAGGACTTAGGAAGACATAAAGGTTCAGCAAAACTGTGACTCTTTTCCACCAAATGGCCTGATGCTGACAATTTTCAAGTATCTTGTCACATTCCTTGAAGAGATCTGGTCCTATGGCTCATTGGAAGACGTTGAGGTAAATTACAAAAGCTGTCTCAGCATTTCCCCAGAGCCAAGCAGATCAAAGAAGATGCCATTGTGGTTGGCTGTGCCTCAGCTTTAGCCTGAAAGAGCATTTTCTGTGACTGTGAGTGGACTTCTCTGGTCTTCAGCTGCCCACAGTCTGCATTGTGTTTACCTGACTACAGTAATTCATGAGCTCTATAATGCACAATTCCACAGAGAGGCTTTCAAAGTTCGGCCAATTACAAGGACATTAGTGTGGTAGATAAGCTATCTAAACACAAAGCAGCCTTCCAGGGCAGAGAGCTGAGGGCAGAATAGTTTTACAAGATTGTACTGCTGAATACAGTCTGTATAGCCTATCCCACCAGCTTGGTAATACTAATAATATATCTATAATCTATGTTTGAGCGCCAAAAGCAATCCAATAGTTTTGCAAACTTCTCTGTAACCTTAAGAAAACATCTCTTTGGTTCCAACTGGCTGATCCTTAAACCACAAGAAAAAGATGTATTTCAACTATGCTTTTGGTCTTTTCCTGGTCTGTTCCATGTTTCTAACTAGGCACAGACAGCAGTACTTGGAATAAAGGAGACTTTGGTTGCTTAGAGTCGAAATTCATATTCAATAATAACAGTCTCCAGGTCACGGCAGATCATGGATGACAACCTGGGACAGAAGATGTAAAACAAAGGAGACCAGTGAGCATCAGCTCAGACGGGAGCCTTTATTCCAGTTGCTCTATAGGAGTCCAAGTCCTCAGCTCCTGAGCTAGGCTTTTCCTCTCAGTGTGTGGTATGTTTTCCAAGCAGTAGGACAAGAAATGTTACAACACATGACTCTCTAATGCAAGTCAGATGTAACTCCAGGAATTAAGCTAAATATCCATAGCTCTGGAAAGATCAGGAAAGATCCGGGCTTAAGAGATACACAGGGAGGGTTCTGAGGCCTTTTAAAAAGCCACGCAGCCCTCCCCTCAATCAGAGAAAAATAGCAGAGAGCCAGGACTCTTGGATGTATTCTAGCAAAATGGCACCTTAATGGGTAAAGCATCCATGCTGAGGGCATTTCTGTTCAAGAAGTTGGACTGTGGGCTCACTGCAATAGTTTTTATAATTAGTCACCCAGTATTCAAGGAAACAGGGATCACAAATATCCAGGATCAAATACATCGCAGAGGCACCTCCTCTGAACTCTGGAGCCACAGCTGCCACTAATCTTGAACCCCTCACTCTTCTGCCCTGACATTTCCTGGCTTTTCTGCTGACTTCACACCCAGAAAATCCCACTCAAGGCATGAAATAGATAACCGTCAGCTTTGCCCAGGCATGCCACACATGAAGATCCTCAGCTACCTCAGGCTAAGAGATGCGCTGGAAATAAAGAATTGACTCCTGGGTGATGTGTTTGTTGGTGTTGGGGGTGGGGGATGGAGTGCTGTTTCAGCCACTTCCTGTGTGTGCCTGGTTTCAACACTCACAGTCCCCAGTTGTGAATGGTTTATACTAGAGAAGGGTTCTTGAGCTTATGTTACAGAGATTCATCTAACTCAGGATCTCAAGAAAAGGTCAGGGGTGTAGAAAACCCGCTGCCCGCTAAAGTCACTTGACTCTCATCTAATTATGTTTTAAAATATTTCCCATCTTCTAGTGTTTCTCTTTTTAGGGTTTATTTGATCATGTCACTGAGGAAATTCACTCCAGAACTGACAAGAGAGACACAGAGAGCATCTGTCTCCAGAGACCCAGAACACTGTAGATAATCAGAAATTCGAGAGAGGAGGGCAGTGTTCCACACTCCATTTAAACACATGCACACGCACCCCCCACATACATATTCCCACACACACATGCACACTCACATACTCAAGCTCACACATTCACAGACACGCATGCATGCACACACCCGTACACACACACTCATCTTGTTGTTCCTAAAGAGCTAGCTTATGTGATTAAACTATGGAGAAATAGAGACTAACTTGCTCTAGCATCTGCCTAAGTCTATATAGCCTTAGCACAAAGGGAGCCTAGAACCCCTGGAGTTCAGTTTTCTTTAGAGACCCAAAGCTGGTTTCCTTTCAGTGTCTACTGAAAAAGGAATAAAAATAAATTCCTTGAGTGGAGAGGATTAACGAAGTAAACTCTTATAGCCCAGTGTACACCACCCAGCTTGTACTATAGATATTACTTAGTCTTCTTTCTAACGTTATTAATGGTACTTGGCCAAAATAAAACCAAGTATCAGCAGATCTGGGTATAGAAGAGAAATAATGGGGGGTGTCCATTCTATGTCCTTATCTGGCACTCTTCTGATGGGGACAGTGGTGGGGGACCTGTGGCTTTGTGTCCCAGTTGTGACTGAGGTAGCTAGCCATGTGCATGCTCAGTGGGGCTTAGGGACTGCAGAGCAATATTTGCAGCTGTGTGGCAGTGAGTGGCAGTCACTCATCTGCCAACAGGATGCTTAGTAAAAACCAGAAACACTTGCTCTCAAAAGGATGCATTTTGCTCCACTCTGTCCCAGTGAGTGGGAGGAAGCTACTTTGGTCACTGCTGCAGTTCAGTGACCAAGGTGACCTGGAGCGATTACTAGAACTGCCTGATGTGCTAAGGTTAGGAACATCTTTGCTTGGGGTAATTGCTGCCTTGGAGGGAAAGTGAGTCACAGGAGAAAGCACCAGAGAGAGTCATGGTCAGAGTCACAGTCATTAGAGGCTTGGAACAAATTTAGGCCCCTGCTGAATTACCAATGTCTTAAGAGTTTAGGTGTATTTTTATCTGCAAGGATGTCCTGGGGGAGGCATTTAATGAATGTTTATTGAACAGAATAAAAAGCTCTTCACATAGCTGTCCTGGTGTAGTCAATGAAAGTGAATCATTATTTCACATTATATTGAGAAATAAAATGTGGTTCCAAGCCACAATTTCTGGATATTGTACACTCTGGTGATGTGTCTTCTGCAAGATACCACATTTGTGGCCTGACAGGTATGCTTCTGGGCAACAAGGCTGTCAATCCACCTGCACTGCAGAAATGTACATAGGTGCTGTGCCAAACAAGCCCCTTCCTTATTTCTAGTGTGTTTATCTTTCTTGCCAGGCATTTTGTTGGAGGAGGCTGCACTTTAGTCTGGCCATTGGTTAAGTTATGCAATCCAGTGGGATGGGATGGGTGAACGACTCATTGTTTAGTTATAACCTGGGAGAAGATAGAGAGAGAGACAGAGAGAGAGCCCAGCACACACATATGTGTGTTGGTGGGGGCTGTCTGAGGGTGGGAGTTGTGCAGTGATAATGGAAACCAATTGTTAGCAGTTCACTCCTTTCTTTGTGAATAGCCAAGTTCCTAGCACCAGGCCTTTCTGCTAAGAGAGCTGCACCTCAAAGGCTTTCCCCATGCCTGGTCTAAGGAGTGACACCCTGGGCCCAGGAAGGTGTGTCCTTGAATGACTTTTGACTTTCCTCCTTCCCACAGACCTGATTTTTTGTACCTCCAAAATAAAGCTTTACAAATAGTTTTTTTTGGGGGGGGGAGGGGTAAAAAATAAAAATGAAGAAAACATGAAAAAAATTTCAGTAAAGTTCCAGAGACTTACAACTAGAAGAACAATGCATGCTTAAGCACGTTTATTTTGCCTATGTTGTCCCAGAGAGAAATTACCTAAACAGACACATGAGGTGGCTCCATGCTGTGCTGAAGATTCTCTGTGCCCCTGTGTTCAACAAGTTCTAAGACCCAAGTGATTCCACCTTTCTCTATTCACTTCTCAAGCCTATCACAGCATTTATGTAAACCAAGTCCCTTATTCAGAATCATAGAACATAGTAGCATTATTTCCAATGGCTCAGCCATTGTGACCATTATTATCACCACCATAATCATTCCAGTACCACCACAATCATCCTATCATGGCCACCATGATCATCCCAGCACACCACCATAATCACCCCAGCACACTACCATGATCACCCCAGCACACCACCATGATCACCCCAGCACACTACCATGATCACCCCAGCACACTACCATGATCATCCCAGCACACTACTATGATCATCCCAGCACACTACCAGGATCATCCCAACTGCCACCAACCCAACATTTCTTGATCACTACCACCCATTCCCCACCACTTAATTGTAGGATGAGAGTCAAGGTGATGCAGTGCTGTGTATTAACATGTTAAGTGCTTTACTGGCATAAACTGTGAGTTACAAGCAGGTACAGCTAACACCACTGGTGATAAGTAATTTCTGTGTATTACCTGCTAATATACAAGAGCTTCCTGTGTACAAATAATACATGTCCTCTGAGGTCAGCATGTTCCCACTCTACAGAAGTGGAAACTCAGCTGTCTCTCAGAGACAACCTCTTGCTGCCATGCCACACCCTGCTCACACCCTGACCACCCAAAGGAGCAAAAGTTTCTGCAGAGTGTTGGTTTCTGCATCTGTGATACAGGTAATGAATACATTGGATTTTGTATAGTTTCTTTTAAAAAAATTTATTCAATTTCTAAACAAACAAGCAAACAAAATGTAGAACAGATTTCTAGAACACTGTGATTACTTCACTGCTCTGTCATGAGTTTTTCCTTGAGGGAGCCCAGAGGACAAATGCCCTCCCTCCTTGCTGAAATACTCCAACCACCAGAAACAGCACATAGGAGAACCCACTCTTCTAATAGAAATGTAGTCATGGAAGATTAGACATACTCAGTTGCTCTTTACTGAGAATGTTATCGAAACTAGAATGTAGCTATTTCATTTACTCCTACAATTTTTTGAAACAAAATCCCTTTTCTGTGTCCATCCAGAAAAACCAAAGGCATGATGGGTGCCACTTTCTCTGGGCCGGGGATGTGACTCCATTGGTTGGCTTTCTGGGTGTGAAGACAAAGCCAGAGGCTGGAGCCAAGCAGAGTCTGCTAATATTTCCATTCATGGACATGCAATAGCAAACCATTTCATACATTTATAGGAAAACATCAAATACAATATCTTTGTTGTGCTTAATCAGAACCAGAGTAGAATTCCAGGCGACAAGAATAGAAATTCATCCTAATGATTTCATTTTGAGTCCAAAACATAGTTTTCCCACTGTTAGAGCTTTCTAAAACAAGAAAGCAGCAAGAGTCGCCTTTGGTTTAAGGGTTTGGGAAGCAAGAACACTGAGCATAATGAGACAAAGACATCGAATGGCAAATGGTAAAGCAGACGTGGTTCAATCTGGATGTTGAATTTACCACCACACCCCCACACCCCATGTTCATGTGAAACTCAATCAGGAATCAAGCTCTCCCCAGTTGAGACCTCCTATAACAGATCACAAAACATAAAGAAGTTCAGTTCCCAGCAAGACTTTTTTTTTTCCCAAGGAAGTTGTCGATCCTTTTATTCTTAGCAGGTGGAATGCTGTTTTCCAAAAAGAATAAGAATCTCATACTCTGAAAAGCACACAGGCTGCTTAACCAAAGACAGAGTGCTTCCTTCTGATTTTCCATATTAGACTGAGTAGATGGTTTTATATTAGAGATCAGATTGCTAAGCACACAGCAAATTGGTGATGTTCATTTCAGGGCATTTGGCTTGTAAATTCTGGAAGTTCAACTAGCCCACCGGCTTGCTGCTTCTAGACACCTGCTAACAGTGACTTGGTAACGGTATTCTTTCAGAGTCTCAAGAACACTGATACAAGGGTGACAATCAGAAGCTCCTTAGCAGTGAGAAATGGCTGTCACCTACAGAGTAACAATGGCATTTTGGCAGTCACATCAGAAGGACACATGCTGGTCGTTAATCATACAGCTTGGCCCTGTCTCAAAGCACCATGGGAAATCTGACTAATTCTGGCATTGAAAGTGGCCCTGCCCCTGGTACTGGATCTGCTGATTTTAATTAGCGGTCAGGTTGGGGCTGATCCCAGATCAGGGCGAGAGGGTGAGTTGCCCATCTTGTTCCCATCAGTTTGGAGCCTGAAGAGTGTAGTGGCAAGAATGGATGAGTCCTGAAGAGATGCAATCAGATGAAACTGGCACTAGATATCCGCCTACCCTTAGGAAATATGATGTCATTACAGAAGGAAACTGAAAAATCAGGAAGAGCAGAAGGAAGCTACAGTGAGAAGTATTTAAGAGATCGGGGAAGACATCCCTTCCATGAAGTGTAAGCACGCACGCATGGGTATGAGTTTGGATTCACAGCACTCATATAAAAATATGGGTGCACAAGCTTAAAATTCTGTTACCGTGGAGGTGGAGACAGGAGAATCTCTGAGACAGCTGGTCATCCAGTCTAGTCAATCAGTGAACCCCAGGTTCAGTGAGAGATCCTGTCTCAAAAACTAAGAGAGAACAATTGAGGAAGACACCTGGCATCCATCTCTAGCCTCTATATATTTGTACATAGATATGCATGTGCATCCACACACACAGAAACACACACAGAGAGAGACACAGAGACTAAGGGAGACATGAGAGACCAACACCAAGGGCAGTAGGAAGAGAGGCAGAACAGAGTGGGCCACCCAAAAGAAGGCTGGAGAATTGGATTGAAGAGGTAGAAACAGAAGGAAGACGATTGTCCTGGACGAGCCACCAGAGAATTGGTAAATCAAGAGTGTGGGCAGACTGAGAAGAGACTCAGAAGGTGAGAGGGAGAAAGAACTGCATACAAACTGATCTACACTCCTCAGCTTGTGTTGGTGACATGAGATGTCTGAATGTCCCTAGAGAAAAGACCAAAGACTAGATAATCACAACCATTCATAATAAGTAACAAGTCTGCCAAAACCTCCCCCCCCCCCAAAAAAAAAAAAACCCAAATTTTATTGAATCAGCTTCTGGTAACCTTACAAGACAATCTTGGTGATATTTCAATGAACAGTCTGTCACAGTGTGAGTTCTGCTGGGAAAACTCCAGTTCTGAGCCCAAACTCAGTGATAGCATCGCCTCAGCAGACTGACTTCATCACACAGGTTAGGGCAAGGCCACATCCCAAACACACAGCGAGTCCAACACCAAAGCCCTTCATCCCAGGGCCACTGGGTTGGATGAGCCAGACTGGCCTTTAAAATAAATGAGATTGTATGACCTCACCATTATCAGCTTCAGAGAGAATGCTTTGGAAAGAAACCACGAGCCGAAAGGACAAAAGGACATTAGGGAAATTGGGGTTTCCCACTGATGCTTTGGTCCAGCTGGAGCTGGTTACAATATAAACTTTGTATAATCAAATCCACTGTCATTAATAAAACTCAAAACCAAATCCAAACAAAGATAGATGAGGATGTACTTGGATTTCACACTGGGTTTGCATCACTGCTTCACCAGGTGCCATCCATAAATCTGGGATGCAGGCTGCTGGATCTGAGACAGCAGAGAGGCCATCTCAAGGAACCTTCTGCCATTTCTTTGAGCCACTGCCATCTCCATGTCCCTGTCACTGCTGCTGAGGGCTGAGAGAAGCACAGACTCTTCTCAAGACCCCTGTCCTTCTTTCCCAGAGGGATGCTCGGATGACTGGAAGGCACCCTGGGACAAAAATGGCTGAAATTGGGGATGTTTATATTTATCATAACTGTCCACAAGGCAAGGGAGAAGATCTTCTCTCCACTGTTGCAGGAGACACATCTGTGACAAGTAGGCAGAACTAAAGGAGAGGTGGGTGCTACCTCAACTTCGCTGACAATCAGCTAAGAATGAATCCTACATTGTGGGCTTCCAGTTCTAGCAGTGAATACCTGAATGAGATGGACAAAGGTGATAGCTCTGTTTATAGAATCAAACTTGTGTGCACATAACTACATGAGATCACAAAGGATAAACATGACCGGGAAAGAAGAAAGAAAGAAGGAAGGGATATGGGAAAAGAGGAGATAGAGGGGAGAGAAAATGAATAACATCACTCCATCAAATGCTTAAGGTAGAGAGTTGATTACACAAATACACATTATTCATACATTACATTCTTCCATTAGAGCTGGTTCCCATTGGACTTCATCCTGTCTGATACTGTAATTAATGATTTGCATGTTTTAGACAACATGGTCTCCTTTTAAGCCAACTGGTGCTTGGCTGAAGAATATGGTCCTTTCCCATAATGGATATAAAGTGAGCAGATTGGACTTACAATGCTCAGCCTAGAGCCTCCTGAAGAGTGTGCACAGGTAACTTTGGCTGCACTTCACAGACCTCTTATATTGTGGCTTTGAGTGAAGCCCTCCCGTGCTCCATAGGATAGGGCTATTGGAGATGTCCTGTTGGCAGGGAAGATGGACAGATGACTTGCAATATAAGGATATGAAGAGAGTGCTGTGTGTGTGAAAAGGATCCAAAAGCCTATAACCACCCACCGTTTGCACCCAAACAAGACCAATTTATTTTGCTGACTACTCACGGACTGCCTTGTAGACTAGTAAGATTTCTAGCTTAACATTTAGCTATCCTAGTCTTGAAAATGTTATAATAAAAGTAAATTTAGATAAATGCATATGGAAAAGGTAGGTTTGAAGGGGAAAAGCTAATAGTTAATAAAAAATTTAAGGAAGGAAATAAAGTTAATAATTATGGGTAAATTTTTATTTCTTATGCTCTTCTATGTATTTTATTGTAATATTCCCTAATCAGCTTTTATAATCCAACCAATATCTTTAAAAATAATTTTACAGTTAAGCTATAGGGTGTTTGTGGTTTTCACCTGCTGGCCCTTCTTTCAGAGTCGTGTTCCTGGGGGCGCTTTTCTCCTTTTCCTTTTTTCCCCCCGCATTTGAAAATTTAAATCACAGAAACCAAACACTAATTCTTCAACCAAAAGACAGCTAGTTGCTTCATGGAAAATCTTTTTCATAAGCATCTCTGTAATCATTAAATATGAAAACTGTGAGGACAATAGGCACAAAGGGACACTTGTAATCTATTGCAGAGTCAGGAGCACAGAGGAGAATCTGTGTGAAATCATGGCAGCCAATGAAATTGCGTGCATATAGGAATCAGGCCTGGAAGTCTGTGTATAAACAGAAACACTTGTATTGAGTGTGAGCGCTCTGGGTAAGCCCCACCCTCCATCCCTCCCCCTTTCTCCAAGTGGCTGGTAATGTTGTTATAATGCTTTCATAATGAAAATAAGGTTCATAAGCAGTTCCATATGTCTTCTCTCTAGATTCCCCAGGCTCAGGACTACACCAAATATATTTCCACCTTTAGCCTTCTTCCCATGGTGCCTAGCTGGGGCTGCTTCATTCTGCAAAGGCTCAGAAAGTGTTGCTGAGTAAGTAACCAGGTCTATTTGATGACTTAAGATGTGTTTGGGTGGAAGACAGTACTTGTGCCTCTGTTTAGACAAGTTACAATCTTATCACATTGAATACAGGATGAGTCATTGAAGAATGGCTGTGTACACATTCCTTATATTAGAACGTTCTTGAGCACATGAGTGAAAAGGGCTGTGGGTTCAGGCTCTCATTCATCTATTGCTGACTTAGGCTGTTCTGCTCTCCAAAGCTCACATAAGGTTTGGATATAATATTAGCTCCTGCAGATCTGTTCTATAGAAGGGAAAATTGGAAATAAACCACCAAGACATTTGTAGAGCATAGAATTTGGCTCTGTTCATTCTAGACATCAGGGGAAGGGCTGGAGGGGAAAAGGGGGGTAGTTGAGGAGGAAGGGGAGGAGAGGAAGGAGGAGGGGGAGAAGGGGAAGGAGGAAGGGAGCTTGGCTACTTAATGCATTCCTTCTACTTCCGAGGCATCCTTCTGGATGTTTTTTTAGGGCCTGGCTCACTACTGTTTGCCTCGGCTGTAGAGCAGGCATCCTACCTTTCATGGGGATTGTGGGAATTGTGCTTTGGGAAGATAGATAACTTGTCCCAAGCTACAAAGACTAGAAAGAAAGGTTCATCTGGTTCTAAAACATTCAAAGCAATGCTTTCTATTCTCTCAGAACAAACCACTGGCTTATTCACAGAATGAAACTTCACACCACTAATCTAGAACAAACTTTAATTACAGAATTTATTTTGTGATTATCAATCAAGAGAGACTTCCTCCCGCCTCTTCCCAACCCAGGGAACATTTTACAATGTCTGGAGACATTCTTTTATACCAGGAAGCAGGTGCTATAGGCATCAAGTGGATAGGGCAAAGATGCTTCTCTAATGCTCAGAGAACCTTTACTATAGAGAACTGTCTGACTCACATGTCAGTAGCATAGACAATATGAATGCCATATTGCCTTTTGTAAGGACACTCAATGGAAACTATCCCCCTCCAAGTTCACTTTCTCATTCACTTAGGAAATTAAGTTTTTGTGGCTGTGAAGAATTCTCAAGTCATTAAAGCATCAGAGGTGCTTAATGGCTGTACAATTAGAAACCACCCAGTGCATATAAATCAAATAAATGTGCATAAAATCTGGATGACAATGCCAAGTACAAATCTGAAATTTATGTAGGGAGTTTACAGTGAAATTGCCAGTAAGAAATTAACAACTCCCCAAGTGTTACCAATTGTGGCTAACCCTAATCTGTACTAAATTCTACAGTGAATAACTAAATGTTCACTTGATTCCCAAGATACCCATATGTAAAATCAGAAACTTAGCTATTCTCTGGTTACAAGGTCAAGTTGACTATGTGCTCTAAGTGCTAACACTTTAGCCGTGTCCGTGGCAGAGAGTAATTGCTTCCGTTTGCTGTGGCTTGTTCTCTGGATGGGCAGCAGTATATTGATTTTGTTATTTCTGTGTCATTAAGATGATTCTTGAAAAGTAGAGCCAATGAATTACTCAATAATTCTGTGGTCCATCATAGCCTTGTAGGCACAGGACTATACCAATATTTGAAAAAGACTCACCATTACAAAACTTAAAAAGTAGATATGATGTTCTGTTACATTGTAAATATTTGTCTCTTTTACTGGTTTAATAAAAAGCTGATTGGCCAGAAGGCAGACAGGAAGTGTGGGCAGGGATACCAGACTAAGAGAACTCTGGGAACAGGAAGAGCAGAGCAGAGACACCAGCAGACGCAGAGGAAAGAAGACAGCCATGCTGCTCTGAGGACAGGTACCAAGCCACATGGCTAAGCAGATTAAGATGAAAGGGCTAGCTAGCAATATGTTTGAGCCATAGGTCCATTAACATGAAACTAATATAAGCCTTTGTGTAATTGCTTGGGGATAAGTGGCAGCAGGGATGAGAGTGGGTTCCAACCTCTGGGCTAGACCAGAAAGTCCAGGGTATAAACTTATTACAATTCAGTTCAGTAGTTTAGTCTAGAGCCAAGCAATAAGTACCCACCAGCCATCATATTATAGAGCTATTCTGTACTAGAAACTTGTGAGAATGAAGGACAAGTATACGTATTGCCCTTAGTAATAAACAGAGTGGGGGATGGGGTAAGAAAAATGCACAGGAATAGTTAGCAAACCACTTAGGTTGCAGTGAAGGGACAGATATTTTGGCTACTGTGCAAATGTTCATGTCTCTCATTTCACTAACAGCTACCAGCATATCCTTCTTTTTATTTGTCTTGGTGTCTAGGTATGATCTGACCTGTTAAGGTTTTTATATGAAGCATCTTCTACAGAGACTCTCCTGCTGAAGACTTGGTTCCTAATGAATGGGTTCATTCATTGAGAAGTAAATAAACAAGAGAGCTCTGCCTCCATGAATGGATGAAACCAGAAATGGAATCATAATTGATGACACCATTAGAAGATTATAGAAAGTTCTGGAGACAGAACCTAGTTGGAAGAGGTAGGTCACCAGAGGCATGTTCTTGAAGGTTAAGGCATATCTCTGCTTCCTTCTCTGCTTCCTGGCTACCTCTTCCTCCGCACACTTCAACTTCCATGGCATCTTTGCTCCAGGACGAAAGCAATGGCTTTAATTGACATTGGAATTCACTTGTTTGGGGTGTTTTGTTTTGTTTTGTTTTTTTAAATATTGGGATCATGTTTCCCTTAAGCTGTCTATGTCAGGTAATTTGTCACAGAAATAAAAGGGTCGCTAGTACTGGCTCCATAGTCAAACACCTTTGGGAACTCCTGGGTTAAAGATGGTTTTCATTGTTCAGAGCCTCCCACACACCAGCTGGCATCAGCCTAAGATTTCATTCACTTGGAGTCAAACTTACTTCTCTATGGGGTCAATTGTTTTATTGGTGAAAATTGAAAATGAATACTGGAATCAATATTCCAAGAAATTCTCTTTGACAATAATCTAAATCATCCAAGGAAATGGCTTTTTGCATTGATTAGAGCTTGAAGAAATATGTAGACATATACACTGAATTGCAGTCTTGGGGTTTTGGGGAGAGAGAAAGACTGTCTGTTCCTCTCAGCCAGGTCAGTATGAAGAACAGAGCCAAGGTGCCCTTTCTGTCTCACTTAACCAGCTCTGGTATATGCCTTCCTTTTGGTTTAAAGAACTCTGCTTTGGCCTGTTGCAACAATTTGGGTCCTTGATGCATAATTTTAAAAGTTTTGGACAAGTTTGTAGAGAAAAATGTCCAGCCAAAGAAACCTACCCTGGCTCTGAGACCAGAGCTAGTGAAATACTTTATCTCTGAACCCAGAACCAAAAAGAAATGTGCTCTGACTCTGAAACTGGCACCCAAGAAACACACTTTGGCCCTAGAATCAGAGCCAGTGAAAGAAATGTGCCCTGGCCCTGAAACTGGAGCCCAATAAGCCCAAAAGGAGTTAGTGAAAGAAACATTTCAGCCCTGAAACCAAAATCAAATCAGGATTAAAAAGGTATAAAATCTGACCAATCCCCACCCTGGAAGTTTCCCTAGAAAGCTCCGCCCCCCCCAAAAGCCCTATATAAGCCTTGAGCCCACACCCCCTTCCCCACTCCCCACAGCCACCTTCTCCTGGACCCTTCCCTCCCAATAAATCTCTTGAATGAGGTTTGAGTGAAGGTGTTCTTTCACCAGGGCAGCGGCAACTGAGCCAGTATGGCTGGGCTCCTCACTCCTTCTGAGCTGCACATTTGCTTTCCACTGTAGTCTGAGCCGCACTGGGACCCTATCCCTCATTCCCAGTCCACCTGCAGCAGACTCGCCTTCCTGCTCACTGACTGCTCAGCATCCTGTCCATCGTCATCAATTGGGTAAGTTTCCTGACCCAATTTTACACAGTGGAGGTCACCTCCAGCCACAGCCCTTAAGGCTACAGCTGTCCCCCTTTTACCTGACCTCCTTTTCCCCTAAGCCTTGGAGCTGCCCATAATCCCCCCACTTCCCCCAGGCCCTTGTGACTTTTGCGATCCCATTCCTGACCCTTTCCTGTAGGTGAGACTCCTCTCCGAGCTAGGTTCTCACTGCTTGTTTCCACCTCCTGGCTCCTCCGAAAGCCCTGGTACTAGACAACCAAGTCTCTGGCTTAGCCAGGCTAAGCTTGACCCTCGGAACAGCTTGGTTACTGGTCAGTCACTCCCTTAGTCCTGAGGATGCTATAGGCAGCAGTGACCTCCTCTCCTGGTCTCAGCCACGGGAATAGTGTCTTCTATGCTCGCTCACTTCCCCTTGGGATGCTTTTTAGAAAACCTCCAGCCTCTACAACTGGCACCTGAATTGAAGGACCCTAAACTTATCCATTTTTGTAACAAGATTTACCCCTTAGATAATCAATCCAAATTACTGCATTACAGTACCCTTAGATCCCAATATTTTACAAGTCCTTTACTACCACTGTGAGCGGTTGGGACATTGGAAGGAGATTCTCCTTTCCTCACATGAAAGCTTTCTCTTTCCTCTACTCCAAGCCCAGTTTGTTTAGTCTGGCTTCCTCCTCCACACATACTGTGTAAATGTCTGAAGCTGTAGGTCAACTGTGACATGCACATACCTGGCACACACCATAAGTTCCCTCCCGCAGGGCCCTCTGTCTGTGTCTAGGGTCCAAGCATTCCTATCTCAGGCCTTCTTTGTTGACTGTCTAGGTTCCATTTTTGTGGGATTTAAGTATGAGTGTCATTGGACCATTATTTCAGGCTGTCCCACTCCAATTAAAAGCTGGCTCTGGAGTTTGGTTATGGCTCCCCTTCCTCTAGACCCAAGCATGCTTGTTTAAAAGGTTTTCCTCCAGATCTCTGTCCCACATCGGAAGAGCCATCTGCTACATGACAGAAAGGAGAGCAGAACAAGATAAAGGGCCAGACCGTTCCCAATGGGGACCATGGCTACCCATCTCATAGGCTTTTCTTCTGTTTCTTCTAAAATTTTTGCCTCAAAGATCTGTAAACATATTGGGTAAAGTCATAGGTCTGAGAATGCAGCACTGAGGTTACTAGCTAAAATTTAATACTTAGGTAATCTTAAAGAAATCTATAGTGTGATGCCATTTTGAGATAAACCAAGAAGGAAGCAGCTCCTAACTATGAAGCCCAATCCAGATAATCCCCCACTATTGCCTATCATACTAGTGGACCTTCCCTCATTGGCCTCAATCAGTGTTCCTTTCTCTTCTTCTCCCCACTTTCCCTTTCTCCCTCCTCAGCAACAGGCTGCCCACCCAGTCAGGACGGAGTGTGGCATTAAAGCAGAGTACTCCACTATCACATATTAGGCTTTGCTCTATGAAAACCAATTGCATACCCAATATCCAAGGAGCATACTAGCTAGAAACAGATTTATAACTTGCCTCCTGGTTGGTCTCCACAAGGCTGCTCTTAAGGCAGTAAATTATAATTAAGGGCCACCCAGGCAATATACCAGTCTGGATCCCAAGACCCCACTTGGGATGCAACTCCTTATGACCTACAAAGTCTTTTCTTAATATTCTCACTGGGCTTATATTTTTGTTTTTAAAATGTCATTTGCCCTAAACCACTGGCCCCTCCGATGATCCAAAACCACTGTAGTTTGTTATCCTGTAACTCTACACTTACTTGGGTTCTGGTGGGCTTCTGGGCAGTTCCTACGATAAGATCAGGGCTGGGTAGTGACCCACTTAGCAAAATCAAAACTTCCCATAGTGATCAGGCTTCTTTACCTTATTCAACCTTTCTCTCTATTTAATCTTTCTCTCTCTGTCTCTCTCTTTATATCTTTCTCTTAGTTTCATTTATCTTTTCATGTTTGAGTCTTTATTTCTTTTTTGATCAACTTTTGAAACAAGTATTCAAGATGCCAAAAGAGTTTTTATTAAAAGACAAATAAATGAGTAAAATGATGTTAAGTATATGTTGTTGTGCTAGCTCCACTTACAACCCCAAGTTCTATGTGACTCTCCTCCTTTTAAAGGAGCCAGTTCACTGGAGAGACCTTATTATATTATAATGCACCCTAAGGATGGCCCTGTAGTAACCCCTACCCATCACACAAATGGATGGGTGTGAGTCCAAAGTCCAGGGACCAAGTTGTCTAACTCCTGTGAAGTACAGCAGAATTGGACATGAGCAGAACTCTGTGTATCTGACTCACTGTGGTTTGTCTACATGGTTCTGTGTCAGATAAACAACATAAACTTCCCTCGAAGACAGACTCTTTGACCTTGGCTTCTCAGATCCAGTCAACTCTTTGGTCACATTGGCTTCTGTCTCTTTGCCCAAAGCTTGGCTGTGCATGTTAAGGTCCAGAAAAGGGTCACCGCAGATGACTGTGACTATTCGTGCAACCCAGCTGCCTCCCACATTTTCAGTCACATGATGGGCTATTTTGGGCTGCTCATTTTCTCAAGAGCTGTGTCCCAGGTTCTAATGAAACCAAGGGACTATCTTTAAAAGATTAACCTTGGCTAGTTTTATGGCAACTTGACATATGCTAGTCACCTGAAAGAAGGGACCATCATTCGAGAACATGTGTCCATAAAATGCAGCTATAGGGCATTTTCTTAATTAGTGATTGATAGAGGAGGTCATAGACCATTGTGGGTGGTGCCATCCCTGGGCTGGTGGTCCTGGGTTTAAGAAAGCAGTTTGAGCAAGCCAAGGGAATCAAGCCAGTAAGCAGCACTCCTCCATGGCCTTTGCTTCAGTTTCTGCTTACAGGCTCCTGCCTGTCCATGTCCTGTCTTCCTTTAGTGATTAACTCCAATGTGGAAGTAGAAGCCAAATAAACCCTTTCTTCCACAGGCTGCTTTGGTCATAGTGTTTCATTACAGCAATAGTAACCCAAAGTGCACCAGACTGAAGCCACAAAATTTGTGACTAGTACTTGACAGATATTTGATATAATCTAGCATGTAAGGAGTGCCTGTTGTCCTGCAGATATACCAAGCTTGACACCGCAGGGATTATAGAGGTTAATGACACTGGCCTAAACGGGACAGACATATGAGAAGTACAATCACTCACAAGAATTATGGTAGGAAAGTACTTATTCTTTCATCATTGACTTACTAAGCACCTACTATGCTCCAAGGCATTCTACTAGAGATAAGATACAGGCAGAACAGAGCAGAAGACTCTTCTGCTCTCAGAGAGCTTAAATTCTAGCCGACATAATAATGCAGTAGGCAGCAAAATGCCAGCTGGTAAAAGGTAAAGCATCGGAAGTATTTTATGATTAGAAATTGGAATTGGTCTTTCTGTGCAATAGTGGTTGCAAGGAGGCCTGAGTGAAGTTCTAGGAGGGAGCTAAGAACCATGGGCATACCTCTATGGCTCAGGCAGAATGGTCTGATGTGACGGGCAAGTGGAATTGGCTGTTACAGAATGTTGTTGTGGACCTGGGTGAGTCTGGACTTCATTATGCAGAAAGTAAGGGAGCTCTGAGAAGGCACTGAGCAAGAACGTGGCACAGCCTGGAGTGTTTTAAAGGGAGCAAGCACTTCAGCTGAGCATGTAGAATGAGAACAAAGGATGGCTGAATCAACTCCTGCAGTAATCTGAGTGGGCTGTGACTGCAGTCTGGGCTGTAATGATACTGCAGGTGAAGAAGAGAACATTGTGCATGGGTTACATTGGAGGAAGAAGGTCAATGGGAAGTTCTAATAGACTGTGATGTGCAAGGATGAGAAATTGAAAGAATAAGATACTCAATTGTTGCAGCATCTTGCTAAATGGGGGGCATATTCACCAAGGTGGACATCATGGGGGAAGGAGCAGGATGGAGAGGCAGAGCTGAGAGCCAGGACTGAGCATGTTAAATTCAAAAGCTTATACACTCACATGCCTACATTTAAGATAGCTCATACTGGTCATATGAATGTAAGGAGGTGGCTAATACACAAAGTCGGAGTTAAGAAGTCAAGGACTATAAGTATAAGCAAGGAAAATAAATGCATAACATTAACTTTATGTGGGGTAAGAAGCCCTAAGTACTAGTTCACTGAGGCTCACTGAGCATTTCTTTTCTCTTTCATCTGTAAAGTACACAAATCCCACCCCCTGCCCCGCCAAAAAAACATCTCCACACCTTTGCTGTGTCTTCTCTGGTAAGACTCTGGTAAGACAAGGCAAGGACTGTTACTTAGCTTCTAGTATACATTGTTCACCATTTACTTGGCTTATCAGAGGATTGGTCAAGCCATTATCAAGTACCCGCTGGAGGCCCAAGGGTGGGCTGCTGCCTGTGTGACATCATGAGGTCATCTAGGAAGTCAACATCATTAGAGGTTAGCCAGGAGCATGACCATCTGTCAGAGTAGGAAAGGGCTGCTTCTTTGTGACATTGGGTTAGGTGTCCATAAAATGACCTGGGATGATTATTAAGGTCCTTCCCAGTTCTTACTACCTGCCATGCCAGCTTATGCATAACTTAAAGGGTAGTTGGGAAGAGAGCTAAGAGCTGACAGAAGCTAGCAGACTTGGTAGGGCCCTGGATACTTACTTTACATTTACATCGATCTCATAGACTCGGAAAATAAGACAATAAGCCCCTGTCACCTTTTTTAAAAAATGTTTTAGGGGACTGGGAGAAATCGGTGGGTAAAGTGTTGACCATACAAGCATAAGGACCTAAGTTCGGATCCCCAGAACACAAGTAAAGCTGGATGAGGTAGCACATATCTATAGTCTAGTATTCCTACAGCAAGATGAGAGATGGAGACAGGAGAATCTCTGTTAGCTCCTGGGCCAGTGATCCTGGCATGCACAGCAAGGAGCAGCAAGAGAGCCTGTCTCTAACAATGTGTAAGATGATCAACACCCATGGTTATCCTCAGACCTCCACAAGCACGCGCGCGCGCACACACACACACATACACACACAAAACAACACATCATATACATACACTCAAAAAATTAGATTTTGGTGTTATCTTTGAACGAAGATAAAATTATGAAACATATATTGAATTTACATGTGTATATATGTATATATATATGCACACATGCATGTACAGAAAAAGCCCAAAACTGCTGAAATGATAGCTAAGATTTTCCAGTATCTAGTATATGTTAGTTGCTATGGTAAATATTTTAAATGCATTATCTAACTTGATACTCACAATAGGCCTGAATTATTTACTTTTTATAAAAAAAGAGGAAACTAGTGATTCCCTTATATAAATATCTAATGACAATCAATTAGTAAACTTACGCTATTAACCTTTTATCCAGATGCCTTACTTTTAATTTAGAAAATGCAAAAGAAACTCAAGACAACCAAGATTAAAATGTAAAATCCAGAATTAGCTTTTTACTTTTCTATTATTTTAAGATAAAATTTTCTTATTGAATATTAGAATAAAATACTTCATATATTTCCATACAGCCTCTGACTGTTTTATGGGTAAGTTACATACTTGATGGTTAAATATAAATTTCTCCATTAGCCTTTCATTCCAATGCCATATTGACTTTTCTTCTAATCCTTCTATGCAGAGATAACTAATATTAGCATTTAGAGCACATTCTTCCAGAATTATCTATCATATTCAAGTTTTTATTCAGTAATCACCATTTGTTGGTTTTAAGATATCCACCTCCTGCCTCACAGCCTGATACACTGGTAATGCTGAACCCTCTACATACTATGAATTTCCTATTTTTACATAACTATGAAAATGTTTAATTTATAAATTAAGTCAGTAGGAGACCAATAATAGTTAAAAATAAAATAGAAAGGTATACCAATGTTCTGCGGTAAATCATCCCCCCCCCCCCCCCGCACTCCTATTTTGTGATGCTGTGACACAGGTCTGCATGATGAGATAAAAGATGGAGTGAGTGACCCAGGTCTGTGACACTACCTTAGGCTTCTCCGTACTTAACATACTCAAGGCAGTGCCTCAGCAGCAAATGATAATCAGTTCATTTACCAGGTGGCTAATAGGTAGGGGTAGTCCATACAGTGTGAATCTGTCAGGAAAAAGAGATGATTAATATCCTGGCAGGATGGAACAGGATTTTTTATCAAGCTACTCAGAACAGCATGCAATTTACAACTGAGTTGTTTATTTCTGGAATTTTCCATTGAGTACTTTCAGACTGTGGTTGACCACAGATGACTGAAACTGGGAAGTGAAAGTAGATCAAGGGGCAAAGGTGCCACTTTAGCTAGCTACAAGTGTTCTATTTGACAGAGGTCTTGCCCCTCAGACTGTTTGTACAGAGAAGAAGGTCTTTTCTTCCTTGTGCTTACTCGGTTAAAGGGGGAAAAAAGACATTTGTCAGAGCATTTGAAGATGGAGGCAAAGCCCTTGAAATTTTCTGATGGTGCTTGCATGGAGCCACCATCTGTTTGTAGGGCAATTCTGAGTGTTGTGCATCTGATTTCAATAAGCTAGAAGAATAGTTCCATCCTCCAGCGCATTAGCAGGAGGCACATCTGCTCTGCCTCGTGCTGCAGAAGCCAAGACAAAGCTGGTCTGCTGGAGCCTGTGGTCCAAGTTGACAACAGAAGACAGTAGTTGCTGTTGGATCCTCTCCAATCCATGGAGGTCACGTTTGGACCCTGAGCCTTTGGGAGCATGGAAGCCAGGCTGCTATTGTTCTTTATCATTAGCTGTGCTGTCTTGATCAGAAAAAAAAAAGAAAAAAAAAAAAGGGAAATCTATGAAGTCTGGACGCAGAATTCTCAAGTCTGGAATTCCTCCCACACATGGAAAATAAGAGAGGAAACAGTACCACTGTGTCTGTCCCCCACGCCTCACGGGATCTGATCACAGAGAATAATCTGCTCTTTATCAGCAAGATCCTCACCTGGAATTGATAAGGAGTCACTGCTGAGCCACAGCCCAGGGATGCTGTCCAGGTGACTATGTGGCAATAAAGAAAACACTCTGTGCTCTGTGTGACTGGAGATGCATCCTTGGCCCTGGCAGGAGTCCCCCATTTGTTGTAATGTTTGGATAATTATTAGCAATAAGATGTTTTATTGAACAATATTTGGACAATTAAGACAGTAAACTAAACAAGCTAATTATTTCAATGTCAATAAGGAAAGCACCCCTTCATCTTCAGACCACAAACATTTCAGCTGTCCCTGGGCAATACTGTAAAACTGGTAACAAGAGAGTCACCTTTCTTTCCCCAAGGGCTAACCCTCCCCAAGATATTTTGTGAACTCAAAGTTCACAGAATCACCATGTGGATTAGAAGGGTCCTTTCCTCTGTCAGGTGCAGTCCATGCCTGGGGCATGGTTTGGAGAGCAGATCATCTCTTCTCCCCATTGGCTTGATGCCTTGACAGTCTGCACAGCTGTGATCTATGATAGGCTTTTACTCTGTCTCTCCATTATGGTTGGGTCAGTACTTTCCCTCCAGCCCATCTTTCTAACTTCTCGTCCAGGAGCCTCGAATTAGTGTACTTTGTTAAAAGAGGCAGGACTGCCTGTACACCTAGCGCAGGGTCAGGAAAGGACACTTCAGGCATTATGGAGCCCCTGTGCAGCACAGCAGAGAGGGAGCCTGGGATAGCCAGGGGGGTCTTATCCATTGGCCTGGCTGCCTTGCTCACCACCCGCCCTATGCAATCTCTTTTCCTACAGATCCCTTGCTTTCTAGCCACACTCTACTTTGTCCCCTGTGACAACACAGAACCTCACATAGCAACCATCATAGCATGTAATCCTCAAGCCACCCTGGCAGATCACCTGCTGGCCCTTACTCCCCAACGGTTCTTGTGTTGGGGAGACTTTCTCCCTTCTCTACCCTGAAGCATGAAGACCCATGCTCTATGGTCCGAAGAGATGACTTTCAAGACCAGGTGTTAGTAACTGAGAGCACTGCCCTGACTGCTCTGTGAATTCCCTCGAGTGGGAGCTGACTGGAGATACACAAGGAAACAATGAAGTACTGATGTATGTACATGCGTGCACACGTGTATACACACATATCTGATGCACACATTACCTGTACACATAGGCATGTGTACACACACACACACCCTCATAGGTACCACATCCCTTTGAAACAAAGACACTGAAGCTGCAAACCTTGCACTTCGGGGCAGGGGTGGCTGCCCACTCTTACTTCCCGACAGCCTTTATTAAGAACTTAAAGTCCGCCTTTTCTTTTGGTAAATCCCTCTATAGCACTATGATGGTAGGTAGTGGGTGTACACAGGTGGGAGATTTTGTTTAAAACTTTGTTATCACATTGCTCTAACCTGTAGCACCCACTCACCCAGGGCTGCTTGTGCCAAGGGACAAAATGGCAAACAACAGCTGTGCCATCCCCTGTCCTGTGGCCTCAGCTGGGCTCCCAGCCCTGACTCTTGTGCCTCAGAAGCCCATGTTATACTAAGAAAGAACAATGTCGGTCTCGCAGCCTTAGCCAGACCCAAATTCCTCAGGGGTCACAGTCCGACTCCAGATCTGCCTGGTTAAGTGTCTCACACAGTGCTGGGCAGGCGTGGGTGGTTGATAAATATCATTAGATGGCAAGGGGGTGACGAAGACCACAAGAACAAGCTCTTTCTTAGAAACTTAGTAAGAACATGTCAGTATGTCCTGAATCTAGTAGAAGCAAGATGGCCCAGGGGCTGAAATAAACAAGCCCAAAGCCCCACACACTTGAAGAGAAAAAACACTTGTTGGTTTCAGCAGAAGGGAGATCAGGCCTTTGGCTTAATGTTTGTTCTGCCTACAGGCAGGAAGCAGGTGATATGTTTGAAGCCTATGGAGTACTAGTAGCAAGCCTTATCCAAACTCAGAGGGGGAGATCTGCAGCTTTTGTGGTGTAAGTACACTCATTGCAGCCAATTCAGGTTACCATGTGATCTCACAAAACCTGGAGATGGTAGAGAAGTGGAGCCTGAGCCTCAGGACCACACTCCATCAGAAAATGTTTCCTGAATGAGGAAGAAGGATTTGCCTTTACTGTTGGAGCAGCCACCTTCCACCATCTGCCCACCTTTCAGATCTTAGATGAATCGTGCCTTCTTTCAGGAAAGCTGCTGTCATTACAAAGGACCCTTTGGGTTTCTTTGTGGCATTTTTCATCATAGACTGCCTTCTCGACTGCTGTCCAAACCTCATCAGAGGGGCAGGAATCAATGTCCACCAATGTCATGGATGCCCAGCTTTCAACACAAAGTCATTGGTAAAGAATAAAAGGAGGAAATTTGTTAAGACCTAGTGGGGTTCTGCTACTCACACTGACTTTAGGCCAGGCTTTTTTCCCACTAGCTTAGGCTTTTTTATTCCTTGAGACAGATAAGGAGGACACTCCTCTGACGAGATCACTGGACAGGTATTAAATGTTGTTAAAATATCTTTATTTGCATTAACAACAGGTTCTTATTGCAAGCACTCCAGCAATTCATTTTTCTCTAAATAAGCACAGATACTTAAGAAGGGACAATGTCCTTTTTAATAACCATTAGACTTATCCTTGCTGCAAAGAACTACCAGTCCAACTGTTAACTGGACTACCCCTATTCCAGCACTTGCAATCTAGAACACGTCATAGTCATCTTGAGACAACTATGCACAGATGGCCTGATGGCCCAAGTTCCTGACAGCAAAGCCCCAGCCAGGTCTGTTTGCAACACTTTGTATCAGACTTCTTGTTAAGCAAGTCCTTAGTGTAGACTTCTCTAATTATTTCCACCTTGGCCAGAGGAGAGAGCACTTCCTCTAGCAGCTCAACAGAGAGACTCCTGTGGGGTGCTAACAGGCAGGGCTATGATTGGTTCAGTAAATGGCTGTGATTGGTCCAAACATCCATCATTAGGTTACAGAAGCAAGCTTTCGATGGTCATTCAGTGACTAGGTTGAATACTTTTCTGAACTTCTGGTATGGAAGCATTAGGCATAATTAGGCTCCTCTCAAGTGTCTTCTCTTGTCTATGTTAAGTAGCATGTGTTGAACTGATAACGTAGGAAGCATCAGAGACAGCCTAGAGGGGTAGTGATGGCAGCAGAATGGCCAAATGGTTCACCAGTGCAGGCCATGGTATTAAAGCAGCGGGGCAGATGATTGCTTGACAGCAAAGTGTCCTTCAGTGGTTCAGGAAGTAGCAGAATTCCATTGACTCCACCCGCCCCCAATACCATAACTCCCAAGCTATAGTGGGCACCTTGGTGCCTGACTTTGGAGTGACCTGTCAGGCATCCTGACTCCTAAAGAGACTCACCTCCTAAGTGTTCCCAGCAAATATGCCAGACCATCCCCAGTTACTACTGAATTGTCAAGGAAGGCAGCTTCCATGGGAGCTGTGCAGGCTTCAAGGCCAAGAGTCTGGGACCTGGGGCTTAGTTCTTTAATATTGGCCGCTCCCTGACACCCCAGGCTCTAGGGAACTGCAACACTAGGGGGGCGCCACTTACTGCTTCTGCCTGCAGGTAGTTGTTGCCAACTACCAGGAATAAAAGGAAAACAAAGTTGCCAGACACCAGCTCTGAAAGAGCCTCTCCTTACATAGCCATGATTCCTTTATGACTAGAGCCAAAGAACTTTCAGCCAGCTGATGGGTGACATTGTTTTTCCCTACTTGTAAACAAAATGACTTGGTGAGTTTTTTCTGATTCTTTCAAAACTACCATTCCAGTTGAGCTGGAAGTGCTGCAGTGTTTGTGGTGGATAGATATACAGATCATAGGTGATAGATCATAGAGGACAGATAGAAAGGTGGGAGATAGGCAGATGATAGTTAGAAAGACTATAGAAAGGTGGATGGATAGGGAGAGTGATAAATAATAGATGATAGATAGGTGGATGGATGGATGGGTGGGTGGGTAGGTGGGTGAGTAGATAGGTAGGTAGGTAGATAGATGGATGGATGGATGGATGGATGAATGGATGGATAGATGGATGGATGGATGGATAGATAGATAGAGGGCCAGGTGGTTCAGGAAGCTTGTGTTGGGGACAGGAGGCATCTGATGAGGTACTTTTTCCCCCCACTGTTTTTCATTCTTCACGGAAAAATCTACCTAATGGCCAGCCTGTGGTATTAGTGTTGTCTCAGTGATTCTTTCCCTTAAAGTATAATGTCTTCCCTGGGATTAAAGTAAAAATAAGATGTGCCAATGATATGACAAATTCTTTGTCCTTTGTAGGCAGGTGCAAGACTTAATGTACTTCTTATGTTTAAAGCCCAGAATAGTGTGTGCACACAGTAAGGAACAGCAATTCCTGGTGAATGGTTGGGGTTAAAACAAACAATTCCCCTGCAGTAGAAATTACATATAATTACCAATTTTGATAGGACCAAAAAGTCCCTCCATTTTAATGTTTGCATATAAACATAGGCAGAAACGACCTCACATTTGTTTTGAAAATTTTCATTTGAAATGGGAATCCCTATGATTTATTTTTGGGTCCAAGGAAGGTGGGCAAACAAAATTCCTGCTCTGTCCTGGTCAAGCATTCCCTGGCAGGGTCAGTAGCAAAAGATATGACCCGGCTCCTTGCATTGTGCTAGTTGCTGAATGAAACTTCTGTCAGAGAGTATAGCTCCCATGCTTCTGTGCCCACCAGGGAAGGAAGAGTGAGGGCTAGGAGGTCAGCTTCAAAGGAAGGAAAGAGACTTCGGGGCATGACGTTGCTGGTCCATATGACAAAACCACCCGGAGGCCGGTGGTCTCTCTAACTCTGTGAGGATCTGAGTGGCTAAAAATGCCCTGTGAAAGAAAGAGACCCTTGAAGTACAGGCTGTATAGTCTCCACTTACAAGCTGAGTCTGGACAAAGAGGTGGCTGAGGGCCTGGGTGTAATAGCAGCAGCAAGAATGAAAGGGGAGCTATTGAGGCCAGTGCACTGTGTTAACTTTTTATAAGCCTTGTGTCCTTATTAATCACGGCGATATTATGATCTCCATCTTATGGAAGGTGTAAGGAAGTCTTACTCCCAATGAAACATCAAGTCATGTGCTGAAATGTGGACACAAACCTTATACAATCTTTGTTTAGAGATTTTCCCATCCCGGTCATTTCCTTTACCTTAAAATGCCTCCAACTCCAAGTCTTTTCAGGAGTGCCTGACTGATGTCTGCATTTCATGTCCCGAGATTTTTATGAATGTTATGAGGATGACAGCCATTTGTTGAACAGCTTTTATACACCAAGTACTGGGCTGAGTATTACATGACCCCTTTCCTTTAATCATTTTAGATGGGAAGTATTGTGATTAATGCACTTCCACAGCTCAGGAAATGAGATTCAAGGAGTTTATATAATTTATTTAATGTTACAGGATAAAAAGAGACTAATATCGGCCTTCTGGCTGCCCTGTCAGGGATGGCTTGTCGCCTTTTCTAATGGTGAGAATGTGGTAGCTGCTCACAGCATGTACCCCTGGCCTCCATCTGAGGTGTGCCACAATAGTTCTTAGTATGAATGAAGGCTCAAAGGTTGTTCATTGATGGAAACATGTGGGAGCATCAAACCCATGTGCATCAAGGAGATGACTTGGTGACAAGCTGGCAGATGGGTCCTTGTGAATGAGAACCCATGGTAATGCATCATGCTCTGAGGAAGCAAAGATGAATAGCTGTCCCATGGGAGTTGGGGCCTGTACCCTCTGAGCTTAAGGGTGACAGACAACCTCATTGCCGAGCCCTGCATGGCACGCAGTGTCTGTGGGAAAAATCCATATTTCTATGGATTGAGTCAGGACTAAATTAGACATGAGTCTTCTAGCACATCTGAATTTCATCACCATTATATCATTCTTTAAGCCTTGTAAATTTTCATAATAATATTTTGAGTATATTGGAATAAGTTGTCTCCATCTGAGGTGTGTTACTTTAAATCTGCATTAATAGACCAATAAAATGAGGTGTTGGCCAGCTAACCCCACACAGTCATCTCCTCAGAAGTATCCAGGCAGCAACATGAACCAGTTATGAGTACATGTCCCGAAGTGGCCCTGCAGACTTAGACCATGACCATACAATTTCTTGGATAGTATTTTGGGATGGCTGTGCTGTGTGCCCATGGCTAGCACCTTTCTTCAATAGAGATCTTACTAATTGACAGTGCCAGGATTTGCGTCCCCTAGAATTTGGGTTCTTAGATATGTGACCTCGATCAACTCCTTTCCAACTTCATTTTCAAGTGTCAACACTATGAGATAATTCAGGGAGCTGACTGGGGTTGTGGGGGAGCCACTCTACCCATATTGGCAAAGTCCATCACCCCATGTGGTGTTGCTATAACAACTGTCACACTCAAGCACAAGCGTTGAGCAGTGGGCGCAAGCATTTGGAACTGTTTTTCATATACCATGTGCTACCAACTCTATAGAGGCCAGTGCATGGATCTCTGCCTGATGCTCTCTCCTCAACTGCTTTCCTAGTGGCTCAGCTCCAATGGATCTTCTTCATTTGACTCCTTGCAGACAGGTACCAGAAACACCTCCATCCTTTCTGTGACCCTGGAACAGTGGATCAGAGTCTCCTCCTGAGAACACTTGCTCTTCTCTGGGGCCCTCCCTTCCCCGTCTCCTAAGCACCCAGAGCTGAGATTATCCCTATTGGTTCTTATTGGACCCCATACATTTCTAGAGTCCTCTCTCCAATCTTGTTATGCACCCTCAGCCTCCAGCTTAGCTCTTTAGCCTTTTAAAGATTCAGGTCCACAGCTGTCCGATTTGTAAGAGAGTTATCCACAGATCCTGTGTATCTGAGGGGGATGTAGTTGTCGAGCTCTGTTCCATTTTAGCCATTACATCTAGAAGGAAAGATGAGCTAAGAATTGACACTGCAGTCCATGGCCATCTCCTCAGACACCTGCAGGTCACTAACGGCTTCTTCTCTGACCCTCTACAGTAAGCCACAATGGGGCCATTATTATCAATTATCTGTTACTTCTTGATGTCCTACTATGTGATGAACTCTTTGATAAAGACAGCAAATCCAAAGCCCTCGTTCTCTATTCTTTTGGAAGAAGAAAATAAATTCTGTGTACTATGAAATTCTAAATACTATGAAATAAAGCAGACGACAGAAGGGAATGGCCGGGTGTGGTGTGAATGGAAATAGATTTCAGATTAGAGCGGTTAGCAGGTGACATCTAGACAAATTTACATGATGGTAAAGCTAATCATAGACAGATGAATGTGCATGAGTGACCCCACTGGTAGAAACAGCACTTGCCAGGATCATGAGATGGCTGCACCCAGTGTATTAAGTCACAGTATGATCACTGTGGTTGTGGTGTGACAGGTAAAAGCAGGAGTGATAGGGGACACTTGGGACAGTCAGTCTGGCTCATTTAAGACACCATTTTTTCCCACCAGCAATATTGGCATTGGAGCCAGACCCTTCTTTATATGGGGGCCTGTCCTGTGCACTGACACTAACACTATTTAGCCCCGGCTCTGGTCTCTACCTGCTAGATGTAGTAGTTTCCTTATTTTGTGAAAAGCCAGGCTGTTTCCAAGTATTTTCAAATGTTCCCATGAGCAGAAAATGAGCTCTATAGAAAGCACCCTGTGATAAGGTCATGATAAATTCATGGCTTTGAGACAAGCAGGTGGCTGAAAACTATGTAACCAAAGCTGACCTTGAACTCCTGCCCCTCCTGCCCCCACCTCCTAAATTTGGAGATTACAGGTGTGCACTAAGAGTGTAGATTTTAGTCTATGCCTAGTGGAAAGCAACTGGAGGCTGAAAAAGCCCACAGCAGGATTTCCACCTGCAAGGGGTTGTACTAGCTGCTTCTAGGTAAAAGTGCTGTGTTAGGGGAACAAGAGCCACAGCGGGGGGGGGGGGGGGGCAGGGGCGGGGCTATGGGTGAGCATCATTGGAGGCTCTGACTAAATTGGCAGCAGACTGAAGTGGCAAGAAGGGGCTAGAGTATGAGAGTGATCCAGCCAGACGTATGTGTTAACTGGATAGGAGCAGTCAGGAGGAAAATAGAATTAAGAACCATTTCTAGACTATTCTGTGGGAATAAAATAAGACTAGGGGAGTGTTTTGTGGATGTCAAAAATTCTAAATTTGAGATGTCCATTAGCTAATCCAAGTAGCCATGCCTGTAGAGTAGAAGAGCCTAGGGCCCAGGGGAGAGGTCCAGAGGAAACAGACATCTAGAATCTTAGGTCGTGTTTAATGATGGGCAGAATGACATCATCCTGGAAGAGAATGATCTGGAAAATAAAGCGGATCCTGAAGCAAGCTCCAGGGACTTACATTTAGAGGTCAGGAAGAACAGAGAAGGCAGATAAGAGACACAGGACGAGACCCATGAAGGATGAGAAAAAAATAGGAGTGTTTCCTGTCTCCAGGTCATCCTGGCACCATGGTCACATCTGCCTTGAGGTGTCCTCAAGCCAGATCACTCAGGGAATTCCTCACACTCATTTTTGTTCTACATCCATGTCACACTACATTAACACACAGTTCCCATGCTGCAGAGCAGTGAATGACAGCTGCCTTTCTTGACCTGTATGTGAAGGAGTTTGGGCTAGTAGCCTCACTCTATATGTGAGGAGGACACTGACGAGCAGGCAGATACAGCAATGTATGTTCATCATAGGCATCTCAAAGCCCCACCCCTGGAACCAGAACCTGGACACTCTGGTTCTTTCTATGGTCTTTCTCCCAGGGCCTTGAATTCTACCTCCCAGAGCCTGCTTAATGACTAGCAAGGCTCCCAGAATACCCCACTACTTCCCAGGCTCTTGGGGTTGCTTCCACATCTGCTTCTGCTATTGAGATGGACAGTTGTCTATCTGGGGCTAGTGACACTCAACTATGATCAGTTATCATCTACTGAGTCCCATTTTATAAACTGGGTGCTTTGTACATCCATAGTGTGAGGTCCCAGGACTGCTAGCCAATATTATCTTTTTCTATGGATTAGGAGACAGTTCTGTGATTGCCTAATTTAGATGCCACATGATAAGAATGAAAGTCTTTCTTTCTTTCTTAAAGTGCTTGTACCTAGTCTCTTAAATGCGTTATAAAACTCAGATTATATTGGAAATTTTCTTTCTTAAGTAAATTCTTTCCAAACTCATAAAGAAAGTGATACAGGTCAAAACTCTAACTTACCATCATATATAATTCTACGATTGAAAATCATTAACAGAGTCGAAATGACCAGAAAGTGAGAAATCTGCATATCATGGTGATTTAAACTTAATTTTAGCCCCTTAAGAAAGATACTTTATAAAGAACAATTTGAGACATTTTTTGCTGCTTACACAAGCCATGCTTCTTGAGACATCTTGCTCTTTTTTTGGAAAAAATTAAAATCAAGAACACATACACAAAAGGAAAGGAAAAAAAGGAAGGAAGGAAGGAAGGAAGGAAGGAAATTACACATCCCTAACATATTTTCTTTCATTTCCAAGATCCAGGGATGCTGATGCATTGGCATAAAATCCAAAACATCTGACCTCTTCAAAGGGGAAGCAGAAGACATTGCCAAGGGTTCACACTTTCCCTGTGGACAGCTAAGAAACACCACCGTTGATTCCAGGTCTAAAAGAAGGATAATTTGTTTCATTTTCTGTGACATGTCATTTCTGGGACAAGTGATTCTATTTGTCATTGCAAATTTTAGACAAGGCAGAAATGCACCTTTTCTTTCCTCCTGTGGCACAGAAGTCAGACAGCATTTGCTTTCCCCTAAGCCCTAGTGCAGCAGCAAGGAATTGAAATTCATCTTTCCTGCTTGCCCACTGCACTCCAGTTCCCAGGTGCTTGGCTCCATATTATTCACCTGCTGGGACAGATCTGGGTCTGATGGGACAACTGTCTTTCTTTTGTAATGGTTATCACTGAGAATGTGTCTTTGCTAGTGCCATAGTTTTCTTGGGACTGATGTGTGAGTGGTAAGAAGAGTTAGGTACCCTGATGGAAATCAAAATTACCCCAAGGACCTGATCTGTTTTTTGCTTCCTTCCTACCTGTCCTCTTTTGTCCTACAACCTCAAACTGCTTGGATGGAGTCAGTGTCTGGGCAGGAATGCAGCCTTTGAGGAGATGTCACCAATAATCCTCCTTGAGTCCTGGTGGTGAAAACAGGGCCTTGAGGAGCATTTTACTAGAAGAGCTGGAATGAGCCCCAGGGGAGCAAAGAGCCTGAGCCAAAGGAGGGGAGTGAAGGGTATACACGCAAACATCCAGGCAGCCTGTCACCACTGATCTGCCCTCAGGGCCACATCTGCCAGGCTCTCAAGGAAATTGGGATGGTCACTTTCCTGTCTCAAGAGTCCAATCACAGTAGGGGTCACTCTCTCCAGTGCCCTCCGCTGGGAACCTGAGCATCCAGGGTCAAGGACCGACTGCTGGTTGGACTGAAGGCAAGGTTAGGTTTGTCTCATCCAGTGTCCAAATTGATCTTGCAGCCTGCTTCTACTGGGAGAGAAACTTAAAGCCTCCAAGTGAGTCATGAGAAAATCTTCAGCCCTTTGGTTGAAGATTTCTTTAGAAATTTGATAACTACCAATACTTCAGTCATGTTTTGACCCAGTTATCATTTAAATACATATATTGCATTGAAGGATACTTGATGCCCCATCCAAAGTCAATGTATCTACACCAGGACCAAAGCTGCCAGTGCAGTGACAGCACTAGGAAAGCCCAGAGCATCCCTCAGAGCATCCCTCTGCAGGTACCTGGTGTCTCTCCCACAAATTCTGTGATGGTCACACTTAGGGGAACAGAGTCCAAGTAAGATGGTTCTGCACATGTGAAATGAGTATCAGGGAGGAAGTGAGGCCATTCTTGGTTCTTTTCTGCTAGGTTTGCAGAGAAAATGCAAACCTCAGGGATCAGAACATCAGATCTCTGACGAAGACAGATTGTCTCAAGGCAGAAGACAAAGAAAAGGATACAGGAGGGTGTGAGAGAGGAGGAGATGCAAGGAGGAAGAGAAGACAATGGGTGGAAAAGAGATGGATGCTGGGCTACAGAAGTCCCCATCTTGCCAGGGGCAGCAGAGCACCAGGTGCTTCATTTACTCTTGTCCCAATCTATGCTATATGCAGCATCTGTGATGGGGCCATTGTTCTACCTTACAGAACACACGCACACTTAGAGAAGCAAGGATACCCAAGGCCATACAGTGAGCACAAGTTGAAGCCCAAAGCTGGCTGTCTCAGAGCCTTGCCCTTTTCTATCACATTCTAACACTGTCTTCTATACCAGCAGTTTTCAACATTTTTCTGTTTTAGAAACTATAGCTCACATAAATAGATATCATTTTCCATTATTAGCTCATCAACTGAAAAAGGATTTCATTACCTGGTGTTTAAATTTTTTACCCAAACCTGTCTATCTATCCATCCTTCCCCTCCCCACCTTCTTCTCTCTTTCCCTTTCTTCTCCTCTCCCTCTTCTTTGTTACCTCCCTTCACATTAATGAGAATGGTACTGCAAAATTTATCTCCCAGTCTGCCAACGGGTCTCACCTTGTATTTTGAAAAACATTCTCCTTCCTCTAGACAGTTGATCTGAACTGTTTCTCGGCCTTCTGATGGTCTGGGTGGGTGTGAGCAGGGTCCTGCGCTGAAGTACACTGCTAATTGTGTACTCTGATTATGCCTCTGCCAAGGGGACATCATAATCAAATATCTCAGAAATTAGAAATATCTGACAAAGCCACTACTTGGAAAAACATCAGCCCAGGAAACCATCCAGAGGACACAATTGCTGATTACAGGCTCCAGCGGGTGATATTTTAGGCCATTGATGCGTATTTTTCTGCAAAAGAGACTATTTCCTCTGCTTTCAGAAACTAAAGAATTCATCTGCTCTAGCAGCCCATGTGTGATCACCATCTAACAATAAATACTAAAGGACAAGAAAAATCCAGGGCTTGTGGGACTCTGCCCTTCCACAGCAAGGACAGAACTCTCTCACTTGCTTCTCAGCATCTGAAATTGGCGCACCTCCCACCCTGGTTTAGGATTTGGGGATGGTTCTGTCTGATGCTGAGGGGCAGTGGCTGGGTTGGCTGAATCAGATGAAGTCATGGAAAGTGAACTCCAGGTCAGGTGTGGCTGAGCTCTAGTCAAGCCTGATGGGCTGGGGACTGGTGACTTCACTCTAAGAAATGTGCACAGTAATTGAGAAAACATGTTCCTGTGATGTCCTCATGCAAAAATCCAGATTTCGTTTTTTTTTTTATTCCTAAGAATTCCTTGAATATTTTCTGTGCATGTCTGTACAGACTCCTGGGCACAACTTCTAAATTAGTACACTACATATTATTTTTCTGTTGTGGCCTGGCTTTTAAGGGGTGTAATTTTGAGGGGGACATTGGGCAAGTAGCCACAGGCTGTGGAGAGAAGCAAGAAAGGGGAAGAGAGTCTATACTTGTGTTTTCAGGGGCAGAAAAGGCAAGACAGCCTGGGTCCTGGAAAAGTAGCTAGCTGATTGCTGGATTCTGAGAGGGACCCTTCCCAGGTCACATCACCCTCAGCTTCTACCCCACACAAGCATCAGCAGCAAAGCAATGACGTCACAAAGGGCTTCCCAGCTTGGTGCCTGACCTCTGTGGCTAGTACTCTTATCCCATCTCAAAGATGAGGTAACTGAGGCTCACTGCAATGTGATCATAAACTCAGAGAAGCTGGAACAGTACAAAGCTCATTCTGATAGACTCTGTGCCGCCTAGTTACAGTTCCCAAGAGCATGGATGTCAGGGAGCATTAAGTTGCCCAGGCTCGCCTTGAGTTCACTTTGTAGCCCAGGCAGGCCTTAGTCTTTGGTTCTAGTGTTTCAGCCCTCCCAAATAGCTGAAATGATAGGCCAGTGCCACCAGACCCGGGGTGGTGGTTTAAATGAGAATGTCCCCCAAAGACTCAGATGTTTTGTTTATTTGGTCCCCAATTGGTGGTGCTGCTTGGGTCAGTTTAGAAGATATGGTCTTGTTGGAAGGAATATGTCCCTAGAGATGGGTTTTGAGGTTTAAGAGCCACATGCCAATTTCAGTTCATTCTGTTTCCTGTTTGCTGCTACCATATCCATCTTCCACCATCTTGATGGACCCTTACTCCCTGGATTCATAAACTCTTCTATAAGTTTTCTTGATTGTGGTGTTTTATCATAGCAGGTAACGGATACAGTAGGCATCATAGAGACATTTTGACAAAGGGAAAATAATACATTCAAACTCAAAGTTTTGATTATTTAAACAATTGTAAATTTTGTCTCCACTGAAACCTACAATTCTACAAAATAGTAGGTGGCCTGCTCCCCACAGTGGCCCATATTGCTTTTAACTTTCTGTGGTATCCAGTCCTTTGTGACTTGACTCCTATGTATGACAAGGTGAGCCTCAGGATTCTCTTGATCCTTGTTACAGAATTATGTGTTTGTCACACATTCCCCACAGTGCCCTGCTGCGAAGAGCATATCAGCTAAAAAGACCAGCTGAGAGAATAAAATCAAATGGTAACCGTGGAGGCAGCAGCTGCCTACCCTGGCCTACATCTGTGAGCACATGCTCAGCTGCCAGATCCTTCTTCTCCCTGTAACTGTGACAAGATACTGAAACAGTTCTAAACATGCAGGGGGGTTATTATGCAGTTAAGGAAAGCAAAACACCCCTAAAATTGCCAGAAAACATGGCTATTCTCAAGAAAGGCCTTATTTCAAGAGAACTCTCTAACATCTTCTGACAGTGAAGTTTGAAGAGAAGTTTGGCTCCAAAAGAAAATTCCAGACAAATAACCACCAAACTCCTTTTGCTCAGATATGATGAGGAAGACAGAATTCAGAAGATGAAATGTTTGGTTGAAATTCCATCAAAGTCAGAATGCTAATTACACAAGTTCCCTTCAAACCCAAAGACACAAATGAGTAAATTCCCAGAGAAGACTTCAAGGCCATCAAATGATGTCTTGTCCCCAACACAGCAAAGTGTTATCTACACAGAGACCCATGAGTTCCAAGGTGGTGCTGTCCTACTCAAAAGGAAGGCATCACCTACAGAGGTCCATCTCCCTAAAGTCCTCTTCGCCCTCCAGATGGAGCAAGAGCTTTAGGGAGGGAAATTCCTGTTGTGCCAAGCTCTTCGGTGCTCCAGCCACATATCCCAGCAGGGCACAGCAGGCAGAGCACAGTGATAATGGACTTTGTTCACAGGGGAAGAAACTGGTCCTTTTGGTCTCTGCAGTCCATAGAACACTGCCTCCTTCTCTAATTAGCTGAACATCTTTCAGGCAATGTGTGTACACATACATACATACATATGTACACATATGCATATATGCACACATATTCATATATGCATGTGAGTGTTTATAATTATTTATATATTTTTTGTTAAACCCATGATCATAATGCAGAGGGAACCTGTCCCTCCTGGCATCTTCCAGTTGCCACAGAGAATTTAACACATGCTTATTCACAATGATGAGGCAGTACCTCCATATGCTGACCTCTGAGCCAGGTCTACTCAGATCCAAAAATGGGGCATCATTTCATCAGACTGAGCATGGAAGAGTTGCAAGTCACTTCATGAGTAATGATGCTTAAACCACAGGACTGATGTGACAAGTTGAGTTCTGGCCTCTATCAGGAGGGACTGTTGTCTCTGAGTTTTCTTAGGAACCGAATGGAAAGCTCCATCCCTCACTACTGAAGAAACAGCCAAAAGAAACAGGAAAGATCGGCCTTGGCCATGCACTAATGTTCTCTCCCATTTAAATGACTTCGGGATGAGCAGTGAGTATACGCTTCTGTAATATCCTCCAAGATAGCAAATACCTTGTGGTTACTGGGAAACTGTTCCAGTAGCAGTGGGTTGTAACTGCCCAGCATGGGATAGCTTCTGGGCCAAACTCAGGCTTTACATTCCAGTCAATTTCATAAACAGATTCAGTCACTCATCGGCATTCCACCTGCAAAAGGCACCGAGACTGTGCCAACGCTTCTCAGCTTTTCATGGGAGCCCTGACTGTCTGACTCTGACTCACACCCCTCCTAATCAAAAGACTTGCTGCACTGCACGTGAAAAAGCTTTGCCGAACTCTTGGGCAATTCAGAAAGCACTGGAGCTAGCCTTACCTGGCAGATCTTTGTCACCAGATAGATTATCTTTGTCTGCCATTCTTTAAATATCCACTTCCATGTGTGCATGTATGCAAGTGTGTCAGCACACACACATGCACACACCTGGATAATGCCAGGTGTTTTCCTTTTCCTTCTTCGTCTTATTTTTGACACAGTGTTTCACTGAACCTGGAGTTCGTCTATTTGGCTAGATTAAACCAGCCAGCAAGTTCCAAGGATTCACTTTTTTCTGACTCCCAGGCTCAAGCCAGTACACCTGGCTTTTTAAATGGGTACTGGATATTTGAACATCGGTCCTCATACTCACACAGCAAGCACTTTATCAACAGAACCACTGTCTCCCAGTCCTTCTTTTTTTTCTTTTGATCTCATTAAGAATCATCTCTGAAGTCTAAGCACCTTCACATCAATTTTCTCTTCTGTTCCTATAAGGTTGGGGCAAGTAGCAAATGTATGTTCCAATACATCCTCCAAAAAATTCTTTTTATGAATTTGAACTATAAATAAACAAGTGGTGCTCTCTCTCTCCCTCCCTCATTCATTCTCATCCCCAAGTGAAATCTTGGGGCAGAGGTGAGGCTAAGGTAAGCTGTTCTATTTGAGAACTCCACCCGTGCCTCAGGCAGCATCCCTTCCATATAGCAACCACTAGCTTCCTCTTTCAAATGGCAGTGTTGATTCTCATTTACCCTCACAGCTCAGCTAGCTGTATTCCTTTTGCTATGAACACGTGTTCATGTTGTATTAAGTACTGTCAGTGCCAGAGGTGAGGGGACCAGGCTTCCTGGTCCTATTGCCAAAGCATATTCCCTTTAATAAGGGAAGGAAGGGTTTTCTTCAGTGCTGGGACCTCCCTGAGCAGGTGGTCTGCCTGTGCTTTGAGCAGCATATGGGTGAGGAAGAAGGTACCCTGTTCTGATACCCCTGCTCTGTCCCCCACTCTTTCTGCTTTTCTTCTCCTATGGGCCATTTGCAGTGAAATTCCAGTCACAAAAGGCAGAATGTGACACCTGGCAGCATCATAACATTGAGAGGTCCCTTTGGATAGAGGCACTAAGTCTGATACGCCGGATCCTCCGAGGATAAGGCTTCTGAAGTCCCAATGCTATGACTGCATCATAGGTGCCTCAGCAGAAGGACCTGATAGAATGACCTTTATTCCATTCCCAAGGGATTTCTTAATGGGGGGGGGGGACACCATTATTCACGGAGGCAAACTCAGCTGCCATTATGACTTCTGACTTTTAGTAGGTACGGCAGGGACACTGTACTTCCTGTGTGTGTAGAGTGGTCACATTTAACCAAGACTTGCCCCGATGTGTCAATGGCTTCATTGACAAAAGGCATCATGCAATACGCTGCTCAGATTTCATGAGGTCAATGACTTGCTCGCAGACACAGACTCTGGCCTTCCCCCCCCCGTTTTTCACAACTGAAAAACCACCATTGGGAGATTATCCAAAATATAGGAGAAATTATTCAAGAATCCATCTCAGCCTATATCATAGTCTAAGGCCAACAATCTACAGAAATTCCTCAAAAAAAGCATTATATGACCCACAGAAGAGGGAAGGAAAGATGATAGCCCCAGGATATCCCCTGTGGTGGATTCCCATTTTTCCAGCCCTGTCTAAACTTTGTGACTGAGGGGAAGTCTATTTCCTTTAGCTCAAACAGGAACATCTCCACATTATGCACACCCCATTGGAAGGCCAGTGATCCCAGAGCCTGATTTTCTTTATCTTGTGCATTGGTCTCAGAGTATCTTGGTCTCACTATTTGATATCATATCCTTATAGTCAAGAAGCAAAGATCCCAGGAAATGGTTAGGAAGGATTTTCCTTTTCTCTTTATTTATCTGGCTGACATCACTACGACACAACACTATTTTGCCCAGAGTTAATCTTAGAACTGGCTAAGCTTGACAGCAACAGTGTGCAATATCAAAAGTGCCAGAGAAAGAAAAAAGACACTTTCTGGAAACACAGGTCCTTTGCTTCTCAGAAAACCAGAGACTGTGCATACCCTCAGCAAACCTTCCACTGTTCCCTGACTGTGGAAGGCCTGCTCCAGATACTGAGGTGCCTGGAAGTTCTTCTTAAAAGAAGGCAAATGGCCAGATCTTGGGCTATTACTGCTGTGCGGTATCCAGGCACAGCTTGGTTACATTCTTCACAAAGAAGAACAGGAACTATATTCTCTGTGGTTTCTCTGCAGCTCTAAGACCCTGAGCTCCAGAAGAAAGCTGCTGTCATGCTCAGCACTCTGTTAGAAGTGTGTGATTTTCTCATCAGCTGAATCTCAGTAATGATGAGAAACTTCCCTGGGGCTCCAGCCTAGTCCTGCCCTGCCCTTGTCTCCATGCTGATGTTGGCAGCTGGGGCCCCCTTTCTGGTCTGGGTACAGAGTTCTCCCTGGAGGAAAATGGAGTGTGGGGCCTCATCCTTTTCTCTCACTGCCCTCAGGGCATGGGAGTTGTGAGGAGGGAAGAAGAGAAAGTGAAAGCCCATTACTTTAAAAGTTAAAAGTAAAGAACTGAGAACCAGCATCAGGATGACTGCCCTAAACAAATGACTTTCTGATGGGCTTGGGCTGCTTCTGGTAACTGTCCAGCGATGACAGTGATTTCAGCTGACTAGAAACTGAGGCACTCCTATAGCTCTATCAAATCATTTGCCCTACACCCCAGAGACCCCGACATCCTGTGTGTGGTACCCCATAACTTTTTCTCTTTTACTCCTTGCCTGCCTAAAATACTAGGGGAAACAATGGTGGAAGGAACAGAAGAATGTGTGGCATTAATTCCATCCTCCAACTATTCAGAACAAGGGACATTCAAGTTCTCTACATGTCAGTCCAGCCATGCTGGCTTCATCCAGACCATGCTCCTCTCCAGCTGCTTGTCCCCTGTCAACCTCTGGGAATACTGTCTATGATGAATTCAGTATTCAGATGGCCAAGCTGACACATGCCTTACTCAACAGATGAAACCCATCAGGCTTAATGTGGCCTATGACTCTGCAGAGAGGGAAAGTTTCATTTGGTAGGGAACTGTAACACCAGTCAAGTAGGGTTGCAGGGACCAGCTGCACTGCCCTCGGTACTGCTTGGAGAGGGAGAAACAGACCTTTCAACCGATAAAACACAATTGCAGGAGTTCAAGAGCCTGGAAGTTACTAGAAAGAGGGGTGGTGCTTCATGCCAGTTGAGCTTGCAAAGTTCGGGTGGTCATGCCTATGGGGAGGGTGGATTGGCAGGGCTAAGAATCCACTGGGATAATGGATGCAGGGGGTATCTTTTCTCTAGGGTTTTCACTGGCCTCCCATGACAGATGTGGCAGAGGCACCCAGGAGAGCAGTATTTTGGTTTGCTGCTGGGAATGTGCACTGAGTTTTTCTTAATACCCACAGCACCCAGAATACTTTGCTGTAATAAACTTTAATGCACAAAACACTCATAAATTATTTTTCAAACTTCTACAATTTCCAGCCTGGAACAACTTGGAAAAACCAGCCTAGCAAGCAGTCACTTCTTGGATCTCTGAAGTAAACCTGATGAGAAAGGTCAAGCCGAAAACACCTTCCTTAAGAATCTCAGAAAGTTTTATGAAAACAAGAACACAGTAATCAAACGAGGCGAACAAAACCTCATGTTTACGTTGGCTTCAAGTTGCAACACCCTGACCCCAGAGTCCTCTCTTCCTCCCCTGCAGCTTCTCTGGCTGAACCAAAGAGCGCTCGCTGCCCTTCCCAATGCCGGTGCCAGTCTTTGCCACACCTGGCAGCAAACAGCTGAATGTACCGGGTGACCCAAGCAGTCTGGCTACGCCTTGTGATACCTAGCAGGCCCCACCGAAGGCCCTGGTGCTCATGACCTCCGCACTTGGAACCCCGGAGGTCTCTGAATCAACTCCCGGTAGGTAACTACAGTCTATATTCTGAGCCTTGCTACAATCACCGAGTCTAGCGCGCCCTAAGTGGCCTAGCCTCCTACCTAGGAGTGGCAGCCCGGTATTCTCAGGACTCTGCGCACTCCCCAGTCGGCGCGCTATGCACTCGCCCTCCACCGCGCGGGCTACTGCTCCGCCACCCCAGTGCGCTCGCCGCCGCGCGCATCCCTCTCTCCAGGCTCTCTGAAGCGCTGTCCCCTAGCCCGAGAGCTCAGGCAAAGCAGTGCTAATTCTGCAGGCGCCAATGTTGACTCTGGGACTTCTAGACACCCTGGGACAGGAAATTTCACGACTAGAGAGAGACCCTCGCTTCCTTTGCCTCCCTTGCTTGCCCATGAGCTCGCGTGCCTGCATCTATTCGGGACACTTCTTTCAGGGCTGCGTTTCAACCCACAAGATCTTGCCAGATCTTACGGTCCCAAGGAGCCCAGCAACCCCGGCCCTCCGCACCGCGCTGCACCCCTGTCGGGGTTCAGCTCAGTGCAGCCTGACTCACCGATGCGCTCCCCTCCGGCTCCAGGCGCTCTCTGCCTCGCTGGAGCACAGAGCTGCTGTAACAGGCTTCGTGAATGTATTTAGCCCCTCCTCCCTGGCTCGAGTCACACCCTCTCCAAATCCTGCCACCCACCCTCCCCGCTCCACCCCCACTCCCAGCCCCGCACCTGCTGGGACTGGACCCAAGGTGCCAGACTGCAGGGGTCCTGAGGACGAAGGATGGATAGTTCCGGGAGGGTTGGAGAGACCTAGATAGGAAAGACAGCTGAAGGATTCAAACCTCATGAGGTCAAATGAAAACACATCAGGTTCACAGTGACAGAGGGAGATTTTCTAGGGTACTAGGCAGGTTAGCTGGTCCCAGACACTAATGAGCAGACAAGTTGTCTGGCCGAGTAAGAGTACCTTCACCTTCTGCCCTGGCTCACTGCCTTGCTAGCCTTGCTGGTTGGCTTGAATCTCCTTTGGTGGCTGGACATCAGGTGTTCCTTTTCCTGTAAATCTGAGAGCTGAAGGGAACACGCAGAAAATTTCCAGCATTAGCCAGTGCTAGAGGGCTCTCTGAAACTAGGCAGAAGCAGAGTTAACTAGACTGTCCAGACAGGGTTGATCTTCCTGGTCAAAGGGAAAGAGGGCCTTAGGCTTTCAGAGAACTCACTTCCACAGCCAGCCTTAGGCCTGGGATTGAAGGAGCCTTTGAAGGAGCCTTTCAGGAGCTTAAATCCCTCTAATATTGTAGATGGAATTGTGCCTGTGTGGGCTGCCTACATTTTTCTAAATCAGGGGTCTATGGCTTTCATCAGATTTTGAGCATACGCTCAGTAGAAGGCCAATCCTTCTGTCCTACCCCAGACCCACCCCAATTCCCTCTCATCCCTTTTATCTATCTTTAATATGGGATATCCCAGCTGGCCCTCCAGAACTTCTTGGATCAGATACACTCAGGAGCTGATGGGAGCCCTGCATGACTTAGACCTCCCCTTTCCTGAAACATTTCCACCTCATCTCATTTCCAAACCAACAAGGCAGAAATATATTTAAGGTCAGATTTTTGATCAAATGCACTTGAGCAACTGTAATAAAGGTCTTTGGAAAATAACACACACACACACACACACACACACCTTTTGCTGGGCGAACTTGTGAAATGACTTTTCTTCCTTTGGAAAAGCATGTTTTATATCCCTCTCCTGCCCCGCACACACACACACATCTTCATGAATGTCACAGGAAGAAAAGATGCATGAGAGAGACAGATGGAGGGTGAAGTACCAGGTCTCGCCATTGCTGGTGACACTGTGCCAGTACTGCCCAGGCAAGAATTGTGCTCCATGCAACTGGGATGTAGTTAGGCACAGGATTCCAGTAACAATTAGCAGTGGTCCTCCATCCCCACTGGAAGGTACGTGGATAAGGAGAAGATCTGCCAAGGGACTTCCAGCCATCGGGGTTTTGACTCCTTTCTATCCTTAGTCTAGGCACCCTGAAAAGGATGTAGGAAGAAGAAAGGACAGGCATTAGAAGTGAGCTTTTCGCTTCACTAAGCATATTCTGTGTGGTTCAGACACAGTCTGGTAGATCAACACATTTTAGTAGTGAAGGTGAGAGGCCAGGGGGACACCAGAATGGCAGAAGCAGATGTGGCATCATGGTCATGGTGGTCCATTAGAAAACTTATCATTGTTAATTCAACAGCTAACAATTTCCAGACAATACAGATGTTTATCCATTAACCAGATCACATATAATTCTGTTTTTTTAAGCACCAGCCCCATATAATTACTGCCTGTGGATTTAGGGATAAAATTAAAAATGACAGGATATCTTGATTTGGTTGTTAAACGCGAGGCTTTCGCATTTGTCCTTATAGTATCACCTTGAAGGATAAAAGGATTTGAGGTATTTGTGGTTCTTTTTCAACAGGAGAATTTAAAAAGCAAAGTAAAACCTAAGCCCAGCTGTCCTGTCCTCAATTTGTTGATCAGATCATGTTCTTATGGCATATTCTGATTTAATAAGAGTATTTTGTCTTGCCAGCTCTAACTAGATCTGCTTATGTCTCTGAATTTTAAGGGTCTTGAGCAAGTAAGAATATAAAAACCACAAACAACGGTTTACTCTGTACTGCATACCAGAAGAAGGCTGTGATACCTGCTGCCACAGTTGATCCCATGATGGCTTAATAAGACTCTGGACACCTAGCATAGGGAGCTGATATGTGTTCAGATCCTGTGGTGATATAAACTTAATAAAATTAGTCTGGAATATCAGAGAGTCGATCACAGAGCCAAGCCATGAAAGCCATGCAGTGGTAGTATACACCATTAGTCCCAGCACTTGGGAGACAGAGGTGGGAGGGTCTCTGTGAGTTCAAGGCCAGCCTTGTCTACAAAGCAAGTTCCAGAACAGCCAGGACTCTTATACAGAAACCTTGTCTCATAATAATAATAATAATAATAATAATAATAATAATAATAAAGCTAGAGAGATGACTCTTTCCTTTGATATTACAGACTAATTTTATTAAATATATATCACCACAGGATCCAAAAACAGTGAGAGCCTTTGTGAGTATCAAATAATCCATCCATACTGGGTTGGTTCCCAGAAGTTTTTCTAATAGGTCAGCCTCTTTTCTAATGTCCATAGCCAGGTGTCCTCTCTTTTTGCTACTTCCATTTCATGAAGAACTCCAACAGATGTGTCCTCATAGGTCACTGAGAGAAAAACCTTAAGGTCTGGACCAGTTACATTTATAGGAATGAAAACCATCCGAGAGGGCAGTAGCCAGAAGGCATGGTGCCAACAGGCAGAAAATAAGAATTTTTCGATGTACTAGATTTTCTCGAAAGAACTTTTTATCCAGGGTATCAAAATAACCAGCAGCTGATGCATTTGCTGACTTGGAGGACAGCTTGTGGTGTGTACAGTAATTGTTATTTCAGAGAATGCAGAAGCTTGCAGCCACTGAGAACCTCATCAACAGTAATGCAGCCTGGCATAGACCTCCTGCTCTGCCCATGCCTCGTTGCCACACTCACCTTTCCAGGGCCCTAGTCTAGATTCTTGTCATGTCTTCATCACTGACCTCTCAGACACAGTCTTGGTCACCATTATGTGCACAGTGCTTGCTGGTGTTTTGTTTGTTGTTTTGTTTTTTTCCCCCCATCTGCATGGACACTGGGGCAAGGGATACTTTTATCTCAGCTCTGACCCTCAAACCCTGATTCACAATCCTTCTTTTCTTTTCTTTCTTCTTCTTCTGCTTTTGTTTTGTTTTTAAGCTAGGGTCTCATGTCAGCCAGGCTGGTCCTCTAATTACTACATAGCTGAGGATGACCTTATATTACTGATTCTCCTGCCTCCATCTCCCCTGTGCTAGACTTATAGGCATGTCCCTCACACCCAGTTTATGCAATGCTGAAGATCAAACCCAGGACATCATGCACACTAAGCAAGTGCCCTACATCCCTCATCCCTAATTCCCACAGAATCTCCTGGGCTGGGGACAGGGTAGTTCCACTCTTGTCCTGTAGGGGCACTGTGGCTCAGAAAAACATCCCTTTGAAACTAGGCAAGCTTTGGCTCATTGATGTGACCTTGGGAGAAAGATCTAACCTGTTAGAGCCATAATAGTTGTAATCTTTCTGAACCTTTCTAATGCTGCGACCCTTTAATACAGTTCCCCATGTGTGGTAACTCCCAACCATAAAATTATCTCTCTGCTACTTCATAGCTGTAATTGTACTACTGTTACGCATTTTAATGTAAATATCTGATATATGATCTCTGTGGGGCTCATGGCTCACTGGTTGAAAAGCCAGTGCTTGTAGTGATTATTAATCACTAAAAAATTATAGCTATATTGATTAAATGTATTAAATAAGTCATTTTTGAGAACCCGTTTTGCTCAGTCCTATTTTAGGCACTGAGTTGGCCAGAGAATAAAGCCTCTAGACACATGGAATTTAATTTCTAAAAATTCCCATAATTAATTTAATATTTGATAAATGTAAATTATTGAATTATGTTTTAAGTCAGGAGAGTGCAGGAGAAGACAGGCATCATGTTAGAGGCCAGATGTAATATCATTATTTGTGAAATGAATTGGAAAGAAAACTTCCAAAGCCAGAGCTAGAGTGAAGCAAAATAAGGAACAAAGAGGAGGAGCAGGTGACGCAGCGCTTCCAAATTCTCCTTAAGCACAAGGAGAGTCAAGTATGTCCTTGGGGTCAAATGCTATCCTTGACCACTGTGAGCCTCCACCTTCTCAGTCAGGATAGACTCTGTCCTCCTCAAAGATCCCAAGTGACTCTTGGCTACCACATGGGCCACCTAAATCAGGTGATCTTCCTGCTACTGTCTTCAGAGGTTTCTCCTTTGTAGCAGGTCCTTGTGGCTCTTAGGAGTCTGCAGTGCAAACAAATATTCTATCCAGGTCCTGAGCTGCAATGGAACAGGACCCAAAGCTACAACCTTAGAAATTCAGATCAATATATTTCATAAGCTCTTATTCTGGGAAGGACTTAGATAAGAGGAAACAGAAGTCAAGAAGGAGTGTTCTTGCCATGTACCCACTATGCAGTGCAAAAATAGACCCATAAATGAATGGGAGACCTGTAGGGAAAGATGTGGATGCTCAGAAGATAGAGTATTTGACCAATTTAAAAATTTGACCGAGCTTCAAGGAGCCTTCATTATTATCCTAGCTGTCCTCACCCTAAAGTCCACATTCTTTAGAGACTGTGGAGGCTCTGTGTCACCTGTCTCACAGATTACTCTTTGCTACTTGCTTTGCTTTGCTCTAGCTCTGGCCTTGGGAGCTTTCTCATAAGTAACGGTACTACCTCTGGCCTCCAAATATGTTCAAAGACTTCAGAGACCATTGCACTAATCCTTCTTCCTCTGGTCCATTTTTTCCTCTTCTGAGATAGATTTCTTAGTCACACTTCTGAATGGAAGGTTCCTCTGAGCCCCCAAGTCAAGACTGACACCCTTTCTAGATGACTCTATAAAAGTCTGCCTAAGGGTACACACTTAATACACATTTGCAAATGAGATACTGTCTGTGCTTTGACCCATGAGTAAGAATGACTGGAATAATTCTGGGAAGGGCACCACATGAGACAGAAAAAATGTCTTGGAACAAGAAGGGGTCAGTCAGACCAGTCTAGAACTGATGGAGGATGAGGTGGCCACAGGTTAAGCTAGCGTGTGACTGTAAGGTCCGGGTAGGCCTGGAATATGGTAGGAAAACCAAATATGGGCAAGCTATCTGATGTGACACCAGCATCACCTGAGCAAGCTTCATTGAGCAAAGGCCTGCTGGCCAGCCTTCTGAGGGCGATCTGTCAGGGTCCCTTAGTTCTTGATGTTGCTGGGAGCCTCCATTTGAGACGCAGTCTCACAGGGGACTTCCACCTGAAGCACCTGAATCTTGCTGGGGGCCACCTTCTGTGATGCTTGTGTCACCTGAGCGAGCTTCATTGAGGAAAGGCCTATAGATTGAAAGACAGATGCGCATGGGTATGCCCTTTATTGGAGTTCAGGGGAAGCCTTGTATACCTGGGTTGCCTTTTGACCTTGAGTAACCCCTGCAGCTCACAAGCAGCACCTGACCTTAGCCAGCTTCTTTGTCCTCTGCTAACTTCCTCATTCCTAAATCGCAGGACCTGCTTGGGCATTGTTCCAATAATGGAAATGGATCAATTGGTTCCAGTGACCACTAAACAGTACTAAGCCCTGGGGGCTGCAGGCCAACCTCCACAACCTGGGTCCTGTAGTGACAGTTCAGATCAATAATGATGACTGCCTGACCTAACCACTGGAGACTGATCACACCATCACTCATTCAAGATAAATTTCGGGTATAAATTGATTTAGGTAGTATGAAATAGCAGTGAGAAAGAGGTCTCATGGATGTCCCTGTATTCCGAGTTTGTCTGACCAGGTGGATGGTAGTACCCTCTATGCAGAAGGGGCATCAAATGGAGCTCATGCTGTGGTGGCCTGGGAGCAAAGATCTTTAAGGTTTTGTGGGGGCATGTGCAATATTAAAATGTGTGCTTATAGAAGAAGTGGGAGATTTACGAGCAATGTCAAGGCTAGCAGTCTCTGCATCCTGCACACAGGCTGAAATAAACAACCTCAGCATTGTCTCCAAATCTATGCTGAAAACCCACCTCCCGACAAAGCTTCATTATCCCTCCTCTATCGTGTTAGTGCCAAGCCAAGTTTGAGGCATCTCCCAGAGGTCAAGGGCCAGAGTTACAGGAAACAGATCACTTGCTCAAGTGTTCTGTGCTTTTCTCCTACCTGGTTATTCCTATAATGCTCAGCCCTGTGTAGGGGTGTATGACAAAGACAGGAAACACAAAGACCCTGGCAGGTGGGAACCCTCCTAAATCACATCTTGATCTCTCTCTACCCCAAGTTTACAGCAAGACTCAAATCCTCCAAACCTCACCTTTTTTTTTTTTTTTTTTTTTTTTTTTTTTTTTTTGAGACAGGTTTCTTTATGTAGCCCTGACTGTCCTGGAATTCATGCTATAGACCAGGCTGACCCTGAACTCACAGAGATCCGCCTGCTTCTGCCTCCTGGGTGCTGGGATTAAAAGTGTGTGCCACCACCTCGCTTCAAGCTTCACTCTTAATACTTTATGGGAGCTAGAGGAGTTCAGCTTGTTTTGCTCTTATACTTGAGAATGCTTGGTTTTCAAAGGCATTGTCTTGCTGTGGACTCAGAAATTCCATTCTTGGTGTGGAAAGATGAATATTGGCTCTGTCTCTCTGTATTCCAACTGCAGCAATCCTAAAAGCAGTCTATGAAAACCACATGCTTCTGGAAGAATGATGGCAGATCACACACTGGGAAAAGTAAGAGAGAGTGCACATACATCTCATTATGTCCACACAATAGGCAGCAGGCTAATTCTCTCTCTCTCTCTCTCTCTCTCTCTCTCTCTCTCTCTCTCTCTCTCTCTCTCTCTCTCTCTCTCTCTCTCTCTCTCTCTTTCTCCTTTCCCTCTTATCGACCTCCCTCCCCATCTCTCTCCTTTTCAGTGTGGCTTTGAAGTCACAGGAGTCTTCTCTCCTAGGCTTCCCAAGTAGAATAATTTCTCTGCTAAACTCCCAAACCCTTAAGCATTTCAAACTCCTCCTAGCAGCCATCCCAATACCTGGGCTGTTAGACACCCTCAGCAAGTGCACAAGTGCACGTTCTAAGAAAGAATGAGAGATCTTCACAGGGTTGACCAAGTAGCTTAAAACTCATCAGCAAACCATCAAGGGCGATTCCCTTGGTCTTACACAGCCCACAGGTCGCCCTTGACACTGTCTCTTACTGACTAATATTTGGAGAGATTCTTATAGGACCAGACAAGAGTCAGGTGTTTGTCAGCATGGTAGAAATAGAGAAAGATCTATCGTTAAGTCCCACTGAGCCAGGGCTGCCTTATTCCCAGAAGCAGCAGTAGACAGCAACTCAGAACCTGTGGCATTCCTGGAGCTCCCCTGAGGTACCAGTAGTATGTCTCCTTGGTGCAAAGTTGTGAGGTCAGCTGCTGCACTGCAGATGGTGAATACTTATCATCCCCACAGGGAACAAGAGGCCTGATTCAAACAGAACTTCACTTTCTGCCAGATTCTCAGCCTGGCAGAAGCTCCCTTGGTCCAGGGAACCATAGCCATGCTGTGCCACAGAGTCTCAATTCTGCTCTCAGAAAACAGTCCATTGGTTTCTCAGGGCAATCATATTTCAGGGAACAGGGGTCAGAGCTAACTTTGAAAAGTAGGAGAAGTTGAATGGAGCTATTTGGGCATCCCAAGGTTAAGAAGTAGAACACTAAAATCGGTCTGTATACATTTGAAAATTTCTCACAGGAAAACTGCATTGATCTCTCTCTCTCCCTCTTTTTCCCTCTCTATCTCTCTCTCTCCTTCTGTTTCTCTGTATACCTTCTCCTCCTGGGTTACTCACTCTTTTCTGGGTCTCCTTCAGATCTGCCTCATCCCTAGGAAGACACAACCTCCATAGGGGAGCCCAACTGCCTTGGTCTGAGGGGTCTTCTATCTCTGTGAGACCACATTCCTTAGATGGGACTTCTGCAGTATTCCGGACTCTATTATAAAGTCCTATGTGTTTTTCTCTGTTCCTTCTCTCCTCCCAAACCCAGAAAGCTCTCCTGTGCATGCTATCCACAATCCTAGCACCATGATTACACACAGTCACTACATGCCTGAACACAGTAGGCTCCCCATTCTTAGCGGGGACAGAACTGTCTATTCACATCATCCTCTACAGTACTGTCTTGAATTTTTGGTGGCTGTATGAGAAAATGTCACAATCAGACTTTTGTTCTTGGCATATAACTTACTCTGTGAGAAGATAAAAATCCCAGAGCTCAGAACCTGGAAACTTATAGAGCCAAGTACCTATAAACTAAAACCAAATCTGCTCCCAAGGCCCATGGGAGAGTTTGCTTAGAAGATGCTGTACAGAGGCAGGTGCATGTATTCCCTCTCTCCTGAACTCCCAGGCATAAATAACCCCTGCAACACTGTCTCTCCCCATGTACCTGTGTCCTGTTATGGGCTGGGTCCAGTGCACAGATAGAGGTAGACTTGAGAGACCATCCAAGTGGGCAAGTGGGCTCAAGGTGCTTGGGAAGAGCAGAAGATGAGGACTCAGGCTGGGAGCCCCCTCAGCTCCCAGCTCCCAGCTCCCAGCTCCCAGCTCCCAGCTCCCAGCTCCCAGCTCCCAGCTCCCAGCTCCCAGCTCCCAGCTCCCAGCTCCAGGCTGTGGATGTCCTCAGGTTTCTTTTTTGTCCCCAATTTGCAAGCCTAAAGGGGTGGGTATTTTGGTTGTTGTTCAGAATGCAGATGCATTTATCATGGTCATTCTAATTTTAAAAGTTCCCTGTGTGCAGAGATGACTTTGATCTTCATTAGTTTCTTCCTCCCTATTAGCATCCCATTATACAGCCCCTGACAGATTAATTACAGCTATTGTTTTGCTGTTTATTCTACACGCTGTATAATTTTACTTTCAAAATGTTATTTTAATTAAGAAGGAAGTGCTTTAGGGAAGGCATTTTTCTAACAGATAGGCTTCCCTGGCCCACCAAGCAAGTGTATGCTTGTTGCTTGCTATAGATTTATTTCCAGCAAGGAACTTGGGCCCTGGCACCAGGGAAGAGGTGAATCTTGGGGATTTGTGATATAGCCTCCTGAATATGAATAAAGATGGATAACTAACTGAAGTTGGCTTGTGCACTTTTCAACAATGTTTCTTCTTTGTCTTTAAAACAAATAGCATGTTTCTGTGGTTAAACATGTGGCTGGAGTTTTGTGGGGAGTGATAAGGGACACAGGTTGAGCCCATGGTTTTCCACTTTACTGAAGGCCTAAATCCACCCAGCTTTATGTCTTTAGACAAATTACTGAATATCTTTGGGCCTCACCTTCTCAGAGAAGGAAGATGCCCATTATGAATTCACACAGGATGTTGGAAACGTTAACTATGACCATATAAGTAAGTTGCTTAGGGACGGTTCTTGACACATAGTGAATGTTCAATAGAGGGTCCTTATTCATTTCTAACTTGATTCACTCTCCTCTGCTCAGATAGGCTAGAGCTGTCCAGAGAGCGTTCCCATGATGGGAAGAGGTTTCCCAGGCTCACCTTAGTTTGGAAGGAGGAAGAACTCTGAAACCACAACATCTAGAAAAATATTAAGACTTCACCATTTATCCTTAAGCTCTGTGCCCAGAGCCAGATCCTAGGTAATTGGAGCAACAGTTCATTCTTAAAAAAAAAAAAAAAAAAAAAAAAAGAAAAAAGAAAAAATTTGTGGTGAGGGAAAATATGCTTGCACAAGAGCCCCCCCCCCATGCTTCCACATGTGATATATGTACACTGAACAGAGAGATGAAGTTAATTTTGCTACGTGAATGGAAGAGACCTGAGTTAAACTTTATATGTCATATACACTTCAGTGCAGATCTATGCTGATTCATTTGCATGATGTCAGTGCCAATGTCATATGGTGAGACCCTACTGGTAACTTAGAGTGACCAGGCACCATTTTTTGGCTCTGGAAACTTAGCTCTATTGTAATGCAGAAGATTGGCTCAAGGTAAAGGGCCTCTATCTGGCTGCTAGAATCTAGGAGCTATTGGCCCTTCAAAGAGCTACCAAAATAAAAGAAGAGAATAATAATGTGCTGAAATTCCTAAGGGTGAAACCACCATCTCTATTGCCACCCTACATTAGGTCCCATCTGGACAAAGTTCAAGGAGTAACCACAGTTCTTTGTTGTGTTGGAATTTTGTCGTCCTCTGAGATTGAGGACTCAGCTCTTCTCATGTCTGCGTCAGCAGAACCAATACAGGAGTTGGAAGAATTGTCTTCAAAAATACTCATTAGGATTGAACTGAATAAAATTATTGGAAGAAAGGGGCCATTGTTTAGACCATTCATTGTAGAGAAGTCTTTGTTGTAATGGGGGCTTAAACTGTGTTCTTTAATAACAGCTGGGATCAGTTAGGCCAGAATGAAGGTATAAACGGGGGGTGAAAAACTGAAGACAGCACATATGGCTTTGCCATTAATGGAGTTTTAGCATGCAGTTAATATATGAAACAGGCTGTGTGTCCAGAAACAGCCCACTGTCGCAAGGTTCCAAGTATGGCTTTAGAGATCTTTCCACACTCCAGCACGTGTGCATAGAAAGACAAAATTGCATTGGAAGAAAGGGAGGCTTAGCCAGCACATCAAGTTCAGTATTTGTAGAGGAATGGAGCACAGAGCATGCCTTTTTATGGGGACATCTCTTTTCCAACGAAAGCGAATTCACTGGAAACACCCCTCCATATTTAACATTTTTATAGACTTCCATGCACTTTCCGGCACTTTTATGTAATGCAGACATTTGCTTAAACTTCAGAGGGGAAAGTTAACACAGTTTTAGTTTGTTCTACACATTTCTTTTTTCAAACACTGGGTCCCAGTGCACTTTGCAAGCTGTCCCTCCAGCAGCTGATGGCTCTGAGGTGACTACTTGGCCTCCAAGGCTGTGAATCTCTGTGTCTGTGTTTTTTTCTTTAAGTGATTCTTTTGCCTGCATCCCAGAAGAGGAGATTGTGATCTAAGCCTCCTGCTTACCACTCTGCCACCCTGGGACATTGCCAATCTACCTAAAATGGTAGTTTGACTTCCCGAGACTCCAGGACAGGTCTATGACAAACCAAAGTGACTGGACATGGGCAGTGTCCAAGGTTTGCAAAACATCAGAGAAGGTTTCCAATTTAATGATTTCAAATTGATGCTTTAAGAGGTACAATGAATAATAAAAATCCAATAAAAGTCACAGTTGGGCACTTTTCAGATTTGAAGTATGACAGAGCTATGCATAATCCAAATGATTCTAGTCTGTGTGCTAGGAGACGGAGAGGCGGCTGCCACTGTCTGTTTTCAACTGTGCCCGACCCATGGGGAACAGTGAGGAGAATGCATCTGCATTCTGAACCAAAGAACAGCATAAAGCTGTCAGGCAGGAAAACACCACCACGGAAGGATGAAGAAGGGACTCGGACGTGCCCCATGCTTTTTGATGGCAGAAACACACCAGAAAGGCAGGATGCATTTTTTTTCAAGTTCCTTTAATAACAATTTTTCTTTTCTGATTTGGTCATTGGATCAGAACCAGTGAACTCATAGGTTATGTAATTGACAGTATTTGCGAGTTCTGTTTGAGACTGATACATAAGATAGGAAAGGCGGTGACTCCTTGCTTCCCCCTCGTGTATTCCTGGGGAGGCTCAAGCCCAGCCCAGAGCACCCTCATCCATGCTGGGCGCAGAATAGGAAGGCAGGCACTTCTGAGTCGGGGGTCTCCTCTCTGGAACTTCCTTATGTTTCTACCTGATCTTGTACAGACCACTTGTTTCTGCTGACCATGGCTTCTCCAAATTAAAAAGAGATGTAGACAAGGGTTTCTTGGAATTGCAAGTAGCTAAAATGAGTTGGTCCCTGTGAGGGCATTCCCTCTATTCTAGGTTCTTTTCATTTCAAAATAAAACATCTGAGAACAGCAAGACTGAGCCAAGAGGAATAACTCTTTAATGGGTAAAATTTGGGTCATTTTGCCTGTCACATCAAAGATTGCCATTCTCCTCCCCTCCACTGGAGGGGTGTGGGTTGGAGAGCTGAGGGCTTTTCATCTTCAAGAAAGCTCTGGGGTCACCTTTGTCTCCTCTCTGCTCCACCCCATGTAAGTTGCCATACATTCTGTGTTACGTGTGGAATGCGCTCAACCTTCGTCTCCCCCACTGCTGCTGCCTCTCTCTAGACTATGGAAGTGCTGGCTGTCTAGCTTAAGTAAGTTTGTCTCAGCCAAATTTTAGCAGCAGCTGCTTCTAGGATGATGCCTCTAAAGCTCGCCTCTTCCCCAACCTGTTCTTGGTCTCCATGTCAGTCAGCTGGGGCTAGAGCATGTTCAGGTAGCAGAAATGTAATCTTGGAGGCTTAACCCAACAAAATCTACTTCTCATCCAAACTGCATAGCCCAGTGCGACTGGCTGAAGAGACTCATTCATTGTGGTCTGGGTATCTGGCAGAGAGAGCCTCCCTCAGTCACCCAAAGAGGCACAAAGACCAGGGCAATCCACACACAATGGTTCTAAAACTCCAAACTGAAAGAAACTAACAACTCACACTTCCATTCTGTCGGGAAAACAAGCCACATGTCTCCCAGTGGAGGCCAGGAAGGTTAATCCAGTCATGTGACATGGAGTTTGGAAATATTTAACAACATCATGATGGCGACCTACAGCCTTGTGCCTGACTTAGAAGATGCGCCAGTTGAGACTGCTCTAGGGTCCTGCACAGCAAGGCTTTTCCTCTCCTTAACTACTGAACTCACTGCATCATACCCACCATTCCTATGAACTTCAGCTTTCTAAACACACCTCAGGACATTTGCACATGCTGTCCAGTCATTGGATGCTCTTTCAATTGTTTGCCCAGCCTCTCCTGCTTTTTACCCTTGTTTCCCACTGAATGTGTCACCCTCTGACATGACATGGCAGAGCGTAACTCAGAAGCCCAGGCTTTGCCCTGCTTAGGTTCAAATCCACAACTCTGCTTCCAGGAAACCAGGAGGAAGCCAGTTACTTTCTCTCTTCCTCAATCTCCTTGTCTATAAAGTGGGCTTAATAATGGTGCCTACTTTCCAGTGTAGCAGTGAAGATGAAATACGTAAAACCTGGGGAACAGGAAGTACCTCATGACAATAATGTTTGCAATTCTGCTCTGTCATCTGAATTGCCACATTAGGATATGAGTTCCATGGGCAATCAAGGACTTTCAAACTTTTCAAAACTAATCCTCAGAGCAGTGTCTAGTCTACAGCAGATTGCAGGAACACTTACTTCATGAATGAGTGAGTGACTGGTTTAGTGACATGTGTGCCAGGCAAGGTGGCCAATGCTCACTCTCCTTTGGCTCTTTCTACCCCTCATGTCTCCAGGCCTTAGCAGGAGAAGAATTGCAGAGGTGCCAGATTCTCTAAAACACCTTCTGGGGGACTTCCCCTGTGTGATGGGGACATGGCTCCATCTTATCAGGAAGCATCCTGCTGCTGATCTGAGTACAAAATGGACCCCCAGAGGACGGGTGAAATCAGAGTGCCCTCCAGTGACAAGCCTCCTTGGCTGTTTACCTCAGTTTCAGCCTTGGACCTGTGATCTGTTCCTGTGACCTGTGATCTGTTCCTGTGGCATCAGGTATGTCTGTTCTCATTACAAATTGGATGGTTACTACTGTTGGGATTTGTCTGAATCTGTCCCCAGTGGGGAGCATGAGAGCCCCCCAGCCTTTGCTAGGGCAGGCACATGGCAGGGTTTTTGTCAAATGACTGAACTGATAGTTTTTTAGAGGCCTATCAAATAGAAGTCTAATAGCATAGCCCCTCTCTAGCATGCTGAAAGAGATTTTGAGCTCCTGTAGTGTGGGAAACTGCAGAGAGCTGTCAGAGACCATTTTTTCGTCTTTTGGTTGGACAAATTCATTGAATAGCATAGACATGGAATGTGTTAATAAGGAGCATCTGTAATCCTGGGACCTCGCTACAATGCTGTACAGACAACATAGGAGACCTTCACAGGTGGGTCAGCTGCCTGAGGGACCTGAAGGAGTTCAGCAACTTCCTGATTGGTCTCATCTAAGCTGACTGGAGCTTCCAATTGTGAAACCGGCTTAAGATTACAAAGCAAAGCCCAGATACCACAGGAAATTCCTGGCAGTAGGTTGTATGGTGTTTCGTGTTCTGAAATATGCTCCATAGGACAATCCCTCAAGTGAGCTGTGGTGAGAAGAAAACCAGGAAAGTCTCAGGTACCTTAACTCCCAGATCTGGATTTGATTTTGTTTGCTAATCCTAGGTTCTGTGCAAGGCCCACGGGGACATCACTTTCCTGGTTGTTGCTATTCACTCTTCAAGGCTTCAGTGTGAAAACTCTTCAGGATGGACTCATAGCTGTGACTGACAGGAGGTAAGAAGGGAGGATCATATGGTTGCTTCCCTTTTCTCTTTGGAAGCTGGCGTGGGAAAATGCTCCTTGCCTGGCTTAGTCATATGGGTGCAGAGCTGGTACCTCACTAGCTGGGAACCATCCATCCGACCCCACCCCATGCCAATTTGGGTCTCCTTTTACTCTTAAAAAACTGCTCACACAGATAGTTATGTTTGTGACTTCTGGGCTTTTAAGCCTCACGACAATTGTGGGGTGGGTAAAGCCTACCTATTCACACAATTTTCTGTCCCTTTCCCAAGCAATTTGTACCTTCAAACCCTGTTTGACCCAGGCAATGTTTGTGTGCCCGTTTCTTCATCTTTAACATACTATATGGATATGAATGTGTAAAACTCAAGCTTTGAAAGGAAATGAAGAAGTCATGGGGGAGGTTCTTCAAGGCATTGTTATGAGCAATGATACTGTGCACAGGATGCCAAATACACAGGAAACAAAGCAAAACTGGAAAAACAGGATCACAGCAAACGTCTCCTACAGCACAGGAGCCAGTCAACAGGGTGAAGAAGCAGCCAAGATGAGAAGGAACCTGAGCCAGCTCCTCACTGGACAGTTACTATCCAGAATATATAAAGAGCTAAAAACTCTTAATAATGATAAACGACCCGACTAAATCTGGGCAAATAATCCAAACATCTACTTCTCAAAATAAGGAATACAATGGCCAATAGCTGTGTGGGAAAAATGAGTGATGGTGTGAGCATTAGGGAATGGAAATCTCAGATGCAATGAGAGACCATCTCACTCCAGTTACAATGTCTGTAATTAAAGAAACAAACAAAAGAGAAAAGCAATTGCTTGTTAAAAAATAAATGGAGAAAAGGATGGGAATATAAATTAGTCCAGATATTATGCAGACAGTTTCCACGATACAATAGAGCATGAGATTGATATCTACCTTTCTGTGCCTGGTTTGTTTTGCTTAACATAATATCCTCTAGTTATATCCTTCTTGCTGTAAATGGAAAGATTTCACATTTCCTCATGGCTGGAAATATGCTGTTATGTATAGGGCATATCTTCTACATCCATTCACATGCCGAACATAGTAACAAAGAGGGATGGGAAAGAAATCTGAGAAGTAGTTAACTAGGTCTGGGACAGACTCAGGGCCCATTAGTATATACAATGAGCATGTGCTAGCAGTGTGTTCACCAAAAAATAGCATGTATATTCATGAAACTACTTGGAATATGAGGTGAGAGGATTCTGTAATGAATGTCTAGTGCCCTGGTACTGTCTTTCAGAAAGGAGTCTGGCATCCATGCTGGCTTTCTTAGGGCTGGTGCCCTGTGGCTATGGGAAGAGCTCTGGCATCCAGCAGGCAGTTAGGGAGATTTGCTGTATTTGAGGGTTAAGCAACCTTGAAGCACATGGCATATCTTGTTCCTTCCAGGAAAGATTGCCCATTTCTTGAAAGAATGGTTGGATGAGGGAAATAAAGACTCACATGTCCTTTACAATGTGCCCTCTCCCTTTCCTATATAGGTTGAACATCCAACCTTGTTTTCCTGCTTTGAGGAGTCTACGTCATGGTTAGAGTCCCAGATGTTCAACGGGAGCTCTTTGTTCTCAAGAGGCTGTATGCATCCCCCTAGCTGACACACACTCTGAGCTCCCAGCCTGTTGCTCAATTCCTAATAAGCACAACTTCAGGTCTATACTGATTGAATATCAGTGTTTTAAATATATATTAAGAGTGAACTCATTAGACTGGCTTATAGGATGTGGTCCAGGTAGTCTAGCAATGGATGCCTCACTCTGGAGATGACAAGAATCTAGAACTTGTTCAGTCCACAAGGCTAGTCGTCTCAGCATGTCCCAGCACTGAAAGACTGGAAGCTATGTGGAAATCTGCTGGTCTTTAGTCTACACTGGAATGGAAGAAGATGGTAATGATATTGATGAGGAGATACCACAGCAACAGGATACATGAACTTCCCGGTAAGAGTGAATGAAGACAAATAGGCAAAAACCGAGTTTCTTCTTCATGTCCTTTAATCTGAGCTGCTGCCGCATTTGGCATGGGTCTACCTGCTCCAAATAATCTGACCAAGAAAATCCCTCACAAGAGTATCCTAGTGACTATGTTTTAGTTGGTTCTAGACACTGCTGAGAGGCTTCCCTTTGGGTGTGGCGCACAATGGCTATTTCCAAATCAACAACTACTTGAATGGTGGTAAAGAGGGGAGTGTCTCCTCTCGCCACACTGGGTTATGCCTTCTAGGTCATGAGGCAAAAGTAAGACTGCCTGGCTTTGCCCTATGCTGGGAAGCCCCAGTTATAACTAGATAAAGAGAGCGGGAGGGGACAGGAGAGGTTCCTCCTGCTATTCTGAGCTGAGTATCAGTGTTAATCAACAGATTCCAAACCATTCCCAATCAATACATCAGCCACAGGAATGTTTGATGCTCCATGCTGAAATCTGCCTCATTTAGCAGGACTTGCTACCACAGATATATTCAGGAGACCAAACCTTGATCGGGTGAAAACAGACATTGAAAAGAATTCTGTTTGTTTTCTCAGGAACCGTTGGCTGCTGGCATCTTTCTACTGCTGAGTTTCTGGAAGGCCATCTGTTTATGGAATTTGTTGTCAGAAGGAACACTCTGGGGAAGTGAACTTAAGGAGGTTCACTCCCACAAGTGAACTTGGACAGGGAAAAAAAATCACTGAACAAAAGCATCTTCTATTTTGCAGGTACTGTTACATACCTTGTTTGTTGGTGATGATGGTAGATTTTGTTTGTGTGCGTGCATGTGTGCGTGTGTATTCATGTGTGTGCCTGAGTGTGTGTCTGTGTGTTTATGTCTGTGTGTGTGTCTATGTGTTTGAATATGTGCATGTGTGTGTATGTGTGTGTGTTTATATGTGTGTACTTGAGTGTGTGCATGTGTCTATATGTGTGTGTTCATGTGTGTATGCATGTATGTATTTGTGAGTATGTGCATGTGTTTGTGCATGTGTGTGTATGTATGAGTATATATGTGTGTGTGAGTGTGTGCATGTGTTTGTGCATGTGTGTGTGTGTGTGTGTGTGTGTGTGTGTGTAAGGATCCCACAGATTCCATTTTACAAAAACAAACAAACTAAACTAAAACAATAGGCCATAGCCCAGACTGGAAGAAAAAATTCCATTTTTCATGCCACAGATGGATTTTGGAATGCCCTTCTGTGCCACAAATTTGAAACAACAGCAAACTCTTAAAATCAGTTCACACACAGCGTTCCAGGACTGGATGCACAGTGTGGTGAGAGGCCCACTTGCAAGCTCTTTAATTAGGAAGTAGGTCTATGGCATAAAGCAGCATTTGCAGATCCCAAGGCACAGAATTTGGAACCAAGAGACACAAGGAAGGAATTTTCATTTCATATTCCTTCCTTTCAATTTTCAATTTGGTGTCAGACATTTAAAGCCTTATTCATAAGCTCAGCATACCAGCCTGCTGCTGGCCAGCATCTTCCATTTATCCTGTATTACTCTTAGGTCTGAGGCTATGTTTGAGATGTAGCCTGCCCCTGGTTTAAGCCCTGTAAACCTGTCTGGTAGTCGTGATGTTTTTCTGCCTCAAGCACCCATTCATGCCACTGTCACCTGGTGACTTAAAACCCACACTTTATTCACATCAGGTGAATATTCACATCAGGTGAATAAAGTATGTGGTCTGGGCTTAGGACAATTAATACATCATATTCCCTGGTCATTGATTAATCCATGAATGGCAATGACCCCACATAGCCAATGAGATGCCTCTGCAAATTCTGAGACAAAAGGAAATGCTTCTGCCCAGCTCTTCTAGCCTGAATTTAAGGCAATGTACCCCAGAACTATTTGGCTTGATAGGGCACAGCATTTTCTAACAGTAAAGTACCTGACAGAGTAAGGTGAGCTTGGAACCCCCTTACCCAGTCATGCCTAAACTAAGATAAAATTTTATCTATTTTGGTTTCTATAACAAAATATCCCATAAACCAGTAGCTTAATCCATATATAGTTATTTATCATGATTCTGAAGTCTAGAAAGATGGAGGACATCAGTGTTCCAGTAAGAATGAGTTCTGATGAGGACCACTTTCTGCTCAGCAGATAGCTGCCATCTAACCACATCCTCAGATGGGGAAGGGGGTGAAGGAAAAAAGGAAGGCATAGAGGGGACAGGAAGTGGAGGCAGAGAGGAAGCCCTAGCTGCTTCTTATAAGAGTAAAGAATGCTGATCCCACCATGGGACTCATCTCATACCTCTATTTAAATCCTAAAATTCTCCCCAAGACCCCGCACCCAAATGCTATCACTGTGGGGTAGCAATTTGAAGAAGACACAAACATTCAAGTTATAACAACTCCTCCTTAGGCCTGAGTTACAGCATCCATGAATTAATATTTTGCTTTAGACTAATTTAGGCTAGGTCCTTTGTTCACTTGTAGATGAGCCTTAGCTCTCAAAGATATCTATCTTGGAGACCAGCATGTTTGAGCCCCACCCATGAAGAGCTCCATTTGTTCTGGCATTAAAGCTGTTTTCTTCTCCTCCACCTCCCTTTTTCCCTCCCTCCCGAGCACAGGTGTGCCCCACATTGGAACATTCTGAATCAGAGTCTTAAGTAGCTTTTAACTTTGTATACTTGCTTCTTACTCAAAGGTAACTCCACCAATTACTGTAAGAGAAAGCTAGGGAAAGACTCAGGCTATACTGTCTCATTTCCCCAGAGCTCCCTACACCGTGCCTTTCCTAATAGGTCTTCATATACTTCAATGTTATTTGGGGTCATAGATGGTTCCATGGGGTTTTTCTCATGATTGCCATTACATGTTGTTTTTCAGACTGTTTGGGAGAAGGAGAAGGGAGGGTAGGGAGGGGAGGGGAGGAGAGGAAGGACAACCCAAGAGCAGTCAGATAACCTAGAAGGTGGTTCTGAGAAGCCATGCTTTTCATCCAGAGAGTCCTACTTGGCAGTGTTGTCTGTATGTATCAGTCAATAGTTCAAACTGTGCCAACCACTTCAGTTCAGAACCAGACCCCTTGGCGGGTACTGCCAGTCTTTTTCCAGGACAGATGGAGAACATGGAGGCTTCTGACCTTGGACTTGATGTGAGCCAATATGAAAACGTTGCAGGTGGTGAAGTCAAACCTGAGTGCCAATTCCATCTCAGCTGAGGAAGCTTAAGCAAGACACTTTGATCCTCAGAGTTCTCATGTCTTCATTTATCATGTGAGAAAAATATTAATATGTCTGGATGTGCCTGTACTTCCTAAGCAGTGCCCTACAGGGGCACTTGGAAATGGTTTGCTTGTGCCTTCTCCATTCCAATTGATCTTAGGACAATGGCCTGAAAATCAGTAGTTCCAATTTCAACCATGGCTCCTTTTCTCATATCTATGATGTTGAAAAAAATCTGGGTTTTTTTTTCCCAACATGAAAACAGAAGCAACATCATTATCCTTGTTTTGTAGATGACAAAAATAACATCCAAGAACTTGGACAAAACCACTCATTAGTAGATAGAACTTGGAAATGCTTTTGTTTTTACTAAAGGGCATATTTTTATCTCTCTCTCTCTCACACACACACACCCTTTTTTGTGAGTATATGTGTTATATGTGAGAGTACAGATGTGTGTGCACTATACTCACTTGTATATGTGCGTGTGGAAGTCAGAGGTCAATATTAAAGGTCCCTTTCTAATTTAATTAAAAGTTTCTCCCTTTCCTTCTCTCTCTCCAAACCCATCCAACTCTCCCCACTCCTTCAAATTCATGATCCACTTTTCCATTAATTGTTATCACATGCACATATGTATGTATGCATGTATGTATACATATTTACATTTCTAAATATAACATACTGAATCCACACAAGGTTACTTGTATGTATGTGTGTTTTCAGGACTGACCATTTGGCACTAGACAACCATTTGATGTGCTGTTCTCTGAAAGGCTCACATCTCCTGCTCCCAGATTTACTTAGTTATCTGTAGTATAGGGTTGAGACCTCACAGGACTTTGCCCATCCAGTTTGGGGTTTTTTCAGTGTCATCACTGTTTGGCTCACACTTCAGCTGTTATGTGTGTGAGACTTACAGGTGTAGCTTCTGATGTTCCTAGGAGACACAATCTCACAGCAAACCCTGATCCTTCTCTCCCTTAGTTTAGACAGGGGGTCTCTTTAAACCTGAAGCTCACTGTTTCAGCTAGTGGCGGCCATCAAATCTATCTCCAGCTCACAGTGCTGGGGTTACAGAGATACCATGACATCCAGCTTGTGTAAGACGCTGGGAACCCAAACTCAGCCCTTCCTGCTTCCTCCACAAGCACTTTTACCCATGGAGCCATTTTCCTCCACCTTCAAATCCATTTTAAAAATTCAGGCAAATTTAGTCATCCACCCCTTTCTTCGTCAAATATTTACTTAGTATCTTGGCTCTGTGTGACAAGGTACCACTCTGTACGTCCCAGGGACAAGAAGAATAGTCCCCACTCTCATGGAGCTCAATGGCCTGTAAAATCCCATCATCTTTTTTATCACTGAAACGAAGAAATAAGATGTATGGAAGTGCTTTGTTGAGTATAAAATACAACGAATTATTATCACTATTGTCTCTTCAAACATATTGGCAGCTTTGCTCACTCACTGATTTGAATCTGAGCAAACACCAAGAGAGAACATCAAAGGCCTCAGGGCCTAAAAGAAGTCACCAAAGTCAGAGCCTAAATGTGGCCACAGGCACACTCTGAGTCTCCAGGATGAGATGTCTGGACTAGGCTTGTCTCACAATCTCTTTTAGAGCTGGTGACAGCCCTGCTGTCCTTGGTCTGGCCTTCATGGAGTTGCTTTTTTGAGAATGTTTGCTAGTTCTGGGTTCTGATACTTTCCTGGGTCTTGTCTCTCTGGTCTCTTCAGTTGCCTTTCTGGCCCTGGCCCAAGAAACAGGTCCTGCTTTGCTGGTTCCTTTTATTGATTGGAATGAGAATGACCCACATACCTCATATATTTGAATTCTTAGTCATCAGAGAGTGGCACTATTTGAGACGGATTAGTAGGCGTGGCCTTGTTGGAGGAAGTGTGTCACTGGGGATGGGATTTGAGGCTTCAAAAACCCATGCGTCTGTCTTTTCCTTCCTGCTGCCTGCAAATCCAGATGTAGAAGGTACAGCTTCTTTTTCAGCATACATCTGTCTTCATCTTGCCATGCTGACCCCCATGATGATAATGGACTAAGTTGTTACAGCTATAATCAAGCCCCAATTAGATGCTTTCTTTTATAACAGTTTCTGTGCTCATGGTGTCTTTTCACACCAATAGAACATTGGCTAAGACATCCTCTGAGGCTGTTCACACATTAGAAAGGAAATCCAGTTGAGAAAGACTCATGATATATTTTTTTGAAAGCACTTCAACCACTATCCATGCAAATGCCAATCAGTATGTTGCATGCTAGAGGAATGTGTCCTGGACTTTAGGACAGACATCAACCCTGTGTTGATGTCTAGCATGTATATGGTTCCCAATGAATAATCATCAAGAAATGACAGGAAATCTGTGGTAACATTTGGGGTGGTTGTCCAAAATGCTGTGTGGCCTTCAGCTGGCTCTAGGTCAGGTTGGTTTTGTTATTAAGCTCATGCCTTGTAGAATCTGAGGTGAACCATAAAATCTCAATTTTTATGTTCAGGGCTCTCTGCACTACCCTCATGGATGACCCTTATTCTCTCACCTCTAAGTTGTCCTTCGGGCAGGGAACAAGGAAGCCTGACCACCTCTCCCTGGGGGAAAGCAGGTAGTGAGTGCCTCTGTGAAATACCGTAGTGAGAGGAGACACAAGCTAGGCTCTATCTATCTCTTTGTTTAAGCTTCCCAAACACGGTGCCAGGGGAGTGTGGGTAGACCATTCTGCTGGTGGCAGGCTTGAATGAGCCCTTTACTGGAGGATCAGCTGCTGCAGTGCTTTCCAGCATGTCACACATGGGCTGGCCTTCAGGCCAAGTTGGTTAACATTGCATCACTCTGGTCTGCAGTGTGTGGTTCAGCTCCTGCTGTTCCACAGAAGCCTGGACTGGAACCTGTGCAGGTCTTTTAATACATGGCTGGGAATTAAAAGAAATGAATGTTCCCAGTGCTCTCCCATTCCCGCTCTTACCAAGAAGACCTCAGATGAAGGGGGTGGGGAGCTTCATACCAGAGGCAAGTCTGCAGTGAGAATCTCTGAGTTTATTTTCGGCTAGAACCATCTGGACACAAATCAAGAATCTAATTTCCCCCAACTACTTTCTTCCCCCTGTACTTTAGCTGACTCTGAGATCAGGGAGCCTGAAACCAAGTCTGGACCACAGAATTCCATTAAAATATAAAGAATAAATAGAAAGAAAATGTCACTGAGTTCCATGGATTATTCCCCTCATCAAATAGAGGCCAGTGCTATGGCAGCCAGGGTTCTGCAGCCCCTCCTCCTAGCATCTTCTAGAACCTTCCAGAGAGAGAGAAGAAAATTAAAACTCAGAGCTCTTTCTGGGGCTGTTTTACACACACACACACACACACACACACACACACACACACACACACACACACACACACACACACGTGCGTGCGCATATCAGTGGGTGGTATGTGTTGTAAACTGCAGGACCAGGAAAAGCTGAAGTTAAAACCATAAAATAGTCATTAGGCAACCTCCATTGAGAACCAAAAGTTCACCAGGAGAATATGCTGCACCTTGGAGCCCTTTGAAGCCTCTCAGCACAGTAGCATTCCCCACATGACAAAGACCCAGAAGAAGCCTGCTTACCCAGTGGTGATTTAAACTTCTTCCACATGGTCAGCATCCTGAACTCTGAATGTAGGGGGCAAGAACAGGGCAAGCAGTGCATCCTACTGGATACTGGTGGACTTCCTTTAAAGTCAGTGATGCTAGAGTGCTTCGGCTTGAAAGAGAGGTACAGGATGTTCTAGGCTGGATGGATTCATCTCCCATGGAAAAAAAATGAGCATATTTACTCTGGAATCTGGACATCAGCAACTTAGATTTATGTTGTATCAGCTCAGCTAGCATAACCAGACCAGGATGAAAGTGAAGGCGTTGTTGTACATATTTGTAGAAGGGTGCTCTGAGAGCTAGGGGTTGGGCCATCTGCTCTCTCCAATTTTTCTCTCATTGATGAGTGTGTGGGTCTTCCTTGTGCACCTGGAGCATCGTACTTTGGCCTACTGTATGCCAACTTCTCTGTGGCTGTCTTGGGCAGGGATGCCTTCTTCAGTCTGAGTGAAGAGCTTTAGGGAGCTCCTTGTTTGATTGGGTCTCTTAGAAGAGGCAAAGAGCCAGCTGGAATCCTGGTGGCCTCTGGCTGCCAGCAAGACAGTTGTATCAAGTCAGGTTTATTGGAGAAGTTTTCCCAGACTGATGTCCAAAATTCTGTTCATCCTGCTGTAACCTATCTAGTTAGATGGATGAAAACCAGATCAGTCCAGCCTTGGACTGGAGTTCCTCAGATAAGAACTCCAAGAAGAAACAAGTAGTTTATCATTATAGTTTTTTTTTCCTCTCCAGCAGAGCTATCAGGGGTTGAAGAGAGCTGGGGGCATGTCTTCTGAAGGACAGTTGAGGTGACAAGCAGCAAGTGCCTATGGGGACACTCACTCAGGGAAGCTTTACCAGGATACTCATGGCTGACTGGACCTAGGACCTTCTCAATATAGAAACGGCCATAAAAAGAAAGCAGACAGTTTCCCAGGCAGAAAGTGACCTCTCCTCTGAATTCCATGCTTGGAAAAATACTCATTTAAAGAAAATCTGGTTTCTTCAGAAGAAGCTAGCCTATGGATATGGCAGAAAGAGAGAGACCAAGAATAGGCATGGTGCCATAGATTCTGCCAGGTGGGAATCCATTGCCATTTCTGAGTTTCCTGGACCTAGGTGTCATGCCTACACCATGTGTATGAAGAAATCTATTTCATATACATGATATGAGGAGATTCATGTTAACAAGATTTCAACCAATACTTGAAAGATTTGAGACTCGTGACTACATATTAGTCTAGGCTAGAAGACAGAGCCAAGATGTGTTCATTGAGACTGGCCCAAAAGGCCACAGGCCACTTGGGTTTTCCTTCTCTTTCTTTCAAAAAACAGTCAGACTTAAATTTTTTTTGAGACTGGATCTTACTATGTAACTCCAGGCAAGCTTCAGACTTGCCAGATAGCCCAAATTGGCCATGAAATCATGATCCTCCTGCCTCAGCCTTTCCAGTGCTGGGACTGCAGATTTGCCCACCACACCCAGCTGGCTTCCTCTCCTGAGAGCAGGCCAGGGCAGGAGATGGCTTACTCACAGTGCAGTGGGGGCTGGTGTGTTGCTGCAAAGAGCAAGCACCTGCTCAGGGAACTTCAGAGAGTGGCGTGGAGAAGCCCCTGCAAGGAAGAATAAGTACTGACTGGACTTTTAAGCTTCATGGGTCTTCCAGCTGTGAGGATAGTCCTGAACTTGAAGACACAGGTAGAAAAGACTAGTGAGAGATTGTGTGTGGCCTTTACTTTCCTCTGTTTTAAATTTTTCTGGCTGATTTTCTGCCTTTCCAGTTGATGTTTAAAGCTATTTCTAAGTAATTAGCGTAAAGGAAAACTTAGCTTACAGAAATTTCTTTTAGATTTTTTTGTTGTTGTTCTGTATATAGAAAGGGTGAGAGAAACAGAATTGAAGGTCCCATCTTTATTTTCCCATGTCTCTCCAATGTCACTGTCAAACATAATTGTGTCGGTTACCTCCTTGCTGTGACAAAATGCCCAATGAGAAGTGACTTAAAGGGTGGAAGGATTTATTTGGGCTCAGGGTCTAAAAAGGGATTTAGTCCCTCATGCTAGGGTAGCTGTGGCAGTTATAGCATAAAGCAGGCCGTCACACAGCACCCCTGCTTAGAAAGCAGAGAGCAGACAGGAAGTGGAAGCAGCCTATAAAACCCAAGGTCCACGCCCAGTGATTCACAACCTTCCAAAAGCACTTCCAGCTGGGGACCAGGTGTTCAAACACATGGGCCTTGGGGCACATTTCTCCGCAAAACCACAAATAATAATACCACAAATCAAAGCCAAGAAATGAACATGGGCGCAATACCGTGAAACAAACTACAGATGCCATCCCACGGATGTCCAGGATCCCAAGTTACACTGAGAAATCATAGCACCTTGGTCTTTAAGTGTGGAATTGTTTCTAATTGACATTTACAGCCTCAACATACATTTTTATTTCAGTGTGTGTGTGTGTGTGTGTGTGTGTGTGTGTGTGTGTGTGTGTGTGTGTGTGTGTGTAGTATATGTGTGTTCATGCAGTACATGTGAGTGTGAGTGTACAGCAGTTTCTTCTGAGATTAAAACATTCCATCTTGGAAAAAATGTTCTTAAAACAGATGTTTCCAGGGAGGTAAAGCAACAGGATGTTCTAAGTTGGAGGTGGGGAATGAGGTATAAAATATTATAAGACAGGAAATAAATGATTCAAAATAGCTTCAGGAAGTCCCTGAAACTAACCAGATTTATTACGTCCAGTCCTGCCCAAGAGTACACAGACAGTAAAGACCTGCTGAGAAAAGACTCTCAGACAAGCCTGGTCACCTGGAAGAAGCAAAGACACTCTCTGGCCTGCTGAGCTTCCTACAGGCTGTGCAAATGTGCTCCACATTCCCCACTTTTATGAACTGTCACCCATAATGGAGTGGACTCTGGTGATACAGCTGCCTTTGAGTCATTTCTGCTCCTGTGACTCCTTGCCCACACTCCAAGTAGCCTCACCAAATTGGACTGAGGCGGTATCTTTGTCTATCCTCAGTTTCCCATCTTGGAGTAAGTAGACATTTGTTCATGGCTCCCCAGACATAATGTCACACATGTATATATTCCTATAGAGGGTAGATGATATCGATTGTCTTCCTCAATATCTGTCCATATTATTTATTTAGTTTGAGACAGAATCTCAAACTAAACCTGGCCATCATCAATTGACTTCATTGGCTGGCCTGTGAAAGTCAAGTATCTTCTTGTCTCTGCTCCCCAGTCTCAGTTACAGATGCGAGGCTTTTCCCATAGTGCTGGAGATCTGGGCTCCAAGAGGTCCTCATACTCACACAGCAGGCACTGTATCAGCTGAGCAATCTCCTCAGCACCTCATGATGTTTTAAAAAATTTTAGGTTTACAATAACTGTAGATTTTCATACAGAAATACCTCATAATCTTCCTCCAATTGCACCCGATGGTAGCATCTTTCAGAACTACAGGGTGCCATTACTGGAAAATTGGTGACACAGTAGCTCAAGGACCTGGTCAGATTTCACAAGTTTCATAAGAATACCTGTATCTATGTGTGTTGTAGGCATGGCCAGAGGCTGAATAATCCCTCACAGGTGTGCCTGGGGTTTGTCATCCCAATGGGTCCAGATCCGATTACTTAACAGTCTCCACTAGCTCTCACAACTGGTGTTTGGTAATTGTTTATTGTTTGATTGTTTTTGTTTTGTTTTTCCTGCTATAAAAATATTATTTTCCCCTTTGTAATAAATTCATGGGATTGAAGGGAGGGCTGATTTCCTTAACAGAATGTTCATAAATATGGAGTGTTTTCTTCACTAGAGCCTATGGCTAAATCTCTGGACTCCTTTAGCAAAGCCTAGCCAGCGATTGACATGGTGGGACAAGGAGAATTACTTACAAGGAAACTATGATTCTCATACGTTCTCCAATGTCAACCCTGAACTGTTTTAAAAACATCCAGGAAAAATGCTAATCTCTGCAGGTGTGGGTATATTCTTCAGCAGCTCCTTCTGGCAGAGTCTAGTGGAAGCTTAGAAAGCAGAAAAATGACTCTTTGAAAATCCAGATGGCTAGCAAAGGGCACTGAATGGCCTGACTCTGGCTTCAGAAAGGAGCCTGGGACCTACCTGCTCCTTGGGTGTCTTCCATGAGGCCTTGCCTCCTTACTGAGCTCTGCTTCTTTGCTCCTTCTTCATGACAACTGCTCCCACTCTCTTTCTCTTCTAATCATTGATCAATTGGAGACATATGTTAAAACATTTGCTTATCTTCAATCTTGAAGGTTTTAATGAACAGGAAGGAAGAAAGGAAGAGAGGGAGGGAGGGAGAGAGGGAGGGAGGGAGGAATGGAAGGCATAGGGAAGGGTGGGCAACAGAAAAATTTCACTGGCCCCCAACTCCAAGGATATTCCATATCCCTTACAGCTGACTAACTAGTTCAATGACTGCGTGCCCCAGCTTTGATCAAAACGAAGGCAGAAGTTTCCTCAGAAAGGTTTTTTCTTTTAAATGGGTTGAGCTCTTTCTCCAAGTAGACAAAACCCAGGAAACACAAGGGCCTGACTTCTGCAGCAGCCATTCTTCAGCCACTATGAAGCTAGATTTAAGAAGAAATAATCATTGTGATGGTGCAATTGCCAGACAAAAATGGATGCACCTTCCAAGATGCTGATGCCTCTTAGGGGAAAAGCAAAATGGAGAGTGATTTTGCATAGACTTAGTTTACATTTTAGCTCTGGTTTTATCAGCAAGTTCTCACATCTCTCACCTCAATTTCTGCATAAAGATGAGCATGAAGAGAAGAGTGAGCACTTGTTATGATCTTAGTGAGTACTGATCACTGTTCTAATTCATTACATCAACTCATTAAATACTTACATACACCTCATTAGATGGGCGCTCTTGTGTGCATTTTAGAGATAAAAGAACACAAGTTTGGGAGGTTAAGTTTTATAGTAACATTGTGAGTCAAAATTCTAATCCTATTGTGTCCAAGTCCAAGTTCATCTTCCACCTCAGAAGAAAGTGTGACTTAAATTTGAGTCTATTTAGCACAAGGCCAACATACAGCATTCCACAAGTGTTAGAGGGTGAACATTGTAGCCAGAAGTTTTTTGGCCTGTCAGGCCCAGCCTAGCCCCAAAGTCCAGACCCGCAGTCCCGCAGCTGCTCAGTCTTAAATAATCATGCAAACACTTACATTAATTACAAACTCTTTGGTGTTTGGCTCAGGCTCATTACCAACTAGCTCTTAGAACTTAACTCAGCCCGTTTTCATTCATCTGTGTATTGCCACGTGGCTCTGTGGCTTCACCTATGTTAAATTATATTTTGCCTTCTGGGTAGCAGCTTGCAGCATCCCTTGACACTATCTTTTTCTGTTTTTTATCTATGCTTGGATTTCCCTTCTGCCTCTAAGCTGCTTTGACATAGGCCAAAACAACTCCTTTATTAACCAATGGTAATAAGCATATTCACAGTATACAGAAAGACATCTCACATCAGAACATGGATTCTTTATGTACTTCCTTCCACCACAGAAGTGGACATTTTCCTTCTGTAAGAAAGTCATGGAAGTTCTTTTATCCAAGTAGGAAACACAAGAACTTTTAGGGAAGACGAATCTTGACTTTTAGCTGAGGACACCTGATGTCATTTAGTCTCTGCTTAGTGGTCTACATCAATGTCCCCAGAAACTAAGACTATCACCAAGATAGCATTATAACTAGACTTCTGTATGCACAAGCTTCTCTTTGTTATACCTGAATGAGGGTGATAAAAGAAAAATATTTTTATAAGAAACACCAACAAAATAATGAAACACATTCTTATTGTAAAAAATGCTGTGGTGGTTTGAATAGGAATAGCCCCCATAGACTCATGTGCCCATAGGGAGTGGCATTATTTGAAGATGTAACCTTGTTAGAGTGGATGTGGCCTTATTGGAGGAAGTGTATCACCATATGTATGGGCTTTGAGATCCTGTATGCTCATTAAGCCTAGTGTGAGATACAGTATCCTTTTGCTGCCTGTGGATCGAGATGTAGAACTTTCAGCTCTTTCTCCATCACCACGCCTGCCTGCATGCTGCCATATTGCCCACTATGGTGACTATGGACTGAACCTCTGAACTGTAAGCCAGACCCACTTAAATGTTTTCCTTTGTAAAAGTTGCAATGGTCATGGTTTTTCTTCATAGTAATAGAAATCCCAAGACAAATGCCTTATCTAATATGATTATTTTCCACAGGGAAATGGTACAGTGGACATTATTTTGAGTATGCTAAGATTTAGCATTTGAGAACTGATTTGTGGTATCAGGAAATATGAGAAAAAAAAAGTACTATTCTGTACAACTTGACCATGTGAATGGTTTGCTAATTACAAATATCTCAGATGAAGCAAATAAAGTGGGGTAGAAGAAGCCATGGTGAGGGCAATCCTGTAAGGAGGAACCTAATTCTTAGGAATGGAGTCTGGGGAGAACCCTAGAAGATTCTGGAGCCTGGCCAGGGCCCATGGTTACAGTGGTTACTGCTCTGTACTCTGCTTAGATAATGCTCCAAGGCCCAGGCTGCTCCCTACAGTTCTCCCTAGACAAGAGCCTTGGCTGAGTCCTACATGCATATGAACTCTGGTCTACTGGGACCTATTAACACCTCATTTGTCGTCCATCACATCCATCCCTAAGGGAAAGTGCCTGAGATGGAGGAAGTAGGCCATTGTAGCAATTTATATCTTTGTTGGCCTAAAAGAGAAGCCTTTCATTCTTACTCAAGGTTTGGTTTTAAGAAATGCCTAAGCTGATGAGATTGTGCTGACAGTTAGCAGGGGTTTAGAAGATACTGTCTTTACTTTTCTGAGTAATTTAAGAATAATATTCAATGTCAACAGATCCTCTGTCATGAAGGAAGAAATCTATAGAAATAACCAAAAAGTCTATTGCAATTTTTTTTATTTTTAAGAATGGTCACCTAAAAGAAGGTTGTGGAATGGCTGAGTCAGTCCAGTATGGAGATGTAGGTCTGAGGATCTGATGTTTGGGATCTGTGCTGGTTATTTTTGTCAATGTGACAAAAGCTTAGATCATCTGGGAAGAAAGAACCTCAACTGAAAATGTCTCCATCAGATTAGTCTGTAGGCAAGCCTGTGGGAGCACTTTCTCGATAAAAAAAAAAAAAAAAAAAAAAAAAAAAAAAAAAAAAAAAAAAAAAAGGACCCAGTTCTCTCTAGGTGATGCCACCCTTAATCAAGTAGTCCTGAGGGCACAGGAAAGCATATTGAGTGAGCCATGGGCTGTAAGCCAGAAGGTGGAATTCCTTTTTGGTCTCTGCTTCAGTTCCTGCCTCCAGGTTCCTGATCTGAGTTCCTGCCCGGCCTTCTTTTCGGAAAGAACCATATGCTATAAAATAAAATAAATCCTCCCCGGGTTTCATTGGTTATTGTCTTTATCACCATGATAGAAAGCGAACCAGGATAGACAACCTCTGCCCCAGATACCCATGTTCCTTTCCCTCTCCCCAACACCTACATAAAAATATTAGGGTAGCAGAGGACATTGCACTGGAAAATGAGCACATGCAGATCCCTGCAGTTTGCAGCCCAGCCTGTCTTGCCAAATTGGTTGCTTCAGATTCAGCAAGAGACCCTGTCTCAAACAATAAGAAATAAGAAAAAAGGTAGTGAGTGATTGTAGAAGATACCTAATGTTGACCTCTGGCCTCCATAAACACATGCAGGTGCATACATACTCACATGGGCATGTACCCACATGTATGCATACAATCTTACAGATATACAAATGTGTATGCACACAATACACTCACACACACAGATGCAGGTGGTTTAGACTTTCCTACAGTTAGAAACTTCTGGTGTTCAGGGCTTTACACAGCTCTGTCCATTTTAATCTGCAGACTGTGTTTTCTGCGTTCTGTTTGTTACCCTCTTTAACTGCTCAGCCTGAGTGTCCATACTTCAGTGCTTAAAGCTTTTCATTCAGCCCATTGGCTTACACATTTTGTCACCTTTGTGTATCCTCAACCCTAGGATCTGCCTGCCACAGATACTCTGAAGTATTTATTACAAAACGTCTTTTCTAGAAAAAGATGTTTGAACTCATTCTATCTAATGTTTCTGTTTCCCCAAACTTTTCTACCCACCTTTCTCTTGTCTCATGTGTTTACTATGATCTCTTTTAACTCCCATATGTCTAGCACACATATTGTTGTGTAAGATGATCCTATTTTCCATCAACATGTGCAGGTCTGAAGAAATGCCATGTGACTTCAGAGATAATGTGATTGGGGTCATATTCAAGGTGGATTGGGAAAGCTGATGGCTACCATATTCTCTACTTCTCACCAAATCATCACCTGACCTTTCATATGTTTATTGTTGACCATGTACTGTGGGTCCTACACCTCTACCTCCAAATCCTGCTGAGACACTGATGAGCCTGTGCCCTGGGGTACTTTTCAAGTGCACTGATTCAATCCATATAGGCAAGATTATACCATAGTAACAGATAATCCCAACCTTTCGGAGACTTCAGCTCATCCATTCAATCATTGTCTAATACAGGTCTGAGGACTTGCCAGGTCAGCAGTTCTGCTCATGGGGACTCAGTACAGCTCTCCATATCTGCCTTGTTTTCTGGGGTCATTATGGTGGGGTTGGGGTTGGGGATGGTGTTAAGTGGAGAGTTAAGCAACAGGACCAATAGTGTCAAACCTGCGGTGACTTGAATTACTTTGGCTCACATTTTCTTGGCTTCAATTTGTATGACCACAGCTAGTACCAATATGGTATAGAGTAAATACTTCTATGTAGAGAAAGACAGAAGAAAAGGGTTGTCTAATAGTCCATAGTGGCAGTGCCACCTTCTCTGACACTCATTTTTCCTTAAGAATAAGATGGAGAGACTATCTACCATACAGGATATTGTGACAAGTCAATACAATACTGTCTACAGAATGCCTTGAATTAGTAACAAAACATCCAAATGAACAAAACATCCAAATGGACAAACGGTTTGTATTACCTGAAACATTGTATTGTATTAGCATACAGTAATCAAACTCTACAGCACTATGCATAAAAGGAAAAGCATAAATTAAGGGACCTCACACAGTAGTTCCAATAAAAGGCAACTTTATCACTGCCCCTTGAACAGCTTGACCTCAGGATTTGGTTTTTGCATCATATGGAGAGAAGGAGAATATTCATGAACATGCTGACAATCATTACCTATAGCTGTGAAGTAATAAATGAATTTAATTACTCTCTCATAAAACCTGACATTTTCTGCATGTTTTACCATCAATATGCATGGTTAAGAATAACAACCCTCTCCATGTCGGGCACGCATCCTATTTTTCCCAGTGCATTATGATGTGGATGCTGTTATCAGATCCGCTTTCCAGTTAAGGAAAATAAGACACAGAAAAGTTAATTAACTTGCCCAAGCACACTGAGTAGCAGAATCAGGATTTGTCCATAAACCAAAGAATAGACAATACTGATTTTAATAGCACATCTTTGTGCTCGTGGTTCCAATATTAAATGTAGCTTGTGCTCAGCACTGTGCTGGAAAGGAGACAGTATAAGGAGCTCCACTACCCTATCTTATCATGAGCATCCTTACAGGTACACAGAAAAGATTTGGTAAGTTGGAGGCAGGGATTCAGTCATCGTATTCTCTTCTTACTCAGGAGGTGGCATAACATAATAATTTGATGCTTATTTGCTGAATAAGCAAATAAACAGAACTATCTCACCAAGGATGAGAAGGAAGTCTAGAGAGGCTACTTGGTGATTAGAATTGCATAGTGATTGAGTTTGGGTGGACAGAGAAGCCCAACAGACTCCTTTTTTTCCTCATGCATCACACTGGTTTCTCCTGAGGAGACTCAAATTTGGGAAGACACCCACTCTCCCTGTCCCATGTCAGAATGGTAGCACCACCCTGTGTTAGTCATTGTTCTATTGCTGGGAAGAGACATCATGACCAAGGAAACTCTCATAAAAGAAAGCATTTAATTGGGCTTGCTTATAGTTTCATAGGGTTAGTCCATGATTATCATGGTGGGGGCAGGGCGGGAGTATGGCAGCACTCAGATACTGGAGCACAAGATGAGAGCTACATCCTGATCTGTAGACAGAAAGAAAGACTGGACCAGGCCCGGGCTTTTGAAACCTCAAAGCACACCCTCAGTGATCCAATTCCTCCAACAAGGTCACACACCTCCTAATCTTATTAAAGAGTTTTCAGTCTCTGATGACTAAGCATCAGATACATGAGGCTAGGGGGCCATTATCCTGAGTCCTTCAACATCATCAGGTTCTTAGATATCTCTTAAGACCCCCTGCATTGCTTCACCTGTGGGTCTTTTCCACCTGCCTGGAGCTTGGCCTTTGAGCAGCATCCCCACACCATCTGCTTCCTCTTTCAGGGCACATATCTCCAGTCTTCTGTGTCTATACCATGACTTGTGTGCTTCTTTCCCATGGTCACTCTGCCCACTTTCCTCTCCACATTGCTCTTTTCTGCTGACTAGTGAATGCTTTAGTTTTTCTAAATTAATTTTCTAATTAATACCCTGTAAGTAATTCCAACTGGTTCTACCATTCAACTGTCATCATTTATGTAAATTATATGCAAATTTATACTTTCTCCTCAGTTCCCAATTCATACATCTAAATGCTTGCTTGACATTTTTACTTGGATGCTTAGTATACTTATCAAATTAATTTCCAAAAACCTAACTCTGTTTTTCTTCCACTCCTGAGTATCTCAGTAAATGGCATCATAAATTTAGTCTAGATAAAACCTTGCAATCATTCTTTAGTGTCCCCTTCCTGAACTATCACATCTCATCCACAGAAAGTGTTATTTTCTACTTCTAAAATAAGTTCCTTAATTTATTCACTCTCTTTATCTTCACTTGGTCATCCTAACTCTACTTGGACAATTTTCACAACTTCACACTGCCTGCCGATTTCTATTCCTGCTCTATTCCAGCTCATAATCCCCACAACAATGAGGATCATCCCACAATGAAACCAGACCTCATCCTGTAGCTTGTAAAATAAGTGAAATTCCATGTGAAAACTTGTTCCCTTTCCTGGCTCTCCAAACCCTCTACTTCACAGCTTTCTTCCTGTTTTTAGACACTCAGTTTCATGCTGTGGTGCCTGTTCATCTGGTCTCCTGTAGCCTGGAACATTCTCTCAATTCTTACAGGCCTACTGTGTTTTATCACGTGCCTTTCAGCTTCGGGATGGAATTCAAATGTTACTTTTTCAGTAAAGTTTTTTTGGCCACTATAAATAAAAGATGACATCCCCAGCCCCCTGTTCACCTTCTCTCCTTGTATATCACACTAACTGGCTCTACCTTCTTAATACTTATGCTCCTGCAATGAGTTGCAGCTCCTCAGCTGACTGTCTTCCCACTGCATTGGAGACTTCAGAAAGGGAGAAATGTGTCTGACTCAATCACTGAGACATCTCCAGCACTCAGAACATGGTCTGCTTCATAGAAGATGCCCAGGAGAGTGGGTTGAATTTAGAATAATCAGCTGACTTGTAACTGCCACCAGTTATGGCACATGCGGTGGATCCCTCTGGGTTTACTGTCAGCTGCTCCTATCAGGTTCCTTGCTTAACTTCAGGTCTTCTTCATGATAAGATGCCAGCATCTGACATCACAGAAAACACAATTTATTAGCTTGATATCTTACTCCCTCTCTCTGATCATTCTAGACTTCACTCTCCATTCAGGCCAGAACATTTGTCAGCCTATCCAAAGATTAGCACATGGCTTAGTCCATATTGCCCTTGACATCAGAGAAATGGGCAGACCACTGTGCATAGGGCACCTCTCTTTGTTTCTATTGAGCCTCCACTTCTTGTCCATTCTTCGATTTTGTTCTTACTTAATTAGCTTCTTTGTTTTCTGTGATGCTGGAATCTTTTCTTCCCAAGTGACTTCCATCTCCCCAAACCAGAACATGTGTATGTGGAGCTTTGCCTCAAAAGCAAGCCAAGCAATTCCTTGCCATGTAGGCTGTGCCCCATCTTCTCCACAGTCAGCCAATGAACAACTCCATCTGTGTATGAAGCATTTCCTCTTCCTCTCCATCGATTTGGATATTTTTTTGCAGTAATTGTATAAAATAAGTATCATTTGAGATCTTTGTATGAATGTACCATAGCGTTTGACCTCTGTTAGTTCCTCACCTTCCTATTCAATCCTACTTTTCAATTCTTGATACTCTCTCCTAAGCTATTGGAGCCATTTGCAAAAAAAAAAAAAAAAAAAAAAAAAAAATGCTGGTTTACTTTTGCATCTCTGCTTCTTCCTTATAACAGTTTCAAAGTTTTGAGACACATGTTGAGGCCTTTGATCCATTTAGAATTATTTTTATAGGGGGAGAGACAGAGAGCTTGCTATGGTTTTTGACTTTGGATATCCAGTTTCTCTAGTGCCATTTGTTGGAAAGGCTGCCCATTGTATAATGTTTTGGGCACCTTCATCAAAATTCAGATGGCTATAATGACTGGGCTTATTTCTTGATGCTTCATTCTATTCCATTAATGTTTTTGCCTGGTTTGAAATCACTACAGTGCTGTTTTATTACTTGGATCTGTAGTGTAATTTGAAATAATGTGCTACTCACTGTTTCTCTTCCAGCTCAAGATTGCTTTGGATGTTCAGGGTGCTTTATGCTTCCCTGGGGATTTCATGATTGTCTTTTTCTATTTGATAATGCTGTTAGAATTTGATAAAAGTTCCATTTGGTCTGTAGATCTCCTTTAGTAATGCAGCCATTTTCACAGAATGCTGTCAATCAGCAAACATGAGAGAGCCACTTTCTAGTGGCTTCTTTTATGGGTTCTAAAGTTTTCTTTGTAGAATTCCTTCATGTACAGTTACATTTCTCCCTAGGTTATTTTTCAAAAACTATTTCTAATGAAATGATTTTCTGTATTCATAGCACAAACATTACTGCTGCATATGAACAATAATTATTTTTTCTGTTGATTTGTATTCTGATATCTTGTTAAGAGCTTTCTGGTGGAGTCTTTAGGGGGCATTTTAAGTGCAAGAATATACTGTTTGAAAATAGGGATAACTTATTTGACCTCTTCCTTTCCCATTTATGTTCTTATTTTTTTTCCGTGTCTTATTACTTTGGCTATGATTTCAAATACTGAATATAAGAAGTGTGCATATCTGTATCTTTCTCCTGATTTTAGAATAAATGCCTTCAGTTTTTCATATTTAACATGTATAGCCCACTAAGATTGTGATATGTTTCTTTTATTTCTAGTTTCTCAGGACTTATCATAAAACAATATTGAATTTTATTGAAAACAGTTTTTATTTTCTTCATTTAATTTTAGTGTGTGTGTGTGTGTGTGTGTGTGTGTGTGTGTGTGTGTGTGTGTTTGTGTGTGCGTGTGTAAAAACTCCCACAGTGCACATGTGGAAGTCAGAGAACAGTTCCCAAGTTTTTGCTTCTGCCATCTTGTAAAATTTGGGGATTAAACTAAGGTTATAAGGCCAAAAAAAAAGCAAGTGCTTGTATCTACTAAATCATCTTACCAGCTCTGTTAATGTTATTTTATGCATCTTTTGAGATGGTGATGTAATTTTTGTTCTTGGCTCTTTTGTGATATTATGTTTATTATTTTAATTTATGTGTGTTGCATTCCTAGGATAAAGCTAACTTTGTCACAGTAACTTTTTAAGTGTGTTGTGTTGTTGGATTTTGTTTGCACTTTCTTTCAGAATTGCAAGCCCTGTGTCTATTGGATGCCTTTTCTGTTTTTGCTGTGTACTTACCCAGTTTTGACATCACAGTTATCCTGGCTTCATAGAATGAATCCAATAACATCCCTTCCCTCTCCATTTCATGTTGAATTGTTCTGATCTTTTGTTTCTAACTCCCCCCCCCAAGAAAGGTTCATTGCTGGGTCACTTGTCAGGGATATCATTGATTGTTTGATATACATTATCTCTCTAAACTTGCCTCTGAGAATTTTCCTTGAATTGGAGAGTCAAAGCAGCTATCATTCAAAGCTATTACTAAGAGATATTTATTTTTTGCTAAGCTTGGTTACATGCACCTTAATGCTAGCACTCAGGAGGCAGAGGCAGATAGATCTCTGTGAGTTCAAAGCCAGAATGGTCAACATAGCAAGTTTTAGGCCAACTAGAGCTACACAGTGAAACACCATCTCAAATGCATATACATGTATATGCAAATACATTTTCAAACAAAAATAAATAACAAAACACAACCAGACAGGTACTTGCTTATTTTTGTAATTTCGTTTGCTTTCATGGTTGATTCAGTTCCATATGATTTCTTCTTTATCTGTCTGGGAGTTTTACCAGTTTACTGAGTTGATTATTTACTCGTGTTCAGTGGCTCATCTGCTCCTTTCCTGAAATCATTCTTTCTGAACTCTTGTGTTTGTTGAACATCCTCCTTCTTCCTCTGTATGTAAGATTCCTTTATTATCTTCTATAGCATTGACTAGGTTGTCACGAACTGCTTCTGTCTGTACTAATCTGAGAATGTTTATCTGCATCTAACTTAAAAAGAGTGCTTATCAGACATAATAAACTTTGCCAATAAATAATTGGTAAGGGCTTGACCCACATATTTTCTTTCTGAGATTTTTTTTGGGTTTCTGCTTAGAGATCTGATGTTATTCTGATGTGCTTATCTTTGAATGCAAACTGGAGCCTTTTTTCTTGTAACATTTAATATCATTTCTTGATCCTTCGGTATTCACATTTCAGCTTCAAAATATCTTGGAGGAGCTCTATGGAATTGCTTAATTTGAACTAAATGCCTCCTGTCTTTTAATGTGTTGATGTTTCCCTAGATTTGGGGATTTTTCTGATATAATCTCATTGAGTATTTCTATGACTTTAGACTGTGTTCCAACTGCTACTTCTAAATGACCCAGTGTGCTTGATTAGGGTTTTTTCCCTTTATCCAAGAGTCTGAATAAATTATTTCCTTGACATTGTCCTTGATCATTGATATTGTTTCTTTGGCTTGGTAGAATTTACTGGAGATGCTTTTTTCTTTATATCATATTTGATTTATTGAGAGTCATTTTCACCATTTCTGTCCATTTTTATTTTCAGAACTTTGATCTTCTTTTGCTGTATTTCTCTTCCATATTATCAAATTTCTCATTTATGCTACAGATTTTCTTATACAAATTCTGAGCTTTTGTGCCCCATCCATCTACTTGCTTGAATCCTCTTTGAAGTCATTGATCATTTTTAAAAACATACATTTTTCATGGCTGGCATTTGAACCATTTCATTAACTTTGGTTTGGGTTTTAAAATTATGGACTTTTGGAGGAGTCGTACTGCCTTAGTTTTCCTTGGTGGTGGTTTTTCTGTCTGTCTGTCTTCCCTGTATATGGGGGCACTCTTCTATGTTTCTGGTTTTGTATTCTCACCTGCTTTTGCTTGTTTGGCATGGGTCTCCTTAGTGGCAGTCTTCTCTCACATTCATGAGCCCTTCAGAGTTCAGGCAGGTCTACTAGAGATTTCTGCTGACTGCTCTTCCCTGCATGTTCCATAGGCCACAACCTTCACTTGCATACATTAGCACTCACAGATCTGAGCCCAAGTCACCTGGAGTTCCCTGCGTGGCCAGTGGGTCTAGGATTTTCTCTGGCTTAGTCTTTAAAGGATGTAGGCTTAGCTGAGCCATCTCCTGCTGGCAAGGGTCTCCCAGGATGGCCTCTCTTCTTGACACCAGCTTCATCTGATTTTGAGTCCTTTGAGACTTCCATACAATGCGTTTTGATCATATTTGGCTCCCTCAACTCCTCCCGGATCCCCCCTAGTTCCCACCTAGCCAACTTTGTGTTGTGTCTCCCCCCTCCTCTTTTTAACCTATTGAGTCTAATTTGTACTGCCTGTCTATTCTTAGACGTGTGGCCTTCTACTGGAGGACGGTCAGCTTACTAGGGGACAAATTTACAAAGGAAATAGACTTTCCCTTTCTCAGCATCTATCAATTACAAAAGCTCCTGGGGGTGGGTGAGCATCCTGAGATTTGGTCTAGCCTGAGCTTGCATGGGGCTTGTGCATGATGTCACAATTATGGTGAGTTCATATTTGCAGCTGCCCTGTGGTGTCTGGAGGACACTGTTTCTTCGTGGTCATCTATTACCTTTGGCTCTTACAGTCTTTCTGCTCCCTCTTCTGCAATGATCCTTGAGTCTCAGCAGGGGGGGAATGTGGGAAAGATGTCCCATTTAAGACTGAGTAGTGCCCTATTTTCGGCACCTGTACTGGCTGTGAGTCTCCATGTTAATCACCATCTACTGCAAATAGAAGTTTCTCCAATAAGAACTGAAACATGAATTGATATGCTACTATAATGGTGTCATTAGGAGTCTGGTTAATACTATGCTCACTTAGCAGCATAGTGGCAGTAGGTTCTCCCCTGGGGCCCATGACCTTGGATTCTTGACACACAAGGATTCCACGTATGGATTTCATCTCCTGGACTGGGACTTAAATCCAATCAGAAGGCCATTAGTTACCATCCTGACAGAAATGCCTTTCCCCATGAAGCCCATGAAGTTCTTACTTGCCTAAGAAAAGTGACAGAAGTTACTATATTCAGTCAGTTTGACTGCAGCATTCTGTGCTTTTCTTCATATTGCCATACTGTTTCCTTTTTCTTGTTTAACACAGTCTCCCTAAAAACCCTCATTCATTAGCTTGCTTTTAATTTCCTTCATTACGTTGACTATCCCAAAATCCATGTTGTCACGCAAATGCTTTCTTCTAAATTTTAACTTTGTAAATACCGTTGCCCAGTGTGGTTAAATGGGAGTCTGGTATTGATCTTTGCACATCAGTGTTTTGCAGGTGTTGAGATAATTTCCTAGAGTGGGATGATAGGAAGGAAATGGGTATGAAGCCTTGTTATAAGTGAGGAGCATCAGGTTGACTTTGTGGCATAATCAATGATGACCTCTTCAATGATCTCTTCTTTGAAAGACCCAGAAAGGCCAACCCCACTTGTGACTTTCTCACACACAATCTGGGCTCTATGTTTCTTCCTAACTTTCATGATGTCTTCAACCATATATATGCTCTAAGTTTATGAATCAAATTCATATCTACCAAGCACCTACTAGCTGTGAGATCTCACCTGTATGCATTATAGCATACAGTTTTGAGTAAGCGAGTTAGTTACTGTCATCAAAGAGCCCACAGCCTAATTAGTTTAAAGATGTGAATCATTATAATGCAACACGCTAGTTGCTATAATGAGCCTAAGTGTACTTTGTTATTGATACACTTAGGTGGGACATCTAATTTACTTTTGATTGAGTTATTAAATTTCAGACCAAGCAAGTTCTGTTTTGGCATAGCATACTTTGAGTAAGGTATATAATGAGTTTTCAATTGTATTTTTTGGAATAAAGCAGAAATGCATCTATAGCTAGCCTGATAAAAGGCTATTAACTCATATGTTGATCCATTTCTTGTTACTGAAATAGAATGTCTGAAACTGGATGAATGTTAAACAGTAGAAGTGTATTCAGCCCATGTGTACAGAGATTGGGTAACGTAAAAAAGACCAACTATTAGATGCTGATTTATTAGTGATTTACTCAAAGCCATGTTTATACTGCTATTTATCAAGCATAATTTCACTTGCTGCCTGGAACAGAATGACTCAGAGAAATAGTTGAAACAATGGGTCATTGCCCTTAACAACCACCTGACTGCCACATATGCTTCTGTAAAATCTTACTTGTTTGCCCACCCCACCTTGTGGTTTTAGAGTTTGAAATGAGAAAATGAAGTCAACCTGGCATTGAAGTCTTTAGGAGTTATCATGGCTTCATCTCCCCCAGTGACTTCTCTCTGCCACTCACAGCTGTCAGACTACTTATTCCAGAAAGACCCCCATAACAATGTCAGACAATCTTTCTAGGCAAGGTATGCTATCTTCAGTGTTAATCCCCCAGGGACTTCATGTCTATGCCCAACACTAATTGCCTCTTCCACACCACACCTCCAAATACTATTGACAAATGAATTATGAGGTTGTTCTCAACATAGAGGCTTTTGAGGGGGCATTTCACAAAGAAACTGAATGTTGTCAGTCAAGTGACACAGATCTGGCAATGAGTCATTAATGATAAGTCAAGAAATTCCCCCATGGAGCCTCATTCTAACACCGTGTTTTCATTCATGGCTTAGTGACATGAAAAAACACAGTGTTCAGCTTTGCAGCTAAAATCAAGCTTGAAGAGAGGGGGTTAAGATGTTTGTTGATCAGACCTTAAAAGTCAGTCCTTGGCCAACGAATATGAAGGGAAAGTGGTGAGGTAGAGTTTAAAGGCCAAGTTCTACAGTTTAGTTCAATATTTATATGTGCTAGACTCTCTTTCTCCTCCCTCCCTCCTCTGTGTGTATGTGTGTGTGTGTGTGTGTGTGTGTGTGTGTGTGTGTGTGTGTGAGACAAGTTAGTTATATTAAGAGAGCAGCCTGTTTGCCAAAACTGGTAAATCACTAATAAGCCCACATTAGAGACAGAAGGAAGAAAAAGGATGTGTATAGGGGTCTCCCCATGTTAGCACCCCATCTGGGCCACATGTAAGGTTTCCAACGCTAAATGAAAGGTTTATACAGCCCGGATACAGATATTAGGATGGTGAGAAAAAACTGAAGAGAACTGGAAATTTCATCTAGAGAAGACACCAGCACTGTCTTCCCAAGACATGTGTGGGTCTAAAGTGAAGGGCAAATAGGCAGATGATAACAGAAATATTTGGTTCAGTGTAAGAGAATTTTCTAGTAGAAATGCACAATGAGATGCTCTCTCTGTGTTTTGAAGAGCTCGATGTCTTCTCACTGAAAGTTGTCAGCTGAGGGTAGAGAATGTCAAGAGCGTCCCAACTTTGACTATTCAGGCCAAATGGCATCTAAACATCCCTCTGACTCTATTGCCTTTGGCTCTTGGACAGGGATCTGAGACGAAGAGAGAGCATTACCAACAGTGAAATCCACAAGATGAAGAGAACAAACTCACTCCACACACCTTGGAAGACGCATGCTCTCCAGCGAGCCATCTGTACACACAATGAGCAATCCCTCTCAGCAGGGCGGTCTTTAAAGGCAAAACCCACAACATGGATGAAATGTACACAGATACGTTTCTGCCCAAGTAGTCAACGGATGAAATAAATGATCATGCATTAAAATGTCTAAATGTATATTTACTTGTATAAATAAAGACATGAATTTAGTTTCAGTTCAAGGGCACTTATGGCCCACTGTGGAAGATAAAATGATTAAATAAAGAAAGAGAATGTATTGGGTCTTTGTGGAGAAAAGGAGGAAATTAAACATACAGGGCACTGTTTAAACAATATCAAGGTCATGATTCAAGAAAACAAAAGACAGGAAGTAGAAGTCGAGGTGTGATGAGCAGTATCCTTCATTCTGGCTGTTGTGATCATTCACGGACAGCTGGAAAGAAGACGGGGACACTCTGTAGGCACAGTTCTAACATCTATTTACTTAAGAGAAAACACTGCAAAGACCTTTTATCCTATTTATGGGAGAAGGGATTAAACACTGACTCATCAGAGTATCTTAAAAAACCATTTACAAATCCAGAAAATATTTGCTAACTTCTGCTTGACTTACCATATGTAAATCAGCTATGCTATTCGGAGGCACATTTTTCTGGAAATTAATTGAATTAAGAGGATCTGTTAGATTTATTCTTGATTCCCAGGGGATCATGTTGAATTAAATATTTGCTTCTAGTCTTGCTAAAAACCACTGTATCAAGGGAGCAGAAAGCTGCATGGGGAAACATGAATTGCAAAGAAACAGAAAGTACTGGGGGATTGTGGCTTCTTTTCAGTATAAATTGGGAGCAGAGGATGTGCCCAGGGTCAGGAAGGGAGGGCATGCTTGAGATCTGGGTTCAGGAGGGGAGGGCATACCTGAGGCCAAGGCAATCTGTGTCTGTCCCCCTAGGTCAGAGCTCTTATATTGGAGGCCTCACAGCAATTTCTCATCTGGTAACCATTTGTTATCATTAATGCAGCCTGAAAACCATCCCCCTCAAAAAAGAGCTGGTAACCTCAGGTGGAATCGAAGAGAAAGAATATGAACAGGATGTCTTTGAAACCAGTCAAAAGTCCAGAGTGAATGGGGGTGGGGTGGGGTGTCACAGGCCTAATCATAGCTGAGGAGCTTTTGGCAGTTGATGGCTGTTTTCTTCAGGGATGTGGCCCCTGGAAGCTTGCTGTGCTCCAGAGGGTGGTCTCTACACCCATGTACATACTGGCTGCACTAACTGAACTCCAAGTTAGAAAAGGATATGAAACTGGGAGAGAGAGTAAGGGGAACGGGAAGGAGTTGGGGTAAGTGATTGAAATACATTGAGCATGTGTGTAAAATTCTAAAACATAAATTAAAAATATATTGAAAGAAAGCAAATCTATGGTCCTGCAACAAACATGAAGACAGGGCTTGAGGCTATGATGAAGGAGAGCTTTGCTTTAGGAAGGAAGAAAGAAACAAAGCAAAAAGAAAAATTCCAGAAGTCTACATGACTCACATTGTCGAGTCCTAGGCCTGAGCTTGCCTTGGTCATTTGGTTCATCTGCTCTCCCCTCATGCTTCATGATGCTCACATGCCATCCCATCTCCAAGGGCCACTGAGGTCGCTTTCTTCCCCTGAATCTACTGACATCACCTATGCGGTCTTCACCTCTCAGCTACTCACTGATTTTGCTTACATTGTCTTTTCTGCACCATGACCTCCTGTGCTTTTCCACCCAACAGATCATTGTTCTGGATGCTCTTAAGTGTCACAAAGCTGTGTCCTTCAGATACTCCAAGGACAAGCAGCATGCAGTTCGCTATCACTGGCTACCTTCTTGTCCTATGTATTCTCTGCCTTAGAGTGAATTTTTTCAGCCATGAGAAAGAACGATATGTCATGTGTAGGAAAACCTACATTTTGGCAAGTCAGAGTTTCAGAAAGACATTCTGAAATATCTCATGTTGTCTCTCATTTGTGAGTTTTAGACTACATTGTACACATGCATGAAAATGCTCTTGTTGCCCTATATAACAATGTGTTTTTAAAAAGTCATTAACAAGAAATTGGGTGTTGGGTTGCTGTGTAGCCCAACCAGAAACATGTCTGTGCAGGGTACAGGCTAAAACTGTAAATTAGAGCAGAGACTTGGGGACTCACAACACCTGCTGACAGTAAAGGAGAACCTGTTGCTTGAACTCTGTAGGATATGTTCCTTTATCCATGCCTAGGAGAAGCAGCAGTAAGCACCCCTGCCCTCTGAAATGCTTATTTTGAAGACTGACTGAAATACTGCATGTAAAGGATTCGGTACATAGTGGTTCAAGGAAGGACTGGTACTTCTGCTGCTGCTGATGCTAATACTGCTGCTGTTGCTGCTGATACCGATGCTGATGCTGATACTAACTGTGTTGCTGCTACCACAGCCCCACATTGTCTACTTTAACGCTCTAATATCTAGAACTTTCATCACTTCAGTGTCCTTGAGAACTCTCTAACTCTGCATAGTTATATGAAAAGAGCAGTGTGGTGGGATTAAGGTGTCAGCCGATAAAGTCAGAAGACACTTCCGGGACCCTGGAGGGGGTGTGGTCAACCTGGAGGGGGTGTGGCCAACCCCATTGATAAGTGGCTGCTGGGACACAAGGAGCTCTCTTCCTGGTTCCTGGCTGCTGCCTGCTGGACAGACAGAATTGGAATCCATCGCTCGTCCATCGCTTGGATACGCCAGTCCTTGTTCAGGTGCCACTATAAGCTGTTACTAATATCATGAGTGTTAATTTATATTCTAATAAATATTAATTTTGGACTGGCGCCTTGAAAGTAAAACTCCATCTACAGAGCAGTGCTATTTCCCTGGTGCTCCCTCGTTCCCCTTCACAATCAGTCTTCCCTTACCCATGATCTGTGGTCACTGATCTGACTTATGTCTCTATAGTGAATCTGGAATTTACACAAGAGACTAATGTGTTTGATCCTCGTTAAATTCCATAATACAATGCTTTTGAGATTCATCTGTGCTATCATATGCATCAGTAACTATTTCTTTATACTGATGCATAGTATTTTCTTCTACAAATGTAATATAATGTTTATTAGTTTGCCAATTGGTCAAAATTTAGGTTAGTTAATTATTTAGTGATTATGGACAAAGCTACTAGTAATAATTCCTTCTAAATATTTGTATGAACAGATTTCCATGTCTTTTCAAAAACAAAAAAGGCAAGATGTGATGTCTACCTAGGAATGCTGGATTGTGTGGCCAGTCATCTTTAAAATTGCAAGAAAGTTCCCAGTGTTTTCCAGAGGGCTCTGCCGCTGTATATGTCAATCAGTAATTGCTGCTAAAATTTAGTAATTACAGATTTTTTTTTTAAAGAAAACAACCTTTTGATGTTGGGTTATGTTCTGGTAAATTGTAAATATTTGTTCCTTCTACTGGTTTAATTAAATGGATTGGTCAGAAGGCAGACAGGAAGTGTGGGTTGGCCTATTAGACTAAGAAAACTCTGGAAGAGGAAGAGACAGAGACACCAGCAGACACAGAGGAAAGAAGTCCAGGATGCTGCTCTGAGAAAAGGTACTAAGCCACTTGGCTAATCATGGGTTAGTTTAAGAGTAAGAGTTAGCAAGTTATATGCCTGAGCCACAGGCCAATCAGCATGAAATTAATGTAAGCTTCTGTGTGATTATGTGGGACTAAGTAGCAGCAGGGTTGTGAGTGAATCTGAACCTCCAGGCTAAGCTGGAAAGGCTGGGCCAGAAACTTCTTGTTACAGCCTTTCAAATTTTATAATGAGCATGCAGCAGTACATTGCTTTGGTTTTCATTTTCATTTTTCCCATGACTAAAGAAGTTGAAAACTTTTTATTAATGGGTTTTCTTTGACATTTGTGTATTTGTATATTGGATTATTTGACTTTTATTGCATTGCAATATATATATATATATATTAGGCATGTTATTTGTTGGATACATATTTTTATAAGAATTTTTGCTTTTTTTTTTTTTTTTTTTTTTTTTTGCAGTCCCTATGTTCCCAATCTTACCTAGGAGAACTTCTCTTTAATCCTAAGGTCAAAGGGATTTTTTTCCCCTGTATTTTCTTCTAGATTAAAAAAAATGCTTTTATGTTGCCATAAGTGCCCTATTTAAAGTTATATTTTTTAGTGTAATGGGAGGTTCATTTCTTATAAGGTCATCTGACTGTCCTGACACCGTTTATTGAAGCTGATCTACCTTTGCATTTAATTACTCTTTATATTAGATACTTTTCTGTTGAATTACGTGCTTTTCCCACCCTGACAACCTATACCCTCTGAAGCACAGTGAGGATAAATTCCTCCTAACGTTATTCTATTAGGTCTTTCCTTAGAGCAAGAAGAGCACCAGTAAGCCCACCAGTGCCTTGATCCTTTCACTTCTAGCTTCCAGTACTTTGAGAAAATAACTTTTTGTTGTTTAAATCAATCAGTCTTTGGTATTTTCTTACAGTAGCCCAAGAAAAGGTGCAGGAAGAATTATGATGTAGGAATGTTTTCTGTGTGCTGTGAAATAAAGGGACTGTTTTGGCCTATGGCAGGCACCGTAGCTAGAGAAATCGGAGCATAGGTAGGTGAAGGAGGGTGGAGTCAGAATAGACTCAATCCAGCTGCCCAAATTTCAACATGTAAGGAACACAGGTGAGCTACGGGCCATGTGGCAGACAGATTAGTGGAAATGGGTTGAGTTAAGATGAAGAAGCTAGCTAGCAATGTGCCTGAGCCATAGGCCAAACAGCATGAAATTAATGTAAGCATCATCTGAGTCATTTTGGAGGGCTAAGCAGGGTGTTCAGATCCAGACCATGGGACTGTAGGTCTGTGGGTCTGAGGGTCTGGACCCATGCTGGATGGGACCAGAAATCTCATGTTACACAATTCAGTTTCTTAATACTATCAAGTCTTCCAATTTACAAATTATTTTGTGTCATTCATTTAAAATTTTTAGTTTCATGTTGGAGAGATGGCTCAGTAGTTAAGAGCACTGGCTGCTCTTCCGGAGGACTGGGGTTCAATTCTCAGTGCCTACATGGCAGCTCATAACTGTCTATAACTCCAGTTCCAGGAGACCTAACATCCAAGGCTATTGGGTATGCCTGCCTGGTTTAGCACCAGATGCTGGGGTTGATCTGTGCTCAGGGCCCTGCTGTTCCCCTGGGGGAAGGCACAGAGACTACACAGTCACCAGGGAACCAGCAAGTCCAGTTTTACTGAAGGAGGGAAAGCCCTGGAGGGCCCGGCGGGGGGGGGGGGGGTGGTGGCTTTGCTTTGCTGGTATCTGTCTGTGGTGTGGTCATCTCTCACTGCTCTAGGTCATCTCACATCAGGACTCTGCTTTGTCATCAATGCCTCAGATGAACCCCAGGTTGGCTCATGAGAAAGTGCTAGGAGCACATATCCAAGGCACCAGTTACAACCAGTTGAATTGGCTAAGGCCAGGTTGGCCTCCAGGCTCTTAAAAGCTTCTAGGGGGTCTGTACATCCTGTATGTGGCAAAACACGAAAGCACATAAAAATCAATTAATTTAAAACATTTAAATCTCTTTTAATATTTTGTAATTTTTACCATGTGAATCTATGCCTGTACCAGATTTATCTCTAAGCATTTGTGGTTTTCCCTTCTGTTTTATTTGCCATTTCTTACTGCGACTAGTAATAGAAACACAGATGACTTTTTATTGACCTTGTATCTTCTATTGCTTTAAATTCTTTTGTTGTTGTTATTCTGCTGTTTTTTTCTGTAGCTGATGATTATGTTGCCTTCAGATACACAATTTTACTGCCTCTCTTCTTTAGTGTGTGCATCTCCCCATCCTTATTCAGAGGCAACGACCTCAAGTACAGCGTTAAAGCGAAGTGCTGAGGTGTGAAGACAGTAATTACCCATGCCAGCAGAGAAGCAAATGACAGTTCACTGCTTTCATCCTGGGCATTGTCAGCTCTAGGCATTACTGAGACATCATATATGAGGCAGAGGAAGGCCTCTTTTATTCTTACTCTGATAGGTATTTTCCTGGAACTAAAAAAACAATGAAGAGCTTTATGAGATGTTCTGTCACTATCAATCCCATGCTTCTCTGCTGTGTGTGTTAATAGAGAGCATTGTGGGGATCTAAAAAAAGCTCCAGAAGTTTTGGAGATATAAGAGGGATCTAACCACAGTCAGTCTAGGAGGAACCGAGAGTAGTGATTCACACCTTTAATCCCAGCACAGGGAGTATCCTGGGAGTGGTGACCTTAATCCAAACTGAGATCATTTTAGTTTACAGAAGGAGTTCTCTGTAAACTCCTTCTCTCAGGCAGGCAGTGGTGGGGCCACGCTTTAACTTACCAAGAGAGTATTTAAGGCGGCCATAGAAAGACAGAAGGAGAGGAAGCCAAGAGAATCCAGGCTGAGGAAGCTGGAAGACAGCTGTTTAAGATCTGACTGTGGTGTTTACTCTAATATCTCTGACTTTCTCAGAGCTCTATCCCTGAGTCTCATTTATTCGTGCAACAGAGCATGGTGTTAAGTCCTGAATGGTAAATCTAACTGGCTTTCCCAGGCCCATAACTTCTCGGGCTGTGGTTTCTTATCTATCTTGTGAACTGGCTTTGCTAAAATAGCAGTATAATAATTAATAGTAACAGTGAAAAAATAATTTCACCTATATTTAAAGATATTGATGTATAATTTTGTTATTTTCTAATATCTCTGCTTACTTTTGGTATTGAGGACTTTATCAGTGAATGAAGAAAATTTTCCTCTTTTGCTATTTTCTATAATCACATATATAGACTTCAATGTTTGGCAGAGCTTCCCACTGAAATCTTCTCAATGTTTAAATGTTGGATGTAAGTTGTCAAATTATGTAAAGTTGTGCATACTCTTTCTTTACTACCCTTTTTATAGCTTTAGAACCTACCATTTCTTTCATTGTAAAGTTAGTAATTTTTGCCTTCTCTTCCTATTTGCTACCAAGTTTGCTATAGTAAATGGTTGACTAGCCTGCATGGGCTGGAAAGAGGCTTAGTGCTCTTCCAGAGGACATGCTCAGTTCCCAGCACAGGCATCTGTGACTCCAGCTCCAGGGGATCTATTGCCCTCTTCTGCTCTAGCAGGCACCTGCACATGCATGTACTCATACATGCACGCACACACACACATACACACGCACATAAAAGTACACATACCTTTACCACACATACACACAAATAAAAATAAATTGTAAAGTATGCGTGAATGGCTCAGTAACTAGGTATTGGGAGAGCTCTTGATATGTGAGGCAACTGGAAGTCTGTCAACTTTATCGACATGTTGAAATAATTATCTTTTGGTTTCTTCTGTATGTTGTGTCCATTTCAAATTGTATTGGTTTCCACACATATCTTTCTTATTATGCTCCAGAAGCTTTAAGTTAGTTTGCATTTATTTTTCTTATTTTTTTAAACAATGAAAGCTTAGATAATTGATCTAAAACCCTTTCTTTCTTTGCATCATCATGAAATGTTGTGGGTTCCTCTCGAAACACTACTTTGGGGCTGGAGACACAGCTCAGTGAGAGAGTAGGTGCTTGCCTGGTCTGTATGAGTCCCTAGGTATGGTACCCAGAGCCACCAAAATGAGTGAGTATTGTTTCTGCAGATTCCCACAGGTTTTAGTATGCTGCATATCTATTTGTATTCAGTTCAAAATATTTTCTAACTGCCCTTGTGATTTCTCTTTTGACCCATGGTTAATGGTTAATTTCTACTTATACAGTTTTGTTTCCCAATATTTGGGGATTTTCCAGCTGGTCTTCTTCGTCTTCGTCTTCATCTTCTCCTTCTTCCTTGTCTGAGCCGCGGTGGAAGAATGTGCTTGTGTGATTCCATCCCTTTGCATTTATTTATATTATCTGGATGGCATGTTCTGGAAATGTCAGCTGACTAGTAGTTTGAGTGTCCTTGTTGAATCTTTGTTTTACTCTCTCTAGCAGTCACCGCTGGAGGAATACCTAAATCTCCAGCTGTGGCTGTGGACTTTCTGTCTACTTCAGTTTGACCAGGTTTTGCTTCTTTAAAGCTTTGTCTTCATTTAGAAACTGACTCCTTGATGATTACAAAGTGTCTCCTTTATACTTGGTACTATTACCTTTTCTGAATCAAATTTCGGATGTTATTGTGACTCTTCAATATTTTTTTCTATTTTTAGTGATTTCATAGAGCATTCCCACATTCTTTAACTTAGTGGGTCAGTGTCTGTAGAGCAGAATAGTTCACAGCAATTTACAGCTGAACTCTGCTTTTCTAATCTGTGCATCATACACAGAACTTTCATCATTTTGTCCAGAGGTGACTTGACCAGTTCCTGGCTTTGCAGGAGCTGCTGAGGTCATCTTACAGTTCCCAGTGGCCTTTTCTCTGATGTTGCTTGTCCATGTGGGATTCTCCGTCCTTCCTAGAGGCAGTTATTCAGTTCTTATGCAAATCTCTAAGGCTTTTTCTTGGTGTCAAGTTCTGTATCTTGGTGTCAACTCTGTCCAGTTCTAGCCAACTTGACTTTCCCTGAACTCTTTGCAACAGAGCAGAGTCAGTGCTCTCCTGTACACATTCCTCATCAAACTGCTGAAAGCTTGGAATTATCTCCAGGCAGAAAGTGTGGCAAGGCTGGGCTCGCCTCATCATTTTCCCTTTCTCCTCGTCTGCCTACTTACTGAAGCTGGAAACGCGTGCTTCCTGCTTTTTGTCTGACTTTTAGCTTGTTTACCATGACAGCGTATGTAATTCTGGATCGCATTTCTTCATGGATGGAGGCAGCTGGCCTGAATTTTTATTGTTGTGTTTTATCTTTATATTTAAATTCTATAGTTACAAGAGAAGGAATTCAGAATGATGCAGTCAAAACCCTGGAAAAAAACTCTTCATGTTTTACAATATAGTTAAAGTTGGTATATATAACACTCTAGAAATGATACACACAAAAATGCTCTAAAAATTAATCTCTAAGGTCAACAAGATGGGTCAGTGGATAAAAGCTGTAGCCAATGAACTGCCTCCTTGAGGACAATCCTTAGACACGGACTAGATGGCCATCATCACCGCCACACATGTTGTTTCCTGTTTGAGCTCTGCATCTGAAACACACAAACAAATCAATGTGATAAAATATATTAAAAATCAATCTTTAATTTTTTCTTTGCTTGGAACTGCTTAATCCTCCCTTGTCAAGAGCACAGATATCTCTGCCCTGGTTCTTCCTGATCTAGCTCATCTCAAGATTTTGTTGTCTGAATATAAACGGTGTTCTCTTCATGGACTTTGGTCCCTTGTCACTTCCTTTGTCCCGCATCTCAGACAGCTCCGTCCCTCTTGTTATCCACTGCTGTGTAACAAACCACTTCAGATTTTGCCACAAAAGTTTGTTGTTGTTGATTTGATTTGATTTTTTTTTTTTTTTTTTTTTTTTTTTTTTAATTCTTCTAGAGTCAGTGGATTAGAAAGTCCGGCTGCAGGAAGGAAACCTTGTCTCTGCTTCACTGCCAAGACCTTGAAGGCGGAAATAATTTAACTGGGGGTGGTTCTAACTTCCGTCGGCTAAAATCATCAGGAAATGTCCCCCTGCTTTGATACTTGAGCCGGGAAGACTTGGAGAGTGGTCTCAGTTCCTACCGCTGAAACCCGTGGCTTCCGAGTCTGTCTGCTCTGACAGGAGCTCTCTAAAAGACCACGACTGAAGGTGTAAAACTTCTCTTGATTTAGCTTCAAAAGTCATGCACTGCCTTTCTGGTTTAGTCTAGATTTCAAGAAAAGGAGCATAGTCTCTAGTTCTTGAGAGAGTGCCCAAGTCAGGTGAGTGAGGCACATGCTAAGGGCGGGGTGGGGGAAATGAGCGGCGGACCGTGGGAAGTACGAATGACAGAGCGACCACAGGGCTGCTTGCAGAATTAAGAGCTGTATTTGTTACCCCAGTGTCCGATGGCCAGGTTTGCGTGTGTACAAACACATACTAAGCAAATGTCTTTATCCCCTGTCCTTTATTTCTCTATCATGTGATATAAGATACACTAACTTAATGTCAGCATTCAAGTGTGGTTAACTATATACCATTGGATTACATCGGATTTGGGTGACAGCAGACCACGAGAAATTAAACAAAATTCTAAGACTTTACTTCCTATCATGGGGGGAGGGGTCAGCCAATTTTGGCTGTATGAAGGACAGTGCATCTTGTTGGGAAGAATTATAACCTCTTGTCTCATTTGGTGATTAAGGCCAGGGTAATGAATAGATGCAGAAGAGAGGCTGACAACAGGACACCCAGGTAGCAGGTACAGCATCATTTCTGGGTTTTTATACGCAGATGTTTCCAGAAGAAACAAATATTTCCATTTGTAGAATGAGAAAAGATCCCAGCTCATGGATGTGGGCAGGTCTTTGCCAATCTACTGAAGCTCTGGATAGAGCAAAAAAGTGAAAAAGTCAAGTGCACTCTCTCTTCCCAGTCTATTTCTCCCCGCTCTCCACCATGGGAGCCCTGAGGGCTTGGATCCTTGGATTCTGGGATTCATATTGGTCACCCTCATACTTATTTTAGTTTTGGGGCATCTGGCCTTGTACTAAGAGCTACATCACTATCCCCATACTCACCAGTCATTGGGACTCAGACCAGATCATACCAGCTAGCCTGGCTCTTCTGTTCAAGAGCACCACACTGTAGACAGCTCGGCCTCCACAACTGCAGAAGTGGATTTCCATGTAGTGTCCCAGAGACCTGTATACTCTTCTGGTTCTTTGTTGCACATGACTCTGTCTAGTGCCTTTAGATTTTGTTACAATGGTTCCTTGTTCCAGAATCAACATATGTATCACTTAATATTTGATCAGAGAAGTAATATTGCTTATGTTCTATGCAATAAGTGATTCCTTCAAGTGATTTGGCCCTATGTAAACTAGTGTAACTGAAAGTGTTGATGTCTTGTTTCCCAAGTTACTGATTGCTGCTGATTAGAAAACCCACAAATGGTTTTAGTGTTTGCTGGCCTGTGGCTAGACCAGCTGGCCATCTCAGCTTTAGTTTGAGAGCTCTGTGTCTGACTTCTCTATCTGAAGCCACAAGGTGCTCTTGAAGGCATTTGCTGCCAGAAGTTTATTTCTCACAGATTTGCCAACAAGGCTGGATTTTTGTTCTCTCGCTGCTCTCAACTAGGGCTGTTTTGTGACCAAGTTCCTGCTTTTGCCTTCCTTAAAAAACTGACTGGATCTTGGAATCTTTAAACACACAAAAAATTAAAATACAGTGGAAGTGTTCTTATACTGGAGCTACGTTTCATGTTGAATTGGAAGAATTTGCCAAGTAACTAGACAAGTAAAGGTAATTAGAAGCATAAGAATTAGAAAGAAACACTGTTTTCAGAAGACATGATTATATATTTGGGAGGTCTAAAAAAATCTTGCTGTTTTAATGTTAGTACGTGAATAAATAGACTGATGGTCCATGTTAATTACCAACTTGACACAATATAAAATCGTCTGAATTCTCAATGACATATTGTCTAGATTAGGTTGGCCTATGGGCATGTCTATGAGGGTATTATCTTGATTGTGTTGATTAATACAGAAGACTCACCCACTATGAGTGACATCATCCCCTAATCGGGATTCCAGACTGTGTATGAGTAGAGGGAGCCAGCTGAGGGGCTTCCAGTTCTTGCCATTTTGGTTTCCCTGCAGTGGTGGACTGTAACCTGGAATGAGCCAATAGACCCTTTCTCCGTTCGACAGGAACAAAATTAAATCAGATCAATAGAACAAAAGAAAAGTCCCCAGAGATGATGAATAATAGGTGTCTATTTGCTATGTAATAAAGGCAGGATCTCAAATCAGTGAGAAAATGCCATTTTAAAAAGTGGTGTTGAGATTATTACATAGTCACATGAAAGCAAATGAACTTGAGTGCATGCTTCACAATGCACAGCAGAATGAAATCATGGACTGAAACTCTCCCAAGTTCATCCATACCATCACTATGCTCTTAGAGTTGGAATGCTGAGGCATCCAGCCTCAGGGACTAAGCACCTACTGGGTCCTCAGCCTCTGCAGTAATTCAGACAGCCATCTTTGTACTACCTAGCTGGTATCTTGTAAAGCATTCCAATAAATCCTCTTTGTAAGAAATATTTACTTTATTGGTTCCATCCTGCTAGAGAATCCTTACTAATGCATATAATATTTGAAATTATACACAAAGAGGCATAGTGTGTGAAGTAAGTCACATTCCATTACCATGACAAAATGACCAAGATGAACAACTTCAAGGGAAGAACTGCTTGTTTGGGATTGTGGCTTTAATAGTTTATGGTAGGTGTTTTCATTGCATAGAGCCTGTTTCAAAGAAGTAAACTGTGGTGGGAGCACATGGAAGATGAAGCTCTTTACTCATGGTGTCTATAAAGTGAAGAGAGAGGAAGACCAGGGGCTTGAACCAACTTCATTCGGCTGGGCCCCATCTACTGAAGGTCCTGTCACTGCCACATTGATATCACAGACTCAATTCCTGGATGCGAGGGTGTTTGGGGGACAATTTGGATACAAATTATATTAATAGGTAGAATAAAGAACAGGACAAACTAGGAAGGCATTTATATTTTTAACATAGTGAGGAATATAAAAATAATGATATAAAAGAAAAAAATTAATAATGCTACAGAAAACTGATACAGACTCTTGACCTGAAAAAGATGCAAATAACTCTTAAGTGAAAGAAAATATGTTCAACCATAAACATGATAAGCAAAAAGAAGTTTGAAGCACAATATCAGATTGGCAGCATTTCAGGTCTGAAAGCAAACACTGTTGGCAAGTCCATGGAGAAAGAGTGCTCTTGGTTCATTTCTGGTGGAGATGTAAAGGGTTGAACACAGTGGAGGGTAATTTGGCAAGATCTAGTAAAAAAATTGTTTATGCACTTACCCTTTGCCCTGGCAATTTACTTCTAGGAATCTTTCCCAAAGATAGTCCTGAAAGAACTATAAAAATATATATGCACAGAGCAATTCATTATTGCACTCTTAGTAATCACAGAAAACTGAAAACAACCCAGATACACATTTCTAGAATAAGTGTGTCCATAAATGGAGCACTGTGCATCTATCTGTACAGAGCTCTGACCTCCAGATGGTACTGCTAAGTCATAGCAAGTGTGGAGAAGAAGATCACACATGAATTTTATCTTTTCTGTAAGAATGAGGGATACACACAACACACACACTTTTTTATTTTACATTTTACATTTTTTTTGCATTTTCTAAAGAGAGACTGGGAAATGAAGTTTATTTTCCTATAGAAGTTTGAGTTTGAAATATTGCCAATGTTTTACACATTATATACCCAAACTAGCTGGGCAGTGATGGCACACAGCTTTAATCCCTGCACTGTGGAGGTAGAGGCAGATGAATCTCTGTGAGTTCGAGAGCAGCCTGGATTACAAAGCAGTTCCAGGACAGCTGTTACATAGAGAAACCCTGTCTCAAAAAAACAAAAATTAATAATTAAATAAAAATTTAAAATGAACCCAAACTAAACTCCAAAAGCATTTTAGTGCTAAGAATAACCAGAAAATTACATTTGAAAAGAAGTTTAAGTGAGATCCAGAGATATTAGTACATGCCTGTAGTAGAGGCAGGAGGATCACTGCAGTCTAGAGAACGGTGTGTAGTAATGGAAATTCTGTGTCAGCCAGGGCTAGGTAATGATACCCTGTTTCAAAAAAAACAAAACACTTTCAAAGAAGCAATCTCTAAAGCAAAATTAAAATGAATCAAATGGGCATAGCTTGGTGTTGTAGGCATTGTCCCAGTTGGCTTCTATTGCCGGGTCGGTGTTGAGAAATTGCTCTCATCAGACTGGCCTGCAGACATGTTTTAGAGTATTTTCTTTGTTGTTGTTATTTTTATTTTGACTTTTGTTTCAGTGAAAATAGCTTAATAAGATGTTGAAATTCAGTTATTTAATTTTTTAGTAATTTTTTTATTTAAAAAGTTTTTTCTCATATCCTCCACTGTTCCCCTCCCTCCTCTCCTCCCCATGCTCCCTCAGCCTCCACCCCACCACATACCCCCATCCATTCCCCAGGGAAGGCAAGGAATGAGGGCATCTTCTTGATTGCTAATTGACATAGGAGAGCCCAGCCTACAGTGGTTTGTACCAACCCTGGGCATGGACTGTATTAGAAAAGTGAGTGTGAGTCTAGAAGCAAGCAGTAAGCAGACTTCCTCCACGGTTCTGACTCTAGTTCCTGCCTCCCTTGTGAGGTGAGAGCGGTAAGCAGCTTAAATAAACCCTTTCTTCTCCTAAGCTGTTCTTGGTTACAATGTTAGCTGGAGCAGCCACACAGTAAGGAGCTATTCCAAGTGACTCTGAAGCTTAGTGGCCAGGCCGCATGTCCTAATCCTATACACCCAGGAGAAAAAGAAGAAAAAATGAAAAACTAATAAAGGCAGTTATAAACATCTTAAATTATTTTCAGTGATCTGAGAAGGTAATAATACTTTAGTGTGTGTGCAATGTGAGCTCAAGCAAAGTCACAATAATGTTGTGTTGTTAATGAAAAAGATTTTTTGCTGTGGGGTAGGAAATATTGAGTGAACAAGGTGTGTGTGAGTAAAAACCCGGTAGTCTTAAAATTGAACTAGAGATAGTTCTATAAACTGGAAACTAGTTTGAAAAAATTTCCACACCAAACTGCAAAACTGTCCCCTATTAGCCAGTGACAAAATATTTGAGAAAATCAGCTTTTAAAAATGGAAGATTTGTTTTGACTAATGACCTCATAGCTTTTAATCCATGATAACTTGGATCCATGGATTTGGGGGCTGTGTGGGAGAGAGAGAGGGGAGTGGAGCTATGATGGGGATGCCATGACAGCCAGGAAGCAAAGAGAAAGACCAGAAGGGGTCCCATCAAGAGAAAGACAGTATCCCCATCAAGCACACCTTCCGGTGACCTCACTTCCGTCCATAATTCCCCACTTCATAACGGTTTCACAGCTTCCCACAGACTGGTGACTTTCCTTTAACACATGTGCCTTTAGTAGGCACTTCCAAACTATGGTCTAAACCAGAGCAGACCCAAACACAAGTCCTGTAACAATGAGAAAGAGCAAGCCAATTAAATAATCTCACTTTCCGTGGAGAGAAAATAATTAGAGCATCAGTAAGGGCACACCACACACACACACACACACACACACACACACACACACACACACACACACACACACACACACACACTCCACAGTTTAATCAAATGCAACTGAATCCATGAGAACATAATGATAGTTATCATTTTCCATTCTTCTTTGGAGGATATAAGAGAAATGACTCATTTCAAACCCTAAGGATAAGAAGAAGCAATTAAATTTTGGTTCTATTTCTAAGCAAACTAAGCTAATGTTAGGCAAGGGAAAGCTTGCCCATTAGCAGTATCCCAGTCAATGCATAAAGTAGGGATAATGAAATGAGAATTTCACTAATTTGCAAGCTGTTCATGACCCAAGTCAGAATGGAATGATTAAATTCTATGCACATATAATTTTTTTTTAAAAAAATATATATCTAACTATGGAAACACATACCAATTTTGAAGAACACAAAGTGAAATGTGAACCTATGCAAGCTTCATGATCTGCCACATGGAAGGGAACAAGCATTACTTGAGACAGGGCTGAGAAGATGCCCTCGAAAAACCTATTCTCTAAGAAAGTCTGGGTTAACAATGGGATTTCTACCACAATAAGAAAAGATAACACTTTTTAAAAGGCAAGGGAAGACCTGGAGAGATGGCCCAGTGGTGAAGGGCACTTGCTGCTCTTGTAGAAGAACAGGTTCAGTTTATAGTACCCACATCTTGGCTCACAACCATCTGTAACTTGAGTCCAAAGGGTCCAACTCCCTCTTCCGGCCTCCACAGTCACTACATTCATATAGTACACGTAGATGCATACAGGCAACCACTTTTACATGTTAAATAAAAGTAAATAAAATTTTAAAAAATAAACAGAGAAGAAACATATAGAAACTATAATAAATTCTGACTATAATAAATAATGACCACATTGCAAGTCATTAATCTTATCTGAATTCAAATTCAAATCTTAAAATTAGGCCAAAAAATAGAACATGAATAAAACATATAAGGATTTTATTAATATTCAGGAATTGCTATTGAGTTTATTCATATGGTAGTGTCATGGCAATCACATTCAGAATGGAATCCATGTCTTTTGTAGATTACATAATAAATAACTTGAATTCTTTAAATGCAATCAATCCAGAAAACAAGGTAAAACTCTTTTACAGAAAAAAAAAAACTATTCTCAAAAGATCCCTTAAATTGTTTGAAAAGTACAGAACAGAGTCTACCATCCTTAAATAAACCTAACAATTCTCCTTTTACTGTTGGAACAAATGAGCATTTCTTCATGCCAACTGAAATAAACAGCATATAATTCAGGGCCAAGTTGTATAAAGAATTTCATATTACTAAATCTTAAAAGTCACAAGCTCTGAGAGTACATGGCTGAAATTATGAAAGCTAAATGTGCATCTAAAGAGATTGCATGCAATGTTAAACAAAGCAGCCATTGGTTGATATTGGACATAACTCATGATATGACCAAAGAGGACACTTGGGACAGAAGGCTAGTCAATGAGAGGGATCAGAGGTAGTTTAAAGACTCCCCTAAGGAACCAGCTGAGGCAAGGGAACACTCATTGTGAGGAGCAGAGCGTGCACACAGGTCACAGCCAAGGCTGTCTGAATTGCTGCAAGACATTCCTTGACTCATCTTTGAAACAAACTTTTAGTGACTACTGAGTACTTGGCATCTCTTTAGAGGATAGAGGGATGAAGGTGAACATCCCTTGGTCTCCCTTTACTCTCAGTTGAGTGTGAGGAAGTGAACAGGTTCAGATATGATTCCAGAAGGAGGTGATGGTGAAGATGAGCCTGGAGGCTTGAACACAGTGATAAGGAACAGAATTTGATGCCAGAAACTAAAGCAGAAGATGGCCCTAGAGGACCCTGTGTGGAGAGGCACAAGGTAATATGAGGAAAGCAATATTGAGGAACTCTAGCAACTTGTCATCTAGGACATGGATAATAGTTCCCTACTCTAGGACAGATTCCAGTGCAAGTCGTGAATACCCAAGAGAAACAGAGCACCCCAGGGCTGATGGTGGGGTACCAGAATACAGCATCAGTGGAAATGCAATCAACAATCAACCAAATGATGATTAGGACAGTGGAGGATGAGCAGAAGGTTGCTATGAGACAAGGGCTGCTTCACTCCTTCACTGAATGTTTTCTAAGTGCCTACTGTATGCCACACAATGTTGTGTGCATCCCCCATCTCCAGCTTAGATAACTCTTGCTAGTTGCTATTGGCTATAGAAGCTGAATATAGTCTATGGTTCTTGGGCTCATCTATAGGCATCTATAGGCTGTCAATGCATGGATAGAGTATGTAATAATTTTAAGAACCTGTGTATGGAATCAGGGGCTGTAACTTAGTGGTAAAGGGATTGCTTAGCTTGGGGAAAGTCTAAGGTTGGAACCGAACACTTGTGTGCATGTGTATATGTGATCTTTGGGTGAGATCAAGGTGATATTTGAAGGAGAAACCTGGGGAAAGCCTCCAGAAATGGATGTGGAAGACTAGAAGCTACTGAAACCCTGTTTATTCACTGACCAACTTATGCTTGACAGAAGTCAACTAATATTTCATAACAATATCACCCTCAACACAGGCAGCCATGATCCAGGGCCTCTTTGAGCTACCCCACAGGTGGATGAAACACTGATAGAACAGGCCTCAGGTCAGCAACAAGAAACTTCCTTTCTGTTGTCTCTGACCAGTGTTTGGATTTCAGCCTGTCGCTGTCCTGGCCTTGCTCAGGAATATTGAGGCTCAGACTACATGTGCTTGAAGGCTTGCTATGTCTCCTTGGTCTCCAAAACCTCCTGAACATCCTGGGGCAGACGAGGAAGAGGACTCCATCCATAGATTTGCCATTCTTCCTCCGCTGTGGTCCAAGTTTCACACTCCAATTTATATTAAGCAACACTATGAAGAGTTGGAGGTTTGGGGAGGTAATTATGTCTTGGGAATGAATTACTGTCCTTAAAAAAGGCTCAGTGAGCAGCTAGCCTCTGGCACCATGAAAGAATACAATGTGAACATGCCTGCTATGAATCAGAAGGTGGATCTTCACCAGAGACTGGATCTTCTGGTGTCCTGGTTTTTAACTTCTCAGCCTTTAAATTGTGAGCAATACATTTCATTTTTGTATAAACGTCTTAGTTTGTGGTAGTTTGTTATAGCATCCTGGATGGACTATGATATCCTATCAAAATTCTAGTCATGTTGAAAACTCACTTCCTTCATGAGTATCGTCTCTCAGCTATCTGTCTATTCATCTGCCATCCACCAATCCACTAACGTACTCAGTGGTCTTATTACGTGTATGCATTACCCTTGGAGATGCAACAATGAACAGCCAATCATATTCCTGCATACACAGATCTGATCCCTTAGCTTATGGGGAAATTGTTTTCTTAACCTTTCACAGCAGTCTATTATAATTAGTCTTTAACTACCTCCTTTTATGATGAAAACCTCCTTGCATTGTTTATGACTTGCTTCTCTGGTATAGTTTTTTCTTGTTGTTTTAAGGCAGGATCTCAAGTATCCTAAGCTAATCTCTGACTTGCTGTGCAGCCAAGAGATTCCTGATCCTCCTTTTCCCACCTCCCAAGTTCTGTGACTACAGAAAGGAACCAGCATGCTCAACTCACCTGTACAGTTATAAGCACAACAAGACCACACCTGTGGTTTGGTACTGTTCTGACATCCTTCATGGAGCAACTACCATCTGTCGCGCCCAACCTCGCCAGCAAGGAAAGACGCAACGCCAAGCTCTTCTTTCAGAAGTTTATTCAGGACCTTTTACAAGCTTCTTCTTCCTTGGGGGAACCCGCTCCCAGCTAAATACCTTCTGGACTGCCAATCACGGGGCGCCACGTAGGCCATGCCAATAGGTCTGGGTACGTGGAAGCAAACCAAGAGCTTAGCCTTAGCCAAATAAGGAGTTGTTTAGCTCAGAGAGTGCTCACCATCGGGAAGGTGGCAGGCGGAAGCCAGTGCCATCTTTAAGGTGCGGCCACGCAGCTCTCTACAGTTCCCCCTTTTTGTTTTTATAAAGGAATTAGCAGGTGAGCAAAGAGGTCTACTCTCTGCTGTGCAAAGGACTTTGTCTTGGTGATCCTGTTGGTGCATCCACCTAGGGGTCACCAGACCCGTCCGACACCCTTTTTTCATAGAGGTGGGAATCTTTAGGCGTCAAACCCACATGCAAGCAGACACACTCTCCTTGAGCTCTCAAACAATCAAGATGCTCAACTGCAGTGCACAAGCCTCGCAACCTGCAAAAAATATTACTCTTTTAAGGCAGCTAGCCAAACATAGGGGGACTGTCCAGTCTCTATGGCTACAAAGGCTTGGGTAATCATGGCTGCATCCTGGTGCTGTCTGGTCCTAATGCGGCAGCGGCACCACAGGCAGACCCTGGAGACCAGCGCCATCAGGCCAGCCATAGCTCCTAGTCCCGCCCACTCCTTCAGATGATCCATGGCAAGGCGAACCAGGTAGCCAATCCCTCAGCCAATCTGGCATCTATCCGGGTTGAGTTGACAGTCACAATGGCCACCTGGAGATCTTCCATCAATTTTTCGAACTGTCCTGTCCAATTACTGTGGAAAACAGCCTGGCATCATGGCGACCTGGCATTGGTCTTGGGAACACTGACAGTATCCCCCATCTCAATTCTGCTGCTCCCGGCGATAACTGCAGGCTTATCAGGACCCCGAGCACCAGAATTCTCCTCACAGGGCTTATCATCTTTCCCTTCCTCTGGTTGGACCCTCCTGGTCAGCCATTCTGGAACCCACACTGGATCTCGCTGATCCTAAGGAAAAACACAGACAGACCCACGTGCCCAAGTTAGCATGGGATCGGGCCCTCGCCAGAGGCCCGTCAGTATGTCCTTCCACTTAACTAGGCCTCTACATGTGCGATGGGGGTCTTGATGTCGGTCTGCAGCAGAGCGCCCAGAGGCATCCAAATTTTAAAAATTAATGGTAAAGAGAGCCAGAGAAAGTCTCTCCTTTGGGGTGTGGCCGTGGCCTATTCCCCCTTTTTGTTTTTGCAAACATTCTTTCAATGTGCGGTGGGCTCGCTCAACCCCTGTTCTTGGGGGTTGTATGGCAGGCTATGAAAAAGTTGCACCTCCATTTGGCGGCAAAAGGAGAAAAATTGCTGGCCTGCATAAGCAGGCCCATTATCAGTCTTAAGTTGTAGCGGTTTGCCCCAATCTGCCCAGGCCTCTAGGCAGTGGGCAATAACATTGTGGGACTTTTCTCCAGTCATGGCAGTAGCATGCATGACTCCTGAACAGGTGTCAACTGACACATGCACATATTTAAGATTGCCAAACTCTGAAATGTGGGTAACATCCATTTGCCATACCTTTAATGGAAGTAAGCCTCGAGGATTCACCCCAACGCTGGGGGGGGGGCAAAATGGACAACACATTGTGGACAATTAAGAACAATCTGCCTGGCATCTGCACAGGAGAGAGAAATTTTTTGCTGCAATGCTTTGGAATTCACATGGAAAAAGTTATGAAATTCTCTGGCCCGATCTAGTGAAGAGCCTAGGATGCCCAGTTCTTTCAGGCATAGGCATCTACCTTGGTGTTGCCTTCACTCAGGGACCCAGGCAATCCTGTATGAGCTCTAATGTGTTGAGGGAAAAAACATGAAGTTCTAGCTTGAATCAAGGACTGCAGTTGTTGAAACAACGCACAGACCGGGCTAGACCGCTTAATGGGGCCAGCAGCTTCTAACACCTTAAGAGCATTTACAACATAGGCAGAATCTGAAATTATATTAAAGGGAAATGGGCAACTCTTGAAAACCTCTACAACTATCTGGAGTTCCACCATCTGTGGTGCCCCAGGGGAAAACTGATATTGAACAGGTGGCTGTGTCTCAATCATGTAAACTCTGCATCCGGTTTTGGATCCGTCTGTGAACACATTGACAGCTCCCAGGATAGGATGAGAGGCTGTCACTTTAGGAAAAACTACTGGATGCTCCTTAAAAAAGGTCATAAGTGGATATTGGGGGTAATGATTATCAATCTCTCCATCAAAACTACATCTAAGTACCGCCCAATCATCAATGGTAGCATATAATGTGGAAACCTGAGCAGCAGTGTAAGGTACAATTACAGAGGTAGGAGTGATCCCAAAAAACTGGATGGTTTGCTGTATTCCATACAAAGCTAAAGCGGCCACAGGATAATACTCAACAGATTTAGCTGATGAAACCTTTGGATGTATCCACAACACCGGCCCCTCTTGCCACAACAATCCTGTAGGCTGGCAAAGGGTTGGGAGCATGCACAAGATAACTTTCTCTACATCTTGTATCCTATACAGGAAGGCGTCCTACAGCTGCTTCTCCACCAAATTTAGGGCTGCTCTTGCTTGTGCATCTAGCTGTCTGGGGGAATCTAGGGCTGAATCGCCCTGTAAAACATCATAAAGGGGTTTTAATTCATAATTAGCCAATTTCAAAAATCCTCAAACCCAATTAATATCGCCCAATAACTTTTGAAAATCATTTAAAGTACATAGCTTATTTTCCTCAATTCTAGTTTTTGTGGACTCACCTTATCAGGAGTAATCCTAGCTCCCAAATACTCTACAACTCTATCCAATTGGACTTTCTCAGGGGCGATAGTCAGTCCCCGTTTTCTGAGTGCTGCCACCAAGGCAAGATAGGCAGACTCCACATCTTTTTTTGGATTTCGCTGCCAATGAGATATCATCCATATAATGGATGCATCTGACTTTAGGATATTGCTGCCTAACTAGTTCTAGGGCATGCCCCACAAAGAGCTGACACATGGTGGGACTGTTAGCCATGCCTTGCAGTAGAACCACCCATTCATATCTCTGGTCAGGCTCTTCATGATTGCAAGAGGGTACTGTACAGGCAAATATTTCTGTATCTTGACCACATAGGGGGATAGAGAAAAAACAATCTTTAATATCGATAACAATTATATGCCACAAGGCAGGAAGGGTGGATAAAAGAGGCAGGCCACACTGTACTGGGCCCATGAGCTGCATCTGTGTATTTATGGCTCGCAAATCATGAAGCAATTGCCATTTGCCAGACCTTTTCTTTATCACAAAAATGGGGGGTATTCCAGGGAGAAACTGAAGGTTTAATGTGCCCTAGCAGTAGTTGCTCTTGGACCAACATTTTGGCTGCAGCTAATTTTTCAGAGGAGAGAGGTCACTGAGGAACCCATATAGGCTCCCCTGTCTTCCAGGATATGGGAATACTTTCCCCAGTGGCCCCTAGGAAAAACCTAGCCCCATTCGAGGGGCTCTGGGTTGAGCCTGTATTGGGTCTTTTCTTCCTTGTAAGTGCTTCCCCAGGCCATAGCCTGGGTGATAGCCCATGTCATGCATCATTTTTGTAGATACTGGGGAATACTCATTGCTTAACTTAAATCCCATATCCTTCAGTAGGTTTCAACCCCACAATGATATAGGAAGTTCCAAAACATAGGGCTGCATGCTGCCTGAATGGCCTTCCTTGTCTTTCCAGGACACTTGCCTCGTACTCATGTCTGGAGCTCTAGCATAGCCCAACCCTTGTAGGGTCTGGGACGATTCCTGCACCGGCCATCCTGATGGCCAATCTTTCTTAGCTATAATACTTTTTATCAGCCCCAGTGTCTAACAATCCTAGGATTTTTTTGTTGTCAACAGTAAGTTCCATGACTGGCCTGTGATCTAATTACAAAGATAAAAATGTTAAATCAGTGCCTGTTGACCCAAAGCCTTTATCCCCTCTGTGACTATCTGTTGCTGCAAATTGATCATGGAGACTGGGCAGGATAACTAATTGGGCAATCCGGTCTCCTAGGGAAATGGGGGTGATCCTTTTTGGGGATTCTACTATTTAATGACCCCGGTATAATCAGGATCAATGATTCCAGGATGAACACGAAGACCTCGAAGGGCCATAGACGAGCAACCTATCAGCAAGCCCACCGTGCCCGGGCTGAGAGGTCCCCGAAAGTCTGTGTCCACCAGCTGGACACCCATTTGTGGTGTCGGTATGAGTCTGGAGGTGGCACGGAGGTCCAACACTGCGGAGCCCGCAGTGGCTCTCTGCGGTTGTTAGGGTGGCAGAGGGTTGGCCACTGCTGGTACTGTCCCCCATTCTGGTTCTCTATTGCCCCATATATTTGAGGGCCCTGGGGTCTTGGGCCCCATGCCCCATTTTTTGGGCAGGGGCCAGAGGATCCCTGACTAATGGGCTGGCCATTGATGTCTTTCACAGATCGACATTCATTGGCCCAGTGCTTCCCCTTTTTACATTTAGGACATATCCCTGGTTGCCTAACCATTTGTTTCCCTTGAGTCCCTTCACCATGTCCTAAGTTCCCCTTTTCAGGGCAGTCTCTTTTCATATGTCCTCTCTTGCCACATCTAAAGCAAGCTCCTGAGGCACCAGGACTTCTTATTTTACTATTAGTCAGCTGAACCACCACAGCAGCTATGCCGGCATTCATCAGAGGACCTCCCAGCTCTCTGCATACCTTCATCCAACCCTCCAGCCCCTTGCTCTTGTATGGAGTGATAGTGGCTCGATACTCCTTGGTGCACTGTTCATACACTAGCTGCTTTATTAGGGGCATGGTGACATCTGGATCTCCAAAAATCCTGCCTGCAGCCTCAATCATCCTGGCAACAAAGTCAGAGAAAGGCTCCATAGGGCCTTGCAAAATCTTAGTGAGGTTGCCACTCACTTCTCCCTTATTAGGTAGAGCTTTCCATGCTTTTATGCCAGTCTGATTGATTTGCTCATAAACTTGTACCAGATAGCCAGTCTTCTGGTTGGCAAAACACCCTTGGCCGAGCAGCATATCTCTGTCCCAAGCATTCTGACCTGCAGCGCGATTAGCCGCGGCTTCTTCATTGGCAAATTCGATTAAGAATGCTGTCCAATCTAGGTATTGGCCAGGGCTTAGGCAAGCTTGGGCAAGCCTGCCCCAATCGGCAGGGATCATACAGTGTCTGTTCAAAGTTTCTACCTGGGCAATAGTAAAGGAAGCTGTAATGCCATAAGTTCTAACTGATTCGGCCAGGGACTTGATGACTTTAAAGTCCAGGGGATCGTGATACCGATTCCCCTGTGCATCCTGGAACACAGGAAAAACTACAGGGAGCTCCGCTCTCACTGTTCTCCACACTTCCGTGTTGAATGAACATCGCCCTCCACCATCCGAATACAAAGGGGGAGCGGAGGGAGCTGTCCTACACTCGGTGGGGCAGCATGGAGCCTCCTCAGCCAATGTCTCCTCTTCCTTTTGCCTTTTCTTTTCCTTGACTTTCAACTGCTTAACAGCTTCAGCGAGAACTAACTCATCCTCCTCTGAGTCTGAAGACTCCGAGGCTTCTAGATCAGTAAGGTCAGGGTACAGGCCCTTGTCTCTCTTGTCCCCTCTGGATCCTGCTTCACTGGCTGTCTTTTCTGATCTCTCTTCTTGTAACTGTTCTAGGGCTGCCTGCCCTCCCTCTATGGCTTCTAGGCAACTGTGAAATAGCCGCCAGATTGGTCTGATGCCAGCCTTAATAGTCCCTTGCTCATAGGCAAAATCTAAATCTCTTCCCAGCTTGTCCCAAGAGGGGATCGTCAAGCTACCGGACACCCCAAACCATGGAGTGACCAGATAGCATTCCTTCAAAAATCTCTCCAAGGTCTTTCCCTCAATTTTCAGGTTACATGAATGGAGCAGCTCTTGCAGAGCCAGAAAAATTGGGTGTGAATGAGAAGCGCCCATGTTAAAATCTCCCTTTACTTTCACTTTACACTGCATTCGGCAGCAGTTCGAAAACCCGCTCTCTCTTTGTCTACAGAGCAGAGCAAATTCTTATCTCTTGCTTTTATCAAGGACCCCCAACTTTACCTGGGGACTTAACCGGTGCACCCCCTGACTGCAGAAAGTTCTGAGTCTCTGTTGACCGTATGTCAAAATACGTCTCCGGTTCCCCATATGAGCCACCACTTGTCACGCTCAACCTCGCCAGCAAGGAAACACGCAACGCCGAGCTCTTCTTTCAGAAGTTTATTCAGGACCTTTTACAAGCTTCTTCTTCCTTGGGGGAACCCGCTCCCAGCTAAATACCTTCTGGACTGCCAATCACAGGGCGCCATGTGGGCCATGTCAATAGGTCCGGGTACGTGGAAGCAAACCAAGAGCTTAGCCTTATCCAAATAAGGAGTTGTTTAGCTCAGAGAGCACTCACCATCCGGAAGGTAGAAGGCGGAAGCCAGCACCATCTTTAAGGTGCGGCCACGCAGCTCTCTACAACCATCCACACTTGGCATGAGTGTGAGCATACACAGTCTTCTGTTCAGGAGGGAGAGAAAGGCTTTTCTTTATGGTGCTAGAATTTGAGAAAGGAGACTCTCTGACTCCTAGAAAGTCATCACTGGCCTTCCAGTAGCCATTGAAAAGTGAGATACTTTTGGGGTTGGGGGGGGAAGTAAATCATGAACCAGTGAGATGGCTCAGTGGGTTCAAGTATAATCACCTGAGTTTGATCTCTGTGACCACATAGTAGAAGCATAGACTGACTTCTGTAAGTTGTCTATCAATGTCTGGAACATGGTACATGGCCTTCTACACACTTACCCAAACTTGCACACATATACATACACCCCAGTTATTGTGGGATAATTCTTCTGTACACTGCAAAGATTTATTACATGGGTTGATTTAATAAAGCACTGATTGGCAAGTAGCCAAGCAGGAAGTATAGGCAGGGTGATCAGATTAGGGGAATTCTGGAAAGATAAAGGTGAGAAGAAGCAGAGTCAGAGAGACTCCAGCCAGCTGCCAAGTAAGCAGGATGTGTTACAATGAGGTAACAATCTATGATCCAGGTGTTGCATGAATGAATGAGACTCAGGGATAGATCTCTGAAGAAGTTGGAGATACTAGAGGGAATAAACACCACAGTCAAATCTTACCCAGCTGTCTTATAGCTTCCTCAACCTCGATTCCCTTGGAATGGATTTCTCTGTGTTTGAATCCCGACTTAAGTATTCTTTCAGTATTAAGGCGTTGCCCCACCACACCTGCTTGGGAGCCTGGAATTCCTTCTATAATCTGAAGTGACCTTGACTCAGTTAGGATTAAGGGTGTAGGTCATCACTCCCAGGATACTCCCTGTGCTGGGATTAAAGGTTTGAATCACCACTCTGATTTTCCTAGACTGACTGTGGTTAGAGCTCTGGGACTTCTGGAGCTTTTGCTAACCCCTCACATAGACTGTGGGTAGATTTCCTCTGATATCTCCAAAATTTCTGAAACTTTATTAAATCCCCACATCCAGGTAGTGAAGCATAAGTAGAAATATGGTTTAAATGTAAGAGTTAGCTCATAACAGGCCCAAGCTAATGGCTAAATACTTATAATTATCTTAGTAATTATGTGAGAAGCAGCTGCCAGGTATTTGGAAATAGATGGGTAATAGAGAAACATCTGACTACACCCATGAATGAATGAATAACTAAATAAATGTCTATAAAAAGAATAAACTATGAGTATGAACCTTCTTACTGTGGACATTTTCCTCTCACTGTTTTCTTAGCTGCTGTAACAGGGCTACGGAAATAAGTCATGCATGAAGCATGAGAGGTTTGGTCACTGGAGGAGACAGCAAGGGAAATCAATAAAGATGAAGCCAAGAGTTCTCTTTAAGCTGAAGGATCAGCTCCCTGATTGTAAAGGCTACAGGTGGCCATTTGTTGTCGTATGCCCAAGATTTCAGTGCCCATTACAGTCTAACTGACTTTAGACCAGAAGAGAGACAAGGAGATGCACACAAGGTGACCTATTGTCAGGTACATCAAGCTTGCCTATCTTGGAGAACTTTCAGTTCTCGGATCTGGGCCATCATTTCTCAGACCAGAATCTTCATGCTTTCTGTATGTGCTGAGGTTAGTCTACTGGAAATCACAAGTAAAGACTGTGTGGAACCTCCGCTTTAATCTCATTTCCTCTGCTCTTCTCTCCCCACCATCAAGGCAACCGCCATGTCACCCATGGTGTTAGAAATCTCACAATGAACTTGGCAAACTTATTCTTTCCAAGTATAATAATCTATAGGGTCTGATGTGGGGATGTCTTTCTGTATGCTGTGAATATCATTCTTTAAATAAAGGAGCTGTTTTGGCCTTTAGCAGGCACCATAGGAGTAGGTGGGGGATCAGAATATAGGTAGAAAGAGGGTGGAATGAGAGAGAGTTAGAGCCAGATGCCTAGGAAGCAATATGTGAGGAGCACAGGTGAGCCACTGGCCAAATGGCAGACAGATTAGTGGAAATGGGTTGAATTAAGATGAAAGAGCTAGCTAGCAATGTGCCTAAGACATAGGCCAAATAGCATGAAATTAATATAAGTATCTGAGTCATTTGGGGATGGGGGTGGCTAAGTAGCAGTGGGTAGCTGGATGCCTGGGATTGCAGGTCTGTGGGTCTGGACCTCTGGCTGGATGGGGCCAGAAACCTCACTGTTAAAAGTGGCATCCCAACATGGACCAAACAACCCCATAATGCCTGAGAAAGCTTACAAAGAGTTCTCGAGCATAGAAATAGAGCCAAATCCAGCTTCCTAATTGTGTCTCTGAAGTGGGTGATGGTACAGAGATGGTGTGGTGCTAGAGCTTTAATTACAAAACATTGGCAAACTTGCTGCCTACCTGCAACCAGGCTGGTTCCTGAAATCTCACAGAAGACTCATATAAGCAACAAGCTGCGTATCATCAATTTAAGGTTTCTGTTTATATTGAACAAAAGGGAAATAGAGTAAAAGATAGTTTCTTAGTAGCAGCATTTTCTTGGGTCAGTGCTCTTTGTTGGCAGTGAGCAGATGTGGCCCCTTTAAGAGAACTTCCTGACTCAGCTTTACCAGTAAAAACTATGTGACTCTTTAAGAGAGGCTAGCATCTTAAAAGCTCTTCTGGTTGGAAAATGATTAAGGATTCACAATAAAACAGATTAAGATGAAAAAAAACCTGTAACCAAGTTACAATGTGTGTAAAATGTGCACAGGTTTCAGAGGGAAAAGAAAGAGGGTGGAGAAAGTCCTTAAAAGAAAGGAGAAATAGAATATAAAAATATGGTAAGCTACATAAAAATGGAAAATAGACACAGAATCTGGATTATGGTTATTATTGTGTTTACTTTTAATGTTTTAATTGTTAATGAGCTAACTGCAGAAAGGCAATTAATCCCAAAGGCTGCAAAGTTAAAAAAAAATACATATTTTAAAGGTATCTTGACTTTGAAATTTGTGTCTAAGGATTTATTGCTTTGGAAAAGAGGTTCTGTTTTTGTTTCCACATAAGATGAGAACCTGTGGATTGCTTCCAGGCTCTTATGGTTTTATCAACCAAGACTAACTGAAATTTTTCTGATGATAAGAGATGGTCACATCAACTTCAAGGCTACAGACTAAGATGATCCAGCCTCAGGACCCTCAAAAGATTACCAGTGCCTCTTAATCAGCAGGAAGTAGTAATGAAATGCTACACCTAAATTCCCAAAATATTGTTTATAAATGTTTGTTTTCATTATAAATGGCTGTCGTAGTTAATCTCTTTCTAAGAAAAAAGGGAGATATAGAATGATTTTAAAAAATTAAATTATTGAATTTACTTTAATCCAAAAATCAATTGTTAATCTCAAAATATTTTACATTGGTATGGATTTTGGTTTGTTGATACAAATTTAAAGTCAATTTTGTTATGCTGTTTGTATTTTTCTACTCTTGTTTAAGGTATGATGTCTGTATAATGCATTTAAAATTGTAATGTGTAATTAAGAAATGCAGATTAATAGTCACCTAAGATAACCAAACTTATAGTCATGTTAGTTAGATTTTTTAGGTACACGAAAATATATTTCAATTAGATAGGTAATCTTCAAGCACTTTAAAGACCTACAGGCATTTAAAAAATTTAAGAACTTAGACTTTTCTGGACAGTGAGATAGGTCTGCTCCTGGCAGCACCAATCCATTTCAAGAGAATAATGGACATTGAAGAAACTTCATGAGGAGTTTGCTTTCTTTGTGGCAAAGGTTAGTCACTGAACAAGAACCTGTTCTTGTATTGACTACTTGACAGTATGATGTATAAACTGGTCATGCAGGTTCCATAGGAAAGTGACCTCTGAACTTTGGCAGAACAAGCTGAGATGGTCCTTCAGGCTCCTGGTTTGCAGAAAAAACTGCCAGACATTCTTCAGGACACAAGGAGAAATGACTGATGAACTATACCATAATGGGTAGAGTAGTCCTTCAGATTTCCTGTTTCACTGAAAGGTATGCCAGAGACTCTGGGCCTGTAAGCTGAAGATGGATGCCCCAACTTTATAAAGGATCTTTGGGTGACTGCCCAGGCAGACAGGTGTCATCTCTGTCATTTCTACATTTTGGAAGTTGCTTTGCACTTCCTGTTTACTCAGTATTATATCCTTCTGTGGTCTTTGATGTAGTTGAAGATTAGTTATAAGTAGTTTTCTTTAGTTATTATAAAAGGTATATTAGATATCAAAGTTTAGACTCACAAGGATAAGATAGATGATAGAATATTTTCCTTTAATTCTGTTAAATACAAATAGACTAGATACTGTAACTGTAATTCTTGTGATTGCTGTTTTGTTATATGTAATTTTACTATGTTGAAATTGAAACCTTCCTTTTTGATTAGACAAAAAATAGGAAGTGATGTGGGAATGTCTTTCTGTATGCTGTAAAATAAAGGAACTGTATTGACCATGGCAGACACTGTAGAAATAGGCAGGGAAATCAGAGCATAGGTAAGAGGAGGGCAGAGTAAGAGATTGACCCAGCTGCCCAAGGAAGCAACATGCAAGGAACACAGGTGAGCCATGGGCCACGTGGCAGACAGATTAATGGAAATGGATTGAATTAAGATGAAAGAGCTAGCTAGCAATGTGCCTGAGCCACAGGTCGAACAGCATGAAATTAATATAAGCGTGTGAGTCATTTGGGGGGCCTAAGCAGAGACAGGCAACTGGGTGCCTGGATTGCAAGTCAGGCCAGATGGGGCCAGAAACCTCCTTGCTACAACGGTCAACAGTGTTTTAAATCAGTTATGCTTTATGATAAAGAAGTTGAAAACTATCACTGAACATCTAGGTGCCAACACGTGAAATTAAATATACAGGAGCAAATATTTGGACGCAAACATCACAGATTGTCGCTGGTCTAAAACCCACTTCCCATCTTCTATCCTTCCTCACTCTTGATACCAGGAACCTCCTTCATCTCCAAACTTCAAAAGCCAAGCATTTACTCTGACTATAAAGAAGAGCTGGGTTGTAGCTAGAGGGTAATGTTTCAGCCAAGGTTGTTAAGTTACAAAACAGTTTCTCTTGGCAATTTAATAGATAAGCATGTATTATAAACCCCAATGTTCACTTATTCAGTCAATGTAGAGTCATATAACAGTTGACAGGGACAATTAAAGCCAGAACATGTGATATGTTCTGTTGGCTGCCAGGGTGATCCCAAGTTCATGAGGGAGGTGCTTGGTTCTATGGGGGATAGAGATAAGGAAATTGGACCTGAACTTTTCCCTGCTTTCCAATTGACTGACTCCCCTCATTTGCATCCTCCACACTGCTGCTCTACAAGATGGTGAGTCCTTTAAGCAGGGGTTGGATAGCAAATCTCTGGATCTCCAGTGCTTGAACATCTGGGCGCACATGGCATATGATACAATGTTTGCAAATGAGTGATACATTCAGCCTCATGTTGTCTGGGTTAGGCAATGCACCCTTTGTGAACTGAAAGCAAATCACAGAAATCTAGACGAAAATAACTGTTGCATCTCATAAATTATTGTACTGAATTCCAGGCATTTGCATAAAGCGGAAAGGTAGGGAAAAGATGCTATACTAATTTCAGATTTTTTTTTCATTTATAGGTGAGAAATCTGAACAAGGATTCTTTGACATGCTCAGTTTGTTGAAAAGTTGATTGGAGTTCCAGGAATCTGTAGAAGGAAGCTCCAGGTGTGGTTATTTAAGCAAGAATTTCCTACAGTAGATAACTTGAGTTTAAAGGTGAAACGTTCTGTGCTATGACTGCTCAGAAACCTGGGGCACTGCTTTATCCTAGTCAAAATAACGGAACTCAGCAGCATTGAGAGGGCTCTGGGAAAGTAAGGATATTAAAACACCTCCCCCTGCCAAACACAACACGTAGCATAGCGTGAGTTCTGATTCCATCAGTTAGCACTGGAAACAAACGCAAGTGGGCAGACAGACAGACAGATGGACCACAACGTATTGTGTATAGCATAGAAAGTTTTGGACAGCTCCAGCACTCTGCTGCTCAGCCAAATGGTAGAAGGTTACAGGATGTCTCAGCCTCTTATTGTAAGAGGTGGGATGCCTGCTCTCTTGAGACATGGTGCTTGGCCCTTTTTTACTGAGCTGAGTTCTTTTCTGCTGGGAGCTGCCCCTGGGTCACTGAATAACCTTTAACCTCATCAGAACTAACTCCCCTAAAGTTATCTTAACGTTGCCCTGGCCAGCTCCCACATACGGAAGATTGTTCTCCATCTCAAACACAGTTTGAAATTGGACTACCTCTGGTTATTCTAAGAAAGGCAATAATGGCAATTCCTTCCTCCTTTTAAGTAAGGGGAGGTCTCAGGAGGGAGAGAGAGAAATTTCATTCTGAAGAGGATTTGATGAAGCACTGAGATATGGTGAGAATATCCATAGGCAGGGCTCTGTTCTGCAAGAGGTACTCCTGTTACTTGACACTTCAGTCTTTTAAGGTAAATTTTGTTCTCTCCACTCGGGAAATCAGTTCTCAGATCATTCAGACAGTAAGTGCTGACTCCACATGACACACCACATCAAGCCATGCCCATTCTCTGTGTCCCAAAGGGATGTTTCTTCCAGATTTGGTTCTTTTGGTTCTTCAGAGAAGCTGAGAATGAACAAATGAGCTCTGGACAAGTTAGAGTGGGAATGGGTTCAGATCCAGAGTGCAGAGTACAGCTAACACATTCCTGCCCGGGGACTGGGACTTGGCTTAGCAGGTGGAGATGGTGGTAAAGAGGACTCCTGAGGTCAGGGCTGTGAAGGGAATTGTCTTTCAGTACTCAGAACCCCTTTAATCAGTCTGATAAAAATGTTACATTTTTAAACAACAATATATTTGTGCTACAAATGGTGAGGTGGCTAATGGCACTTGCTGCTCTTCCAGGGACCCCTGAATTCAGTTGCCAGCAGACATTGGGGCCTTTCACAAACTCCTGACCTACACACACACACACACACACACACACACACACACACACACACACACACACACACAATTAAATCTCCAAATATACTTCTCTGTACAAGGGGGGAAATGCTTTGTTGTGGCCAGCCTTGTCTGTTGGACATTTTCTGAGAAACTACTTAGTCTGAGGAAGGTAACCTTTGGCAAAAGCAATTTTCTCTGGTCCAATATTGTTTAAAGAACTCAAAAACAAAAAACAAAAATAACACACACACACACACACACACACACACACACACACACACACACACACACACACACACACACACCCCACCTAGTGATTAAGACCAGGTGGCAAAATGATGACTTACATAACAAACTATCTTCTCGTTCTTGTTTTTGCCAATTCTGGGAACTTTTCTGTCCTAATTATTCATATACTTTAACAGATACTTGATGCTACCAGGAGATTTTTATTTCAGTGTTAAAAGTAGTCACACTACAGAACTATTTTCACTGTTGACTGTAATAGGAATGTTAAAGTTTCCTATGGAAGAAAATTAGCATTTTTCCCATAGTTAAAAAAAAAAACCCAAAACCACCAAACCCTTTTTTTTAAACTGAGAAATTACAGAAGATGTTCATCGTATGCTTTTGATTCACGACAACTTTTCTGGCTAGTTTTTAAAGGACTCATTTTCCCAGGGGCCTCTACTACAAGTTCATGTTACAAAATAGTTAAATTAGTTATACTGATGTTTGTAGTATTTTTGTGTTTACTTACAGTTAAATCATATGTCTAAATATAGTTAAATTACACAAAAGTGCTTAAATGAATTACAGAAGCCCCAAAATAAAATCTTCACAAAGAAGAAAGAAAACAGAGAGATGGTGTCTGATAGCCTGCCCTGTAGCTCACAAAAACAGAACCAGAATAAGCTGGCTAGAAGTATCTAGAGGCATCACTTTGGTATCTTGAGAAGGCCAATGGAAGCAGGTGTCTTGGAGACACTCAGCATGGGTTTCTGTGGGGGAAGTAAAAATTTATCTCCTATCTGGGGCCAAGATGACCCTCAGTAAATACTTACTGAGAGCTGGAATGTCTCTATGTTCATATTACCACCAATAAACTTCTAGCCTTGGGGCAGTACTTTGAATATTCCCTGGATGCCACAAAGGAAATGTAGCCTTTGGAGAATGAGCTAATATATGAGACAGCTGGTAACAAGATCTCTCTGAAATAGTCCTTCTCACACAGAACTCTTATCTTGACGTAAATTAATGCATCACTGTTAGCCTTTCAACAGTCCCCATTTCCTAGACACACATGACTTTTAACCATCTCAGTCAGAAAGTCCCTGTTCCTTGCCTTGCCTGTGCCCTGTCATGTAGCCATTTTCTGAAATAGTAGCCTATTGATGCTGGCTCCTGGGAAGATGGCTAGCTCATCAACTCTACCCTCTGCTGTCATCAACAGATTATTTGAGGCAACTTTTATTATTATTTTTAATGGAGTCAACTGGAGACAAAAGTTTTTGTTGTCATTAACAGTCTTGAAAGGAGACTCAGGCTGTTTATTGAGATTTGGGATGAAACAGAACCAGAGCTGACCTGTCATTTCCTCTGTCCATCCCTGACCCCACATCACACACACACACACACACACACACACACACACACACACACACACACACACACACACACACACACACACCCTTTGCTACAAAGCCCTTGCATCCTGCCTTCTTTCTCCACCCTTTGTTAACTTCCTAGATGTAGACTCAACAAGTGACCTTCCATTGCTGGTCTCCCCCACACCCAGGCTGGTCCCAGGTGGCACGGGCTGATGAAAGGGGATGCTTATTCACCCCCCTCACCCCCCCCCCCACTTCTTGTTTAATGATTTCACTCTTAAAACTGACCAGGGTGAGAGTGTTATTTTGAGCAAATCAACAAATGCCATGAATATGCACATTTTTTCCCCCAAAACTCATTTTGATGCATTTCCAGGGTATCACTGGATACCACCTTCTGTTTACTTTATGCACTATGCATGACAATAAGAGACCAGCGGAATCCCTAGGGCCATGATAGCTAGAATGGCTGTGAATACCTTTCAGGGTGCAGCTAGCTCATCTTGTTTTTCTTACTAATAAGAGTTCTCTGCTCCTGTTTCTATTCCCCTCTGGAGTTTTGCTGTGAGGGGGGAAGCCTCTCTGCTTTCAGCACTGAGCACTGCAGACCAAAGATGCTCCTGGGACCAAGCAGGACAAACTGCACTGTATGAATAGCGTTAATATTCCATTAGTGAGGTGGCCAGGGGCAAGCAGGCACTTATAAGCCTTACTCCTCAGCACCTGGATTGTTCCCCTCCCCAGGGCCTGGCATTAGTCACATTTATATGGCTCTGGCAAAACAAACAACATATAGAAGAAAACTTTATTTTTCTTCCAAGGTTTCACTCCATCCTGGCAGGGTGAGCAGGGCAGAGACATCACAGTAGCAGGAGCGTGTGGTAGAGATGGTTCACATCCTGGCAGAGCAGGAAGAAGAGAACAGGCTAAAAATCCAGCAGACACTAGTCTGCTTCGTCCAGGTAGGGTGTGCCTCCTAAGGTTTCCAGAACCTCCCCCAAAGACTGTCACCAGCAGAGGGAGGGTCAAGTATTCAAAACCAGAGCCTGAGGGGGACATTTCAAATTCAAACCAAAGCAATTCCTAAGGCACACCAAGACTATATCATCTTTTAAAATGAAGGTTTTCAAGTTTGTATTTTGTTACTGGCTTTGCCTAGTAAAGAAAGAATTGCAGCATGTTTATGCAAATACATAAATATCACCAAGTGAACTATTGGTTTCAGACATAAATTATTACTAAGTAATCAGATTTCTTTAAATTACAGGTAGAAAAATAAGAGAGGTATCAAAACCAAGTAAAATTCCATAAATTGTTGAAGGTAGTCATTAGAAAAGATGCACTCCCAAATGAACTCACCACCAGTGGGAACAGTGATAGTTGCTGGAACCGGGATTTCTAACAAAAAAACCAAAATTCCATGAGTAACCCTTGGTCCTCAGTAGTATTTAGTTTCAAAGTTGCAATGGTTGTTTATGTATTTTCATTTATTCCATGTTCCTGAAAGCACTTAGTCATGAAGTGGTGTCTCCCCATGGCTTGTTCTGTGGTATGTTTGCTTTCTGTCTGATAACTGGAGGTCTGGCCCTGGAGGAGGTCACGGGGCAGTTTGCTTCCCAGAACAGGCTTCAAGCATGCTTTTCTTGCCCCCCTTGGCTTGGGCTACTATTAGCAATGCCAAAGGCAGGGTTATGTTTTTGAAAAATGATTTTTTTTTTCTTTTTACCCACACTGGTGCTACTGACTTGTTTTTGAGAAGAGGCCTAGGATATCACAATTCTGAGTGAGGCCCAGGGAGCTAAGGAGGTGCCATGGAGTCTTTGAGAAAGATAACCAATGATTGCAGCTCCCTGGGCCTTCATATCACCTCCATTAGAAAATATCTGCTTAGATCCCAAGCTGCATGCCCTCAGAGGGCATTTAACACTAACCCTCGCTTTGCACCCTCAGCCGATAGCCTCAAAGAGACATGCTTAAAAACACAAGAGAGAAGTACATTTGAAATTTAACACACCAATTAAAATGCAGTTCTTCATCTTGTGGTGACCTCCAATCATAAAATTATTTTCATTGCTTCTTAATAACTGTAATTTTGTTGACATTAATAATTATAATGTAAGTATCTGATCTGCAGATGGTTCTGACCTCCCAAATGAGTTGATATCCACATGTTGAGAACTGCTGCCCCAGATACACACTCTGAAAAGCACCCCTCAAATCTAGGGAGCACAGAACACCTTGCTGAGGACTTAGAAAGAGACATTTTCTTAGAGCTCTTCAGCCTTTTATGGGGGAGGTTCTGCACCCTGGTATTTGGTGTTCCCAACTCTTCCATATTACAAGCTCTATAAATGCTGATAAATATTCATCATATAAATAGATGTCATTTATCATTTACTGAGTCCTCATTTGGACTTAAAACATGACATTATATATATGTAATATATATATATATACTCACACAAATATATGTATACATGGATTTTACATATGTGTATATATTTTTGTTTATTTTTCATGAGAACTATGCATGTCAAGTGTTTTCTAGATAAGAAACCAAAAGTTAAAACATTGAGAAAAATTAATAAATCATCTTAATTTATACCAGAAAGAGTTCTGTGAGCTCTCTATGCTGTGAGATTGTCCCAGATGTCTTCATTTTACCCATATTGATTTAAGACTTACCAAGCAACAATTATCAATATCATTCTCAGTACTTTGCACATATTAAAGACTCTTCTCTGTGGACCCATGAGGTGAGTAACATCATTGCTTCTGCTTAGTAAGAGGCAGAACCAGGAACTGAATAAAATTCATCTGGTTCCGGTGTCCACTCCCTAGCCCATGTTCCTATGCTGTCTTCCTCAACATCATCCTAGTACATGACTTCTGTCCATCTATTCTGCGGTAAGCCTTCTTGTAAGAAACCCTCAGCCAGTATGGCAGACTCTGGGGCCCAAGGTCTTGTTCAAATGTCAACTATTCATCCACAGTACCTTTCCTATTAAGCTCTATGAAGATTATGAATGTTTGGGGTTGCAGACAGCCTTGTTCATTATAAGTTCACCAACATGAAGAACTATGTTTCCAGATTCTACTCAGTAAACATCTTTCTTGGGACAATAATAAAATGTGACCAATAAGGAGATAGATATGCCTACAATACGCATGACCATAGGGCTGTTTCTTTGGGTTCTTGTTCAATTTGTAACTTTATAGAAATCTGACTGGTTTTAAACCTAGACAGGACATCTATGTTATCCCTTCAGGACCTAGGGAACATTGTAGAAGCAGAGGTAGGAAGAGTGGAAGAGCTAGCAGATAGGGAGGTGCACCATGAGGGCTGCCATGGAGAACACAACAGAAACAAAGGACACAGAAGGCAAGGGGACTGGCCAGGAAGAAAGGAAGTCTGCAGGAGATAGGGAGAGGTAAGAGAGGGCACAGGGTCAATACAATCTAGTCACAACACAGTGGAAACATGCATGAAATAGTCAAAAATAAACATTAATAAAATGGAAATAAAACTCTAAAATAGAAATTGCAGGAGTGTAATGTACACTGTGGCAAATGCTGCTTTTGGCTATTGTTCTGCATTTTCTTTATCTTTCACACTGATGTATGAAGAATTTCAAATATTGTATGTGTATTTATACCCAATAAAATATATAATCTATAGTATATATGCATAATGCTGTATATTTGCCAGGCCTAAAATATGCATTGCTATAGAAGTGTGTACATACATGGCTGCATCTTTCAAATCTACTTTAAATGATCTAATTCAGAGCTTGATGTAAATTTTTCTGAATGTCTACAAATGTGCTGTGTTAAAATTTTCATGTGAATTACTAAACACAGGTAGGAGGCTCATGTTCTTCTTACAGTCAATTAGACACTAACAGCTTTTGTGACGCAAAGACTATTTTAGAAATGAACTCAGAATAATGACTTTTTTTCAAAATCCCAACTGATCCCCACTTCCTGGTGTTTTAGCCTAGGTGACATCTCTTTCTTTGAATGTAGGCTGGATGTGCTGACTCACTTTTAGGGAAGACTATAAAGACTTCAGGTGTGGCCTTCAAGATTAGTTTATAAAGCCCTGGGTCTCCCATCCAGGAGGATTCTTTCACTCTCTTAGCTTGTCACATGAGGAGGAGCTGGCTGCCAAGCTCAGGACTGCTCTCTGGAGAGTCTCATATAGCAATGAGAACCTGAAGCCTGCCAACTAACTGCACAATGGCAATCTCAGAGTTCAGCCCAGGGAGAGAGATGGGCAGCTTCAGACAGCCCTTCCGCTGTGCTACAGCTCTGCACTAGGGCCCAGGATTCTGGTGTGAGCGGGAGACTTGAATAAGCAAGTACACTTTAATGGTAATTTGTCTACCATCCCTGGGTAATTCAGAGAGCAAAGGGAGGTGGGGGAGTCACAGGGTTTGGAACTGAGTAGCCCTTGGCTTAAAGCCCAGTTGGATAGTACCCACTCCAGAACACAATCAAAGCACTTAACCGCAGTGAAACTATTTTCTCAACTGTAAAACGTTGATAACAGTAATTATCTGACAAAGTCGTAGCACGTTAAATTGAATACCTTAAGTCAAGTGACTAGTAAAAAGCTTTCGAATGTTCCCATTAGCCCCATCTACTTTTTTCTCACCTGTAGGGGATGGAATATTTGAAGTAGTGGAGAAAGTGTAAGGTCTAAAGAACTGATGGTGTGAAAAAAAAAGTTGGATATGATGGACTTGCAAACATAGCCAGACTCTTAGTTGACCCGGTATGGGGAGAGAGTGTGTGGTGAGGGAGAGAGACTGGCTCTAAAAATCCATCAGTTGTCAGATGTTACCTACACGGATGCAAAATTACCTCTGTGTTTCCTAAATAGATGCTCCTAGCATGCTGGGTGAAAGACAGTCTTAATTTGATATGATTCTCTGTAGCGCACAATGTCTTCTACCAAAAAGTCTCTATCCCACCTCCAAATCCAAAACAGAACATCTTCCCTACACACACACACACACACACACACACACACACACACACACACACACAGAGAGAGAGAGAGAGAGAGAGAGAGAGAGAGAGAGAGAGAGAGAGAGAGAGAGCTGATGTGGTGTGAAAAAGCATTGTTGTGGATAGCGAACTCCCTTAGGTAGTAGAATCTGAATGGGGCATTCTAGAGCCATATGGGGCATTCTAGAGCCATATGTTACATGTTTTAAATGGAAGGCACATACTAATTTTTTTTAATGGCAAGGAAGGCAGGCAGGAGGGATGTTTTGTGTGAGTAATCAACGAGGAGATGTTTGTAATGCCCAAGTAAACATTAGGGGTGTGGCAGAGGGGAGTGTGGAGTGTCAGAGGCAGGAGAAAGGGGTTTGCAATGGCAACTAACATTTGCTTGGTCTACTCCTTGTGGCAGATGTTCCCCTATGTCACTATGTTTATATTTATATTTATTTGTGCAATTTTCATACAGGTCCATGAAACTGAGAGATCACATCAAATAGTGTCAGGCTCTGTGAATTGGCCATGACAATCGTCTATGAGAAATACACATGAAAAAAAAATGTCAAGGTCAAAGTGAGGTAGACTTTGGTTCAAATTCCAGCTCTACTGCTTCAGCCAGATCTGTCCAGTAGGATTCATTTTTTCAGGCAAATAGCACATATATCTCGAGATTTATATTCCTTAAGTGAATTGGGGTGGAGATTTTTAAATCTCCTATTTTGAAATCAAATGATTGTGTAAAGTGGAGTGAGGCAGAACGGAAGTGAATGCTTGGGATGGTAGCAATGTGTGTATGCATTATAGACAGTGCCCATGAGAATTGTTGCTGTTGTGATGGAGGTATAGTGATGGCCACTTCCTGTGAGTTCTAGTACCTTAAAGAACATAAGGACCTAAGCTCTTGTTCCCGCTCTCTAGCATCCATACCTCCCTGGACTTCATTGTCAAGTTGAAAGACATGGTTGAGTGCTTTCTAAGATCCTCCTAATTAAAAATAAAAAAGCTCAGTTCATGTAGCTTACCCATCTTTTAAAATAATATTTTTATTCTTTGAAGTTTCATATATTTTAAATTGTATATTGACCATCTAAAGTTACCTCCCTCCAATTCCCTCTATGACCCTATTCCATTTCCTTACCAACTTCCTGTCCTTTTCCCCTCTGTCATTTTATGTATATTAGTGTTTTACATGCATGCATGTCTATGCACCACATATGTGCAGTGCCTTCAGAGGCCAGGAGAGGGGATCAGATTCCTTGGAACTGGACTTGTGTAGGGGATCGTGTTGTTTCATGGTAAATAATTGTCCCACCCACTGGTTTAATAAAAAGCGCTGATTGGCCAAAGGCAGGCAGGAAGTGTGGGTGGGGCTACCAGACTAAGAAAACTCTTGAGAACAGAACGCCAGAGAGAAGCCAGAAGAAGCAGAGGACAACTATGCTGCTCTAAGAAAAGGTACTGAGAGCCCCATGGCTGAACAGGGAGAATCATGGGTTAGATGAAGGGTAGAGAGCTAGCAAGTGATATGTGTGAGCCTTAGGCTGATCAGCCTAAAACCATTGTAATCATCTGTGTGTCTCTGCGGGTCTGTGGGCCAGCGGGCCTAAACCTTGAGTCTAGGCCCGAAAGTCCAGAACAGAAACCTCGTACTACAGACTTGAGATGGTCATTAGCTGCTATGTGGGTGCTAAGCATGAACCCAGGTCCTGTGGAACAGCAGCCAGTCCTCTTAACCACTGAGCCATCCCTTCAGTCCTGTGTCTCCTTTATAAAGTTTTCATTGTTTCACATGTTCTGAATTCTATTCCAACGTTTCTGAGCCAGACACAGATTGATAGACCTTCATTCCACTGTTTCTAGCACATATAGCCTAGTTTTCATATCATCCAAGTCTGGACATAGAGAAACTCTGATCCCTGTGGATGTGGGGGTGGCACATGACAGTGACCATTTAAGAGACACTAGAGACCTCAGTGTGAAGTAGATGGGTGGTGTTCAGACACAAGAGATAGAAGCGTGGCCACATAACAACCAGAAGGAGGGTAGATGCCAGAAGAGCCCTCTGTTCATTTAAAAACTCTGACTCTTCTGTTTCAAAAACAAGACTCCACAATCTCTGCCCTGAAATGGATGCCTTCGTAACTTCGATAAAAATTAAGATCAAGTAAAGAACATCCCCTCAGAAACTGCAAGAATAAAGAGGGAGTGGGTGAAAAAGCTGAAGCTTCAGGTGGATACATTCTTGTAAATCAGATAAATCTGGAAGGGCGGGGTCAGACTGTGTAAATCCTGAAAAGAAAAGAACTTCAGTGTTTATTCTGAGATCTGTGGGAGGAAGGACCTCAGAATAATTTCTGCCATGACATGTCGTGATCAGATTTGCACTTTGAAAATAATCTGACTCTCCAAGGAAACCAGTTACCCCCTGAGAAGAAGACAGGACAGTGTCTGGAGTGTGGAAACAATACACATGGTTTTAGGATCTGAGGAGTTTGTATACTGATGAATGGACAGAAGTCTACTGCTCCCTCACACCTCAGATTTTGCACCTATGTAATGGGTAGATAAATCTGTTTATTTCCCTGTTCCCTGGTCTCACCTATTTTAAAACTGTTCCAAGGATATTGCCTGGTCTATGACAAATGGTGACTATGAGATACCCTGAGCATCTTAAGAAACACTAAAGCAAAAACATCGTTGGTAAATCAAGGATTTGCACATCTGCCCACTAAATTAAATGTCTGTCAGTTCAAGTTTGTGATGGTTGAAGAATTATTCTGAATAGAACAGGGAGGGCCAGAGTGTGGCTCTCTTGGACTACAAGAGTCTGTGAAAGCTATGTTCCTGCCATTGCTTTTTCTATTGCACTTAAAGATGTAAAATCAATACTTGGTTTTGCACAGGACACTGCAAATACAGCCTCATCAGCATGTTAGGGTGTGGGTGCGAATATGTTGCATATTTATAATGTTATCCTAGTTGATAAAAAATTTATGTTATCAGCCAGAGTTTGTCATAAGTAATAAAATCTTTTATGTAGAGTCTTTTCCATCCTTTCAAGAGAACTTCTTAGATTTTTTTTTCCACAAATGGGTTTCAAACTGAGGAGATTTCTTGGGATTTTTTTTCTCCCCAGGTATTGTCATCTTCCCTTTGCCACAGCACACTGGGAGCAAAGAGCGGGCCAGTCCGGGAACACTGTTTGTTGCTCAAATGGGAACAGTAGTCTCTTGCAATGTGACAGACCTCGGGGAACAGGGAGAAACATCTCTACCTCCTATTGTGAGAAACTGAGTCCAGAGGACTCCAGAACAGACCAAAAGAAAAGACCAGGCTTTCTCTGGGATTCCAGAGATCTCCCAATGGTCCTCCCACTCAGACCTACAGCTGGCACTCTGCCTTTGTGGTCCCTGAATATTCTCATGTTACTGAGCAGGGATCTGCCACAGTGATCCTTCTTCTCACCTCCCTCTGCTGTTCTCATTCTGCCTCAATTGAAGACTAAATTCTAACATCACCTCAGCTCTTTTATAAAGAAGCAAAATGTACATGACTGCACTGGGCACAAAACACCACTTGAAGAAACTAAAGATGACCTAGAATAACGGGGAGCCACTTCCTGGTTGAGGATCAGCAGACGGTGTTGCTACCATGCCCAAATTGACCCTGTCAAAATCCCAGCAGCCCCTTTTCCCTGCCTCCTTCCTCCGACTGACCTCCATCTTTCCTTTTCTCCCCCTCTTCCTTTTCTTTCTACGTCTCAAGATTTATAGGGAAATTAAGAGACTCAGAACAGACAAAACAACAAAGAGAAACAAAATTGTAGGGTCCATTTTCTAATCTCAAGATGTATACCATGGGATCCTGGCAAGATGGCTCAGCAAGGAGACACACACCATACCTGACAAGATGAGTCTGATCTTAGAACCCACACAGTAGCAGGAGAGAACTGACTTTCACAAATTGTTCTATGACTTGCACACACACACACATGCATACACACACATACATACACACACTCACACATGCTCACACACGCATACACACACTCACACACATGCACACATGTGCATACACACACTCACACACGCGTGCATATACACACACATGCTCACACACACACTCACAATGAAACAGTGTCACTTGGACTGTCAAAACTGTGGTTTTGTAAGCATAGACAATAAATCACTGGGACAGAGTTGATGGTTCAGAAATAAACACAATCATTTAAAGTCAATTGATTTTCAACAAAGGGCAAAGGTTGTTCAATATAGAGATTTTCATGATGAACTAATGAAGCTGGCTTAAGTACATATTCATATGTAAGTGGATGGAATTACCTCAAATAATATGAAAAATTAGCTAAAATGGGTCAAAGATATAATTGTAAGAACTAAACCCACAAAACCCTTAGAAGAAAATATAGGTGTCTTCTTGACTGTTCCATTGCCACGAACAGACACCATGACCTCAGCAACATTATAAATTGAAGCATTTAATTGGGTCTTGCTTATAGGTTTAGATATCATGGCGATAAGCATGACACTGGAGCAGTAGATAAGAGCTTTACATCCTGATCCATAGTCAGCAGGCTGAGTGGAGGGGAGGGAGGGAAGGAGGGAAGGAGTAGGGGGGGAAGGGGGGCTGGGCCTGACCTGGGGTTTTGAAACTTCAAAGCTCACTCCTAGTAACACACCTTCTCCAACAAGGTCATATCTCCTTCCCCAACAGTTCCAGTAAGGAGAGATCAAATGTTTAAACATATGAGCCTCTGTAAGACACTCTTATTCACATACCACACTAGGCATAACTCTTTGTGCTCTCGGGTTATATAATGTCCTTTGATACTCAAGGCACAAGAACAAATGCACCCCAACAAGATCAAACCTGTGTGTGGCCCAAATAAGCCAACCAGAAAAATGAAAGACAAACCACAAAATAATTAAAAGATTATTTCTAGTTATGTATCTGATAAGAGGACAGTGTCTAGAATACATAGATTCTTTCTACTCAAAAATAAAAGCTAAGTAATCCAATTGAGAAATCAAAGTTGAACAGAAATTTCTCCCCCAAATCACTAAGGGATGTGACATCACTTCCCACCTGCCAGGATAACTACATCATTAGAGACAGGTGTAACATGTACAAACGTGTGTGTGTGTGTGTGTGTGCAAAATAGAACTTTCATAAATTGCTCATGGCATCCACTCCAGAACTCAACATCTAGGCAAATGTTCATGAAAACCAGAACCATGTCAACACAAAAACTTGAACAAAGAACTTGAAACAGCATTATTCACAACAGTTCAGAGCAGAAATAACTCAAGTGTGTGTCACTTGATAAAAAGATTAAAGAAGGGCATATTCATGCAGTGGGTATGCAAAGTCTTATGTCTATAAATATTATTCATCCATTAAAAGTAATGAAGTATTGATATATAATTCTGATATAGATGGACCTTGATATCATTATATTGTGTGGGAAAAGTCAGAACTAGAAGCTGAATATTTTAAGAACTCATTTACATGAGATAGACAAATTCATACAGACAGGATGTATTAATTACTAGCAGCCCTAGAGCAGAGAATGCATGGCTCACATGTATGGAATTTGTTTTGAGGTTCTGAAACTGGATAGTAGTGATGGTTATAAAACCTTGAGAAGATTTTTATATATTTAAAAAAAACTGAATTGTACACCTTAAAATTTATGGTATGTTATCATAATTCAAAACAAATTTGTAAATGCTACTTTCACAAAGATTAAATAGTAACAGTTAACATTTATTAAGCCTTTACTATGTTTAAAAATAAAAAATGATCTTGGCTAAAACTGTAGAGTGAAATTGATTCTTGAGGAAAATGTAATGAAAACTTATCTGTCAGACAAAATTTATATCTTCATATATGCCGTAAGGAAGAAGCCAGACACACACAAAAAGATGGAAAAATGAAATAGTTTAGTAGTATCTAAGAAAATGCCTAATTGTATCTACAACAGACAAGTCTTTACCTTATAAACATGTGTCCATGTCAGCACAGCCTGGCAGTTCTAACCAACATGGATAAGAAGGATCAGGGGAGCACTGTTCATTTCAGCATAGTGGAGAATTCTGAAGAGCCAAGGAAAAATTGGAAGCTTATTTGTATGCAGAGGCTGGAAATAATGTGGGACCCTCAGAAGTTAAGGAAAGCAGACCCCAGACAGAACCCTGGCCTACTCTGTCCTTTATCAATGCAACCACCTCAATTTGATGTGTCCAGAGTTCCATGCCTTGTGTTTTATAATCCCAGACCCCTTGAATTGTTCTTGTAGTCTATTTTGTTCACTTCAAATCATCCCGTAGTCTCAAACAATGATACTGCCATATAAAACACACTGACTTGCCCACACAACAGATAATCTGTTGAGTACCAACTGCACACTTGCCCTCAAATCTACAGGCTGATAATTACATAAGTAGAAGGTGAGATACAGTCCACATACTTAAAACTAAAACAGAGGTGATGAAGTGAGTGTGGCAGTCAGGTAGACTGTTCATCATAGTAAGCAAGATCAATGTGGGAACTCAGATGAAGACCCGCTATTGTGGAGATATACAGAAGAAGGCCTTATTGCCTAAGATTAATTTAAGTAATTAAGCCATTTCTTTCTAGTACTTCCCAAGAGTTGTTAAGTTCTGAGATTCTGGGGCTTGAGAGATGGCTTAGCACCTAAGAGTGTGTTCTTAGAGCATTCAAGTTCAGTTCCCACTCACAGCACACAGCTATGTAACTCTAGCTCCAGTGGATGTGCCCATTCCTGTGGCCTCCACAGGCGCTGTACACATGTGCAAATACCCACACAAACACATATACATAATTAAAAATAAATCTTTCCTTTTTTCTATGTTTTGAGATTCCACTTTTCTTTCTTTCTTTTTTCTTTCTTTCTTTTTTTTTTTTTTTTTTTTAGATGTTGTATGCCACTGAGACAGGGTTTCACTGTGTGGCCCAGCCTGGTTTCAAACTCCCAATTTCCTGATTGTACCTTCTATGTATTAAGGTCCAATTATTTAGAAAGGAATTTTTCAAACTGAGATAATTTAAGATTAGTGTACAGTTGTAAGAAATAATAGGCCAGGACTGTGTGGCCTGGTCCTGCTTCTCCCTGTCTGTGGTGCCCTGAGAAATGGTGGTCCATTATCACAGCTAGATCCTGTCATACATCTTGTTGAGGAACAGAGTACTCCTGTCACCACAGAGATGCCCTAGGGGCTCCTTCTGCTCCACTCACTTCTGCCCCATCTCCTCTTTGGCTCTCTAACCAACCCCTCTACTCTCCACTACATATATCAGTATGGTCAGTATATAGTCACTTCAAGAATGTTCTATGAATAGAGCCCTTGTCTTGTAGCCTTTAGTTGGGCATATTTATACTCAACAAAGCACTCTGGAGATTCCACCAGTTTGTTATCTGGGTAGTCCGTGGAATGGCTGCACCGAAGTTTGTTTTACTGTTAATCTGTTGAAAGATATCAGAGTTGCTTCCATTTTATTTTGACTATTATGAATAAAGCTTAGAAGATTTTCTGCAGGTTTTTATGAAAAATATTTTCTTTTCCCTGGCATAAATGCCCAGAATATAATTACTAAATTATATGCTACCTATAAGTTTAGATTTTAAAGAAGTTTCCAGGCTGTTTTCCAGTGTGCCTGGATTATTTGCAGACTTGTCAGCAGTGTCTGAGTGCCACATTCTCTCCATCCTCATCATCATTGGTGGGTATCAGTATTTTCATATTTCATTCTGTCAGGTATGCGATGTTATCTCAGCGGTTTTAATTTGCATCCCTATGACTAATGCTGTTGAATATTCTTAATGTACCTACTTGTCATCCTTTTCCTCCTCAGTGAAGCGTGTCTTCACTTCTTGCCTTTTTCTTATCTGACTGCTTTCTTTCTTTCTTTCTTTCTTTCTTTCTTTCTTTCTTTCTTTCTTTCTTTCTTTCTTTCTTTCTTTCTTTCTTTCTTTCTTTCTTTCTTTCTTTCTTTCTTTCTTTCTTTCTTTCTTTCTTTCTTTCTTCACTACTGAGCACTGAAAGACCATCGTGTGTTCTAGACACTTGTATTTTGCTGGTCCTCCAGTGTGCAGATACTTTTTCCCCAGGCTGCAGCAAATATCTAAGTCTCTGAAAAGAATAGTCTGTGGATCAAAAGTCTGAAATTTGACCAAGTCTGCTTCCCTTGTATGTGTGGTGGTTGTTTGTCAAGTCTAAAGACCTCATGACTGTTCAGATCCCAGACACTTTTTCTATTTCCCTTCTAAAATTTTCAGTTTTTAATTTTTCATTTAGATCCTGATCCACTTGGAGTGTATTTCTCTATACTAGCATAGGTCTTAGGTCCTGTGTCCTTAGGTGCAGTTTGGCTGTATTGTTGCACAATCATTTATGAAGGAGGCCATCCTTACAGGGCTGCTTTTGTAACTTTGTCACAGATTACTTGAACCTGGTTCTTCCAGTCTGTTTCTGGGTTGTCTTTACTCTCCACTGATCTGTGTTTCACTGTCCACCAGTGCCACTGACTCTTGATGACTCTAGCTATCAAGTAGGTCACAAAATTGGATAGATGGATTCTTCACATTGCATTCTAGACTGTTTGAATTATCCCAGTCTTTTCTTTTCGATATAATTTTGTAGAAATGTATTTTAACTTTTACAATGGTCAGGCAATCTTGTGTGTAACCTCCCTTCCCGAACTTCTTTCTAGCTGCTATTTAAACAGTTAGGGACATGTCTATGCTGCCACAGGAGACCTTGAGCTTTTCAGAATAGTCTTTGTATGAGTCTGCACAAGGCATTCAGTCAAAATGACTCTTATTACCTTCATCTAAAAGGTTTCTGCAATATGGACCTGAGCAAGCAATCCTAAAGAAAACATGTGACCAGTAGCAGAAGAAATAAAGGAGGGAAAAAAGAGAGGGAAGGAGGAAGGGAGGGAAGGAGGGGGGAGAGGGAAGGAGGGAGAAACAGAGAAAGAAATCTGGTCTAGACAATTCATATTCCACCATCTCATCTTTCTGTTCTTACCCAGGACAGCCATGGGTATGGTGACTTGCCCAGGACAGCCATGGTTATGGTGGCTTGCCCAGGACAACAATGGTTATGGTGGCTTGCCCAGGACAGCCATGGGTATGGTGACTTGCCCAGGACAGTCATGGCTACGTTGGCTTGCCCAGGACAACCATGGGTATGGTGGCTTGCCCAGGACAGCCATGGGTATGGTGGCTTGCCCAGGACAACCATGGGTATGGTGGCTTGCCCAGGACAGCCATGGTTATGGTGGCTTGCCCAGGACAGCCATGGGTACGGTGGCTTGCCCAGGACAGCCATGGCTACGTTGGCTTGCCCAGGACAGCCATGGTTATGGTGGCTTGCCCAGGACAGCCATGGGTATGGTGGCTTGCCCAGGACAGCCATGGGTATGGTGGCTTGCCCAGGACAGCCATGGGTATGGTGGCTTGCCCAGGACAGCCATGGGTATGGTGGCTTGCTCAACAAGTCCTCAGTTCTCACCCATCTTTGCTGCAAACTAAGATAAAAGAAATGCAAATAATGAGAAACCAATCTGGAGCTGAGTTTGTCACATGTTATATGTCTGCAGTACAGACAGACAGACAGACAGACAGACAGACAGACAGACAGACACACACACACACACACACACACACACACACACACACACATACACACACCCCAAAAATCACAGACAGAGAGAGGGAGAGAAAGGACAAAGCAACTTTCCATTTTGGACACTTTTAGCAGTCTAATGGATGCTTTCAGACAGCACTGTTTTCTGTTGTTTTTGTTGATTTTTTTCCTCTGAGCTCATGGTGAGCATGGTCACACCCAGAGTCAAGTCAGAAGTAGGGCAGAATTGTTCCCAGGCATGTTTGGTCACCCAATGTCATTTTTTAAAAAATGGCTGAATCCTTGTGAGATTTATCCATTATATGTATACAAATGAACCCTAACAATATGCACAAAATGAAATGTAAATAAAACCATAAATTTTCCATTTAAAGTACTTGTAAGGAAAAAAGAAATTCTCTGCCTCCCCCAGAGTGTCCCTCTTGCCTTTGTATCCTCAGAATTAGTTTTCATGGCCACTTCTGACATGATGACCTCTGCCGTGGTGACGCTTGACATGGTGGAGCACAGGACACAGCAGATGAAAAAGAGAATTCCAGAATTCTTGAGAAAGCCTAAGAAGCACCATACAGAGGAGGAGGAGAAGAGAAAGCTGCAGGAAACCGGCAAAGGAGGCTGTTCTGAGCAGCACCGAGCTGGAACTTAGCAGAACCACATCTTTACCAAGTCAAGTTTCCAATCAGGGTGTGCTGTCCCTTGACTTACATATCTTTGATTTCTGTCATCATTACTTTGTAGTTCTCTGTCCTGTATATTTTTACTATATTAGCATGTATTAATTTTCCCACTTTTGAATGATTACAAATGGTACTGTGTCACTTTTCAGTATACATATGTTGTTAGCATGTACAAATATAGTTTTTAATACATGTATTTCATATAGTCATTTATCTCGATGAACACACTTTCTGGTTCCAGAGAGTTCCATTTGATGATTTAAGATCCTCTAGGTAGTAATGCTAAGGCAAAAGGGAAGTTTTATTTCATTCTATTCTGTGAGGCTTTGCTGTGGCACTGGCTAGAGCTTCCAGGAACATACTATATAAAACAGAAAGGATTGAAGCAATCTTTCCTTCGTCAGGTAACAAAAACCTTTATTTCATTGTGAAGCAATATTTCTCTGTATATATTTATTATCAAGACTCCAAAGTGGTTTTCTTCTAATTAAAATAGTCACATGGGGCTGGAGAGCTGGCTCAATGGTTAAGAGTACTTATTGCTCTTGCAGAGGACCTGAGTTCAATTCTCAGCACCCACATCAGATGGCTCATAACAGCCTGTAACTGCAATTCCAGGGGATCTAAAGGCTTCTGTGGCTTCTGTGGGTTCACGTGCGTCGTGTGTGTGTGTGTGTGTGTGTGTGTGTGTGTGTGTGTGTGTGTGTGTGCCTGTCTATCTGTCTGTCTGCCTATCTATACACACATAAATAAAATAAAATGGCCATGTGAATGTTCTTTAATTTTTGATATGGATTGTGTTGACTGCTTTTCACATAATGAGCCAGCCTGGGGATACATAGAGAAATGCCTTCCCGACTTGGGACAGTGTTGATGCTCCCATAGTTGTGAGGTTGGCTGCGGTATTTCTCTTGTACTGTTCATGTGTATGAGCTCTAGGTGCCTCCTCCATCTCGGATGTTACTGTCCTGTTATCCTCAGATGTATCAGTCCTGTTAGACATTTTATCTCGAAGACCCAGTTTTCTCTACTGCTTTTCTTGTTTCAGTTTCACTGATTTGTGTTCTTATCTGTATTATTTTCTCTGTTTGGTTTCCTTAGCTTATTTTGCTTTTGTTTTCCTAGATTTTTGATGCGGGAGCCCAGAGTGCTGGAGAGTTGCCCCCTCTTTAGATCATAAATGTGCAAATGGAAGTCTCAACTTTCCTTAGTCTTCTGGGGAGCCACCCTGACAGCAGGGATAGTTAGGTACCTTGTCACAGACTAGAGAGGGTAGAAGTATTGTCTTACCACCTTGGTGTTTGCTGGGGTTGTTGGCCCTATGGACCACAGATTTTTATTTGAAAGTTAACTAGAATAGAACATTTTTTATCTAAAGAGTTCTTTGATCTTGAAAGGTGGATGCTCCTTTGATAGTACATTGGCTGGGTCTTATGTATGCATCCTCTATTGTCTTCGTGTTTTCAGAGTCCTCAGATAGTAAAGAAGAAGGAGACCTAGGCAACTCATCCCCTTCGTGACCTTTGGCTGCTAGTGCCCTTCCTGTCTGCCTCTTCCTTTACACCTTCAAGAAACTTCTTTTCTTTGTTTTGCACCTAACATGCATTGTTTTTATGCTGTCCTTGTAAGAAAAACAGAAAAGACTACATCTACCTCATATTTCCAGTACCAGAAGTCTGGGAGATGGAATTTGTCTAGGTCGCTGGAGGCTGGCAAGAAGCAAGCTTTAGTGGGAGCTGTTTCTCTTTGATTGACTTTGTCAGATCTGTCTGCATGTAAGCTCTGAGAAGATGATTCAGCCTTTAGATCATGTGTAAACACCTCTCACCTTCAGGAACCAAATTGCCAACCAGAATTAACCAGAATCTTCTCCAAGAGCTCTTTTTATGCCTATACCATCAGGCCTGAGCCAGCCCAGCAACCTGCAGAAACATTTCTTGCTTCCCTCTTTGCAATGCTTGCTGTCTCTACAAGCCAGCATAAGATAAGGAAAGGGATCAAGTGCCCTATTCCAGGCTGGGGCTTCTGGAATCTGATGTCATACCCTTGGCCTGTTACCAGATCTTCACTGTTTCTCTCCACTGAAGGTTCATTTGGAAATCTGTTTTGGTGGGAACCATAGACACGGTGTCTTCTAACATGGAGGCAGTGCAACAAGATAGGAGACAGACCTGGTATTGAGCCTTGTTTAGGTAAAGCTGACAGGTATGGGCTGGCAGCATCTTTAGAGGCTGGAGTTCTTTGTTATCTTTGGGTGCTCAGGTAAAACACCTGGAAAACAAATCAATCCAATTTAATCCTATGTCAGCATGGGAAAGAAAGATTGCATGCCAAAATATGCCCAAGATCAGTAGATAGTGGTTTTGAGACATACATGAGCCACTCCTCAACACACACACACACACACACACACACACACACACACACACACACACACACACACACACACACGTGGGCAGCACAGATGAGGACATTAAAAGTGTTCCCATCTATCACTCTACATTCTATTCTTTTGAGACAGGTTCTCACTAAACCTAGACTTCACCAATTTGCCACTAAGAGTGGAAGCCAACAAACCCTATACATCTTTATGTCACCATCCAATGCCCCTCCACCCACATTCACCCTGAGTGATAGACACAGGACTGCACAGAGCTCTTATATATGGTGCTGGGAATCTGAACTCTGATTCTCAGGCCTGCGTAGCAAGCACTTTTATCCACTGAGCCGTCCCTTCCAGCCCTAAGCCACCTTCTTAAGCTGACTCTGAGTTACACAGTGACTAAGAATACGGTTGTGTTTGTAGTACAGCCCTGTGGGCCAAATGGAGAGAGATAACAGTCTAAACACAATTGGAACTGAATATAAAAAAGAGCAATGTCTATTAGACATTTGGGAGATCATAGCAACAGAAAGTCTGTCAGAGGAGGAAGGAGATGATGGTATCAAGTACCCTAAAGCCACCATCCAGTGCCAACAGCAGGTCTTTTATGAGCTATCGATGGTAATCTAAACTGTTGTGTGTGTCGCTTCAGCTCTGCTGGAACTCCCTGGAATGTATTATATAGTATCATCCCCCAAATTGCTCACTATTCAATCAGCTGGTTATGATAGTCTACCATTCTGATTACCAGAGTCCCTCTAAATAATTCATAAGGGTCTTCAGGATCCAAAAATATGAGTGAATAAAATGTACCCCTAAATTATAGGGGCCTCAAATGGGGGTCTTAGGATCTAGCAGTTCAGAAATCTACCATGACCACTCACTGACCTTGACTTACAGCTGTAAGAAGCATCACTGAACAGACAAAAGAAAGACACCTCAGAGGAAGCTGCTAACCAAGGAAGATGGCTTAGCAAATGCCCAGCACTGGATGTGGAAGCCAAGCGAACTCCTGGATCTCTCCTTTGCTCTTTCCTCTAGCTGAGGCTGAATAACTACCTTATATGAAGGACCAACCTCTATGCTTCCATTCTTAAGCAACATGCAGGTCACCTGAGGATAACAAACCCCAACATCCTTGCCTGGCATTACAACTCAGCTCTTCTACAAACAGCAGAATTCCTTCTGGACATAAGACCTGTGCAGAAGAGAGTCCCTCAGGTCACAGGGGAATGTCCAGCCAAAGGAAGAAGATGCCCAAGGCTTTAAAATATATTCCTTTCAGATGGAAAATACATTTCCCTGTGTTCATCATTTTTAGCAACATCTTAAAAGATTTTTCACATCACCACGTAGAAATCTCTCTGGTAAGGCTCTGCACAGATCTGGTATTTGGCCCCACGGTAGGCATCAGCAGCACACTGGGATGGCATGGAGGAAGTGCCCCAGCCCAGCCTGTGGATAAACACTGGCTGGAATGCTGCTTCTAACCCCATGTGCCTGGACTGATGGCCATGCGGGGCCATGCGGAAACCCCTGACAGCACTTTCCTGTGAGAGACCTGGGCTCTGGGGAGGCCTGGCTTCCTGCTTTGTCACCCTGATGTGACCATGAGAGTGGGAACCAGGCCCAGGAAAACTTCCTTCTGGACTGGATCGACCCTTGTGCAGAATACTGTCTCAGTGCTGAGCGATTTTCCCTGAGATAGCGGGGCCTCTGTCACCCTGTGCAGAGCAGCCTTGTTGGCCACTGCCCTGCCAGGATCTATCTTACTGCACCCCTGAGACCCCAGGGCTAAGAAACAGCCAGTGGTATGCCCTCGCTGTGTCCCCAGACAAAAGGACCAGATTTAGAAATCTGATGATTCAGGTACATGGGAATTTAAAGGTCTCTCATGCTATCAACAAAGGAAAAAAAAAAAAGGAAAGAAAGAGAAAAAGGAATAAAAAAATCTCAATTTGAATACAAAAATGTCATTAAGTTGCCTGTGTTCAAGTGGTAAAATTGTTGATTTCTTTCTTTCTTATTCCTTACTGGAGTTTCTGTTTTTTAATACTATTTATATATTGGGGAAATAATCTTTGTTAAAGAAAAATTTAATATAGCAATAATTTAATTTATTTTTCCTACCCAAAGGATTCCAGTAAGGACTACTAGTGAATCCCTACAGCTTAGCATGCTAAAGATTTAGTACCGGATTGTTTATTAACCCACAACCTCCTGAAATTCACCTAGAATTTGAGTGTTACCTTGTCTCAAAACCCCTGCACCCAAATAAATAAACCATTTTTTCTCATGGTCACACATGATGCAAGATAATCTCCCGACCACAGTGGTGTCATGACATGATGCCACCATACAGCCATTTATTGAGCATGAATGAATCTCAGCCAAGGGCTTGGCTTTGGTGCCCAGTTTATATCTAAAACCTTTTAATTTAATTCATGAGAGGGGAACCAGCATGGGAGCTTTAGTATTAGTTCCGGGTTATATTTCTGTGTGTATCCTGCCTGGATCATTTTTTAAGTCTGTGATGTGGGTAACTACACTACTTTGGTTTTATTGCCTGTAGACCAGAGACGATAATAGTGCCTGACTGATAAAGCTGAGAGTTAAAGGAGACGCTCTTAGCTAAATGTTTAACATGACTCCTGGCCAAGAGGACAAGGTCTGCCTATGCTTCATCTTCAAGACAGAGAAGCACACAGCTGAGGGAAGGGAATCGGATGGCTATAATAAAGCCCCCTGCCTTTGCAGATGGGATCTAACACATATTGGCCTCAATCTAGGTGAATGGTACCTACATCCATGTTTCCCCATCAAGCTACCCTTAAGGACTCTCTTTTTGCTTAATCCTTGTGATTAGGGAGTTTAAGAAGAGAACACTGGAGGACACTGCTAGCCAGTCAGATGGCAGAAACTGATAGTCCACTCATGACTATTTATAGCCCCTATGAGATCCGCAATGATGTCACCTCACATTTTCAGAGTCTTTGGCACATACTCCATAAAGTGCATAGAATGTCTAAAGTGTTCAGGAAGGACCACAGGCTGATAGAGACAACCTTTCAAGAAAACCCAAGTCCCAGATAGATTCTTAGTGAGGAAATTTCCAGTCAGTTCTTATAACTTGTTGTCTTTCAGGACGGTTTTATACAGTTAAAACTCCCCAAACTCAGAGCTTGCACATCTGAAAGCTCGGCAGGGAGGGGAGGATAAGGAGGAGGGAGAAGAAAGACTGTGCTTGGAGAGTTGCCCACATGAATTTATTTCGGGATCTGGGTTGCTAGGTGTCCACATAAAATATCTTCACCAGGAAAGGAGGTTGAACACATTTTTGCTCAAGACTTTTTTCAGCTGTTTGTTAAGCTAGTGGCTGATAGACAAAGAAAGCAGAAGCTAAGACAGCTCTTTGCATTTTCCACCCAGAAGGCCCTTCCCTCAAAAACAATATTTGGTTGACTCTGGTCTATAGACTTGTTCTTCATGAGTCATGAGTCCACTCATCTTGAGGAAGTCCCTCCAGGCCATTGAGATTGTTCTTTGTACAAACAGTAATGAGAAGCTTTCTGGATTAGACAGGTCACTGAGCAGTGTGAAACTTAACTCTGCTTCTCACTCTCTGCATCAGCTAGACAATGCTCTCCACTTTAATGTGCTCTCTCTCTTTGTCAATAGAATATATTTAGAAAATGTTAATTTGTAGTCAAAGAAAATATCACTAGAATTCACAAAAAAATGTGCCCCTGGATCTCCAGGTTCATTGGATCAACAAATAATCCTTTTAGTTCCAAATAACAGACACAATGGGATTCAGCTTACCATATGTGGCAGAAACTGGCATCCAGGGAGATGAGTGAGGTTTCTTCTTCTTTACAAGTTCTAGACTGTCCTGAGCTTAGATCTGATCAGTTCACTCCAATGGGCTGGGATGTGGAAATCATACTGATCCAAAAACCTCCCCCAAAGAATATCTCCATCCTCTTTATTTTTCTGGAGCTTTGATTCTAGATCCAGACAGACCTGGGAGCTATACACTGAAGGAGTCCAGCCTCTGTTGCATTCCAGATACAAGATTCAATATGGAATAAGTTCCTGAAGTGGAAGGCCTCACTTAGCTGATGGAGACAGTGGGAAGAGATACAGAAGTGATGCTTTTCCATTGTTCAGTGACCTTTACTCTTCCTGACAGTGACCTGCAGCATCTCAAGAACAGGAGCTGGGTGGCTGTTGGGTGTGGGTCATTACTTTTAGAATATTATACTCACATATTCCGCCAAATATAGAGCAAGTGACAGAAAAAGACAGGACACTTTACTGTAGGGAGCTCAGCAGTAGTCAATTCAGATGCTCAAAGGTATCATTAGGATCAGTTCCTGCTCCATCATCCACAGGGTGAGATGTTGCCTTTGTTCTCATACCCTGTGTTGTGGTCCGGAGTAGGCAACTTCAAGGGGAGATTTTAAATGTGGAATTATGACCACCTTCTAGAAAGGAAAAACCTGTTTCTGGAGGCACAGACTCTCTTTACTGATCCAGGGAAGCCGTTCATTCTGTCTCATTACCCAGAACAGTTAGGTCATCAGCCTATAACTTGACCAAGTGCAATTGGCCAAGAGAAATGGCCATCACTATTCATTGTGGGGACAGGGTACAATTTCTGCTCTCCACTCCTTTATAATTTATCCAGAGGTTATCCATTCTCCCCACATGGGATCTCAGTCCATGATGGAGTAGGATGGGGTCCTTGAAGGGGGTCTCGGGGTCAGCACAGAACACATCATGACACCAAGGACTCAGCCCAAAGGAGACTTATTACCTCAGAGGGACAATTAGGGGTGGGATACTGCCTCTGAATCAGGCAAAGACAGTAGATGCCTCTGCAGGAGTGATTTTTTAATAAGAAAAAGGAGAAGTCAGTGTTAGGATGAGTTGGAAAGTCCTGATTGGCCTTGTTAGCTAGTGTAGCCAAATAATGAATGATCGCTGGACCTTGATGTTTTGAGAGCCAGACCTCAGAGTTTTAGTCAGGTTTTAGAAGTGGCTGAATAAGGAAATATACTTTGGAGGACAGCTTTAGGAATGCAATCTAAGGGCTTATCATGGTAGAGGGAAGGAGTGGGAGAGGGAGAGGGCAAGTTTGGCATGCTGTGAGAGAGCCCTTTAGTTGTAGTAGGATACACAAGGCACATAGGGGATGGTTTTTACCTATAACAAAACAGTACAATCCAGGTGGCTTATAAACAGTAGCAATTTATTCTAACATTTTTGTAGAAGGTAAGACCTACAAAGAGCTAAAGATATGATATCTGGAGAGGGGTCTGCTTCCCTTGTAGACAGACATACGCTCACTGTTCTTACACAACAGGCAAGGCTGGATAGCTCTCTGGAATCTCTCCTACAAGCAATCAGACATCACTGATGTCTCTGTTCTCCTAGCCTAACTGTGTTCCAAGAGTCACATCCCCTAAAACTACCATTTTAAAGGTTAGAATCATATGGACATCTTTGGGGGAGACATAAGCATACAGATCCCAACAATTCTTATGCAGACAAAGATAAGAATCTGCCACACCCCCATACCTAACTGCTCATTGCTTCCAACCACACTAGGTCAGCCTGTGTCCTTTCCTACATCACCAGGTTATGATGATCTTAGGGTTCTAGATGTGCTTTACTTTGGCTCTTTGTCTCATTCTTATTCAACAGTCCCTGTCAGATCTCCTTCCAGTCCGAATTGCATCGTCTCTGTAGACTTTTCCTGTAGACGATCAAACATGATGCCCATATGCTGTGGGGCTATGTTCTGGTTCATTGTAAATATTTGTCACTCCTACTGGTTTATTAAAAAGCTGATTGGCCAGAAGGAAGACAGGAAGTATGAGTGGGGCTACCAGACTAAGAAAACTCTGGGAAGAGGAAGAGTCAGAAAGAGATGCCATGAGAGACACCAGAGAGACACCAGCAGACCTAGAAGGAAAGAAGACAGCCATGCTGCTCTGAGAAAAGGTACCAGGTCACAGGGCCAAGCAGATTAATGGAAATGGTTTGAGTTAAGATGGAAGAGCTAGCTAGCAATACGTCTGAGCCATAGGTCAATCAACATGAAATTAATATAGCCTTTGTGTGATTATTTGGGGATAATGGCAGCGAGGCTAAGAGTGGGTCTGAACCTCTGGGGTAGGCTGGAAAGTCCAGGCCAGAAACTATATATTGCACTCATACTCCATTGCTTCAGCTCATAATATCCATATACTGTCATGGAGGAAACTCACTTATTGAAAACTAACATCTTTATGATATAACTCAAGCCTCTCTTTTACTATTGAGCAGCACAAACCACATATTTACATGTTAAATCTCTCTCCCCCTTCTCTCTTTCTCTCTCTGTCACATACACACACAGGCATGCACGCATACACATGCACACACACGTACACACAGCCCATCTTTTCCCTCTTTCCAGACTCAATTTTCTGTTCTTTTGATTTTTCCCCAACTTTTTCTCATGCCTCTTCTCCAATACTGCCTTAGGGCCTTCCATGTTCCTAGTTCTTGCTTTGACGTGTGCCTAGCCTCCCTTAACGTACATGTTTAAGCCATTGCAGTCGCTCACCATTTTGCCCATTTCCCCTACTCCCTGTATCCTGTGTGACCACAGCACCCTTGGAAGCTATAGTGGTTAGTGTTGACTGTCAGCTTCACTGGATTGAGAGACATGGAAAACTAGGAAAGCACACCACTACATGTGTCTATTGGGTGTTTCCAGGAAAGATTGACATGTAGGGCAGTTGCTGAAGGGGAAAAAACCATCATTAATTTGGGTAGCACTGAGAGATAGGCTAAGGTCCCACACGGAAGAAAGGTGGGGGGAAGAGGAAGCCTACGCACGCATAAACTGCATTCTCCCCGAGTGAGGGTGTCTGTAACGGCTTTTCTTACCCAGTGGGCATCAGACTCTAGCCTCTTCCACAGACTCACACCAGCAACTCTCCAGGGAGCTCCCTTTGGCCTTCTGCTGGGGCTGTATTGTTCTGATTATCATTTTCTTGGACTAAGCAACTACGAAGTTCTTGGCTTTTGCGTGGGCAGATGGCCATTGCTCAACTATCTAGTTTCCAGCCATGTAATCTAATCAATAAGCCCCATTTATAACCACAGGCATGTGTGCATACACTTTTTATTGTTCAGGCTCCTCTAGAGAATCCTGACTAATGCACAGGCCCAGTGCCTCATTCATGCACTGACAGGCACAAAGGGATGAGGGTTTTTTTTTTTTTTTTTTAATTCAAACCTTTTACTCTGAGGACTGTTATACAATTTCATTAGCGCATTTCATCCAGTTAGCCAATAAATGTCTCTCTTAATTGTGTATATTGTTAGGAGACTGATTCATGCCTAAGCAGGATTTGGAGACTACAATGATGAGTCACCGCCAAGGTACTAAGGTAAGACGTGCTCCTGGTTGAATGAGCAAGGCACATCAGGGACAGTTGTGTGAATATTGACACTGATAACAGCAGCCATTGTTCAGTCACACTGTGGCAGCACTTTGTAACTTTGGGTTTCAGGAAGATAGGGCTTACCTGTCAAGTGACATTAGGCCATTGTCCAGTGTGTCTATCTGAGGACCAGATCCTTACAGGTTTCTGGTGCTAGCATATAGGGAAGGAACCTGCTTCCCAGACATAATGTCCTACAAAATGACCAAAGGAAGCACCATGGTCACGGTGACTTCTTTACTGGCACTAAATATCTCATCAGCTGAGGCTCTTCCTGCCTTGTGCTCCCGACGATGTCCTCTCTTCCCACGCAATTTTTTTTCCTTGTCAAAGAAGTTTCTATTTTCTTCCTTGAAGCCTTTTTTCTGGTCTGTCTGTTTTGTGTTTGGTTTTCCTTTCCTTGCTTTGTAGATATCCTCTCTCTAATGAGGTCAAAGACTGAGCCATCTGGTCACAGGTGACCCATGTAACGTTTAGCTTTATTTGAGGACATGGAGTTTAAACGTCCACACACCACAGATCCTTTGAGACGACATGTATTGGATGAATTTCAGCAAAGCAATGTACCGCGTCCGGTTTCTTTGTGGGCCGAGTCTTTCCCAGGCGAGGGCGACGAGATTAAACAATCTGCACTCAGGAGTCATTTAGGTTCCATCATTTGGGAGCTCTCTCCAACACTGAGAGACCCGAGCTTTATTCAGTACATCTTATATCTTAGACCTATTTCTCCCCTAGCCATGCTTCTCTCCGGCCATGCATCTCGCCTAGCTTTTTCCCCTCTAGCTTCCCGCCATGCTGGATTCCTTCTGCCTCTTCCACTGACTCTGACTCTAACCCATGCTTGTCTCCCGCTTCTGCCAGAGTGTCTCTCCTTGTCCCCTTTTGTCCCAGCTCTCTATTACCTTAACTCTCTTTCACACCCTGCCCCCTCATCCGGGCACATCCAAGGTCTTGGAGGCTCCCAAAAGGCTAGCACTCAGCAGGTGGCAGCGTCTATAGTGCAGGAAAGCAGGTTTTTCCTTTTTCCCCCTATTAACATAAGGTTTTAGTCCTTAGGGGAGAATGGTGAGCCATAGAGGCCAGAATGGCACTTATTCGGGAGACAACAGCAATGGAGAAGGGAAAGACTTATTCATCTGCTGTGTGCTAACTACACATTAGTTAGGCAGCTCAGCTGCTTCCCAGAGCATCTCTGCAGAGAAAGCAGGGTATAAAGCTCAGCTTCCCACGTCATCAATACGGACACCAAGGTACTAACAGGCCAAAAGATTGACCATACTCATGTAAGTGGTGAAGGAAAAGGTAGAATTCAAACTCAAGCGTTTGGAAAGCAAGTGCCTGGCGTCTGTCCCCAGTGGCATCTGCACCAGGTAAGACAGATTCCAGGAGTCTTGTTCTTCTACATTGATACTTCTTGTGAGGCTTCAAGGTCTTCGTTTTCAAACAAGAAGGATAAGGAGGCCTCAGCAGTCCTAGAGGATACGTGGTACTGGTGGCTGCTGCAACATTATGAATCAAAGGGTGCTCATGGCAGAAGTCAGTGTAAGTGTCCCCAACTCACCCTCTCGGCAAAGCTTAGCTGACTACTTACTCCGAATCAGGCATCATTCTCTGTAGAAGCAACACATACGTGAGGGAGAGGAAGTCCTGCTAGCATGAAGTTGATAAAAGAAACAGAGTAACTTCTGGAAGTGAGAAGGGCTGTAAAGGAAACTGAAGAGAGATGTGGGATGAAGTGCCTAGGGCGGGGACAGCATTTCCAGGAGTACCAAGAGCTGAGCCCTGTGTGGTGAGGATGAACCCGGCAAGCTGTACCCCAGGAAAGGACTGTTGCAGTGAAAGAAATAGCCTTAAAGGGCTCAAGAAAGGAAGGCACATAGCATGTGGGATCTGGTACCCTGACTCCAGATGCTCAACTTCGTCAACAAATAGATGAACTCTGGAGCCAACACTTCCTTGGGAATGACCTAACGTTTCTAAGCTACAGTATCGGAATTTGAAAGTCAGGAAGACAAAAGTGAAGAAAAAAGGCTTGAAAGTGTGTCTCTTGGTCCACAAAAAGCGGGTGAGCGAACGGGCAAGCTTCGGCTGATGTCATTTTGAGTGTTTAACTAGAGCATACTAAGCCCTTGAAATGATAAGCAGCTAACAATGGCTAACTGTTGTTTTGGGTGCCTAACCTCTTGTGGGTTTGCAATGTGTCCCCTGCAGGAGCTCTATGGTTTCTCACATTCAAGAGCAGAGAAAGGACCGTGCAATTTAAAACTCATCGACATGATCCCTGTGGTCAGGATGACTTTCTTTTATCAACATGCCTGACTTACTGAATGGAAATTATGCTGGGAGGAAACGGAAGAAAAAACCCAGAATTACAAAATTTAGGGCATTCTTTCTGAAGTCAATCACTTTTTGCTAAATGGTTTAACTAAGGGTGGGGCATCACTATTTCCTCCATCATTCCCTGAAGACATTCATGTCTTTAGGAGGGAGGGCCTCAGGGTGAAAGGGTCAGTTATAACCATGGAGTCTGGGCTGGTTTTGACTGTTTCCCATCAATGTGACTTTTTTTTTTTTTTTTTTTTTTTTTTTTTTTTTTTTTTTTTTTTTTTTTTTTTTTTTTTTTGGTGGCTTCTGTAAGTTATCACCTATTGGCCATGGGCCCTGGAGACAAGTTCATGACTGACATAGTTTTGTTCCCAAGCCAGTCTGAAATGCAGATTCTTCCACATAGTCATGATGGACTGAATTCTTGAAGCTACTGTGGACAGTGCAACTCTGTTTTGTCAGGAGACCTGATAGCCTTCCTGAACTTGGAGAGTATTCACTAGAGCTAGAGACATCCAGCTGGGGCACCAGTACTCATTGGGTAGTGCTATTCCAACTGCTGCATACGTTGTAGGGAAACTGATTTTACAGTCTCTCTATTTAGGACATCAAGATAGGTTGCCATGGAAAAATGACATCTTCTAATTAAAAACACAGAGAGGTCACAAGTTTCCCAGAACAACTAGGGCACAGATCCTAAAAGGAACGAAACGAAACATTTAAGGGAGAAAAAAAATCAAGCAAACCTCCAGGGTTATGTCAGCCTGTAACTTTCCAAACCTGAATGAGATGCCTTTGGGTGGACGAAGGATGCTGACTGAACAGTGAATCCATCACCAATGGATGTTGTGGTTGGCTTGTAGAAGCTCAGCTGGCCAGTAGACTGGGATGCTTGGGGGGATATTGACCTGAACTGTTGTACATTGGTTCCTCAGGACTAAGAAGGTTCATGAAAGCACAAGAAAGGTAATCAAGAGGCTGCTGACTCTAAGGATGGTCTTCCACCTCTGCCAATTTCTTCTTTTTACACCACTGCTTGTACATGCATTGAAAGTGGCACGTGGAACCTGTGCCATGGTCAGTCAATGCAGTTCCCCACACTGGATTGGAGCCTTCTCCAGTGAAAACTTCGTATTGTACTTATTGCTCTATGCCCAATGTCTAATACCATGTTTGGCTTATATCATATGTGCAATAAATCTTTGTGGAGTAATATTAACATTAAAAAGCGCTTTTGCATACTCTCAGCACTGTACGGTATTATTCATGTGTGTGTTGTATACATGTGTATGAATGCTATGTACCTATATATACAGATGCATGTGCACATCTGTAAGCGTAAATGGAGAAGCCAGAGATGTCAGTGTTAAACGTCTTTATCATTCACTTTACCCCTTATTTTTCCAACAGTCTCTCACTGAACCTAGAGCTTGTTGGCTTGGCTAAGCTGGCTGGTCAGTGAGCTCCAGGAATGCACTCATAACCACATCCTTAGTGCTGAGATTATAGCCTCAGCCATTTTTCTTGTAATAATAGTAATAATGTCTTTACAGGAAAGCAAAGAACAAACAAATGTGATATAAGGGAAGAAAGTCACACAGTACATTTGATGATGGTGATGGAAACTGCCTGGACTTATGTTCAACACGAAATGACCTGGGGCCTAAGAATTAATGAATTTCTATGGGGCACACGTCCCCTCACTCAGAGGCCAGCTAGCAAGCATGTAGTTTGCAGTCCCTCAGTTCAACCTCCTTTACCCTTCAGTGACTTCTTGCTGGCACTGTCAAGTTCCCAGCATGCCCTGAATTGCAGAAAGCAACAATAGCAACTTGCACATGTCAGCCCCAGCTTTAGGTCCAAGACACATGCAAATGTACAAGCCCAACACGGCAGTGCCTGAGGGTGAGGCAGAAAGCACCTTTCTTTCCTCTGTGCCCACCCTTTGCTTATACCTCCCACGTGGGAGGGGCAGTCATACTCGTGGAGGATGAAGTTGCCAGAGATGAAGCTCATCCATAAGAATGGCGGTCCTTAGAGTAGAGGTGGGACCCTTGGTTGAATGGAAATCCATTCAAGTAGCTCGTGGCAAACAGTGCAGTGGAGTGCAGGGGTTTCCTTTAGCCTATTTGCCACACAATTCTGTGGGAATCAAAGACGTGGAATGTTGTATGAATGGCAACCCCAGGAGCTGGGCAAGAAAGTCTCTGACTTAACTCTCAGCTTGCAAGCATGCTCTGAGCTGTGCATTATCATCAGCGGATAATAACATCAGCAATCTGTGATAAACTTTAAGGGATTTACCTCATTGCTTCCTCCTCAGCCTATGAGGTAGGTACTCTCTTACTCTTTCTGAGATAATTAAACTAGAGCTTAGCAGGAAGGTACCACAGCCTCCTGATACTACTCAAAGTGTTATTCACAAGACAGAAATAGCACTCACAAAACAGGGGCTTATTAGAATTGCAAGTGCTTTGGACCAAATCACCTTGACTAGGGATATCTGGGGTTCATGTGCAGCCCCCCGTCTCCCACCATGAAGAGGACTGGGAAATGAATAAAGCAATGCTAAAATATTAAGGACAAATTACAGGGCACCTTTCATTGTGTGAGGGTTGGGACTAGGCACTGCACTTCCCTGAAGTTCAGTCACAAATTCCATAAAATAGGCATATGATCTGCTCAATTTTACTGGGCAATTATGGGATTAAATAAATTAGTTTGTATTGAAGTACCTATAAACTGTTAAACAGCAGACTCTATAAACTTTCATTGTTGTTTACTATTATTATAATTGTGGTAGCTATATTCTCATATCTCAAACATAAAGCCAAGAACTACTGGGTAAACTGAGGCTTAAAATAACACAATTGTTCTCAGCAGGTTCCCATTACATCATCCTATTCTATGAATAACAAATTATTTTCAGGGAAAAGAAAATGAAGGCCATTGAGTGAATCCATGCTGGTGAACAATGAGAACAATCATTACGATAATTACTTGTGCATGAAGAAGAGGAGCCACTCTGTCTACCCACAGGGACAGGGCTGACAGAGCTGGAAGAAGACAGGGTCTGTCCCAGAGCACCTACCTGCCTATGTTCCCAGACTCCTCCACTCAGAGTTCATTTGGTCTCAGACAAACGACTTCACCCTAAGAGGCTGGTTTCTCTTATGTAAATCTGAAGTTATAATAACGGCCCTATTAGAATAATGGTGCTGTATTTCGCAGGAAGCTCAGATATGAGCTGATCTGTGGAAGTCTTCTGGCTCCTGCAATTTACTGTACTAATCTTGATTGTTCTGGGTGCTGTGGTTTATAGAGCCCCCAAAAGATAGAGAAAACAATGGCTTTTTGAGGAACACTTAAGATCTGCTCTGAAGAGGTCTGCGAGGGACAGAGGTCAGGAAACATGCTTTTTAACCCCAAAGATACTAGATGGCAGAGAAAGACAGATTTCTTTGTAGGAAAGTTGAGGAAGCACAAGAATCCCAAAGGCAACAAGAGATGCTCCAAGGAAGCTGAGTTCCAGGACCACTGACCAAGTAGGGATCCTGTCAGCCTGGGCTTTGGGCTCTTGATGTCATCTCAGGATGAATGTCTAGAGTCACAGAGCAGCTGATGGGGCTGAAAGTTACTCATGTCCTTAAATGTGCACTTTACATCATTGGGTTGTGTCATTTGGGCAACCTAGGCATCTAGTTCCCATAAAGCCTTGCATTATGCATGGCTTGCCCAACTTCAAATGAAAGGATTCTTTTTATTACAAAATGTCAAACTATATACCATCTTTTTAATGAGATTAACATGGCCTGTCTTCACTTCTTTCAAACCGTATCAAGAGTTTCTGAGAAATCACAATCAATCAAGCAGATGCAGCAATCAAGAGCCTCTATAGCAGAAAGCTGGGAAAGCAGTGACAGTAACCCTGCACAGTCTGCTCTGTCTGGGAGTTCTCTAATAACCGGATTTGTCGGACACCTTAAGATTTGTAGTGCACACCTTTAATCTCAGCACTTGGGAGGCAGAGGCAGACAGACTCTGAATTCAAGGCCAGCCTGGTCTACAGAGTGAGTTCTAGGACAGCCAGAGACACACAGATAAACCCTGTCTAGAAAATGAACATACAAAAAAAAAGATTTGCATATGAATGTATTTTCATAATATCTTCTCATTGCTTCATATCTTAATAGAGCACATTTTTCATCTTCAGTTCATATGCACTATTGGTATGAACAAGCCACCCCCTGAATCCAAAAGAGTAAATGATGACTGAATTCTTTATTTTCACAAATCTGCCACCTGGCCTGGGAAGAGACAAGTCACCTCTGTTCGACTGGGCATGAACTACTGTGACTCACATCTGAGTTTTGCCTATTCATGTGTCTGATGTCCAGCCACAAAGACTCAGACAACCTCAGGTCCAGGCAGCTTGGGCTCCTAGGTCTCCTTCACTCTGAGAAGTATCTACAGTTAGGGCTAGGTAGGATGCCTACTCTCAGGATACTCAGTAGTCAGGAAAACTGCTTCCTTATTTTATTTTTTAAAGTAGTGGGGGGGCATGAATGGAGATGAGAGGACATCAGCAGGGCGTTGGTTGTCCCCTTCTACCATGAGGTTAGGGGACTGAACTCAGGTCATAGCCTCGGTAGAAAGAAGTTTTACTACTGAGCCATCTCGGTGGCTCACAAGTTCTTATTTTTGCAGGTGCTTCGTTAGAAAAACGTTGTGAAATTATTGTGATACACTTTGGCGAGAGAGAATCCAAGTACTAAGTCTGTGGTACAGTCCAAATGTGAAAGCGAAACCAACATAGCTTACTAATTTTGAATATGAGCATTCTCATTATCGTATTGCAGAAAATATTAACAAGACCATCTATAGTCACCTTATACATCCTGTCAAGGACTTCTCATTACCAAAGCATATCCTTGGAGAAATCAGCCCTGAGGAGGTAACTGTCTATGTCTGGGTTTTCTTTCCCAATTAATTTGTTTTCCAATTCAGTCTGGAGTTTTAAACCACAGTATAGGTCAGCCACCTGTATGACCCAGGACTTAACCTCTAGAATTTAGGCGATAAAAAACACAAGCGTTTGGGTAAAGAGCCTAACTGTGAGAAAGCTTCTTTCAGAGGCCTGATCTCCCTTCCACTCTCTCAAAAGCCAGACACACTTTAATTAGATTTATACATTTCAAAGCTGATACAGTTGTACCAAGCTCTGAGAGAAAGAACTACAATGTTAAAGTTCACAAAGGCAGCTTGTCTCCCCCTGATTCTTAACTGCTATGACTAATCGGGATGAGGGCTGGCTGCATGCAAGGCCTTTCAAAAAGGCTGACCTATGACTGTGCATATGCAGAAAATGTCATTTGTCTTCACTTAGTGAGAGGGATCCCTTTTGATATCCAAACCCCAACATTCTGACAAGAATAAAGTCTGTCTAATGATCCTTAACCATGCAACAACAGTGGTGATTCTTTGTGAATCCACTAGTAAAAGCAGTCTCCAGAGAGACCACAGCTCTCTGAAAAAGACATATTCATGGGCTTATACAGTAGCATGAAATATGCTTTTTTCTTTTCTTTTAGAGTTTAAGTTCTTGGCTCAGTTCTGTTGACCCTGATGACGATATTAGTGATGATTATGGGCAACACATCTAGAGCACTCAGTATGTATCAGACACCAGGATGTGTATATATGTATGTGTGTATAAGTGTGTATATATGTATATACATGTACATACATATAAATACACACACAGAGTTCCCTCCATGTTAACACTGATGTAGGTTATACTACTGTTACAGAAGAGGACATTGAGGCCCAGAGTGATTAGGTCAAGTAACATGCCTAGGAAGAGGCAGAGCTGAAGTCTAGGTATGACAACATGACTCCAGGAATGTGACTTGCGCACTGTGTTTTAAATTAAAGCCCCAAAGAGACCATCTGTCATTCATGTGGCATGTTGGTTCAGAAGAGCCAACTGGACTATCTCACCACTAGATAAACCAACTGGTTGAGTATGGGCTATGATTCTATAGGATCAACCAGAGATCAGAAAAATACACATATTCTACAAGGAATTTCTTACTATTATCATGAGTGAGATCATGGAATAAATCCAATACAGAGAGATGCTGAGCTGAGGCCTAGAAGGGGAAGGATAGCAGATGGCATTAATTGATCCAGCTTAGATTAAAAGCCAAGCGCCCTTCACCTATGATCTCCAAGCTTCCAGTCACACAAGTCATCGCTCTGCATACCTATTTTGGCTTATGTCAGCCTGAATTGCTGTCACTTTGTGAAAATAAAAACCACTGTGCATACTGTAAACTGTTAAGGGATAAAGCAGTGGCCAGGAGAAAGTTAGGAGTGTTGTGTGAGTATGTCACATCACAGCAGATTTGGTACATACAGGTCAACATTTGGGGATTGACATGTTATATGTGCTTAAAACAAGAACATATTTTTGGTTAAAAAAAACAGAACCTAATTTTTTTGGCCTGGCCAATCTATAGTTAGTAGAATAATAATGTCACATCATAATAATAACTTAAAAGCCTATTGCATGGCAGGGAAAAAAAAATCCATTCTGGATCCAGCTGCCAGCAATGTCTTATGATAACCTTAGGAAAAATTAGAAGTGGTTAGTGGCAGAGAGCACAAATTCCTTCTTTCTTAGGAGGGGCCTTGTCTGCTCGCTGCTCTTGTCCCAACATCTGACAGAACTTTCCACTGCTTGCTTATGTTCCTCTTTCAGCTCCTCTGCATTTTGAAGCTCAGATCTTGACCTAATGGAAGCTGGACCTAGAGGATGACCTGACTGACAGACACTGAATGACAGATATACAGACACTGCACTTTCAAAGCAATAAAAGATACATGAAAGTATTTATAATATTTAAATTTTAATTATAAGGAGAAGCAGGAGCAAGGGATTTTAAAGACATATGCATATAGACACTATAAATAAGAGACCTGTTCTTTCTCTTCTTCGCTCACTGAAAACCCCTAGAAGCCCCGCCAGATGTATTAAAAGACATCTTCTTTTATGCTGTGGGTTCTAAATATTACTCTCTAACTATTAAATATTTGTTTCTAAACACTGAAAAGAATGGGAGTTCCCATGAGAAACGTGTAATTCTAGGAACTGCACGTGGAATGTGCCCTGTAACACATCTTATACCGAAGAGCCAGGAGGCTATCAAAGGTGAGCAAAGTACACTATGGAACACACAGTGAGCTTGCAGTGACTCCTGTGACCACACAAGGAAACTCTATTAGTACACTGAATGCTTCTAAGTCAGTGTGTTAATAAGGGACTCGGAAATGGGAGAGTCTTAACACTCACCCCTCAGAGGGGTGCCTTAATTTCTAACAAGATGGGGTCAAGGTATCTGTTTCTTTGATAACTCAACTCTGAATGGTGACAATTGGGTCAAATAAACTGGGTATTTCTTCTCCTTTTCTATCAGAACTGTGTTTCAGGTTGTGGAAGACAAGTTCCCCAAGATAGCATGGAACCTGTTATCACACGGGGTTTTCTATATTGCAGCTGTTCAGCCTTCCATTGAAGGCGTCTCTGTGCCCTCACTGAATCTGAGCAGGGTTCTGACTCTTTTGATTAATAGTCAAAAGTAATTCTTTGGTGACTTATGACACCTGATCATCAAGAGCAACTCACCCATAACATTTCTGCTGTCACTGAGACGTCTGTGACAGGTCTCGATCCTCATGAGGCCACTGTGCTGTGAGGAGGCTCATGCCATGTGGATAGGCCATGCTTCGGAGCTCTACCCAGTGAGTCAGTAGTCTGTGCTCAAGTCACTCTGGCTGACAGACCTATAAGTGGAGAAGTCTGAAGAGGTTCCAGGCATGCAGTTGCTAATTCACTGCAACCTTCAGGGATTTTTAGCTGAGAACCAGATATTGTTGCACGAATAAAGGAAACTCAGAGCCAGATCTCTGGGAAAGTCAGAGATATTAGAGAGAGTAAACACCACAGTCAGATCTTACCCAGCTGTCTGCCAGCTTCCTGAGCCTGGCTTCTCCTGCCCCTCTATCTTTCCATGTCAGCCTTAAATACTCTCTTGCTCAGTTAAGGTGTGGCCCCACCACTGCTTGCCTGGGAGCCTGGAACTCCTTCTGTGACCTAAAATGACCTTGAACACAGATTGGATTAAGGGTGTAAGTCACCACTCCCAGGATATTTCCTGTGCTTGGATTAAAGGTGTGAGTTACCACTGTCTGATCCTCCTAGACTGACTATGGGTGGATCCCTCTGATATCTCAAAATGTTTTTATTATATTACAAAATATCCCCACAAGATGTCACAGAACAGGACATGTCATCCCCACTGTGCTGTCTGGATTCTTCACCCACAGAATCCACAAACATAACAAAACTATTTTTCTATGCCGCCAAGTCTATAGTGGTTTCATATACTGCCAAATTACTTGGAACAGAGGGTCACTGCAAAGCCCTAGTCAATACAGGAAAGCTCTTCTTTACAGACAGCATCTTATTAATTAACATCAAATGGAGAGGCTCCATAAAATTTTAACTGGTATATAAACACAATAATGTTGATTGGTATTTTTGCAGCCACTAAAGAGAGATTTTATTTAAGTGATGATGCTTGACAGAACTTCATCATTAGGAGGGAGATCAAAAAGTTACCTAAATATTTTGCAGGATGCCAAAATAGGACTTCACTCCATTTCCTTAATCCCTAAGGCAGAAAAGAACAGCTTTATAATGAACAGGTCAAGCTATTGCTTGTGTTTATTTACTGGTGTTCACTCAAGTTTTAAAGAGGAGGGAGGACATGTTTTGATTGGTGTTGTGGCATACAACAGAGAGGAAGGGAAGGAGAGAGAGAGATAAAGAAAACACATAAGAAGTAGGTGTATTGGCCACCTGGAGAAGAATCATCTGGTCTTAATTGCCTGTGCACAAACTCCAAATAATAACCACTTTCTAGTTACTGTGACAAACAAGTGAAGGAGGATTTGGATTTACTGCCCACAGTCCCACAGTTTCAGAAGTCTTAGTCTGGGCCTGGCTGGCTCCTTTGCTGTTGGTCTGGTAAGGTAGAATATCACAGAAACAGGAGAGGCATAGCAAGGCATAGTTGATCCTGAAGATCAGGAAGCAGACAGACAAGGAGCAAGATGGACCCAACAATGGCATACATGCAATGGCCTACCTTCTCTAACCAAGTGTTACCCCCAATGGACTGTATGGTAAAAAGGCCACAATTGCATAATCCGTTGGTTAATTTAGTGTCCTCACAACCTAATTAACCTTCAATAACACCCTCCGCATACGACCCTTTATTCAAACTATAATGTTATATGAGTGTTTTAAAATGCTTTGGTTTCTTTTCTCTATTACTGAGCTGCTTAAGGAAGTGAATTTTTTCTCTTTTATTTCCAGTATTATATTATTACTTATTTCAGAAAATCTGCCAAATATGGCTTTGTTCATAAATCAATAAATGAAGTGGGATGAAATATGGAAAACCTGAGCTTAGACAAAAAAAAAAAAAAATGGCACAGCAGGAAGGGGAGCCAAGGGTGGGGGATCCAAAGAAAAAGGAATGTCTTGCGGTGAGGGGCAAGTAGAGTACGGGGAAGGAGAAGAAGAAAGCGCTGAGAAAGTCCCTGGTCCCTAAGTTTGAAGCTGATACATGGGAAGGAGCACTCATAGGCTGTCTACACAGGAGAGTGACAGGCAATAGCAGCCTAGTCAAGGAAAGGGTGCTTCCAAGAGCATGGAAAGCAGTAAGGCCTCCATCCCAGTGACCACAGGTGGTCACCCTGTATAACCCTGGATAACAGTGTTGCTGGACACACATCGCTAAACCAAGCCTTCATTCACCAGACTCCTCATCTGTTGTGGTTCTTTAGCAAAGTTCTGTGATATGGTAAGAGGCCACCTGCAGTGTACCACACTTCCACTGCCACAGAGAAGCCTCTTTTGTGAAGCTTACTATAGACCTCCCAAACCCCACTGGAGGTCACAGTTTGGAGATGATTGGAGCACCAAAATAGAGGTGTTAATCTTGACATCACAACCTCCATCTTAGCTTGGCTGCCTGTGCTTCTAGTTTATGTAAGGAAAAAGCAAATGTTGGTCTTCACTGATCATTATCATTTTACTGGAAATAGTTACTAAACAAGAACTCAAACTCACATATCTCTGTAGCTAACAGAATTAAGATGCGAAGGTCCTCAGAAACTGTAACTGGCTGTTCTTTAAAATATTGAAGACAAATTGCTTTGTTTCTGAGTGGGAGATTAGGTATAAAGATCTGATGGCAGCTTACAGAGTGGCCATAGGAGACACCCTCCCCCCCTTATCCTTCCTGAGCGCATCCTATCCAGGATGGTGAGGTTCAGACACCCTCCCCCCCCCCAATCCTTCCTGAGCGCATCCTATCCAGGATGGTGAGGTTCAGCTGGAAAGAGAGCTCAGTGTTGACCTGCTCTAGCAGAGGAGATTTGGGGGTAGGCTGGTTGAAAAGAAAAGCCCTCTGCAAGCTGACACTCCAGTAATACAGGCAATAGATGCCATAGTATAATTTCTAAACTGGAGAAGAAGCCAAAAAACTATAAAACTATAACTAACTACAACTCTCTCTCTCTCTCTCTCTCTCTCTCTCTCTCTCTCTCTCTCTCTCTCTCTCTCTCTCTCTCTCTCTCTCTGTCTCTCTCTCTCTCTGTCTCTCTCTCTTTCTCTCTCTGTCTCTCTCTCTGTCTCTCTGTCTCTGTCTCTGTCTCTCTCTCTCTCTCTCTCTCTCTCTCTCTCTCTCTCTCTCTCTTGCTTTAGCTAAATTTTGATGCCAATTATATAAAGAAAAGCTAAATTCAGTTTGTTAATGTCAGACTTGTGATCTGGCAAAAGGCAATCATTTTTGCAATTTTTAAGCTTGTCATCAGGATTAATGAGCCTAGAGAAAAATGCCTTGAGCAATGTTTAGTCCTCCAAAGACCCCTGGTGATCTGGTGAAGCTGGGCATTCTCCCAGAGTTGGTCAGGCACATCCCATGATCCCATATTGCCTGGCAGGCTGCCAGGCCCATTGCTCACTCTTCCCTCCCCAACTCTACAGAAAAGTTCAGAAAGTGCAGGTTGCTCCCACGGATTACCTGGCAAATACCCAATACTCCTGCAGAAGAGGTTGACCCTGAAGTCGGGGACTAGAACTCTCTCCAAGGGACTCATAAGACTTCTCTTTGCAATCTGAGGAGCTACTGACCGGATGTTCTCCAATGGAGACATGTCACTTCTCCTGGGGACCCTTTCTTCTGCAGCCACACTCTTACTGAGGACATTGGTGCCATAAAGACCACAGTCGTCATGGAGGGGGTGAAGGTCAATGTCATCTTGAAACTTTGTTCATGTCCCAGCAACTTTGTGAGTTCTGTGTACCTACCTCCCTCTCCAGGATGGAGATCAGAGGGTCACAAGCACATGTAGTTATCACCATGGCCTTCAACTTTCAAAGGAAGTGTTCTTTAAATATTGTATCCACCTCTTTTCTCCATCTTAAGAGCTAACAATCTTTCTCCTTTATTCATTCTTTACTAATAATTCTCAGCTTTTGATGCATCTCTGAAGGTTTTGTGAAGCTTTTAAAAACTGTACTTACACATGTCCCAAATATAGCCGGCCACTATTAAATTCTACACTAGGGATTTTGCTGCGAGTAGCTGTTGAGTTTATTCCCTCTAGTGATGTTTACCAGTTCATGTGAAGTCACTTCAGTTCCCCCATGGAGAGGTATCCGTGAAAGTGTTCTCTCTTCTCTAACCAAAGTGTAGAATAAGGCCAACTGAGGCCACTGTCTTAGTTCAAGATGCTATAGCAACAAACCTGTAATAAGTCTCTGGCCCAGACTTTCCAGCCTATCCCCAAGGTTCAGACCCCCTCATAGCCCTGCTGAAGCTTAGCCCAAAATAATCACACAAAAACTTATATTAAATTTATGCTGATTGACCAATGGCCTATATATATTACTTGCTAACTCTTAACTCTTAAACTAACCCATGGATCTTATTTCATTTAGACATTCACTTGGCACCTTTTCTCAGAGCAGCATTTCAAATTCTTTCCTCTGCAGTTACTGGTGTCTCTCCTGGTGTCTCTGCTCTGCTCTTCCTGTACCCAGAGTTTTCTTAGTCCGGTAGCCCCACCCGCACTTCCTGTCTGCCTCCTGCCAATCGGCTTTTTATTAAACCAGTAGGAGGAGTAGATATTTACAATGTATCAGAACATAAGCCCAGTACAAACCACTGCCTGAACAATCTGTCACCAGAAGCCTATTTATCAGCTTTGGAGACTGGAAGCCTATGGTGGGGGAGCAGCTCAGCGTGGCTTTGGTGAGGACCTTCTGTCAGGTTGTAGGATAATGATTTCTTGTTGTATTTTCACCTGACAGAGGGAAAGCCATGTGTGAAACTCTTTATGACCTGATCACTTTCTGTCACACTGGAGGTTGGATTTCAAAGTACTAACTTGGGGGGAGGGGATAAATATTTGGTGAATAACAGCTGCTCAGTCCATTCTCGAAACTCATCTACCTGAAATGGTCCCTGAAGTGAGCATCCATCAATTCCAAGGGGAGGCTCTAGAGTCATCCCCTTTAAGCCATTCCAGAGCCTGACTCTTCTGGATTCTTTTCATTCTGTGAGTACCCTATGCTTTTCCTAATAAATCTAGGGCTTGCCTAGTGTGATTCCAAGTGGATTTCACATTTCCAACTTAACATTCTTGATTGTCTTACCTGGAGAAGACTCAAGACCTCAGTATACAAGGCAGACTGTGACACTGAGCTGGGTGTGTGTCAGACTCTGGGTTAACGGTCTGTACACATTTTTATTATTTAGATTCTGTAGTTCAAGTGACTGAGTAAAAGATGAGTTGTACAGTCAGGGGAGGGTAACTCCGGTATCTGAGGCTACTTCCAAAGCTCCCCCAATCTCACTAACAGACCACCTTTCCGTAGCTATGGTTTTTTTTTTTTTTTTTTCTCTTAGGTTCCCATGTTCCTGTGATTAGTTTTAGCTTCTAGCTGCTGCCTTTTATTTTTACCTGTTATGTATTTATCAAATAAACTGCATTGTGAAATTATACACTTCCTGAGTCTAAGTTTAGAGTAGGCAATGTACTTCATATACCCTAATGTATCTCTGCATTTTTATAGTGTATGTAGCCATTTCCCTTGTTTGTTGAATGAATAAATGATGTTAACTGCTTCATAGGGCAAAGCAGTGAGTGACCAGCTTATAGTGATGTAGAGGAAGTGTTGACATTGGTTTATTTAAACATGTGATTATGAAGCCATTTCTTCCCCTGGAGAACCATCAACTAATGATTTTCTGGCCCTGGACTTCTCCATTATGCTCCCTGACTCAGATGACCTTTCCCACACATTCTGCCATCCTTCCTACTGTGGGTCTAGAATTTGAGGACAGGATGATCTGTCTTCAAAAGCTTAGAGAGTATCACAGGGTCTGTGTGGTGGGTTGTATGTATGTATATGTGTGTGTATATATGTGTATGTGTGGTGGTGTGTGTGTGTGCATGTGTGTATGTGTGTATGTGTGTGTGTCTGTGTGTGTGTGGTGGTGTGTATATATGTGTATGTGTGTGTCTCTGTGTGTGTGTGTGGTGTGTATATATGTGTATGCGTGTCTGTGTGTATGTGTGTGTATGTATGTGTGGTGGTGTGTGTATATGTGTGTGTGTCTGTGTGTGTGTGGTGGTGTGTATGTGTATGTGTGTATGTGTCTGTGTGTGTGGTGGTGTGTATGTGTGTGTGGTATGTATTGTGTGTGTCTCTGTGTGTGGTGTGTATGTGTATAAGCTTGTATAGACCATGAGTGTTGCTCCCTTATTTTTTTCATTGTTCACCTCTACACATGTCAGGGTAGCTGGCCTTCCAAGGACTCCCCTATCACTGTCTCCCATCTCACCATAAGAGCACTGGTTTACAGATCTTTGCTACTGTGCTCAGATTTACATGGGTTCTGGGGTTTCAAACCCAAGTTCTCACTTGTTTTATGGAAAGCACTTTACTCACTGAGATGTCTCCTCAACCCCTCAATTAATAAAGTTACAGAGCAATGTCAATAAGAGTTGCAATAATTATTGTTGATAGAAGTTAGGGACAATTTCTATTGTGTGTGGTAAAACTTAGAGGCCTGAATGAACTCATGTAATCAGAAAGTCCTGTCCCACCTGTGCATGCATGCTAGGCCCAGCTCTGTGGACTCCTTCCTGGAAGATTTCCTGATCCCTTCCATGCCTTGGGAATTCTCTTATCTACTGAGCCCCACTAAGTATGTCTGCGTGCTGTGGAGGCAGAGCCACTTTCTAGCTGTCTTTTGTTAGTCAGTCAGTGTCATGCACGCAGTAGGACCCTCAGAAATCTTCCTGGAGACAAACTTGTATTGAAGACTTTGCTGACAACAGGCCATTCTCAAAGCACATAACTGTATTGCGCCCAGCTCTGTCCTTTAAACAGTTGCCTAAAACCAAGCTAAATCCTCTCCCCTGGGTGTATTTTTTTCTGAAAATGGCACACAAAAGAGCTCTTAGTTCAAGTTTGAGACACCCATTTTGATGGGCATAAGCACTGTTATTTTGAAATTAGAAAATTAAGTTGTACACACACACACACACACACACACAGAGAGAGAGAGAGAGAGAGAGAGAGAGAGAGAGAGAGAGAGAGAGAGAGAGAGAATTCATTTCAAAGGGTTTATTTCCTGAGCCTCACAAAAATGTCGTGCAATAAAAGACCCTGAAAAATCACCTGTGGCAAATTCCTGCCAGGCTGGGGTCTCAGAAGGGCTGTCTCCCTCCAAAGCCAGTTAGAAAATCTGTGGTACATAATTAAATCAAAGTCGTTTGTTAAACTGCTGCCCTGCAGACTCTTCAAAGCTTTGAGCCTCAATGCATCTCCAGCTAAACCATCTCAGCAGTCACTCAAATTTGTTTACTTAGCTGCCCGGGTAGCACCCACCCCCACCACCCCAGGGCCTCCCAGGCTGCCTCAGGACCACCTCTCTCACCTCCATTGTTCTAAGTGTGTCCAGATGGCTCCAGCTTACTAGGGGGTGGGGGTGGGGGGGTGGGGAGTGTTCAGAGAGCTGTTAAGAAAGTCTGGAACCCTTGTGAGTACCGTTGTATATTGTCCACTGTGAAACCCAACGTGGGGGTCTTTAGAATTGTACTATCTCTTTTTCACTGGGACTAGGGCTGTTGATTTGACTGGTTTCTGGGGGAAGACATATGAAGACATTCCAGAAATACTGAGTGTTGTTTGTGAGGGTCACATTTGACCTCACAAAGCTAGAAGGTCCCCAGCTGTACATACTCATCTGCTTTGTCACTGTGGTACCAGTGTCTAGACGTGGTGGTAAAAATGCAACAGGTATTCCAGAAAATGTTTGCAAAGTGGCTGAGAAGCAGCAAGGGGGCCAGTCAATAGGGTACAGTTTTTTTAGCCAGTTCCCTTTCTTGACCCCACCAAAGTGAGTAATCAGGTGACCTGACTGTCCAGGTAGCTGGACCCAAACCCCATGCTTTGTCATTAGGGCTGGCATCTGTCCTGTGTTCCCTAAAGTATGCAGAAGACACAATGTCAACTTTCTGAGGAATGCTTCTAAGAATACTTTGTTTTCTTCCAAGCATTACTCTGTGGACCTTCTGATAACAAGAGACACGTTCTTTTTACTTTTTAAATACTTATTTACTGTGGGGTAGTGTGTGTGTGTGTGGGGGGGGGGTCAGAGGGCAACTTTCAGGACTCAGCTCTTTCATTCAAGTGTGGATCCCAGGGATCAAACTCATGATATTGGCTTTGGCATCTTTACTCACAGAGGCTTCTTGCCTGCCTCAGATGTTCTTTTCAAATAGCCCTATGCCTGCTGTGGCTATCACATTGCCAACACAATCTGGTGTTTCTTTGACTATCCTGGGAGTCTGTGTTATATTTCCCAAGAAGGAGACAGGTGTCTTGCTCCTCATAGACCTGCAGATAACTAGGTTTCTGACTGTCTCTATGCCTAGACTTGCTGAGGCAAGAGTCCTGAAGCCATGTCACCAGAACCTGTGAGTGGGCACATATCTCATCTGACTTTCCCTAGCATAGTTAGGGAGCAACATGGTGTCAATGAGGCCATTCTGTGTAGCCCAGGCATTTCCCAGGCCCACAGTGCATTGTTACCTCACTTCAGACAGTCTGAAGGAGGCTGGTAGAAGCCTTCAGTAGTGGCCCCAACCTCATTTCTCTAAGTGATTCTGATTTGACTGATTTCTCAAGTAATATGAGCAACACTGTTGGTAGACAGTGCCCACTTTAAAAGTGGCTCTCAGTAAGCTGCCCTCTCTTGTGAAGTTCTACACACTTCATCAGCCCACCACACATTCTCATAGGATTCCTACAGGATTCTTTTTTCCTGCTGCACATGGCAGAATTCGACTTTCTCAGTGAGGCTTCTCCCCCACGTCACCATTCATCACCTGGTTGCTGCTCGTGAGCTGGACAGTGAGGCATGCAGGGCAGGGAGGGCTGACTCATCCTGACACACTCAGCAGTACCAAGCCCGGCACTTGGCCCAGAGCAAGCATTCATTATCTTATACCTTTCATTCAGATTTCTCCAAGTTCTCACAGTTAAGGTTGAGCGCCTTGACAGCTCATGCACACATTAATGAGATGCCAGGCACCCAAGACAAAAGGGATCGGACAACAGAAATGAAAGCAGCTTAGATCTGAGAGGCTTTAGCTTTACTCTCACTGGGGGTTGTTCCACTTGAAGTCTAGATATAGTTAATGATCAAAAAGCCTATTTATGAGCTCTGTGTGCCTGCTCCAACACATACATGGAAGATGCCCCTGCAACCCCTGATGCACTCACACTCACACTAGACCTCCATTTATATCCTGGCACAGATGTCTGGAAGTTACTGTCTACTCAGTCCTCCTGGAACTGTTCTACTACAGTACTACAACAGTAAGAAAAGCCTCATCACTGGGGAAATCTATCCTTCCATGTGTGGATGAGTACACACACACACATACACACACATACATACATACACACATACACACACGTATACACACACATACACACACACATACATACACACACAGACATACACATATACACACACATACACACATGTTGACTCCCGAATAGTGCCATTCTGGTCCTTATGGCCCATCCTCCTCCCCAAAGGACTCAAACCTTATGTTAATAGGGGGGAAAAGAAGAAACATGTTTTCCTGCGCTACAAGTCTCCTTATCACTGCCACCTGCTGAGTGCTAGTCTTTTGGGATCCTCCAAGACCTTGGGTGTGCCTGGATGAGGGGGCAGGGTGTGAGAGAGTTAAGAAGGAAGCAGAGAGTGGGGGGAGAGCAGAGCGGGACACAAGGAGAGACACAAGGAGACAAGCATGGAGGAGAGAGAGAAGCTGGAACCAAGCATGGAGTAGAGTTAATAGAGTCAGTGTGAATGGGAGCAGAAGGAAACCAACATGGCGGGAAGCTAGAAGGAAAAAAGCAGGCGAGATGCATGGCAGGAGAGAAGCATGGCAAGGGGAGAAACAGGTCTAAGACATAAGATGTACTGAATAAAGCTCGGGTCTCTCATTGTGATCCTGAATGATGGAACCTAACGACTCCTGAGTGCAGATTATTTAACCTCGACGCCCTCGCCTGGACAAGACTTGAACCCCCCAAGAAACCGGACGTGGTACACACACATACACACACACATATATACATACATACACACACATACATACACACCTATACATGAACACACACATACACACATACACACACATATACACACACATATACACATACTCACACACATTCATACACACCTATACATGTATACACACATACACACACACACTCACACACACATACACACACTCACACACAGATCCACATACTCACACACATACATACACACCTATACATGTTCACACACATATACACACATACGCATACACTCACACACACATACACACACTCACACAGATACACACACACATACATACACACATATACATGCACACATACATATACACATACATACATACACACACAGACATACACATACATACACACTCACACACACATGCAAGCATAGAAACACATACATACATACACACACATACATATACATACACACACATACACATACATACATACACATATATATATACACACACACATGCATACACACTCACACACATGCATACACACTCACACACATATACATACACACACACACCCTATCACCCTATCTGTATACTCTAGAACAAGAAGGTTTTTTTGTTTTGTTTTTGCAGAGATATTACGGACCCCACCACCTCAAAAGGCTCCACAGCACTCACCTTGTAACAGAAACTAGGATTCTGTCAAAGGATACTCTACTCACCCCTAATAAGACAGGCTTACTGACTTGTCCAAAACTGAGCCTAGGCCAAGTTCAACCTAAACTATGGGAGGATTTCTAGTTAAATAAAAGCCAGGCCTCATGCCAGGCTCCTTGCCCTGAACTAACTCTCTCTCTCTCTCTCCCTCCCTCCCTCCTTCCCTCCCTCCCTCCCTCCCTCCCTCCTCATCTAGCTATCTTAACTATTCTCTCTGACTCTCAAGCTTCCCTGTCCCTGTCCCTGGCCGTGTCCAGTCCACTGACATGTTCAGTCTGCTCCTTTCTCTCTGCTCTGGATTCTTCAGATGACCCTCCCTAATAATCTACAATAAAACACTTTATATCACAGAGTGGTCACGTAAGCAGTTTCCTGTGCCTCTCACATATAGATTCCAGAGGATAAAGACAGAATTGTGTTGCTATGACAAGAAATAGGCTGTCCCAAGAACATGATAGCTCTCCCAACAGCTTTACCTGTGAAGCCACTCTCCAGGATATTTCAAATGACCCACACTACTGACTCATATGAATACATGGCACGTGGTATGACGGGATGATGTGGAGGCTGTTTAGAGAAGGTATTTTATCTCCAGTAGGATATGCCCTGCTCACTCCACCCAGGCATTGTCAGCACAGGACCTCCAGGCTCTACTGGCTCATTACTCAAAGACTTTGCCTTGCAGTCTCACTCACTTCCTCTACCCCCAGGCACCTGGCATCATCTGGATGGCATCACTGTCTATGTGGTTTGAGTTGGTCACCTCCTGATCTGAGGACCACTGCTCACAACTTTCCCTGCTCCAAAAAGACTATCCCCAACACCCCACTTCAGCTCTGCTTCCCTTCCACCTTATGCCCCATCCATTTCCACTGCCCTCATCCTGGGTGTCCACCCAGGCCCCTTTCCTTTTGGCCACCCACCTTCTATTGTTACTTCTCTCTCACACACATAGCAGTTTGTTTGCAGTATATTTTCTGTAGTTTTTTTCCCTGATTGTCAAGACCCCAAATTCCTCTCCCTGTTTTGCCACATCCAACAAACCCCAGTCCTAGGCAAGTCATTCCTACCTTTCTATGCACTGTGCCTGTGTCTAAGCAGCTGGGAATTCTGGGTCTAACTGGTGTCCCAGTGGCCAAGCAGGAGACAAGAAGTAAGTTAATGAGGACTGGGGATGCAGCTCAGTAGTAGAGCACATGCCTAAGACACTCGGGTTCCAGGGTTAGTTCCCAAACACCTTTAAAACAAATTTAATGGATGGGGAGAAGAAAGTAATAGACGGCCACAGCACTACATGTAGAGGACTGAGTTTGACTCAGTTTGAGAGAATGCTCTCCATCATGGCAGAGAAGGCTGTCTAGCAGGGAACAGAGAGAAGACAGAAATCATCTGGGCCAAAACCTCAAGATCTACCCCTGAGCAACACTCCAGCTAGACCGTCAAGATTCCTCAAACAATGCCACCAGCTGAACAGAGGGTTAAGTCACGTGAACCTGAGGGGAACATTTTGCCTACGAACCCCAACAGACAGGGAGGGAAGAGTCCCAGCACAGAACACACTGGCTCTGTTCACTGTCCTGATCTCCCGCCCATCCTTGTGTCCTTAGCTCCTTCCAGAAACCCTGTGGGTTTCTCCAGTCTGCTTCTTCCCACTTTCCACAGTTATCTGAACTGTGTGTGCTTCCATTGACCTTCAGTATCTTTCTCTGCTATCAGCAGAGGCCACTGTTTCCTCCTCAGTGTGGACCAGCAATGAAGTGTCAGGTAAACATGAATTACCAATCCCCACTCACATCTTGACTTTCTCTCTTTAGCTTTCCCTGCCCTGGAGAGGGGAAGAAAGGGAGTAGGGGACAGAGGGGAAAGAGAGGAAGAGAGGAGGAGACCATTAAGGGTGAAGGGAAGAAGAAATAACCTTCACGATCACAGCTAAGACTCCAAGCAGTAGTGGAAAGGACGCCTGAACCAGCCTTCCCTGTGACCACCCTAATTGCCATATTAAAACCATCCAGCAGCTGATGGAGGCAGATGCAGAGATCCACAGCTGAGCACCGGGTCAGGCTCTCAGTCCATCTGAAGAGAGGAAGGGGATTATATGAGAAAGGGGTCAGGATCACCATGAGGAGACCACAGAGACCACTGACCTGAGCTATTGGGAGCTCTCAGACTCTGGACTGACAGCTGGGGACCTGCACGGGATTGAACTAGGCCCTCTGAATGTGGGTGACAGTCGAATGGTGTGGACAGTTTGTGGGGCCGCTGGCAGTGGGACCAAGATGTATCCCTGATGCATGAACTGTCCACTCCCTATAGAGGGATCGCCTGCCCTGCTCAGCCTTGATACAGGGGGTGGGCTTGGTCCTGCTACAGCTTGACAGGCCAGACGTTGATTCCCTTAAGCTCCTTAAGGAGTGTATGGGAGTGTGGGGTGAGGGGAAGCTGGGGGAGAGTTGGAGGAGAAGAGGAAAATGTGGCTGGTATGTAAAATGGAAAAAACCTTCTTAAATTAAAAAAAAAAATTAAAAAGAGCAAACCCTGCATCTAATTTCTTTTTCTCTTCACTGTCCTTTTCCACTCTTTGTGACCAAACATTACAAGCTACCTCCACCACCTGGCTTCGTTTTGTTTGTTTTCTTTTGTGTTTTAGAGACATAACCTACATAACCCTGATTGTTCAGGTTGTACATGGAGCAGACTGGCCTTGAGCATGAAGCAGGCATTCTGCTGTAGCTCTGCCTCCCAAATACTGGGATCACATGCCACCCTGCCTGTCATTGTGGTTTGGATGGTCTTACACTACATGGGAGTCACAACAGAATTTCTCACAGTTCTAGTGGCTGAGTGGTCTGAAATCAAGACAATTCAGCATCTGTTGAGGATCTGCCTCCTGATTCCAAGTACTGTTTCCTCCCATGACTGAGAAGGTAGAAAAACCACCCTAAGCTCTTTTATAGGGCATCAATCTTCATGAAATTCTGCCCTAGTCACCTCTCAAAGGTTTTATAATCCCACTGAGAATTATGATTTCAGTATATTAATTAGGGGGATCCAAACACTCGTGTTCTAACACTTCCCATCATCCTTCACTTCATCCCTGTCTGAGGTACCTGCATGACACAGCCTGGATAATCTGCATGTCTGTGGTTTGGCCCGGGTCTCACCTGACCTAGCAGTAGCATGTACCATCACTCACCATCTCTCCTAAACATGAAGACAATGCCTGCTTTTTTTCTAGCCTCACTAAGCATCCCACTGTGGTCAGACTCATCCTCCTCTGGAGCTTTGGTGTATGGCCTTCTTACTGTTTACTTTCTCTATGGCAAATTTCATTCATACCTGTGGCCTTAATTAACAATGGGCAAGGAAGATACACATCTTCACCCAGCTCTCCAATGCACCTACTATTTGATATCATCTCTGAAATATTGACTAATGCCTGGTTAATGCTCAGTTTCTGCACCCAGAAAACTGGTATGGTTTCATATACGTCACTCAATCTCATGGATGAGATGTATTACTTCCAATCCTGTGTCTAACCTATGATAACAAATTAGGACAGAGTAGAATCACAACTATGCTATGTGTGCTGGGTATAAAAAGAGATTGGCTGAGCTTCAGAAAAAAAATCAGGACAGAGTAAAACCACAACTATGCTATGTGTGCTAGGTATAAAAGAGATGGGATCAGCTTCAGAACTTCAGTGGGTACAGAGAGAACCTCAGAATTATCAATAGAGCAGAAGGCTTCACTCGGACTTCCTGATGTTCTCTGAAGCTTTCGTACCTTCAGTCTCTCCACAGATAGCCACACCTTCAGAAGCCTACTTGTATAGAGTAGCAGGAACACAGGGCCACCTCCCTTTCTAACAGTTTAAGTTTTCACATATGTAGTATCATCCAGTCTTCAAAACCAGCCAGTCCAGGATATATTTTTTTTCAGAGAGGTAAATTGGACTTTTCCAGTGTTTCACAGCTAATACATAAGTGATAGTAGTCAGCCCAGAAGCTATGACTTCTGATTCTTACCCAGGAGTCCTGAATCCCCAGGAAGCTCAAAGACCGATTATTAGGGAGGATGTGGCTCTGTTACCACCACTAAGAAAGCAGCACAGAGGAGCAGGCAAACAGGTTCACACTGCTAAATTGGCTGGCTTGAGTTTTGTACAGTTAACAGAACAAGCCATCCCTGGAAGCCTAGACAAGTTGCCTAACCTCTCTAAGCCTCAGTTTACCATTACTACAACACAGGTTGTAACAGCACCCTCTTCCTACAGCTGCTTTGAAGGATTAGGGAAACAATGTGTGCAAACTGTGAGCATCTTTTGGGGCCTTGTAAGAATCCAGTTGCTGTGGGTGGCCCAGAGAGGGTTCTTCCCAGTATATACGCAAAGTCCTCTGAGCATGAAGACAGCCCTGCGGCCTGTGCAGAGCCAGGTCACCAGAGAAAAGCCTCATTGTTCTCACCTCTGCATAAAAGTAGATGAGGGTAAATCCTCCTCCTGCTTTCCTCCATGGGAGAAAAGGAATGGAGTCAGATAGTGGGCACAGACAGAGGACCCCATAGATGGCTTTAGTGCAAATAGCTGCTGCTGAGAAAGGGACTCTCTGTGCCCAGAAAGTCCATTCCAAAGTGAACTTGAACTTGACTCTGGGACTCCATGGTTAACCTAGAGATGGTTTCCTCTGGTTTGTATGTATGATCATATTTCATGAATTCCCTGGGTTTCTTTACACCCCTCTACCTAAGGTTATGGGACGGGATCTAGGGCAGATGTCTAGGGCCCAAGATACATTTTGTTGAGAATGCAGTTCATAGACATTCTGAAGAAGTAGGTGCCTATCTCTGCCTGGTCCATTTTCAGCTTTCCACACCACTATAGCCACAATAGTGTGTGACCCCAAGTGTCCTGAAACCCCCACAGACTGCTGTGGATATCTACTGCCACCTATGGGCCCCATATGGCACAGCCTCCCCTTCCCTACACGGGGAGGATGCTGCCCTGCACTTAGGTGTTCAGTAAATACCACTGTGCATTTCTGGTCTGTCTACTGACTGCTTGGGTTCATTAAAGACAGTGATGAGGGCTGCTGGAACAGCCCAATATGGAAAGGCTCCTGCCGTTATTAAGACTGACAACCCAAATTTGATACCTGTACACACATGGTGGAAAGAAAGAACCAGATCTCACAAGTTGTCCTCTGACCTCCAAGGTCAGCTCCATTCCCACCCCATACACACCAGCAAATAAAAGAAATAAACAATGATGCATAATTTTTAAAAATTCCTTTCCCTTTATATATTCATAATGGAGTAGGCACTCAATACATAAATGTGGAATGAATGAATGAGTGAATGAACAACTGCCTGAGAGGTTGTTGGTCCCCAAGAGCTTCTGATCTATCCTGGGATTTCCATCTGTAGTGGGGAAGATCACATGAGGAGGCAGCAACAGTGTCACTAGGCTCCACTCAGAATGTCAACACAATGGACTCCTGGCAGATCACAAGGAAGGAATCAAGATTCTCCACAGTCCAAAATGTTGCCGCCACTGAGATTGGCATAGGCCAGGGGTAACATCCTGTCTTCGTTCCAGATGAAGGTACTTCTTAAGAGACAGCCAACAGCAGCTTCCTGCCTGCCCTTCCCAGGGAGAGAAACACAGATAGGACACAAGGAGCAGAGGGAGAGCATGGGGAAGAGGCAGTGAGGAGTCCCTGAGACACTACTGGGGAGTGGGGGGAAGAGCCTCTTCCTCCTCCACTCTGCCTCACCCCCTTCATGCTGCCTCACCCCTTCTCCAATTCCTGAGTCACTAGTGTGGCTTCCCAGAACTCAAGAAAGATGTGTAGCCTGGGAGAGCCCCATCAGCCATCTAGATGTCTGGAACCACCCTCTCAGGGTGTCAGTGGCTTTGACACCTTCCTGTGTGCAGAAGCTGCAAAGTATTGACAGACAGTGGTATTCCACACCTCACGGCCCACTAGCTCCCTGAGGCTGTGCATAAAGGCTCTTGGAATAAAACAGCTTCGTACATTGGAAGCAGACAACACACCTTGTTCCAGCTTCTGACTGCCCCAGACAAAAACAAGTCCACTTACAGAATTTTCCTTATCCATTACAGGACTAAATACGTGACTGGCCAGGTACTATGGAGTGAAAGTAGGCACTGCCAAGATGCCCTTCACATTTGAAAGAGCTCTTCATCATCCTCTTCCCAAGATATCATGACCTGGGCATGCTCACTCTCCTGCGTCAGCTTGTACATGAGAGGCAGAACCTGTATGTTCAGCAGTGTATAGGGAATATATAGGGAAGGAGGTGAGGTGAGAGGGAGTGAGGCCAGGTGAGAGGCTGTCAGACATTGCTCTTGGTAGCAGTAAGGAAGGATGGGCAAGAGCCTTCCAAGAAGATAAGTCACAACACAGATTTTGTGTTAGGCCAGTGGTTCTCCAACCTGGCTGCACGTGTCACCTGCAGAACTTTTATAGTCCCAGGCCACATCCCACACCTGTTAAGCCAGAACCTCTAGGAGTGTTGCCCTGGCAGAAATGTTTTCAAAACTCCCCAGGGGACTCCAACATGCAGCCTCATTGGCAAGCCACTTGTGTCTCTCCATCTTCATTCTCGGGTTGCATTTACATGGGAGTCCCATGCTCCACGTTCATGAGCTCTTTATACCCAGTAAGCTTGGGAAAGTCCACTGACCTGTCTGGGGTTGGAAGCCAAGCAAACTGTAGGCTTTTTGAAGCTGACACAGTGCCTGAGATATAACTTGCCTGGTGTCTAGCCCAGTGTGGGTGAGGTTCAAGGGAGCTGTAAACCAGGAGAGGCCAAACTGGAGTTGTGCCAAGCAGGGAAGATTGTCTGAGTTACTGGGTGAAGGCAAATGTAAAGGAAATGGCCATGGGTAGGGCAGTGAAGTGACTTTCCTGCTAGGAACCCCACTGTAATGATGACCTCTGTCCCTCCAGTCTGAATATTTAATCATGCATGAGCCCTCCAGGCCCTGGACATTAGCTGCACTCACAAATTCTACATATGTTTATCTGCATAACAATTGTGTTGGTTTACCCTGGCTCTCTGAGGTCTACTGCCTGGGCAGGCCCTTCCCTGCCCAAGGCCAGAGCTGGAACAATCTAAGTGTCTCTTTCCCCTGCTACCTTGTACTGTTACTCAAGCACACAAGACATGGACATACTGTCAGTTGCTTGCTCTGCTCTGACCCTCAGTGAACTTCATTCTTCCCTGCTTTGAAGACAAGTGATTAAAGACTTCCCATTCACAACCCAATGCATCTGGCTTCACTGGGGTTTGAAACACAGGAAAGTGTAGCTCGGTGATCATGTGCAGACAGGAATGTGACACACGCTGACAAACCCCACTCACAGGTTCCTGCGTGCAGCTAGGATGCCATCCATTCACTGTCAGCAGAGCTCCAGATGGGAAATTTGCAGACAGACAGACATTCTCTGTGCCTCCTAGAGCCTCTCAGGGACCTAGATGGTGCTGAATCAGGGTGGTGATGGGCTAAAAAGATGTTCTCACCTCCCAGCAGCCCACTTTGAACAAGAGAATTGTAATACAGAGGTAGACAGTCCTGGCTTTCACAGCATCTAATATTCCACAGGTCCTGCTTCTGAATTTTGACCCACCCACACATAGCCATTTACACCAACAGTCTAAGACGCTCAACACCTAAAATATAGAGCATCAGAGACCTGGTCAATACATTAATTTTACACTTGAAAAAAACCTAACATCCAGGATGTCTCAGAAATATGTAACTATTCAGCTCAGGACCCAGATAACTTTCTGCAGCTTTCCATGAAAGCATGTGCTTCTGTACATCTTGCAGGTGTAAAGCTTCACATATTCTGGCAGTGGCCACATGGACACAAGCTGTTGTTTTTCATCTTATCAACTGGAGCACTCTTAGGCTGCCTGAGAGAGAAGAATGTGGATCCTTCTACAGCCACTAAAGCCAGGCCTTCGCCTACCCGGCTCACCTACCTTGATTTGGAAAAGTGAGATGTTGAGCACCTCAGTCTGATTCTCTATAAACCACTATCCCTGACTGGGTGGGACCCCAGGGCTTCTCTGGAGTGGCATTCCAAAGCTGTGTTCATTTGTAATGTCCCCATGTAGACACAGCCAAGAGCATGAGGCTGGAAAGCAGAAGGCTACACTCACTGATTACCAACAGTCCTTTATCTACCCGGCTTTATTTCCTCACTGCAAGAAGATGAGAGGCAATGTCCTTGCCAACTATAAATAAATAAAAAGTCTCTCTGGCCACAGTGCAAGTCTGGCCATCCACATGTGGTGAGTGGCCTCTGCATTGGATGGTGCAACTAAGGAATATTTCCATCATTGTGGGAGCTCTGCCAGATGGAGCTGGAACCAGGCAGCAATAACCACAGAGCCCTGTGGTTAAGAGGCTCCTTCCCAGGCCAGAGGCTTGAGTAGAGAAATGGAACTATCTCAGCCAATGGGGGATGGGTCACTAGTCGGGACTCTGAAGCAGAACAGGATGGTAGGTGATCCCAGGTCTTGATATGGAAAGAAACCTGAAAACCAATTGCTCATGAAGTGACAGAATGATCAGAGGAGAGTCTGGCCAGCAAAGGAGCTTTCCCAGAGTGGCATGGCTTCTATGTCTTCTTCTACCCACAGCAAATCTATTCTAGGCATCTTGTAATCTCTTCCCTCTGCACCATACTCACCAGCCCACACACCCCTCTTTGGCTCTTCCAGGCTCCCCATGAAGAATCTATCCACCACCAAACCCTTACACCTAATGGCCCTTGGCTCAGGATGCCTGCTCACCTACCTACTGCTTCCTGATGCCTGCTCACCTGCCTCCTGGATGCCTCCTGGATGCCTGATGGGCACCTCCTGGGTGCCTCCTGGATACCTACTACTTTCCTCCTGGGATGGTCCGACTTGCACCACCACCACTACCACCCAATGTTCCCACTGGGAACTGGGAAGGAGTGGGTAGAGATATGAGTGGGGGAAGGGTAGAGCCCTGAAGCAGGGATAGTTCTGGAAGGTCTTTTCCAAGAGTCACAAACTAGGACAAGGAACAGAGACCAATGTCTTTGGAGCAGCAAGATCTCCCTATTGCAGAATGTGGCAGAGCTCAAGAAGAGCAATTTCCTGTCTCTGTCAGAGATAACCTTGACAGAAAACTTTGGTTCAGTTGCTTAGGAAGGGCAGGAAACAAGAGCCCTGGAATGCTTTTTCTGGGAGCCTGGGGTTACTGATTCATTGACTCTCAACACCACCTATTGTTTCAAGTGTCAGAGCCAAGTCTTATCAGTCCAGACATTGCCTGGGTTTCTGGTTCAAGGATGTAAACAGCCAACTAAGGCTGGTTGGCTCTTAAGTCCTCAGCTCCCCTTTTCTTCTCTTCTCCCTTTCCTGTTGCCTTTCCTAATCTTTCTCTTCCCCTTTCTTGGAGGCTAGCCCACTAACTACCCTGTTCTGACCTCTTAATGTGATGAGACTGTTCTTCTGAGGCATGAGGGGGAAGGAACTGTCCATCTGGTGCTTCAGAATAACAGCCTTGCCAGTGCCCTGTGCCTCGTCCTGAAATTGCTATATCATTAGAAACCCCAGGAAATAGCCAGTTACTGAGCTGGGTAGTCAGTGGGCCTGATCTAGTGGTCATCCTGCTGAAGTGGCATTGAAGCCCAAATGTGGCTAAACTGAAGTTTTAGGGCTGCAAGTACCCTGAGATAGCCATGAGGCCCAACACAAAACGGTAGACGTACTTGAAGTATTATGGATTTCTCTGTAACACAATTACATGGTGTGAACTGGGAAGACTAACACCATGTTACACTGTCAAAAGGTGGCACACACTTGCCCTGGGGACCAACAGAGCCCCTCCTAGAGAACAGGAACTATTTTCAAAATAAAACATTTGCTTTATCAAGGCCTCAAGAAAAACAGATTAATCCTGTCACCATTCCCACATGCCACCTGCCAATCTTTTACCCTCTCGGGCCTCAGTTTCCCCATATGGAATCAGTTCAGACATTTTCTAAGGCTTCTTACAGATCTATTATATTGTGTTCTCTAAGTTCACTCTCACATTGACTACAAAAAGAAAGTCTGGAAGAAAACAAGCAAAGTAAATGGAAGCCAAAACCAAACATGTATAACTACACAAATATTCAACAAAGTGACTTCAGGTCAGGGGACATGAAGATCACTATGTGATAAAAGGAACAATCCATCCAGAAGATGTGAGAATTATGAATATGTGAGCACTGGAAAGTGGTCCACCCAATTACATAAAACAGACATTGTTGGACACAGAGGGATAGAGAGGTCCAAACACAATTATATTTTCTGATTTTAATGTTCTACTCTCATTAGTATAAAAAACAGAATAATCAACAAAGAAATTACAGAGTTATATTGCATCATAGATCGAATGGTCTTAGCATCCAACCATAGGACAGTATATCCAATAGTTATGACATACACGTTCTTCTCAAGTCACATGGCCCTAAGGATATGAAGCAATCCTTAATAAATGCAAAAATGCCAAAATCATTTCTTGTATCTTATCAAATCATTATGGGGCAAAATTAGAACCCAAATGCAAAAAGCTACAGGAACTACAAACTTAGAGATTGAACAATGTAGCTTTTAGTGACTGGTGGTCATTAAAGAAATCCAGAAGGAAATTTAAAGCCTTCTATAATTCCATAAAAATGAAATGCCATTTTGCAGAACCTTTGGAATACAGCAAACGTGTTTCTCAGAGGTGAGTTTGTAGCTATGAATGCTGCTATTTCAAAACTGACAAATAAAAAACTTCCAGGCTTTCTTCAAGTCTTAGAGTGATAAGAACAGGCCAAACCCAAAACCAGTAGATGGAAAGAAGCAGTGAACGGGGGCTGAAAAGCCGGCTCAGCAACGTGCCAACTGCTCCTCCAGAGGACCCGGGTTTGAGTCCCTGCACCGATATGAGAGTTCACAATCATCTGTGATGCTGGCCCAGGGGATCTGATGCTCTTTACTGGACTCTTCGGGTTACAAGAATGCATGTAGTACACAGACCTACACATAAGAAAACATTCACACATATAAAATAATAAAAACCAAGGTTAAAATTAATGAAACTGATATTAAAAAAACAATAAAACTAAGGGTTGAATTGAAAAACTTAAAATAAAAAAGTAGAGACTCAAATTAATAAAATTAAAGAGAATAGGAGGCGTTACAATAGATAATGAAATCCACGGGATCATTAGTGATGGACAGGGATGGACCGTTCCTTGCCAATTCTATCAGACCATTAAGAGAGGGCTAGTGTGAACATTTCTCAAATGGACCCATAGAACAGAGAGTGAAAGAACGCGGCCAGACTCCTGTTGCTATGAAACCAACAGCAGTATGGATCCCATGAGCCTGAAGTCACAGATAATACTCAGACCAAATATGAACACAATGAGCATACAGCCATAGGCTGGCTCCCAAGATGAACACAAAGAATCTTGATAAAACACTTGAAAACAGAAGGAAAGAATGCACTCGGGATTGGACACCAATGCCACGCTGGTTTTACTTCAAGATTCAAAGGTGGTTCAACACGCATAATTAATGTAATTCAGCACACAAATAGACTAAAGGTAGGAATCACATGATCATCTCGATGGATGAAGTAAAGACCTTTGACAAAGCTCAACATGCCCTTAATGATAAAATGACTGAAGAAACTCAGAAGAGACATGTTTGAACATAATAAAAGTTCACATGACAACATGAATGAATTCTGGAAGCATTTCCTCTAAAATCAATGATGAAGCACAAGTATCTGCTCTCTCTACTTTTCTCTAGTCTTAGCTAGAGAAAGAAGACAAAAGAAAGAATAAAAGGGGTATATATAGGAAAGAAACAAATCATCTGTTTGCAGAAGATATGCTTCTGTATGTAAAAGATCCTATGGGGTCCACAAAAGTACTCTTTCATCTGAAAGGACTTTCAACAAAGACTATGTTAGTTTTATATCTGGATATATATATATATATACACACACGTGTGTGTGTGTGTGTGTGTGTGTGTGTGTGTGTGTGTGTGTGTGTATCTGATTCAAGAGCATAGACCACCATTCAAGAACCAGTAGTCTTTTCCATTTAACCAGCAAAACACTTGCTGAGAAATAAATCAAGAAAGCAATTTCATCCATAGTAGCTTCTAAAAATATAAAAAATGCCTGTGAATAAAGCTAACCATGAAGGCTGGAGACCCCACAATAAGAACTGAAACATCAAATAAAGACATTGAAAAAAAGACACTGGAATGTAGGAGAGGTCTGCCAAGGTCCCAGGTTTATAGAATTAATATCATGAAAATGACTGTATTACTGACAGGGATCTGTAGATTCAATGCAGTTGAATTTCAACACAATTCTTTATCAAATTAGAAAAAAATCCCCAAATTCCTGGGGAAACACAAATTAACATGAATAGTCAAAGCAATCCTAAGCAGAAAGAGAAATTCTGGGGGTATCACAAAATCTCAAACTACACTATAGGCTATTGTAGTATGATGCCAGCAAAAACCAAACCAAACAAACAAAACACAAGAACAGGTAGACCAACGAAGTAGCGAAAAGGACCCAGAAATAACTCATACAGTTACAGCCCCCTACTAGTTGGTAAGGATATCAAAAATATACATTAGAGAAAAAGACACTCTCTAATCGAAAGGTTCTGGAAAAACTAGGTGTTGGAAAAAGAAGCTATATCTTTGAACCTGTACCAAGTTCAAAATAGATCAAAGACTTTAGTATAAGATGCAAAATCCTGAAACTGTTAGAAGAAATAGAGGTAGTCTGATCTCATGAGATGGTGACACTTTCCACCAACCCTGATGACCTGAGTGTGATATCTAGAGCACACCAACGTGACAGAAGAAAACTGAATCCCTCAGGGTGTCTCTGAACCTACATGCATATGCTGTGGCATGTTGTACACCCATATAAATGAGTAAGTGAATGAATAAATGTATGTGAATATACATATGTTTGTATATATATGAGAAATACTTCAAAATATTTGTGTTAACAAGAACCTGAAAAAAATCCCAGAGCTCAGAAAATAATAACATGAGTTGATAAACAGGACTTAATTAAATTAAGAGTTTCTGACCAGAAAACTACTAACAAAATGAAGGGACAGTCTACAGAATTGGAGATAATCATTGTCAGCTTTATCTGATAAGGGAGTTAATATCTAAAATCTTCAAAAGACTCAGAATATTTAACACTGAATCTCACACAATCAATAAACAAGCCAATGAACTGATGAGACATTCCTCATGAGAACAAATACAGATAACCAGTAAATATATGGAAATTGTTTAACAACCTTAACCATCAGGGAAAGGAAATAAAAATCATTGTGGCTCCATCTGGTTCTAGTCCACCAGACTGTTTTTAAGAGACAAAGGAGAATAATGGAAATGACAGTGTAGCAGAAAAGAACCCTTAGTCACTGCTGACAGATGAGTGACCTAGACCAGTGACTGTGGACATCATTATGGAGGTTCCTCAAAAAACTAAAAACTATTAGCTGCTCCACTCCTGGGTCTACACTCAAGGAAGGCAAATGAGCAACCACAGAAACACTTACACATTACACTCACTGTGTTGCTGTTCACAACTGCAATGTAGAATCAGCCTAGAAACCCACCCATCAACAGATAGATTTTTAAAAAATGTAGCAGAGAGACATGATGAAATATTATTCTGCCACAAAGAAGAATGAAATGAACATCATTTTCAGGAAAAAAAAAAATGAATGGAACTGGAGATTATGACTCACTCAGGAAAAGTGAGTGTACTTGGCCTGAGCAATACCTAGGACATTAAGGATAGTGCTTGAGCTAAGCTCTTTATTCAGTGAAAGTCTATGCTGAACATTGAAATGAATACCCACTGCTAGGGTTAGGAGCTAGAACCCATGAGTGAGATCTGAAAGGCCCTTATCCATCCACCAAGACTCTGTTCCATGCCTGTGTTTTCCTGATGGATGATATCACCAATATGTAGGTAGCTCACTATACAGAAGCAGGACAATGTGCTGGTCCAGAGAATAAATGAGGTTGCTAAGAAATGGGGAGAATGAGGTCAGAGTTTTGCAGGTACTGCAAGTTCCTAACTATACTTCCAAACTCCACAGAACTTTCCATAATGATCTGTGGTATGAGTACCTGCAAGGCATGAGTATCTTGGCCAAAGCATATTTGTGAATCCTGGCTCTTCAGGTGAGAAAAGTACAAAGACAACTTCACTTCTACCGCTCCTCAGGGACTGGGGTCTTAAGGCCTTGGCTAGCTTCCAGGGAACACACTAATCCATGAAAAAAGTCACAAGATCTGTGTGCTCCCTCAAGTTGCATGAACAACACTGTATTTGTGTTCATATTTTTCTTCAAGAGAAAAGCTTTGATTTCAGTGGAGAGTGTTAAGAGTGAAGTTGAGGAAGGCCTGTGAGAATTCTGGTGACCCGAGATGATGATCTTACTACTACACTAAAACTCCCAAACTAAAATCGGCACAGGAGAAGGGATTGTGGAGCGTGAAACTCTAGATCACAGTCCATCACTTCAGAAAAGCCAAGGCAGGAACTTAGAGCGTTACATCCACAGTATAGAGATAGAATAAATACAGGGATCCTTGCTGTCTGCTTCCTAGTCTAGCTTGCTTTCTCCTCTCTTGTTTGTTCAGGACCCCTGTGTATGGAGTGGTATCACCTACAATGAGACAGATCTGACTGTATCAACTAACAATCAAGACAACCACCACAGACCCGTAGGTCAACTTGACCTAGACAAGTCTGACTGAAACCCTTCCCAGATGATTCTAGACTGTGTGCAGTGGACAGAAACCCCATTGCACTCCCCTTCTTTGATTGTACCAGGGTAGGATGTCAGGATGTGTTCTTTCTCCACCATGCCACATCAACGAGGAAAGCATATGGAATATATAGACTCAAATCCAGTTGAAGTTAGTCTTATGAAGAGAGAGAGAGCATCAGAGTGCTTCACCTAGATGCCTTGGTATTTGTCCTGTCTGGCCTAAGGGGACTCAGTCTGCACACTCAGAATATACACGTTGACTTTTGAAGATTCTGGACAGAGCACTCACTTTTTTCTGTTGTCTGGAATAGCAGTGGAAAGGTTGGTAGCATTTCACTCTGCACAGTCTCAGCTAGCAGATGGTGGCAGCAGTGTTTAGAACCCGCAGAGATCAATTACCAGTGAAACTGATTACCTTTAGAGATCCATCTTACTTCAGAGATAGAACTGTACATCTTGGGAAAACAACAAGGGACATTCTACTTTGACCACCCCAGTCTCCGATCCTCTTCAGAATGGAAAGGATCTTGAACAATGTCCGTGAGAAAATTTGCTTGGAAATAAAATGCTGGAGCTCCTGTTTCCCAGTTCAACAATAATGGCTCCTGTTCACACAAGAAAAAACAAGTTAATAAGTCAACAAGTTTTCTTAAATTTGTCAGAGAATTGAGGTCACAGGGCAAAACCCTGACCCCCGAGTCAGAAAGACAGACAGATAGAAAGAGTCACAACTTGTTAGAGTAGAAATGTCCATGGGAACTAAAACAGTGACAAGAAAACCAAAACCATAATTGACAAATTCCCAGGGATTCAGTGTAGACAGATTTATATATAAAAACTCTGACTATGTACCCTTTGGATGGGAGAAGTGTACATATTTGTGATTCTTCTTTTTTTAACCCCAGAGTCCTACCAGATTATCACAGAGCTGCTCAACAGTCCCCTGTGCTGTGTGGTTCAGGGAAACAGTGATTCTGGAACACTCCAGGAACATCCTGCCCTTTTAAGACCAGTCCTCCAGAGATGCTAATTCACTGGAGCCTAGTTAACTGGAACTTAGCCAAAGCCTGATGGACTTGGGGAAAGGAGGGCACTCTAGGCCAAGCCATACAGCCCTCTCACCTCACCCAAGAACAGGTCTAATAAAGGAAGGGCTGATCCCTGTGAGGAGAACAGGTCCACTGAGACCAGTTAAGGGCTTCCTCCCTCCCACACCTCAGCTTCTTTTCCCAATACATCATAGCCAAGTTTGTGGGTGTTGGGGAGGTACACCAAAGTTAAAAAAAAAAAAAGCCACAGTTTGACAAGACACCAGAGAAAGAGAGGAAGTGGGGGAGTCAGACATACGGCAAAGCTATTCAAATTAGACCAGACGATTTGAAAAGGATGCCTGTATTGGTTGTTTTCATTTGTGGTGACAAGACCTAGCAAAGTTGAGCTTGGGGGAAAAACTTATGTTACAAGAACTAAGGGTACAGATGATGATAGTGAGGAAGCTGTGTGGCAGGAGCATGATGAGGTTGCTCTTCAGTTCACACTGTGTTCAGGGCAAGGAAGTAGGGACACAGACAGTGGTGCTCAGCTCTCTGTCTCCTTTTTATCCAGCCTATGACCCCAGCTCATGGGATGGTCTTTCTACCTCAATTAACTCAATCCAGCAACTCCATCACAGACATGCTTAAGATTTGTCTCTTAGATATTGTCAAATCCCCTCAAATTGGCAATAAAAATTAACCATAAGGGGTTAACCAAAGTGATGCGAGCCTAGTGCTATGAGTTTGAGCCCCACAAACCACGTGAGGGTGGAAAGAACTGACTTCACAGTATTGTCCTCTGACCTCCATCATGAGTGTACACAAATATACACTAATAACAAATAAAAAATAAATGCTAAGACTAAACCATAATGGTGATTCATATGCTGAGTTCTAGTGGGAAAAGCAGACCACATGCAAGAATATACAGGTATTATAATCAGGGACAGATGTGTCCTGATAAGTGTGAAGAATAAAAAACTACTGTAACTGAAATGAAGAATGCATTTGATGGGCTTATCAATAGAGTGGACATGGCTAAATATTAAATTGGTGAAACTTTCAAAATATTTAAGCAGGGAATTCCAAAGTTGAAACAAAAGGAAAAATTTAAAGATAGAAGAAAACATCCAAACACACAGATAGAGGGTATAATATACATTCAATGGGAACCTCCGGTGAGAGGGAAAAAATAAATAAGAGGGGAAGACTGTGAACTTCTAAACCACCAGGACACAGGAAGTTCAGAGAATGTCAATCAGGATAAATGCATGACACCCCCACCAGACAAATCACAGCCAGATACACTGCAGGAAAACCAAAGACAAAGAATAATCACACAAGAAATCAGAGGGGGTACAGACTCTACAGATGATCACAAATAAGGGTGTTTGGGATTTTTTTTTTTAAAGTATGTAAGAAGAAAGTTGTGGTTTTAATTTGATGCCCCAACTCAGTTTGAGGCTTGATTTCTGAATGGAATGGAATTCACAGTTGGTGAGACCTTTATAAGAAGTGGGGCTAAGTTGAGACAATCTGGTCATGACTGCCTTCATGGAGGGGCTTATGTGGATCCTGTGATAAATCTGTCTGTAGGTTGCCATGGAAGGGCGAGCCTCCTCACTCACACACACATCTCCCTTTTGTACTTAACCAGCTCCTTTCCTGTCTCTCCACCATGTCATGACATAGCCAAGGGTGCCCACAGCACCAGGCTGTTCTGAATCTCCACTTACCTGTGTCTTGAGTCAAATAAAATTTTTTCTTTTTTAAACATCTTCTGGTATTTTGTAATAGCAACTCTAAGTAGGCTAATGCCAATATGGGACAGAATGTTTTAAGGTATAAAAAGGTTGAAAGACCTCACCAAACTAGAACTCTGTTACTCGGAGAAATTATCTTTCAAAAGGCAAAGGCAAATAAATTTCTCAAATAAATAGCACATGCTGGGAAAGTGAGGTTTCCCTAGCAGTGTGTCATTGGGTTTATCAACTGGCCTCGTGGGTAGGTCCATTGGGTGCGGCAAGGCAGGCCCCATGTAGTAGTTGGCCATTTTTGTGTATGCCTTTTGTTTTGTTCTTTGTCTTACAGGGGTGTGTTGTTGTTGTTGGTTTTGAGATAGGGTCTCTATATGTAGCTCTGGTTATTCTGGAACTTCTTATACTGACCAAACTGACCTTGAACTCACAGAGACCAGATTATCTCTGCCTCTGCTTCTTCAGTGCTGGGATTAAAGGTGTGAGTTACCATGCCTGGTTTGTCTTAATGCTTTTTGTGTGTTTGTGTTGATTTTCATTTTTTATTATTTATCTTTGCTCTTCAAAGAGATTAGGGAGACGGGAGAGAGAAAACATGAAGTTGGGTGTGTAGAAAGGAGGGGGGTTTATGAGAGGCTGGAGAAGATAAAATAATATGAATAAAAAATATGAGTTAACTAAAACATAAATTACTCTTTTGTTACGTGGGGAATCTTGTCCCAATAGGCATGGCTTATAAGAAGTTAAAGTTTTCCAAAGATTAGAAAAAATATATTCATAAAAAAATTCATTAATATAAAAAAGACATTAAAGAAAGAATAAAAGTGAAATCTTTAACTTTTAGTATTAAATGATTTAGTGGATAACAATTTGCTCAAAATAATTATAATAATAACATGTTCAGCGATTGTAGGTCAATAAAACAAGAGAGTGGCATTCTATGAGACTAGAGCAATATCTCACCCTCAAGGTGGCTTCCTATCTACCACTGGGTCCCATCAAAATGTGCTCTCTTGGGACCCTTCCTGCCCCAAAGCATGGCCAAAGGCCCTGCAGGAGGACTGTGTAGTTATCTCTCTCCTCAGGACCCACTCTTCCTCTTTGTGTGGCTTCACCTCATGTCACATACCTCACAACACACAAAATTGTCACTTCCCAAACACAGACACATTCCACCAATGCATGTACTGGTGGCCATGTGCTCACCAGTTGGACACTCTTACATGCATGCACAGCTGCTGTTCAGGTCTGTCTATAGCACAGGTAAACATCTCCTTCATATTAAGTGCACTCAATTTGCTTCCCCTACAGATAGCAAGGCTGCCCACCCCTCACCAAAATCTGTCTGCCTCTCACAGTTGAAATGTTAAGTTTACAGGCTGTGCCAGGAACTTGGAGAATTGTTCAAGTTCTCTGGTCCCAACTTAGTACTTTGAGAAAGGCCTACTATTCTGTCAGATCCTTGTGGGTGTGGAAGAGAAAGAGGTGACACAGAGAAGTGGGGAGGTAGCTTATATGTCCCCTCTCCAAGACAAGGCAGGAAAAGCCAAGTAAGAAGAATCAGAAGACCCACATATTAAAAGGCCATCTCATTCTTTCCTCACCTCAGATGCAATGTCCTGAGAGGTGCTTGAGGGAGGGGCAGTGGAATCAGACAGAGCTAGCATGGCCTGTTAGTTTCTGGGCGCCTTGGCTGCAAGACTTAACCACTCTGAGCCCTAGTTTCCTCCTTGGTGAAAAGGAACCTTAGCGTATGGACTGGGGAGCCTTTCAGATGTGGGTGCTGAGCATTCTCACGGCATTTGCACATTCTGCACACTGCAATGATCCATTTACATGCTTAATTTATTTCTGAGTCAGCCAGGAGCCTGAGAACCCACCCCACCCACCTAGAAAGCTGTGAGAACGCCTGCTTTACTCATCAGCGTAGCCACGATGTCTAGCAGATCTCCTAGAGCACAGTAGGTGCTCATCGTGACATAGCACAAGGCATGCCCAGGATGCAGAATGGCCATGGATGCTGCCAATTTTATTAGAGAGATGGTGCTATCTGGGTTTGTTACCCACACCCAGCCTCCATGTCAAGACTGCCTCCTGCATATATGAGTGACCCAACACCTCCCAGAGGTGAAGCTCTCCATTCCTTCTGAGTCAGACATGCATTTTCCATCTTGCTTTGTCAAATGATCCTATTGCAATCCCTCTCTAAGTCTCTTCTCTTCTCAGAGACAAAAAAATCTTCCTCACATTATTGTCCACATTTTCTATAAAGCATGTCATTGGCTCTTCAAGGATGTCTGTGGTTTCTCAGAACATTTTAAGGTCAGGGGCCATGATTTCATTTCTCCCTGATTCCCAAAAACCAACAACTGTGACCTATAGTATATGTGAATTATTGGGTTGGCCAACCCTCTTCCCATGGTCCAATGCCTTTTGGACCTCCCTAGAGGCATGAAGCCCAAGGCATGCCTATGCCATCTCCATTCCAAGGGAGTGGTATCCTTCAGGCACAGTGGTTAGGATTGTATGAGGTCAAATCAGACACATTTAAAGCCAAACTAATCTAGGAACACTCACGTTGTAAATGAAGAAACTGAGTCACAGGAACATCAGGTTCACAGGCCTTGTTTGGGTGATCCTGTTGCAGGTCTATGAAGATGAGAACTTCATATCTCCTGCAACACACAGCAGTGACACTCCTTCGAGTGACTACAGACACTACACCTAGCTCTGGCCTTCTTCACTAAGAGCATTTTCCATTCCCCAGGCCCTTGTACTCCTGTCTTTCCTTTGTCTCATCTCACTATGGTAGAAGACCTTAAACTTTAAGGGCTCTGGCCATTATTTTATTGATTCATTGTTACACCCTCTGTCTCCTGGCCTTTGATGCTTTGGAGGTTCTGAGATATCTTAACTTCCAATGCCTAGGAAAAGACAGAAGCATCTGACCTCAATAGAAACTGTGGTACATTCACTGAGCCTCCTTCTCTCCCAGTCAGTGGTCCTATGTTTGGAAACAAAGGAGTTTTTGCTGTTAGGCTGCATCCCCTCCAACCAAACCCTAGATGCAGGTAAAGATAGAAATAAATTCTAGTGACGCCTCACTCATGTCAAGTAACTCAACTCAAGCAGGTGAACAGACTTCAACACAGAAGAATTCCATCCTGTAGAGTTTGTCTCCCAGGAGCCACGGACTGAGAACACATCTCTCTTTTGATAAAGTTTATTCTCTACATAACCTACCCCAGGCTCTGGACCATGGTTTTTCTTTTCATTTTGTTTCATTTTTATATCTACTGGACACATCGAGGAAACAATATGGATCAGAGAGAGAATACTAATCCAAATTCCCTATTATATCAGACCATTAATATTAGCCATTAAAATCTCCCCAACAATGCCAGTGTGAAGCCATATAGCAGGATGGTAGGTGACTGGAGAGTAGGGTGTTAAAAAAATATGGGCACATCTCTAGACTCTCACTCATTAATTAGTGATGAAACCAATCTACCAGGATTTCAGGGGACCAGAAGGACTGGCAGAGCAAAGATGCTCAGGTTTTCAGGCTCCCACCAGACCTTACCTGGTTCCAAAAGCAGGGGTGGACCCAGCCCTATGTGACTTCTCCCTTTCAGGATCTGGTACAACTGAGTTGAAAGATGTGACTGCCTCTTGACATAGCCTCTTCTGAGGTAGGAAAAAAATTGGCTTCTTCTTAAGATCCAATCACCTATCAATCTCCATTGTCTTTTCTCTCTTTTGAAACCCAAAAGTTTCTATGTCTGTAAGGATCTGGACTTGACCACGGTGCTGGCATAGACTGCTGGCAGCAATTTATCCAGCAGATGGTCATCTCTCGCTTACCATCCACAGGCTCTGGAGCCCTGAGGGGACTCCCACTTCTGACCTGTTGCCTTCAAATTCATGCCATGCTACTACGACTTCAGGTTAAAACATCACTAGGAAAACTCACAGAACTCAGTTCCAGCAGAAGCAAAACTATACCAACCAGAAGATCACTCAGAGTCAAGCCAGAGGACAGTCACATAGAGCAAAGTCTGGAAGCATCTGAAAGAAAAAGCCCTTCTATCCCTAGTGCAAAACAGTTTCACTTCTTAACCTTGTCTTCTGAGGTCTCCCCTTAGAGACCAGCGATTGGTTCCTGGTAGTAACAGTGAGTAATGCTCCCTACTTTAGCTCTCTTAATACTCTTTCCCCAGGAAGGCAAGAACTGTGTCCACACCACTCTTTCCCATCCCTTATGCTTCTCTGTGTACCATCCTTCTACCCCTCACAAGACAGAGGAGTCAACTTCTTTCCCCGCTCACAACCCAGGGCACAGTGGGTATCTCTCTGAAGCCTCAGCTTGTCTATGCATGGATTCTCAGGACACTTCTGAGAGTCCCTTGACCATTACTTACCATTACTGTGCTTATATGTATATATACACATTTAAGTGCATTTAGCCATACATACATACCAAACATAGGTATGTATACTATGTATACTATGTACCTACAATTATTAAGGCAAATCCCAATCCCCTATCCTGCTAATCTGATTTAAGAAATTACCAAATCAGCATATAGGTTTAATTATTGCCAGACCCTCAAAATAATAAGGAATATACTCATGAAATAAGAGATTAAATGTCAATACAGGTCAACTCCTCTATTAAAACAACCTTTAAAATGATCCCAAACCAAGACATTTTAGGCAGAATGGATAAGAAATTAGTTTTATTTCTTCATAAGTAACAAAATTTGATACTGTTACATAAGGAGCATGCCAATAATATGTTACTGTAGCTTAATTTCATTCAGTGTGGAAAGTGCTTAGATTGGCTTTCAGCACCATAGGAACCAGCTTTGGTTTTAGCCTTCTTTTTAACTTTAGTGCATTTATGTATGCAAATGTCCTCACTAGTGAGAATGCCCTTTAAGTCTTCACAATAGAGATTGAAGAATAGCTTTAAGTTCACGCTCATAGCTCCAAATGCCTTGCTGTCCTGCAGCCCTATGGGATGCAACAGTGTTTCAAACAAGCAAACAACAAGCCCTGAGCACAAGTTTAACTTCAGTGTGTTCATGCTGGGCACCACAGTCACGCAATTAGTGTGAACAAGTAAAATCTTACCTAAGTGTTTTTAAAGAATGAGCAACAGAAGTTGACATTTTAACCAAGTTGTAAAAGATCCATGGCTAAGGTGAACTCCTAGAGGAACTGACTTACCTGTTTACATGACAGCTAAGAAGTGAGATGAGACAGACAGTTCACCATGCTCAGCTGCAAATGTAAGCAATAACTGGTCTGAATGAATTCCTGCTAACACTACCAGGGCTTGACTGTGCTTCATACCCTCCAGAGGAGCCTGATCCATAGCTGATCAACCCTGCATACTGAACACAGCGCGCTGTCCAGCCCATCTGCCCCTTGTTACCAGGCTGTGGACCATGCCTTCCTTGTGGCCATTTCTCTAGGCTCTCATCACATCCCTGAGAATACAAAGCGACCAATAATGTAAAAGGCTTGAGATCAGACCTTTGCTGTCCTTAGAAGTGAGCTCTCTGTCTGAGGCTCCTTTTCCTCAGGCTGTGGAGTCATAAATGTTACAATGAGGTTTCTGGTCCCGAGCGGCCAGAGGTCCAGACCTACAGACCTGCAGCCCCAGACCCCTTAGCTGCCCGCTGATGCTCAGGCCCCCCAAAATGATTCAGATTCTTATATTAACTTCATGCTGTTTGGTCTATGGCTCAGGCACATTGCTAGTTAGCTATTTCATCTTAATTCAACCCATTCTCACTAATCTGTTTGCCATGTAGCCCGTGGCTCACCTGTGTTCCTTACATGCTTCTTCTTGGGCGGCTGGGTCGGTCTGTCTCTGACTCAGCCCTTCTCCTACCTATGCTCTGATTTCCCACCTACTTCTTCTATGGTGCCTGTCATGAGCCAAAACAGCTCCTTTATTTAAAGATTGATATTCACAACATACACAAAACATTCCCACATCACATAAGATCTTCTTTTTCTAGGCTGTTTCCTCTAAGACTTACTCAACCCCTTCCAGAGGTCCCCTCTCTATCATTCTTGTCTATAATGGATGATACAGAAATGCCTGGATATATTGAATCCCAGGAGCACACAGTGGGGCCATTTCTTTCTCGGGGCTATTCATCCAGAAACAGGACCAGAGACTTTGCCTCGGACACCCACAGACCCTTCCTAAGTTGGCTCACAATCTGCTGAGATGCCTGATAAATTCTCTCTTAACCTTTGAGGTTATATTTTCCATAAGATGCCCCAAAATATCTTTTCTTGATACAAATGGGAAAATGTGAAGCCAACATCTTATTATTCTTGGTTATTTTCAGTTGTGCCCTAATGGAAAACTAAGTTATTCCTTACATTAGGCCTTAACCTACAGCTATTCTTACTACATTTCTGAGAAATAGAGTAAGCTTTTTAAAATTTTATGGACGCATCTCATATTTCTTTCCTTTATCCCTGGATTAATATGATTACCACATACATTTTATGCTTCGTATTTATGAGAACTGGATATTTTTCTGGGATAAAATCACAGAGCTTCTTATAATTTGGTCTCACACACTTTCACGAACTTGCCTCTACTCATACACACCTCTCTATCCCTCTGCTTTCCCAGGGTCCCTGTCAGCAACATGACATCACACTGAAGAACACTAGGAGTTTTGGAATCTAGTTCTATCACTTATTGGTATTATGATCTTGTGTGTTTCTAAACTAAGTTGCCCCTTGCAGGGATAAATGCAGATAACAATAGTGTCTATCTCACCATGAAGAGGCTTACCCCACACCTAATAGAAGGGCCACTACCAAAACCAAACCCTACGTAGCAGAAATGAACGAGTGTTTATGAGGATGTAGAGAAATCAGAGTTCTTAGCAATTCTGATAGGAATTTAAAACAGATCAGGGAGGGAGGGAGGGAGGGAGGGAGGGAAGGAAGGAAGGAAGGAAGGAAGGAAGGAAGGAAGGAAGGAAGGAAGAAGACTCTCCCAGAATCTGGATGGAAGAAAAAAGAATTGGTGGAAATAGGCATCTCCAGAGCAAAAAGTCAGATGCGAAAAAGTTTGCCCATCAGCTGAAATTCTCTGATAGCAAAAACAAATATCCATAGATTCCTATGATACCAGTATGTGTAGACTGAATAATCTATCACACTTATCCTTCTGGAAAACATGGTAGAGCCCCTCAGGTGGTGATTACTGTTAGCAGAACACTTGGCTGTGGTTAGGTTGGTTGTTTTTTTTATGGGAGGAGTATTTTTTGAGACAGGATTTCCTGTAGTGTAGGTGGTTCACCCCTCCCGCCTCTGACATAGTTGAGATTACAGACCTATGAGCTATCACCCTGGTTTAAGAGCGATGGGAATAAAATTATGACCTTTGCTATACAAGGCTGGCACTCTACAAACTGAGACAACCCTTGTACCAACCAAGTTCTGTCTTGGGGAAAAAAAACCACACATGCATGTTACATTTCTGTGGTCTTTTGTAACAAAGTACAGTCAACCAGGTTGCTCAAGTAACATAAAGATATTGCCTCAGTTTTGCAGACTCCAAGGACAAGACTGAGGCAATGGTAGGGTAGATTCCTTCTGAAGACTAGGAGGGAAAAAATACATGTCATGCCTCTGCTTTGTCTTGTGACAGTGGTTTGTCCACAAACCTCGGTGTCCCTGGACTTGAACAGCCATCACCAAACTTCATCATTAACTTTTCATTTTCTTTATGTGAATACAGCTTCTGGCTTGCTTTTAATAGCATGTTTTATATACTTTTTTCCCAAGAATAATCTGGCAATCTTTAGAGCACATCTAAAATAAACACAAATAGTTGCCATGTCGAGAAGTATTAGGGTTTGCCACGAGTTTAAATAAGCAGCGGAGAAAAGTGCTGCACACAAGGGGCAGAAAGAAATGTAGACATCATGGTTAAAGCTATAGTAATGGTTAAAGAGCTAAATAGTAAATATTTTAGATTTGGGGTTTTATAGTCTGTGTTACAATGAATACGACTTTGTCATTTATGATAACGACCTTAACAAACAACAAACAAATGAGCATCATTGTTTTCAATAAAGCTTTATTAGTGAAGTCAGGCTCATGTCCCTTGCTGGTCAAATTCTTTCCTCATCTTACCACACCCTTTTATTGTACGCTGTTATTCTTTCTTTTGGGCCCCAGTCTGATGTAGCCCACTTGCAGCTTTTCCCCCAGTGTAACCCTAACTAATTTCCCTCTCCTTCACGAAATGTCTCATGAATGATGTACACTGACAACTGCCTGACCCTCAGAGCATCCTTTCTAGCCTGTCCTGGTTTTAGCTGAATGAATTAAAGCTCCCTCGCCCTACTCCAATGTCCACAAAGGAGATAATAGCATCAACTCAGTACTGAGCTGGAGGGTGCAGTGTGTATAGAACCACGTGTATGCAGTGGAAAATACTTTCAGGTTATCCATTTCGATTTATGAATCTCCTTGGCAGCCTTTGTTCTACTCATGAGGCTCAGCCAAGTGTATAAATACTTCCTCTGAATAACAATAAATTTGGTCTCCCCTAATCTTTCCTTCCATAGATAAAATCTCATTGAGGCTGTGATAGCACCAACACTTAACAGTAACCGTCTTCTTGCTTGATTTCAACACCCAAAGCAAATGAATCTGAGGGCCCCTAGGTCTGAGGTCACAGCTGCTTGACTCGAGGGCTCTTTCTTGCCTGTTTGTGTCCTGACAGTTGGAAGCTCCCTCGCTTGGATAACTGCCTCTCATGCTGTTTTATTTTATGAAGTCAAGACCATTGATAAAACCCAGACAGTTTGCAGAAGGGCCTAGAGAAGGTCATTTCTCTGGACTCTTGGCTGCACCTTCTCCGACAACAGATGAATTCGCCAGATGTATCAGAAGCAGCCCTCTTTTCCTCATGCAAGATGAGCGTGCCCTTTGTTTGATGAGCCTCGAAGAGCTTTAAGGTAAAGAAGCATAATAATATGTCATCCCCATCTTGGTTTTCTCCTTAATTCTTTCTTTATTGCTTCTGCAACTGGCCAGGTGCTTAGCATAGAGGCAGACACACGGAAGACTTGTAAAAGGCATTCACCTATCAACGCTGCCATCAACCTCACAGTTGGCTGGCCTCTTTCCTCTATCTACTCAACTCCAGAAAACTCCCTCCACCACTTAACTGAGCATTTAAAAAGTGCTCAGTGCAGGTTATAACCTGCATTGATAATTAGCCGTTCGATCTCCCACCGGCCCCCCACCCCAGCACAGTGGCTATGCAAGGTTCCAGTGAGTCATGGGGGGAAATAAAACACTTCTGAATCCTGTTTCCTTCGCCTGTTCATTGTTAAATATGTGTACAGAGAGAAGATACTGCAATGTAAAGAAGAAATAGGCAAGAGCAGAGGCCAGATGCAAAGCCCGGTGGGGCCCCCAGGATGAATATTTTCATCTCTGTTTCCCCTTTATTGGTCACCGCTCTGCTTCTGTTTCCTCTTTGTTATGCTTCTCACCTCTTCAATGGAAAATCCATCTAGCAATGTTTTCTTTTTAAAGAGTATTGTTTTCCCCTAATAACAATGACTACATTTTTTTAAATTTGGAGTTTGTAAGATATCATTGCTAATTGGTAATTATCTAAGGATTGAATTTATTTCTTGGAGAATTGGCCTATCACTTTCACATGCCTTGACAAGTATAAATCGAAATGGAAAAATAAAATATCTTCCTTGTCAGGATGGCCGACAGCAGTGATGATTTAGAGGGATCCTGCTCTTCCCTTTTGCCCTCTCCTCCCCTTTCTCTGGTGACTCACACTCAGCTGTGTCACCCCAGTGACCAATGAGCAAGGAATCCACCATAGGCTCCTGGGGGAAGTAGTGACTCATGATAATCCTCCTCCCTCCTGACAAGCCACCTGCGACTTCCACTTTCAAGGGCGGGGGCAGAGCTCTGTACACAATGTAGTCCCCTCTCAATAAAGGCTGCTGACTGAGGGCCAGGTGGTGTGAGTCCACAGGAAAGATGACACCAGGGAGGTTCAGAGTCACAGGAGTGGTCTTTGGGAGTCCAGCATGAAATCTCCCTGTGGGTTCACAGACTTTGCAGTTCTCTAGATCTGAATTTAAACCTTCTCTGGGCTGGGAGACCTTGAGCTGTTCACTGAGTCTCTAGTCCAGTTGTTTCCATCTGTAGATCAAAGGTTCATGTCATAGGTTTCTTGGGAGCATCCACAACCCTGAATGTAGACGATGAGGTAAGAGCAAGGAGAATGGAGGGAGATAGGGACTAACACCAACACCTGGGGACACGTCTAGAGTAGTGTGAGAGCTAAGCCCAGCCAGGCTCCAGTACTCTGAGACAGCAGAGAGCAATTTGTTGCTTCCAAAGGTTGTTACTCCCTGAACTTGCTGACTACACAGCACCACCTAGGGGCGGAGCACGCTTGAAGCCCACAGAGGTCCCTGCAGGGCAGGCTAACTGTGCACAATTCCTCTATCTCTTTTGGACTTTTCCGGTCTCCAGCCTTCCTCCTGCTCCTTTCTTTCCCATCCCATGTCCTCCCAATGCCCCGCCCAGTCTTCATTTTTTTCTCTTCCTCTCTTTCCTCTTGGTACAGCGTTTTTCATACTAGGGTCCTCAGGGCTTTGGACAAGATGTAAATCTGTGGGAAGTCAGATAACATCCATTCCCAAACAGCTCTGTCCCATCTCTTAGGTCCCTGTAACTGACTTCTTTTGGATGGCACCAAGAACTATTGGGTTGCCATGGTTCTGTTGTCCCTGTGCTGGGACAGGGGTTCTCTGGTGCTGTGGACAGTAGGACCTAGGGATTTCCACCGCGGTCAGTGGCAAGGTAGTCAGATGTGTCTTGCATGTCTATATCCTGGAGCCTCTTTTTTCTAATAGAATCTTTTTTAAAGACTGCACCCAAAGAGTTCACAAGCTAAAAGATGCAACAGAGTTCTTACTTACAGTGGGTGAACAGAGCTGGAGAGATGGCTCAGCAGTTGAGAGCAGTGACTGCACTGGCAGGTGACCTGGCCTCTATTTCCAGCACCTACATAACAGCTCACAGCTGTGTTTAACTCTGGGATATCTAGCACCCTCTTCTGACTTCCATGGCACTGTGCACACATGCGGTATACATACATATGTGCAGGCAATGCACACATCACATAAAATATTTTTAAAACTCAAATACATATACATACACACATACATATACACATACATACATACACACAATACACATTCATACACATACCCACAGACACACATACACACACATACATGTACACATACATATACATACCCACAACCCACACACACATACATACATTTCCAGAATGAGAATCATCTAGTTCATATCAAAGAGCCTCAGAAAATACATTTAGATTTCAATCACCTCAATAGTGGCTAATACACAAATACACACACATACACACGCACACAGAGAATTACCTGTGTCAGTTGAAGAATAGATAGAAATAACACATGTGCATATATATAAATACCACATACACATACATACACACATGCACCCACACATATATATACATATACATACATACACACACACACACACACACACACACACACACACACACCAGCAGCAGCAGCAGCAGCAGCAGCAGCAGCAGCACAACAAACAGAAATTGAAAGGTAAAGGGCTATTTTAGCCAAGTCTGTATTTTATGAACCTTTCCAATTTCTGTCTCTCATTCTAGAAACTGGTTTGTAAACAGTGCTGAGGTATTTCTTTTAAAACTCATTTACAAAGAGATGTTGGACTCAGTTCAGCATTCTCTCCACACCTCCTTAAGTCTCTCGTTTTTTTCAAAAGCAAAGATTTGCTTTCAAATCTCAACAAGTTGCCCTTGAAATGAGATCAAGTTTATTCAATATAAAGTGTTTCAAAAGCCTCAAAATGAGCACTGCAGCACACTAATAAACTTCCTGGAGCATTGTCAGAATACATCACTCCTATAAATCTACGTGCTTCTAAATTTCACAGAAAATTATTGACTACAAATTTAAGTAGTCAAGAACATAAATATCAAGTTTCCTCATCATTGCTGGACCTAATGCCACTTGGTACACATTCTCGCTTTGATTATGGCGAACAAAATCCAAAATTTGTTTGAATTTTAAAAATCATCTAGTTCATATCAAAGAGCCTCAGAAAATACATTTATATTACAACCATCTCAATAGTGGCCAATACACAAATACACACACACACACACACACACACACACGTGCACACACACACACACACACACACACAGAGAGAGAGAGAGAGAGAGAGAGAGAGAGAGAGAGAGAGAGAGAATTACCTGTGTCAATTGAAGAATAGACAGAAATATCACATGTGCATATTCTTCTCATTTTTCCCTTGGTGAGAATCATGTCTCAAATGTAAAAAATGGAACCATAGACCTTAGATTTAATTTTACTTTCTATGGTTTCAGTTGCCTGTGGTCAACCTCAGTCTGAAAATTGCAAGAATACTATTCTGTATAGCATGACAAAATATATCTCTCACTATTTCATTGTGTTCTGCTTGGGATGTGAACCATCCCTTTCTTCAGCATGTCCATGTTGTATATGCTACCCGCCCATTAGGTACTATGTAGTCATCTTGGTTATCTGACCTACTGTTGAGGTATTGCAGTGCTGTGTTCAAGTAAAAGTAATCGTAAGCTTGAAAGTGATCCCAAAGAACAACAGTAGTGATGCTGGAAAGCTAGCTATGACAAAGCAGAACCTAAAAGTGCTTCCATTCAGTGTCATCTCATATCATTGCAGAGAGGAAGAGCATTATACAGAAAATCTTTTATGAAGAGGAAGAAAAATTATACTCATATTCCTTTTATTACAGTGTATGATAATTCTATTATTAGGTACTATTATAATCTCTTACTATGTTCAATTTATAAACTTCCACAGGTAAGTATGGAGAGAAAAAAATCATAGTGTTTTTAAGGTTTGGTATTTGTGAGGTCTCAGATATTCACTGGGGACACTGTGCCATGTTCCCTCTGAATAAGAGGGATGGCCATAACTGGCTCACAAATTGGGCTGTCTCCAAGGAAAGCAGATGAAAGCAATTATAAAGAATGTAGGATCCAGCCAGGTTTGAAGTTCTGCATAGTTAGAAAAAAACAAAAGTATAATTATTTAATTGTAAAGCCAAAGGACTACAAAATTTAACTCAGTAGCTTTGCCAATAGATTCTAATTCGTCTTGAGATGAGAGATAGCCTCATGACCCAAATGTGAGGATGGAGCTGATGGCTACTTCCTTCCTTAATTGGTGTGTCCGTCTTATGGATGGAGATTGCAGGTAAGCTAGCATCCTCAGCAAGTGAAGAAGAGCAGAAGTGAAGAAGGCAGCTTACCAGTATTATCTCTGCTCTTTATAGATCCCAGAAAATGGAGACAGAAATCCCTAAAATTTGCATAAAGGAATAACCACCAAGATATTTTAGAATGGCAGAATGGCTTCTTTGGTGGAAAGTGACCCCAAGTACAGAATTCAAGAAAATCACTCCGGGTTGCAACAGTGGTGCTTTGCATTTATAAATTTGTATGCACTGGTTCAACTGTTTATAAGGCCAGTAGAAGTGGCCTTATAAAATTAAAGGGGTCAGTCTCTGATTCTACAACAAAATATATAATTAGCTAATCTATTTAAATTTGCAGCTCATTACTAACATTCTATTGTTTCTCTGGCTTTTGAACACTGGGAAGACCTAGGAAGCACGATATTTATGACTCTAGATGTTGGGTTAGCAAAAGGTTTTTCAGACATTTAATTCACTCAAAAATGGATCAAGTATTCATTCATAGGTGAGGTTTTCTACACTTTAAAAGATATTTCTGCCACTTGCCTCATTTTATTTGCTTTCATAAAAATTGCCATCGTCTATCACCACAGATAAGTTATCTGTTTCCTTATGTTCTGTCCGCTGCTTATTAGTCTGTGAACTTTACTGAGGGAAAGATGGTGTGTGCTTTTTGATTCAGTGCCTGAACTGGAGCTGAAATTTAATGTTGTTAGTGAATAAACTTGCAACAAAGATTCATAAGTAAAATTTGAAAGTATAAGCAAGAACAGAGGAAATGCATGTGGAATTTTAGACTTACTTATTTAATTATATGTTTGTATGTGTGGTTGTACCAAATAAGTGCAGCTGCTTGAGGAGTCCAAAGGGGAGCATCAAATCCCCCGTATCTGGAGCCACAGAATGGGTGCTGAGAAATATAACGTTGGTCTTCTGTGATAGTGGTATATACCCTTAACCGCTGAGGCATCTTCCAACTCTGAAGTGTGGATTTTTATTATAGTAAGTACTACTTGGCAAAACTTCTCAGAAATCTCTCAGAACACAGGGGCAGTCCCCAAAGACACCAAAATTCACTTGTAACATTTCACAATCTCTGAGTTCCCTGACCTAAGCAGCTGACTCCAGTACAGACACACACTCAATTTTGCCAGCTTTCCATGACAGCCGTTATCTTCAACAGTCACTTTGCAGTGTGGAAATACTCATTCCCTTGAATGAGAAAACCAAAAGTGAAGCCTGGGCCGAAGACTCTTCTGCTTCTGTGGAGCTAGACCCTTTTGTTCCCCGACATGAGATAGCATCAACCTGTCCTGCTTAGCTTTGTGGTACTTTTAAAGTCCCAGCTCAAAGGCTGCTGCCTAGTGCAGCACTGTGTCCTGTACCCCCTTCCTCCTCTCTGGCCTCATTACAGTTTAACCTCCATCTCAGCACAAACATCAGAAAAATCTATCAGCTGCAAGACCATCCCTGAGGGATGCTGGCAACTATTGCAATTTGTTTCTCTGTTGCTGTAATAAAATGCCATGACCAAAAGCAACACGGGAATAGAAGGGTTTGTCTCACCTTACAGGTTACAGTGTATCATGGAGGGGAGTCAGGACAGGAGCTCAAGGCAGGAGCCTGCAGGCTAAAGCAGAGGCCTTAATGGAATGCTACTCAGTGGCTTTCTCTCCCAGGCTTATTTAGCTTTTTCTTATATAGTCCCAGCTGACCTGCTCAGAAATGGTACCACTAGAAATTTAAAAAAATACCCCTCAAATGTGGAGGGTGGAAGAAGTCGTGAGTGGGTGTGTAAAGAGCAAATAAATGATGTCCTGAGTGAATATGTATTGCTGACAGGGACCAATGCCTCAGACTCACAGGAATGTCAGAAAGCCTTCTCCACATGAGTCAGGGTCAGAATTTGGAAAGTCTTCCTCTGGTGCTGGTGTGAATGTTGACAATGTGGAGGTGTAACAAGATTTTATGAATAATTGGCCAGTATGCACAAAAACTAGCAGCTGCAACTTCCTCTTCCCAGATGTCTACCAGGACTAGCTAGCTCCTCCCCCTAGACTGAGCAAGGTTCCCAGCTGCTGCTTAATTGGTGTCACTCCATCAGAGTGCATAGCCCACCCGATCCCAGCTTTTCTGTACTTGTGTCTAGGTGTTTGTCCTTCTTTGATTCCCTCACTGGCCCCAGTAAGGTCAAGTCTAAAGTTGCAGCTACATCCACTGCCCAACCTGACTGTCTCCTCTTCTCAGGCAACTCAAGTCGGCATCAAGGTAATAAAAACTAAGCACAGTCCCATATGTCCTTTATTATCTTAATAATATTTGTTATGAATGACTCACAGGCTCAGGGACTTACAATAATAACTACTCCTTATCATGTGTTGAATGGACATTAGGTCAGCTGTATAGCCTTATTGGTTCTGGTCAGTCTTACACATGTCTGCAGCTTGGCTGGGACAACAGGGTTGACAGCTATGAGCTCTCATTCTCGAGCATCTTAGAGTTGTCTTGTTTTCATGGGGGAAGCAAAGATTTAAAAGGAAAAAGGGCACAGGCAGGGCCTGTTGAGGTGGCCTCAGAGCTAGCATGTTGATGCTGCTACTGTGTTCTGTCAGCCAAAGAAAGCAACAAAACTCAGTTTTAGACATTGAGAAAAAAGATCCCATCCCTGGATCAAGAGGCCATTTCTGTAAGGAATCCACCCACAGCACAATTGCTTCTTTAAGAGATGACAGAAAGGTAACACCCGCCCCCCCACAGTCACTCTAGGCTGGTTACCATATGTCAATTGACACAAACTTAGACATCCCTTGGAAGAGGCATATGAATTAAGAAAGTGTCTCCAAAATACTGGTTGATAGACAAGTCTGTGAGGTAATTTTTATTAATCATTGATGTGAAAGGTCTCAGGCCATTGTTGGCTGTGCTACCTCTCTCAGGGGGTCCTAAATAATATAAGAAAGCAGGATGAGCTCCTGTGAAGAGCAAGCCAGTAAGCAGCAATTCTTCGGTGGCCTCTGCTTCAGTTCCTGCTCCAGATTCCTGCCTTGGGCTCCTGTCCTGACTTCCCTCGGTGATGGAGTGTGAGCCTAGAGTTGTGAGCTAAAATAAATCCTTTTATCACAGCAGGAGAAGCCCTAGTAAGACACAGCAAAAGGCTTAGAAGATGCTCGGAGATGATTCTATAGTGTAGAAAGAGCAAAGGATGAACATCTCGAGGACATGCAGGCAAAACCTAGGAAACTAAGGATGCCTGATAAGGCTACAATGTATTCATTTTCCTGAAAAGCAAATGACAGATCCTGATGCTCAAGGATGTTTCACCCCAGGCTAAGAGGCCTGAAAAGAAGCCTTGTGGAGCAAGGTCTGTAACACTTAGCCCTCAGTGCTGCAGCAATGTTATGAAAATACATAGTACACAGTGTCCACATTGTGGAACATGAGATAGACGTGTCATAACATTGCTTTCTTATCACTCCTATGTTATATGTTCTGACCTTTTTTAGTGAATGACATATATCATGGCTATAGCATGACATTTGGTGATCAGAAGTTACCCCTGCAGGCTGCCCTTGGTCCTAGAAACTCTCTTCCAAAATCTCCCCCACCCCGCGCCCCTTGGGCCTTCTCACTCCTTAGCTCTGAGCCTGACTATTCTCTCCATCTCACTTGCGTCCTGTTGCCTCTATTCTTTTGTTTGAGTAAGCAAATAAATTCAGAAAGCCATGTTTAATGGGTGAAATTCTAAAAACAACCAAACAAAGCCCCAGCTGTGGCTGTTGAAAGCTCATGAGTGCTTGTGAGGTAAACGGCTGAGGCTAAGCTCATACAGTAACACTTTCAGGAAGGAGTTGGGCAATATCTGCCAATGCATAAAATGTATGCACCCTTTGATGTAACAATTCCAGTTTGGCAGATTTATTTCATAGATAAAATTTGCAAAATGTTGTCAGTGTATGAGTGTGTGTGTGTGTGTGTGTGTGTGTGTGTGTGTGTGTGGTGTTTATACACAGACACTTTCTATATCAACTTACAAGAGGTGTTGATAGCAGCATTAAAGCATCAGGAAGTTGGTGACATGAATGCCTATCACGTGGGACTATTTAAAGGAGATAGCATACTAGATTACCAACCATTGATTGATGTTTATGGAATTAGAGAGATGGCTAAGATATGTTGAGTAAATAAAACCAATTTTAGAAGTTTATAGTTCTGTTCCTTTCTAGCTTAAAAAATCAGGAGGGGTGCTTATACTGTTGGAGCTTAAAAGACAATTTGCTTAAATATGACATGGTACGCTGATCATCTTAAATTAAAGGCTTTGGGAACAGCAGTTACTAGATAAGGCTTTTCTTACAGTTCCCTACAGTGCTTCATCAAAGAGAAATGCAGTTGCTCTCAAGCTCCATTCACTGAGGAAAAGCAAGCATACCACAGAGCAAGGGGCTGGGTTCGAACATCACACCAAGCTCCCACAAGAACCCTGCATAGGCCACTGTTTTTCTGGATCTATTTGCCTCTCTCAAATCATTTGCTGTTCTCAAATTGCCTACAGCCTTCACTTCTCTGGTTAACAGGATATTTGAGCTGCAACAATGTGGCCTTTCTGTGAATTTAGTACTGTATAAACTCAATGTGCATGTACTCACATTGATTTAATTTATGGGACTGGAGAAATGGCTCGGAGGATAAAGGTAGCTGACCCCAGGCCTCATGACCTAGGACCCAAATGATTGAAGGAACTGACTGATGCTCACTATTCTTCTGATCTCCACATGTGTGTTGTGGCACATACACATATACACTAATAAATAAAAAATAATAAATAAATAAATAAATAAATAAATAAATGTGACTTTTTATTTTAAAGTTTGAATACCTTTCTCTTGTCCATCTATTACTAGTCACTGAATCCTCAGACAGAAGGTTTCTATAATATATACACTAAATCTTCCCCCCCAAAACTGTTTAGAACTATTTCCTCTGTCTAAACTGCCAAAATACATTTTAAACATTCTCATCACAAAATTTATGATTTAGTAATATGTTTTAAAAACTTTATTGAATTTTTCTATAAAGTATATATAGTTTTAACATTTTTATACTTCATAAATACACATAATTATTATTTTTATTACAAAGTAATCTTTGTATAAAGGCATCAGCCCTCAAGAGTCAGACTAGAGAGCTAGGGAGAACACTGTTCACTCTGTACTCTTAGAACATCTCCATTCATGGATATAATTTACATTTAAATAAAATACATTTAAATATAAAAGATATTATTAATTCAACAAAGTTCTGTAATGCAAATGCCCCCAAGACATTTGTATTAAATGACAGGATGTTTAACTGCTGTTGATAGAATCCCCTTGTCAGTATGAATATCAAGGGGTTTGTTATAAACTACAAGGTAACTCACAGAACTGTGGGAAAGACTGGAGCCTGAGTAAAGGGCAGACTTCCAAGAAGGTCTCTCAGGGCTGCCAAACTGTGAGGGGGGCCATTTTGTTCACTCTGTCAAGCCTACACTTCCTCTGCTTCTTCCTATAATGCATACATAGATAACAAAATCACACTCTACCACATAAATATATACAACTATTCTCTGTCTTGTGTAGGGAATCCACTCCAAACCCAGTTATGCTCAGTACACTCTGGCAATTGAGATCTAAGTTATGTGTCTGTCTTATATCGTCAAAGGAGGCTGATTTAAAAAAAAAAATTACCCTTGAAAAAATAAAATGCTGAATGGGAAAAACATCAAACTATGGAGAAATATTTGACAATAAATGACAGATAAGTGCTCCATATAGGTCCCTTCTGGGGTCTACTCAATTAAACATATCTGTGAGGAACTTATGATTAAATTTGGCTTCTGCCAAATTGAAAACATATAATAGCCATGGTCTATATTCTCCCTTAGTTAATCATCTGTCAATTAGGTCTGGGAAAATTTTTGGTTTGGCAGAAATAACTAGGATTTATTTTAAATGCTACTGAAACCCAAGTAAATTCTAGAGTTGATAGATTTGCTCTGAGCCCTAAAAGAGTGCTTACACCTTTCATTTGAATGACATCCACTTTAAGATTAGGCACCAAGCCAAGATGTTTATGCTTAGAGAAGTGTGACAGTTGATTTTATGGGTCAGCCTGACAGGGTTAAGCAGAATGCCCAGATATCTGAAAAAACATCATTTATGATTGTTTCTAGAAAAATGGTTCCCAAAGAGAGTCTCATCTGTAATCTGTATCAGCAGATTAAGTAAAGAACAACCTCAGAAACAAGGGTAACATCATTCAGTCTTTTCAGGACCTAAATCTCTCTCTCTCTCTCTCTCTCTCTCTCTCTCTCTCTCTCTCTCTCTCTCTCTCTCTCTCTCTCTCTCTCTCTCTCTTACAGAGCCTGTCTTAGTCAATGTTCTACATTGCTATGAAAAGACACCATGACTATAGGAAACCTTGTAAATGAAAGTGTTTAACTGGGGTTTGCTTACAGTTTCAGAGTTTAGCCCATTGTCATCGTGGTGAGCACTGTGACTGTCAGTAGGCAGGCAGACATGCTGAGAGTTCTATATCTGGATCCCCAGGAAGAAAGTAGAGAGTCACTTTAGCCTGGCTTGGACTTTTGAAACCTCAAAGCTCACCCCCAATGACACATTTCCTGCAACAGGGCCTCACCTCCTCCTTCCTAATCCTTCTCAAGTAGTGCCACTCTCTGATGACCAAGCATCCAAAAATACAAACTTATGCAGGCCGTTCTTAATCAAACCACCACAGGGCTTAACTGTATAGCACAGACTGGGCTGGAATCCACACCTTGCTTCAGGCTGGCTTTGAATTTACTATCCTCCTGCCTCCACTTCTGGGTGAGGTGATTGCTATTCTCATCTCTCTTTCTTTTTTTTCCTGCCTTCAGCATCAGAGCTCTTGACTCTCCAACTTCAGACTCAGACAGAATTTTACACAATCATTTCTTCTTATTCTCACTGACTAAACTACACTGTTAACTTTAACTCACCAGATTGAAAAGCAGCAGACTATCTCATATAGCTATATAGATTTTGCATATTTAACTCAAGCAAAGAGAAAAATGCTTAATCATATTATGGTGCTACAGCCACCAAACCTCCAGGCTCTTCTGTCAATCAATGTTCAACTGCAGAAAGAGAATCAGGAGGAGGGATGGGAGGAGAGATTTAACATGAGAAGGGGCCAGCCTGTGCTGTTGAAGCTGACTGAGTAAAACTGCAATTGCTCTTGGCAGGGCAGACTATTGGCATGTCCCTGGTATGGGCTAGACCTACAATCCACAGGTGGAAATTCTTCTGAGGGAAGCCTCCCTTCTCCCTGTGGTGCTCTGAGGTAAAATGGCCCCCACAGGCCCATAGGGAGTAGCTCTATTAGGAAGTGCAGCTTGTTGGAGGAAGTTTATCAGTGTCACTCTCTCTTCCTGCAGCCCCACAGCTCCTTCCCCACCACCATATCTGCCTGCATGCTGCCATACTTTCTCCCATGATGCTAAGGGACTAAACCTCTGAACTGTAAGCCAGCCCCAGTTAAATATTTTCCTTTATAAGTATTGCTATGGTCATGGTGTCTCTTCACATATTAACCCTAACTAAGACACTGCCTTACAGCCAGCCTTTCAAATAACTGAGCCAGATGTCCAGATTATCTGTAGGTCCATCCCCTTTCAAAGTTAACTGATACTGGACTATAACCACACTTACAAAGGACCTTCCCCCACAATGACTGTTCTAGTGTTTGAGTAACTCAAGATTAAGATAAGACTGTCCCCAGTAAAAAGGAGACCATTTTATTTTAAAACAAAGACTTTAATAACTTCCTTAGTTATGTGAATGGGTGAGAATTTGGAATCACAGTCATTGAGAAGAGGCTTCGCATCATGTCATTAACTCCATTTATTCAGCCAACACATGTTTTATGAGTACCTTACCATCTGCCTCTCATTCTTGGTAATACCAGGAAATATGACAGACCAAAAGATTTCTCCCCATGAAATTCATATTCTTTGTATCATTGAGTGGTGGCAATTTTTAAGTTTCCTTCGGTAGTTAAATGAAATTGAAGATCAAAGACCCAAAGCCCAAGAAAAGTGCTGAGGTACAGAGGTGAGGAGAAGACAGATCTAATATGGTGACAGTTTAGTTAGAATCAAGGAGATGACAGTGTTAGGAGCAGCAGCCATTAAAGATGATGTCTATGAGTCCCCTCTTGCTGTGCTGCATTAGCCTCCTTTGTCAGAGACACTTAACATTGAGTTGCTGAAGTGAAATGTGCCCAGCATGAGGATTGTACCACCAGAAGCAGAGGGCTGACTGGGAAGCAGAGGGCTGACTGGAGGGAGGGGTATAGTATTCACAAAGGCAGTGCATTAGTCAAGGATATCTGGAGAGAAATAGTTGTGTGTGTGGGGGGGGGGGGGGGGGGGTCTTTGGAGATTTATTTCTGGGAATTGGTGTATGTGTCTGAGGGAGCCAGGAAGTCTAAAATCTATTGAGAAGGCCAGCAGGCTGCAGTGCTCCAGCTGGAGCTGGTGCTGTGCCTTAAGGCAGATTTACTTCTCCCTCCAAGGAATTTCAGTTCTACTTTCAGGACCTCAAGACTTTCCAGTCAGTTAGGCTGCTGATGTCTACTGGCTGGACAGATTAAGAACATTCACAAAGTACTTTTCCAAAAGCATCTAGATTCATGTTTGCCTGAAACTGGCCAGGTGGGTACATAAAGTTAACCAACTTCAGCGGAGAAGCAGAGTGAAGTCAGAGGGGGATCTAAGAATCCCCTGAAAACAGGGACAAATTGACTTCTGTGGGTTGGTGTTTGAGACCATTTGTTTGTTATAGCGTTCAAGGGAAAAGACCCAACAACTTGGAAGTAGGAAACTGAATGACCACATGCCTTGTGGGTGTCAGCTTGGAACAGCACTTCTGAGGTCCACCCAAAGATGAGCTCATTTTCTGGAGGCATATATAAATGTTAGAATCACTGTTTACTATTGATTAGATTTTATAAATTATTATTCTTATTGAACTACTATGCAAATACTGTTTCATACAAAGAAACAATATTAACTCAAGAAAAGATACTTCTCAAAAGTTATAGGTTTACTGACCTGATCACTGATTAGTTTTGTTCCTTAGTTTAGTGCTACTGTTTCCTGTGGCTGTGAATCTCTGTGCATGCTGGACTCTTTGGAGAAGTGTTACATTCTGTTTCCCCCTCATTAATTGATATACAGCTCTTTGATGTACATACATTCTATGAAAGTAAGGCTTGATTTCTGCAATTTTAAGATTTTGTTTTTATATGTGGGTGTGTGGGTGTATGTGTGTGTGTGCACATGTGTGTATTCCAAGTTTGTGCAGATGCTCTCGGATGTCACAAGAGGCCATAAGATCCCTAGAAGCAGGAGTTGCAGGTAATTATGAACCATCAAACATGGGTGCTGCTCCTTTGGAAGAGCAACACATGCTCTTAACCACTGAGCCATCTCTGAAGCCCCTGAGAGGCCTGCTATTAACATTTAAAAATGATGCTTTGACCATAGGAAAGGATAAACGACCCTGCCACATGACTTTCCCTATAGAGCTATGTGCAAACATCTATTCACCTCAAATAGGACACTAATGACAGGCCAAAAAAAAAAATAGTTCCACATATATCTAGCTTAGTTAACTAGTATGTTTATTGTGGTTACTTACAGGACCATTAATAATTCAAAGGGAACTCCACTACTCAAGAACCCATACCAACATGGATGATGACTCATTAAGGCTGTACTTTGTACCTATGCCTAACTTGCAGGCATTTAATCAACTGAAGAGTCTCTCTCTCTGCTACAGCAGCCACTATTTTTATAATTTTAAGGAAGGACCTCATGCATCCTGCAAGTTTCAGGGACTTCTTGAGCCTTGTGAGTTGGTTGATTTCCAGAGTCCTAAGCTTCCTTCCTAAGCTCTCTCAAGAAAGGAATGTTTCTATTTGGTAAAACAACTACACAATATTTCATTCTTTCTTCTCAATCTTACCTTCTTTCCACATCCTCTTCTGTGGTCTTTCTAGAGTTTTGGAAGGGATGATTTGGATATCTGATTATTGTCTTCCATCTGTGGTTGAGCATTGGACCACTGTGCCACTGCATCTGTTATTTATCTTAAAAACTGGAATAGTTTTCAGTACCTGCAGTACACTAGCTATTGGGGAACAAAATAACCTTCTATATTTTTTCCTCTTAACTCTTTGGGGGCCTACAATGCAGCTCTCAAATACATGGAGATTTATTTTTTTCTTATGAATGCCTAGCCTTAGCTTTTCTTGTTTTTCTAGATAGCTTTTCTTAAATTATTCCATATATCTTTTGCCTCTGGGCTTTTACTTTTCTATATTCCTTTCTTAGTTTCTTATTCTGTGGCTTGTTGTGTGGCTGAGTGGCTGACCCCTGATGTCCTGCTTCCCTTCTCCTTTTTCTTGCTCCTTGACCTTCTCTTCCCAGACTCCTCCTATTTATTCTTTCTGCACGCTAGCTCTGACTATTTCACTCTCCTGCATAGCTATTGGCTGCTTACCTCTTTATTAGAAATCAGGAGTTTTAGGCAGGCAAAGTAACACAGCTTCCCAGAGTTCAACAAATGCTACATGAAAGAATGCAACACATCTATGCATCATTAAACAAATGTTCTACAGCACAAACAAATCTAACACATCTGAAAATAATATTCCACAACACCCTTCCCTGCATAACTGAAACTGCAGCAACAATAATTAATGGGTATAAACACAAATGTTGTAGGAGACAATTTGATGAGCATATTATATCTATCTACTAAAATGACAATAGCTGTTTCCCTTAGTGTAGTCTCTGATCATCTAAGCTACAAGCTTTTGCCCTGGCTTACAGGACCAGATATGAGTTCTTCCTGGGTAATGGGCCTTTTTAAATCCAACTGAAAGACATTGGGCTTCACCTTTAACAGTTATGGCACTATTGCATCCGTAGACCAATTTGGACAAATATATCGGTAATGTCACACACAGTTCCCATATTCACACAGGGCTACTGATGAAAACATTCTCTTATCCCTCATGTGTTCTTTTCTATCACTATAAAGACCAACAGCTAAGGGAGAGAGAGCTTTCCTCTCAGGCCCAATCTGACGTCTTCACGTTATACATCTAGTTTAATCATGCAACCAACAGCAGCACCCACAGCTTATGGTTCAAGGATCGTCCTGGCCAGTGAGTGACTCATAGGGAGGTAGCCCACTTCTGGTACTAGAATTTCATTCAACAATAATGCGCAGTAGGTCTCAGCCTTCCTAATGCTGCAACCCTTTAGTACCATACCTCATGTCTGATGACCCCGTCATAAAGTTATTTTCATTGCTACTTCATAACTGTAAATTTTCTAGTGTTATGAATAGCGATGTAAATATTCGTGTCTTCTGATCATCTTAAGCAATCCCTGTGAAAGGAGCATTTGGCCCCCAAAGGGGTCATGGACACAGGTTGAAAAATAGTGCTTTAGCTTCTGTTTTTGCTATTATTCAAGATTCTTTTCCAAATCTGTACAATACTCAGTGATTTGCATAATATAATGAAAACCTTTTTACAAAAGGTTGACAGGATCTTTAAATTTCAGTCACTATCCATCCATTTCAAGCCAGTCAATTAGTCCTGAGTGGCTAAGGGGATATTAATAAACAAATATGAGCAAGGCGCTATTTACACTGTAAGAAAATATCATTATTTCTATCAATTATTTCACCAAAAGAGCAATGTTGAATACAGCATCATGAATGGGGGAAACTGTTCCATCTAAGTCTCCATAGTCCACAGTTACTTTACAAGAGCCATTCAGTCTTCATCCTGTCACACAACCCCTGTGCTTGTGCCTCTCCCCATCCCCCAGCCACCAAAGCTGGTTCAGGCTCAAGGGGGCACAGAGCTGTCCTCTTACCCTATTGTCTGAAAATTGAAGGAAGCTCTTTGGTCCTAACTGGCTCTGGCCCACCCATGTGACCCTTGACTTCCCATAAGCCATACCTGCCTGCAAGAAGTCCCAGAATAGGTGAACAATTCCCATCCCCGATATACTTTCTTACAGATGAGAAAAGCACACATCATCCCCCCCCGGGGGGGGGCAGCTAATGACTCACCTCTAGGTTGAGTTTACCCTTTTCCACAATCGTACTGTTTCCTTTTTCACACATCTCATTAGCTGTTCCTTCATCTTTAAAGTTTTCCAAGAAACTCATTAGCAGACATTCAGTTTTTCTGGTCATTGTTTTTCCCTATGAACTCTTGTCTTGACACCAATTTTGCTGCCCTTGCCTTCTAAATCATTTCCTTCTGTTAATCAGTCTAGTGTCCATTGTTAGATTTGTATTGTTGTTTTTGAAGAACCAATCTAGGGGAAGCTGGAATTGTTTCCCCTCTGTTAGGAATCCAGACCCCAGTCCCTGCCTTCGCTGTGTCATCTCACAGTCGAATGCCGAGCAAGTTGCACCAGAAATCTAAACCTCCACATTTTATGAGATAGTCAGCCTTCTTCTCTTCACTGACAAAACCACATGGAACATCTTAAAAGAAAGAAAGATTTATTCCACAGTTTTAGAGCTTTTGTAACCAGGATTTTAGGGCAAAATCCATGGCTACGCTTGGCCATTGATCTAGTACACCAATTAAAGAGAGAAGACAAGTGAAAGGGGGAGGGGCCATGTGCTCTGGGAGGAGGGCCAAACAGAGGCTCCAGTTACCCCAAGCCCATCTCTGGGACACTGGACTTAAAAAGAGGAAGAACTGGGACCAGGGATGAGAAGTATGCAGAGTTAAGTGGGTCTAGTCAGGATGTGAGTTTGGTCTAGTCATTGTCTGAGTTTGAGTTCTGCAAGATAATCCAAGGGAATGATTAATGCTTTCAGGGGCAAAGTGATTCTTGGGAGACCTTGTGCTCTAGCATACAGTCTCACTGAAGACTGATTTCATGCAGGGGTGGTCTGTCCTGAGAGACATAGCTGATGCTGAAATCCAGGGTAAGTACAAGTTTGGGACAATGCCTGGAGAGCTTTGGGTACTCTTGGGAGGTTTGGGATAGGACATTGTAAGACACTGGCCATTAGATGCCTGCATTGCCCTTACCTTGCACCTCTAGATTTGATGGGTGATATGATAGGTTAAGAATCCCTGGTTTCTGGATACATGTTGCTTGAGTGAACATGCTAGCATGCAGCAGTGAGTGACCGAAAGGGAAGGAGACAGATGGAAAACAAGAACAGTGATGTCGAGCTTTTACTCTGTATTCAGTTACTTTGTAAACCCATATGAGGAGTTGGTGCTTCTTAATAAAATCATTTTTAAGGATCTGCTGTAGTTTCAGATCATAGTCAGCTTGTTCTACTATGTGTGCCTGTGATGAGGTCCTCAAGACTGTAAGACTATGTGGTGGGGCAAGGTGTATAGCCTGAATTTTCTGTCCTGTCCAGCCTAAGGTCCAGAGTGCAGTTCTTCCACTGCTTAGCTCCAAATAATCACACAAAGGCTTATATTAATTACAAGCTCTTTGGCTTATGGCTCAGACTCATCACTTACTAGCTCTTTCAACTTAGCTCAACCCATTTTCATTAGTCTGTGTATTGCCACATGGTTCGTGGTTTATCTGTGTTCCATTACATCTTGCTTTCTTGGGCGGCAGCTCAGAGCATCTCTATCTGACTCTGCCCTCCTTCCCCTTTATCACTGTTTGTATTTTCTGCCTGCCTATAATCTGCTTTTCCATAGACCAAAAACAGTTCTTTTATTATCCAATGGTAATCCATAGCATAAAGAAAGACATTCCACATCAAATGTGTTTACTGGTGATACAGTAATCAGAAAGTGGGAGGGGCAGGAATACCTCATACCTTTCCAGGACACACCCTTAGTGTTCTATTTCCACCAATCAGGTTCTGCCTTCCAATAATGGCATGTTATTGTAGCAGAGCAGATGAAAAATAAAAATACATTTATGAAAAATAAATGTGTCTTACCAGAAGGAAATTCACCTATCTTTCTTTTGATAAGTTTTCAACTTTCATCTTAAATGATGACCAGCTCCTTCATGTTCCTTCCCCTTCATCTATTCTATAACAGTCTATCCTTCCATATCTCACTCTAAATTATAATAAAAATGCTTGTAACACCTCCTCCTCCCTCTTGAGTATCAATTTCTCACTTGAAAAACTAGTTGTGTTAACAGAATGCAGGGGTTTAGGTTTGAGGCTTCAAAGGGAAAGATAAAATCCATCAAAAGTAGAGGGCCTCTGTCTCTCCCTCCATGTGTTCATTACATTCCATGGCTGTGATAAGACGCCACGACCAAAATCAGGATGTGGAACAAAGACTTTATTTGGCCATATGGTTCCAGGCAGAGTGTCCATAATGATGTGGGGTGCATGACACTACAGACATTTTGATTCTTGCATCAAGGTCTCACTTTAATCCACCAGCTAATCTGATTTATCCATATTATACTACTGTCTGGCGTGCCACATAGACGCATGTGGACAACATCCTCCTGATGGGTAAATTCAGTTATCGATCTCCAACCCAAAGATGACACTTTACTATCTGCTATGAAACTGGAAGGTAGAAAGGAGTTCTTAATTAAGTGGCACCCAGTTCACTGGTGAGAGTAGCCAGAATCATCTTGACATTCCCTTACCCCTTAGGTTCCCACCCATCTGTAAGATTTTTACTAAAAGATTGACCCCCTTTTTTCCCTTATACAGACTTGTCATACAGTAAGGAGTCTGTCCCTCATGGGAACAGGTTTTCCAGGTAGCATAGTACTAAAAAGAGAGTATTGCAGATAGGCTTAAGAACAGCATGTTCCCTGGCTGCCCGGGCCTAGCAGACTGACTCTGTCGTGTTGTATAATTCCTATATAACTAAGTCCATTGTTCTGTGGACTTTTTCATACTATCCCTACCCATAAATGTCCTTGGAGCTTTCAAACACCTGCCCCAACCTAAACTGAAAAGAACCCATGCCTCTTAGCCAAATTTGGTAATGTCAGCCAACTGTAGACCCACTTTCTCTTGGCACAGACCCTTTCCAGCCCTTCTTCCCCATATGGGATCTTAGATGAACAGCCTTGTTTTCCTTGCTCTGTGAAGCTTTATTGCAGATGCTTCCATGCTGTCAGCTTTAATAAACGCTGTACTTAAAGGATAATCTGACTCTGTGCCGCTCTTGAACTGCACTTCTCCAGAGCTAAGACCTCATTGTCCTTATGCACTAGCTTATCTGTTGACAGACACCTGGGTTGAGTTCCTGACTTGGCTATTGTGAAGAGCACAGCAATAAACATGACTGTGTAGGTTCTTCTTCAGTATGTTGACAGCCCCCTGGAGCTAGCTAGACACCTAGAGGTGGTGCAGCTGGGTCATATGGAGTTCTGTTTTTAGTCTTTTTGAGGAACATCCATACTAATTTCTAAAGAGACTGGATCAATTTACATCCGAATTAAAGGATGTCCCTTTCCACACATTCTTACCAGCATCTGCTGCTGTTTTCCTAATGATAACATTCTGACTAAGCTAAGATGGGGCCTACTGTGGCTTTTTTATATTCCCCTGATAACTACAAAGGTATTCATGTTGATCTGTACTTCATGATTTGAGAACTGTCTGTTGGTTTCATTGCCTCATTTGTTGCTCAGGTTGTTTGACTTTGTGGTGTTTAATATGCTTTGCTTTCCATGCAGATATTATGTCAAAATTAATCCTGTCAAATGTTTCCCCATCCTGTGGGCTGTCTCTTCACGTCATCATTTTCTCTACTGTGTAGTACCTTTTTTTGGCTTTGTGTAGCACCATTGTTTCCTGAGTTATTGGAATCCTTTTCAGAAAGCCCTTGCCTGTGCCTAGATATGAAGTGTTTTCCCCTAAGAGTCTCTTAGGGGAATGAGAAATGGAGAATATGGGCAAAGAACATGTATACTGGAGACAATTTCTCTGTATGAAACCCAATACTATAAGATGCTTTGTGAATAGCAACCAATAAAAATATTGTGAGAAAATAAAAGATGTGAATGATCTGAGGTCCAGGGATTCTACCTAGAATGGAAAGAGCAGGAATGTTCCACCCATCAGTCCACAAAACCTTTTAGTTGCTTCCTGTTTTGAAAATGTGCAAGATTTTTTTCCTTTGAGAAAAGAGAGTCTACCCTATTTTTTTAAGCCCAGGCTCCCCAGGCTGGCAGGAAGGTTCCATGGGACAAAGCACTTGCTACACAAGACTGACATCCTGAGATCAGTCTTCAGATCCCACAGAGGAAAAAAAAAACCAATTCCAGGACTCCAAAAAGTTACCCTCTGATCTTCACACATATCTGTGGCACACATGCCCTCACACACATACAGATCAGATCCACGTGTGCAAGAATAATGAAGAAAATTTAAATTATAAAAAAGAGCCTGATTCCTCTATCAATCTGTTTCCTGGTGTGTGTGTGTGTGTGTGTGTGTGTGTGTGTGTGTGTGTGTGTGTGTGTGTGTGTCAGTGGTAGTGTTTTCTGGTAGAGGCAACAAGTTTAAGAACATTTGGCTTCCCATAATGTTATGACTCTATCAAGGGATTAACAGGATTAATAGTAGTCAATCCAGAATTGTCATGGTTTACTCACTGCTCAGCAACAGACTTCTTTTGTTGGGGAGTTCACCTCATGTCTCCACACACTCCTTGCACCCTTCCATAAAACCCCTGGTAAGCTGCTACCCTCTTCCATCTGACAGCTGGTAAGCCCTTTGTGTTCATATCCTAAAATATAGTTGTAGTTTTTCTCATTCTCAGTATTTTTCCTGTAGGGGTGTGTCTTAGTTGGGGGTCTCTATTGTTGTGAACTGATACCATATCCACAGCATGTCATATGAAGGAAAACATTTCACAGGGGCTGGCTTACAGTTTCAGAGGTTCAGTCCATTACCACCATGGTGGGACATGGTGGCATGTGCAGGCAGGTCCTGGAGAAGGATCTGAGAGTTCTATATCTTGATCTGCAGGCAGCAAAAAGATACTATGTACCACACTGACACAACGTGAGTATATAAGACCTCAAAGCTTGCCCCTACAATGACATGCTTCCTCCAACAAGGCCTATGAGCAATCTGATGGAGTCATTTTCTCACGTGATAGTTTTCATCCTTGATAACTCTTGGTTTGTGACAAGTGAACAAAACCAACCAACACAGTACCTACCATGACCATAGCGTAAGACTGTTGTTAAACACACCACACACACCAGAGGCAGGACATAGAGAAATAAACCTCAAAGTGACCAGTGATATGGGACAGAAGAAAAATGTCTTTTGTGCTAGGGAAAAAAAAAGTTCAAGGCTAGACTGGGTTACAGAATGAGTTCAAGGTCAGCAGGGCCAAATTAGTGAGACCATGTCTTATAAGAAAGTAAAGAGGTCAGGGTCCCAACTCAGTGGTAGAGGGCTTCCTATCATGTGCTCAATCTCTAGAAACTACTGAGGAAACACAACCAACACAAAGCAGGAGAAAGAAATATAAATTCAACACGAACTGTAGTCATCACAGAAAAACAAGTACCAAACAGCCAAGACAGATGTGGAAGCTTATCAAGGCTCTACTAAACTCCTTCACCAAGGCTTACTAAACTCCTTCACCAAGGCTCTACTAAACTCCTTCACCAAGGCTCTACTAAACTCCTTCACCAAGGCTCTACTAAACTCCTTCATCAAGGCTCTACTAAACTCCTTCACCAAGGCTCTACTAAACTCCTTCACCAAGGCTCTACTAAACTCCTTCATCAAGGTTCTACTAAACTCCTTCACCAAGGCTCTACTAAACTCCTTCACCAAGGCTTACTAAACTCCTTCATCGCTCTACTAAACTCCTTCATCAAGGCTCTACTAAACTCCTTCACCAAGGCTTACTAAACTCCTTCATCAAGGCTCTACTAAACTCCTTCAAGCCACTCTCTTGGTAAGGGAAAGGGCTAGTGGAGCTATAGACCACCTTAAAGAGTGAGTAAATTATTTTAGGGGTGATGAGTGAGGCCAGAGAACAGACAACAGCCAGAGAGTTTGTCCAGACTCTACATGTGGTATCAAGTCTTCTCTTCCTGTTTGAAGATATTTAGAAGAGGATTCTAGAAAAAAAGTATCTTCTAGCAGTTTCCACCTTTATGCAAGATAGATGGCTTGAAAGAAGGATAAGATGAGGGAACCTTCTACAGACCTGAAGGGAGAGACAGGTCTGGTTTATAGGGAGAGGGGTTAAGCAAGCTGTGGAGGCACAGCAAGGGTGCAGAGCAAGAAATAAAGGTTGTATGTTAAGCAAAGCCACCTGTGGCCAGCCCTGTCTGAACAGGTATCAATCTCCTCTCTTCTTTCAGTAACAAGGTCTTACCTGGGCAAGAAGCAGGGTACTCAGTAGAAAAGGAGCCTCTATTATCTGCCACTGGTCTCTACATGACCCATGCTACTAAGCAACTTTCCTATATAGATGGAAACGTCTTTGACAAGACAACAGTCATCCTTCAATGTTAGCTATGCCTGTAGACGTCTGCAATGCCATGTGGAACTATGCCAAAGAAACATATTTCAGGTAGCATATTTTGAGGTCTCACTGTGCCCCAAGCTTCAAGTTCAAAGCAGCATATTTTTTGGTATATTTTTCTAATCCCCAAATCACATCCTCTTCAAAATGCCATAGATGTCAGATCTTTAGCTTCCCAGACTAGATCTTGATTTAGTGATTCTGTGAGCATAATTATTTGGGCATATGTCATAGTTAGCCTCAGCTGTCAACTTGACACAAACCTAAATGAGGTTTGGGAAGAGGGAATCTCAATAGAAGAACTGCCTTCGTCATATGGGCTTGTGGGAAGTCTGTGGAGCATTTTCTAGGTAGCTGATTTATGTAGGAGGGTCCGGCCCACTGTGGATGGTATCATTCCCTAGGCAGATGAGCCTGGGCTCTACAAAAAAAAAAAAAAATAGCCAAATGAGAACCCGAAAGCAAACAATCACACAACACACACACACACACACACACACACACACACACACACACTGGGTTCCTACTTTGAGCTTCTGCCTGGTTTCCTGGATGATGGAAAGACAAGATAAAAACAACTCTTTTCTTTCCTTGGGATGTTTTTGGTCATATGTCTGTCACAACAACAGAAACCAAGACTAAGATGGCAGGGTCCTGAATTATGTACCCAGCACTGGCTGTAAAATGAAGATCAGAAAACCATCATCCTTATGATGAAAAGAATATTTTCATTACTCATATTAGAACAGAATTAGCTTTTCTGATAGCTTCAGTAGTTGACTGTACCCATCAACTTCATAAAGTTTTGTAAAAAACTTCATATTCTTTAGGTGGTTATTTATTTTACCACTTTGAACTTTTTACCTTTTTGGCTGATATGAGACAGAACCAGCTGCAGAGGTTGGAGGAGAGGAAAAATTTTCTTTTTTTAAAGGGAAGGCTGTGATTTGATTGACATGGTCTAGAAGTATGTTAAAGCAGACAGAGTAGAGACACATCTAGAGGTGTCAAAGTGAGTGTCTAAACCATCAAAACAAAAGACTGCAGAGAATAAGTAATAAAGTTGCATCTTTCACAACAAACAAATAAACTTGCATTTCAAAAACAAGCTGCTTGTGTTTGGTATCAAAGGCAGTTTAATTGCATAGGAAGCTGCTTGCCTCAGCAGCTGGATGCTAGTGAAGACAATGGTAACTCATGCAGATGTGATTAAACTGTCTCTTATGCCAAGAATAGCACTGACCTTACCTGAAGTGCTGAGTCTCAAGCATCGTTAGATGAATTGGGATTATACTTGTTACAGATAACAAATCCCATTTGAGCTGGAGGCAGGTCCCACACACTCACAGGAAGGGACACATGCAGTAAGTCATTTCCTGACTAGGCTTCTGTGTACTTACCATCTATCTCCCCTGTCCTGTGGGTGATGTGGCCATCCTATGAATTCACATCCATGCATCCAGAGGTCTGAAACTCTCAAAATGGTCCCAGGAAAGAACACTCGGCATTTTATCTCAGGCTTGCTCCTCTTTGTGGACATGGAAAGGGGGTGATGGAGTCACTTTGGCTCAGATTAAATGTCAGCTTTGAAACCTGTCAGTGAGGCCAGCAGCTGCCACGTGATCATTCTGGGGAGAAGGAATATGTGGAAGGCAAGAAGGGACATTTTCAAATAAGGGCTCACTATGTAGCCTTCACCAACCTGTAACTCATTATGTAGACTAAGATAGCCTAGCACTGGTGTAGATGCCTCTGCCTCTGCCCTCTGCCTCTGCCCTCTGCCTCTGCCTCTGCCTCTGCCTCTGCCTCTGCCCTCTGCCTCTGCCCTCTGCCTCTGCCTCTGCCCTCTGCCTCTGCCTCTGCCCTCTGCCTCTGCCTCTGCCCTCTGCCCTCTGCCTCTGCCTCTGCCTCTGCCTCTGCCCTCTGCCTCTGCCTCTGCCCTCTGCCTCTGCCTCTGCCCTCTGCCTCTGCCTCTGCCTCTGCCCTCTGCCTCTGCCCTCTGCCTCTGCCTCTGCCCTCTGCCTCTGCCTCTGCCCTCTGCCTCTGCCTCTGTCTCTGCCCTCTGCCTCTGCCTCTGCCCTCTGCCTCTGCCTCTGCCCTCTGCCTCTGCCTCTGCCCTCTGCCTCTGCCTCTGCCCTCTGCCCTCTGCCCTCTGCCTCTGCCCTCTGCCTCTGCCTCTGCCCTCTGCCTCTGCCTCTGCCCTCTGCCTCTGCCCTCTGCTTCTGCCTCTGCCTCTGCCCTCTGCCTCTGCCTCTGCCTCTGCCCTCTGCCTCTGCCCTCTGCCTCTGCCTCTGCCCTCTGCCTCTGCCCTCTGCCTCTGCCCTCTCTGCCCTCTGCCTCTGCCTCTGCCTCTGCCCTCTGCCTCTGCCCTCTGCTTCTGCCTCTGCCCTCTGCCTCTGCCTCTGCCTCTGCCTCTGCCCTCTGCCTCTGCCTCTGCCCTCTGCCTCTGCCTCTGCCCTCTGCCTCTGTCCTCTCTGCCCTCTCTGCCCTCTCTGCCCTCTGCCCTCTGCCTCTGCTCTGGGATTAATCACCATACCTTTATTTTTAAAACCACGACAACTTGCTTTTTGTAGGGCAAAACCACAGTCTTCTTCGAATGGGCTCCTGAATTATGTGCACTAGTACTCAGCACTTGGCTGTTAAATGAACAGCAGAAACTACCAACCACCCTTTCATGTATTCCCTGTGCAAAATCAGGAGCTACCATATTGTGTTTAAAGACCTGCAGGTGTAGAAGGATTCTTGCTGCTTGGGAACCCTTAGCTCTGACAGATATTGTGTCTTGGCAGCCATCCATAAAACCTCTGATGGATTTCAAGGCAATTAGATCATTAGACAGGCTAGTCTCTCTCTGGCTGGACTCAATTTCACTCCACCCAACTTCTTTTTATCATTATTTTATTGATTCACTCAAAAAGACTTAATGAGTGGTTCTTATCTGTCAGTCCTGTAGATAGAAAGATCATGTGGAGATAAAGTATGGTCCTCTTGTGTCTATCAGAAAAAGCCATCTGACAAATAAACAGAGCCTGCTTTATAAGCACCCTGATTAGCCTATTGCACCCTCGCTAGCCCTTGGGCCACAGAGCAGCCTTATGTTTTGCATATGAAAATACTTATCTTCTCACTGGTATCCTCTGAGTCCTGCACAGCTTGACCCTGAACACTGGACTAGGGTTTGGAAAGAATAAAGGATAGACACAAAGACACTTTAATCAAAGAGTGAGAGTAAGTGGCCTGTGCTCATTCTGAGGCAGCAGGAACTATTCAACAGCCTGGAACCTGGTGTTTATTACATGCAGCTACCAGAAGGACTCGGTTGGGAGCTCTGTCGGGTTATGGAAGCCATTATTGCAAGACATGACTGCAAGGTGATCATAGGATAGTCATAACAATAGGTAGACATAACAACCCTTTGAAACAAAGGTACAGTTGTAAGATGGTCATAGCAACTTTTTTGAGACAAAGACACAGTTGTGTTTCTGGAAACAGGCAATACAGAACCTTTCGGAGTTAAGGTGGGGCATAGCCTGATCCTTGAGAAATAGATTTAGTAGGAATATAATTTAGTTTGTCTTTACCACAACATGGCTTTCAAGCCTAAAATGGAAGCAGGTTGATTCTTCAGAGTAATGAATTTTTGTTCACATAGACAAACTACTGGAACCTTGGGCAGTTTTTCATTTCTTTGGTTTGGTTTTTGTTTTTTTCTGAGACATGCCACAGTCATGCAGCCTAGGCTTGTTTCCAATTCTCTAGTAGTCGGGATCACCTTAAACTTCACACACACATACACAGACACAGACACAGACACACACACACACACACACACACACACACACACACACACACACACTCACACACACACAGCATTGCCTCCACTTCCCACCAGGGTTTTGTACAGTCTAAAGCAAGCACTCTGCTGACTGAGGGACATGCTGACCCTTTCTGAAGCAGCTTCACTAACTAACATTAACGGGTCTTGGGCAGATATGGAATATTTCTTATGGGACCACCCCCAACCTTTTCAACTCCACCCAATGTTGTGTGGCCTCCACACGGGATTTATAGCTCACACTTGGTGTTTTCAAAGGGGAAATAAGGTTGAGGGGAGCACTTCTGTTTTTCCTGTCCAGTGCTTTGTTTTGTGTCTAAGATAAGGTGACTCTTGGGTCCCCTGCTCTTCCCCCTCCTGCTCCCCATCTTCACGTCCCGCTGCTTACAGTCTGCATGAATGAAGCTCTCAGGCTAGTTCAGGGAATCACTGCTGACCCAGCCCTGGATTGAGGCAACTTCTCAGGGTGATAATGGTTACTAGTTCTCCTTCCTTGGAGAGCAGAGGAAGCTGTGGTATTTTAGAGAGGGACTCCGGTGGGTGGGAGCCAAGGGGCGCCATGGCGAGTGAGAACCAGAGATACCATTGTAGGTAGCACTCTCATGGGGGCAGCCAGAAGCTGAGAGAAAGGCACACTTGTTGGCTGTGCTCACGAAAGGGAGAATGGAAAGCAGAAAAAGAGGAGGGGGAGGGCAAGAGAGAGGTGATGGAGAGGAGGGGGAGAGGTGTGCTAAGGGAACGTGACATCAGGACGCTGTGTATTGTTTATTGGCCAGAACTCCAGGAAGAGGGTCAGTTACAGAAACACGTTTCCGGCCCCTGCTTTCTTGAGTCCTTTGTCTCATGCAGGTACTCTTGGTTACATGCAGCCCCAAACCAGAGTAAGCTTTTGTTAATCTCTCCCCTCAGGCCACTGTCCCCTAAAGGAATCACCTGGCATTAATCTTGGTGGCACAGCTCCTTGATTGGTGGTCTTTTGTTCAGAGTTCCTCAGGCATAGGTGCCTGCAGTGAGACTTCTGTCCAGAGATCCAGATCCCGTGAGTCTCGGGGGTGGGGACCCTGAAGTACACAGTGTGAACTTGCCGCCTCTTCCCTGAAAACCCTCCATAGAGGTTTCTAAACTATTAGTAAAATGGCTAGTTCGTGGAGTAAAAATTGATTCAGCCTTTTATGCCTTCAGCCATCTGTCTTTTGATGTACTTAGCAGGCTCTTACTATGTGCCTCCTAATATTATTTTCCATTTTTCTTTTCTTTTTGAGACAGCATCTCCCATATAAATGCGGACTGGCCTCAAACTCTATGATCTCCTGACCTCGGTCTTTGACGTGTCATGATTACAAGCATGAGCTAACATGCCTAGCTCATCTCTGGGGAGTTTTCACTTAAATTCTATTGTCAATTTAGTCTTCTCCGGAGCTGCCAAGGGTGGGGCTCACAGAGTGGCCACTCCAGCTGCAGGCCAGAAGGTGGGAGGCAAGACATGCAGGCGGCTGGAAGTCATCTAGTAGGAAGCAAATCTGGTGATTTGTTCACCTAAGGAACTTGAGTGTTTATCTAAGACTCCAGAGGGACCGAGCCCGGCCCCATGTTGTGCTGGAGTAATTGCAAACCTTATAAGAGAATGAAGATTTCAACATGTGTCATCAGAAAGCTGAATAAGATTTTTATCTGGGCCACAAGCAGATCTCGTATATTCTTTGTTATTGTGCTATGATTACTTGAATTCTGTTGGAACCTAAAGATGCTTGTGAACCACACAGAGTGATATCCTGCCCTGGGAGTACATGGACTGATGGTCCACATCCTCAAGACTCTCATAGCACTGGTAGAAGGATTCCTGTCTCTCAGTTCAAACATAGATGGCAATTTAAGCTTCACCCCAAACCAAGGAGTTAAATGAAGACCTTTGTGGAGTTGTTAACAACCGGTGAGCACGGAAGAAGGCTGGCCCAGATGTCATGTTAAGTTCATTTTCTGGTTTTCTTTTGGGAAACAGTGGTAATATTTCATAAGTGTTTGGAGATAGAGGGAGGGAAATCAGTCTATGTCATTTAAGGAGCAAGCAATGGGTCTTATGCTTGTTTCCTGTTGCCTTGATAAAAAATTTTAACCAGATGCAACTTGGGGAGGACAGGTTTTATTTGGCTTATGCGTCCATGTCCAACCAAGAGTCAGGGTTGGAACTCAAGATAGAAACTTGGAATCTGGAGGCAGGAACTGAAGCAGACACCATGGAGATGCCATGCTTATTGGCTTGCTCATCTATTTTCCTAACTACCTGCCTGGGAATTGTACCACCCATGGTGGGTTGGACCCTCTCATGCTGATGTCATGTCTACAGGCCTGACCAATGGAGACAGTTCCTCAGTTGAGATTCCCCTCTTCCTTATAGGTTCGTGTCAAGTTAATAAAACTCTGATAGAGCAGGCAATGTATAAATAGTGGTGTTACAATTGTTTTTTGTGCCAACCCCAGACTACCTGAGACTGAATAATTTATAAAGAATGGAAGTTTGTTTAGTTCACAGCTCTGGGGGCTGGGAGGTCGATGAGCAGGGTGCTGGTGACAGTTCAGCTCTTATTGAGGGCTTCCTGCTGCCTCATACCACGAAGGAAGAGTGAGGTCTGTGGTGTCAGAAGCAAGAAGAACCAGAGGAAGCTGAGCTCCCTCTTACCAGCCTGCTCTTGCCATCTGACAACTACCTCCTGTAAGAACAGCCTGGATCCCATCATGAGGGTGCAGTCCTGATGACAAGATTCCTCTTATGGCTCATCACTGCTCAGTACTGTTATTTCAGTAACTAAATTTCCATATGAGTTTTGGAGGAGAATGATCCACATCTAAATCATAGTATTCCCCCTTGGCACCCCAAAACCATGCCATCCAACAGTGAAAAACATATCATTGCTCCCTATTAGACCCAAAAGTCTGAGTCATTACAACACCACCTCAAAACTCTGAAGTTTGTATTTGCATTGGAGTCAGGGTGTGGTTTGTCTCAATGGGATTCCTGTGGTCCCTGAGACTACAAACTCAAAACAAGTCATTGGTTCCAAACTTCAATGGTGAGGTGGGGAGAGGCAAAGTAGAAGAAATGGGTAACAGCCCCAGAAAGTCCAAGACCTCTTGAGCCTCATTGCCTTTTGCCTTGCCCTAGGCCTTAGCCTCTATCAATAGACCCCACTCGCTGGCTGTCCACACACCTTGGCATGCTGCTCCAGCCCTAGCACCCCAGAAAAGACAGAATCATAGAAATGGGCTGAATTAAGATGCAAGAGCTAGTTAGAAATAAGCCTGAGCCATAGGCCAAGCAGTGTATATTTAACATAAGCACCTGAGTCATTTTGGGGAGGCAAAGTGGCTGTGGGCAGGTCAGTACCTTGGGGCTAGGCTGGGCCAGAAATTCATATAACAAATGGTACCCAAACAGGAACACATATACCCACATAAAGCCTTAGAAAGGGCTTTTTAAAAATTCTAAAACAGATTTTAAAAAGTTATGTCTCTGATGTAGGCCATAGTATAGAGATGCCCTGGTATGGCATGGGAGCTTGAGCTACAAAATGGTGGGCTTTGGAGTACAGCTTAAGCTATACCAAGGCCAGTTTCTAAAGTCTCAGAAGAGCCTGATATAAACAGCAAGCTATATATGATAGACAAAAATGGGACAGACTCAAAGACTTCTTAGTAGCAGCGTTTTCTTAGGTCAGCTCTGTTTGCTGGCCATGAGCAGACGTGTGGCTCTACTAAGACAGGCTTTAGTTGTTTGTTTGTTTTGTTTTTAAGTTAATAAAAGATGGAAAGGGAAGAGTTATATGAGTTTGGGGCCTGGCTTAGCCTTAAGGTCTGAACTTGCTTGTAGTTGCTTTATCTCTTAAAAATGACTTAGATGCTTATGTTAATTATATGTCATTTGGCCTCTGGCTCAGGCATATTATTACCTAGCTCTTATATTTTAATTTATATTAATTTGTTTTGCCACGTGGCCTATGGCTTATCTATTATTTTATATTTTGTTTCTTGGGCAGCTGGGTTGTATTTTTTGTCTGACCTTGTCTTTTTTTAATTTATGTTTGGATTTTTTATCTACTTTTAAGATGTCTTGTCATAAGTCAAAACAGTTTTTTATTTATTAATGATATTTATAGTATATAGAGAGATATTTTATATCATTTTTGTTTAATTAAAAAGGAAGATTTTATTTTAACAAAGCAAAATCATATATAATGAAACAGCTATAAGTAAGAATTATAGCTATAATATTTAGTTTATTTATATTTAATAACATTAAATATTTTATTATTTATCTTATTTTTGTGAGCTTAAAGTTTTATATTTAATATGTTTTATAATAACTATGAAAAATTATATAGCTAAATTATATAGCTATTTAATTTTAACAATATCAAAGACTATAGAAGGACATAATATTATTTGAGTAAATAGGAAGGATAAGAAACTTTTAAAATTTAGAAATGACAGAGATAACATCTTGTTGTCTGGACAGTTATCTAAAGTTTTTTTTGTAATGTTGGGACATTTATCTTTAGCCTCTAGGCCTAGAGTTCCTGACATATTTTTTTAGTGAAATAGGAATTTGAAGAACTGAATTGTTATTTCGGCATAGTTTATCCACACAACAAAAAATGACTAAGTATAAAAAGCAGTGGAGTTCTGATGCATGCTGAGTCATAGAGAAACCCTGTAGACATTCTAAGTGAAAGAAGCTAGACACGAAAGACCACACTGTATGATTATACCAAATTGAAATGCCCAGAATAAACACATCTATAGAGACCAAAGGAAGATTAATGGTTGACAGAAAAGGAGAAGAGGTATGGAGAGATATGAAGTTTCTCTTTGGAAGGATAAAAATATTCCAGAGTTAGTGGTAATGATTGCACAACATAGTAAGTACACTAAAAACCACTAAATTGAACACTTCAGAATGGTGAGTTACAACTCAATTTAAAATTACTATCTTTGGTTTCACATAGAGTTTCTTTTAAGACAGACAAAATAATTTCCAATAATGTGTGTGTGTGTGCACACGCGCGTGCGCACAACAGATAACCCATTAATTCTTGTTTTTTATTCATCACATTTTAGTTACAGGAAGTAAAATATTTATGATACTTTGACAGGCTAGACTTTAAATTTTTCTGAAGGTAGTTGTCATGGACCTAATACTTGTGTGCTCCATGAACTCATTGATCTCAGCCTTATAGTATGATGGCATCAGGGGCATTTGGGTTGTAGCTAGATTTAGATGGGGTCATGAGGGCTGTAACAGAACATCTGAGACACTGAATAAAGAAAGGATTGTACCTTCACGCACAGACCTGAAATCTAAAAGCACAGTCCAGCTTCTGATGAGACCCTGTGCTGCCTCACACAGGTGGGAAAGAATAGGAGAAAGCAATTGTCCCAAAAAGAGGTGAGAAGAAACAGGCTCACCTGCAATATAACAACCTGCTCTGGTGAGAACTAACCCATGTCTACGAAAAAGAATCCAGTCCTTAGCAAAGGCCCAACCACCCAATGCCACTACATTGACAAGAAAACATCAGTATGAATTCTGGGGATAAACCACATATACAAACTGTAGCAAAGGTGAAGCTTTCATGAGTGGGATTAATATCCCTTTAAGAGAACCAACTGCTTTTTGGCTGCTTTGTACAGAGCTAGCAGAGAGGCTGCCATCTTTGAAGCAGGAAACAAGTCCCCGATAGACAGACTCTGCCAGTGCCTTGATCTTGTACCTTCCAGCCTCCAGAACTGCAATTAATAGATGTCCTATGATTAAGCCATCCAGTTTAGTACTAAAGTGACTTCAGTGTGTGCCCTCCAGTGCTGGTGAAGATGAGATGTTCTGGTCTCTGCTGATGTAAGCATGTATAGGTTGAAGCATGTAGTATGAAGTTTCTGGCCTAGCCCTAGGTTCTGACCCACTGACCTGCAGTCCTACAGAAACACACAGACGCTTGTATTAATTTTATGATGACTGACCTAGGGCCCAGGCCTATAACTTGCTAACTCTTTACTCTTAAACTAACCCACAATTCTTATCTTGTTTAGCCATGCGGCTCAGTACCTTTTCTCAGAGCAGCATTTCAACTTCTTTCCTCTGTGTCTGCTGGCATCTCATTGTGGTGTCTCCATGGTGTCTCTGTGGTGTCTCTCTGGCATCTCTGCCCTGTTCTTTCTGTTCCCAGAGTTTCCTTAGTCTGATAGCCCTGCCCACACTTCCTGTCTGTCTTCAGCCAATCAGCATTTTTATTAAACCAGTAGACAGAACAATTATTTACAATGTAACAACATAATCCCACTACACCTATTGCTCTGTAACACATTACCCCAAGACTCGGCAGCTTTAAGCAAGCAATTCCAGAATGTCTGTAGAGCAGATGTCTGGGAGTAGCTAATCTAGATTATTATGGTTTATTATGGCTCAGAGTCTCTCAGTTTCAGTTAAGCTATACTGCAATTCTGCAATGCTGAGAATTGCCTGGCACTGTAGGCCGTGCTTCTTTGTGTCCTCTCCTGTCTAGACTGTGAGCTTCAGCTGCTTATCCTGTCAGCTGTCCACAGAGATGTTGACAGTGAAGTCTCTGCTACAGTAAGTGATCTAGGAGAGAGAGGACAAAGTGGTTTATTATATTTTCATCTTAATCTCAAAAGTGACACCCTTTACATCTGCCATATTCTGTTGGCCATGTTGACAAGCCTAGTATAACATGGGCTACACAAAACATGAGTAAAGAGACTAGCAGCCATCTTGGTGTATGAATACCCCAGAGAGCAGAATGCAGTTGTAGCACATCAGGAAATCTGAAACTCATAGGCCTGGTGCCCAGAGTACCATTGCTCAGTAAATAAGTCTAGCTAGAATCCTGCAGAGTGACAGTCATATCTGCCCATTTGGCTCAGGCTTACAGGTCCAGACTCCAGTGCCACTCTCAAGCTTGCACCAGTCTCAGAATAAAGTCAGTGCCCACCCTAGTCCAGTATGAGGACAGACAGGACTTTTTACCTTGCCTCTGTCCCCCCTCCTCTGTGGTGGAAGGAGACAGTCACCTAGGTCACCGGTTTTCAATCAGTCCTTTGGGGATCCATGATGTACAGCCAGAGAAAGCTCTGGTTTTATCAGGTGTGGGAAACTTGAAACAAGACAGCAGGGGCTGTAGAGACAGCTCAGCAGTTAAGAGTGCATACCACTATTGCAAAGGACCCAAATTTGGATCACAGAACCCATGTCAGATAATCTGCAACTGCAGGTGACTCCAGCTTCAAGGGCCTCTTCTGGCCTCTGTAGACACTTGCATTCACATGCATGGACACATACACAATTAAAAAATAAAACCTTTAAAAAGGAGAAAAACAATAAGGTTGTACCTGTGGTCAAAACCAATAAAGACAAGGTAAACATGGAGCCATGGTACTCTGTGGTGCAGTTGGATGCTTTTGTCCTACTAGAAACTTTCAAATACCTGGCAACCTCTTTACAAATAATTGACTCAGAGGTTTTCTATTACTTATAAATGCTCAGCCAGTAGCTCAAGCTTATTACTAACTATCTCTGAAGCTTAAATTAACCCATAATTACTATCTATACTTAGCTCTGTGGTTTGGTACCTTTTCTCAGTTCAGCATTCTCATATTGCTTTCTCTGTGTCTGTCTGGCAACTGAGTCTCTGCCTTTCTTCTTCCCAGAATTCTCCTACTTTGGTTGACCCATCTATACGTCCTACCTGGGTACTGGCCAATCAGCATTTTATTAAACCAATATAAGTGATAAATATCTACAGTGTACAAGAGCATTTGCAGATGTTTGTCTTTGTTTAAAGTATTGGTTATAATTTGTTATGGATAATGATCAGAAAAAAAGCTAAACATAGGAAATTAGATTCAGGGTTCTTGTTTTGAAAAGAAAAAAAGGAGAGATGCTGTAAGATAATGCACTTGTACACTGTAAAGATTTGTCAGCCAGCATTGCTTTAATAAAACACTAATTGGCCAATAGACAAGCAGGAAGTATAGGCAGGGTGACCATACTAGGAAAGTTCTGGGAAGAGGAAAGGCAGACACAAAATCACCAGCCAAACGCACAGGAAGCAGGAATGAGGATGCTGAACTGAGAAAAGGTACCAAGCCAAGTGGCTTAATCATAGATAAGAGTTATGATTTAATTTAAATGAAAGAGCTAGATAGTGATACGCTTGAGCTGGTTCAGCATTTACTAAAATATTAAGCCTCTGAGTCAATTATTTGGGAAGTGGCTGCCAGATATTTGAGTTTCTGGCAGGACAGAAACTTTCTACTACACCATGGTGTTCAAGTTCCCACTTGTAAACACCCTGGCCTCTGAATCCCATAAGCCAAGAGTAGCAGCTTCTTTCTTACCATATTAAAAGTATGTGAAGAATTCTCACTTAGGCTCCATCTTCTGGTTTCCTAACTAGAGTGGAGCTACCCTATGACACTCAGTCACTTTCATTGTTCTGGATGGGCAGGTCCCATGAAGGAAGGTTGGTCTTGGTGGCACTGACACCAGGTCATTGTATCGGGACAGAAAATGAAGTATCAGTTAGTCACTACAGATATAGTGAAAGAACAGATCTAGGAGCAATGATGGTCCTCCTCCTGGCACCGTGGCCTAACCTACAGTCATCTCCCAGGATATGCCCATCACTATAATCATGTCTCTATGGAAATGTGAAAAGAAGCTGTACCGTATGAATTGAGGTAGAGATAGGGTGCCTGAGGGCTTCAGTGGGAAAGTCTCAGAGAACCTTCAGCCTTTGCCTGGGTCCCTCTGCCTGCTACAATGAGACAAGGCAACCCAGGACAGCCAAATATTCTGTTTTCAAAAGAAGCCAGAAACGTGGGCTGAATTTTCCAATTTTTAACATACTGTTCAGGCCAAATAAAACATGTTGTTGGGACAGACCTGATCCTTGGACCACCAGCTCACAGCCCTAGAATTCCAAACAAGTAACTAGATTTTAGTCAAAACACCAGAAAAATAAATAAAAGTGATGTTTCTATTTTCCTGAGTGTTTGTCCCGTGGAAGTAATTATTATTTCCACTATCAAGTGTCCATTATGGACCAGGCACAAAGAATTCTAGAGAACAGAGTTCATGATCCCTTATCTCCTCTCTACCCATAGTCCTTCCTTTCTCTTTTGCATGGGTTCCATTCTACGGGAAACTGGGAAGAAAGAAAATGAAAGGGGAGATGTTGGGCAAGTGTCTCATTTCCCAAGTTCAAAGTAAAATTATGTTTGCAAACACACCACCCTGGGCACTCAGCAGGTAGCCCAGGACTCTACATACCTATTGCAAGACTCAACATTAGGAGGTGTTGTGAAAGATCAAACAGTATGTGTCAAGCCCAGTGAATTGTTGTATTATTGTACTAGGCTTTTCATTCCTCAGAATGTTTATGGAGGGCCTGGGGAAGTGACTCGAGTAAAGTATTTGCTGTTCAAACCTAAAGACCTGAGTTCGGATCCCTGCACCCATGTAATGGCATATGTGTATAACTCCGGATCCTGGAGGTTACTAGGGGTGAAGCAGAGACAGGTATATCCACAGGGCTTGCTGCTAGCTAGTCCAATCAAAATGTGAGCTCTAGGCTAGGTGAGAGACCCTGTCTTCATAAAGGTGAAGAAAAATAGAAGATAACACTTCAAGGTATAACTTCCAGCTTCCACATGTGTATACATACACATATATACAAACATGCATCACACACACACTCACCACACACATACACACACACCACACCATACACCATACACACATGTATACAAACATGCATCACACACACACTCACACCTCACCCACATACACACACACACCACACACACCACACACACCACATACACACACTACACACACACACTCACACATCACACACACCACACACAGACCACATATACATAATCACACACCACACCACACACATACACACACATCACACACACTCACGCCCACACTCACACACACACTCACACACACTCACACACACTCACGCCCACACTCACACACACACACTCACACACACTCACACACACACACTCACATACACTTCTATAGCAGAGATCTCTTCCATCACATGAAGAAACAGAAGCCTAACGATGCCACAAACAGCTCTCCGTATTTTTATAGGGCTCTCTAGTGGCCAAGCTTGGTTTGATTGCAGATGCACCTCAGTCCAGAGCACTAGTTTTGAGACACTGCTGTCTTCCTCCTACCCTACCCTGTCTTCACATCAAGTGCTGGTTCCAAAGTCCCCAGCCTTCATCTTCTGTGATTTGGGGCTTCCCAGGAGCTGACAACGTGTGAACACCTGCTCAGCTCCCTCCACGTGCTTAGTATCATGTTCCCTGGAAGGGGAGGCAACGTGATCAGAAGATTATCCATTACCAGGGCATTAGTTTCTGTTATTTTTCGGCACTCTCTAGTGTATAATCAGAGCTCATAAAAGTGCTACTGTGTGGGAGGTCCGCATTTCCTCCCTATTAAGCATCCCCATATGTTCACAGACCTTACACACTGCTCCCTGCCTGCTTCTTTCACCTTCCAGCCTCACTGTCCTCTGTCCTGGCAGAGAAGCCCAGGCTGCCCCACCCTGCGGTTGGCTAATCAGTAGTCAGTCCCAAACACAGCAGCTTGGAATCTGCCGGAAAGCCCATTCCCCCTTGATGTGGTGGGGTGTCTGCTTCTGTTGTGATTCAGAAATCCTTGTGCCAGGGGAACCAAACTCCTGACTGCAGATGGATTTCCTGACTGCTTCTGCAAATCACTGACGGCACTCCCTTAGTGCAATTGGAGAAGTCCCAGTGGGGTACAGGCTGGCTCAGTGGCTAGACAGGAGGTTGTCAAACACATACAAAGGCTGTTAACAACCTGTAAGCTCTGGGATGCTGTGAAGGAGCCAGGGAACAACATGGTCCTCCAGTTAGGTGTGTGTGGAGGGGTTATTTACACAATTACAATTCATAACAGTAGCAAAATTACAGTTATAGAGTAGTAACAAAAATAATTTTATGGTTGGGGATCGCCCAAACATGAGGAAGGTTGAGGACCACTGAGCTAGAAAGACCTGAAGTATGGCATCGGCAAAACTAAGACCAAATTCTCATCCTGCTGTTGTGGGTCAGCTCTGTGATCTAAAAGAAAAAGTTGGGGGTGGGGGTGTCCCACTGAATTCTCAGGCTTTATTTTCCCTTACCCATGAAATGGGAAAAATTGTCACACCAAATAATCGTGAGAATTAGGAAAATTATTGTGTCTGGATGTATCTGGAATGGAGTAGAATTTTATCAAATGTTGGATGAATCTCTGAAATACGAGACTGAAGACAGTTCCTCTCATTTCCCTCAGGTCAAGGGGCCCTGTGTGCAGCTGAACAATCCTCGGGCAAAGGAAGAGCTTCAGTCTGTCCTGGTCCTGGAATCTTGACCTGGCCAAGAAGCTGGTTGTTGCTCTAAGTCGGTGGTTCTCAACCTTCCTCATGATGTGACCCTTTAACACAATTCTCCATGTTGTGGGGACCCCCAACCATGAAATTATTTTCATTGTTCATTATTCATACTTCAAAACTGCAAATTTTTCTACTGTTATGAATCAGAATGTAAATATCTGTGTTTTCAGATGGTCTTAGGTGACCCCAAAGAAAGGCTTGTTTGACCTTCAAAGCAGCTGCAACCAATAAATTCTATTCTTTTCTTTAAAGATATTTCTTATGTTGCTGAAGAGATGGCTCAGCGCGAACACTGACTGCTCTCCCAGATGACTTCAGTTGGGTTCCCAGCTCCCCTGCTGGTTGGTGTACAACCACCTGAAACTCCAGATCCAGAAGATCTGATGCCCTCTCCTGGCCTCTGTGGACATCTGCATACATAAATATTCATAATTTAAAATTAAATAAATATTTAAAATTAATTTGTTTTATGAAAGACTTTGTCTGTACAACATCATTTAAAACATGGAAAAAGTAAACAATCCACCATCTAGTTCTGAATGATGTCATTTGCCATGTTATATGTGTGTGCATAAATACACATTTGCTAAGTTACTATAATCATAATGATTCTTCATCAGGCATCTACAAAAGGCACAATCCTTTCATATAACTTTAACATCTCTGTGTAAAAACTAAACAACAGTTCTATACTATCATCCATTATGTAATTCACGTTAATATTTTCCCCGTTGTCTTGATCACTGTTTGATTGCTCTGAAGAGACACCGTGACCAAGGCAACTCTTACCAAAAAAAAAAAAAAAAAAAAAAAAGCATTTAATCTCTTACTGTTTCAGAGGCTTAGTCCATTATCATCGTAGCAGACAGCATGGTGGCAGGCAATCATGGGGCTGGAGAAGTAGCTGAGAGCTACATCCTGATCTGCAAGGAGAGAGAAAGAGAGAAACTGGGTCTGGCATGGGCTTTTGAAACCCCTAAGACACACTTCCTCCAACAAGGACCTTCCTGATCTTTATAATTTTTTCAAATAGTGCCATTCCCTGGCGACTAAGCAGTCAAATATTTGAGTCTGTGGGGACACCATGACATGGCAACTCTTATAAAGAGAAGATTTAATTAAGGTGGTGGCTTACAGTTTCAGAGGTTCAGTACATTATCATCATGATGGAGAGCATGTAGGTGCTGCCTACGTCTTAACCAGAAGGCAGTAGGAAGTCAGACTGTCACATTCAATGAAGCTTAAAAAGGGAGACCTCAAAGCCCACCCCCACAGTGACACACTTCCTCCAACAAGGCCACACTAATAGTGCACTCCCTTTGGGGGCCATTTCCTTCAAAGCACCACACCAACTATATCTAAAGTGTATTTTATAACTTTGGGGGAAACGGGGATTCAGTCCAAAATGCACTTAGTTGTCTTGGCTCTTAAGTCTTTGAAAATCTAAAAGAGGCCTCTTCTCCACGTAGCTTCAGCCTTCACAACACAGACGCATACATCACACACTACATCACACACATACACGCTTCTTTCATTCTTGACTTTGCAGCTCTGATTATGATCCTGGGGCACAGGTGACCAATGAGCAGCATCTGAATAGACTCTTAAAGACTGCCTTGGAGTGTGTAAAGGGTCCTGGCCAAGACAAGCGTGTGAGGAAGACAGAGGGGAGCCTGCACTGAGGGCAAGGGACAGGGAGCCTTTCTGTCTAAATGGGAGGTGGGACCATCCTGAAGATACACCCCACAGGGATGGAAAACACACACAGGGTCCATTTCCAGAAAGGACACAGTTGTACTGTTGACCATGAAGACACTAGAGTAGTGAGGTCAGGACAAACACCCCTCAGGCCTCTCCCTTGGGATAAAGCTAACTTTACCTCCAAAGGTTTCGGGGAGGTCTCTCTCCCCTTTCACATCCTCCTTCTTGCTTCATATCTCCACATCTCCTGCTGCTCTCAGTAAGCTTGCTGCCAAGTCCAGGGTCTCCCTCAGAAGTGTACTGTCCTCAAAGAGCAGTTTCTGCGGGTTGGCTGAGCTTGTCTCTTCTTGCTGAATGATCACCTCTCCCTAAGTTGAGTCATTATTATGCTGAAATGTCCATACTATAAAGAGAGGAAAGAGGAAAAGAATGGGGGGGGAGAAGTCCTACCATGAAAAATAAGGCTGGCAGAATCTTCTAGAAGAAGGAAGGAAGGAAGGAAGGAAGGAAGGAAGGAAGGAAGGAAGGAAGGAAGGGAGGGAGGGAGGGAGGGAGGGAGGAAGGAAGGAAGGAAGGAAGGAAGGAAGGAAGGAAGGAAGGAAGGAAGGAAGGAAGGAAGGAAGGAAGGGAGGGAGGGAGGGAGGGAGGAAGGAAGGAAGGAAGGAAGAAGAGTGTGCGAGTATGTGCGTGTGTAGGTGTGTCTTGGGGTAAATTTGGTCAGGAAGGGCTTCAGAACCTTGGAAGGACTGAAGGAATATTCTTTGACTATTGGGGTTTAAGGTAGAGAAGCAGCCTATGTTCACAACCTGCTGGGATTACATGCATGTGCTAACCAGAGCCTGCAAAGCATCACCTTCTGAGAGCTCTTTCAACAGCTGGTCAAACAGTATCACTAACTTGGTTGATGGTAGCGAGGAGTCCACATTCTTCACAACCTTTACCTGGGTGAGCATTTACATTTGGAAACAGTCCAGCTGTTGCTGCAGCCTGACGACTCCTAGATTCATGCTGAGGCACATCTGAGAGGCAACATCTGGAAAGCTTGGAATCGCATCTTTTTGCTAAAATGTGCCCCAGGGAGTGAGAGCTTCAGAAAGAAAAATGCAAATCTTCGGCGACTGTTGGGGGAAAAAAAAGTGAGGTGTTGAAGTTTTGCTGCCTTAATTAAAACTTCCCCAGAACAAAATAGAAATGGACCTAAAATCCTAATTGAAAGCTGCTTAATAGCACAGAAAATGGGAAATCTATGTTTGAATTGTGTTGGAAAGATGCCATTCTTTATCTTCTTGACACTGGAGACCACAGCTCATATTAGTACAGGGTTATGAAAAGCCTGGGCCACTTCTAATGTCTGCGTTTAAATCATCTGTCCAGCAGTGGCGACAGGTGACACCAGCCGTCCACAGGCATGTTGGTCCAGCAGGAACAAATATTTGAGACAAATAACCTTTCTGCATTGGGACAAGGTTGAACGAGATAATACACAAGAGAGTTTTGCCAAACAAAGAATACTTTGTAAACTGGAAAGTGAGATACAAATACATCATAAACTGATAAAGACGGACCATTTGGGCAGAACCCACTGGACAGAATCGACTTCACTACATAGAAAGTTGCCATGAAGTTCAACAAAAGGAAAATTATTAGCTTGGAAACTACAAAGCACAGCAAGGTTATTCTCTATTGTAATCAAGGGCCAGTTTGCACTACAGACCTGGGGTGAGGGATAAAGAGCGAGTCTAGGTTTTCCTAACTTTGAAATAATTCATGTAAAATATTATCCTAATATGAGATTTTCTTCCTGATTCTAAACTTTGTAGGCACCACAGAGTTATTATAAAGGGTTTTTGCACTGTTCGGCAGAGGTATCTCTGAGAGTAGACTAGATAATATGCATTCACCAGCCCTTGAAAAAAAATTTATCACTTATTTACCTATTTCTATACTTGTGAAATACAACTTATTAGCTCTGCTACATAACGGGCTGCCCCCAAACTTAATGACCTAACATAATGATTTGTCATTTTCGTGATGATGCAGCCTAGATGGGCGATTCCACTGCCCTGCATTGGAAAATGGATGTGGCTGCAGTCTACTGGAAGCTGCACCCAGAGTTCAAGCTACCTCTGGGCCTTTGCCCACATAGACATTGGTAAGAAAGAGGGCCATCTTCTTCCTGTGATCACAGATGGCCTAACGCCAACCTCAGTAGCCGTGTTTTCCCAAGTTGTTGGTGTGGAGTTTACTGATGTTCCTGTGGCCACAGCAGGACAAGAAACTAACCAGGATGTGTGAGTGCTGGCAGCCCACTGGTGTGAGCATCTACAGCACCTTGATTCACTTACTGTAAACTCTAACAGTAAGATGAGATGGCTTGGTGAGTAGAGGTACTTGCGGGCCCACCTGGTGATCTGACCTGTATTCCTGGATGCCATGAGGTAGCAAGAGAGAACTGTATTCTGAGAGCTGTCTTCTGACATCTATGTGTACACTGAAGCACCCATGAACCTGCACCACACATACACCTGGGCATACACACACATAAACTGTCTCTTAAAAACAAAGCTTCAGATCCTCTCATGAATTCTTCTACTTGGTCTAGATTGAAATTCTTGTAGCTGAAAGCAAAAGGAAACTCTGTTGTTTTTTGTTTTTTGTTTTTTGTTTTTTTTTAAAAAAAAAAAAAAGCACAGGCACAGTAACTGCCCAAATCTTTAAATATTTGGGTTTACTAGCCTTTGGAATGATATTAATATATTCTGAAAATGTCACTTTAATTATTGCTCTGCTGTCTGTGAGAATCATGAATATTAGATGATAAATGTTTGGGAAAGTGTTCATTACTGTTCTTTTGCTAAAAGAATAAGATGCAAAGATACAAAGTTTGTTCTTTCTTGCCCTGGACAGACTGTGCCACACTGGATGCTCCCACCCACAGCCAAGGCTATCTCACTCACCTCTGGCTCCTATGACTTTTATGTGACAATTCAGAGATAAAGTACCAGATCAGTGGAAAATGAAGCTTGTAGAAAGATTGCAGGAGGCAAGTATAAAGGTGAGATCCTGCAACAGGTAAAGGGGCTTGGCACCAAGCCTGACAGCCCACATTCAATCCCTGGTGCCTCTTATGGTGAAAGGGATACGCTATCCTGTGACCTCTGTGAGTCCTATGGTATACATGCCTGTACACATACACACAGTAAATAAGTAAAACATTTAAGCAAAACCCTATTTTTCAAAGCTAATTTTAATTATAAAACAAGAATATAAAATAATGTAGCATAGAATTTGTTAGTTTTTGGTTAATAAAATTCCAAGTTAATTTTCTACAGTTCCAAATGATGACTCTAAGTAAGAAAGATGCCATCCAGGAAAGGCAGGAAAACGATGAGTGTGTTAATGAGCTCTCAACACGGAGAAAAAAGTTATATGTACCACAATCAAGTTTAAAGAAAAAAACACTTCTTTCTGTTTGTAGCTTTGGAGGTTTGAGACCATGACCTGATATTTTGGGGCCTCTGAGAAGGCAGGACATGTTGTAAGTATGTATGAGGGTACAGTTCACCTCACTGCAACCAGGAAGCTGGAGTCCCGGTACCTCCTTCAGGAACATGCCCCAACTACCTAACTTCCTTCCACTGGGCCACACCCCATAAAACTTCCACCACCTCCCACCTGTGCCACAGCTGGCACTGAGCCTCTGATACACAGGCCAATCCAAACTATAGCAATGGGCCAGCACACACCTTGATAAGAGGACCTAACAGTCATTCTAGCTCAGAGATGAGATGAAATAGAAATTAAAGATTCATTATGAGATGGATGCTTTCCATCGTTCTGGGTGATAGTAAGCTGATACTATCAGCAGACAATCAGGAGATCCTGTTCATCTCCACAAGAGTGTTCCTCCAAGTGCCTTATGTTACCCAGGTGTATAGGAGATAGTCAAGGGCTCGAGGGTACCAGCAGACAGCATCCTACTGCAGACTCTGCCCTGGGGCACTACACTGACTTGCTATCGTTTCTAGTGTTGCTCTGTGGTATCCCTAGTTTTCGGTCTCAGATTAACATTTCTCTCAAGATCATGATAGTTTCTGTAACTAAAACTTGAAACACAACTGGTTAAGAGAAATATATCACCAACCAGCCTCTTCAAAATCTTATCTTTAAAATAATTGACATTTGTGGAGACTAGTTTTCCAAATCCCTCCTCTTTCTCCTCCTCCCTCCCTCCATCCACCACCCCCCCATATACATGCACTCATACTACAGCACATACGTGTATATGAGTATGTGTGTGTGCATATGGGTTTGAAGGTCAGAGGAAGATCTTGGGTGTTATTTCTCAGCATCAGTCCACAAAGCCTCTCCCTAAAACTCATCAAGTAGGCTAGACTGGCTGAGCTACAAGCATGTGCCACTACCACATCGGCTTTTTGTACTCAGGTCCCCATAGTGGCAAGGCTAACACTTTGCTGACCAAGCTCTCCCCTGGCTTCCTAGCTCTCTCTCTCCATGCTTATAGTTCCCAGGGTAGCTTCTAAATATACAAAGATTGCAATATTATGAGATAGAAATTATCTGGAGTCACCCCACTTGTAAACTCTTCCCTCCTCAAACAAATTATTTCTCATCATTTGTGCTCAGCAATCTGAGGGTGATGTCAGGGCCCATCAGCTGTGATGTCCTATGGGATACAGATGATACTCCACCTACCCGGAGCAGCTTTGCGGAGCCTGGATGGACTCTCTCATCCTGAGTTCTAGGCTCTGTTTAATCTTGCCTATTTGTGTATAATTCATCCGTTTTCACTAACTAAATACGCAAATGTTTTATCTCCTTGGAACAGATTGTTTGCAGTAAGCAATGTCATACATGGTAGTGGAAGAAACTGCTCCATTATTTTCTCAAGGACCCAGCTTTTCCCCTTCCTCTGGGACCCCATCTTCTTTTCCTGGAATGACTTCACCCTATTCTGTCCTTATGTAGCAGGTAACGCTGCCAATTCAGCTTTGCTCTGATCATTTGTCTTCCAACCTTGTTTTTGCCTGTTAGATGCATGTCATCCTTAAAGGCTAGACCGTTCATGCAGTGTCTTTAAAACTTAACTCATTCTAGAACCTACCACCCCATCTCTAGTCCCAGACTCTAACAATGGCTACAAGCTAGAAATATTAGACAACATTTATGGACTCTGTTTGGATTTGTGAATATAATACCTTGCCAAGAGTTGATCCATTTTATTTATTTATATTTATTTTTCTTACCATTACCTTGGTTTGATCCCTGAAACATCACGCTCTTCTCATTGCTGACTATATAATGACCAGCTATTCTTCTCAGGACCATTCTCAGACTTGCTAACTGGATTCCCACCTTCAAGTCTGTCTTCTCTGGATTGTTTCCAATGGCATGGAACTACATAACCTTTTTAATACATGAACTGACTCTACCATATTCTCACCCCTACACCTTCTCTCTATGTGTGTCAAAACTATTCTCTTGGAAGGTTAGAAACCTCTATTGAAGACCCAAAATATAGAAAATTTCTAGGAGTAGCCTTCAGAATATGCTGGCCTTGTTTTATGGGACTATCTGAACAATATGACCCTGAAGGCTGAGAGCCTTTGCCTGACTTTGATTCATGAGCCTGCTTTATGACTCTCTGGGGTCAGAAGCTAAGTTTCAAGAAACTGATAGTAGTCAAAATGTTTCTTTCACAGTAATACAAATTATTTCTCTTAGTAACAATGTCAATAAATACTGTCCCGTAGTGACTACAAATCACTAAATGCCAAATTCTCATTCAATGGGTTTTACTATGGTTCCTTTCTCATTTAAGGAAGTACCCTTTGATGACGCATATTATAAATATCTATGAGAGTAATGGATTTTTGGTTTTGGAAAACAATTTCATTTTAATAGAATTTGAGGCCATCCCCTAAGATGCCCCATGGGCTTCTCCCAAGGGGAGTAGGCAAATGGCAGCACAAGTTATTTACACGTCATGGGCCATATATTTTATTTCAGCTCCAAGTGGCATTAGACTTTATATCATCGGAAGTGCAGCTTGGGGGTTCAACTGAAATATATTTTTGAAGGCCCCAGGTAATTAAAAACTGAAACCAATATTAAAGTGAACCAATAAAAGAAGTGATAGATATAAGCAAAATTTTCTAAGGATAATGATTTATTTGCTTTTTATTTTTATATACTACAGACAACCTCTATCTTAGGGTTAATTTCTGTATCTTTAAGAAGTCTGGTGATGCATGCTTGAAATCACATCACTCTGGAGAGTGAAGTAGAGAAACCACAAGCTTGAGGCCAGCTTGCGCTACATAGTTAGGCTTTTTAATATATATTTGATAGATATATGAAGGTCTTATGTGACTTTTTACGGGTCATACAACACAACCCTCTCTGTAATTCAGATAGAGTTCCAGCAACAAACCAAAGAATCAATTGCACTGTGGCTGAGTTCGATGAACCAAAGTGTCTTTTGAGGCTTCTTATAGGAGCACAGGTGATTCAAGTGATTGACAGGTGTGTGGACCTCAGACATCCACCACAGCATGAGTGATGCTGTTGCTTGCCTAGAACTCCTTGACTCACGTGTGTGTGTGTGTGTGTGTGTGTGTGTGTGTGTGTGTGTGTGTGTGTGTATCTTGTATATATATATACAGTAGAGGCACAGCAACTTTGTGAATCTTGTAACTTCACAGCACTTCCTGGGCCTTGTAACTTTCATTAGCTTCCTGACTCTGAAAAGCACTCCTCCTCATTCCAAGAGGGAATATTTTAACTTTCAGGGAGTAACTACTTAACAGATGGCTGGAGGAGGCCGTGTTCTGTGTAAGTAAGATCTTTGCAGCTCTACTAAAATCATCATATTTGAAGAGGTTAATTGTCTATCTCTCACTTCTCTCCATAAAGTAGAAGTTAATCACTTGTCAGCATTAAACTGGAAATAGATGGTTTATACCTAAAATGTCAGCACTTGGGATACAGGAGCAGAAGGATTGTGAGCCCTGAGCTACCGTAGGAAAGTTCGAGATCTGTTTGTGTTACCTCATAGTTAGACCCTGTCTCCAAAGAAAAAAAAAGAATAATAACAGTGGCAATTGAGGTGATGCAAGCGGATACTGAAAAAGAAAAGCACTATTTGTTGGTGTTTATGTGTACACACATCCATGCATGTGAAGGCCAAAGATGAGGGCGTATATCTTCCTCAATCACTCTCCACCCAGCATTTTGAGACAAGGTCTCTGACTGAACCTGCAGCTCAACAATTAACTGGAATTGCTTGGTGGCAAGCCCCAGGGATCCTCCAGCCTCTACCTTCTTGGTGCTGGGGTTATAGGCACATGCTGTTATGCCCAGCTTCTTAGGTGGGTGCTGGAGACAAGAACGCAGACGTCATACTTTCATGGTGAGTGCTTTACTAGTTGAGCCATCTCCTTGTCCCTTTATTTTATTCTTTAAATAGTTTTGTCCTAACAGTTAATGCATCTACTGAGGATAAGGAAGAAAGACTATAGTGGGGAAGAAAATGCTAACTGAGCAAATATCATTCATATTGTGCAAACCATCTGGGTGCAAAAAGAAATTATGGACTTTGTTAGATTTCTGGTCACTTTTGATGTGTTTGCTCCCCTTGTTTAAACATGCCTTCATTGGGCCAGCAAGATGACTCAGTGGGTAAGGGCATTTGCTTCAAAGCCTGACAACCTGAGTTCTGTCCTCAGAACCCACATGATGGACAGAAGGAAGGAATATGTCTGCAAGTTGTCTACTGACCTCCACACATACACCATGGAATGAACTTACCCTACCACCACATATATATACCAAATAAAGAAATTAATAAAAATTAAGTTTAAGGTACAAATTAAATGCCTTCATCTAGAATATAAAAGGTTGTTATTCATCACCTCTACAGCCTCTCTAGAGATGATAAAAACTTTCACATCTTAACAGAATAATTGTTTATGCTTCATCTAACTCTATCATGACTTCTATTATTGAAAAATGGTTTCTTTGTTTATTGTAGTGGTTTAGAATGAGAAAGGTCCCCCATAAATGCATGTATTTAACACTCCATTCCTAGCTGGTGGAGCTATTTGAGAGGTTCTGGACCCTTTGAAAGGTGAAGCCTTGCAGGAGAAAGTATATCACTGTGGGTGAGCTTTCAGGTTTTATAACTTTACCCCTTGTTGCATACATGTTCTCTCCCTCTCCCCTTTCTCTCTTTTTCCATTTCCATCTCCCTCTCTGTGGTAGATTAAATGTAATTGGCCCCCAAAATCTCATAGGGAGGGGCACTATTAGGAGGTGTGGCTCTGTTGGAATGGGTATGGCCTTGTTGCAGGAAATGTGTCACCGTGAGGGTGGGCTTTGAGGTTTCCTATGCTCAGGATACCGCCCAGTATGTCAGTCAACTTCCTGCTGTCTTCTTGGTAAGATGTAGCCAGCACCATGTCTGGGTCTATATGCTGCCATGCTCCGTGTCATGATAATAATGGATTGAATCTCTGAAACTGGAAACAAGCCACCCCAATTAAACGGTTTCCTTTATAAGAGTTGCTGTGGTCATGGTGTCTCTTCACAGCAGTGAAATCCCAATAAAGACAACTCCCCCTCTTCTTCTCCATCTCTCTCTTTCTTCTTCCTTCTGTGACTATAAAATGTGACCATCCAGTTTCCCACTCCTGCTACGTTGCCCCACCCTCCTAAATTCTGGCCATCTGGAAACTTGAGCCCAAATAAAGTCTTTCTTAAGTGGTTTTGGTTATGTTCTTCCATCAAAGCCATAGGGAAGCCATGAAGACAGTTTCTGACCAGGCTTGTGGCACATGCCTGTCATTCTAGCTCTCTGGAGGTGGCTTAAAGACAGGAATTGAGAGCCATCCTGGGCCATACAATAAGGCGGAGGCAGCTGGGCCTATGTGAGACCCTGCATTAAAAAACAGAAAGACATTTTCTGTAGATTTGCCATTATCTTTCCAAATGACCAAGGAACGTGATAATGGTGTGTTATTTTGCATTATAAGGGAAGAAATACTAGAAACAATTAGATGTTTATCAGGCCTTGTGTTTCTTAACCAGATATTTTGAGCTTTATCCTAAGAATGGCATAGAAACTGTTATCAAATTATAAGTAACATTTAATTTCCTGGAATTAAGCTTGAACAACAAAATATTACTAATATAAAAGCAGATTGTCACATGCTTATGTGAAGGTCTGAGAGGTTTTTCAATGAGAAAACCCATAACCCATTTTATCCTCCAGGAAAAACATTGCTGAAGCACATATGACACAGCTCTAGTGCTGAGTCCCAGTAGGGTTTTCTTCCCCAGCATCCTGATGTCACGGACCTTGGTCCCTTGGTGTCATCTACCGTAAGTTGTGTTGTGTTGGACTCACTCTTCCCAAGAGGCTCCAACAAGCCCCAAGAGGACTCTTAGATGTCTCTGGGAGGGATTGGATTAGGGACTTCCAGTGCTTGACATTTAAAGAGTAGATTTTTGGACTGGCTGGGAGGTTGCTGAGCTAAATCTACTCCCAGGTTCAGACATCACTGATAAACTAAATGGGAGTCCCAGGAAGCATTTTCATGTGGAAGCCACAGATTCTAGAAGGCAAACTACAGAAAGCAGTGTGGGGGGACCAGTATCAAGAAGTTAACTTCACATTATCTCAGCAGACTCAGTAAACTTGGTGATGTCAGTGTAACAGGAACTACTGGCCTGAAATCTTACTTACATTGCTTTGTAGATGCATGCAGTGTTTTTAATGGATGTGGTGGGAGGCCCTTTCTCCTTCTTAGGCAGCTCTCTCAGTGTTCCTGATCCTGGTTTTCTACCAGGAATAAGGATCTCTGAGTCCCACCACCACCACTCACCCAGCCCCCAAATCAGAAATTCTCGGTTTCCCAACTCACCATCAGTAATGGAGTGATCAGTGATAATCTGCAAAGCAATGACTGTCCGTCCATCTGCATTGACTGTTCTTGGTTGTCAACTTGACTACATCTGGAGTGAACTAAAACCCAAACATGGAGGGGCACAGTTGTGAGGGATTTTGCTTAATTTGAAGTGGAAAGGTCTACTTCTAACTGAGATCTTTAAGGTAGGAAGACATACCTTTAATCTCAGGTTTTGAGGTAGGAATTCACACCTTTAATCCAAATCTTTTGAGCTGGGAAAACCCAGCAAAAACTCTAATCCTGGCTGTGCCTTCTGAGGGCAGCCTGTATAAGGACATGGAAGAGGGAAGCTTTTGCTCTTGGCCCGCTTGCCCTTTCCTTGAGAGCAAGTCCATTCCTTCACTTCTTAGGATTCCAGTGGATCTGAAGGCCAGATGAGACATGCAGCCTGTGGACTGAGCAGCTGCTGGATTCCGGGATCTTCAGTTCATAGGCAAAGGTAGGTAGATAGATGATAGATAGATGATAGATAGATGATAGATAGATGATAGATAGGTAGGTAGATAGATGATAGATAGATGATAGATAGGTAGATAGATGATAGATAGATAGATAGGTAGATAGGTAGGTAGGTAGGTAGGTAGATAGATGATAGATAGATGATAGATAGATGATAGATAGGTAGGTAGATAGATAGGTAGATAGATAGATAGATGATAGATAGGTAGGTAGGTAGATAGATGATAGATGATAGATAGATAGATAGATAGATAGATAGATAGATAGATAGATAGATAGATAGATTTGTTCTATAAGTTCTGCTGCAGTGTCAGGTTCAGAAATGATTCTTATCAAATCACATATGAAAGAAGGAACATAGAAGGCGCCTGTGCCCACAGAATGCTCTGCCAGGGACATCATGGAAGACTGTAGAAGAGACATGTGTTTTAGATGGGGCCCTGTCCCAAATGCTCTACCTCTGTCTTTGTCTGTCTATGAGACTATTTACAGCTCTGTGTGGTGAAGGAATCTTTAACACATTTGATCTGACCCTTGTCCACAGAAATACAGACTGCGCTTGATAAAGTTATACCTGACTGTCATTTTGTGGATACTGGCTCGCTATATAAAATTAAACAGTTTTAGTCCAACATTCCCAGTGGCTTACATACATGCCTGCTCTTTGAATTTTCCTGTCATTAAGAGAAAAGCAAAAATTAATTTGTCTTTACTTTGTCTGAATTATGTTTTTGCATTTCCCAAAAGGTTATCTTTAGTAATTGGAAGTTATCTGACAATTAAATGGATTCTACCACTGGAGCCAAATATCCTGCATAGCCAGGGGAGTGCACACAGAGAACTCGGGACAGATACGATTTTCTTTGTAGTCCAGATAGAATTGACTGAAATCTCACACTGTTAGCTCCTTCTTTCTCCAGTCTTCTTCTTGATACTGTTTATGAATTTTTAATACATGTGTGTGTGTTTGTTCATGAGCACAGGTCCAGGTAGACATATGTGGAGGTCAGAACAGAACTTTGTGGAGTCAGTTATGACTTTAACAGTTCCAGAGATCAGACTTCATGAATCTACATACCATGAAAAGGATACACACTTTACAGCTAGTTTTGCTCTTATAAAGTAAATTATAATATTTGTTTTTCATTAAACACTGCTTTATAGGAGGAAGGAAAGACTGCAGTTTACAGAGTGCCATTGAAGACATTCATTCAGAACTGTCACTCCTGGCTAGGCCATGGTTGTACCGGTGACTGAATGTTTGACTTTGCTGGTATAGGCTCTCCAGAGAAATGCTATGTTCTGTTTCCACATCACCATGCTTATTTGTGCATGTTCATGACCTGCTTTTCATCAAGACCCTCTGTGAGCTCTGCCCACTCACTTTTGTGCTTTCTGTCCCTCTGCCTCTACCATGCTATTCAACAAACAAGCCAATCTATGCTTGCCTCGGAATCTTCGAACTACTGTGTTGTCTGCTCACTCCTTCCATAATCCTGAGTTGTGATTTGGAAATGAAATGTCTCCCGTAGGTTCACATGATTGAACACACTGCTTACCTGCTACCATTGTTTGAGAAGGCTGAGTAGACCCACTGAAGGAAGTGGGTCTCTGGGGCAGGGTTTGGGGCTCCATAGCTGTAATCCAGCCCCACTTCCTACCCACTCTCTGCTTCCTAAGTGCAAACACAATGTGGCCAGGCATCTCATGCTCCTGTCTTCTGTCTACCTTTCCTACTGTGTTTCCTTGATGGACTGAATTCCCTTCAAATATTAAGCCAAAAGAAATGCTTTCTCCTTTAAAAAAAAAAAAAAAAAAAAAAAAAAAAAGTTGCTCTTCCAGAAAGCTGAGATCTTTAACAAATCTGATTGACCCTCAGAATAAAGGGATTTACTCAAATATATAAGAACTACCAACCATGTCCAGCAGAAAGGAATCTTAGAGCTTGGCTTTCTTCTAATAAGCATCCCTAATCTCCCTCCTTCTGAAATTCCTAATTACACTTTTCCATCAGAAGTTTCCCACACCAGGTCAAATACCCACCCTTTTCAAGGAAGCCTTTCCTACCTCCTCTAGGTAAAAAAATAAAAAGTAAAAAAACCCCTCTTCTTTCATGGTTCTCCAATTATCCTCATGAACCTGGGCAAAGCTCAGCACTTCCCACTGAAGAAGACCTGGAAGATGAAGACTGCCAAACACATGATAAGCACCAAACGAAGCTAAGAGGTAGCATTTGAATCTAGATTTCAGGATCCAAGCTGGACACAGTGGCTCTCTATTGTCCCAGCATTAGGGAAGCTGAGGCAGGAGAACAGTCTGCCTCATTGGCTTCAGACTATGCTACTAGGAAGTTCCAGGTCAGCCTGGTTCACATACCTTGTCAAAAAGATCTGTGTGTGTTTCTATCGCTGTCTCCCTTCTCCCTCTCTCTCTCTCTCTTCGTGTGTGTGTGTGTGTGTGTGTGTGTGTGTGTGTGTGTGTTAGTGTTCTCTCTATGTCACATACAAACATACACTCACAGAGTGGGAGGGAAGGAGAGAGGGAGAGTTAGGAAAGGAGACACACACACAAAGAGAGAGAGAGATCAAATTTTAAAATCCCAAGTCAAGTAGGACCCACACAGTTCTACATTGGCACTCTATGCTCTGCTGCCTCCTATGGAAAGCAACAATGGGAGACAGTTTAGCTTGGGACAATATTTGGTTTGGGATCATGTGCACCATCGCTACCCCCTTACAATAGCACACTTGGTAGCCTGGTTCCTTCACCTGTGGGTACTATGCACACACACACCTGTCTTCAAACAATGCACTTAGCAACCTTGTAACCATAACCCTCTCTACTCCCATCCCAGCTCTGCACAATAGTGTAAGTCTCCTCACCCTTAGTAAATCAAAGTTAGACAGTGTCTATTCAAATGCATCCCCAGTACATCTAGGTATGAAGAACAGGAGAATCGATCTGAGCTGAAATGGCTTGGGGCACATACACAGTAAGTCAAACGGTGTCCTCCAGTAAACTTTTAGCAAGAGTCCTTTACTTGCCATCTTATACCAATGCTTAACAGAGTAGGCATGTGATTAAAATTAGATGCATTGTGGGAAAAACTATACACAGTAAGAACAATTAATAGATGGCCTAATCTATCAATCAAAAAAGAGAGCACCGCTCTTACTATGCCCCTAGTAACCAGCTATTCCTTCTCTTGAACACCATAGGAGGGAGCTTCAAGCAATATTCTCACCCACCAGGCCCTCTGTATACTATTGATTCACTCCTAATAAAGTTACTTTGCTTCTACATTCCTGCATGAGGCTTTATTTTCAAATCTCTGAATGAGAGGACCAAACTTATAAACACCCAGTTCAGACCTATACTGTCGGTCACAACTCTGTAACTCCTCATTGCTATGTATGTTAATACATATTAATCAAAACCAAAATTAAATAGTGCAAAAGACATCACCAACAAAAGAGCTTGTGAGGCCAGTCTGGTGTGGAATCCCCATCTCTTACATCTGATGAGCAAGCAAAGTATTTAATTTTTCTTCCTCTCTGGGTGAGAAAAACAATATCCAAATTTCAGCAGGGCTGTTAGAATTTAATGCATATGAAACATGGAGCCCAGTTACTGGCACAAAGTAAATGTGGCTATTGTACTATTATCCCTGCTTCCTCCCTGGGGATTTTTCCTCTGTTGCATTTAGCAGATGAAGAGGAAGGCTGACCTAATTGCTCACCCTTAACACATTTTTAATCCTCAGTGTCTGCTTCTACTTGCCAAGCCTTTTGCCTCTGGAGGCCAGGGCTTGGGATGTGTAATCTTTCCTGAGCTGGGTGTGTATTTCTGGGACTCTGAGATTCTGGATGCCCCAGGTGACTGCACCCAGCTTAAGAGTTCATTCCTGGAGAAGTCTCTACAGTGTCCCCTGCAAATTCTACATGTGTGTTTTGGCTGCTGAAGCTGGAAAGGCTGCACTGAGGCTGTGTGCCCCCCACCCTTGAGTGGAAGTGGCCTTGGCTCCTGTGTAAGAGAATAGATGGACCACCCACCTAGAGGAAGACTTGGGGGGGGAGCCCTGGGTCTCCCCAGTCTAGAATAACTTCTTCTAAGTCAAGGCTATCTTAGAGAGGAAGGGTGGGGCTGGATGGGCTTGTAGCCTGGAAGTGTCCTGTCCTATACCAGAAGTGACTTCATCTTAGGTAGACTGTGACCAGAAGGCACCAGGCCTTTCACAACAGGAAAAAATTCAATTCACTCTTGTTTATACATGGTCAGCTCAATTTTAGAGAATGCATAAATGTGTACTGGGATCATTAAAAGGACAAATTACAAATGCCTTTAACAATTGCAAGAGTGTCACTGAATACTTGCCTTATGGTTGGAGGGTGCACAGCACTCATACTTCAGACTCTCTGGGAAAGGGAAGCTGAGCTCACTTCCCTAGTTTCTACCGGGGTTCTCACAGTCTATGCAAGTAGAGCAGTGTGTGTGTGTGTGTGTGTGTGTGTGTGTGTGTGTGTGTGTGTGTGTGTGTTATCTGAGTGCATATGTGTGTGCTGTGTGCTATGTGCATGCATGTGGTGTGTATTGTGTGTGTATGCATACATGTATACAAGAGCAGAAGGAAGTTCAGTGGCTGTGGAAGCCATGTTGCTGCTGTCTACATCAGATGGAACCTCTGGTCTCCTGATCTGGGGCTGGGGAGACCAGAGGACAGGCACTTCCTCCCCAGCACTGGCAGCCTCAGAGCCACTCCAGTCCTTCCTGACTAATGTTCATAGGTAAATTTCTCCCCCTTTGGTTCTAAAGCTGTAGCCAAGAACCTCTGCTGCAAAGCAGGCTCCTGTGCTTCAAGAGGGCTGCTGTGCCCTATCTGCCCTAGGTGGAAACAGCATGGACAGGAGTGAGCACTGGGACACTAAAGCCAAGAAGAATGAATAGACAGAGCAACAAGAAGACACTGTCATGGCTTTGAGGCTCCCTGTCTCTGGAAGAGAAGTGAGGCCCTTAGATGGTGATACTTGAGGGCAGGGCCTCAAAAACTGTCTTCTGCCATCTTCAGAGGAAAAGGGGATACTATGAGGAGAGAGAGATAATGGGAATTGAATGTTTCTACACTATAAGACATGCTATTTGCAAGTCAAAAATAACCAGATTTAGCAATTTGAACCCAATATGTGCTGCCATACTCTGAGTCTGTACAAACACGAAAGATACATGTTGTACTTCCCAGTGTCCCACGTTAGACATTAGAGGCACCTGAACTAAGGTCTGTGGTGGGGATAGATCCCTGTGGCTCATAGGCCCCAGCACTTGTCCCACATAACAATGACAATACCGTGAAGTGTTAAACACTGAAGTGTGTTGCTGGTAGTCCCAGCTTCCTAGGCTGGTGATCCTCTTGCTCATCCACTGTGATGGACTAAGAAATGCCCAGGGCACTGATGAGGCACTCCCATGGGTGTGTGTCTGAGGGCTTTCCAAAGAGGATTAACCTCCCCATAAACACATGACTGCAAGGGAGAAAGGGGAAAGCTAACTGGGTACCAGCATTTATAGCTCTCTGCTTCCCAACTGAGGACCTCGGATCAGCCTTTCTCAACATGATGGACCATATTCCCCTAAACCATGAGCCCAAATAAATCATGCCTCCTTAAAGTCACTTCATGTCCAGCATGTGCTCACTCCCAGGTCACCTTCTATCAACACATCCAACAATCCTGTCCCGCTTTGTTTGCTTTCTTCCCACTTCTCACTGATGCTCATCGGGGTGTGCACTGCTCTCTGGGAGAGGTACTGATTGGCCTGGTTCCCTTGCACCCACTGCCCTCCTCACTTCACTTTTGTCTTGGAGATTCTACTGTAATGTGAATGTCATTTGAGAATGCCCTCTAAATGTTCATGTAGAGGCTTGGTCTCCATGTGGTAAAAGTGAGAGGTGGAAGAATCTTTTCGAGGTGGAGTCTAGTGGTGGGTAATTACGTCATGTGGTACTGCCCTCAGGAATTAATGCCCAAGTCCTCTTCTGGTTTCTAGGGGCACTGAACACATGGTGGGTATACATGCATACAAGAAAACACTTGTGCAAATAGAGTGAAAACCTCTAATTTAAAAATCTAAGAGCTGAATCACACACCAAAGGGAAGGTAACTGTAGGGAGATTATGTTGTTCCATTGTAAATAATTGTCCCCACCTATGAGTTTAATAAAAAGTGCTGATTGGCCAAAGGCAGACAGGAAGTGTGGGCAGGGCTACCAGACTAAGAAGACTCTAGGAACAGGCATAACAGAGAAGAATGCCAGAGAGAAGCCAGAAGAAACAGAGGACAACTATGCTGGTCTGAGAAAAGGTACCGAACCACATGGCTGAAAAGGATAAGAGTCATGGGTGAGATTAAGGGTAAAAAGTTAGCAAGTTATATGCCTGGGCCTTAGGCCGATCAACCTAAAACTATTGTAAACATCTGTGTGTCTCTGAGGGTCTGTGGGTCTGCGAGCCTAAACCTTGAGGTTAGGCCCAAAGTCCGGACCAGAAACCTCTTACTACAAATGGTGTCCAAGATGGGGTGAATATCCACTTAAAGCCTAAGAAAGTTTCCAAAGAAACTTCATTACTACAGGTAACAGAGACTGTGAAAGTCAAAGCTGCAGCAAGGAGTGTGAAGCACTGTGTCTGAGAGTGAAGGCAGAGGGTACATGTGTATGGTTCCTATTTCTGCTAGGAGCAAAGGAGACTGCATGGGCATGGTCCAAGGAAACTGCTGTTGGAAGGTCTTTCTGTATGCTGTGGATATATGTTGCTACCATTGGTTAATAAAGAAGCTGCTGTGGCCTCTGGCAAGGCAGGACAGAATGAGGTAGGTAATTCAAGCAGAGACACAAAGGAAGAAATGCAGAGTCGGAGGAGATACTGAGAGCCACCAGGGGAGCAAGATATAATGGAACACAGGTAAATCCAGGAGACATGTGGGGATAGCATAGATTAATAATTATGGGTTAATCTAAGATGTAAGCGCTGGTTAGCAAGAAGCCTGAGCCATAGACCAAACAAGTTTGTAACTAATATAAGCTTCTGTGTGTTTATTTGGGATCAAATGGCTGCAGGACATAGGAAAACTTCCAGCTACAGGGACAACAGGAGCCCAGATACTGGACCCTGGCACAGCATTAGCAACTGTCCTAGGAAAGTGTGGTGGTTTGGGGGGAAAAATGCCCCCCAAAGGGAGTGGCAGTATTAGGAGATGTGGCCTTGTTGGAGTAGGTATTGCCATACTGGAAGAAGTGTTACTGTGGGGCTGGGCTTTGAGGTTTTCTATGCCCATGTTACTTCTAGTGGGACAGCTCACTTCCTGCTGTCTGTGGATCCAGATGTAGAACTCTCAGCTCCTTCTCCAGCACCATGTCTTCCTGCATGCTGCCATGTCCAGCCATGATGATAATGGACTAAACCTCTGAAGCCATAAGCCACCCACTTAAATGGTTTTCTTTATGAAAGTTGCTGTGGTCATGATGTCTCTTCACAGCAACTGAAATCCTAAGACAGAAAAGAAGAACAGAGTATTAGTTGCCTTTTGTTGTTGTGTTAAGCATTATAACTAAAATAAAAAAGCAACTCACAAAAGAAAGACTTTATTTTGGCTTAGGGGTCCACAGGGAAAATCCATAATAGTGGGATAGTATATCAGCAGGTACCTGGAGCAGGAAGAGAAAAGATTACATCTCAACCGCAAACATGAAGCAGAGAGGGGCCTATAAGTAGAGCAAAGCTACCAACTCCCAAAGCCTCAGTGACATGCTTTCTCCAGCAAGGCTCCCCAGTCTCAACCTCCCAAATTTCACCACCAACTGAGGACCAAGTGAGGGTGGGGGGTGCTCATTTAAACCACCACAGAGAGGTTGCTTCTGGAGAAGAGTAAATAGGGATGGCTCTGTGGAGATGGGGCATCAGGCATCACTTGTGCCTGACTCTGAGAAGAACATGTGTTCTCTGAGCAGGAGGGATGGTGGTTTGGGAAAGAAATGCCACTCAGGGCTCTCCATAGCCCTGCCTCTAACTTAGTTATTTTAGATGCTCCATGACTCCTCACCAGAATTTCTGGTTGGACCAAAACGTGGTTCCAGGTGATCATATCAAAGAGAAGATTCCTCACCTGTCTGATGCCAGTTACTTTACAGTCTTTCAGGCAGGCCTTCTATGAGCAGACTGACAGCAGCAGGAGTGAAAGTAGAGCCTGGTTTTCTCTTCTTAAAGGAGAGGCAGAGAAAGCTAGGGTTCAGGAAGCCAATCAGCATCTAATTCTAGACTGTGCTTGTGGCTCCATCTAGTGTAAAGGATGCATCACTGCTAATCTTGAATGTTGGTGTGTGTGAAGATTTCCTAAGGTGCTTTCTAGAAATGAACTTGGCTTTGGATCCCGCCATTTTAACTTCCTTTGCCTGGTGTGAAATTGAAGGACATGGTTTCTCAAACATATAAGAGCTGCAGACAGCACCCAGGGTGCATGCTCATCAAATTTTATTCCACTGAACTACACACAGCCCTGATGTGCTTTTCTAGAAAACATCTCAGGTAATAGTTCCTAAGACAGCTTTCTGGAGCTTATGACAAAGACCACTAGTGAAGGAGGGTTTCTTCTAAATGAGCTGTTCTGACTGAATAATTATACAGACTCGGCTCTTTTAAAAAAAAAATGCTGACCATTTCTAATCTATCTTTAAGCAAAATCTACTGAATTTGAGATGAAATAATTGGACTCTAGAATAAACATGGCCACTTCTGAATTCTTAATTTCAATATCTCACTCATAATGCCAGAATAAGCCTTGTCCTACCCAGGGTTCTCAAAACTGAACCAGCACAATGTCACAGGCATAGGAATAGATTTGCTGTGAGGCATTGACTCATACAATTATGGAGGACAATGAACTCCCAAATCTGCTAAAGATTAGGGAGATAGAATCCAGGTTCTAGTCTAAAAGCAGAGAAGAAGTAATGTTTTTGTTAGAGTCTGAAAGTGGGAAAGTCCGGTGCTAGCTCAGCCATTGGTCGGGAGGCACTTCCTTCTTTTTCCCTGGGCTCCAGCTCAGATCCCAGGCGGGAGACACTTCCCTTATTCACAGCAGCATCTGTGTTTTGTTAATTAGCTAATTGAGTGAGACCCACCCAGGTTAAGCTTATGCAGCCAATTGATCTGAATGTTAATCTCAAGTCAAAAATACTTCCACAAACATAATAATATTTGGCTAAATATCTTAGCATCCCATGGCCAAGTTGACACATAAAATTAATCCTTACAAGTCTACCCTTGTTGGCCTGGCACACACACACTTCTGCATGCACACACACACCTTTTTAAAACATCTTTAGTCTTTAAGTGAAGGTAACAAAATGACCATGAATCTGCTTACAGAGACACACACTATTGTGTATAACTGAAAACTGTATTCTTGCCAAGGAAAGGAGGTCAAGTCTTTAAATGGTGCCCACTCCTAATTTGACAACCTTTTAATATTCTGATATGAAATATAAAGTATTTAAATGCCATCTGCATTGATTATTTCTTTTCTCTCTGTGGCCAGAATACCCAAGAGGACAACTTAAGGGAAGAAATGTTTATTTTCTTTGCACTTACAAGGGCTCAGTGCACCATTCACTGTATACTTGACAGGACATAATGGTCATAGGGGTGGAGGATGAGAGCAGCTCAGTTCATACCAGCCAAGTAGCAGAGTGTGCCAGGCAGCAGCCCGCAATAACACACAGCCACAGGACAGTGACCCACTTTCTCCACCAGTTCCTGCCTTCTCAAACTTCCAGAACTTTCCAAAACAATACCAGCAGGTGGAGACCAGCCTTTCCATACAAGAGGCTTCTGAAGGACATTCATATGCAAGGTACAATACTATATTAGAATATGCTGTAACTATATTATATTATAAAATATTATCCATATTATGTAACATAAAGGAAAAAGAAAAATGGAGAAATCACAAATAATCCATAAATACATATTCTCTCTCTCTCTCTCTCTCTCTCTCTCTCTCTCTCTCTCTCTCTCTCTCTCTCTCTCTTTCAGTACCCTCATATTAGTTACCCTTTTGTGGCTGAGATAAAATACCCAGGCAATTTAGGGAAAGATTAATTTTGGCTTGCACTTCCAGAGGGATGGAGTTCATGATGTCCAAGAATGAGCCACAGGAGCAGGAAGCAGAGATCATGTTTTCATCCATACACAGGAAGCAGAAACCAGCAGTAGAGTGAGGCTATAACCCTCAAATCCTACCTGGGGGGACAAAGTTCACTACTCCAGCAAGTCTCCACCCCTAAAGGTTCCAAAACGTTCCCAAACAGTGCCATCACCTGGGTACCAAGTGTTCAAATATAAGAGCCTGGGGAGAAAACTTCTTATTTCAAGTACAAGACTTCTATTCCAGTGTCAATTCCATTCCCCCACTACTGGCAATGAGAAGCTTAGCTAGTCACAGTTCTTTACCTGGTAAGGTGACATAAGCTCTCATTTATGAGGGGTCTTGATTATTAATAATCTTATCTGAACTTGATCCTTGTTTCCCAATGTTCTTACTCACAGGGTGTGGTAATCATAAGAGATAGCTCTTCTGAACTTAATTTCATTCTGAAGTAGTCTAATTTCCCCTGGGAAGAGCAATAGCCAGGTGAATCACAGCAAGCTGTTGAGGAATATCACTTTAGGAGGCAAAGATGTGTTACATCGTTTGTGTTGGGGACTAGTCCTTTAACAATGTGAAGATGTGTTACATTTGTTTCTGCTGCATCTGTGTAACAATGTGTTGCTTTGCCTGCCTCAGGCACCTGATTGATCTAATAAAGAGCTGAGTGGTCAATAGCTAGGCAGGAGAAGGATAAGCCAGGAGGCTGGCAGGCAGAGAGAATAAGTAGGAAAAGGAGTCTTTGCTCTCCAGGAGAAGGAGAAAGGAATGGAGAAAAGGGGCACGGGAGATACCTGTGACCATACAGAATGAGATAAATATAACATGCCCTGAGGCAAAAATATAGATGAAGAGAAACAAGAGCTACTGGGACAAGCATAAGATAAGGCCGAGCATTACATAACTAATGTTAAACTTCCTTGACTTTTCTTGAGAGCTGGTTGGTGGTCTAAAACAAAGCCTGTTACAGTGAGCAACAACATATCTCCACCCTTGACCTGGTGGCTCTGAAGCTTGAAGAGCCAGAAGCAGCCAGATGATGGTGTTGTTGAAGGTTAAGGGAGAAGCCAGCTGCTGGAAGGTCCCAAAAGACAGGGCTCAGAAATTGTAGTAAGAGGTTTCTGTCTCAGACTTTTGGGCCTAGCCTCTAGGTTTAGGTCTGCAAACCCACAGATCTACAGAGACACAGAGATGCTTACAGTAGTTTTAGGCTGATCAGCCTAAGGCCCAGGCATATAACTTGCTAGCTCTCTACCCTTGATCTAACCCATGACTCTTGTCCTGTTCAGCCATGGGGCTCTCAGTACCTTTTCTCAGACCAGCATAGTTATCCTCTGCTTCTTCCGGCTTCTCTCTGGCCTTCTGCTCTGTTATGCCTGTCCCTAGAGTCTTCTTAGTCTGGTAGCCCCATCCATACTTCCTGTCTGCCTTTGGCCAATCAGCGCTTTTTATTAAACTCTAGGTGGGGACAATTATTTACAATGAAGCAACATAATCCCCTACAAGGAATATCTCCCAGAACACAGACTGAAGAGATAAGCGTTGGCAAAGTCAGGAAAGGAACTTTATTCTGTGTGAGGAAGAAGAGGCCTAACTACTAAGACCATTGTAAATATTCCTACATCACCCTCCTGGTTAGCAACAAAGGCACAGATTGGAGGTGTCCACAAATTGGAGGCGACCACGACCCTGGTTCCTGGGTTGTCAGCCTCCGTGTTAGAAATGAGGGCATGAATTAGAGGTTTCTACAGTGGTAGTCCTGGTTTCAGAGTCTAGCCAAGTTTAGCTGATCATTATCTCAGGATCTACCTTGCATAGCTATGTGATACCAAGATTTCTGCTAACTAGAGAGTGTTTATCTTAGTTTGTCCATCTAGCCTATTCCCAGGATTCAAGGTAACTGTAGTAGAGAAGGACTCACAAGAAAGAAATAAGATGCACTAAGAAATAAAATGGAGTCAGCTAAGTCAGTGGCTGGGCCTGCCTTCCAATCCAGACTTAAAGCCCAGTTCAGTGGGATCCCGGTTGTGACTCCAAGCAGGAGCTGGGACCACAGGCTTCAAGTCAGTTGAGTACAAGGTCACAGAGATAAGGAGCAAAAATCTCACTAGTGTGTCACTAGAGATGATTGTGAGAGGTGCACTCACATTTACACTCCCAGTTCCTGAACCCATGAATCCCAGTTAGAAAAGCAACCCCATGTCCAATGCTGACTCCAAGTAAATATAGTCTTTAGACCTGTGTCTCTCAAGTTACTGCCAACCAGCTGGACTTTAACAGAATCACTTCAAAAGCCAGTTCACAATACTATCCACCCAGATGTTTCAGAATAATGGGCACATAGTAGGACCATGAACTTGATTCTCTCCTCAGCCTCCAGCCTGCTGACTTTGAGAGCAGAACAACCACTGTGGACTGTGAGTCTCTCGCTCACTCTGTAGACTTTGAAGTGTGCAGATCTCTAGAACTGTATGCATCAACCCCTTCAAGTAAATAAATTCATGCTGGTCCAGTTTCTGGGGAAACTCTGATGAAATAGATTTGGGAACTCAAAGTGAGGAGAGTGATGACTGACCAAGTGCCTGAGGAAGCCATGATTAAGTGGTATACAGAATGAACAGGCTGTTGTAGCTTGGATATGGAATCTCCCCCCCTACCCCCACAGCCTCTTGCATTGAAGGCTTGGTTCCCAGCTATTGGTGTGACATAGGAAACGAGGGAAAGTTTCTGAGGTGGAGTGTGTTAGAAGATGTAAATCATGAGAGTGAGCCTTTCAAGGGTGACTTCTTCAGAGCCTCTTCCTGCCCCCTTCTCTGCTTCCTGGCCTCCATGGGGTGAGAAGCTGATTACACCATGTCTTTCCATCAAAATGTGCTTCCTCACCACAGGCCAACTATGAGCCGAGGCTTCTAGAAACATAATTCTTCCCTTGGGTTAATTTCCTCGGGTATTTGTCACAGCACTGAGTGGTCTGGACAGTAGGCCACCTTTCTCCAGCTCATGTAGGCATCACTGTATCCCCAGTCACCAAACAGAATGTTGGTAATCTATTGAACAAATTCTGTTTGGCATATAATGAAAACCCAGTGCCCCATATTGGGGAAAAGCTAGAATATCAGAGAGAGAAACAAACCATAGCCACTTCTCATCTGCCAACATCTCAGGCCTGTCTCTATGAAATCCTCTTATTCCAAACCTCTCCCTTTCTAGCCCAAGGAAATGTATGGGAAAACTGAAAAACCTCTCCCTCTGCCCAGCTGTCTTAACTTCCTCTGTCCACTTCTCTAAGGCTAGGATTAAAGGCGTGGGTCACCACTCCCTGACCTTCATGGCTCTCTGGTGGACTCTCTGATATTCCAGGGTAATTTTATTAACTGTATATCACCACAGTAATCATCCTTGGCTGTGTCTTCCTTAATCTCCAAAGACGCCGATGAAGACTGTGCTGTGATGCCACCTCTTTCATGTCCTACTTGAATGTAGGCCTGCCATTCTTCCATAGGCACGCCAACAGCCCTCCTAACTGGCCTTACTGCCATTCACTCTGACTTTCTCAGATCTGTGCTTTACACATTAGTCAAAGAGATGTACTTCTCGACTTTTCAAAATGCAACCACTTATAAACTTCCAGAGTTCTCATGACCTGGAGCAAAGGTGGTTTTTACTTGAAAGGACATTGTATTAGTCAGAGTTCCCTAGAGGAATAGAATCAAACTCTCTATAAATACAGAATTTATTCAATCACTTTACGTTAAAATAGTGACAGCAATAATCTTGCACCTAAGAGGCTGAGGATTACTCACTCTTTGATGTTGGTGGTGTTGTATCCATGTCAAGGGACCCTTAAAGACCACCAGGGAGCTGGGTTTTATTGTAAACACACAGGATCACTTTATTCTTTTGGACAGGTTCAAGTGAACCCGGGTTAAAAGCCTTTATTCTGGCACAGTGAAGGATTTCGGCCATGAGCCCAAAGACGAAGGGGTTTTTATAGAAAAGCATACGTAAGCAGGGTGCTACGCATCTTGGCATTCCAGGATTGAGTAAAGGGACACGGGGTACAGTAACAATTGGCTACACTTTCAGCACAAACCCAAGCTCTGATCAGTGGCTGAACTTTCAGCGTGAAACTGAGTTTTGAAGCTATTAGCTGTCTTAGACCTGGGGCCTGCACTAACCACTAAGGAAACACTGATTACAAAAACTGAAAAAAAAAATTCCATGTAAGCTTGGGGACCCAAGTTTGATCCTTAGAACCCACATAAAGAGGGAAAGAGAATTAACTCCACAAAGTCATCCTCTGCCCTCCACATGTACCCTGTGACATGTGCACAGCCACACACATACACATCATACCCCACACACACATCATACCCCCATACATACATCATACCCTCCCACAACATATACACAATAATAATAATATAATAAATTTTAAAATACTCCAATAGGAAATATGTAGCTATATATTAAAAGGAATCAACATAGACCTTAAGGACAATAGAGTTATTTGAGCTAAAGATACTTCACATGAAAATAAAAGATTTCTTCTATCTGGAAACCAGCATTTCTAGGTTTACCTGCCCCCAGCATATCCTTTCTACATAAAGCAAACTGACCAGCGAGAAAAAGTCACCTTTGACTGCGGTTTCATCTTATCACCTCACTAGTCACCAAAACAGTCTGGAGGAAAATCTGTAAGATTTTGACTCCATAGTTACCTAGTAAGCACTTGGGAACTTTGCATCTGACAAGAGAAGACACATTTTCCTCGTTTCTTCCATGGGGTTTCTGTACTAAAACATAAAGTTAATTGTTAAACAGGCTGGCCTTAAAATCTGTACATGGAAGTTTAGCAACCCACTTCTTAATAACTTGTGGAATTAAACATCTATGGTATGCTTCCAACTCTCCCAGGATAATGGTAGTCATCCAAAGGTGAGTCTACAGACACACTTCTAAAAGCTCCAGAGAGCTTTCTTCCACACAACACAGGAAAGCTATTTGCATAGATGAGGATTAAACCTGCCCAAGGAGCAGTCACCTGACTAGCCTTTTCTTCAGCAGAGAAAGCTAGGTTTCAAGAGTTTCATGCAAGAGAGCTGAGGCTAGACCCATACAGTAACAGAGAATAAACAACCTCTATCAGTCAGCTGTGGAAGTGAACACTTGAAGTCTCAATACTTGGGAGATGGAGGCAGGAGAAACAAGAGTTCAAGGTTTTCCTTGGCTTCATAGCAAGTTCGAGACCAGCCTGAGCTACATAAGACCCCATGTCAAAATAAATAGATGGATATGATAAATTAAATAATGTCAGAATTACAGTATCAGATTAAGAGTTAACTTGAGTGGAGAGGTAGCAATAATAATCTTTAATTAACTCAGTATCTACAGAAAATAAAAAGCCTTAGAGTGTGAGTCTCAAAGACCATAAGAGGAGAAAGGGGGTGCTTGGAAATGGGGGGAGGAGGGAGGGAGAGGGGGAGAAGGGGGCAGGCACGCAGAGGACTAGAGCACCCTTCATTTAAAAAAAAAAAAAAAAAAAAAAAAACTGGATTTCGTATGACAGCAGAGGGAGCTGTTGAATTAAGAAACCCAGTACACAGCTGTTTCCGCGGGAGATCAACTCTTACCACTAGATTTCATGAGAAATGAGGGAAAGAGATTAGACAGCAGATTATTGGGGCAAACAGCAAGTGTTCCATCCTCTAAGAACTGTCTGTGAAACTGTTCTTAGAGGAACACGCAGGGCTGTATGCTTCAAGACAGAAGCAGAAAAGATGCTTTCTTTCCACACTGGTTCGCAGGCTACCACAGAAGCTTGCCTGTGGGGCTGACTTAGTGTGGGCCAATTTTGTTCCTGTGCTCTCTGCCATCTAAGACTTGGAAAATCTGCCTCATCGTTTGGGGATTCCCTTGTCCAGCCCCAGTTCTACTTCACAGGTGTCTGATTTGCATCACCTTAAGGCTTTTCCTTCTCGGTTCTGCTTTTTGCAGGAGCTGTACCCAAACTAACACCTTCCATTCCTAATACTATCTGTTCCTGGAGCCATCAAGGATCTTCCCATGGGCACCTGTTCCCTAGACTCCTAATTTTGCCAACACCCCAGAATGGCCAAGAAGACTCGCATGGATATACCATTGCAGAAGTACAGAAACCCCATGGAAGAAACGCTCCAGGTAGATCTGCAAAACTAGGCATGTACAATGCAGCTGTAGCTCATACCTGTGCTTAGTGGATTGGCCAATGGAGAAGTTGAGTTCCCCCGGAGAGGTAAAGCTGCACATTAAAAATGATTGACAACACTAACTTCCCTCTGCATCATCCAGTCTCCCGCTGCAGTTGGGTGTCATGTGTAGCCACATTTAACAGACAAGATGTAACAAATAATCGAGGTGGGCAGCTGCCTCCCATACCAAGGCTGTGCCCTCTCTCGCCTTCCTCTTCCACCACTCACTTTAGACTTACCTTCTATCTACCTGGTGCTTCAACGGGGCCCAGGTGCCCACTGGCAGTGGGCTTTCATGCTTTCTCAGTGAGGCCATCCCCTGTTGGGTGGCAGATGGGCTCCCTTTGTGATTACATGGTGAGTCATGTGGTTGAGGTCCTTTGCTATTAAATAAAAGTTGTAACGCTGTCCTTGGTTGTCAGCTTGACTGCATCTGGAACTAACTAAACCCAAAATGACTGGGCACACCTATGAGAACGTTTTCCTTAATTAAATCACTTAAAATGGAAAGACCCACCCACTTCTAGTCTGGATCTTTGAGGTGGGAAGATAAACCTTTAATCCAGACTGGTGGCTCTCAACCTTCCCAATGCTGAAACTTTAAATACAGTTCCTCATGTTGTGGTGACCCCAACCATAAAATTATTTTCAGTGCTACTTCATAACTGTAATTTTGCTACTGCTATTAATTGTATACCTGTGTTTTCTGATGGCCTTAGGTGACCCCTAGGAAAGGGTAGGTCGACCCACAAAGGGGCCGGGACACACAGGTTGAGAATCACTGATCTAGAGCTTTTGAAGTGGGAGGATCCACCTTTAATCTGGCCCACACCTCGTGCTGGAAGTCTATATAAAGGGCATAGAAGGACTCAGGACTCTCTCCCCCCACCCCCTCCCTCTGCCTGCTTACTCTCACGGGCAAGTCTGTTCCCTCCCTGACATTAGAGCCCACTTCTTTGAGATGCCATCATATACTGATGACCAGCTGAGACATCCAGCCTCAGGGACTGAACACCTACTGGATTCTTGGATCTTCTGTTCATAGGTAGCCCATGTTAGATTCGCTAGATCACAGCCTGTAAGCTATCCTAATAAATCTTCTTTCTATATAGAGAGATTCATTCTCTAAATTCTGTTCCTCTAGAGAATGATGACTAATACAGAAGTCACAGGGAGACAAAGAGAGTGTCTTTAAATGCTGGTGTTCGAGAGATTGCATAGCCCTTGGTGTTTGATGGCAGCCAGGGATATGACAGACAGGTACCAGCAGTGGTAGGTGGGAACAAGTAGGTAGTGGCCTCTGACGGAATAGCATTTGTGCAGGTCTTAGGTCCAGGGTCGCTTAACCCTGTTCCAGCTCCTGTGTGAGCCTAGAAAGTAGCTCTGAGTGTAGCTAGTACTACAGCACGATATGGCCACACTCGTTGCCATGGCCACGTTGCTCCTTCTGCTGTTGCCAGTGCCTCTGCTGCTCTCCCAGCTCTGTCTTCTCTGCAGCTGCCTGTAAAGCTATCCAACCACATTGCTGTGTTTCCAGTTCTACCTGCTGACCCCTCAGGTCTGCCCTGTTATTTGTCAAGGCTGTGCGGTGTGCTGGAGTTGCCTGATTCCTGAGGTTGCCCTGTTCCTGTGACTTGCTCTTCTCTGCAGCCAGCAAAGCCAGATGTTGCGCCATTGCCACAGCTGCTGTCATTGCATTTTCTCTGCACTTAGGTCCCTAAGCCTGCCACCTTAGTACCCTGTGTTTCGAAAGAAATTAGAAAACACAAACTGGTAAAGCAAAAAAGAATGGCTAGATTTACAGTTTGTCCAGAGCTGAAGGGTGTGTATGTGGTGTCCTAGGGTTTCTATAGCAACTTGGGGAGGAAAGGCTTTATTTCATTTTACAATTTGTAATCCATCATCCAAGAACCTCACGGCAGGAACTGAAGTGTGGAAGAACTTAACTTACTGACTTGCTCTCCAGGGCTTGTTCAGCCCTTCATGGCACCACCAAAACTGGGCTGGATACCCCCACATCAATTGATAATTTTAAAAAATGGTCCACAGGCTTGCCTACAGACCAGTCTTGTGGGACTTTCCATTTTCTCAATTATAATCGCCTCTTTTCAGACAACTCTAACCTGAGTCAAGATGAAAAGGAAAAATGGGAAACAAGACAAAGGTTTGCAAATTCCCTCCATTTTTTCTGAGCAATAGTAAGATTTTAAAGGAAAGAAGTTAAACACACAGCCCAGGAAATAAGCACACGTGTGAAATGAGCTGTCAAAACTCCGTGGAGTCTCCTCCTGGGGGCTAAGCTCCCTCTGACACCGGGGCTTTCAGCGTTTCCTTCTCTGGCATGGGATTTCTGGGGAAATGCTCATTCTTTGAGGTCCAATGTTAGGACCAGTGACTCAGGTTCAACCCCCTCACTTTCTTTGTTCATTCCTCTATTTTGAGGTATCTACATTGATGCTGGGGGGGATGGGGGGATTGGCATCCCTGAGGTCCGATGCACCTGAAACAAAGAGATGAAGCAAAGTTCTAGCAGTACCTGAAGTTGGAAGGCTGGTGTCAGGCAGCTGTGCAGTAGGACCTTTCTCTGCTGTGCTCTGCCATAGCAACAGTCATGGGGCAAACGTAAGTGGTGCCATTTGGACAATGACAATTTCCCCTGTAATTTGCCCTGATGACAACACTGATTGACTGCTTTGTAGTTTGGTTCCATCTTCCCTGTCACACATATGAGGAGGATGTTTCCCAGGTGGCTTGATCCCACAGGGGACAGCAGTAAAGGCTCCTTTCTTGGCCAAATTGAGGAGGAATTCTCGGCCTAAATTTACTTGGAGAATTTTAGGTCACATTGAAGATAGCAAAATAGCAATGTGGCTGACAATGTCCTAAGATGAGACCCACAGCCCAACCAGAGCCAGGATTCTTACCCAGTAAACAAACAGAAACCTAGACTGAGTAGCCTCAGAAACCTCAATTTGTTAAGAAAGCTACTACTTCCCTTCTTTGTCCCCAACAGTCAGTTACCACATAAAACAGCAAAGTCCATCTGATTCCTGATAAACCTGAACAGCTTGCAACAAAGCCCCTAGTCTGCCGGTGTATAGAAAATCTTCTTTCTTTCCCGCCAAGCTGCCACTCTCTACCATAAGAGAGCCTGGCGCTTTGATCCCAATAAATGTTTTTCTACCCACAGAGTGGTCTGGTTCAGTTGTTTCACTGCATCTCACTTGTAGAGATCATTCTATCTCTATTTTTATTTTAAATATTAGTATAAAAATAGCATTGCAAAGAACAACCATCACACATAGAAATTAACCCAAAGGCTATATAGCTCATGAACTTGTCTATAATTGGAGTAACCATACATAATGGAAACTGGGGAGCTGCATGTTAGATTTTATATTTTTGTTATTGGATATATGTTTATGCATTTATATTCCACAAAACCCAGAAAATACAAGGCATGATTAGAACCAGAAAGATGATTATATTCTCTCTCATAGCTCACGTTCATTGCTGGCATTCGGTTCTTCCTCATTCTTAAAACTCAGCCTCTCTTCTTTTCCTTTCAATATCTGATGCTATCCCACAAGTACCTTTGTTTCCACGTATTTTGACTAGATTCTGGGTATGAGGGAAGGCGTGCTTCATGCTTTTTCTTTCAGAGATGATGTGACCTTGGTTACTACTGCACATCTTAGTCCATCCATTTTCCTGTAAGTTTTTATTACATTTTTGTATGGCTTTCTTTATCTTTATATCTCTTGTGGGACAATTAGACTGATTCCAGTTCTTTGCTCTAGTGAATAAAGCAGCAATAAGCACAGGGTGCAAATATCTCTGTGTTAGGGTATGAAGTCCTCTGGATATATGCCTAGAAGTGATAGCTGGCTCATGTGATAGTTCCATTTTAATTGTTTTAGAAATCTTCAAACTGATTTCCATGGTGACTGTATTAATTTGCAAGAACATCAGTGGGGAACAAGGGTCCCTCTCTGTGCACACCATCTCCAACATTTGTAATAACATTTATTGATGAGAATCATTCTTGCTGGAGTGAGGTGATACTTCAAAATAACCCTAAGTATCTACTGATGGGACTACATAAAAACAAAACAGCAAAGAAAGCAATCAGTAGAATTAAGAGACACCTCACAGGGTGGGAGAACATCTTTACAGCTCCACTTTGGACAAGGGGCTAACATCCAGAATTAACCAAAAACTACCAAAACTAAATACCAAGGAAACAAAACTTCTAATCAAAAAAATGGGCAAATGAACTTAATAGACAATTTTTAAAAACCACAATGGCCAGTAACATTTTTTAAGTGTTCAATATTCTTGACCATCAAGGAAATGCAAATTAAAAGTATCTTGTAGCTCATTTGTAAACTGAGTTCCATCTGCCCTGTACATGAGGGTTTACAGAGTCCAATGTACAATCATACTCATTTTGTTAGAAGTCATGTGGCTACAAAATGCCAACAGACTGAGTCACAAAGTCACAAGAAAAACACAGAATACAGCCAACAAGAAAAAATACTTAAAGGAAAATGAACTGAAATGGAAAATGAGTATTTATGAGAGTCATCTTCATGACTTTGACTAAAAATGCTCCAAGCAAGGATCAAAGCTAGGAAGAAAACAGAGTAGCCACAGTCAGAATTTTGGAGGTAGTTTAACAACCAACAAAATAATTCAGCTATTCCCATTGCAGATGGCACTGTAGGATTCTCTAGCTCAGTAGTTCTCAACCTGTGGGCTGTCCCCCCTTGGGATGGGGCTTGCTGAACAACCTTTTCACAGGGGTCACCTAAGACCATTAGAAAACACAGATATTTACCAAAATTACAGTTATGAAATAGCAACAAAAATGTTATGGTAGAGGGTCACCATAACATGAAGAACTGCACTAAAGGGTCACAGTCTGAGGAAGGCTCAGGTTATCAGTATTTAATCTTCAGCTATGAGAGAGGTGGCACTTAGAATGCAAAGTTCTTGGGCACAAATTATGATCATGGTATGATCAGGAATATATGTATGTCAAAACTACCATTATTAACAATTTTAGTTTGCCTGGCACACGGAAAAGCATTTTTAAGCTAGAAGACTTATATCCTAGATCACAGACAAAAGGAAACCAACATCATAATTTAGTGGAGTTTTAACTTTTGCACTAAAATTTAGAATTTTTAAAAGTTACTATACCTCTAATATTGAAAACAGTATCAAAAGCTGGGCTTGATACTGAAAACAGTATCAATGACCAATGAGCATAACATATCAAACATCTGATCACCTATTTAATCAAAGCTATAAGATAGTCCTGAAACCGAAGCTTTATATATACAAACATGAAATATTCTGATACATATTATAAACATAATAATTGAATACCAGTGAGATCACTCAGACTGAAATGCACTTTGCATCCCATAATAGAAGCATAGTAACCAGGGTTCAATCCTAGAGCCCACTTAGAGGAACTGAAGAAATGGTTAACATCTAAGAGTACTTGCTGATCTTGCAGAGGACCTGGATTTGGTTCCCAGCACCCACATCACAGTTTACAGCAGCCTGTACCCAATTTATAGGATTTGAGGCCATCATTTGGCCTCTGAGCTCTTCTCTATGCATGTGATATGTATTTACTCATGAAGGTTCACACAATGCACATAAATAATAAATTAATTAATTAATCTTTAAATATAAGTAAAAGGAGAAACTGATTCCACAAAAGCTATTCTCTGATCTCTATGTGTGTCTTGTGAAACAGGAATCCCTACACACACAAGTCATGAATACACATAGAGTAATAAAGAAACTGAGTCCAGTTACTCATGAAAATGGTGCTTTTATGATCAATACTTGCTTTCTCTTATTAATTTTACAATATATTTCCATACCAAACTAGATATTAAAATACTTATTATCATAACAGTATTTATAACAAAATGCATGATATTAGTTAGGTATTGGTAATAAACTGATGTTGAGTAGAAATTTTATCATTCCACTAGTAAGAATAACCCATCTCAATATTGACAAAATACATGTAGATTTCAGATGGAGCAAAGCCCAGAAAAATGTACAAAAGTACCTCTACTTACAGGGCCAATTATTTGATTATTTTAATCATGTAATTCTTAAATTTACATTTTAAGTTTTCCTAACAAAAAGCAGTTTGAACATTTAATAAAATAATATTTTAACAACTTAATCACTGTTTAAATACAGTATGTTAATTTTCTCTGTTGTGATATATTATATATCAAATAAACATTGTCTGAAGATCAGAGGACAGAGTCAGCCACAGAGTTAGCCATAGAGATCAGGCAGTGGTGACAAACACCTTTAATATTAGACAGAGGCAGATGGATCTCTGTGAGTTCAAGGCCAGTCTAAAAGAGAAACATAGCCAGGCAGTGGTGGCACACACCTTTAATCCCAGCACTAAGAAGATTGAGACAGGAAGTGATTGACTGGGTAGAGAAAGGAATATAAGGTAGGAGGAGACAGGAGTTCCACCTTCCCTTCTGAACGAGGACTCAGAGCATTCAGTCTGAGGATTCCTAGAGACAGGATCTACCCTTTCCCCCTGAAGTAGTGGTGCGAAGTTTCTCTAGTGACCTGTTCCTCTGCTTCTCTGATCTTTAAGCATTTACCCCAATATCTGGCTCCGAGGTTTTATTATAAGACCAATTAGGATTTGAGCAACATTTCTCTCTTCTTGCCAAGGTCTAGTAATTAATACTTCTGTCTGATACTTTGGTAACGACATATAGATAGATAGATAGATAGATAGATAGATAGATAGATAGATAGATAGATAGATAGAGTTCATATAACATAAAGCTTTTCTGAGTCTTGTTACTGTTTGGAGAAATTGTTGTCTTATGTGATCTCATTATGAAACAGATTTACCTTGAAGATCTTTTTAAGATTTGTTTTTAGTTTTACTTATGTATATTTGTGTGTGTGTGTGTGTGTGTGTGTGTGTTTGCACGCGCACGCGCCCATAAAGGCCAGAAAAGGGTATCAGAGCCCTTGGGAGTTTGAATTCAGGTCCTCTAGAAGAAGAGCAAGTGTTCTTAATCACTGAGCCATCTCTCCAGCTACCCTGAAGGTCTTCAACTACTATATACATCCATGAATTTGTAGGTACTTCTGCCTTAATAGAACCTCATCCTTAACAATTGTACATGTGAGTGTTCCTGAAAAGGAAGCCTCTGGCAAGAATCTAATGAAAGAATTTTCAATGCGCATCATTTAGAGCTATTGAATTTTATTTCTATAATTGTGTTTTGAGGTCTTTCTAGATCTCAGCAAACTAAATGCCTGGTAACATCCATATATTAATATAATGTCACAAAACAATTATGTTTTGTTTCTTCATATATTAGCTTCTCAAATCACTTAAAATAATACATTTTGGCCAACATAAAGCATTTTTATGATCTCTTGTTTTCAATTATCCTTGACTACCTGAGAAAATAATGAATGTAAAATTTAACATTTTTAAATCATTTTAGTGAAATTCCTTAGCAATCTGTGTAACCTACACAAAATTTTGTAACTTAACAAATTTTTATCATATGACTCAATAAATGTTGTTTCATGTAAGCAAACTGTATCTTTGGCAAAATTGTTTTTGTAGATACTTATTATCTCTCAAAAACACTCACTTTAGAAGATAAGCTATCTCATGATGACATGTTAGAAACATTTCAATGTTTAATGAAACATAGTGAATAGACACAAACATACCATTTTAGTAGATTTTGAGAATTTAGAAGTACCTCCGTTTATAAAGTAAGGCCATGCAGATTTATTGAGTCTATGAACAGATAGTTAAAATCCAAATTATGTTTATGATGGTATGAAACAAATGGAGACCATCTGCTGTCTTTCCTGGTCCTTGTATAAGGCATGTTACCATCTCTTCTGTAGCATTTTAATATCATATTTCAGTGAAGCCTGACTGGGAGAAAGGCCCTGAGAAACCAGTTTCTCCAGAGAAAGCCATTGAAACACAGGCAGCAGACCCAAGTCCAGAATTCATCCTGAAGATGCCCTCCCCCATTTTAAATTTGGTATGCTGAGAAGGGCAATTTAGCATGCAACACTTAATAACAAAAATGAAGCCACTACAGGCACATTACCTTTGTTTTCAGGAACTCTCCAGGCTGGTTAAGTTTTATCCCATATTTTTTATATTATAGACCCATTTGGGTGGCTGAATTTGGTGCTAGAGAATGTTTGAGATCAGGTAAGTGTGATACCTAATAATACAAGTCTCTTTTGTATCACCAGTGGGACAACTATTCCACTTACGTGCCCCAGAAATCCCAACTCCAAGGATGTGAGATAGCTCCAGATGTGGGGTCCAACCACCATGTGCACTTCCTGGGTAAGCAGTTGGTGTGCCTTCGAGCCCTCAATGGGCTATGTTCTTTTGATGATTCTCTGTGAGACTGTGGCATCTAATGGTACACTCTGACACCTCTATTAATACTTTAGCCATCTAGGGTTTTCCTGGCGTGGCTAGAGGAAGCATTTGTTCTTTGTATAGCCCAACAGTTCCTGATTTATAGAAATCTCTAATGGGACAATTGCTGCAGTCATCAGATTGTTAGCTTCCATCAAGCCAACTATGTTATTTGGTGTTCTATTGCTATGAAGAGACACCATGAACACAGCAACCTTATAAAGGAAAGCATTTCATCTGGGTTTGCTTACAGTTTCAGAAGGTTAGTTCTTTGTTACTGTGGCAGGGAACATGACAGCAGGAAAGCAGACATGGTGTTGGAGAGTAGCTATGAGCTCCATATCCAGATCCACATGCAGTAGGCAGAGAGAAACTCTGGACTTGGCATAGGCTTTTGAAACCTCAAATCCCGCCCCCCATGACATACTTCCTTCAACAAGCCACACTTCCTAATTTTCTCAAATATCACTCTCTGATGACCAAGAATCCAAGTCTCTGAGCCTATGGAAGTTATTCTTATTCAAACCACCACACTAACCATCACAGATGCACGTAGCATGTGCTCTTAGATCATAAAAAACCAATTGGTCACCAGGATAGCATGGACTCATTCCTGATGCCTACACACACTATAGTAGAGATCTCAAAAACAAATGCATCCATATTCAAATGCAAGCAGGACAAGCTCCCAAAGTACTTTGGTCCTGGGAACCTTTCTTCTGCACCAGGACAATGCAGTAATTCAATAACTACCCAAGCTTCTGACAATGGGGGCAAGTAGCCAAGAAAAGTGAAGTATCCAAGGTGAGTCTAAATGGCTTATACCTCAGACAAGGAAATTAGAGTATTAAAATTAAATAAAATAAAAACACACAAATTCTTAACCAGGCTATACAGAAAATCAACAGAGTGAGTCACATGCCAAATGGCCATTCATTTGGGCACCTTGATCTATACCCTAAACTGCTATGTATTTTTAAAGAAATTAGGAAGCAAGGCTAGGAAGCTGGCTCAGTGGTTTATAGCACTTAAGATCTTGGCAAAGGTTAGTTCTCAGCACCATAGCAAACAGCTCCTGACTGATTCCAACACCCACTCCAGAGGCGGTATCATGCCCTCTTCTGGTCTTCTTGGGCCTGCACATACTTATGGCATACACTCGCATAGTCACATAAATAAAAATAAGTCTTTTTTAATAATGTGAAAACAGTAAATAGAAGTTTACAAAGGGAAAAATAATTTATTTAGCTTGACCAGACTAGGGAGAGAAAAGATCTCAAATTCTCTCCCTTACTGTAGCCGAGTTACCTTTCAATAGTAATTGTGAAGCAAGAGCTATGAGGTATGCCCATGTTGAGCTGTCTGTGAAATAACCTGTCAGAACTGCTTAAAATCTCTTTCTGAGCGACAAGCTCCTCCTCTGGCGCCTACCCTTTAGCACTTACCTCTCCAGCTGTGATTTTCTGGGGAAATTTTAATTCTTTAAGGCAGGTTTTTTAGGGTCATTGTACTGTTTCTGCTCCCAAAGATACTTGCTTTGATTCTTTTTCCGTATTACCAGTTCAAATGCACCACCCTTCTAAATGCAGGCAAGAAAATGCTGTACAAGAAAAGCCTTTTAATGGGCCTGATGTTGCAATATTAGTGGCCATAGCACAGGAAAGTATCTGCCAGCTGCCCATTTAATGAGGTGAACAGCCAGTTTACACACCCAGAGGAGTGATATTTGCACCAATCACAGTTAACTTCACAAAAGTCTGTACTAATTACTGTAACTTTTATGCAAATGAAGGTTTGTGTTTACACCAATCACAGGATCAGGATCATCTCTCTCAGGGGTGGGTCCTCAACAGTCTCTTTGCTAAGATGTGGGGGAGGGGGAGACTGCTCTCCTTCTGACCTGGACAGAAATTGTTCCAGGTCATCTAGAGTTCACCAAGACTTGTGATCGCAAGACACCTAGGACAAACTGTTTGGAACAGTCCTGCCCAGAGTGTACTTTAAGAAGCCACAGCAAAGCACTGTGGTCCGTGTGCATCTTCCTCCAGCTGTGTATGGAGTATTCAAAATTGCTAGCATGAGAGTAGTGGGCTCCGTAGGTGTTTGGTTGACTATCCTTCTGTTTAAGGTAGCCAAGGGAGCAGGGAGAGTCCAGCTGTCAATGGGATGCTGAGTTCCACCATTCCTTAAAGTCTTTGCTTATTTTCAGGGAAATGAACATCAGAAGAAATGTGTACAGCCAGCATAAACTTGCAGTAACTTTATATTAACATGGCTAGTGATTTGAACAGTGCTCTGATACCTGGCTGGTGCACAAGGGAGAGTCTGGCCCTTGAGCGTTCTCACTGCCATCTGACTTCAGCAATTACAGCTTTTCACAGTAACCAGGAACAATCACCCCTAAGAATATTGCAGCTCCTTTCTTTGCTGTGTCTCTGCTGTTGCAGCAAGTACAGCTCATATTTCACAGCGCCCTTGAAGCACGCCCTGGTGGGATGTCTACAACAGCTTCCCTTTCTCTTTTCTCATCAACTAGCCAGATAAGAAAATGCCAGTTTCCTTACTTTGCATGAGAAGCTTTTCTGCCTTTTTCTAAATGTGCCATTCGTGGTAGTCTTCATATCTGACTTGATAGTAAGGGGTCACCCCGTGCAGGGGGGAGGGGCAGTGTCATTCCAACTCTGTTGTCTCCCTTGTCAGACCATCCGCCTTCCTCCCTGAGACCTGCTCCCTCCTCATAGGCCCAAGAGGGATGCTGACTCTCTTTAGAATGTGTTCAAGGTTTCCATCTACCACTTTTACTTCTGAAACTCAGCAAAAAAAAAAAAAAAAAAAAAAAAAAAAAAAAAAAAAAAAAAAAAAAAAAAACTGAAGACAATCAGAAATGTCCAATTCAAAAATGTTTTAAATGTCTAAGCTCACTGATGTCCTATAAATGCAATAGGCAATGAGTGCAAGTTTCTTTGGATTTAGCACTAGCAGAAATTAATATGAGAAATAACCGCAACTATCTAGAGCAATTCTGCAAGAGCTAATGAGGATGCAGTTGTAGCTTCTTCTTCTGAGGAAAGGGTGCTTTGTCCATGGGAAATGTATATTGCAATTTATGTTTTAATCTAATATTACATATATTAATTTTGTAAATGTATTCTTTCTTAAGCCTTTAAGTTCAGGCTATAAATTATCTTATTCTACTTGTAAGTCTAGCAATAGAAAGAAGTTATAAAGAATTTGAACTTTCTTTTAAAAAATTAATGTGTATACATGTGGGAATGATGTGTGGGTCTGTGTATGTTCAGTCATGTGTCTGTGAGGACAGAAGAGGGTGTCAGATCCCCTAGAGCTGTAATTATGGGCATTTGTAAGCTGCACAGTGTGGGTGATGAAACCAAACCTGAGTCCTCTGTAGGAGCAAAGCATGATCTTAACTGCTGAGCCATCTTTCCAGCTCCTGAAAAATTTTAAAGAAACTATTCTATTGGTTTTTTTTTAATCAATGTTCAGTTAACTTTAAGTCCCACTGATGAAATCTCTGTCAGTGTTTATCTACTTACTTTTCAATTAACTACTTTTCTTAAGACATATGAAGCTACAGTCACAAATTTAACATGTCAAACACTTGTAGCGATTGAAACTCCCATTGTGTCAGATTAACAAGTAAAATCCTCAGTAATTATGTACTTTGTAAATTAATAGATCAATCTTGTAGGGATGGGAAAGCAAGGTCTCTTACTCATCTTAAACATGAAAATGGTAAAACAAACAGCGGTGAGGGGTTTAATGACTTCAAGACTCGCAACAGAGCCACATAACACAGCCCAAAGTGAAGAACTGTGCCTTTTTTGGTCACGGTTTCTACACTTATTTGGATTCCTGTCCAGAGTGGTACATTACTTACCCAATCAAAAGAAGAGATTACTATGTTGGCTGAATGAGGTTATCCGGGGCACAGGCTGGACATACACCAACTCTCACAGCTTGTCCAAGCTGTATCTCTATCCTCTCTATGAAATACACATTTGTCTGTTCTAAAGATAGCCATGGTTGGAACATGTACACACATGTACATACATACACACACCTCATGAATTACATTGCCCTACCATGTAGTATACACCTTTTCCAGGTGGACTCATCCACACTGCTGGTTCCTCTTCTAAGTTCTTCCATGTTCTGCTCACCATTGGGGAGGGGCTTGTGTACATGGACGCAATACTTGGTCACCACAGGAAGCCTGTCACAGGTTTAGGTAGCAATTGATCCTACTGTTACTCTCTGTGAGTGTGAGGCCAGCCTAGTTTATAGAGTGAGTTCCAGGACAGCCAGGCTACATAGTGAGACCCTGTCTTGGAAAAAGAAAGAAGAAGAAGAAGAAGAAGAAGAAGAAGAAGAAGAAGAAGAAGAAGAAGAAGAAGAAGAAGAAGAAGAAGAAGAAGAAGAAGAAGAAGAAGAAGAAGAAGAAAGGAAGGAAGGAAGGAAGGAAGGAAGAGAAAGAAGGAAGGATAATTATTGCGTAAAATAGTGCCCAAGAAGTATGTATTTGATGATTCTTACACCTAAGTCTTTCCTTGGACCCACAGAGGTGACATCCTTTCTGTTGTGAGGGAGCTTAGAAAGGAGACTCCACTATAGACATTTTTCCTATATCTGAAACCCTGAATGCATAAAATTCTTACTCATTTTACCATGCCAGTGAATTGACATAATCTTATTTAATTTGTTTTGTTTTTACTTATTTACAGTTTGTTCCATAAGTGTACCCTTTGGACAATTTTAAATGCTGATGGCAGGGTTTAATTTCTTTTTGGCTGCTTGAAGTTTCTTCCTCATTAGACTGTTGAAGGTCTCAGGGTTCTCTGGACAGACAGAACCAAAGGGCTATACATAGATGTGCATGGGGAGGTGGATTGTGTTCTGGACTGGATCCAGGAACTCTGAAGGCAACAAAGCTCCATCATGTATCATCTGCAAGCTAGAGAGGCAGAGAAGCTGATGTGGTTCTGAATACAATGTCTGGGAACTGGAAAAGAAGTCTGGAGAGTGAGGGAGGGCAGGCACTGGAAGGGATTGGGGGTATGTCTTAGTGTCCAAAGCTCCAAGAATCAAGAAATCTGATGTCCGAAGGAGATAAATGTCCCAAAGAAGAGTCTTGCCATTCATCTTTCTTGTTTTGCTAGGTCCCTCAGATAACGACACCCATGCTGGTGATAGCAATCTTTGCTTAGTCTGCTGAAACAAATTCCTGACTTCTGGAAATTCCCTCAAAGGCATGTCCAGAAATAATGTCTTACCAGCTATCTAGACTATTCCATAGTCAAGCTGACACATACAAGTAACTGTCCCAGGCTCTCCATCACAGACTGCTGGAGTTTCTGACCCAAGAAAGACTTCCATAGGTGAGACAGAAGCCCATGCTGAATTATCCAGCTGGTGTGTGAGGAACTTTCATGAAGGGATATAGTTGCCTTAAGAAGGCCTTCAGGTTGGATCTTTGGAATTTCAGCTGAAAAGCAAACAGGTTCCACAGGTATTGGCCAATCCCTTGCAGAAACAGCTGGGAAGTGAATTATCAGAACAGCCCGGAAGCACTGGGAGGCCTAACCACAGTCCCTCTTACTCTGGAGAGCATCCGCTACCCACAATTCTTGTCCTCACATACTATATCCACTGCCACTGTCACTAACTCTCAGGGTCTTCATTCTGCTTCCCCAAAAGAACAGCTGGTTAATACTAGTTGGATATGCTGCCTCTTCTTTGGGGTGTCTTAATCTTCATGAACCCTTATCTAGTTAGGCAACTAGAGCAAGCACGTCACACCACATTGTTGTAACTCTCAGTGGAAGAGTTACAGAAGCACAAAGCATAGGCCTCACCAGGAAGGGGTGGAGCCTAATCATAGCCCCACCTCTCTTTTCCAGAGCCTTCTTTGTACCTCACTAAAAGTATCCTAAATGGAAGGGAAAGGTGAATGGTTCGACAAATTCTTCTCTGTTTAACCTATCCATTTCTATTTCCAGCCTCCACTTCTACCTGCATGTGAGACACCCCACTTTCCTCCCTTGCTGCCATGTTTATCTGTCTGCTTAGCCTTTCTCTTGGGTAACAAGCCTAACATCCCAAACTAATTGAACTCAATCTTCTCTAAACTTGTTCGTCTCAGTCTTTCTGGTCTACCTCCCCACTCATCTTCTCATTCACTGCAGCAAGCATCGGTGGGCTCCTTTCCAGGCTGGATCTGACCTCTCACTGCATGACCATCACTTCCTTATATTACAAATACATCCTATGTGCTCCCTGGAGTTACACCTGCTCCTCTCTGAGGTTTATACTTCATGTGACAACAAGGCCAAAGTTAGTACCACTCACACAAGCCTGTGGCTCCCAACTCAAGGCCAAAGCTGCCACCCTCACTTTGCCTAAAAGCTATACAGAGCTTCTCCTGACCCTTAGCTCCATCTCTTCAGCGTCCTTCCATGCCCTCTGCTGCTCCTTAGCTTTCCCAGCAAGCTACCACCTCAAGAACTTACTTTTTATTTTCCCCTCTTCTACCAACTTCCCCCAAGACCTCTGACAATTGCTCCCTTGCTGCTGACTTCAGACCCCAATTCAAACATTACCTCGTAAGAGAGACCTTCTCTCTCACACACACACCCATACAAAATTTGGGTTAGGAGCTATTCCCTGACACTCTCCTCTCCCTTTCTGACATTGCTCTCCAAAGCAATGCACTTCTGCTGTGTGTTTATTTATTTCCTGCACTAGCATATGAAATCTGATAGGGAAATCTCTGGTGAACCCCAGCAAAGTAACACTTCAGAGTCTCTCAGTCAGTATTTGGTGACTATAGACAAGCTGGTGATTCTTGAGGTACCTATTGTATTCTGTCTTCATTATTTGACTTCGCTCCTCAACAGACCTGGTGGTTAAATGTCATGTTTTCACTTTCCTGATGAAGAAACAAATGTCCAACAGGGCTAAAAAATAAAGCCAAATCTCTATAGTGTTCTTTGCTGATAATTGGTGGAATCAGGATTTTATCTCCATTCTTAACAAATTTAAATCCCACATTGTTAATATGAATGGAATCAAATATTTTACTCTTCTTGGAAAGATTTTAGCTAAGTTGGTGGTTGTGCTTGCAGGAAGCTTTGGGTTCTATTTCCAACACTGCATAAATCAAGCATAATAGCACATGCTTGTAATCATAAGTTTAAATCTGTGCGTAGCTGTACAGGGATCTCAGGGCTAGCCTCGGCTACATGAGACCCTGTCTCAAAAAATTTGGAATTTGTAATGATATAGTGCACAGAATATGGTAATATTAAATACTTAATTAATTTTTAGACACTCTGGCATTAGATCTCTCCCAAACCAAACCCTCAAGCCATACACATGGGTGCCTCTTCTTCCCTTGGCTCACTCTACGTGATGGGGCTCCCATGTCTCCCTCCTACAGTTGTCTTGGAACAGCATCCCTCTCTGGTACCACATCACAGATGACCTGAGCAATATGAGAAGGATGGAATATTTTTTTGGAGCAGCTGGGTTCAAATTCTTCTCTGCGGCATACTCATTGAGTGACTAGACAAGACATGGTAGCACTCAGAGCCTGTGTGGTACCTGGGTCATAGGGCAGCTGCGGTGGCCAAGAGAAGATGCCTGAGAAAATGCTATGCCATGTCATGTCCCAGTGTGTTCCGGCATTAGTGCTCTGCTGGCTAATTCCTTTTCCTGATAGATACCTGAGCATTAGTAGTAATGGATGTGAGGTTAATCCAACACCTTCATCAGATCTCAGTCCCACCATATCTGCCTCTCTTTCCCTGTGAATAGGCTATCACCTACATGCCACAGCCCATCCTTCATTCCACACCCATAATGCACACCGTTGCTAATACTTGGATAGACACATGCGTTTTTTCTCCCCACACTCAGCTTCAGGCAGGCAGAGCTGTAGGAGAGGGCAGTCATGTGAAGAGCTACTGTTAGGAAGAAATAACTCAAAGATGGTCACAGAAGGAAGCTGCATGCGAGAGAAATCCCTAGTAGATTGGGCTTGTGTGCTGTGGATGATACATGTGAAACAGGGTTGGGAGTGTTGGCCATTCATACGGCACACAGTGGACCGTAAGCAGCTGAGAGTGAGGTGTCTGCCTCTATTCTGATGCAGTGGGAAGCTGCAGCAAGTTTTCTTGAACAGTCTTCCTTCTTTGGTGTCTGGGCAAGTCCAGATCTGGGGTGTTCCAGGAAGCCACCCAGGAAGGCTTGTGAGTGGTAGTTGATGGTAACACTGATGCCCTAGGAGAGGTTAAGTACTCACAATTTACCCCCTGCCCCTATCTAACCATTTCTGTCTTCCCCCCTTCCCATCCCAGCACTACCTGGCAGGGATCCTGATGATTGGGAGCCCTGATTTTTTTTTTAACCAACTATCTGCAGAGAAACATAACCTCTGAGAATTTAGTTCCTCACATGTGAAATGAGAAATTCATGTCTCCCCATCAAAGAGAATTCAGCTGCCCAGGGTGAGGAAGAATGTTGTTCCCATTCTACCAGTGAGGAAAAGCCGGATACAACTTTATGGAGCCTCCGAAAAAACTGAGGCCATAAAACTTCCAAATAAACCAAATTCCAGAGAGGGACAAGACCTCAAAAGGCAGGGCTGCACACACACACACAGCCTCTTTTCCCACAGGGTATGAGAGAAAGACAAGGCCACCAAACAAGCCGAGATGTAACACAATAAAACATTAATAAGTCCCCAGAGTGGAGTGGCTGGGGGCAGGGATTTGAGAAAGCTGGTTACATCTTTGGCTCAGATTGGATGTTGTGCCCACCTATCAAGCCTCTCTCCTTCAGCTCTAAGTTAGCCAATTAGTGGTCATATCCCAAAGGTTCCACAATCTCCAAAAACATTACCCTGGGTGTGGACTAAGAGTTCAGATGCATGAGTCTGTAGTGGACATTTCACATCTATCTATTAACACTGACGCAGGAGGGGAGAAGGTGGTGGATCTTGATGCATGGTGGGCACAAAGTCTGCTAATGCCCAGGAGTTCCATTCTGCCATGGAACAAAACTGTAATCCACTATAGGAGAGACGGTGATCGGCCTAGGTCAGAGCTCCTGGCAGTAAAGGAGGAAGAAAGTATAAAGTGCTCTCTCTGAGCCACCACCATGGGGAATAGAAGCAAAACTTTCTTCCCTTTGGCTCCAGAATCTCACCCTGAAATAGAAGAGACTGTGGCTGGGAAAAGGCCACTAACTTGAGGGTAGTGCCAGGCACAAAACACAGGTTAGCTACCTCTGTGAGAAAGGCAAGAAGGCTCTCCCCACCCATGCCTCCTATAAAATGGGGGCCACTCCAGGACAACAGAGATCACTCCCAGTCCTACTGCAGCCCTGGCATCGAGCAACAAAACTCGGCTGAAGGGAAAAATGACAGCAGAGAAATTCCCTGCAGTGTAAGAATGGAGGAGGAAAAGCAGGCTATTGAGTGGGGAGCAGAAACCTCAAGAAAAAACCAATGGCACCATAGTGGTGGCCCATACCAGGCCAGCTCCTGACCAGACAGCCTCAGTCCTCACTTTCCTGTCATGGCTACTGAGATGACAGGAAAATAACAATTCCATTTTTAAGGGTGTGATTTCCTAGGCCTCCATGCCTAGGAAAGTGACTCCGTTGGTCCCTTCACTTCTCAGGTTAAGATGTGACAAGAGTAAGACGTTCTGAGATGAAGGAAAGCTGTGGGGAGGAAGCTGGGCTTTGTTCTCATCCCTCCAGGATAGGGTACTCCACATCACTGCATCACTGAAGTTCTGACCCACATTCCAGACCATAAAACCCAGTGGAATGCTGGGGGGTGGCCACCCTGGAGTCCTTGGGGGCTCCTCAGCTGTGATGCAAAGCTGAGTCTCCAGCTGCTCTGAATAGTTTTTCTGAGCCTTGGAGGGCTGGCTTGCCTTGGATCTGAGGCTGCTATTGATTTTTGGTATTTATCTGTAAGGATCTTATTATGTGAGTACTTGGCTTCTTCACATTCACGCTCTGCTTAAGTATACAAACATCCATACAGATCTAAGAAGCTTTATAAAGTATAAATGCTGTTTATCCCAAACTCTGATATTCTTCCATATGCTATTTGATTTTCTTTTTAAAAAATGAGCAAAAAAGGGAGATTTTTGGCAAGAAGAAACAACATATTACAAATAGATGACATGTTAGATGGAGATCATGATCAGATACTGTCTAGACATTTGAACTGTCAGAGAGAAACTTTAATATAACTACAGGACCTGTTAAAGCCTGAAGGTAAAATATAAATGCACGGATGACTGAGGGAAATGGAAAGGGTGTGTCTGTGCTAAATATTAAAAACCTCATGCCAAATATGAGCATTTCCTCCAGCAGGGCCCTGAGCAGAGAAAACAGAGCTGAGAATATATATATATAAACCACAGTGAATTCGAGTCAACACACAGGATTCAAACTAAAATACAAAGAGAAAAATTAGTGTAAGACCAAAGTATTCAAAGCTATGGGACAGCATCAAATGGTCTAGGGTACGTGCAGCTATGGAGGCTAGAAAAAAAGCCAAAGGGGAATAAATATTTGAAGACATCTATCTCTGTGAAATCTCTCTTAAATGATGACCGACATGAAGCTGTGGATTTAAGGGTTACTGAGAACCCAAACAGTACAAATAGTTTCAAAAAAAAAAAAAATACATGATTGCTAAACTGCTAATAGCGACATAAAAGTGGGTGTCTTTGAAGCTAGCCAGAGAAGACAAAAATGTGTATCAACAGAGGTCAGCAATGCAACAGTCACACTAGACAAAATAACCTGGAGGAAATAGAATGGTGTCGGGGGAGGGGAAACCATATATCTGAGTTTCTATATCCAGGAAGTATATATCTAAGAAGTGGAGGCAGAGTAATCAGTGCCTCAGATACATAAAATCTGGGCTATAGGGGTATTGTGTTGCTTCATGGTAAATAATTGTCCCACCCACTAGTTTAATAAAAAGCACTGATGGGCCAAAGGCAGGCAGTAAGTGTGGGTGGGGCTACCAGACTAAAAACTTTGAGAACAGGAAGCACAGAACAGAATGCCAGAGAGAAGCCACAGGAAGCAGAGGACAACCATGATGCTGTGAGAAAAGGTACTGAGCCCTATGGCTGAACAGGAAGAGTCATGGGTTAGATGAAGGGTAGAGAGCTAGCAAGCTGTATGCCTGGGCCTGAGGCTGATCAGCTAAAAACTATTGAAAGCATCTGTATGTCTCTGTGGATCTGCAGGTTTGCAGTCTGTGGGCCTAGTGGGCCAGAAACCTCCCACTATACTGGGCAAATTAATTTTAGGCAGAATTGTTTAAGAAGAAGTATTAAAATGTAAATTCTTTGGGTAAAAAAGAATGATACCAAATTGGAATCTGAATACAACCAAGGAAGGACATATATATATAATAAACAATGAGGTAATATTAAATCACTCTACTCATTATGAATTGTATTGTGAGATAATTGACCGGTTGATGACAAACAAAATATCTATACATTGTATAATCTGTAAAAAGCATAAAATAAGGTGAAATGTCAGAAGGAAAAAAAGATAATATACATGTTATTATAAACTTCTATACCATGAATGACTGGTACATGTATATTGTCAACCTAGGAGTGACCACTGAAGGAAATTAAGATGAATAATTAAATAACAATTACAAATAAAATTAATCACAAATAAGTAATTCAAGTGGAGGCAGAAGAACAAATCCAGTAGAAAGTGATGCCAATGTGGAAGGCATGAAGCCAATCACATAATAAATGAAATATAATTCATAATAACATAATTAATTTTAAAATAATTAAATTAAATATAAATGGTCTAGGACTTTTGCTTTAACCAAGAAAAATTCACAGTGAGCAGATTTATCCTGTTCACTGAGCCAACAAGTTTTACAAAATATGCAAGATGATGTCTTTCATGATATTGAATAGTAGGCAACTGACGACAGTATTTCCTGAGAGACAGGAAGAAAATATGGTAAGATTTAGAGCTCAGAGCTCTCTGCCTCAGGAGAGCAAGCTGGAGAAAGCCCTGAGAGACTGTCTGCTGCAGAGATGGCACTAAAGAACCAGGAGAACCTAGGACAGACTGTCCAAGCCATGTATAGGTGGAAACCATGGCTCTGTTCCCTGTTCTCCTATGGCTTGGATTGGAAATGCCGCTAGAAGCTCATGTTTAGATAGCTTGTCCCCCAGCCAGTGTCACTGTTTTGAGAGGTTGTAGAACTTTTAGGAGGTGGGATCTTCCTGGCAGAAGTAGGTCATTCGGAATGGACCTTAGAAAGATGTAGCAAAGCCCTTCACCCCGCCATGCTTGCTGCTTCCTGTCGGCTATGATGTGAACAGCTATCCTCTGCCACACCTTCTGAAACTGTGACTCAAATAAACCTTCTCCTTTGAGTTACTTCTGTCTGATATTGTGTAGCTAACACAAAAGTAACTAACACACACACTTGAAAGCAACAGGCTCTAAGGGATCAGATTGTTTCCAAGTATTATCTTAGTAGTGTCAGAGAGCTGTCTTATACACACACACACACACACACACACACACACACACACACACACACACACACACACTTTTGTGTAGCATTTTGAACTTATTTTTTTTTAGATTTATTTATGTATTGTGTGTGTATGGGTGTTTTGCCTGCATGTGTGCATATATTCCCATGCATAGCTGAAACCCTCAGAGATCAGAAGGGCATCAGATCACCTGGAACTGGATTTATGGATGGTTGTGAGCCACTAAATGAATCCTGGGAATCAGACCTGGTCCCCTGGAAGGGTTACAACTGCTCTCAACCACTGAGCCATCTCTGCAGCCCTGCTGAGCAATTACGGTGATACATTGTATATTTAATGAAAATAGCCTGAAATATCAGAGGACAGAGCCACCCACAGAGCCAAGCCATGAAGATCAGAGAGAGTGGTGACCCAGGCCTTAAACCCAGCATTTGGGATGCAGATCTAGATCTCTGTGAGTTCAAGGCCAATCCATGCCAGGCAGTGGTGGCACACACCTTTAATCCCAGCATTAGAAAAGTTAAATCAGGACTTGAGATAGATGAGCAGGAAAATAAAAATAAGGTGGGAGAAGACAGAAGTTCTTCCTTTTGCCAGAACGCCCTTTTCTGCTGAGGATTCATGAGGACAGAATCTACCCTTTCAGCCTAAGCAGATAGCTAGGGTGGAAAGTGCCTGTGGCTTGTTTCTCCGTCCCTCTGACATTTCAGCTTTCCCAAAACATCCAGCTCTGGGTTTTTATTAAAAATACCGAATAGAATTCATGTAATAAATGATACTTATAAAAATACAAAACATACTCAACATACAAGGTAAACTTCTCAAAGTTCAACATTCAATTTAAAAAAATCACAAAGCAAGTCCAAAAGCAGGAAAAGAGAATCCAAGTGAAGAAAATAAGTTAATCATTTGAACATGATATAGAATTGGCATCAGTTTTAAAATGAGCTGACAAGACCATTAAAATGTGTACTTTAGCTACAATCCACATTTACAGAACTTTAAGGTTTCTAGAAACATGGGTGATGCAAAAGAGATCCAAATAAAAATCAAGGATGAAAGTGTTTTAAATGAGCAAGTGATTCAATACGATTGGGAACAGATTAGATAGTATATGAGAGGAGGTTAATGAACTTAATTTCTCGGATTTTGACATACATCTTAATTTTTTTTTGTTTGTATGTTTGTTGTTTGATTTGAGATAAAGTCTCACATAGCCCAGGCTAGCCTCAAAGTAGGGATGACCTTGACTTGAGAACCCCCTGCTCCCATCTTACAGACAGACATGCACCTCCATACCCAGCTCTATGCAGTGCTTAAGCTCAACCCTAGGGCTTTCCGAATGCTAGGCAAGCACCTACCGAGTCACCAGCCCCTCACCTTAAATTTGGCAAGATATTTTACTGGATGGAGAATGAGCACATTGTATAGAATTATAAGTCACAGAAGTAACTGTAAAACCGTGATGCAAACAGAATGCAAAAGAAGAATGGTTTATTTTTGCTCAGAATTTCAGAGATTTTAGTCATAGTTCTCAGTTCTGTTGATTCTGTACCTGTAATGCTACAGAACATTATGGTGTTAGGAGCCAGCAGAGGAAAGAGTAGGGATGAAGAGAACATGGAAGGGACCGGGGGATGACATCTTCAAAACAACTTCTTCCAGCTAGGAAGTGCAAAAACACTTGGGAGATATTTTCTGTTCAAACCATAAGAATATCTTTTTTTCTAAGGCTGGAGTCAAAGCTCAGCAGGATTCTGTGCTTTCACAGAAGACATGAGTCTGATTTCTGTACATCCAGTGACTCACAACCTCCTGTAACTCCAGCTCCAGAAAAGCAGGTGTCCTCTTCTGGCCTCTGAAAGTACCTATGAAAATATTGCAGATGCTCACATAGACACAGACAGACATATACATTTAAAACTATTGTTTTTATAAAAATGAAGGTGTCTGAAGGAAAATGTTTGTTATGTGGGATTAACAGAAGGTCTGACCCTGCAGGCCTGTAGAGTAAGGACCAAGCAACAGAAACTATCAAATGAAATGTGAAGGGGAAAAGTTAAAAAATGAAAAGTAAACAGAACATCCTCTTTTTCATCTCCAGAAGCTCAATTTCTGCATCCTTACACTTCCCATGGCTTTACTGACCATGCCCAGTCTCTCCTAGAGTATTGGGAACATGTGCAAATACACCTAAATGACCACTTCATTGTCTGTGTTGGTCCAGGCAAGTTTCCATGGATCCATTTCCCTTCTCCTTAGCTAATTCTGCTTCATTACAGGTCAGGGTATTTCTCGCAGGTTTCCATCCATTGTGCATTTGTTTTGTTAGATGCTGGAAATTTGTACAATGTTCTATCCCTATTCTAGAACTTTGTTCTATGATTTAAAAAAAAAAAAGTACTGTGAACAGTGTGATAGTGTGACCCTTTTGAGTCTTTGAAGCCTTGTCTGGCATAAACAGAAGAGCCTTTAATCCAGAGCCTCACCCCAGCACCAAGGCAAGACTCTTCTGATTGTCCTACCATTGCCCCATGATTGCTGAAATTTTCTGCCTACTCTCTGCTAAGAGCTACTTACCTCCCTGTGTGGGCTCTAGCATTGCCCCCTCTCAGCAATATACTTTCCTCTTAAACTGAATGTGTTGGTTTGGGGGAACACCTGAGGGAGCCCTGGAGACCCCCAGACTCTCCTCTTCAGCCCTCTCACCTGACATTCTGCCCTTCAGATTCTAGTCTCCTTGTCCTCCTTGAGTCCTGGCCCTGCCTCCTCGGTGAGAGCCTCACAGCCTGAGCACTTTCTAGGCAGAAAACTGGGGAAATGGTAGGGACAGTCTGCCTGTTTGTTTCCTATCTCTCAGAGGCCATTGTCTGCTGCTGTCTCAGATCTGATTTCTTGGTTCCTGTTGTTTAGTAATATTTTTGTCCTGGGAAATGTGGCTAAGAGGCTTTGTTGTGGTTTCTGTGGGAGGAGGATCATACTGGAGAGGACAGGATCAGCTAGTTTGAATGATTTCAGGAGACTCCAGGATAAGGGCTATCTCTCTTTGTCTGGCACCAGGCCCTGAGGTGTTTAGGGTAGACCACAGAGGTCCAGAGTGAATGAGCTTCACAAGAGCCTGATAAAAGAGGCAGAGGGCCAGAGATGTCAAGACATCAGAAATAAGAGAAATTACAGAGGTGTGACTCAGGCCTGGAGAGATGGTTCAGTAGGTAAGAACACATGCAGCTTCTGTAGACGGACCTGGGTTTGGTTCCCAGCTTGAAATGCTCCATAACTCCAGTTCCATGGCTTCTGAGGCCCTTCTCTGGCATCCCTGGTCAGCAGGCATTCACTCAGGCAAAACACCCATACACATAAAATAAAGATAGCTTTAAAAAGAGAGAGAGATGATTAGTACCAACCCCAAGTGCTCAGATGTTTGTTTTGTCCTTCTGTCCCCATCTCACGTGCAGTTCTCCTACATACCATCTGTGTCTGAGGCTCAGGAGAGAGACTGGATCTGCTGGGGGCCAGGAAGTCAAGGCCTTTCTTCCAGGCCTCAAGCTCTTACACAGCAGGAGTCTGGGCTGGGTGGATAGTTCTAGAAGCTGGCCTCACCCTTGGAAAATAATGCCACCTGGTGTTAATCCAAATAATTAGCTTAACACCATATGTGGTGTATTATTCAAGTTTTTTTTCTCATAAATAGTTAATAGGCTACTGATGCTATCAGATTAAAAATCAGCATAAAAGAATAAAGTTCAGCATCCCACAAAGTATCAGGAGCCTAGCTCAACTTTGCCCATGAATGGCCCATGAGCATAATCTTCTGTACTGCTAAAGCAATTAGGACCATTTTGAGACACCTAGCATCGCCACAAGCTGGTGTCTTTATTGGGCACTGTGCTGTGGGCTTGATTCATACTCTTCACACTGATAACAAACCAGCTCAGGGTTTGCCCGTAGGCCTGGAAAGATCCTTCCTCTGAGATCATATATCTACATACCTGGCATCATGTTTCCTCTCTGGGTCTGAGAGCCCATTGGCCTACCTATCTGGAGAATCATGGAGGCATCTAAAAGCCTGGCCTTGCTGGGGAGGTAGTATATTTGGTCACCAGACCATGACTGTTTAGGCACCCATGGATTCAGTGACTTTACATGAAGTATACACTTGTCCACAGACTACATATTGTCAACTTGCTAAGATTTATAATAACCATGAAAACACACTTCTGAATGTGTCTATAAGAGTGATTCCAGAGAGGCTTACCTGAAGAGGGGAACCCACCCCTAATGGGGTGGCATCCTAGACTGATAAAAAAGACAAAGGACATGTGTGTTCATCTCTGGAATGCGATCAGGTGCCTCAGACTCCTGCCGCCATGGCTTCCATGATTACATCCTCAATCTATTTTTTGCCTTGGGTTGCTTTCATCACATATTTTGCCATAGCAACGTGAGAAGTAACTAAAGCCAAAGGACAGGGAGGTCGTTCAGTGGTAGAGCACTTGTCCCTGGATCAACCCCCAGCATGGAAGAAAGAAATCCTTAGACAAGAAAGAGATCATATAGCACACTGTGTTCAGGGGACCCAGAAAGGCCTTGAAGTCTAATTCACATTGTTTGCTAAGGTTGGGGAAGGGGCTCATTTTTCTTCGATTTCCATCCCAATAAACACCAGATTCTCAAAGGAAGTGATGAGACATACCTCCTCCTCTGGCCTGACTCTGTTTCTTGGCTCCCTTGGTTCTATCAGCTTCTATCACATTCCAAGCTTTTGCCTCCTACTACATCTTCCTGCAGTCACCTGAGCCTGGGCATCTCACTTTCGTGTGCACCTGTGCAAGCCTAAGCTCATCATCACCATCACCTGGAACTATCCCTTCTCACCTAAGCTTTAGCCCTCTCTAAATTTACTTCTCCTTGGTCTATAGCAAGGCTTCAGATCTTCCCATGATGCAACAAAGCAGTGACGGCTGCTTCACCTCTGTGCACGCCTGTCTTATCTCTCCACTTCACATGGCCAATATTTCTTCACTCACCTCCCTACTACTCAGTGTTTCTTCACTCACCTCTTTTCTGCATGGAAAATTACACAGACCATCCTTGAACTATATTAATTATCAAGAGATTATGCCTTTGTACTTTTTAGATTTATTAATTTTATGTGTATGGCTTTTTTGCCTGCATACTATATGCATTCTTAGTGTATGCAGGGGTCAGGAGGGGGGTGGAGTTACTGACGGTCGTGAGGCACTAGGTAGGAGCTGGGAATTGAACTCTAGTCCTCTTTAAGAATATCAAGTGCTCTTAATTGCTAAGGTACTCCTCCAACCACTCTTCATGACTTTTAAGCCCATTGCTATATGAATTAAAAATGAAGAACCTGAGAGTTGCAGAAGAATAGAGTTATTTCCCAGCACCCGCACTAGGCAGATCATAACAGCCACAACTCCAACTTCCGGAGATCTGACAGCCTCTTCTGTCCTCTGAGGGCTCTCTCTGTTTCTTGTCTCTCTCTGTCTCTCTCTCATACATACATACATACATACATACATACATACATACATACATACAGAGAGAGAGAGAGAGAGATCTGTGATCAGTCAAGCCTGGCCCAGCTATCAGCACTCAGTCATCTCAGGCAAGTTATTTGGGTTTTCTGTATCTTTTCTCTGTAGAATGTTATTAATAAGTTTTCTGTAGCCCAGTAATAGGTTTCTCTACTGAAGCAATAAGCCAGATCAAGCCGAATTGAAAAAGTAAAAGAACAGGTTTATTTGAGCAAAATAACTCCCAGGTGCTCTCCAGTCCCAGAGATGATGGCTGGAGAAGTCATGTGCCCTAACTAAAGCAGGGAGTTTATATAGATGGGATATAATATACATATATTATACATACATACATACATACATACATACATACATACATACATACATACATACACACACATATAATTGCTGTTATGTAAGATTCCTCTGGAATTAAAATATTCTATCCTCAGAGAAGCTTCTTAAGCAGGAGTATACAATTCAAAATAGTTCCAGGAAGTCCCTGAAATTGACCAGATTCATGAGGTCCCTCCTTACCAGAGTAAGCAATAAGAGCTGAGAATCCTTCTCAGAGAAGAGAGCCAAGCTACAAAGAAGACTCCTCTTGAGACCAGACTGACCACCTTGAAGAGGATTAGACCAACTTATGCACCTGGAAAGGAAACTCTCCAATGTGTTGAGCTGTCTGCAGGCTGTGCGGTGTGATGCAACTTCCTAGCTTTGTGACTTGCCACTCATGCTGGGGTGGACTTTGGTGATGCAGCTGTCTTCTGTAAGTAACCCCCATCCATACTCCTGTAAGTAACTCCATTAAAACTCACTGGTTCACCAGGTTGGACTTGGTGGTAGAGTACTTTGCTTGGTCAAGGTTCCCTATCTGGGCTGAGTAGACATGTGTGTTGAATCTCCTTAGGAAAAGTTTTTTCACACCACAGCTGGGTCTTGGTAGACAGGTCACAGAAGGTAGCAGTGTTACAAGCCTTGGGGAAGGTGAGAATATGAGAAAAAGGGGGAAATGCAGGTGTTGCATGTGTGGAATGTAGTTTAGTTAGGCTGAGGTTCTGAGATGAACCAATACACAGTGTCTCTCTTCCCCTGTTCCATTTGAAATAAACGAATTAGCAAAACAAAAGAGTAACAGATGGTGCCCACAGTGTCACCTTCATTATTGATAAATGCAAACCTGGAGGAGTCACCTTCAGATGACAGGCCAGTGGCACTGAACAGCTCTGCCACAGGTGGCTTGGCCTGCTCTGGTGCTCTGTCCTGTAAACTGCCACCCAGAAATCCAAACATCTTTAACTGAAATTTTCAACTCCAGAACTCAAGGTTGTTGGGTAAAAACAAACGGCACTACACGGTGAATTAATTATTTACAACAGTTTATTTTGGTCTACCTTTCTCTCTGAGCCCTCCTGGCCACACAGAAGCATCTTATCAAAAGTTTATTTATCCTAATCACCCAAAGTGAGCTGGAATTACATTCCATGAAAATTCATTGTGGCTCTTCATATTACCCAAGGCACCTGGGAAACCCCACAGGTGAACTGGGATGCCTTGCCTGCTTTAATTTGGAAGGTTTATGTTGCGGGAGACTCAAGGTCCAGAGTTCTCTACCTACCTTAGCAAGCAATTATGTTGGACAATCAGCTGGCTTTACCTGGAATCAGGTTTGCTCTCTGGAGTCATTTAGAGGCTGGGGTTCAGGCAGGTATGTGGATGGTTGGAGCCAGTGGTGTGGAGGAGTGGGAAAATCAGTCAGCTACCTTGAACATCTGGGTGTCCTTGGAAGGAAGTGGCATGTATGGTGGAGAAGATAAGGTGCAGAGGAGAGGAAAAAAGTGGATGGGGGTGGTGGTAGTGGTGGTGTGAGGGCTTCTTGAGGCTACAGGTTCCGGAAGAGCCTGAGTTTCCTAAGCCAAATCACTCCTAGCATTCATTCCTATAGACAAACTGCAAATTCAGCACTTCCTGCTGTGCATGCCCTCAGCATTTTGTCATGGCAGCCGGAGATCTGTCATTCTGGGCACGGATTCTATTAAAGCTAAGAACGAAGGGTGCAAATATTCATAAAATCAGCTGCCAACTGCTCAACACTTTCTAGAATTCCATTACACTTCTTCAAGGTCAACATGAGCGTCCAGACAGGGAAACCAGGCTCATGGGGGAAATGGTCTCAATTGGCTTGAAACTTTTGGCTCCCTGCCATTAGAGATGTGCTCTTCTGGAAGTTTCCAGTAGACCAGGAGAGCAGAAGCATGCCTGCTCTGGTAGGAAAAGGGCAGGAAGAAGCTGCTGGAGGGGTGTGGGAGTTTGGGGTTTAAGTGTGTTAGGTGAGCTGGCTTGAGTTGGAGGTAGGGGGTAGACACTGGTTCTTGAGCCTCGTGAAGCTTTGATGATGGCAAACAATGAGAGGGCTTGACTTTTATGCACAATTGAGAAAGAGAGGGAGAGAGAGAGGGGGGAAGGAGAGAGAGGGACCTGAGAGACCCGCTCCGCCCTCCGCTGCAGGTGGGCCTGCTGGCCGGCCTGGGACCCGCTGCAGCTTTCAGCACTTGGCTGGCCGCCGCTCTGTACTAGCAGGGCTGGGCTGGGGCTGCGGGGCGGCGCCGGGACAGGAAGCGGAAAGCAGCAGAGAGCGGCGACTACGGCGGGGCTGTGCCTCCACTGCAGCCCAGCGCAGGCCACGGAACCCGGGCGCTGCATCCGAGAACGCGGGCGTGGAGCGCGGCGGGCCGGCGCCTGGGTGAGTCCTGGAGAGGCGGGCGAGGCACGGCGGCCGGGGACTGAGCTGGGGAAAGTCAGGCCCAATTAAGCTTGTCCCTGCTCTCCCCGGCACTCTGATTGGGGTTCGGGGCCTCGGGCTGGGAACCCCCGGGCCCCTTTGGGTAGTGCTTCCCGGCACCCGGGTCCTTCCATCCCTGCCACGGGCTCTCTCGGTCCCATCCCACTGCTCCGAGTCCTGAGGCTGCCTATACTACCTCGGACGCCCCTTTGCCATGGGTGGCCTTTGGAGTGCGCCCCTGGGTGCGCGTGCCGGGGCGGCGGCCAGGGAATGACGGCGTGTCCGAGGCTGCGGGCTGCAAGATGCACCGCGCGAGGCAGGACGTGATCGGTGTTCACGCCAGGACCCAGGGTCACCTGGCTGGTCTTCGGGCACCGCGTCCGAGCTGGCTTGTGTTTCACATTTCGCTTACAAAACAGCAATCCTGGAGGCCTGGGGGGCGCGGCCCGTTGCGCGTCGCGGAGCGCAACAGGCAGGTAGGAGTTTACTTTCAAAAGCGCCGGGGCGGAGCAGAGGCGTGCAGCCAGTCCCAGCCCGAGGAGGAGTCCCTGTCCCGGGCAACCCAGCCGCGCCCGGGCAGCCTTTGCCACCCGCAGGACCTCTTTTCGTCTCGCAGCCAGTGAACTGCCCCCAAAGCAATGCTCCCAGAGAAGTAGGAAGCTTTAAAAAAATTTAAAAGCGTCGGTGGTGGAAGCAGAAGTGGGGCGGAGCCGCAGCCTGGCGGCTGGGTGCTGAGCAGGGGAAGAGTTGGAGCCGGGCAATCTCAGTTTTCACTTCTACAAGCCAGGTATGATACACACAGCGGTAAAGTGAGCTCCTTCTGAAGCTCTTGAGGGAGGTGTCAGAGCTATTTATCATGATGGTTGTGTGGTTGGCGCGTGCGTTTTGTTAAAACTCTTTTAAGGGGGCTATGGTCAGGATGTATGCGTTCTTATAGGCTGATTCCAAAAGCTAGCAAGCTGTGAAGACCAGTGTTTTCACTGACATGTTTATACATTTTACAGGGTTTGCTGAAAAATATTATAAGTTGTGTCACCAATCAACAATGCTAATTAGCCTTCTCCTTCCAGTGGGTGTGTTGATTACACAGCTCCTAGGCTGTAAGTGAAATGGCAGAAACTGTCTGAACCCAGGGAGGCATAATTAGTCATTTTATGTAACCACTAATTAGAGTTTTTAGAATTGAATTAAACCAGTGTGATATAGTTGGGGCTTTGATGTGTGGGAGGAAACTGTTTTATTCTACATTTCAAAGAAATATCCAGGAACATTTAGCATTTCCAAAGGTTGGTGACTCCCAGTATGATAAATACAACCTGTGTGAAATGTTCAGGGTTGCAGTGCTTGACCCTGTGACTTGGTGGCATCTTAATTTGTAAGTCAACGGGAGAACTGTGAGAGTGACATATTTTTGAGTCTGCTTGTAAGTCTCACTTTTATTGTCTTACTTATTGAGCAACAGGACAAAACAATACAGGAAATTGAAAAGTTGCCTTACTGAGCAACAATTCCATGACATCCTCTTTTGAAGACTTAATGTGTCCAGTGTGGCAAATAGTCTCTTGTTTATCCCCTGATGTATTGCTAAAGACACATGCTGCCTTGCATCTGGTGTAGTTTGGGTTGGGTGAGCCCTGGTCACATTAATTAATAATCAGAGGTCTCACCTGGGATGGAGGCTGCTTGAGAAGACTGCTTTTCTCCTTAAAGCTCCCCCTCCCCCCAGTGTGAATAGGAGGAGTTGAACTGCAGGATTCTTTGTGAGATTATATGTGGTTTGGAACAATTCACTATTGTTGCCTCCTCTAAGTAAACAAACAATTCCTATAATTGCTATATAGCTTTCAGTTTTCCTTGTCTCTCTGAAATCAGTCTCCTGAAGTTCAAGCCCCAATTGGGGCACTTGCTTGGGGTGGGGGGGGTCTTGTTTCCTTAACTGTACCATAAATTCTATTTTGTTCCTCATAAGACTGTGCCCAGAGTCCCTGCTGTATACAAGCATAATTGCCCCAGGCTTTCCATAAGGAGGACAAGATTCAGTGGCTCTGACTCGACTGTTTCTGATAGCTGTCTAGGTCCTCTTGGAGTCAGAAGAAAACCTGCCCATATCCTCTGCTGCTCTGTCTCCACCCATCCCCTCACCCCAATCCCACTTAGAGCACTGGACCATGGAATATGCAGTATGCCTCAGATCTGTTTCTGAAGTTTCAAAAATCTACTGGGGGAAAAGGGTTTGTTTGAAAAGAAATATCCATCATGGATACAGTAACTATTCACAGCAGTCTGTATCCAGCTGCCAGGGATGCTCCAGAGGTAATTAATGATTCAATCAATAACAGTCTGGGAATGTGAGTTGAACTCCGGCAAGCCAGGTAAAATGAAGCTGGCATTTTCTTTCCTTGTGAGCAGTGGCCCATAGCCATACATTTTGAAGAGTTCTGTTGCTGGAAGGTCAATAGTTTGTCACAGGTGCCTGAGTCCTTCAAAGCCTCATGTCTCAGACTTTGATAATGTATTATGACTTTACAGGTCAGCAAAGTGTCTTACAGGCTCTGTTACACCCCTCTGCACCACCCTCTGAACTCAGGACCCTCCAAGTGAACCCCTATATGCTATTCTCTGGACTCTCTGTGCAGTAGCTTTCTATGTTCCCAAGCAGAGCCCCTTTAATTAATCGCTCTGGGTAGACGGTTGATGATTTTATAACTTCCTTTTCATAAAGGCTAGCTTTACCTTTACCACGGTCACTAGCATAACCTGTTATTTCCCTTCTATGTTTTTTTTTTTTTCTGAGCAATTTTTTTTTTTTTTAAAGTAGGAGTCATGTATTTTATAGAAGTAGATGTGACTTTAGAGGAAATTTCTCCTTGAGGTCACTGACTTTCACCTTATTTTAGTCCAGGGTGGTAGGGGAAGTTCATTGCACGATGTAAGAAGATGCTGTCTCAATACTGTGCCCCAGGCCCTGTGGTTTGCTGTATGCTCTTGGATAGGAGGTGAAAAAATTGTGCTGTCCTCCCTGAGCACATCTGGACTATATATTCTGTTGCTGAGTAAGCTGCCCTGTGCATCAGCAGGGTGGTCCCTCTGGATAGTCCCCAAATCTCCGTTTTGTCTAGTCTCTGCAAGCTTTCTTCTATGGTGAAGGCATGCCTCCATGTCCTAAGATGGGCACATCTCTGGACATTTTCATTCAGCAAATATTTAGTAGGTGCCTATTGTTTGCCAGCAAATGGGGAGATGGTAATAAATGTGAAGGCACCCCAGGAGCCTCTTCAGGAGCCTGATGGTCAGTAGTCACACAAGTGAATGTGTGACTTAAGAGCTCTAGAGAGAATATAGGTGGTGGGCTCACCAGGTGTGGACTCTAGGGTCAACAAGGTCTCTCCAAAGAAGTATGTTCAAGCTGAGAGGAATTCGCCAAGATGGTGGGTGTGTAAGGAATGAGTCCCAGCAGATAAACTGGGCTCTGCTAAGGTCCTGAGACTGGAAAGAACCGGGCCCAGGGGAACTGGAACAGCTCACAAGACTGTTGATCAAATGAAAGATTCTGTGTTTTAAAGTTCAGGGAACACCACGGGAAGATTTTAAGCAACCACAGGAATATTTTAAGCAAGGGGATGAGGTCAGTCTGGCTGTTCCCTGTCAGGGGCAGGTGTGATCGAAGTTTGGGCTTCAAGGATTTCTCATGTGCATCCCTATCTGCCTCCATGTCATTCTGGCCATAGCAACAACTCATTAGCTTGCTACCCAAGGAAATGGATTTCTTTTCCTCTATTCTATTTGCTGATAAAGATGTCCCTTCTGGCCTTGTCATGTGTTTTGTTAACTCCTTGTATGTACATCCTTACAGAGATAAGCATCAGGATGTATGTCTTTATTAACTCAGATGAGAGCCCCTATCCTAGGTCAAGCCCCTTTCTAGAAGGAGTTCACTCTGCCTTTTATTAAAGTTTACTTCCTGACACTCACTCAGACCTTCGATGAGGCAAGGGTTGTAACCATGGTGAAAGCAGAGAGGCTTAGGAAGGCCAGACTCTATGTGGGCTGGGTCAGGTGAGGAAACCTGGAGATGTTCTCTAGGTTAGCTCTTGAGCTGGGAGAGGATGGGGAAGACCTGAGGTTGTTGGTGGTGGATGCATGGATGAAAGGCAGAAAGTGTAGAAAATGGCATGGAAGTGGGCCCACCCACTGGTTAGAACTACAGCATCACTGGCAGGGCATAGTGGAAAGATTAAGGCAGGACCGAAGAGCACAGCTGTGGACAAGAGCAGAATGACCGGGAAAGGAGCATTTGGCTCTATGTTTTCCAGAAAGTGTTCATGATACTTGGGGAGGGGACCATTGCTCCTGACTCTGAAGAGTTTTTTTTTGTTTTTTTTTGTTTTTTTGTTTTTGTTTTTGTTTTTTTTTTTCCCCCAGAGATGGAGAATAATGGGTGTGCTTTGAGGGTTCAGGGAAAACTTGATGGGGATAGAGCAAGAGGTGTTAAAGGAGAGGGAACAGCCCAGGTGCTATCAATCTAGAAGCTAGACATCAGCGAAATTTAATGAGGCCAGGTAGTGTGCCGCCATTAAAGCCATTTCTCTAGCGTTTCTGAACAGGGGCTGGTGACCACTTATACAATATGAAGGTAAATCAAATGGGGCAAAGAGGGCAAGGATGTGATCTTTGGGTTTGACTCAAGGCAGTCTCTGGCCAACTTAAGAGTTTCTTTAATGGTGGGAGAAGGGTGGAGGATTTAGTGTCAATGGAGGGCTTGGGGCCAGATCTCATACCCCTCTTTGGAGAGAACCTGGGCAAGGGTAATTGGTAAAGTTAGGAAAAGGTTTTTCCCAGAGGGCTGTTGGGAGCTATGGTTTCCTTTGAGGGACATGCCTGGAGTTGCCTTAATAGATGATCCACATTTTAATGAGGACAAAGATTGATGACCTGCAGCAGAGTGGGAAGGGGAGGAAACCTGGGTTCTATGCACTAGAGATTATACCTCAGGAGTCTTGCTTATTCCTCATAATGACCTTGGGAAGGGACTATTAATGATATCATTTTACTGGGGACTTGAGGGTGGGATGGAGCAGAAGTACCTGCCCTGAGGCAAAGCAGTACAAAAACACAATCAGTTATGGTATGGTGGGTTGGGGCTGCTTTCCTCTAAGATGCTCCTGGGTAGCTGGTGAGAAATCAGAAGTTAGAATGGAATGGAGAACCAGGAGTTACAGGCTGGAAGGCATAGGAAGCAAGTGTCAGGAATGGGGGGGGGGGGGGGTAATTATAAATGTAGAGGAAAATGGTCAGTTCTCTGACAAAGGTGCCAAACTTTGGAATCTGCAGATCAACAGAAAGAGGGACCAGTGGCTATCAGGGAAAGAGGATTGGTTCATGCTGGGCTCCAGGTCCTAGCTGTTGGACCTCCTAGGGTTGCTTGTCTGCCAGCTAGAAGACCAATGAGAAAGGAGCATAGCCCAGAGCAAAAAGGGAGACTCCAGTGTGCTGAAAGCTCATTGGATGGCTGGTGGAGACTCTGGGAGACATGAGAGAAAAGATGGGCCAGTTCAGCCTGACAGCTAAGTTAATGTTTTGAGAGATGCCTGATTGATTTTATGTTTAGTCTTTGCAATCACCCCTTTGCTTCCAAGCAGGCTACTTGGCTTTCTTTTACTAGGTAGGAAACCCACAGCTTCAAGATTAAACTGCCGTGTTCTAGTCCACAGCTGATGAGTGAGCAGGCAGCCTAACAAGCAGCCCCATTCTGCCCACAGAATCTGCCTTAGGTAGGATAGCCTAGAGGGAGGTGCTGGCTGGTTGCACCATTACTCTCTAAGCTTTCCTCTGGCTGAGAAAGACAAGGTGATCATGGGGTTTAGAAACTAGCAAAGGGAGCACTCGGGGCCACCCACTCCTATTTACCCAGCACATCTACTGCCCATGCTGGGGACTGTCACCATGTCAACTCATATAGTCATCAAAGCTCACATTTTATAGACAGGACTTCAAAAAGGTTTCGTCATTTGACTGAGGTCCCACAGCTAGGAAGCAAGTCAAGTCTGTGTCTGTTTATAGCTTTGCTCTGAAAGATGAGGACTGGTTGGTTCATTGATGCCCTGATTGACAAGTGAGCAGATTAAAATTCAAAAGGTAAGGAAGGGGCTGATGGTAGGTGTCTAGTCATGTGCTGGACTCCATGCTTGCCTGTGACTAGGCTTTGGCTCTTGATGGCAGAAGGCTGTTAAGTAGTAATCTGATCTGGAGGAAGAGGACCAAGTGTTGGAGGAGATAGGCTATGCGTGGCATCCAATTGGAAAATAGGCACCAGCAGCCCCAGGGAAAGCAGGGTCTTTGTGTCATCCACTCCTGAGAAGTGTTGATCTCCTGGCTGCTTATTAATATGGATGTGAGATGGATGAGTCAGTAGAGTGAGCAAGGCACAGAGATGAGGGAGCAAGGATGTGACCTTTGGGTTTTACTCCATAATTATCATTTCCTACAGATATGTGCTAATTTGGGGGTGGTTGGACCATATGTTCCCTAGTTATTCCTATGTTTGGGGAACATTTTCATCATTTTTAGCTTTTAATCACAATAGACAGTGACAAGAATTAGTACTCTGAGATAAATTCCTAGTGAAGTCAAGAGTTGAGACATCTAGGACAAAGCAGGTAACCCCTAGGCACAGGGTCTCTTTAGAAAGAATTTTCCTTCTATCTTAGAGGTAATAGAATGCCACTTTTAGGCTCTGGGCCAGTGTAACTGTGTGCAGATGTGACTTCCAGGCCCAGTTAATTCTCCCAGTTTGAAATTTCTTGTCTTAGCTGTTGGGGGGGAGGGGGGAGGGGGAGCCTGACCCTCCCCCTGCTTTGGGGCAGGGTATGGCCTGTGCAAAGCCTTTGTTTTCTTCACATTTACCTCACTGGCTGTGTTAGCAGTTTTAGCTTCCAGAACACAGCAGGGTGGGAACCCCTGTTGGGCCTAGACCAGGCCTGGGAGAGGGGTGTGGTAAGAGGCAGAACTAGAAGTGAAGGCTGAGCATGTGGAGGCTCAGGAATGTGCTTGGAAGTGTTTCCAATTTATTTTTATTGCAGAGCAATATTCGAGGGACGTGGGAAAGGACCTAGGACCTTGCAACTAGTAAATCACCTTTTCTGACGTCCCCTTGTGGCTGTCCCTTCCCTTCCATAAGTTATTTTACAACATTGTAACAGTTGTGCTCATTCATTTGCTACCTGCAGTCCCATTTCTTGCTTATTAAAATCTCCATTTTTCATGATTGTTATTTTATACAGATACATAGTATTTTCTCTGACTGAATCATATTTTTCGCAGCTATTCCTTGGCTTGGGGAGGCGTTTACATTGCTTCTAGCTTTTTATTATCACAGTCAGCAAAGCAATCATGGTGGTTGTTGATTTTTAATTATCTAAGATAAATTTCTAGGAGTTTGGATTCTCAAAGAGACTAAGAAAAAAAAACTTTAATTGACTTTTGGAAATGATAGCTAAAGTGCTGAATAAGTGATTTCCCTGGGCCTTGTTTTTATAACTGACATTTGGGGGCGGGGTAGACATTTGTCTGAGAGCTGGTGCGAGAAGCAGTTCCTATAGCCAAAACCATGAGAAATCAATGTCTCAATGGCCAGGTTTCAACCAAACCATCTGACTTCTGCTGTGATGGGGGGGGGGCAGCTTGCTCTGCACCCCTCTTGCCTCTCAGACACCTGTGAAGCTTGTTCCTCGGGGAGTGGTACTTTTGGAGATTTGAGTTTTATGCTTACCCCATATTCCACAACAGGGACCTCAGGAGAGCTGGCTGGTGTTGGTTCATCTTTCAGCCCTTTTAAGATGGACTTTGAAGATTAATCTCTCTTATTTATCCCTTTCCCCTTCCCAGAGTCCTGTTGAGAGGAGCATCTCTGAGTCCTACAAGGCTTTAGGAGCTAGTTGGTGAGACTGCTTGGGAGGAGAAGAGCGGTGGGAGGAGAAGAGCGCCTGCTCCATCCATCAGCAGAGGAAGCTTGCCGTTGCTATGGATACCGAATCCACATATTCTGGATATTCCTACTACTCAAGCCATTCAAAAAAATCGCACAGGCAAGGGTATGTAAGCAATGAATCAGTCCACCCTTCTCTGTGGGAACTCCTACAGGTTGGTTAGGGCTTTCTGTCAGAGAACCAGGTTTCAACAGCTTACCCGAAGGGCTGAGGATGCTGAGGGTCCAGCCCACTGGTGCATAAGAAGCCAAGCTGTAAGATTGGTTGACATGCTCGGGGAGTCACTACACTGCCAATTTACATTTTATAGCCACCATTAGAGTTGATGACCTTAATTTCTCACAATTGGTTTTAAATTAAAGTTTTGCCAGCAGTGGAAATGTTTCTCATTTCTAAGTACTTCTCATAGATGTAAAGATCTCCCAGAGCTTTCCCAATTCTGTAAATGAAAGTTAAAAAGCAGGTGTTAATTTGTTGCTTCACCCAGAGCTGCTGACTCATCTGTTATTAAGCATCTGCCCTGAGGCTATCTTGGGCTCTGGGAGAGGGGTGGGCATTCACCCGGCACCCACCCACACCCCCACCCACACCCTCACACCAGAAGTGGATGTGATTGGCCTGGCATCCAATTTCTCTTTGACTAGTCTTCCAAGTGAGCAAGCTCGGGGCTTGAAAACAGTTCTGATTCGGTGACCAAACTCTCCCTCCTTGCAGACATAAACAGGCCTGAATGGTATTTAGAGGGCCCTGTGTATTCGGCCCTGCAGAAAGCTTGCTGAGTAAAGGGATAAGTGCATGAATGGATGAATGAATAGATAAATGATGAAGTGGGTAGTGGTGTACTCTGCAGGGTAAAAATGCAATAGGTGAGGTGTCGTCTTTGTGAAATGGATATAAGGTTCTCCTCCTTCTAGCTCGAATGAGGGAGAATTGTGCATGGAAAATGACTAGCTCAGCCCATAGGAGGAGGCCTTTCACAGTGAAAGACCCACGGGGGTTTGGGACCCCCGAAACGGACCTTTCCTCGGAAGGAGACCCCATGACCCAAGGAGGACCGAGCCACAGATCAGCTGCAAACAGCACGAGGTTTTATTGAATAACGCAGGACCTGCGGGCTACCAAGCCACTTGGGATGGCTGGCGCGCCCAGCCCTCTGTTTAGGGCCTTTTTATAGGGTTAGGGAAGCAAAATCATGCGTACAGAGGCAAAGGCGAAGTTACAAAGTTTCCATTGGCTGGTTTGAATGAAATCGCCCGTTGAGGGGTGAGGGGTGAGGGCCCCCAGGTTGCCATCCGGCCTGACCAAACAACCTGGTTATCACCCGCCCCCAGGCCTGCTGTTTGTTCTTTTGTTCTTTATCTTCTTTTTGGAATTCTTTCCCTGATCAGGCTGGGCCTGATCACATAGCTAAGTAACTGCTTCCCCTCCCTTCCCCCTCTGCCCAGCTGAATCCTTGGTTGGGGGCTGTTGCTAACTCTACTTCTTGGGGAGGGGGCCTTACATTCCCCCATTTTCTTTTCTGAATATCTCTAATCCTAGAGATGACTCTTTATCTAGTGTCTACCTTTTTTTGACAGCAAATTAACTCTATGGGAAGCCCTTACTACGCTTGTGAGGGCTTCTGCTCTCGGATCCCCTGGTGGGCACACGGGGGCAGATGGGCAGGGTCAATGGTGGGTATGTCTCAAGGTTCTAATCTTGCCCCCAGCAGGCACAGGTCCGGGTACAGGCTAGGCCACCAGGTCCACTGGAGATGGTGGGACAAGTGTCTTCAGTCCCAGATATCACCTGCCATGTCTGCTCAATGGATTGGTGAAGGCTCTTCTCTAGGGGACTGTCGCTGCACACGGAGCTTGAGGGGATTACCAGTTCTTTGTACAGTCCATCAGTCAACAGGATCTAAGCAGCAACGCCATGAGGTCAGAAGGACTTGGTAGGGTCCCTTCTAGCGAGGTTCAAAAGTCCGATGCTGGTGTCACTGGACGTAGACGAGGTCTCCCACCTGGTAGCGATGTGGGGTCTCGTCTCTCTCGGGCTGGTAAAGGTCTGAGAGCTGCTTTTATAAAGAATGTTATACATTAGCCAGGGCCTGCAACCTAGCAGACAAGGGGGTTACACCAGAGATGGTTCCCAGATCCAAAAAGTATTAGCAGAAGGAGTATTGAGCTCAGAAAAGGGTATAGGGCAGGAGCATCACCCAAACTCTGTGGCCAGTCTCCAGGGTTAATTTGCTTAAGGTTTCTACCTGTCCTGAACTTTGGGGTACAATAAAGTTTTTAATCAATCTCTAACATCTTGGCTAGTCCCCTAACTTCTTGGCTACTCCCCTAACTTACCTGGGCCGCGGACCCTATCTTTCACCAAAAGTCTAAACCAAGGAAAAATTTGCAAGGTTTACCAAGCGTCTTTTACCAGGAGTGAAACACCATCAGGAAGGACTGGAGCTGAGGCCGAGAGCAAGGTCCTCTTGATCTGGTCAAAAGTCTCTTGCTGTTCTTTCCCCCATCTATAGGCGGGGCATAGAGGGACCGCCAAGGCTGCGAAACCCGGAATCCAGAGCCTACAGAATCTAGCAGTTCTCAGGAACTCTCTCCGGCTCTTTTGGCTCTCAGGGGGAGGCATCCGAGTGACAGTTCTCTTTTTGGACTCTGTTAGCCATCTCTTACCGTCTTGAAGGGTCAGGAATGTCACCTCAGGTCGGCATATCTGGGCCTTCTTAGCAGAGGCCTGATGTCCCAGTTTGGCCAGTTCAACAAGCAGTTTCTCAGTCCCTTCTCGGCACTGTTCTACGGTGGAGGCTGCAAGCAATGAGTACTGCAACGGAGTTAGTTACCTTGATGCAGGGCCTCATCGAAGATGGTAGGAGAGTTCTTGAAGCCCTGAGGCAGTCTAGTCCAGGTGCGCTGTCCTGAGAATCCGTTCTTTGGGTCTGTCCACTCAAAGGCAAACAGGGGCTGGCTGGACTCATGGAGACGCAGACAGAAGAAGGCATCCTTTTAATCTAAGACAGTGTAAATGTCTATATCACCCGGCTGTTGACTTCTCTCAGGTCTCAGGCTTCTTAATGGGCAGCAATGGAATGTTCTATTCTGACTGATATGGTTTCAGGATTTTCTGCTCCAGCAGCCTCTGAGTGTGGGATTTGATCCCTTTCTTGGCATCTTTGCTCAAATCTGACTCGCAGGGGTGTGGCTGAAGGTTTCACCACAGGGGGCCGCTGGATCGCCAGCCCTGGTCTAGCCGTTTCTACTCATGCCTCCCCTCCGGGAAGGCCTGAATTGGTTACAGCAGGCTTGCTGACTAGAGGGTTAGTGAATTCTACCTTGGGCCCCTGGGGGTTAAAGGTGATCTTTGCCCCCAGTTTGGTAAGCAAGTCTCTCTCGGGCTCTCTGGAGTCACTAGGAAAGAGTGCTGCATTTTTTTCTCTAAAGTCCATTGTTCTTTTAGTCGTCCATGCCCTATGTCTGCACTGCTGACATCCTGGACTAATGGTTTCTTGTTGGAGAGGGAACCTAACCATTCCCGTGTCCGTTTCAAAGTCACTTGGGGTCCCCTCCACATTAAAGGTTCAGGAGGGGATTCAGAAGGCTGGCTGTATTAGCCGCAGGCTTCTTTTTCTTGGGGCAGTCCCCACTAGCTCGGTATTTTTCTGAGCTTCTGGTGCGGGCCCAAGCTCTACTGTCTCTCCTGCCTGCCAACTAAGGCAGCCAAGATTCCTCCCCATTCCCTCGTTCATCCATCGGTTTTCCTTTTCTCTCTCTCTCTCTCTATACACATCTCGCTTCCGCTGCTCTTCTCTCTCTCTCTCAAAATACTTTCTAGCCTCTCTAACTAAGTCTCAAGGCCATATCTTGTAAGCCACCCATTTTCTGAAACTTTCTTTGAATACCTATTGCTGACTGTTCTATAAAGGACTTTCTTAACGCCCCCCTATTCTTCCGATTCTAGAGCAAACAGTGTACCTCTCTGATAGACCTTTACTAGCCTCACTAAAAACTCAGAGGGGGAATCTATCAGACTTTTACATCTCTTTTTCTTACCTTGGCCAGATTAATTGGTGCATCAGAGCCTGGCGACAGAGTTAATAGGTGTCTCCTACCTTCCCAATGGGGACGTCTAGGTTAGGCAACTGCATCGGGGTGGCGTCCGAGCTGGGGGCCAGTTTCCAAGCTGCTAATAAGATCCGATCTTTTTCTTCAGGGGTAAAGAGATTCTCCCAAGTAGGCTGATAAGAGAACATAGTTTAACAGGAGTGCTGGCAATGCCCCGGGCCTCACTCTCAGTGGCGCCAGGGGGTGCCTGTAACGGGCGGGGGGAGAGCTCATCAGTGGGGGAAGTAGGAATGGCTGTAGGTTCTCACAGACCCAATGTCTGGGCGTCTGCGGAAAATGGCTTTGACTGCTCAGATGGTGTGGGGCCATCTTATACCAAAAGTCGGCCATTCACCCTTCTTAACAATGAAAGAAGTTATTAGCCAGGTCTGTGACTTTAGACATCAAAATCTCTGTGGCTAGGAACTGAGTGCTGTATCTAAGCAGTAGCTGCTCTACTAGGTACCCCAGGAGCCCAGGAAGCATCTACCAGGTTCAGGCTGCTCCGACCCAGGCTAGGGGCCCAGGGGGAGGGAGCTGGTCACGGCGGAAGTGCCCATCAGCCTAATTCCCGGTCCTGCCCGTGCGCGCGCGCACCGCGGCCGGAGACGCGCGGCCGGTCTTCCCAGCTGTCCCGGAGCCGGTCGCGGCGCCGCCATGGCAGAAGTGTGCTTGCGGCAGCCCGTGGCTGGCCAGACCCTATCTCTTGCTCCGCCTACGCGCGCCCGAAAGCGCGCAACCTCTGCGGCCGGAGACGCGCGCAGGTGGACGGGTCTGCGCCGGCTAGGCTGACCCGTGTGCCCGGCACCTGCGAGCGTGGTCACGCCGCAGGAGGGGCGGGCCGGCCCAACCTCTTCCCGCCCGAGCCATGCGACCCGACCTCCCATGCACGCGCGCGAGCCTTGCCGCGGGGGCAGCGGAGGAGGAGGGAGGGGGGAGCTGCAACACTCGGGGGCGGGGTGGTTATCATATTACAGAGACAAGGACAAGACTCAAACACGAGACAATTTCGCTGCGCGGCTTCGGCGTAGAACCGAAAGTCGACTGGAGATTTTGGGGGTCCGGATTCCCCCTCTCCTACCAAGACCACGTATCTCTCTGATACGGGCTGAGCTCCAAAGGGCTGCCACTCCAAAGCGAGCTCCAGACGCCCCGCTACACCGGGGACCCAAATGTCCCGAAGGACCCAAATGTCCCGCCCGGCGGGACTACAAATGCCTCTAGAACGTCTTCTAGGGCTGCGAGGGAGAAGTTCTGAGCTCGTCAGCTCTTTCTGGCCCCCGCCAAATACAAATGGACCCGATCGAACCAAACGCGTGCGCAGATTCACAGAAAACAAGTTCAGACAACACCGCCACAGACAAGTTCATTCAGACACAGCCACAGACAAGTTCAGACACAGCCATAGACAAGTTCAGACACAGCCATAGACAACAAACAAAACGCTGGCCAGCTTACCTCCTGACAGTGAGTCGGTGGTCCCTGAGTGGGGGTCTCAAATCCCGGAAGAGCCCCCAAATGAAAGACCCACGGGGGTTTGGGACCCCCGAAACGGACCTTTCCTCGGAAGGAGACCCCATGACCCAAGGAGGACCGAGCCACAGATCAGCTGCAAACAGCACGAGGTTTTATTGAATAACGCAGGACCTGCGGGCTACCAAGCCACTTGGGATGGCTGGCGCGCCCAGCCCTCTGTTTAGGGCCTTTTTATAGGGTTAGGGAAGCAAAATCATGCGTACAGAGGCAAAGGCGAAGTTACAAAGTTTCCATTGGCTGGTTTGAATGAAATCGCCCGTTGAGGGGTGAGGGGTGAGGGCCCCCAGGTTGCCATCCGGCCTGACCAAACAACCTGGTTATCACCCGCCCCCAGGCCTGCTGTTTGTTCTTTTGTTCTTTATCTTCTTTTTGGAATTCTTTCCCTGATCAGGCTGGGCCTGATCACATAGCTAAGTAACTGCTTCCCCTCCCTTCCCCCTCTGCCCAGCTGAATCCTTGGTTGGGGGCTGTTGCTAACTCTACTTCTTGGGGAGGGGGCCTTACAACAGTAGCTGTGTTAATGTTATTTACAATCTTGTTATCTTCAGCTCCTGTGTTCAAAGGTGATAGCTGAGCTAGCTCAGAGACCCATTTGTAGCCGAAGCTGTGTGCTGTATGGAATGGTTACTGTCCTGGGGTTTGCCTCTCTCTCTGCACAGATCACCATATAAGTAACTGTGCCCAGAGTAAGAGTTCAGATTAGATGTGTTTCGTGGATCCTGTGTGTATGAACACACCAGGAAAGAAGTCTACCAGTGTTTTTCAGACCAGGAGTGACATCTTCTGGGAAGGGGATCTTGGCAGTGGTGACTGGTAGATGGGGAATTATTGACTTAAACTTCATTTTTCTGTAAACATTTGTATTTTGTAACTTTAAAACAGTGAATAGAGGCCTGATAAGGGAGAAGGACTTTAATCCCAGCACTTAGTGGGGAGGGGCAGAGGCAGGCAGATCTATGTGAGTTGGAGGTCTAAGTAACAAGTAGCAAGTTCCAGACCAGGCAGGGCTACACAGTGAGACCCTGTCTTTAAAAATTAAAATAAATGGAATAAAAGTATAAAGGAAAGGTTCTCAGAGAATGCTTATGATACTACATTATATTAAGGAAATGGGCTTCTGGGTGCTTCTTTCTTTCTCTCTTTTTTAATTGCTTTACTTTGTGAATGATCCCACATTGTTTGTGTAGCTCCCTGTACTGGAGCCCAGCTCTAGTGTGGGTACTTTGGGGGTGGCATTCTATAGGACAGGTCCTGAGAAAGTCAGAATCTTCCCCACCCCAGTTTTAAAAATAATCGTAGATTTCTATCAGTAGGTGAACTTAACAGATACCAGAAACAGCTGTTTTTAGATCTGCTTTTTTGGACCTGACTGAAAAATGCAGGTTGGTTATTGGGGTGTCAGGCTTCCTCACTTATATGGTATGAGTAGGAATTTGGGATTTCTCTGAAGCTTGGGGGTGAGCAGGACAGAATGGCCTGTGGAATTCTGAATGGAACCAGGCCTGGCTTTTGTCTGCATTCCCACTAAGATGTGCATACTTCAAGGCCCATTGCTGCCTGCTGCTGCTTCCCTGAGCCTCCTGGGGTCCCAGAAATGGATTCTCTAGTGCTGTTATGGGAAACGTAAGAGGCTATAACTTTCAATTAAGATGACATGCAGAACACTTAGTTCTTTCTTGATCCCTTGTGGAAAGTACTTGACAAATGCAAGTTGGAGCTGAGGCTTTTAATCAATTGATCAAGGAACATTGTGAAATGCCTACTGGGGGGGAGGGGGCTGAGTGGAGCTCTGCTTCCCAAATAGCTGATCAGGGAATATTGCTGAGTGCCCATACCATGTGGAACTGAGTGAGGGATTTGAGCTGTAAGGCTGTGTAAGTGCCCTTAAGCGATCTTTGTAGCCCCTTCCCTCCTATTACATTGTGTGAGGCAGGATCACAGAAGTCATAGGAACTATGGGACAGAGTTTGTAACCCACTCACAGTAGGTGCTGTAGAATGCTCAGCAAAGGCAAGAAGAAATGTCCAATGGTGAAGGAGCCCTCCACAGGCATGAGAGCCGGATGCCTTAGGCATTTCTTGATTTCTCTGCTTGATGATTTATGGAGAGTTTAAATGGAGGAGTAGGAAAAGAAGGATCTTTCGGTGATTTAGCTCAGCTCCATCTCAGAAAGAAATAATGAAGTGCCTGATGACACTGATGGTCTTGGAGGGTTGGCCACTGTCCAAGCCCATTTTTTGACAAAGAGATCACTGATGCCTGTAGTCTCCAGAGAGTGTCCAGTTAGCTTGTTGAAAGAGCAATACAGACTGTAGCCAACCTTGTCTAACGTGGGTTCCCTGATGCCAGCAGCTACTAGGAGCATTAAGCATCATTTTGAGAAGACCTGCAAGGTCCATCAAGGTCACCCTCCCTGGCTCACAACAGTCCTAGAATAGTGGGGATGGGGGCATTGTTTTACAGGTGGTAAACCTGGTGCACAGAGAGGAATATCTCCAGGCAAATAGGGCTACTAGGCAAGTTTTGGGCTTGCTCGTCCTTTGGAAGAAAATGTCACCTTTGAAAGGGAAATGTGACTAATTTGTTAAATTGAACTGTGCTAGAGGGTTGCCCAGGCAGTGGTGGATCCAAGCCTGTTTGTTCTCTATCCCAGCAGGCCTGGCAGTCCATAGTCAGGACAGGTAGTAAGTGACAGTTGATAAGGAGGATAGGGAGGAATAACCGGTGGGATGGCTATCCCCATTTAGAAAGGGACAAGCATCAGAACAGGAAGAAATGGCTTTTCCAGGAAATCCTGACTGTGAGTAGGGACAGTGTGGGAATCGGGTCCTCTGGCTAGACTGAGAGGGTTACAGAACTGCCCAAGGCTCAGCTAGCAAATTACCTAAATACTGATGCATCTACCTGCACACATGGTTACCTCTTGCATGCTGCCGCTTGCTCCCTCCACCCTCTTATGCATGTGTACCATAGTGCTCAGATACACTTATCTTTGCACTGACAGACTTATCTTTACTCCTGTGGGCCAAGGAATAAGAAAGACAGATTGAGAGATAGACACAGATCCCTGTGCATGAGGCTGCTGCCCAGCAAGAGCCCTTAGGCAGTTAAGTTTTGAATGTGTCTTAATGTTTCACTTATTGATTTAGTAAATTGTTTATCCCCACCACCCCACCCCCCTCTTATTTTTATAGTCTTTGACATATCTTCATCATTAGGGAGCTCTCTCCAAGTACGAAGGGCAGTCACAGATAGATGTCCCTTAAAGTTACAACATCAGGCTGGACTCAAATTCTGTATGTCACCAAGGGTCACAGGTGTGTGCCATTATATTTGGCTTATGTGGTACTAGGGACTGAACTGCGGGCTTCAGTAATACACTCTACCAACTGAGCTACATGTCCATTCCCCGTTAGTGCCTCTAGAGCTGCAGATTGGAGTGTTTAGGTCTATTCTGCAGTGAAATGACCTCTTAGAGGTTTGTAGTTGTACACTCTAGAAAGCGCTGGCTGGCTGGTCAACAGTGGTTTCTTGGACATCACTCTCCTCCGTCCTGGCTTGGCTTGGAGACCTGCCCAGAGCAGCAACCAGCAGCAGTGATTTCTGGGCCTGCCCTGTGGTAATGCCCCACTCCTTTCTGTGGTTGAACCAATACAAGGAGCAGTTAGCTCACTTGGTGAAGTGAATCCTCCCTATTCTGGGTAGTCCTCAGCCAGGGCCGTGTGCTGTCCTTCATCCATGCAATAATAAAAATAAAAAGTTTATTTTTATTTACAAGTCAGTTTCTGCGTGAATGTCTTTAGGTGCTCACAGAACCCAGGAGCTGGAGTTACAGGTGTTTGTCAGCCTCTTGATGTGGATGCTGGGAGCGGAACTCAGATCCTCTGGGAGGGCAGGACGCTCTTAACTGCTGAGCTGTCTCTCCAGCACCACTATTTTAGTAAGGACGCAATGTGTGTCACAGCCCTCCACTGCCCAGCACCCATGATTTTGATCCCCTGCCATTCACAAGGCTTTTCACACATAGGTAGATTTCTAAGTAGGAACTTCCACAGTCTCCCCAGAAACACGGGGTGAGAAAGTCTTCCAGAATAATCCTTGCATCACCTACATCCTGATGGGCCTGGGGTGCCGATGAGAAAAAAAAAAAAATGTAGATTCCTGTTGTCTCTCTTCCAGATAAATTCTCTAAGAGCAGGGCCATCCAGTCTCTGTACCCACAGTGGTTTATCCATGAGGGATTTGAGAAAAGAGAGATACTGGTCTAGAGTGGCAGGTGCTGGAGGATGGGGCGCTCCTTGGGCTACTGGATAACAACTTCTTACCTGGTTCACTTCTGGAATTATCCAGGGAGTTGTGAGACAGAGGCTGAGACACTGGAAGTCCTGTCAGTGCTCTGAGGGCCTTTAAGAGTCCATCTCGGTGGTCCTGGGAGAGGAATGTAGTTGGTTAATTTTTGTTTGTTTGTTTAGTCCTGGTTGGTTTCCATCTGCTTTCAGCCCCGGAGGTGTTCAGGAAACATCATCTCTGTGAGATTTTTCAATAGAGAGCCAGGAGAGATAAGCATGTGACTCGGCTGATGGCCAACAAGAGTGACAAATGGAAGAGCAGAGCAGGGAAGCGGAAGGAGATGGGATCACTCCGGGGCCATCCAGCTGGCTGCAGAAGGAACTGGTTAGAATAGCAGGTCTAAACCTAGCCCAAAATTCATCCCAAAGACTGACCAAGCTGGGAGATCAGGAATCTCCCACACTGCTTAATGTCGCTCACAGAGAATGCCTTTTGGAGTGCTGTTATTGGACAACTCAAAGCACACAACTAAGGCATCAATGATCACAGCCAATGGTGATTACCTACGTCATAACTCCAGCTGTGTGACTGCTTAGGAGTGTGAACATGTGTGCTAGGAATATTTACTCTATAAAAATCTCCAGATTTTGGATATTTAGGAAGAGAAAGGGGACCAGTGGACAGGAGGAAAGAGGGTCAAAGGGGGTGAACATGATCAAAGTACATTATCTTCTTGTATGGGAAGTATCATAATAAAATTCCATTGTTTTATATAATTATATATGCTGATTTTTTTAAAAATCTAATTGTTCCTCAAAACCAATATAGCATAGAGACTTTGAATAGAAATAGTGGCAACAATTTGGCTTCACCTTCTATTCTGTTCCTTACCACAATTTCTGGAAGGCCCTTAAACTCCCTTAAGCCTCAGTTTTCTCATCTGTGAGATGGGGCAGTAATAGTGGCCCTGGAGCCATTTTTTAGAGGTGGATGAAGCTAACCCAGTCAAGCACTCAGCCCACATGATGTGTGAATTGGCCAGGGAAGGGGAAATTGACATCATTGGCTATACTTCTGGGTGAACAACTAGGTTCTCTGCTTATGTGGCTGCCTGGCTCAAACCACCAACAGCTAGCTGGAGCACACTGATTTTTATTGAACAGGCTAAGAATAGGGCTCTTGTCACTAGAAAACTGTCTACCATGGGAAAGCCGTTATTCTTGAAGGAACTGCTTATCCCAGGGAGGGATTCCCAAGGTAGGAGACTGGCAGGAGAACTACCATTCGGTTGTCTTGTTTTAGGGTTTTGTTATTGTTGCTAAGTAGTAGGTTAATAGGAGATAGATGTGCAGTGGGGAAGAGGTTTTGACAGTGTGCTCATGGCTCTTTTATGCCCTTCTTTAGGAAAATATACTCTCCTTCACAAGGCCCAGACACCATTCTTTGCCATTGGCTAATAACTGCTACTGATTATTGGGCACTCATTCCACACCCCTGTATTGGGCACATGCACTTCCTCATCTCCGTTTGCCATCATCATGGCCCCCATTCTGTTTCCAAAATAGGGAAACTGAGGTCAAGTGCCCTGTGAAAGGTCACACATCTGGTGTGTAGATAGAGAGCTGTCTGGCTCTGCATACAAAACGGAAAATCTTGGGCACAAGGACAGGACGTTATGGGAAAGATTTGTCAAGTCGCACATGGGGACAGGAGGCCAAGGAAACACAGACACTGGCCACTGCAGGGCTACTTTGCAGCCACTTTCTTTTACTGCTTATTGACCAGCTTGTGACCTGTAGGGCTTGGCCACTGTGCCTGATTCCTTTTGGAGTTTTAAGACTCAACAGCAGGGTGTCCTTCCACTGTTTCTGAAAGACCACCCACAAAGTTCCTCTGGTGTAAAAGTACAGAAAGCCTGCTTTTCTTAGGTGGCCTGAAGGAGCCCACCCCCCACCCCTCCCCACCCCACCACACCCCCCTGGGTCATTTGTTTCCCCTTCTTTGTTTCTATGGGTGTTTTTGAGCTCAGCCCGAACCTGCAGGAATGGCTTTTCATGTTGAATTTGTAAGAATGAAAAGTAAATGGTTCTCTGTCCTGGTTAGAATTTCTTTTCTTCTCTCCTTGTCCCAAAGTATAGGGTGACATTGCGTCCCAGATTTTTTTCTTTTTTTCCAGATCAAAGTTTAGATATGTTGCAGTGTTCTAAAAAGCATTCCTAATTAACTTAGGCAAAAAGTAACCAAATTAACTGAGTAAGTATTACAGTACAATGTACCCCAGCCATAGTATTTTTAAAATTGGGCTCTGAAAAGAGATGTGACCATTGTTGGTTGAGGACTGGCAGTCTTTGTATGGGGTGTTAAATTGGCAGAAAGAAAATTTGAAGTAGAGGGTTTAAGATAATCTTACTTCTTGCAGGCTATGGGGATGGGTAGGTATGGGTGCCATGTGCACAGATGGGTGGAGTATAGGCATAAAATTTTCCTAAAATGTGTGTCTTGGTGAGCTAGAGAGTAACTAACCGAGCATAAGTTTGATGCCTGATTATTGGATTTCCCCTCAGAGAAAGAACCCGAGAAAGACACAAATCTCCACGGAGTAAAGATGGCAGAGGGTCAGAGAAGTCTGTCACTATTCAGGCCCCCACTGGAGAGCCCCTGCTGGCAAATGACTCTGCCCCCACAGGCGCAGAGGAAGTTCAGGTAAGGATCAAAGATGCCACTGTCGGCATGCTGCCACTCGGCCCCGCCTCCTCTCCGCAAACGTTTTCCTAAGTCTTGTTGCACTAAGCTCTCTTGGGTTTTTAGTCTTTATTTTTCCAGCATATTAATGAGTTTATCTACTTCTCCAGTTTTCTTGCTGGTGTAAGGACAACATGTCCTAGCATAGAGTAGCTTGGGGTCCTTCTGAAATGTGACGGGTGGCCTTGCTTTGAATGATGTTGGAAAGAAGCCAGCTTGGCTGATGACAGGTCAGAAAAGGGAAAAGTTCCAGGCAAGTGTCCCTGGAGACTCACTCCAAAATGGAAAGGGACTGGAGAGGGCAGAAAAATCTCTCTCCAAAACCATCCAGGGAATGAATGCTTGATATGGACAAGAGAAGACAGCCCGGAAGCTAGGTGTCTGAAAGAAGTCAAGACCTCCGCATTCAGGTGGCAAGCATGGAAATCTCAATGAATGAGATAACGGGAGTCCAAAATCAGAGTCAGGGATATATGTCCAGCAAACTTTGGGGTTAGTAGCTGTGGTCTTTGGGGTACCTCAATGTCAACTCTATGGGTTGGGGCTGGGACAAACTGGAGAATGGCTTTCCTCTGGCAAGAACACAACAGCTTGTGTGTTCCAGACCACTGCCACTCAGAACTGCAGGAATTCAGGGTTACTGGGTGTTGCATGTTTCAGAAATATTAACGTTAGGACTTCATATGAAGTCAATCAATTTTAAAATACCAAAACTTATTACTTTAAAAAGTGTGTGAGATGTTCTTTGAGTCCCTACTGTCTGGCAGCCTAGCTGACTTAAATAAACATCTGAGCACTACTCAGAAGTATGTTTGCACATTCCCCCGCATCTGAAATGTTGCATGCCCAGCCTTGCCTCATATAAACAAAGCAATGTATGAATACGCAGCCATAAAGATATAGGAATAGAGATAAGCATATATCCATGCACACCTGTAGATACCCACAGATAGGTACTTATAATCAGATAGGAACATTGAAACTACAATCCCTTCAAGGATGCAGATGCCATTGAAACTCATAACTGCTTCCCAACTGAATGTGAGGTTTGTTCAGGAGTGAGCAAATTGCTTTGATACTGCTGAGCTGCTTGCTTTATTCTAAGACAGATGTATGTATGGATGGATGGTTACATGGTTGGATGGATGGAAGGATGATGGATGGCAGATGGATGTAGTCAGTCTTGAGACTGGATCACCTTTAAAAGTTTCCTGTATTAGTTTCCCCCAGAAATGGATTTGAAGGTGCTGGTAACCCACTGTGAAGACATTTCCTTCTTTGTGCCCTGAGCTCCTGGGAAGCTGTTCATGCTTACAGCAGGGTGGTGTGATGGGAAGGACCTTTGGAGATTGTGTGTGTTTCTCGGCCATGGTAACTTAGGGAGTTAAAATGAATAGGGCCTTAGTTAGCAACTGGCAAGAAGTTGGATGCACAGCTGAGTCAGAACAGTGGTGTTACACAACAAATTCCCACATGATATCAGCAGTGGTTACCTCAGCAGGGATATCAGTCGCATGCCCAGAATACAGCAGCTGTCTTCCCTGAGACATTGCTACAAAGCCAGCTGTTCCCTACAGCCAGCAGACTCATCTTACATTACAGCAAGTTGTATGTCTTTGTGGTTTGTTTTCTCTTGCTGATGTATTTTCTTTTTAACTGACCTAAATTTACATGCAGAAATCAAATAGTTTTCAAGGGTATGCTTTGATAGTTTCAACAGATGAAACCACGCCTTTCAACACAGAAAATTCTCCTGGCTCTTCCTAGTTGAACCCTACCCTCACCCACCTCTCTGGGGCTACTGATATTTTGATTTTCATCTCAGTGGATTGTTTTTGCCTGTTGGAGAGTTAGATATAATTGGAATCATATGAAGTTTTTCCCCACTGAGCATGATGATTTTGATATTTATCCATGGTCTGTGTGTTTCAACAGTTCACTCTATTATTTTTGTATTCAATGGACTAGTATTCCATTGAATTGGCCAGTTTGTTACCTGTTACCCAGGCAGGTAGACATTTGAGGTACACACATTCCAACTATGATGGATTAAGTTTTTATGAATATTTTTATAAGCCTTTTGTGAACATATTTCCATTAACTTTTGGTAAAATCTAGGAGTCAAATTGCTGGGCCAGAAATGTGTATCTAAATCACTGTGAAAGTGTCAGGCCTGTTTTCTGGCAGTATTAAGCCATCTTAAACCTCCACCCACAGTGCCTTAGGGACCTGGCTGATTCTAACCATTGTCTATGGTCCATCCTCTCATGCTCCATGGAATCTCTGACTTCCCAAGTTGATGGCTAATGTGTTCCTAGATAGAAGTCTTTACTACCCAGCCCTAATATTGTTGACACATTCATAAATTATGATTTTTTAAATGATAAAACATTATTTGTTAGCCTGGATCTTTTAAAAATTAAATATAATGCCTTTAGTAATTCTTTGAGAATTTCCTATGTATATACAATATACTTTGATCATATTCACTCCTCCCAATAACTTTCTCCCAGATCCAGTGTCAATTTCCCATCCTCTTCCAATGATATGCCCTCTTTGTTTAAGAACTTACCTGGCCCATGTATGTACTAGTGTGAGTTACCGATTGGAGCATTGTCAACCTACCATGAGCCAAACCTTTAAAGAAAACAAAACCCACTCTCTCTCTTTCAGAATCCATTAACTGTCAATACCTTCTCAGTTAGGAGCGTGGACTCAGGAGCCCCTTCCCTGCTCTATGCTGGAATGCATAGGCAACCACAACTACTCTGAATTCATAAGTACAGGGTTCTATCATGTTCCAAAAATACTGCTTTTCCTGTCTTCTTCCTGATTTCTGGCCATTACTCTTCCTCTTTCTGCAACAGTTTCCAAGCCTCATACACGAGGAGTGTCTGAGCTGTCCCATTTGTGGCTGAATCACTCTGTTTTTGCTCTAACTAGTCCTGAATTTCTGTGTTAATTAATTGCCATCCACTACACAAAGAAATCTTTCTGATGAGGTCTGAGAGCACCACTAACCTAGGTAGAGAGACGTGAAGTTAGAAGGCAGCTCGATATTATGTCCGCATGGCAGAATAATGGTAGTGGCATATTTTTTAGATCTATGAACTCCCCAACCATGGCTTCTCAGCCAGATGTATGCTTCCTCTTATGGATCAGGCCTTAAATCCAATCATAAAGTAGTTGTTTACCCTTAAAATGTTCATGCCACTATTGCAGCCATGGGCACTTCTTCCTCCACTGGTCATTATTATAGCTCAGGGAGTTTACAGCTGAGGAAAACTATTGATGACCCCCCCCCACCCCACAACTCCCCATCAGCCTGCATAGCATTTTTCTATATTATGAAAACTAGCCAGCAGGGAGGAATATTTCTTGTCAGTGCCTACTTGATTTTTTCATTTCTCATAACCCAAGGATTTGATGTCTTTAGACCCAAGGATTTGATGTCTTTAGACCCAAGGATTTGATGTCTTTAGACCCAAGGATTTGATGTCTTTAGACCCAAGGATTTGATGTCTTTAGCAATAAGGTCTTACCATCATGTTCTGGTGGGCACACCTAGCACTGGGCTCTTTGTTTAGTAGCCTGTGGCTTCTGTGAGGAGCTTTATACCTTGTGAAGGATGATTGCAATTAAACTCTTTTATATCAATATACCTGTGTGTGAAGTTTATAAAAGAGGAGTTATCCTTCCCCCCACTTAAACTTCACTTCCCCCCTTTTCTTTTTTTGTTACCTGTGTCCTACAGACCCTCTCCTTTAAGATCTTTCTTCCTTATCTCCTCCAGTGGTCCCTCTAAGATTCTATGAGTACTCCAAATTAAATACACAAATCCAAAGATTCATTGCTGGAATCTTCATATGAGTGAGAACATGGTTTGTTTGGTTGTGAGTGGTCTATGCTGCTTTTTGATCCATGTCTGAAACTCCTCCATCTATCATAAGCTAATGCCCTTCTTCCACCACTGTGCTCCTGTATGTGCCTTTTTTTTCTTAGTTAAATCATAACCCACGGAGTTCACATGGTTTCTAGTACCTCCTGGCTTTGTTGTGCCGAGATGGAATCCTAGTTGCCAGTAATACAGCAGAAGTATCTAACACAATTGCTACCTAGAAGTTTAAAGAAGACAGCAGCGGAGTTAAAGATTTAATAACCCAGGGTTGGAGAGATGGCTCAGAGGTTAAGAGCACTGACTATTCTTTCAGAGGACCTGTGTTCAATTTCCAGCACCCACATGGCAGCTCACAACTGTTTGTAACTCCAGTTCCAGGGACCTGACCTTCTCATAGATATACATGTAGCCAAAATACCAATGCACATAAAATTTAAAAAATTATATAAAAGATATAATAACCCTGGTATTTCTATGTCCTTGCTGGTCAGCTTATCATGAAGACATGTTTTAGAAAGAATTTTTGAGTTGATCTGGCCATAGATAGAGTTTTGAATTTTTTTAGTCAATGAGAAATGATGTCAAAGAGTTCTTAAGTCTGCTCATTACTGACGTAAATACATCCTGTACTTGCCATACAGAAATTTAGATAATGTGCATCAGCTTTGGATGAATTTGACTTCATATGATAATGAGTTCCTTTCTCAAGCCCTCTCTGCTCTGTAGAGCTATTTGGGGGGTCTAGATATGGGATTTTGTAAGCCTGCCACTTAGCAACGGGAGGGGCTCTCCTGGTGTAATAGTGGGTGCTCTCTTGTAGCAGATTCACCACAGCTTAGTCTAACAGCTGCTGGTCAAGTTACAGAAAGGCCAGGCCCTGGACTTTATCCCAACACGAGGGATAACAAAGTATCATAGTGATGAATCTCCCAAACAAATTCAAAGGTTGGATTGTATTTTCTGTCTTCAAAGGACAAATATAGAATCATTTTGAAAATTTCAGTGAAAACTGCTAAAGTTTAAAAGCACCCCTGTATTAAAAGCTGATTTTATTTCTGCTTTCAAGGAAATTGGTTAACACTAAAGTGTCTTCCTTTTCTGTTTCATTTTGTTGTGGTGCTTAAAAATCACTCTCACTGTGTCCTCTGTCATCAGGATGACAACTGGGGAGAGACCACCACAGCCATCACAGGCACCTCAGAGCACAGTATATCCCAAGAGGACATTGCCAGGATCAGTAAGGACATGGAGGACAGTGTAGAGCTGGACTGCAAGCGCTACCTGGGCCTTACTGTTGCTGCATTCCTTGGACTTCTCGTGTTCCTCACCCCCATTGCCTTCATCCTGCTACCCCAGATCCTGTGGAGGGAGGAGCTGAAACCCTGTGGTGCCATCTGTGAGGGACTTCTCATATCTGTGTCATTCAAACTGCTGATTCTGCTCATCGGAACCTGGGCCCTATTCTTCCGCAAGCAAAGAGCAGATGTGCCACGGGTATTTGTGTTTCGAGCCCTGTTGCTGGTCCTTATCTTTCTTTTCGTAGTTTCTTACTGGCTTTTTTATGGGGTCCGCATTTTGGACTCTAAGGACCAAAATTACAAGGACATTGTGCAGTACGCCGTCTCCCTTGTGGATGCACTGCTTTTCATCCACTACCTTGCCATTGTCTTGCTGGAACTTCGGCAGCTACAGCCTATGTTCACACTGCAGGTGGTCCGCTCCACTGATGGAGAGTCCCGGTTCTACAGCCTGGGACACCTCAGGTAAGGGGTGTGCACACTGAGCAAATACAAATGATGGCCTATAGTGTGGTGGGATTTTGGTGTTAGCTGATAAGATTGGAAGGCACGTATCTAGGGTCTTGGGTGCCTGAAGGGGGTGTGGCCAGCCCCGTTCAAAAGGGGCTGCTGGGCTTCTTCAGTACCCTTTTCGTTCCTGCCTTCTTGAGATTAGATCAACATCCATCGCTTAGACCATCCGATTAATCAAATATCTTCCTAAGGTATAAACTGTTATCATAAGTGTTAAATTACTTTCCAATAAATATTAACCCTATATTTGATATATTGCAAATAAAATTTATTGCGATACTATAGCTCTATAAGATGGTTGGTCCTCTGAGGCACAGTCCTAGATGCAGATCCTACAACTCTATATGAGGTTGTGGAGGGGGGCCTTCACAGTGGGGCTCTTGGCTGTATTCAGGGTTCCCTTCTCTACCTCTCCGGCAGGTCCCAAAGCAGTGCAGAAAGGTACCTGGCTTTAAAGTTTCACTGTCCTGAGCAGTAAATGCTATGTGTCACATGGCACAGTAGCAGGGACTGGTAAGCATAGCTTAATGGGTACCAGAAGAACTGGCTTTGTCATTGTTCTGGCTATCCAGAGAGGTGGCCCGGCCCCAGTTTGAAGTCAGATCCCTCTGCCCAACTAGTATCATGTTGGTATACACCTGCATCCGTATCTCTGGCTCTGGCTTGGCTTATACTGCCTGAGGACTGGCTGGTTAGTGTTCAAGGTTGTGGCCACCATGACTGAGTCTCAGGGGAGTTTCTGTTTGGATGAGTGTGCTGTGCAACATGCATTGGTGTTTCAAATTCTCTATAGATGCAAGTAAGTCACTGGGGCATTGGAACCTTAGAGAACTTTCCACCCTTTAAACTGGAGAGGGCCCCCTCATAATGATCCCTTACAGAGCCCAAGCCCAGAATTTTCTGGGGCTCCCAGACACTGGAAAGAGACTGGCATATGGCTTTGAAGTAGGCAGTTGCTATGCCAGGCCTGAAGATAGGGGACCAGGGCACAGGAGGACAGGGGGTTTCAGACAGTGACAGCTACAAAGCGTACTGGGAAACAGTTTGGCTCTGAGGCAAGTTTTGTTGAAGTCAGCACTGTGTGGAGAAACCTGTGGTCCTGGAGCAGGCTAGCAGCATTTGGGAGTGTGGCAGCACTGTGAGTGACGCCTGATGCAACTTTGTTTCTCGTCCTTCCTTCTAAGTATTATAATTCTCACTTGGACAGGGAAGGGTCTTCCTCACCTTAGGTTAGTTCAGGCTGGGACGGATGGCTCCTCCTGGGCTCCCACTCTGCTTGCTCTAAGACAGGTTGACTTCACCTGCACATGAGACCTGGGTATAAATGGGAGAGGCCGACCCAATAGCCCCTAGACAGTAGGAAAAATAAATGACAGAAGCTTTTGTATCCCACAGCTTAGCTCTGTGGGCCAGGGGATGAACTGGGTGGTAGAAATCAGACTGCTCTGTGGCACCTGGCTTGCTGCTAAAAGCAGTCACCTCAGTTCTTAGGAAAACTGCAGATGGGGGGGGGGCATTTTGAGTGGAATTTCTTCCTTTTGCCTCCTTACACTCCCTGCTCTTATCAGACTCCTTTTGTCCCTTACATGGAAATTCTGAATTCTGAGGGGGAAGGAAAGGTGTTCTTTCTCCCCTGGGCAAGGTTAGGTGTCCCCTGACACCAGCTGGGAGAGCTGAAGCAGGCACCACCCCCTGGCCCAGTGCCGCTCACATCACCTGCTCATCCGCGGGCTAAATCTGGTCCAAACCCAGCAGTGGCTGGAAGAATCACTGGGCTAGAAATATAACTTCTAAGCCCTTTTATGAACTTTTAAGACAGGTGGGAAAGGGAAAGGGGAGCAGAATGGACAAAGCAAGCCCCAGACATCAGAACAGCAGGTCTTTACCAGACCCAACCAGAACCCCAGGCCCTTCCGCTTTCCCTTTATGCAAAGCCTTTGCTGCAGAGTGACCCTATTGCGCTTCGATGCAGAGCGATGGGGAGTTCTTTCTTCTGTGTTCAAAGCTGGTTTTCCTGAATGAACTGAGCTATTTTTGAGAGTGTTCAAAAGAATGCCTACTCCTCGGGTTCATAAAGAAAATGGACTTCTTGTTAGCACCCGTAAAAGGCCCTGCTGTGGCTTCCCTTGTGCACAGGGATCATTTGAAAACCTGAGATTATTGTTGTAGGATGTGAAATTCCATAAATAGATGTAAGATGTGACCTAACCTTTAACTAATGCCTTAGGATATAAGGTCTTTTCTTGTTTGGATTTAATTTATCTCACCTCTGGGGGTCTGAGCAGGTAGGATGGTGCCATACATCTTTTCCCACTGAGGACAAGTTAAGGGATCTGTTCAAGGTCACCAGTAGGTAGCACCTTGCCTGTGTTCTCTATAGCACCTGAGTGGGTGTAGGGTCTGTCAGTCCATGCACACTACTTGTCACTGTTTTGGAACAATTATCACAGTGATTTGCTAACTTTTCATTAACTTTACTAGAAATGTAATTTTTTTTTTTAAAAAGCTGACTGAGGGAAGAAACAGAAGAATATAAAAAACAAGTTTTAAAATGACATTTAATAGCATCAATATTTTTTGTGTTTTGCAATCCTTAAAGCAAAACTCAGTTACAGTTGGAACACACATTAATGAAGTTGACAATGAGCTGCTCTCTAGCTGTCTCTCAGCAGGTGTCAGGCGCATTCAGGTTTGAAGGCCAAACTCAGTCTTCAGGACAAAATCTTTTGGGATGGGCACTGTCTTCCTTTAATTTACCAGGTGACAAGACTGGGCCTTGGGGTGCAGCAGTGGGTTTGAGGCTCTGGTTGGGACACCCCGCTCCCCTTTTTTAAACCTTCTCTACCTTATGCTTTAAAGATGTCTTTGCCCTAGTGCTGTGTAATCCCTAGCCTAGAACAAGCACCATTTTGTTTCTCACAGTTCTGCAGCATGGGTTGGACTCAGCAGGGTGGTTCTGTAGGTCTTGCCACACATCTGAGCCAGCATGGCTATATTCTGCTCCCTTTCTGTACATCCTGAGATACTCTCCATCCCCATATGGACTCTATTGCTCCTGCATCAGTATCTAGATATCCGTGACCGCTCACAGCTTCAAAAGATACCCAAGATCTCAAGCTCTGGAGAGCAGAGGCCTAGAGCCTGATGTTGAAGGCCCAACCTCACTTCTCAGATCTTTTTCCTTGATTGAACCAAGCCCAGATTTAAAGAGTGTATGTTGGCTGAGTTTGAGCATGAAGTCAGTCATGGTGGGGAAGCCACAGCAGCAGGGGCTTGATGAGCTCTCACATGGCATCTGGTTAGAAGGCAGAGTGCAAGCTGGTCTCACTTTCTCCTCCTTACTCAGTCTGGGACACCAGCCCACAGTTTTGTCAATCTTCCCACTTTCCCTAACCTAATCTACTTAATCTCTCACAGCCATGCTCAGGGGCTAACAATTTACGTAATCTCTTACAGACATATCTCCTAGGATCTCCTGGGCCCTGTCAACACCTACCACCCCAGGCTCCTCATTCCCAGTCTGCTGAATTTTAGTTTGCATATAGTTACGATATTTAATTTCTGTTTCTCAGAAGACTAGCAGTAGGTTACAAGTAGAGACAAAGTTCTGCTTTTGGGTGATGCAGGAATTTTAATGCCTTGCTGATAATTACCACCAGGAAGAGAGAAAAGGAACCCACAAAGGTCCACGAAATCCACAGCACCCTTTGGGTTTTAACTTTTTTCAATGCTTCAAACTGCCGATGAACAGGAAGCTCCTCTTTGTAGGGCTGGTACCCAACCCCAGAACCTTCTATGCTTTATAAGAAATGACTCTGGAATTGGTTTTTAAACATAGGAATGGATGCTGTGTATAACTGCTGGGTGGCTGTGTTGAAAAGGTAGTTTTATGTTCTCTCTTCCACAGACATGGTGAAGCCCTTACCCTAATGTGACTGTATTTGGAGATAGGCTCTAAGGAAACTGCTGAGCCTATCTGAACTCATAAGCTAAGAATCTAGTGTGATAGGATCGGTGCTCTTATATATATAGGGCGTCAGAAAGTCCTATACACACACACAAGCCATGTGAGATAGTGAAGGTAGCCATCTGAAAGTCAGGATGGGGTTCTCACAGGAGCCCGATTGACTGAAACTTTGAGGTTGGCTTCCATCCCTCAGAACTGTAAGAAAAATATTTATGTCTACCTGGGCTCTGTAATCAGAGCCAAAGCTAAGATGGAAATATTATCAGTACTAGCAGGTTTTGACACTGAAACCCAGGAATCTGGGGGGGTCAGTAAGCATATTTTGTCCCTAATGAAACGAGGCTGGCCTTGTCCTTTGGACAGCTCTTCCAGGCTGGAGTTGGAGGCTTTGCTCTCTCTGCTTATGGTGTGCTTTTCTAGTTAAAGCTAGAAAGGGAGATGCATCCTGAGAAGTCTTGCATCCCTGACTCTGACCCAGTGGTATCCACGCTACCCTTCAGGCTGCAGATCAGGCTCAGCCATGGGACTGACCCAGGCCTCCCCTCCCACACTGGGGACCAATGCAAATGGTCTCGGGAGGCTGATGGGGGCCCAGAGCCATTGGCCGTGATACCGGAGTGTTTTTAAATGCTTCCTGGAGTTTCTGGCTCATGTTATTACTACCTAGGGTTCATATAAAAACTGTTATTTTTAGAAATGGGTGTTTTTACTTGTAACTACTTTCCAATAAGGATATTTCACCAGTCCCCATTTCCTTAAAAAGCAATGGATAAAAATGAATGCAAGCTTAAGACTAGAAGGTAAAGAGTCTGTTCAGGCTGTGTCATAGGAGAATTTTAAACAGGCTCAGAGCTGCCGTTTGCGGTTTAGTGCTGTGGTACCTCTTAAAAGTGGCTTTAATGGGAGTGTAAGCTTCTGGACACTGAAGCAATGTGTTTATACAGCTGCTCTCTGGCGACCACCACAGCTGGGATGGCTTGCTGTGCGTGGCGTCTGCCCACAGCCTCATGCTGAAGTGAGAAGACTCACCTCTCCTAGGGCATGGTGCCCATGAAAGGGAAGCTGATTTCCACTCCCTTTGGGGGGGCGAGGCTATGCTTATATATGCCTTCCTAGGATCCATGCTGATGTGGAAGGCTTTCCCTGGGGGCCATGTTTGTATAGAGGCCAAGCAGTATTTTCTTAAGGTCCCTGCCAGATGGAACTGCCTTCTTGGGACCTGTGCCAGCGTAGACAGCCTATTTGGGGGCCATGCCTGTGTAGAGTACCTTCCTCAGGGCAGTGATAAGTGTAGAGAGCCTTCCTGGAGACGATGTTGGTGAAGTTAACTGTCTTAAAAAGAAATGGCTATGCTTCCAGAACAGGATGCCACCCTCAAGGGCTCATGTGGGTTGGTCCCACACTCCAGCTCCCACCCAATGCAGGTATACAGGTGTGATTGTGCTTGTCGGGGTGCTCGCTGGCAATCAGAGCAGTGGTGTGGCTGCCGCCTTTTCCTCTGACTCACTGGTAGGCACTCAGCTCTGTCCCAGGGAGAGCTTGGCCCTGTCTTGCAATCAGAGGTTTCTTTTGGTAGCTATTAACCCTTGGAGCCCAGACTTAAACCTGTGCTATTGTAGTCTTCCTAAAGCTGGGGGTGTCAAGAAAGTGTGACAGGGAAGAGGCCAGCAGAGCCTCTCAGTGGAATCTGCAGGCTTTCTTAGTCTCTAGATAGATGCTTTCACACATGCTAGGCAGGCACTGGTCTCTGATCCTTGGATCTCTGGTGTTTATCTTTGTATGATTCAGCACAGTACTGTGTGCAACTAAGAAAAGCCAGTTCCCAGATAGGGCCTCTGGTCCAGACAAGGCTGACAATATAGGGAGGTGACATTGTAGTGGAGTTCTATACAGTAGCCAGAGGCAGAGCTACAGCCCTCTGGGGAGCTAGTGGCAGAGCCATGGCTTTCATCTATAGGAAGAGGTCTCCTGGGTACCCAGTGAGAGGAAGAGGAGAGAGAGAGAACGAGAACCAGTACCCCTGTTTCTGGCAGTGCTATCAGCACAATCAGAGCCCTGCACAGGATCATGCATAATGGCCAGGAGGGTACATAGCCAGGACAGCTTTGTACTGTTTGTTTCTTTCCCAAGACCAGAATAAGCAGATGTCTTGCACATTACCCTTCTCAGTGTGTGCATACTCTGTGTGTGGCTTCACTTCAGAGTTTCACTTTCATTATAAACTAAAATGGAGATAGTAATAGCATGGAGACATACTCAAGGTGTCCCCTACTCTACACTTTGAGACCATTCCATGGTGACTCAATCCTATTGGTTCTGTCTTGGAGGTCTGGCATCAGTACCCCAGGCTTCTCATCTGCTCACTTTTCATTCTCTAAAGATAAGGATATGCTGTGAGTCTTATCCTGGTCTGATATCAGTGTGGAGGTCAGCAACACTTTGCAGCTTATGATTACTGATCCAAAGCTTCCACCTGCTTGAGCTAACATGTAGTAATATATTTCTGGCCTGGCCTTTCTGGCCTAGCCCTGAGGTTCTGATCTGCAGACCCACAGTCCCACAAAAACACAGATACTTACATTAATTTTGTGCTGACCAGCCTAGGGCTCTGGCATATAACTTGCTAGCTCTTGCTCTTAAACTAACCCATTATTCTTATCTTGTTCAGCAAAGCAGCTCAGTACCTTTTCTCAGAGCAGCATTTCAACTTCTTTCCTCTGTGTCTGCTGATGGCTCATTATGGTGTCTCTCTGGCTTCTCTGCTCTGCTCTGCTCTTCCTGTTCCCAGCATTTTCTTAGTCTGGTAGCCCCGCCCATACTTCCTGTCTGCCTTCGGTCAATCAGCATTTTTATTAAACAAGTAGGCAGGACAATTATTTACAATGGAACAGAACATAATCCCATTACATTTTCTTCCCCTTTTTTCTTTTTAAAACAAGAACAACAAATCTAATATCCTTTTTTTTTTTCACCAATATCTATAACAACTTGTAACAAATACTGTAAACAAAGACAAACATCCATAATCCATGTTTTGGGAATGCGGGCATAGTTCTCTAGGCTACTTCCTGTTGAACAGGGGCACTGGCAATCCCATGGGATCCAAAGAAAAATGTAGGATTATGGACAAGTCCTTAGTGGAGTTGTCTCTAAGACTGGGCCATCTCAGCCAGACTCCTTGAAGTAGTTTTGGATGCAGAGCTCATAGGAAATTGCAACAGAGGTGCTCTGAAATGCTGGATCATCTGAGCCATTCATTTCCACTGGAAACTTTTCCCACTCTGGGAAATTTTAGAGTCCATAAAACCAAGTAAAAGCAATGGCTCTGCTACTCATGAACTCCATTTAAGTATTTGGCAGCAGGGCCTCTAAAAAGACTCACAAGTGTTTTGCCCCTAAGGCTGAATGAGGAAGGCTCTCTTACAAAAGCTGTGCCTCTGCTTGCCTGCAGCAAACAGGGCTGACCCAAGAAAATGCTGCTGCTACTAAGAAACCTTTGACTCTGTTCCCTTTGGCCTGTGAGAACAAAAACCTTAAGTCCACCAGATGCAGCTTGTTTCTTACATTGAGGCTCAGGAACCAGCCTTGTTGCAGCTTAGGCTTACACTCCAAAAGCCCACCATTTTGTAGCCCAAGCCCACACCCTTCACCAAGGCATCTCTGTACCATGGCTCATGTGAGAGACACAACTCTGAAGCTCTTTTGGACTCTGATTCTGTGCTCTAGAACCCTTTTTAATCTTTCTCCAGCTTCCTGTAGGTGTATATCATGCACATTGGGCTGCCATTTGTAGTATTATGTTTCTGAACCAGCCTTTCCGGCCTAGCCCTGAGGTTCTGACCCACAAACCCACAGACCTACAGTCTCACAGAGACACACAGATGCTTGTATTAATTTTATGCGATCAGCCTATGGTTCTGGCATATTGATAGCTAGCTCTTGCTCTTAAACTAACCCATGATGCTTAACTTGTTCAGCCATGCAGCTTGGAACCTTTTCTCAGCAGTATTTCAACTGCTTTATTCTGCATCTCACTGGTGTCTCTCTGGCATCTCTGCTCTGCTCTTCCTGTTCCCAGAGTTTTCTTAGTCTGGTAGCCCCTCCCATACTTCCTGTCTGCCTTCAGCCAATCAGTGTTTTTATTAAACCAGTAGGTGGGACAATTATTTACAACATACCAGAATATACTCCCACAGCTTGGATCACCTGTGAATCCAGGTAGTGGTAGATGTAGGAGGACATCCTGCAGCCTCACCAGCCAGCCCCCATTAGGATCAGGTAGTCTGCCTGGTGGCCTGTGTCCTAGAATTGTGCCACAAGATGTTTTGTCCCAGAAAGTTCAACCTGTCTTCTCGATCAGTAGACATAAGCCCAGTTTCTGCCATTTCTGTTCTCTTGAGTTCCAAGATGCGTGTTGCCTGTGATCTGTGTGGGACCTGCTCAAGCTGGCTTCACAAATACAAACCTCTTAATTAAAAGGCAGAAGGTCTAGAAATGTAAACACTATTTGTGCCTGGCAGAGGCAGCAGTACTTGGGGGCTAATTATATTTGCTCCGCTAGCACTCACACAAATACTGCTATGAGTAGCCCAGCTGTGTCTTGCTAGAGGTCTGATAGTGAAGTACGTGCATGCAGAGATTCTGCTCATATATACTTCACTGGGGAGAATTGTCAGTCGGCTAAATGGGAGGAGAGGGACATTGATGGTTTATCAGTTGCTTGTCTGGTTGCTGCTGGTGAATATCCAACAAAGGCAACCTACGGAAGAGAGGCTTTGTTTTGGGTCAGGGTACAGCCCGTAGTTGTGGGAGTCACGCTAGAGGAGCATGAGATGCCTGGTCATACTGCTTCCGCAGAGAGAGATGAACGTCTGTTCAGCCCTTTGTCTTTCTCGAGTGAGTCTTCCCACATCATTTAACCTCATCTAGACTTTTTCTCATAACCTTGTCTCCAAGGTGGTTTTAGACCTTTCAAGTTTGCTGTCAATATTAACCACCACAGTGGCCTTACACTGGCTGCGAGTTTTTGACAGACACAAAATCAACCTGAATTAGAGATCCTGCCGTTTAGCACTGTTGTAAGAAAACCTCAGTTTGAGTCCTGAAATGTGGCCACTGAGTCAGCAATACCTTAAAGGATAGGTGACAGGCTGGCTGGGGATGCAAGCAGCGTTTCCATTGTTCTTGGGGTTGGTGCTCCCTTTGGCCAGGGGCCTCTCTTCCCATTACACGTGTGCAGAACGTCAGCTACCAGCGAGCTCATTCCCACCTTACCCTTGACTAGCTTCTCTCTTTCCCAGTACATCTGTTTACTGGCTTCCTAGGGCCGCAATAAGAAAGTGCTACAACTTTCCTTCTCATGCCTCACATGGGGCTCCACCTCAGTGGCGCCTTACTCTTTCTGGAGACTTTAAGGAGAACCCTTCCTCAGTTCTTACTCCTTCTGGTACAGTATGCTGGTGATCCTAGCTCTCCCTGGCTGAGGTCGTCATACCTACTTCTGACTCTCTAGTTCTCAGTACACTGGTATGAGTGCCCATGACATCTGCAGAGATGCCAGTTCCAAACCAGGTCACGTGCTGAGGTTCCAGATAGATGCAGATTTCAGGAGACCGACTGAGAAAACTGCATTGAGTTTCTCAGAGCCATCCATTAATGAACATGATCTCACTGCTCTCACTGATGGTGTTTTTGCCCATACTGTTTCCTCAGCTTTGGGTTGTTAGAGCCCAGTGTCCACAGAGTGTGACCAACATTGACCTGTTAAGACTTAGCTCAGGCACTTAGCATTGCCTGTTGTGTAGACCTCAGCTAAACCCATCTCCTTCCTCTCCCCATGTGTTACACCCCCCACCCCAGACCCCCATCTGAATCTTTTAAGCATACTTATTATTTGGATGGTTGTCACCATCTACTGGAGGGATGGCTTGTCAGAGGACCCAGGCCTGGCCTGCAGACACACTGACCCAGGGCAGGTGCCACTACAGTGAACAAGTATGTGCTAAAGAGATGAGGGAGAAAGAAGCAAAGCTAGTTGTGCACTGTGAAGACAGGTGAAGCTGGAGATATGACCAGGTCAAGGAATTGCGTGAGAGGCCTTATGCTGCCACCTGAGGCCATGATAGTGTCTAGGCCTGTGATGCCTCCAAGGGCTATAACTGGGTCCGTGGTCCATGTCACCACCAAAGGCCACACAGATGGTCTGTGACCTGGGCTTCATTCTGAGGACATGTTAATGACCAAGTGCTGTGTTGAGCTGACCACACCCCTCACAAGACATTGCACAATGGTGTCAGCAGCAATGTGGCATGGGAGAGCTGGCTCTGTCCTTCTGAGCAGTGCAGAAGAGTTGGTGGGCTGACTAATGCAGCTACCACTGAGGCTCAGATCTAGGGCTTTGAATTGGCCCATCCCAACATCTACCAAATGCTGATCACCTGATAGGCCTGATCCTGCAGAACCAAAGCTACAGGATCTCAGAACAATAGCAGGATATCTAAAAGGAGTCTCGGTGAGACTCCAGTAATGTGAGTCTAGCAGAAGCCAGGGGTCTTGAACCAGACCAATGACCCATTGCAAGTAAAGCCATTTGGACAAAAAGATATACTGTGTGACACCTGTGACGTGCCCAGCCTCCACAGCAAGATTTTTTGTATGTTTGTTTTCTTTAATTTTTAATTTCTTTGGGGGGCAGAGGTTATAAGGGTGGAAGAGGATATGGAAGAACTGGGAAATGAGCAGTATTAGGGTGCATGATGTGAAATTCACAAAGAATCAATAAAAAATATGAAAAAAAAAGTTTGGCTTGTAGCTTAGTGTCTGGAACATCACAGGTGTTCTAGGTTTGCAATTGCTGTGATGGAGATGGACCATGGTATTCATCCTTCTCTGGACATCAGCATAGTTGGCTCAGAGGATAAGTACATACCCTAAATAGAAGTCTCTCCAGATTGTACAATGATGAGAAAACTGTTTAGTGCTCCATCTGTCTGCATGTACCTAGGTAATCGGTAAAATGGCACTGATGTGGGTCAGTAAGGAAGATGTTCACATTTTCTACTCATGGGGAAAGCTGTTTTGTTGAGCTGGATGGATACAGTTAATATCTGGAAAGACTGACACTTAAGAAGGCATTACGTGTTTCATGATCTCTTCTCTTGGTCTGAAAGGAGTTGAGGATGTAAGGACTTTAGCCTGGAAATATCCTAAGACAATTTTCATTGTGGATTTAGCCATGTCTACTAATTTGGCTGCAGAAGATACAGTCAAGCTAGGGGAGAGCAAATAAACAATAAATAAAGGAGTATGTGTGAGTTCATGTTTGGGTGTGAGTGCATGCTTTTCTAGACTTCCATCCTTCTCTCTGCAACCTAGGGGGTGTTAAAAAGAGATGGTTTATGGCCACAGCTGTTTTCTGAGGGACGTGTCCCCAGGGACAGCAATAAGGACAGTAGTTAAAGATTGTTTTAGCATGGTGGGAGAAGGATCCATTTTTCAGAGGCTGGAGTTGCCTGGCATGTTATCAAATGAATTGTTACATAGATTGAACTAGATGAATCTGGATTTCTTTGATTCTTGAATTTTTGGCAGAACATAGAGGTCACTTCCATTCTAGAATTCTGGGGGGTTTTTGTTTGTTTGTTTGTTTGTTTGTTTTTTGTTGCCGAAGCAAAATATCTCAGGTGATCATTTTTTGAGGAGGAGTGACTTATTTGGGCTTACAGCTTCAGGCTCTGTTTTACTGGTTTGTTTGTTTATACCTACCTGACCCTGACACTTTAAACTTGTAGTAAGGCAGAGCATTGTGGTGGGGAACCCATAACCCAGTGAAGCTGAGTAACTCATGGCATCCCAGGAAGCAAAAAGAAAGACAAGACCAATCGGAGACCCCAATGTCTCTTTCAAGAGCCTAGTGATATAACTTCCTTCTGTGATGTTCTACTTCCTAGGGTTTGTCCCCACAGTGCCTCAAGCTGGCAACTGAGCCTTTAATCCATAGGTCTTTGATGGAGATCATTCAAGATATAAAACATAATAAGTTATTTAATTTAAATAGATGTTGAGCCATGCTTTTATGCCCAGGAATGGCATGAACTAACCAACCCCATTCCCTATCATAAAACACTTGTACCCATTATTAATAATATGGTACTATTGTATATAATGCTTTATGGTTTATAAACATATTCACTGGCATGATTTCAGTTAATCTCAAGAATGTCATAAGGTAGTTGGCTTTATCTCTCCATCACAGGCCAAGAGGAAACATATTCTAGGAACTAACAGAATGGTAGGATCAGGTCTGGAATCTTGACTTTCTGCTTCAGAGGCCAATGCTCTCTCCATGTATGAGTCATGGCTGCTTCCCAATAAGTAGATTGAATTGTCAAAAGGCTGAGAGTTGTCAAAGAACACTAGAATCTTAAATACTTAGGGTTCCTCACCCCAGGGAAAGCTATTTAGAAGGATTCACCTTGACTCACTTCTAAAGGCAGTCCTTTGGGGTAGGAGAAGTTGGCACGGTGCACAGGGGTCAAATCAGCCTCCCCAGCACACACATGGACATAGAAACTCACGGCATGGCAGTATCATTTACAAGGAGTGTACCTTTGACAAGGTCCTTTAAATTATATTATTTTATTAAATCTTACCAAGTCTAAACCAACAAAAATGTCAGAGTGTAAAGGCAGAAGGCAAAATCCCCAGTCTCCAATATTTTTTCCTGACCTAAATGTCAGTTAAAGTGAACTCACAGGACTCGGAATTTGCCCAGTAGCCATGAAGCTTTGAAGATAGCCTCTCACTGAAGCCAGCCCTAGTCATTACCCAATGTAGTTGGACCTCTGGAATTTCTAACTACCAACCTGCCTGGTTCATTTCATTTACCTTTTAGTGATTCACTTCATACCAGCCAGTGTTTTGGAGCCCACATACCATGGCATAGCCAAGTATTCTGTGTTATTAGTCCCATCCTACTCAAGAAAAAAAAATGAATGAAATTTGAAGAAATGAATAATTTAAGTTGAAATTATCTGTCTTTTTTCATCAGAGGCTGAGCTCGTCTGGGGTATTATCAACAGAACTGTTTCATGGATCGGGACAGTGGAGTAGATGAACTATGGTTTATTTGATTATTGGATTTGGGGGAGAACAAGGAGATGGCTTTCATTCCTACAATTCCGGGAGTGTGATGATGGCATTGTGTCCACAGCCTGTGACCCAGGTTTCCTGCTTACAGGTGGCCTGGCCAGCTCATTGCCAGTGCTGACAGCATGATGCCAAGCTCCTTACCAGTTTGATTTTCCTTGCCTGTTCATTCTCCAGAGATGATCGTGTCTAGGAATCAGGGTCAGTTGAAGGATTTGATGTCATGCATTTCTCCCCTTTCCTTTAGTGGTTTTAGAAAATACTTCTTGGCCAGTCTTAAACCTATAGGATTCATAAGGTTTCATTAATGGATAAATTGAGCCAGCAAGTGTTATGTGTAGAGGAAATAAGGCAATCTCCCTTATGTGTGAGGGACTTCTACAAGCAGTTGGTATAGATGCAGAGATCGCTCAGCTAACCGTCTGGGTAGTGCTGGGAGTACTCTGAGTCTAGGGACAGGCCACAGCATCTAGAGACTGTGAAAGGGGCCTTTTGTGGTACCATAGTTGGCAAATACAAAGAAACAGAGGCAAGGAAGGTATCTGAACTCTGGCATTGGCTGAAGGAATTAATGCACTTTATGTCTGGTCCTGCAGAGCTATGGCTTAGGCCAGTGAAATGACTTTGAAATGACTTTGGCAGCCAGCAGCAAGGGAGAATGTAGAAAATTATATCAACCATCGAGTTCTGGGTGTTTATATTGTTACTGTAGCCTAGAGCAGAAGAAAATGAGCACAGGTGGCCTCTACCTGCTGGACCCTCATCATCAGCTGTTATGTACAAAGCACTGCTTAAGCTATGAACGCAGAGAATCACTGTCCTGGGTCTTGACAAAACTACAGGCATGTAGCACTTGGTTTATTCTGTAAAAAGATGAAGCACAGTAGCATTGGACTTCAATCCAAACAGTTACACCCCTTTTAAAGCTGGGGACACTGGTTGTATATTGTCTTAGCTTTGTGGAAATTCTCATTCCCTCATAATGTTAGATGTGTTGAGTGCCCAGACAAATGGTTCTCTGTAGGCGAGAGTGTGCAGGGCTCTTGGAGGCATTTATAAACTTGGCGTGAGAGTATGTCAGCTCCTGCACTGGCTTGTCAGCCTGGGCAGCTGGCCAGGACCTTGCTTGCTTGGCTGACTCACCCTGGTGCCTCTGTGAGATGACAGGGTTGGAGAAGGAGCAAGATGCCTGCTTTTCTCTTCTGTGGCTCTTGGGAGATGAATTCCTCTGGCCTTGGGAAGTCTGAGGCCCTGGGAGAAGCTCCAGGTCTTTGTCCCACATCACCAGCCCCATCCCTGGGAAATTCTTAAGGGATGCTTAAGAATTTGCCCAGATGTTGGCGGCCTTGCGTTAACTGGTCGTAGGCTATGCTAGAAAATGGCAGGGTAGCGGCTCTGCTAGAAGTGGACAGAAGCCTAGGGTGGGGCGAGGGCACTGAGGAACAGCACTGTTTTCCCAGCACGTGAACCCGTGGGATTTTCTGGGCCTCTCCTTTGTGGCCAGTATGAAAATCAAAACCCAGCAGCCACCACAAGAAGGTTTGCTTTGAAGATGGGCCAGGGAATAATTTCTGGAACTGCCTTTAAATTCTTCACTTTTAAAAAATGATTTATTATATTACTTATTTATAATGAAGATGTACTGGCAGAGATTATGTGCCTCACATGCATGGAGAGCCCACAGAGGCCGAAGAGTGTATTGGATCCCTGGGGATAACAGTTACAGGTGGGTTGAGCTGCTAAACCTGGGGCCTCTACAAGAGCAACCAGTGCTTAATGGCTAAACCAACTCTCATTTTGTCCCTGCCAGTTGATGAGGGAAGAATTTTCTATTAGAATCCAGGCACCTGGAGAATTTTTTCTGCTGGTATAGAAGCATAGGATGAACTAGTTTGAACCAGTGCGTCTGTATATAACTGAGGGTTATTTTCCTGCTTAGGGGCTTCATCTTGCCTTAGGCTCAGAGGTTGTGGAAAATTAGTGTGTGGGCAGAGCCAGAAGAGAAGTGGTAATGTTCAGGAAGTGTGTGTGTGTGTGTGTGTGTGTGTGTGTGTGTGTGTGTGTGTGTGTGTGTGTGTGTGTGTGTGTGTGTGTGTGTGTAATGGGATGGATAAGCCTTTGGGTACAGTGGGGGTGAAGGAACACTTGCCCCTGTCTGGAGAAAGTCACAGTGGAGGATGGGGCAGAGATTGAAGCCACACTGAACAGAGCTCAGAACAGCACAAAGATGCACAATGCAGTCCTTCCAGTCAAGGGCCATCTCTTGGGGAAGTTATTCCTTTTCCCCTACTCAGCCCCATTGGAGTCCAGAAGAAAGCACTCCATCAATGAGCATCTTCCCCAGCCTAGTGTTCAGTTCCTAAAGCAGAGCTCCAGAGGAAATTGGGGGCTGGAGTGGGGTGGCATAAGAGCTTCAGCTGGTGGGTTAAGGGCTGCATGGTATGAAGTGAAGGTCTTTGAGCCACTGTGAGATTATGGGATGCTACGTAGTCATCCAGGAATCCAAGGCTGTCCCTGTTCTGGCATTCTCGCCATTGTAAATATTCCTTACAAGCCTATTGTTCTTAGAGCATTGGGAGGGAGATTTAACAGGCAAGATAAATCAGAGCCATGGTATTGAGCACACTGGGGTTGGCAAGTGGCTTAAAGATGGAGGCGTCAGGACACAGCACAGGGTGAAGGGCCAGCATCTAGGCTGTCAATCTGTACCAACTTCTAGCCAGACTATTGCACATGACTGTGTGGCTCATGGGTTTCTGTACCATTGCTTTCTTGCCTAGAGTGATCACTAAGGAGATCCTACATTGTCATTGGCTGATCTCTCTTGCTCCTAGCATGCACCCATAGTACCGGGTGTGGGTGTTATTGCTTGGTTACGATATAATAGCTTGGAGCTCTCATCTGCTCAGTGTCCAGGACAGCAAGGGTGGGGACTCCAAAGATCTTAAAACCAGATGATCTTAGCTGAAGCTTCACAGGGAGGCCATCACTGTAATCTGGGAGACAAGCTCCTTAGACCTGGGGCAGCGTAGTGTGTGACACAAGCATTAATGAGGGCCTCAGAAACTGTGACCTTTTGTCATGAGCCCTATGGCCATCTTCAAACCTCCTACTTTTGGGTGGGTGGGTAGGCTCCTTGGGTTTTCTTTTTTTGTAAACTAAGGACAAACAGAAACAGTTCTTTGTATGCTAACCCTAAATCTCAGTTACAGGTTGTAACTTTCTTCTCCTCCAGCCGCTGGCTGGCTGGGGATATGGGGAAGGACAAACCCAGAGAGGAAAGGAAGCCACTTAACAGCGGGACATGTGAGGAGTAAAGGAGCCAGCAGACTTCCGTGGGAAGTCACCCTAACTCACGGTTACTGAACTATTACAGAGACTTCTCCTTCAAGACCTGTTGTATTCTGTGAAAACCCTGCATTAATTTTTGCCCTCACTTCACAGCATCCAGCGAGCAGCGTTGGTGGTTCTGGAAAATTACTACAAGGATTTCACCATCTACAACCCGAACCTTCTAACAGCATCCAAATTCCGAGCAGCTAAGCACATGGCTGGCCTGAAAGTCTACAATGTGGATGGTATGTGCTTGAAACTGTTTGTGGGGTGTGAAGGCCGCAGGCGGCTTTGTCACCTAAACTCCATGGCACATTTGCTTCTACCTGTACTCTGTGCTTGCCTTGTGGACTTCAGAACAATTTTTATTTTTATCTTACATGTAGGCAAACATGTTTTCCAGAAGAATGTCAGTTCACAGTCTACATATATGGCAGGTTTATCCATCTGGGAATTTTGGTATTGGAACCTGTAGCTGTGTGCCCCTGCCTCCTGCTGGAAAGCCCTTAGGAAATGATCTCTGCAAAACCTGAATAACTTACCCAAATACTGAGATTGCTCCTCCAAAGGCATGAGGCCTGCGTAGTTCAGGGGACTGGGAACTCCCCTCAGGCTTCTTGGTCTAGGAACAGAAGTTGGATGATGACATGAAGCGGGAGCCAGACTAGAGGACTTGGAGCCCAGTTTCATTCAGGTGTCAAGTGCTTAAGTGTGAGAAACAGGACCCCTGTCACTTCTTGCTGGGATGACACGGGAGCTTTGCACACTCCAGAAGAGAATCATGTTGCCAATAAGTCCTGCCGAGTCTTTCCAGTAACTAAGTGGGGTAGTACCCAGGGTGACATGGGACTTCGGAGTCTTCTCAGACTGAGCATATTTTATGGTTGCTGATGTCTGGGGTGATGACTATGAAGGCCATACGCCGGCTGGGCTTGTTTTCCTGTGTGTGGTCACGATATGTGTCCTTTGACTATCTTTTTTCTCTGTCTGCCCTTCTCATATGCTCATTCTTTCTCATTGCTGGCTGCTTGTGATGTCCCAGCTGCCCTTATGGCCAAACTGAAACTTTGTGTTGCAGACGGTAAGTGACATCTTCGGCACACTCTGGCGGGTGTTGTTCTTGGCCAGCATTTTCGGTGGTGAGCTTTCTGCAGCCTCTTCAGAGCACTTTTCCCATTTCCCCCTCGGACAAGGCTTAGATTTCTTGGCTGCTGTGACTATGGAGTACCGTGCCCAGGGGGAAGTTACTTTTAGGATCTGTGTGTGCTCCATAGGGGGTGGGTGGGAGAGTACCTACACCCTGGTACTGCTTAAATGTTCCCTTTCCTGGCCTTTGGTGTTAAAGCTGTTCTCTTGTTACTCTTTCTTCATAGGGCCCAGTAACAATGCCACTGGTCAGTCACGAGCTATGATTGCTGCAGCTGCTCGGCGTAGGGACTCCAGCCACAATGAGCTGTATTATGAAGAGGCTGAACATGAACGTAGGGTGAAGAAGCGGAGGGCAAGGTCTGGAACCCTCACACGCCTGGCCCCCCTCTGCTTGAATATTTGACTTTTGCTTCTCTCTCTTTTTTTTTTTTAAGCCTCCAGAATTAATTTTCTGTTTGCAAACATGACCTGTGTGACTTTATAGTTCACTGTGTCACCACCAGACATACCTCTAATGGCCATTACAGGTTCTGGGCCCACTCACGTAGTAGCTTACTGCAAGGTCTGTGGGTCTGGGGTAGGGCTGAGAATTTGCATTTAGAGCAGATTCTTTGCTGCTGCCCTCTGAGGAAGCCAGCCCCACCCTCACTGTTTCCATGTTAATTGTTAATTGAAGGCAACAAAGGTGGCTTCCCTTATGTCTGCTGCCTCATTCTTCCTTTTCCTGAGCTGCTGGGAGGTGGGAGGAGGATGGGTTAGGGGGGCACAAGCTCTGGTTTCTTCTTGTAGCCCAGGCAGGCTTTGGGCTCTCTGTGCAGCTGAAGATGACATTGAACTTAGTTTTTTAAAACCCTTTAAAAAATTTTTTAATCTATTTGTGTGTGTTGATATAGTATATATTTAATAAAGTTTCCTTGAAAATAAGAGGACAGAGCCCCCCACAGATTTAGCATGAAGGTCAGGGAGTAGTGATCCATGCCTCTAGTCCCCAAAATGGGAAGACAGGATCTCTGTGAGTTCAAGGCCAAATAGAGTGTGGTGGCGGCGGTGGCACACACCTTTATTCCTAGCACTGGAAAAGTTGAACGAGGAAGTGAGATGGGGAGGAAGTGAGAAAGCCTGGGACCACCAGCCCTTCAACTGGGGATTCAGAGGCACTTGGTCTGAGGACTCGTGAGGAGAGGGTAGGTGAGAAGTGGCTGTGGTTTGTTCCTCTGTCTCTCTGATATTTCAGCTTTTCCTAATATCTGGCTCGGAGTTTTTATTAATAATACCAAGTAGAATTCATGCAGTGTGTTTGTGTATCTGTGTATGTAGAGGTGTGCCCATGTACATGTGTGCCACAGTACACATGTGGAGATCAGAACAACTTTGGGGATTGGTTCCTTCCTTCCACCATATGAACTCCAGGCTGCCACGCTTGACAGGAAGGATCTTTAACCTGAGCCATCCAGTCAGTCCTTACCCTGTCTCCACCTCCTGAGTGCCTTACAGGATTTATCCCAGGCCTTTGTGGTGCTGGACAAGCACTCTACCGAGTAAAGCTCCCCCAGCTCTGGTTCTTTATCAGGGCTTTTGTACCCTCACTTCCTCTCACCAGATGGAGCTTGAGCAGAACTCTTCTTATCTGGCCCTTGTATTGGAGAAACTAAAGCAAAGGTAAAAGTGGGGTTTCTGAGCTCATTGTTGGCAGAATTGAGAAGCCCCAGGGAGCACCCCACCCCCTCACCTCTCACCCCAGCCCTTCCAATCTTATTTTTCCTATTGCTTTTCTTTCTTCGGCTTCTTCGCATCTCCCAGAGGACAGCCAGGGATGAACAGTGTCACAGGATCTTGGGGAAGTTGATGGTAGGCCCAGGGTGCTGCAGTGAACAGCAGGCCCTCTAGGTCTTAGGGGACTGTCCCTAAACCCTGCAGTGGGCCCTTGCCCTGATCAATCACTGTGCTGCCATGCCCTTTCAGACTGATAGTGGCAGTAGAAGAAGCCTTCATCCACATCCAGCGTCTGCAGGCTGAGGAGCAGCAGAAATCTCCGGGAGAGGTGATGGACCCCAGGGAGGCAGCTCAGGCCATCTTCCCCTCCATGGCGAGGGCGCTCCAGAAGTACCTGCGTACCACAAAGCAGCAGCACTACCATAGTATGGAGAGCATCCTGCAACATCTGGCCTTCTGCATCACCAATAGCATGAGCCCCAAGGTGCGCTGCTGGGGTTAGTGGGCAGACAGGTCCCCGAGCTTGGCCAGGCACCTGGCATCCTGTGTCTCCTCCATTGCTCACTACATTACTTTGGCTTATTTGTTTATGTGTTTGTTTATATGTACTTGTGTGTTTCTGTGTGAGCATCCCTCATGGGTATATGAATGCCTCAGAAAAGGCCAGAAGACAATGTTAGACTCCCTGGAACTAGAATTACAGGTGACTAGTCTCCTGACGGCACTGGGAACCAAACTTGGGTCCTCTGGAAAAGCAACAAGATTTCTTTAACTGCTGAGCCATCTCTCCAACCCCTCTACCTTAGTTTCTGACACAGGCTCTCTCACTGAACATATAACTCATTAATCCTACTGGACTGGCTGGTCAATGAGTCCCCAGGGCTCTTTCTGCCTCCCCAACACTAGGGCTGCAAGGACTGGCCTTTTTGTGGATGTGCCGAGGATCTGAACACAGATCATCATCCTTGTACAGCAGGTACTTTACCCACTGAGCCAGCTCCCCAGCCCAGTATTATTGTTTTAAATGTACATTTTAAAGGCCTCCAGATTCTATCACAGAGAAAAAAGATTTCACCCTTTACAGAGTAGTTGCTAGAGTAAGCCCTAGAGCTCAGATGACCCCACCAACTGGCTGACTGTACAACCTTGGACAGATAGCTTCCGGTGCTATTAGCCCTTGGCCTGGGACTACCAGCCCTTCAGCTGGGGATTCAGAGGCATTTGGTCTATTTCCTAACCTATACGCTGAGGTGTTCCTAACACTTCATTTTAATTCATGCTATATGCTTAATATCATACCTGTCATTTGAAAGCTTAACTTAGCTTTTATTTCTTGGTAGAAATGATGCCACCATTTTGGATAGTGTAGAATTTATTTTCCTGAGCAGTATTTTGAATTATGGCATTGATACACATTTAGGGATGGATATTACAGTAATCATCAATGTTATAAATAGAGGACTGGCCAAAAGAGCAAGGATGGGTGGGGTAGGTGGCATGGTGAGTTCAGATCTTGGTCTCAACCACTCAGTTGGTTTGTACCTGTGCACAAGGTTTTTCTATACTTGACTCCTCCTTTATAAAAATAGGGATATCTGCTTGACAGGGTTGTTGTGTAAGAAATGCTGATAAATTAGGCTATATAGCATGTAAGTCATATGAAGTATGAGGTGACATTGGTGCAGAGGTAATATTTGATAGCTCTTGTCCTCTTGTCCTAAGGACATCTTAAGACTTACCCCAGTTGTCAGGACCACTGAGCACATACACACGCACACTTTCCTGACATACTAAGCACATGCACATGCTTTCCTGGTATATCTAGTTATGTACATAGCTTTCCTGACACAGTCCCCTAAACAGCACAGCATCACATTGGAGTAGATGCTGTAAGACACCTGGAGATGATGAATTCTAAAGTATAAAAATGTCAGCAGGTTACTTCAAATGCTGTGACATTTTATTTGCATGTCTTGAATGTCAGATTTTAGTCTGTGATGGGTGTAGGTATCCTAGAATCAGCTTTTCAATTACTGTCTATGTGCAGGACTGTACATTGAAGGAAATTAACCCCCCCCCCCCGAATATCCTATAACTCCAAACTGGATACAAAAGTGTCTAACAGACTATGTGACAGATCATCTGTTGGAATGTTGTTTGGGTAGTAGTTACAAACTTCCAAATACATGAGCGCAGGTTCCCAATAGAAAATGATGTGCCCGTGTGTAGAGTGATGGGCTCTGGCAAGGTAAAGGGACCTCTCTCTCTCTTTCCTCAGGGTTTCTTCAGGTTGCCTGGTTTCTTCCTGTTTCATTTTAAAACTTATGCCTCCTTGAATTTGTCACACCCATCCTCGCCTGCAAGGACGACGCAACACCAGGCCCTTCTTTCAGCAGTTTATTCAGGAACCTTGAACATGGCTTCTTCTTCTTCTTTTGGGGTTCCTGCTCCCTCCTAAATACCTTCTGGACTGCCAATCACGGGGTGCCACGTGGGCCATGCCAATAGGTCCAGGTACACGGGAGCAAACCAAAAGCTTAGCCTTAGACAAATAAGGAGTTGTTTATCTCAGAGAGCGCTCACCATGGGGAAGGTGGAAGCCAGCGCCATCTTTAAGGTGTGGCTCCGCAGCTCTCTACATGAATGTTTATTGTTAAAAACAGAAAAGGGCAATGTAGAAGGTTACATTCAGCCAGCTGTGGTAGCTTATGCTTGTCATCACAGTGCTGGGAGGCTGAAACCAAAAGTTCATGAGTTCATAGCTACCCTGGTCTATGTAGTGAGTTCTAGTCCAACCTGAGCTACCTAGCAGACCCCTTCACAGAAAAAAAACCAAACAAACAAAACACAGAAAAAAACAAACAAACAACACCAAAATATGGTGAGATGGCCCCATGGAAAAAGGTGCTTGTCACCAAGCCTGAGTTCAAGCCCCAGAACCTTCTTGCTGGAAGGGGATAACTGACTCCTGAATGTTATTTTCTAGTCACACACATGCTGTAGCATGCATGTGCATGCGCATGTATACACAGAAAGGCACACACAAAATTAAAGTAATTAGAAAACTAAAGTGAAAAAAGTTTTGAGGAAAAAAAGCACCGTCTCCCCCCACCCCATGTACTTCTTACTATTCCGGGCTAGTATATGTTCTCCTCACTGTGTTGGTGTTCTAGGTTTTAAGGTGGAAGTGTGTTCTAGTTTTTAAGGTGGAAATGCTATGACCCTAGACATGGCTGCATTTTGGAAACCCACTTTGTGCACTCAAGGCTTCTTGGATCTTTCTTTCAATCCATGCTGACCTGACTCACAGAGCTCTAACTCCCTCCCTGTGAATAGCTATACCCGATTCCCCCAGATGCGCAGATTTGCTTAACTGCTTGTCTGTTAATACACATTTGAATTAAGTTTCATGAGTCAAAGCCAGGGGTTGGCTGTTCCTGTGACTCGGATTTCACTGGAACACAGCCACACCTTGTGTACCTATCACCATGGTTACAGCTGCTTGTGGTGCACAGCGGAGTGGAGGAGTTACAAAAGAGGATTGCTTGAAAACTGAAAATGTCTCGACCTCGGCCTAAGACCAGAGGGATACATGCCCGTACTTTTCCTCTCAACCAAACTGACTTGTTTATTTAATTCTATGTTATGCCAGATAAACTAGAAAGTCACACTTTAAAAAGAAGAAAGCAATGGCGATGTAGCTCTTACCTTCTACGAGCATGAAGCCTGGAGGAGAGGAGACAGCAAGTCTGTCATAGTTCAGAAAGTACAATGTGGCATGAGATCAGCCCAGTGATTTTAAGAGCTTTGACAGAAAAGCATGTCAATCCTTTTGAGAGCATCAAGAAGATAGTTTGAGGTGTGAAGGGGAGGGTGGATGGTACATGAGAAGATGTAGTGGAAGCAGAGAACTTTGGTTAGCTTGGTGTCCCTGGAACAAGAGCTCAGAAGAGGGGAGGTGTGCTCATCCCCAGAACTGGCCACACCAGCATCAGTTCTGTGCAAAATAACTCCAAGTCACAGTGTGCTGATTGATCCCCAGTGGGAACTGACATTCAGGCTCTAGAAGTGCATAATAAAAATTTTGTAGATGACAAAACTAAGGCTCAGCAAGTAATGTGTCCAAGACCAAAGAGGCCAATATGTAATAGATCTGAGATTTGAACCTGCCTTCTTATGCTGATCCTCACCATGTAGCACATAACAACATGTGTCTAGAAGTGAAATGAAATGACTGTGATTCCTGTAGAACTGAACCATTGCACCTTGTGGTAGTCTAGGGAGTGAGGTAGTGTTGTATCTTCCCAGAGAAAGGGTCAGTGACTGAGCATAGTCCCAGGCAACAGGTGGTAAAGGATGCAGTTTTGTCTGCCTGCCTTTCTGTTCACTGACTCTTCCTCTGTACCAGGTGCTTGGCCTGCCCTCAAGAATCTTAGTGATGGATATGGAAGAGTGTGTGGTGCCTGTGCCTACAGGCAGTGCCCTCTGACAAACACTGAGCTTTCTTCTAGTGTTCAGCAGGTTATACTTCTCTCACCTCACCCTCTGGTTGCAAACTGCCAAACTAAAAACCAAGAAGTCTTCCTTCCTCAGAGAGGGTCTCATGAGAAGCTGAACTCTGGTCTAAGGTCTCAGTGTAATTAGGTAACATTTCCTAGGGATAAAAAAAGATGGCCCCTGGTCTCATAGCACATCAGCCCTTGTTACTTTCCTAAAGTTTTTCTTTGGCTTTCAGGCCTTCCTTGAACGATACCTCAGTGCGGGCCCCACCTTGCAGTATGACAAGGATCGCTGGCTCTCGATGCAGTGGAGACTTATTAGTGACGAAGCCGTGACGAATGGGTTACATGATGGAATTGTTTTTGTCCTTAAATGCTTGGACTTCAGCCTCATAGTGAATGTGAAGAAAATCCCATTCATCGTACTCTCTGAAGAGTTCATAGACCCCAAATCTCACAAGTTTGTTCTTCGCTTGCAGTCTGAGACATCGGTTTGAAAGTTCTATATTTGTGGCTTTATGAAAAACAGAAGAATATATAGAGAGATATATATGTCGGGGGGGAGGGGGAAGTCCTTTTATAAAGTTTTTTTTTTTTTTTTTTTTTTTTTAATTCTTCAATGCTGACTGAAGCTGGCAGATGATAGACCAGTGTCCTTCGCCCATCTGCACTTTATTTGGAAGGAAGCAGGAGATGTCCACCCAGACAAGCAACTGGTGGCATCATACTTTACTAGATGGGACTTCTGGAGAAGCTGTTCCCTGGAGTTTCTGTGACAGCTGTAAACCAAAGTGTAGCTGCTGTTTCCTTGGGAGCCTTGCCTTACTGGTCCCTGCCTGTCACCCAGTACCACATCCCTATGTACTTCTGGTCAACCCCCTCATAGATTCCAGGGGACTCACTTTATTCTGCTTCAGGAAACCAGACACTACACATCCACATCTGTGTTTGTACATGTGACTATCCATATCACTACACCATCCTGAGGAGTGGTGTGGGCAGTCCAGGAAATGTCCACCCACCTGAATCTGTTCTTCATTGCCTTAGATTCCACAGAGAAAGAGCCCAATAGAAAATGTTCACTGGTGGTTTGTAGCTGTTAAGTGATTTGCTTTCCATTTTCCAGAGTGAGAGAATTACCTGCCCTGTTTCTGGCCCTGTTCCTCTAATGGCCTGAGGCAGGTAGCCCTTCCATAGTCCTGGGATTGCCCACCTGAATTCCACTGTAGCCCACTCTGAGCATCCAGGTAGCCCTGTTGAGGCTAACTTAGCCCTTCAGAGCTGATAGGGACTGGGCTTCCAGTGTGTCCACAAGTTCTTTGCACAGCCTCAGCCTCTCCCAGAGTCATTTTCAGAAGTGAGGTATGACCTTTGGGAGCCATTTAGCTTCAGAGCTCCCTTTAGGAAACAGCAGAAGCCCTGTCCACCCACTCCTCCTTAATTCTACTTCTCACAAACCAGGAGAGACCCACACTGTGACTCCCACTTGGCAGGTGCCCCTTTGATCTATCCAATTTGCCAGGGAGACGAGTACTCACAAAGCTCATGTGCCAAGCTGCCCTACCACAGGAGACCAAACAATACCCACCTCACTGGCAGCTACTGCTGTTCCACCCCTGTGGTTTGTGACCACCACCACTGTGCAACATGCCGCAAGGGGAAAGGGTAACTCTGCCCTTGCAATTGCCCTTAATTATTGGTCAGGAGGAGGAAAGGAAAGGGGGTGTTGGGATAGTGGGGGGGTCAGTACTGCAATTCAGAAGACCTTTTCTGTCAGCTGGTTCTGTAGCTGGTCCCCTTGATGTCCTATTTATTAAATGACATGGGGTGCCTCCTGGCAGAGCCCTGTGCAGAGGAGCGCCCAAGCATCCATGTCCTGAAACCCTGAAGTGGACTATCTTGGTCTCTGTTTGCCTTCCTATATCTGAAACAATGATTCTCCAAGTATTCACTCTTTTCTTTCCCAGCATCAGGGATCTTGTCTCAGGAAAGGAGAACACTGTCAACATGCTCCACAACCCTGCATGTGTGCCCTTCCTCTTTATGCATCCCATGAATCGCACTATTTTATCTGTCATTTAAAAAAAATTAAAATTGGCTTGGAATATTTGTAATGTATCTATCTTTGGAAAAGCAAACATTCTCCTTCAATCAACAGCTTTTACTCAGAAATATGTGTTGGGGGAAGTGGCATGGGCAAGGCATGGAGTCAAGATGCTGCTAATAGCATGGCTTTGTTTGGGACACACATAGTTCGACGACTTCGTTTTTCCCTTTAGGTCGCTTCTGACTGGAAGTTCCTCATGATGTCTTTCTCAGGAATATTTTAGGAGATAAGGTGAGAGCCTGGCTGTCTGTGGAGGGTAACGTTCCAGAATAGCTGCTCAGCCATGAATACTGTGTGGTTCTAAGTGCCATAAATGTAAATAATGTGGAGTTAAATGTAACACTGCCCATCAGCGCTTTAAAATACTGTGCTTCCGAAGCTGTCGTAAATTTTGGGTCTTGAAGGGATGAAGTTTGAGTAGTGTATTGGTGTGTGCATTCCCAGCAGGGTAAGAAAGGTTTAAAATAGGAATTAATTTATTCTCTCTTCTGCCCCCTCCCTCTCTATGACTCTTTGCATAGTAATTTCAGACTTCCTGGAATTGTTTTGGCTGTAATTGAATATTGATTTTTTTTTTTCAGAGCATAAAGTTTGCATTGATTCATTCCCAAAAGAAAAACAGAGTCAGAGGCGAATGAGCTCTTGAGCTCCCAGCTTCCAAACAACTTGAGTTACTAGTGAACTGGGAACCGTGTGAAGGATATTTTGAAAAAGAAATGTAAAGTCGCAGAAAGCTAGCTGCTGATGTGGGAATGCCTTTCTGTATGCTATGAATAGCAATCTTTAAATAAAGGAGCTGTTTTGGCCCATGACAGGCACCATAGGAAAAGTAGGAGGAGGAGGCATCAGAGCAGGTAGGAGGAGCAGGGGGGAGTCAGACAGAAGGAGCCAGAAGCCCAAAGGATCAACATGTAAGGAGAGACAGACCGAGCCAGAAGCCCAAAGAAACAACATGTAAAGAACACAGGTGAGCCACGGGCCATGTAGCAGATAGATTAATAAAAATGGGTTGATTTAAAATGTAAGAGCTAGCTAGCAATGTGCCTGAGCCATAGGCCAAACAGCATGAAGTTAATACAAGTGTCTTGAGTCATTTCTGGGGCCTGAACAGTGGCAGGCGGCTAAGAGGTCTGGGGCTGCAGGGTCTGTGAGTCTGGGCCTCTGGCTGCCCAAGAAGCCAAGAAACTAGTACATTGTAACAAGCTGCATCATACAATTGAAGACAAAAAGTTTTTATTTCATTTCTTGGACCCCCTTAGCATATTCTTTTTAAAGAATGTAAACTGTAGATTACAGGAGATCCCATTACCTTAAATGCTTATAGATTTTCCCCTGTCACTTTCAACCTAAGTTATTGAAATTCTAACATTGAATGTAAACGAATCCAGTGCAGCATGTCGATTTGATGTTGTCTTCTCGTAATTTTCAGTTACCTACAAAAGTAGACAACTTTTGTTCAAAAGTGTATGCTTAAAAAAAGAAAGAAAAGGGCAGACTTTAATAGTCCGAAATTGACTGTTTAAGAAATCTACACCTTGGGAGTTAGAATAGGTTTTAAAACTAGAAGCCTCATCCATCCTTAGGTTATTCATGGAGTCAAAATCTTTTGGCTAAAGTTCATTAAATAAGCCCCAGAGAAAATGCCTAGCCATCATTTCCCTCAGACAATTATGGTCCCCCTCTCTTTCTCTGGCTGTCTTTTGAGATCTGCAAGAAGACAGATTCTTTGTCACCCAGAGTGTGAAGGCAGTTGCCTGGGTATGATTGTCTCACTCATTGTTAGGAGCATGGGACTTGCTTCTGATGAAGGTGGAGCCTGGCCATCCTGTCGAGTCCTAGAAAGGCTTATGATGCCAACTCTTGCCACCCCTTGAGTCATTCATTAGTGGTGTCCAGCTCTCCTTTCTCTGTCATCTTGAGTGCATTATTAAATGTAACAGCTTGTCTTAATCAGAATTACTATTGCTGCATTGAAACACCATGACCAAGAAACATGTTGGGAAGGAAAGGGTTTATTTGCCTTACACTTCCACATCACCATTATCACTGAAGGAAGTCAGGACAGGAACTCACACAAGGCAGGAACCTGAAGCAGAGGCCGAGAAATGATGCTGGCTTGATTCTCGTAGCTTGCTCAGCCTGCTTTCTTACAGAGCCCAGGACCATCAGTCCAGGTGGACTGGATCACTGTTTAAGAAAATGCCCTACAGGCTTGCCTATAGACAGATCTCACCCAGACATTCTCAGTTGAGGTTCCCTCCTCTCTGCTAACTCTAGTTTGTGTCAAGTTGACATAAGACTAGCCAGGACACTATAGCATATTGGACTCATAGAAATTGCCCACCCACTCTCATTGGCAGACACTGACCCAGGAAAACAACAAAGTGAAGTCCCTGATTTGCAAGACTCCCTACATGTGGATGAAAATCAGGGCAGGAGAGGGCCAGTTTCTGCCTGTATCTCTTTCAGCAGTATTGCCAGGTGTGTTTGCCTGTTGGCAATCATAATATTCATGTGACCAGTGACAAATTGGTGTGTACGTTTGTACACGGGTGGCTGAGCCTCTGAGGGTCTAATCTCTTGTTTCAGGAGCGTTCTCAGAGTTCCTAGCTTTGGAATGTTACTCTAAGTTGATCCTGTGTCTCTATTCTCCTGTATCCCTTACAACTGGCCTCTCACTGACAAGATGTCCAGCCTCTTGTCACCCTGCTGGCATGCCCATTAAATTTCTTCTTGCATTAGGACCTCTGTGACCTGCAAACAGCAAGAAACTGACAAAGGGCAGGCTCTTTAGGGGTTACCACCGCATAAGACTCACTACCTTGGAAGCTTCCTGTGAATTTATTAACAGAACTTTTAAAAGAAGCAACCAATGATTAGTTATGGAAATTGACAGGAATGTCTGTATGATCATTTAAAGAGACCTTCAGTGGAGACCCTAAGATTATAAAATGACCTAAACTATTTCTGGATAGTGTTTGCTCCTTATGGATCTTGTTACATCATACAAAAAGAAATCACTACTGTGACTTTACTACTATGTAACCTTGTCATATCCCATTATAAATAAAAACATGTCTTGTTTTTAAGCCTGGAGTGCAGTTCTTGACTAGTCCTCAGCAGAGTCATAAGCTTACCCCAGTTCAACCCAGATGCTCAGAAAAGCAGATTTGGAACCACATTTTTTTTTAAATTTTGTTAGTATATAAAGTGATGAGTTTCATCATGACATCATTCAAATTGAAATGGAGTCCCCGTTCTGATAGAACTTAGTATTTTGTCAGAGAGGGAGGGGAGGGTGCTGATATTATACGTCAGACTCTGCTCTGAACCACTTCTCCCACAGTGTCTTAGGGATCCTTTTATTTGATGGCGACAAAGAAAGGGAAGAGAAGAGACTTGCCCGGGACTCCTGCCTGGCAAGTGGGATTTCAGACACGTCCTTAGAGCCAGGCCCCTCTGCCCACTCTACCCAGAAGCATGAGCTAAGTGATTTGTCATTTCTGGGTTTGGAGGAGGGAGCTGCAAATAACAATCTTGAGTGGGAGTGGTGGAGAATTCCTCCAGAGAAAGGTCATTTTTTTTTCACTTAGGGTTTTTACTGTGGGAAGGTTCTCCACCAAGCTGGCCCACTGGTCTACATAAGAACTGAAGAAGCCCCTCCTCCTAGGAGAGCAAGCCTTAACCTGCTGGGGTTGAGCTGCTGCAGCCTTGCTCCTGGCAGCCAGACCCATTTGCCTCCAACCTCTGCCTCTCCATGCTGAACCAGAGCAAGAGGCTCACCCAGGCCTTGGGCCCAAGTGGAGGAGGGTCAAGTTAGCCCAGCTGAGATGGGATGAGGAATCGGTTGTAGCCAGCCAGGAGGATGGGGACCTGGGGCTCTTGGTCTGGCCCCTTGAGTCCATGTTCTCAGCTTCTCCTCATTGCCCCACACTTGCTTTTTGAACTGTGGACAGAGTACACATAAAATAGAACCCAAGGGTCAAAAAGAAAACTGTAAGTTACAGTTGCTTGGGCTGTTTTAATGGAAGATGGGAGGAGATGGGGGATGGTGCTGATATGGTCAGTTCAGTGAGAGTTAAAATGAATTCCCAGGGGAAACGGAGGGAAAATCTACTGAATGAGACGAAGTGCAGGACACCGAGTCCTCCCATCCTGCCCCTCTGTCTAAGTCATCCCGTTTGCTTCACCTATGAGATGCACCTCTCTGATGGATTATTCTGGAATCAAGTTTCTCAACACCATAGAGATTCCTGGAGCCTGAGGCAGGGCAGGCATGGCAGCTTTCTCAGAAAGTCCAATGACTTATTCTCATCTAGATGAAATAAAGACACTTTTGTATTAACTCCTGGGAACACATGTAACAAACTCCCAGGGTTTTATCTTAAGACTCTTGATTATTTTGGCCCTGAAATGGCCTTTGGATTACAGCATTTGAGCACGCAGTTTGCCTGACCTTGCTGTGTTTCTGTTTCTCTGAGCATTTAGGCAAGGCCAGGTACATTCACTGTGACCTTGCTCATTGTGTGGGACAGTGGTTCTCAACCTTCCTAATGCTGTGACCCTTTAATACAGTTCCTCATATTGGGGTAACCAATAAATAAAATTATTTTGTTACTACTTCATAGCTGTAATTTTTCTACTGATATGAATTGTAATGTAAATATCGGTGTTTTCCAGTGGTCTTAGGTGACCCCTGAAAGGTTGAGACTCACGGGTTGAGAACCACTGATGTAGGAGGTTTTAGACCCTCAGCCTAATGAAACATTAAATGACAGACCTTTGCCCAGGAAATTAGTTATAGCATTTAAACACCTGACAGGAAGCCAGGAAAGGAGATGTGACCATTGCTTTCAGATGCTATGAAAGCAAGAGGCCTGGGTGAGCCTCTTGCTCTGGTCCAGCATGGAGAGGCAGAGGTTGGAGGCAAATGGGTCTGGCTGCCAGGAGCAAGGCTGTGGCAGCTCAACCCCAGCAGGTTAGGGCTTGCTCTCCTGGAAGGAGTGGCTTCTTCAGTTACAGATATAAAAGTATACTCATTCTTTATTGATCACTGCTCCTTAATATGTGGGCATAAGAACATCTAATATCTTACTCCAGGGTTTAAATTGTCAGCTCCTTGGAAGCCCTAAATTATGACCAGCTTAACCAAAGTTCATCTCTAAGTGGCCACCATTGAGAACTACTATTTCACAGAGTGCAGGAAACTAGTAAGAATGCAACAGTGGTCGACACTGGCCTTCAGGGGAAATGAACTGAATTCTGATGAGGACCAGTTGTCAGGGCCAGGCCTTAGGAGAGGGGCTGACAGTTGCTTTTGTGAGCAGAGATTTTTATCTCTTGAATTTTGAGCCCAGCATCTATATTGATCTGGTAAATAATACAATATATGTGTTCATGGACCATATTCTTTTTGAATAGTTAGTATTGGGCTTTATAACCAAGAAGGGCAATGTCTGCCTAGCCAGTGCACTTAGAGTCACCAGATTACTATTTGTATGTGACTGTGTGATTTGAAAGGAAATGTCCCTCAAAGGGAGCGGCACTATTAGGAGGTGTGGCCTTGCTGGAATAGGTGTGGTCTTGTGTGTCACTATGGAGATGGGCATTAAGTTCTCATACATGCTCAAGATATAACCCAGAATCTCAGTCCACTTCCTGTTACCTACAAGAAATAGTATGCCTGCAATGCTACCGTGTCGCACCATACTAATAATGGACTGAACTGAACTGAAAATGTAAGCCGCTCTAATCAAATGTTTTCCCTTCATAAGAATTGCTGTGGTCATGGTGTCTCTTTATAGCAAGCAATAGAAATATGAACTAAGACAGCTCTAAATTGTTTGGGACCTGTGGTCTAACTGTACATTTCTGAATATGTAAATGAAGGAATGACTCGTAGCCATGTGTACAAGTACCTTTGTTTCTCTAAGGTTTGTTCTGTGAAACGCTCTCTCATCCTGATGTTGGTGACAGGGGTGGTGTCTATTGTGGACACACTAGCTAACATATATGGTTCTCTTTTGGGCTCTCCATTGATGACCTTTCTAATCAACTACAAAGCATTTTACACATTATATATGCTATACACTTGGAAGACAAGTTGAGATCCCAAGTTGCTACTATATCCCCTTTTTGATGTGACGATTCCAGTTTTAACTCTGATTTCTTTTCAGGGAATGTTTTTAAACATCTTGATTTGATTTTCTGACAACCTTGAGTTTCTATGAAAATCAAGTGGATTATGAGAGAGGAGGAAGGTAAATGAAGGGCAGTAATCACTAGGATGAAAATGAACAGTCATTGGTCATTTTATGGACCTGAAAATTCTAAATGAATACATAGCAAAAGATGAAATCCTGAGGTGACTCTAAAACCTGGAGAGGAAGCCAACTTTTTGAGTAAATCAAATAAAAAACATATTTGAGACAAGGAAAATGGAAAAATATTGTCACACCCTGGATAGGGATGAGAGGTTCTCAGTCAATGGTGTTTGGTAATTCATTTTACCTTGGTAATTGATTTTAAATTATTGACTTACTTTAGATTGAAGAACTAGATTATTTGATGAAGAACTGTTGATACTTGCTTCTTCTACACTCAGCTACCTTCACTAACATACAATGTTGATAACGAACAAATTCCTACTAGTTGCATGGACAGGGATCAGAGAAAGCAATTGGTTCAAAGATGTTTATCATATAGATTAATGATAAGCTATTTCCTTGGACCACCAGCCCAGATGTTCACAGTTTATAAGTTCACAAGCAAACCCTTCTGGGAGAAAAAAAAAAAAAAAAATTAAAGCCACATGCAGACAGGAACCAATGGATTTCTGTGTAGCTGTAAAATGTGGAAGAATTTTGAGAATCTCAGATGATAAACTGTCATATTAAAGAAGTGAAATGAAGATGTCAGGACAGCAGTAGGGAGAGCCCAGAGCCCAGGACCTGCTGGCAGGAGAATGCACAGACAGGATGTCATTCCCTGTTACTGCTAGTATGCGTGTGAGCATCCTCTAGTTACGCAGGCTCATGTTGCCATAGGTAATCCAAAATGATGGTTGGCTTTTGGTCTGCTACCTAGGTCTGTGTCTAAATAGGTTTCTGTGGTCTCAGACTTCATAATATTTCAGGAAATATGAAGATGCACTTCTTAGAACAGAAGCTAAGTACTTCAAACATTCTATTGCTTCTCTCTTCAGCTGCCTGTTTACCTGTTCACTCTTGTATTCCCTAATCTACGTGCAAGGAAGTTTAGGAGTCTATTGGTCTATAGACTACTGAAAAGTCTGTAACTTTTGAATGAGTAAGTGAATGAATGAGAATACGAAGTATACTCAACATTAAACTACTGACCACAAACTAATCACACGTGATTATTTAGGCGTGCTAGGGGTTAATGGTGGAGGGCAGACTTGGGGTTATCACTGAGTTCAGATTGTAAAACTATCACATTGATTCTAAAGAGCCCTCTTAATCCATCTTGCAAATATTTAGGTGGTTGTGAGCATTCCATTCTCAGATGGCATGAATCTTCCATGCTCATTCCCAGGCTACTGCTCTGTCCCTCACAAAGGAAGGCTGTGTTCCTGAAGGACTTCACCCACTTGAGAAAAAAGATCATCCCACACTACAAACGTCCTTGCTGAGCCAAGGAGAGTCAATGGTCCTGTTTCTGTAGTGGGTGGCCATCCCAAGCCAATCCAAACAACTGATAACATGTTGCCAAAGCTTTTTGGTTAAGATTCTCTTTGGATAATCACTAGGTTTATTTTTTTGTTAATAGGGATAATAACTATTAAAGTTGATTTTTATCATGCTTACAAAGTTGTCATAAGCTTTATTACTTGCCTACTCAAACTTGGGCAGGGTAGAAATGAGTAAATCAGTAAAGACTAAACCAGTCTTCCCCTAAGGCTGGCATCAAACAATGAAGTGAGTTGACATGTAGTCTCCACAGGACACAATAATGGCTCCTTGCAGGGTGACAAACACGAAGACTGGAGAGATTACATCTTTCCTAGAAAAGACAAGCTCTTTTCAAGTTCTGAGACAGTGTTTAATCAACATACACTGAAAGGGATTCTTTGTTTCAGATTACACACTGCATCTTACAAAATAGCAGATCTTGTGTTTTTAATTAGCCCACATTTCTAGTATCGTTTGAATTGCTTATGAACTTAGAATGGGAAGAAAAATGGATTCAAACAATAAAGATCAGTTATTGGAATTCACTTAGGTCTGTCTTCAGATATGCTCCGAGGGAAAAATAATGCAGTGTTTTGATCCTTAATGTAAATCTTTTTAAGTAAAAAGATACAGTTGTATCTCTGTCCCCTGTTTGTATAATTCTGAGAAGTTCCTTGAGACCTCTCTGTCCAGTTGTACTAAGGACAATAACCAAACACATCTTCTATTTTGCTGTAAGGATTAGCTGTGAAAACACATGTAAAGCACTTAACATAGTGCTCAGGCCATCACACAAAACGCCCAGTACATATCAGCTCAGAGGCTTTAGACTACTCACTGAACAACGCTGTCCTGGCAGACACAGCTGGACTCCCAGGGAGTCTAATACACGAACCAGAGCAGTTTCAGTTTCACACATGTTTCTAGACCTCTGAGAATACCACACCTTCCTGAGCTGAGAAACAGATGACTTAACCAACAGACTCTGACTCCTCTGCTATTTGTAAGTTTAGCGTCAGAGACTTCTTGGGACAATCACCCAAGAGTTTGCTTGAGGTGTGACTGGGCTTGGATGAATGAATGGGACACAGCACAGCCTACTTAGTTTTGTGAGGGAGAAAATTATATCAGAGGCCCTGCATTCTAGGCTTAATTGGATTCCCCCCCAAAAAGTGTTGGCTCCTGGTACAACTCCATTTGAAGACAAGGCCCTTTCAGGTCACAATCAAAGTCAAATAAAATTATAATGGTCAGATCTTAGTCTGACAGAACAGGCATCCTAGAAGAGAAACAGAACTCCATCTGTCTGTCTGTCTGTCTGTCTGTCTATCATCTATATCTATCTGCTATGGGTAAACAAAATGAGAAACCTGGGAAAAAGCCCTCAGTAGCAACCAACACAGCTGGAAACTTGACATTGGACTCAGCTGTGGGAAGGCAGCCTTTTGTTACTCGAGCCACCCAGATGGTGGCATTCTGTTACGATATGCATGTGCATATCTTCAAAGACGGAGCATCCACTCCTCAGTGCAGCTATATTCAGAGGTGGGGCTTTGAGAGGGTTTTAACCTGTCTTGGTTCATTGATGCGTTCATAACTACATGGACTCTTAGGAGGTGGGAAAACAGGCCACTAGAGGGAGGGGCACTTAAGGATGATATGGAATCCTTGTCCCTCCCTCTTTCTCTGGGGTTCCTGATGCAAGGAGGCAAGCAGTCTCCTCTGCCATAAATGCTGCCAGTGTGATACTTTTCCTTACCTCCGGCTCCAGGCAACGGAGGCAAAAGATCATAAACTGAAACCTCTGATGTTGTCAGCAGAAGTAAAATCCCTTCTTCTACGTTGTTTCTCTCAAGTACTGTGTTATGGCAGCAGAAGCTACCTAACACAATGTAAGACCCCTAACACACCCCTATACCAGCACAGGGAGGTGATGACAGCTACTTCAGCTGACCAGTTATTCACATATTGACTCAATAAATATGATCTGGTTTGTGATAGGCAAAGCACCAAGTGCTTGGACTGTAAAGATAAGAACAAGCCTTAACTCTTAAAGACTGTATTTAGTGAAAGGGACGGCTATGCAATGTGTTGTCATTTGAATGGTAAGTTCTGTGACCACAGTTGTGTATCCCATGCAATGGGAGCACTTTCAGTCACCTAGACAATGGCATAGATAGTAAAAATGTTCAAGCTGGGATTTCATGAAAAGGACATGTTCAGAGGGGGAAAAGATTGGGTTCAGGCTTTGTTGAGTTGAGTTTGACTGCAAGTGAGTTAGAGGCCAAAGTCAAAGCCCAAAGATCAAGGTTGGAGAGCCTTCATGGAAGTCATTAACACCCAGGTTGATGGTGGCCCTAATGATAGTTCCTGGAACCCTGTACAGAGCTGAGAGACACTGTAAAATACTATCATGAAAAGACAGACAGAGGAGCAGAGAGGTAGATCTGAATCCAGGCACAAACGAACAAACTCTGAAAGACTGGGGTATGGTTATCAAAATAACCTCGATCTTTTCAAAATATGAGTTTAATGTCCATCAGTTTATTACTATTCCACAAAAGGACCGACCCAGTTTCAAAAAGAAAACCACACAGTGTTCTCCACATTAACAGATTTTGAGAATAAATTAGAACACTTACTTAGCAACTGAAACTACCAAGCCCAATGTTACTTTCAGACAATTCAAAAGGCACTTGGAGATTTTTATTTTCTCAGCGCCGCAGGGCATCATGAACTCTTAAATCACTACCCTGGTCAGCTGTGGGAGTGCTGATGAATGGAGACTTCATTGACCATTGGATGAAGCAATTTTAACTCAGAATGGGACCGCTCACTATCAGGGACAGAGAAGGAGCATTCATTTCCCAGGTCACACTAGGCAGCCAGCAAATCCATTCAGAGACCTAAACTGTCTCCTTGAAAAAAAATGAAAAACCTTTTGCTCAGCCCCTCCCTTCTCATGGCTGGTGAATATGAGACTTTGCCAAGTGTTGGGCCATTCAGAGAGCTAACTGGCACCCCCCCCCCCAGCATCCCAATATTCTAGAAATGAGGTGATGCCCACCCATTTCAAGGATTCCTCATAGCAATGCAAAGGTTTGGGTCTGACGTCACTGAGATTCTACATTTGGGGGCTGAACTGAATAATCATATATTCTTCCTGGGTTCTGATTAGAAGTCCACTCCCTGCTTGTGAACTAATAGCAAGCTGTCAGTTCTGTCATTGCCAGAATCAAAGACAGTAAGTAAACTTGAGTAGAGGTGTCTGGAGATACTATCCTCAGACTCCCAGAATTCCACGACCCCTGATGGTCTAGCAAAGAACAAGAGCTGTTTGTTTCTCAGTGTTTAAAAGAAATGAGCCTGGAAATCAGTGCCCTCTTGCCCTGCTGAGTGAGACTGCTGGGTTGGGAAAGCATTCACTGAAATGTACCACTCCTGCCAAGAACCGACTAGAAAAGGATGCTGCAGAAAGGAAATGAGCTGCCCCTCGGGGTGTCTTATGGGAGGGGGTAGTTGTAATATAGTTCTCATCAGATTCACAAAGGTCTGGAGCTATTCATCATCGTCGTCGTCATCATCACCATCATCATCCTCATCATCAGAATTATCATCATCATCGTCATCATTGTCGTTATCACCATCATCATCATCACCTTCATTGTCATCATCTTCAGTGTTGATCTTTCCAGAAAGCACATCCTCGATCCAGTCTTCCAGCTCCTCGGCTGTGGGCAGGTCGTCATCATCTGGGATCTCCATCCAGACACTGTCAGCCTGCAGTGACAAACAGAATGAACAATGAATGAACGAATGGAGCTTGAAGCAGACCAATGATTTCCAAGTAGCTGTGTTAAGTGGGCCTCCAAGTTGTTTGTGCCTATCAGATAGACAAATGGAAATACCATATTGTGGGATGGTCTTGTGCAGTATTCTGTTTCAATAACAGTAAAAGCAATGTCTATTCTACCCAAGAAAACATATATGTGCACACAAAAAGTTATTAATTAATGAATTAATCTTTTTTTTCTAATTTGAAAAGTCAAGAAATGTAGCAATTAATAGAACACTTACCCCAGGGCAACAAAAGGAAACATTAATTGACCCCTATTCACAAAAGCATCTGCCTGCACTGAGCTGCAGTGGGACGTCTATTATGGCTCCCCCTCCTCACTGTTCACATTGCTGAATCTGCCCCACTTCTCTGTCTTATTATGTATCAGATGTCTGGACTGAGTCTATATTTCTTACCATTCTATCAGATCATCTCAATAGCCCTTCCCACCCTAAATTCATCTGTGTTTAAACTTCTGTCATGGGACTACCCCCTGTCATCAGGATCCTCTGACTGCTGACATGGGCTTCTCGACACCAACCTTTCCATCTCATTTAAGCAATGGTAGCTCTAAGCATGAGTTGCCTGTATAAAAAGGCCTTGCTTTTGACTTGAAAATGAGTATAATCAAGCTCCTAGAGTTTGGGAAAGACCTAAAAATGGTGATATAGTGTATATATAACAAAAATTGCCTGAAGATCAGAGGACAGAGCCAGCCACAGAGTTAGCTATAGAGGTCAGGCTGTGGTGGCACATGCTTTTTAACCCTAGCACTCAGGAGGCAGAGGCAGAGATCCATCTGGATCTCTGTGAGTTCAAAGCCACACTGGGCAACATGACCTCATAGTTGGGGGTGCATAGCAGCCAACAGGGTGACTGAGACTGCCTGACCAGGCCTTGATGGGAATACTCACATCCGTGACATTCACGACTCCGATCTGTGGCTTGAACAAGTCAATCTTGAAAGTCTTCTCCCAGTAAGCAACAAGCTGCAGCAACAGAAGGCCAGGTTAGACAATGGGTGAAGGGATCTCCCCGTGGCAGAGTTCATCTGCCAGCCCACCACAGAAACTAGATCGTGATTGGTTGAATGCCTTTAGAACAGTTGTGGACATGGAAAATCAAAGGTTGGCTCCAGCCTTAATGCACCTGAAGCATTAAATAAAAGTTGCCACGACACTAACTATAACAACACAAAACATAAATGCCTCCACAACTCTCAGGAAGACTATTACAAAGGTAACTGAGGTCAACCCCCAAGTTATAACTCACTGATAGTTTGTGGGTAATGGGACAGCTATTTTGCTCAATCTCCCTTTAAATGTTTCATTCTTAAAAGTCCTTATCTAGGTACTTTCTGTCACATGAGATGGCTGGGAAAACATTGATATGCTATAACTAACTTGGCATAAGATGCAAACACAAGCCAGGTTTCTTCAGTGAGGGCTCCATCTGGGCAAATCTCTGGCTGGGGCAGGCTAATGGGGCTAGTGGAGTCCATGAAGCTAAGAAAAGTGAAGATGTTCAGGGACAGAGGTCTCTCTAGTAAATGCAGGGCCTGACACTGGCTTGTGTGTTTGTGGATCTAGAAATTAGAAATGCCTGGAAATTGCTTTGCAAAAACCAAGGTAGCTACAGAACCAGCCAAAAGAAGAAGGGGTCATTTATAAGTTTGCATAATGAAACACCATGTGTAAACTGGAAATTATACCCAGCAGAAAGCTGACCAACAAAGCAACGTTGTAGGCTTATACGGCCATGGCTTTCCTATGCTTACCCAGCACTGTGACATTGGCTTCAAATGTCATGAACATCGAACATCCCTGCCTCTGGTTCATCCAATGTCCATGTGTATGGGATTTAATATTAGCTTTCTCTGTCTAATCAGTTTCACTAGTCATAACCACAGTCAGCTCAGAGCCAGAGAGAATAGTCAAATGCGTATAATTACCAGCAGTTAGCCTTACCAGAAACAATCAATTGACCGAGCTTTGACTTCACTATGGGTCTCGGTGGGGCTTCCACATCTGCTAGGTTTAGCATCCAGGTGTTGCCCTTTCTCAGTGGGATAGGGATTTTAACAATACCTGTTTTTAGGGCTGTTGAGGGAATAGCTATGAAGACATCTGTGGTGATATATTTTATATTTAATAAAATCAGTCTGGAATATCAGAGAACAGATCCACCCACAGTTCAATCCATGAGCATCAGAGAGTGGTGACTCATGCCTTTAATCCCAGTACGGGAAAGACCAAGTGGTGACCTACACCTACACCCATAACTCCAGAGACAGATCTTTTTGAGAGTTCAAGTTCTAACTACCATACAGTAGTAACTCACACCTTTAATCTCACTCAAGATTATGATGCAGAGTTGAATCAGGAAGTGAAACTACTGGGCGAAGAAGATATTTAAGGCAGGCTAGGCAGAAGGTGTGGTATTCTGTAGAAGTGATGAGTCAGGCTGAGGACTCCTTTACTCCGAGAAGTTGGCTGGGTGAAAATTGACCATGTTCTGTTTCCTCTCTCTGATATTCTGACCTTTCCCCAACATCTGTATCTGAGTTTTCATTAATACCAACTAGAGTTCATGTTTCACACATCTTAAAATGAATCACTGTAACTCAGTACCTACATGTTTGTCTTCAAGATCTCATGCAGTTGGGGATCCTGGCTCTTGGTGTAGCATTGAACTTGGTCAATAGAAAATGTTTGTTACAGTAAAAGATGTAGCTTTCTCCATTATTATTACTACTGGGCTCATACATGGCATGAATTCTGTGTACTTTGTTTAAAACTAAGAAATATCAAAGTTTCCTTGCTATTCATTGACGAAGATGAGGATAGGAGTGATAAAGTGCTTTTATCTTCCACGTGTGCTAGACACGATGTCAAGTCTGAGGGAGTTTGTGAGAAACAAAGCCAGGCATAGTCTCAACCCTCAGACAACTTATACCTTTGCTTCACCAAGCTTTTCACTTTGCAACGTGTCCACTTCTGGCTTCCTTTCTCTAACAATTTGGGTTGCCTCTGGAGGCTCAGGGAGAGGTAGGTGGTGACATCAAGAGACCATATTGTTGCTTAAAGAAGAAATTGTCCCAGCTCCCCTGGGTGGGCCTCTCCAAGAGTAGTTACCCCTTGGTGTCTCAGAAGTGAGGACTCCAGTTAGTCTGGTCACTGCAATGACTACGTGAAACCAAGTTCAATACTGTATTAAAAAGCACATGCAGCCACTCTGTATGAGTGGCCTCTGGATCTTTCAGTTTGTCCCCCATGCTTGAAGACTTTGGGCTAAACATGAATATGGATGGTGAAGGCCACCAGGAAGGAGGCCTTGGCCTGGGCCACTCACCAGTGGAAAGTCATCTGGGTCAATCCACAAGATGCTCAAGTCAGGATTATCAGTGTTATCCCGGGCAACCTGTTTCAGGATCTCCAGGAACTCATAGCCATCTGAATGGGGTTAAAGAGAGCTGAGTCACCCAGCACATACACTGCTTCTTATGTGGAGTGTAAGAGCATGTATTTTCCACACAGATTTCTTGGCCATCTGGCATATACCCTCAATTACAGAGTGAGTCAATAAAATGAGTCAGATAAAGAGCTGCAAACACAAAGGAGCTTATACAGAGACAGCAATGGCAATTTTAAGCAAAGAAATTGAAAGGTCACAGGGAGGTGGCCTCCTTTCTAAATGAAGGGTCACTTTCACTTGTTCATCAGGAGATAAAAACTGAGTGGCCTTGGTGACAAAGAAGAGTCCCAGAGCAGAGGAAGCTCTCTGCCTGTCCCCAGTGATCCTGCGTGCCCCAAGCATATGCCAACCCTGGATTCCTTACAGCAGCTGCTCTATAGACCAAGAACACTCTTGAATTTCCAACACCTTCAAACTGGGTTGGCGTCCCTCTGCTCCACAGTCCATTTCTTGCTTCCCCTTACTCCTGTGGAAGCTCTGGTACACTCAGCTTTCCTTGTACTCTGTCAACAATCTTCTCTGCCCCAGAGAGGAGAGATGAATCATAGGAAAAGCAGAGACAAGCCTAACTTTGAGCCTAAGCTCTGCAGCATACAGATTTTTTTTTTCCATAAGCAAAATTTTTGAAAGAACATTGAGTAAGTGATACTGTAAACCCTAAACATACCCCCACCCAACTAGGGCAGAGACAAGTGGTCTGATTCTCCAGGTCCCTGACAAAAACACCCTGTGAGTGTATATGTTTGTGTATATGTAGGGAACAAAAGTCGTGCATGCACATATGTCCACCTGAAAAATCTCTGGAAGTTCGGGGAATCCAGAGGAGAACTCATATTTTGATAAACAATTAAATTAAGAAAAAAGAAAGAAAAAAAAACAACCACAAACAAACAAACAAAAAACCCAGAGAAGCTCCTTGCAAGCCCCTAGAACTTATGCAAGAAAGTCCTGTATGAACCACAACAGCCAGTGCATCTCAGAACCTTAGCAGAGATACAGTCATGGTGGTAAATCTGATGATGTCTTACAAGTGGGAAGAGAGGGCCAGTGGTGATCTGCTTGGAACAAGGACCACAGAGCCAACAGAACAACAGACTTCTCGACAGATGCCAGTGTGCACAGATGACAGTGATCCCACACAGATATATGTGGGTACAATGGTGGCTGGGGTGGAGGTGGCGGGGCTAGAGGACTAGTTATCAGACCAGCTTTTGCCATTCAGTATTATATAGCTCAAAACAGAAATTTTAGGTTTGGTTCTAAACAATAAAGTTACATGTCTCTGATAGCTGAGTGTGTGACCTGAGACTCACACCCTCTGTACAAACATAGTTGTGCTTTAGAACCCAGGTATTTGCTGTTTGGGGGATGGGGAAGGGAAAAGCATGTTCTATATCTGTTGCATGTAGGCATAACTGCAAGAGCCAAGCTTCCCTCCTCCAGCCTCAAACGGCCTAGCTGCTGTTTGGATACATTGTGGCTCCTGTTCTGAACATGTGCTCATGTCTCAGGAGAGGAAAATATGGAAATTCATGGAGAGTTGTCTGCGGATTTGTGGATCAAAATGCACAGACCAGAAGAGAGAATTCCTCCCGGACATAGGTAGTTATGACTGTACCTTGGAGAAGAAAAGGACAATAATCTCTGGAAGATGAGATGCAAATGTGAACGGGACCTGGACATGTCTGAAATTCACAGAGAGTGAGGTTTGATAACACAGATCATATTCAAGTCCACTTGAGTAAATGTAACTGGATCCCCTGAAGGGAGAGATTCCCCATGCCAAAGTTGCTGGGGGTGGAATGGGAGGTGGGGGGTGTCAACCAGACCTACCAGCACTGCCATGTTCTGATGGAAAAGCTCATGGGATGCTGAGATTTCATAAAAGGAACTTTACAGACAAGAGCATGCTGCCCTATCCTAGAGCAGATCCAGAGATAGAATAGAGATAGAAAGAACATGTAGAAGGAGTAAAATGGTTCTACAGGAAAAATAATGCATTCAAACTTGTGTTAAACAAAGGAATTCATAGGTATGGCTGAATTTCCATGTTTAAAATTGTGAAAGATTGTGTGTGTGTGTGTGTGTGTGTATGTGTGTGTGTGTGTATGTATGTGTCTGTGTGTATGTGTCTGTGTATGTGTGTGTGTGTGTGTGTGTGTGTGTGTGTGTGTGTATGTGTCTGTGTATGTGTGTGTATAAAGAGAATATTCTTCATGTATTGGGAAGGAAAACTCAAAAACTATTTCTTCCAGAACAAAATGAATAAAATTGACATTAAAGTCACAAAAGCTGCATGAAGCCCCAAGGGCAACCTTGGGATGTGAAACCTAAGAAATTCTACATGGCACCTGTCTGTGGCTCTGGGTACTTTTACTTATTTTCATGTGACACTTAAGCACCTGGCTAGTGGGACAAGCGACCTTAGTCCCAATCACTTAGACTATCTCTTTCCTTGTGACTAAAATGGGTTGGTGACAATAACAGTTACTTCTTTTTAAAATCACCCTTTCATTTACTTATATTTTATGCTTGTACATAAGTGTGGCCTGTGTGGGTGGCTGTCATATGCATGCCACATCTTGTGTGTGGAAGACAGAGGCCAACTTGCTGTAGTCAGTTCTCTGCTTCCATAATGTGGGTCCTAAGGGTTGAACTCTGGTCATTAGGCTCAACAGCAAGTGCTTTTACCCATGAAGCCATCTCACCAATCCCAGCAATATCTATTTTATAGGATGGCTGTGCATTAAATTATTAAATTAAATGAAATATTTAGTGCCTAGAATGGAAGTTTCAATCAGGCATTCCCCTCAGTAGTCTGAGAGTCTTATGTCTGAATATAAAGGAGCTGAGGACCTCCATTTAGCCCAGCCATTCGTATGTCAGTGGGGCCACCTGGCTTAGACACTCACAAACTACCTCATAAAAACATCAGGAGGTGGTGGGACATCAGGAACATCGGGCTCTGCCTGCTTTTTCTCTGGCAACAGCTGCTGTGGCTATGAAACTCTGACCCACGAAGTGTGCTAGCCAGGGCTAACTCTTTGTAAAGCATTAGCTTGCCTGGATACAAATAACTCAGGGCTTGCTGGTCTCTACCTCTTCAGCTTTGAGAAGATCTATTTCAATGGGTCCTATCAACATCCAGGGCTAGACATCTGGCTCAGGGGTTAAGAGCACTGGATGCTCTTCCAGAGGACCCAGGTTTGATCCCCAGAACCCACATGGCAGCCTACAACTTTCTGTAACTCCAATTCCAGGGAATCTAACACCCTCTGCTGGCCTCTAGCACACCAGGCACACAGCACACAGATATATACAAGATAAAACACACATATAAAATTAAAAACAAAACAGTGGGTGACTTAAACAATAGCAACAGTCACTATGAGTCTCCTCTCTGACCAGAATCAGGAGTAAGGAGGCTTGCTTCACCTTTGTCCCATGTGGGTGATCATGTGGTTGGGACACAGCTGGAATCAACTGAGCCAGGAAGAACCAAATGAATGTTTCCTGTATCAGTGGCCTAGCTCAGTGGCCTTAGAGTGTGACAGGGTACCTTTCAGGGAGGGGAGCCATAATCTGGAATAAGTAGGTAGAGAGGAGAAAGCTATCTGAAGACTTGGAGACTTCAAGCTGTCTAGCACAGCACTGGAGGAGACTCAGCATCCCCAGTAACCAAGCTGGTGACAAGCCCCAGCCCAAATCCTTTCTCTGCTTTTATTTCCAGGGTAGGTCTCTCTGTACCTCCTAAAGTTCAATCCCAGAGCTGTTGATTCTAACAGTTACAGACCCCCTTCTACACTAGCCTCTTCCTTGATGGACACAGGGTGTGTTGCTCTTTACAGGCAGAATCTGCCACTCCAGCCTTCCTCTTAGGAGCATTTATATGGAGTACTCCCCGGCTACTGAGGATGTCTGCATTTCATCTTCTCATCTAGTCTGCATGGCAGATTTTATTCTCTTTATTTTTCCAGAGAGCTCCAGCTTGCCCCTGTCATCTATGAGTAAGCAGCAGAGCCAGAAGTTGAACTTGGGTCTTCAGTCTGCACATCAACAGCCATCTACTATTCACCCTCCCAGTATCCTGAACACAGTGCTGCCATCTTTCTTCCTCACTTTTCCGTCTGAGTCTCCCAAGCCTGCTGTGAAACTTTGTCCTAAGGGAGGCACAGGCTAGGTGAAGGAGGAGATGCAGTGTGGTCTCCATTGTGTGTGTGTGTGTGTGTGTGTGTGTGTGTGTGTGTGTGTGTGTGTGTGTGGTGGGGGGGGGTTGGTTGCATCTGCCTTTCCAACAGAGAAACTGGAAGGAGCAAAGCCCCTTCCCTGCTTCTGAGCATGCCCTTAAACCCTGCCCCGCCTGTGTGGATCAACCCAATGTTGCTCTACGGAAACCTGGAGTCTCCAGGATGGCCTAAATAAAGAAGACTGTGAGAACTGCAGCTCCTTCCCAGCCTCTAGACTGCAGGTCTGGAAGTTCAGGACCTAGGGCGGAGGCATGAGTGTGGGGCCAGGTTTCCCACACATGCAAGTGGCCTCTGGGAATCACTTCCTTGTGTGAAGAGAACCCGGTCATTATCCTTCCTGCTTCCTTGGCAGAGGCTGGTGGGAACGAGCCTGCACCAGGCCCTAGGGGACCAGGTCTAGGTCACTCACAGCCATCTAAGAAAAGGCCTCATTTGCAGATGTGATTGCATCTCAGACCAAGCCATGGCCCAGGAGCAAACAGGCCTATGATGCTCACCAGTCTGCCCTTTCCTCCTAACCTTCTCCTGGTTGCTGGTTATGGTCAATTCATGGAAACTGAAGGACACTCTTCCTGACACCACACTATGGGTAGCTGTGCACTGAAGGGTCTCTGCCTAGGCTGAAGAAAGCTGTCGTCCTATAGAGAGCCTTCTATCACTGTCCATGTGGCAGGTAGGCAGCTAGGCAGGCTGGAGGTCAGTATCACCCATTTTAAAGGACCTGATCTTTTTCTTGGGTGTGCTTTTGAGTGCCCACATGCTTCAGACCCAGAGCTAAGTCAAGACCCAGAGGCAAATTAAGAAGATAGTCTCCAGGGCCTTCTCTCAGAAAGCCCCACTGGTCCTCAGTTGTATGGAATTTCCAAAGCAGACTTCTCTAGACTTGGTTCTTGTGGGGAGACGGGGAAGAAGCCACAGCAGTGCTCCAGTGTTCCCCTTTTCAAAGAGCATCTGCAGCAGTGAGATGGCCAGAATAAAAGACACTGTGGCCCAATGGCTTTGAAGCAGGCCCTGCCATTCCTTACCCAATGTTCTTCCCCTGCTCTGCTTCCTCTTGCTCTTTGGATCCCAGAAGTGGTAGGAAAAAAATTCAAATAATACATTTTCACAATTCAGAGACACATGGAGATAGTTAGAGGGATGGATTGCTGGGTCCCAGCTCTACCATTTACTACTCAAGAGAGCTGGAGTGATGTTTAACTTCACTGTCCTTACCCTCCCTTCTCTATATACTGGGAAATGTGGAATAGCTCTCCCTATCTGCAGGACTGTTATTTGCTAGATATATAAGTCACATTCAGTGCCCAGCTGTTAGGGTTCTGACCCACTTCCTGGAGTTCTGGCCAATAAGCAATAATCTGGCATTCTGATGTCAAATGGTCTTTAAGAAGACTTCTCCCCTTTGCTCATCCTTCTTATCTTCCCCCTCTCCAAGCACGCCAAAGGTCATGCTTCGCTCACCCTCCCCTTTCTGTGACCCTTCTCTCTCTCCTTTCCTTTCCAGGTCCTTATTCTAATAAAGTCTCCACATGAGCACAGCCTTAGTTTCTCTTTCTGCTGCTGACACCCACACTGATCACTGTGCCTCCTGCCTGTACAGGTACATTTGATATCATAACATAAAACCAGCAATAATCCAATAGTGAGGTTGGTGTATCAAATTTAAATTATAAAGCTTCAAGAAGCACTTAGTGCTCCTATCTGAGACACTTGGTCTCTAAGCCATTTTTGCAAGAACCCCAGGACAGGAAAAGCTCAGGGGTAGCAGGGCTTGAAGCATCCTTCCAAGGCCTGTTACTAAATCCGTTCAGGACTTGCAGATAGCAGTAATCCTTGTGTTTTGAGCTTGTTAGTGTGAATATTTCCAATGCCCTTAGAGGTTTTCTGTCCAGTGTGCACTCATGTAGAAATGTCATTCAGCAAAGCTTTCATCAAATATTGTAAAGATGATGTCAGCCCAACGCAGACACATCTGGGAGCACCAAGGAGGAATCTTTCATTTTCAAACCTGTCATGCAGCTCTGCTCTGAGCACAGCAGCCTAAGAGATGGTATAGGAGGGTGCAATACAACAAGCCACAGGTAAGTATAGAGGCATGGGAATGTCCTGAAGTCTTTTCCAGCCAGGCCAGGGAAGCTCACAGCAAGCGAAGCCCTCAGGTCATACTCTAGGGCCCGAGAACAGACATGGGTTTCTGCCAGAGAGACCCTCCTGTTTTAAGCCTTCCGAGGGGAAACATAAATTCTGGCTGTCAGGACAGTCCTTGGGGGCCAGGTTGCTGAACAGACCAACGCTGCTGCTGCTGCTATGCTGTAAGTTCATAGTCTGTATCAGGAACACCAGTGGGCCTTAGGAGGATGACTTATTAACAGGATGCTCAAGCTGCCAAGTGGCTCCAATTAGGTCTCGCTTGGTATGCCCTTTTGATCTACCAGCCCTGGCCCCTTCCCACCACCCTGCAGCAATACAGCAAAATCTTGCAGCCTGCAACCACCTGGGTTACTGTTGAGAAGTTGTATCAGAGAGGACTACATCTGAGAGGGGTCCTCAGCAAAGATAAGCTCACTTTTCTGCCATACCTCTAGTCTTCTGATTTTGGGCACACCACTGAACTGTCTGCATCTCTGTTCTCTTGTGGTTCAAATGTTGGAGGCAAAGGGGTGGAGAAGAGCCACTGGGGGTCAGATGCTGTCTAAGAGGCACAGAAGTCTGCCTGCCTTGTGGTTAAGGGTGTGGGCTGGAAAGCCAGACAGTCATCACTTCATTTCCCGGCTGGACAGCCCATAACCTCTCTCAGCCTCGGCATCCTCAATTGTAAAAAGAGAATACAAATTAAACCTTTCTTGTTGGATTGTTGTGACAGTGCTGGTCATCATCACTACTTTCATCATCCTCCTGATGCATTTGGCTCCACTGTTGGCCTTGACTTAGAGACCCTGGGAAATGTGGTCCAATTAGTTAGCCTTTAAGACTCACTTTCCTCATCTAACACCAAAATAATAAATAATGTTTCCCACACACATTTCACAGAGTGGTCCCAGGATGAATGTGGCTGTTCTTCAGAGCTCTTCTACATAGAAGTTTTCTAAGAAGCAGCTGCTATCCAGGACCTACCACCTTCCTCTTTCAGAAAGTGAGTACATTCTGGTGACCTGTTAGTAAGACCAAAGGAATCTGAATTAACTGTCTTCAAGAATGCACCCTCCAGGACCGCAACCCAGCTTCAGGCTTCAGGTTGCACATCACTGCCCAGCTGATAAATTCTGACTGACCACAAAGTCAGGCAAGGAACCTTCATCTGTTAGAGCCCTGAGTGTGAAGGCACTCTGGGCCACTGAAAGATCCTGTTCCTGACCTCCCCTCCCAGAATTGCTCTGCTCCACTGGGACAAGCCTCAGCTTGGGATTTGGAGAAAAGGCTGAGCTTCAGGGCCCAGGGGTATTTGCACAGGGAGGAGGTGGAAGTGGTTTCAGAGGCTTGATTCATTACAGCAGCAATCTCTGTCAAACAGGTTTCAGCAGCTCGGGAGACTCCTTTGTTCTATTGTTCTAGACAGCCAGACAGGCCTCTCTGCAACCCTGGAAGGGGACAGTGGGGCAGGAAGGAAGCCCCCTGGAGTCTTGCCAGCAGGCAGCTGCCAGCAGCAGCCACACTGATCACACAACAGCAAGGATCTGATTCTGTCTGATTACAGCCTATAAACCTAGGTGCTGAGGGTAGTCAGGGCCTGGATAAAGCAGCTGACACCACATTTAAAAAAAAAAAAAAATGTCTCAATCCCAGGAATACTTGAGGAGGATTTGGGCTCTGCAAGTCTATAATTGGAAATGCAGCCTAGCAATGGACATTTAAAAGACTAGTTCTCAGACAATTTGGTTTTGATACAGTAGAATATTACTCAAATAGTCAAGGTAGATAGATACTATATAGTGAGAATATATATATATATATATATATATATATATATATATATATACACCCCCATATACATAAATATCATTATGCTAAAAAAAGATGTCAGATACAAAAGGCTATACATTATATAACTTCATTTATATGAACTATCCAGAACAGATAGACAATAGAAAGAAAGCAATTGGTGGTTGTCATCTGTGGAAAGGGTCAGTAATGGAAATAACTATCCATGTACCCATTGTTGGCAAAGGTCTGGAGTGAGATGGTGCTGATATTTTGAGTATAAAAATTCCCACTCAGATGTTAGTTTTAAAGAGTGACTGTTCTAGCCTATGAATTGTCCTGATTTTAAGAATCACATGATTAAGTAAGGTGTATCTACTTGCTCCTCAAACATTTGCTGGGCACCTGTGCTGTCAAGCCACTGTAAGAAATTGGGCTTATACTAATGGATGAGGCAACAGGTCCCTTCTCCCCGGAGCCTCTGAGTTCTTCGCTTGGACTGGGTTGAACTTCTCTGAGTCTCTGTTTCTTAGTCTCAAGCTAAAATCTGTTTTGTTCATGATGGTTTGGGCTTTGAGGTTTTTCGGTTGTTTGTTTGACTTGAGACAGGGTTTTGTGCAGTCCAGCTCATCTTGGATTTGACACATAGCTGAGGATGGCCCTGGATTCCTGATCCTCCTTCTTCCATTGAGATTACAGTTTTGTAGTTCTAAGGATGGAGCCCAGGGCATCATGGATGATAGGCCAGTACTCGCCAGTCCTAATCTCCACTGGCGCTCTTCTCTTTAGCCCTACAGCAACAGCTGAGGTTCCTGGTGAACATCATATGATTGTACATTTCCTGAAGCAGTTGTCTTCAAGCCTGATGGTCTACCATCAGGCCCCATAAAACCACAGTTTCTGAAGGTATTATATGATCTAGCCCCAAGTGGCCTTTGCTCTCATAACTGCATATCTGTCAAGTTACCCCAACTCATCATGGCCAAAGCCTGGCTGCTAGGCATCCCAAATGATGTGCCTTCACCTCCCTGATTGCATTCTAGATTGTTCTAGGCCTCCTCCACACACTCCTTCTGTCTACACTTTCACCTTCCCTCACAAGCATCTGTCTTGTGGATCTTGGGGAACTAGCATTTTGCTTGTTGATAAGAAGGGAACCAGGACAGGACAGTGGCGGCACAGGCCTTTAATCGTAGCACTTGGGAGGAAGAGGCAGGTGAATCTCTGTGAGTTTGAGGCAAGCCTGGTCTACAGAACTAGTTCTAGGATACCCAGGGCTATTACACAGAGAAAGCCTGTCTCAAAACAAGCAAAACAAAGTGCAAAGATAGAAACCAGGGAAAGTTGTCCACAGTGTAGGAATAGCTAAGTTACTCTTTCATTCCATTGGTAGTCATTTGGACTCTAAAAATAGGCTGCTTGCTCTACCTTGTTCTCACTTTTTGGCAGATGTCTCTAGACCATTCCTATGCACAGATGGTGTTTTACACAGAATCATATACATTTATCATTATGTTAAAGTTGGATTATTTATATAGTTTTATCATAAACAGACAAACACACACACACATACTTTAGGACTAGGGTATTTTAGTGCTTTCTCTGTGTGCTCATTTCCAGTTTGAGTGGCTGAGCACAAGGCTTGCAACTTTCCCAAGCTGGCCTTGAACTGCTGATTCTCCTATGTTCTCCCCAAAGCTGGGATTACATGCCCAGCTGTGTGGCATTCTTTGAAATTCTACTGTTCCCGTCGCTGACTTTACCTCTGAAGACATTCATGCTTATCAGTTGACCACTAGAGAGGGTCAATTTCTTGCAACTGAACTGGAACTGTGAGGGCTCAGAAAGGTGAGAAGACAGTTACTGCCAATGGCTAAGGTGAGGGCGGCAAGGGGGGTGGTTAACTGGTGTCCTACCTGGGTCACTCTTCTCTGCAAAGGCCACAATGTGGATCCCGTTCAAGTCATCTTCCTGAAAGAGAAAGGAATTAAAAGTTCACCTCAAGAGGAGAGAAATACAAACGAGTGTGTCAGGGACAACATGGAGGTTGGTGTGGAAAGGTGGATGGGGGATGGAAATGACCCTGAGGTACAAAGGAGCAGGACAGGCACACATAAGGGAAGCAGGTGCTGATGGGTGACTGGTGAGCACATGGAACTTTGATGAGGGACCCGGACCAATGGTGTCTAAGACAGGACAACAGACACAAGAGTTAGCAAAAATAGTTCTCACTCCTGTGGTCTGGTGAGCCCGGAGAGCAGCAGCAAAGGGAAAATTGAGAGGCGTGTTTAAGTCTGGCTTATCAGAGGCTCCAAAGTAACAACTCTGGAAACAGCTCTAGCAAATTTCATAGTTTCAAGACTGTTCTCCAAATGTGACAGTTTCGAAGTTCCCTGCCAGGAGATAGCATCAGGGATGGACTGATTAGAGAGACTTCTGAGCATGGCTGGCAGATCCTGAACTCCTGAGCTGGAACCCTCAGCTCAACACAACCCTGGTGCTCACACAAGAATAGAAGATTCAATTAGTGCCTCTGGTTGGAGAAGCAGAGCCCTTGGGCAATTGAGTAATGCCACCACATGAGAGCATGGTGTCCAAGGAGGCCAGGACAGGATGCTAGATCTCCTGAAATTAGAGGTACAGGCAGCTAGCTGTAAGTGGCCCAATGAAGGTGCTTGGAACTGAACTCAGGTCTTTTGCAAGAACAGTAAATGCTCTTAAGCACTGGGCCATCTTCCCAGACCCCAACAGGAATGTTTCTACGAATGTGAGAGCTCTAAGGAGGGTTTGGATTTAGGTACCATGGTGGTTTTAGGGTGTCACTGGGGAGGGGGTGCCAGAGCAGGGAAAGTAAACCAGGGAAGATGTCAGATAGCAAAGGGCATTTCATAGTTGCACATCTGGCACCTATGTCTATCACCTCCTGTTGATTATTTACTGGAGAAGGACGAGTGAGGCTTGGAGCTGCCTCCTGCGTAAGAAACGTGACCCTCTGGAGATCCCATGGTATGAGATGGATAAAAGCCCAGTACATACTGATGACAGCTGCCACAAGACAGATTCATTGGGAACCTAGGTGTCATGTCAGAGTCATCCAATGGGGGTGGGGCCCAACCTCCCCCATCCACGTTCCATTTTGATTGCTTTAAATGCTGCAGGAATCCTATCTAAATGCTAATTTTCCCCTTTGAGTTCGGAATGAACAAAACCTCTAAAAATTCCAAGATAGAATAAATAGAAAATATTATTATTAAAAACAAGGGAGTGGGCTCTGCACTGGCCAGATTCTCTGGGGAATTGAATGTTACAGATATATATGTATGTGTGCACCAGGTTATTAGGAAAACCTGACAGCGACCAGTGGGAGAGTCTGAAATTCACTGTTGTACATTTGCTATTATTGCCAGACAGACTACCCTGGTCAGGTCTCATTAGGCGGCCCCATGTCTCTGTCGCCTACCATCAATTGGAATTGAGCACCCGTAACTCTGTGATGCAGACTTCCCTTCTGCCTCCCCTTCTACAGTGCACTTGGAAATTGGTTTTAGAATTAAGAATCCATGTTCATTTTCTGACGGGCTGCTCCAAGTAGGCCTGTCACTACCTTGAACTGGGATGGACCCTGGGTAGAGACTGTAGGAGGAACAGAGGGTTCTTTCCAAGCATCTCAGGCATTCGGGGCATGAGCCTGTATTTGAACACCTGTGGAGACACAGGCAGGCTATGCCAGATGCTGGGAATTTTCCTCGATAAACTCGAGGAACAAGAATCCACATGCAAACCCATGTGTCAAATGCATGGTGGTGAGCTAAGTTAGTCCACTCTGTCTGCCATAAACTAGGTAGCTTATCAAAAATAGGAATCAGACTTATTTGTCACTGTTCTGGGGGGAGGGGGGTCCAAGGTGCCCTCAATAATGAATTCAGTGTCAGGTGAAGGCTTTTGTATTCTTTGGTCTTTGGTCATCCTCTTCTTCTTCTTCTTCTTCTTCTTCTTCTTCTTCTTCTTCTTCTTCTTCTTCTTCTTCTTCTTTTTTTTTTTTTTTAATAGTAACTCCCTAAGTAGCCCCAGCTGTCCCTGAACTTACTATGTAGCCCAGTCTAACTTGAGGCTTCTTTCATAAGGGCAATCCCAACTATGAAGGCTCTGTCATAGTGACATATCACCATCTAAAGACCCCATATTTGACATTTCATTTCAAAACATGAATTCGGGTGAGATACAAATATAGACTAAGGAACCAACAGTGACTGGCAGAGCAATTTTTGTGAGGATGCTCATTGCTACTGCATGATTAACGAGGCTATATGGGGCTGTATTCTCAGTGGCCATGTTCCAGACTCCAACAGGCAAAGGATGTGGAACCCAACAGTCCACACCCTTCTAGAGATTCCTCAGCTTTTTGTATGTTCCTGCCTTACAATGAATGTCCTGGCTTGGGGGTGTGGATATTAAAATTATTATTAGTTTAATTATAATGTATTATTATTATTATTGTGTGAATATGATGTGGGGAAGGGAGCATGCCACAGCATGCATATGGAGGTCAGAAGACAACTCTGTGGTGTTGGTTTTATGTTGATTCTGGGGGTTGAGTGCAAGCCCGTGCAGCAAGCGCCTTAACTAGCTAACCACTCCCCCTGCCCTGAGGTGTTAAGCTTTGAGACTATTTCTCCTGTTCAACCCTCAGCTTTTAAAGCCAGGGAAGCAGCATTCACTTTAATAACTCTTTCTAACTCAATGTAACAATGTAACCTACCCTCCACCAACTCAAGAGTCTGTAGAACTCTTATTTGGTGAACAATGTTAAAAAACATCAATGACAAGAAGAAACTAGTTATCAGTTCCTTACAGCTATGTTACCACTGTCTGTGTTTTGTTCTGTTCCTTCACCTCTATTGAACTTTCTCAGACTGAATAAACAGACGTAAAAAAAACAAAAAAAAAAAAACCAAACCAAAACAAAAAAAAAATACCAGAGCCCGCTCCCTGATGCAATGGCATCACCTTGGGGTTAATCAAAGGCTCTTTAGTCCTATCTTAGAGAACATTCTCCATTGCAATAGAGGAAAGAGTCCTTCAGAAGAAATCACTGGGGCATGGGAGATGTTCAGCAGGTAAAGGCACTTGCCACTAAACAGTTGACTTGAGTCAACTCAACTCCTTGGGACCCATATGGTAGAAGACAGAAAAATCCAGTTGTCATTGGACCTCTTTGTCATCATACAAAAATGCCACGGCACACATGCTCCCTCTCTCACACACCTAATAAATAAAATATAAAATAATGCTTTTGGATAAATCACTTGTCCTCATACCTCCTGCGCAGTTGCCAAGGACCCTGGCTATTGACAAGTAGTAAGAGAGTCTCAGAAGAGTGACAAGCCACCTAAGTCTGGATAGGCCCCCCCTTACCTCAAAGTTCTCTCAACAGTATAAACAGTGGGTTCCCCTCAGATTTCCACACAGCAACTATCACTAGCCACCATTTTCTTCTGTGGTAAGGCATGGTATGGCTTTGTGTGGGCTGCTATCTTAAAAACTTGCACAACTGCAAAACTAAAGGTAAACTGTGCCATAGCCCAGCTCACTCTCCCGTCTTATACATTTTGTAATGTCAGTAAGAGTGGATCGAAGTGGAGACTTTTCAATCCATGAACCGGTCCATTTCTGCAACATCTGTACTATAACTTGTAGACAAGTGACCGAGGAGATGCTGCTCTTTGGAGTAGTGCCTCCTAACGTGGGCACAGGGGCTAGGAGAGGTGCGGATGTGACTCCTCAGAAGTCCTTCTGACCAACTGGTGTCTGCTTTTCCTTTTCAAAAGTGCCAATATGGTCCTAGAAGAACCTATGCTATCTTTTTCCTGACTTGATGAGGGCTGGCCAGATCATGTGACTGACCCAGAATGCAGTGTTGGAAAGGAACAAACCATTCCAGTCATCTTCTCTATTTTGACTGAACTTATTAAATGAAAAGAAAGTCGAGAGTCCCCGCCAGGTCAGGCAGACGTTCTCCCCACCTCTGCCTGAGCTGTGAGGAGAGGACTTTTGTAGCTCAGAGGCTCAGGGGCAGGGAGGGGATACAGCATGGAGATCCCTGTGTTGGGTGTATATGGTGCCAGAAAGGAGAGTCCAGGAGTGGGAATGTTTCTGCAGTTCTGTTCTCTTGCTTCCCAGAGCCTCAGCAATCAAGAATGGCCTCAGAAATAAAGAAAAGAAGCTCTGGAGACACCACAGATGGGAAAAAGCAGTAAGTGTTCTCACTTTAAAATGATAGTTCATGTTCTGGAAGAAGGACCAGGGACCAATTGTAGGTTGCAATGAAGAAATAAACCGAGGGCAGGTGTCAGACTCTGCATTAGATACTTGCCGGTGTAAAAAGGCTTTGTCTTACAGTAGATCTGAGTGAGGTCTACACAGTTAGATGAATACTCATTTCTAGTCTTGTTTGTCAAGACAGGCTTTTTCTGTGTAACAGCTGATTTCCTGGAATTCATTTTATAGACCAGACTGGCCTCGAATGATTTCTGGATTTTTATCACTATGACTGTGAGAGAAAAGCACTGGAAATATTTGGGGATTTTGTATCAGCTATAGACAGAAATGTATTTGCATGTGAACATATGATGTATAGGAGAAGAGATAAAAAACAAGATGAGAAATAAGAGCATTTGATAACTCTGGGTGAGGAGATAATAGTTTTTTGACATTATTTTATAAATCTGAAATTATTTTAAAGTAAAACAGTTTTTAAAGGAAGTGCTTGCTTGTCCAGCTTGGAGCCCACATGGACAGCTATGAGTGAGATCCGAGACAAAGCCATAAACTTGCTTAAAACATTATGAGATTTATTGAGGGGGGGGGTTGTTTTGCTTTTGTGGCTTGTTTTACTTTTGATTTTTTCTTCTTCTTTTTAAATTTGATCATGTGGTTCTGGAGCCTGACCTTTCTAGAGGACATCATTTTGGAATGTCAGAAGTCTGGACACTGTTACAGGCATTTGCTAATCCTTAGCATGCAGTGATAAGCCTTTTAAAGGTTAATTCACTGAATGTTTGCCTTCAGAAACTAAAGCAAGTCCGATGCTGGGAGTGTTGAGTTATTTTCTGTTTAACCATGATGCCCAACTCTGAGTTTAAATTTTAGATAAATAAATGTTTCCATTTTTATGCCTAACACTACAGTAGTTGCCTGTGGGAACATGGTCACTTCAAGGAGGAACACTAGAGAAAACATGAGATTTGGGTCCAGATAGTCTTGTGTCCCAAGAACTAACACTTATTGGTTATGTATCCTTGAGTAATTAACTTAGGATGATCATAGTTTTTCTCTATGTAAAATGATATTTGTCCTACATCAGAAAGTTGGCAGTTCTAAGTGAAACACCAGCAGTGACCTAGAAAATACCCCACAAACTCTGCTTGTCTGTCCAAGTGGGAGGAAGGGTGCATCTACAAAGCCTGCCCATGACACTATTTGACAGTCTATGACCCAGACCTAGAGAAGGCGCTGACACCCTACCTTCTAGCACCTTAGCTGTCTTTAGATTTGTCTCTAGCACCTTTAACTGTATTTATTAACCAAGCACCTACCATGCCCTGAACCCCTCCATCTCACTTGTCTTCACAAAAGTCCCCATTTTAACTGGGGGAACAAAAGTCAGAAAGATCACATGACATGATACAGACCCAGGAACACTCAGACTTGAAGCCAGGTCTCTACGACTTTTTGACTGGAGTTCTTCTACTATGCTGCCCAGTCCAACTGGTATGCATGAATGGAAGGCACCCACTAAAGGAAATGAGTCCGAACAATATTACCTAGAGAATAGTACCCAAGAAGATCATACTGGATCCACAGACACCTGGGCTTTATATGAGCATGAAGCCATCGTACTCCCTTATTTTACTCTCTAGATGCCCACGCCAATCAATAAGACTTAGGAGTCAGAGGGGACCCTTCTTGAAGGACACACACCACAAGGCTTTGCCATTTCCTTACCCATGTTTCAAACATGTCCTCTGGGCGCAAGCGCATGTCCTCTGGGCGCAAGCGACGTAGGGTAGGTCTGAAAAAGAGAAGAGCTTCCTTGAGTAGGGATCGCCTCAGGAGACACTGAGTTTCAGCTTCCTGAATATGAAACACTGGTTCATTTGCTTGAGCCTAAGGAATCCTGAATCCACCTCTGCCCCAAGGAAGCAGAGCTCTCCATCTGCTGCGTCAGGAGAGAACTAGGCCCAAACTACTTAGCCTAGTACAGACCCATTAGATCCAAGGCACACCAAGAACATGAGGATGGGTCAGAGGGAACAGAGATAGATAGGGACCCCTCCTGAGAGCCCAGAGCCAATTCTGACCAAGGAAATGGAATAGACAGCAATTATTCCAATGCACAATGCCAGTTTTAATCATTATGGTCACCTATCAAAAACCACAACAATAAGCATCATGTTTATCCCTCCTAGTGCTGTCTTTCTGTAGGGACAGACTGTCTATATGTAGGGATCAAGGTGCTTCAGGGTCACTGAACACCTTTGTCCATGTCAGGGAGTGAGGAAAGGTAAGATCCACTACCATGACCCATGTTCCCAGATGGCTCCTCATTCCAGAGCAGAGGTAGAGGACTCCAGCTGGTGAGCCAGACCAGGCCAAAGCCTCTTGTTTGTATAACCAGACCCTGCCTGAGACCCTGCCACACCCATTTGTTTACAGTTGAGCATGGGCTACTAATGTGCTCCAAGCTCAGAGCTGAACAGCTGTGACAAAGGCCATTTGACCCCAGAACTGTGTAAATATTTGCTATGTGGTTCTTCAGTGAAAACATCCCTGCTAGAGCTGCTCTGAGTCCTAGCAAATATCCCTACCCCAGAAGTTATCTGTAGAATATGTAAAACTGTCTCTGGTTACATTATTTAATTACTCAGTCTTATCTCATATGATATGCTGGGAGTATAACAATACATTAAGGTTGGAGAGAAGCCAAAGTCCTTCCCATAAAGCACAAGGAATGCTGTTCCACATACAGGAAGTCGTTATTTTAAGTGTAGAGTTTCATTCATATCTTACTCTGGCTTGGGGTGGGAGAGGGGGAGCCAACCAGAAGGAGGTGGTCTAACCCTCCCTGCTAATGTAGAGCCTCATTGAGGAGTGGCAACAGCTTTGATGACTAAGTCACAGCTAGTTCTGTTCCACTGGGTGTCTTATTCTAGGTTGTTGCTCTTGGCAACTTTGGATTGTCAACACTGAAAGGCTCTCACCCATTACCCAGACTCCCTCCACACGTTATCTCAAGTACCTTTGATGTTCCTTCACAAAGTCTACAAGCTCCTCTTCTGTGTAAGGTTTGTTAGGGATGACACTGGGCTCATCCATAAATGGCTCGTAGAAGCCAACTTCATTCATCTTCAAGGACAACTTCTTTGCCACCTGTAACAGGCAGAAATCAGACAGCTGTTTAGTTGAATGCTATAGAGTAGCAGTGGGCTACCTACCTGAGAGAGGGTGCTTGTGCTCCCTTGTAACAACGTGAGAGCATATGGGCAATTTAACTTACATGTTGATGTAGCTGGGACTCTATCGCTAGCAGTCTGGGCTGGACTTAATCTGTGATCAAAGCAGGTTTAATAGAAAAAGACTCACCTGGAGAATAAGCATGACAAGGAGCCATTGGCATAAGAAGCGGGGGATGGGAGGACATGGTTATCTACCCTTTGCTGTATTTGCTAGGGCTGGAGAGGTGATCATGCTCACAGGGTGGCTTTAGCTGAACTAATTTGGACTGAAAAGGCAATGGATGCAAACCATTAGAGTACACAGGTTTACAGAGTCAAAAGCCAATCCATTCACAAGCCCTCCATCCGCTCATAAACTAATTGCTAGTTAAGCCGAAGCATGGGAACCTACTAAGGCTCAGTCTCTGTAACAAGCTTGCTAGGTGTTTTGTCAGGCCCTAAGAACTGTCCGTCTATTAGACAACTATTCATCATGCTTTGCCTAGGACATAGGACATAGTCCTGGGACATAGGACTTTCAGTGCTAAAGTGTAGATTGTTCCAAGGGGGCCAGGAACAATCTATACCTAAGCCCAAAGAAAGTGCCCATAGCCAGATAGATTTTTCTTTCTTGTTAAAGGGACCACACTCCAGGGCATTGTTAGGGCAGAATGGTTGCTATGTTTGCCAGAAAAGTTGCTGAGCTCAGGACCACTCATTGTGACATGCTTTGAGAAGCCTGGAATGTGCAAGGCTCAATAGGAAGCCAAATGCCATTCTCTAGCACAGAGCCGTGGTCCAAGAAAGCATAGGATAGGGCAGTGGCTCCTTTTAAACTACACAGCATTGCCTGGGGGCTGACACCTCGTGGTAGTAACCAGAGCACAGTGACCCAGTAACCTAGGAATTGGGACTGATGGAGAAAGGGTGAGTGTTACGTAAGCTCTTACACAAGGAAGTCTATTCTGTGGAAACACTTATGCCCACAAGTACCATCACTTGCTATTAATTATAGGTCACTATATCCCCAAAGACAAGCTTTAATTCCAACATCTTATGCAGAGTTGAAGCCAACAAGCCACAGAAAGAGCTATAGTCAGGCTGGGCCTTGGTATAAACCCATAACCTCAGCACTAGGGAGGCTGAGGCAGGAGAATCCCAAAGTCAGCATCAGATTACACTAGGGTGAGTGCTAGGCTAGTCTCACTTATGAAGATCTTGTGTTAAAAAGTGGGAACTTCGTATAGCACCCATGAGGTTCAATCACCAGCAGAGAGAGAAAGAGAGAGAGAGAGAGAGAGAGAGAGAGAGAGAGAGAGAGAGAGAGAGAGAGAGAGAGAGAGAGAGAGAGAGAGAAACAGTTGGCCAGAAAGGCAGGAGGTGTGGAGTTTTTCTTACACTTGATTGCCTTCTCTTGGGTGGGTGCAGTGTGAATGATGCAGCCATGAGCCTGGGGTCTGAGAGGGTGGGAGGAGCAAACAGACCAGGGCCTGTCTGTATTGACACAATCCTTCACACACCTGCCCATGGTACAACAAACTTGAAAATGCCAGACTCTGCTCTCTGGGTTCACTTACACTCACTCACTCATTCACTCACTCACTCACTCACTCACTCACTCACTCACTCACTCACTCACTCTATATTCTAAGAACCAGGCTCTGGGGGATGAGACATGATTAGTATCAACAAAAACTGTAATACTATCAATACTGTAAAACTATCAGCTTACTATGTGCTGGCCACAGCTGCAAAGTGCCTTAGGTTGGTTGTGTTATGCAGTGCTCACTTTGAACATGCTCAGAGCTATCACTCTGCTCTGTTTTACACATGGAGAAAAATTTGGGTGAACAATTCATCAGGACAGAAAGGCAGAGCCACGATCTACACACGTGGGATAAAGAAAGCATTTTCTCTGTTTTCTCGTATTCCAGCATCCTTTCCTTCTGAGAATTCCCTTCCTAAACCACACAAAGAAAGAAATCTGTAGATAGATATTCCATAAACACTATGTTGGCAGCCTACATTCTAAAAAAAACGTTTATTTATCTTTCTTTCATTAAGTCTCATTAATTTATCCCACATCAGGGGAAGCAATTACAGCCTCTTAAGGTGAGAGCTGGACAGAATCACATGTCAAGCAGCTTGTGCATGCTTATGTGTGTACATGTGCCTGTGCACAGGGTCTCTGGTCCCTGGATGGCACTGTCTGGGTCTGCAATGTTAAGCCTGAAAATGTGAATTTGGATTTCTGAGGCAATCTTAGATTTTAGTCTGGAAGAGCCTAAGATTCCCAGCAGTCTCTTGGCTCTTTCCTCCCTCACTCCTCCATGGTTCTCCTGCACCTCCCTTTCCTCCAGCTTGTGTAACTGCGTCTTGGACAACAAGGACTGAACTGGAGTTGGCTGGCCAATGAATTTATTAGTTCAGCTTGTATTTAGCAGGGCTTTCTGTGTATAGGGCAAGACTCTAGCAAAACCTGGCTCTCAGGGGTTACAATTACATAATGATGCATTGGATAGAAAGATTACTTGGTATCTGAGGATACCAAATTTCCCATGATTTTCTTTTTTTTTTTTTTCCCCTTTTTCTGGAATAAATTTTGGAACTTTCAAGCAAATTACAAAGGACAATGAATATTTTCCTGGCATTTCAATACACAGAGATTTTGATTCATGACTTTGCTACAGTTAAACATGCTAGCCCTGTGGTCAGCATTGAAAAATCAGCAGAGCAGGAACTTGGGCCGTCTCCATATCTCTCGTCTTTGTCAGCTCCTCCAGGTCCCAGTGTGACTCAGAACAGACTTAAGTTTTCGTTTTCCTGGACCCTCGGCAGAAGGAGAGGCCAGGCCAGAGTGCTGTGGGATCTGCAGAGCTGACACTAGGCAGGCTGCCAGGCACAAAGATGGACTCAAGGCTCTTGCTCTTGCCACTTCCCCACAGGGCCTGAGCTTTAGGATAGCCTGGTCTATACACAGGGATCTGTGTGGTCCCAAACCTGTGTGTCCTGCAGAGTTCTCTAGGAGGAGTTTGTTTTTGTTTAAAACTTTAGATTCCTAGGACTAGAAAGATGGCTCAGCAGTTAAGAGTATATACTGCTCCCTCAGAGGACTGTTCCCTGCACCCGAATTAGGAGGTTCACAGCCATCTGTAACTCCAGCTCCAAGGGGATCTGATGACTCTGAGGTCTGTGGGCTCCTGCACACTTACATACATACATACATACATACATACATACATACATACATACACACACACATAGTTAAAATAAAATAAATATTTCAAAAACTAATTCAGATTTCTGTGACACAACTCTAAAAAGACAAATTTTCTAGGGTAATCTCATAAATTAAGGTTCTTTTTTCCTTTGAGTTTCTTTATCATATACATGATTATATATCATATATATATATATATATATATATATATTTAATGGGTACATGAACATGAATGTGCCAAGTGGGTGTATATGGTGGCCAGAGATCAACTTATGGAAGTTAGTTCTTCTTTCTATGTGGGCCCCTGGGATTGAACCCAGGTCATCAGGCTAGACAGCAAGCCTCTTTACTGCTGGGCAGTCCAGTTGGCCAACACAAAGACTTTTAAAAACTCATTAGAGGAAACAAAATCTGTTGTTGAGGACTATTGATCTTTAAATCTACACCAGCAGTCATGACCTCTCACCCTGTTAACAATATACCTCTTGATGTATTACCGGGTTTTTGCTAATTTTCTGCCATTCCGCCCTCTTCTCATACTAAACTCTAAATTCTACAAGACCAATCTCGTGTCTTGGTCAATGCTGTTGAGTCCTGGACACATAGAAGTCATTCAGTAAATACTAAACGAATGGATAAATCCATGAGGAGGAGGAGGAGGAGGAGGAGGAGGAGGAGGAGGAGACCATTGTGTTGAATGTTTTCTCAGTGTGTGAAAAACTGGCCTCCAACTGATCCTGTTCCTAACAGCCACTTCTTCCCCGGCTTTGTAATGTCCTCAGTAGCTTCAAGTCTGTTATTTTGCTTGCTTGTTTTTGTTATGTTTTGCTTTGCTTTAAGCACAGATTTGTAATCTCCAGGTATTTGAGCATTTCTCTCCTTTGTCATGGTCAGAGATCCTTGTTGCAAACAGGTCTTCTTCCCCCTCCAGGGTTCTACTACTTTTCCTGTTCTTCAGCTCTTCCGTCTCCTGCAGCTGTGCCTTCTGGATCCTGCCAACTCTCTCATTGGGCACCACCTTCTGTTGAATGGGTGCAAGTTGTAGGTAGCATTAGCCTGGTCCCCATTCTGTGTTCCACGGGCAGGTGTAGAGACTGCCTTTCTCTTTTCAAAGAGTGTGAACCTCACAAGGCCATGTGAGCAGCGTCACGTAGGACTGTCTTAGTTGGTATCTAAAGCAGCGTTGGAGTTTCCTTGGCCTCCCTGTCTTCATAGGTACAGACACAGAATCACTCTCTGGGTGCACTGGAAGGCACTTCTAAAAACAAACTGTCTAGAACTCAGAATAGAGCATTACTCAGAAAACTAGGGCTCTGGGGATTAGACAAGCCCACCTGCCCAGAATTCTCTTCTTTTTTCGCTTTAGACAAACGCTCTTTAATTTTTTTTTTAAGTACACCGACTTTTCAAGCAACTGTATAATCTCTCCACACTCCTCTGCATTCACCTCCCTTTTCATTTCCCCAAGAAAGTTTTAACTCTAATTTCATGTCATGTGTGTTACAGGGTTTTGTATATCTCTATAAAAGATAGAACCTGGGTGTGAGAGAAAACATAACTGTATTACTTTAATTCACTCCATCTGATGATCTCCAATTGCATGCGTTTTCCTGAAAACAACTTAACTTCATTCATTGTGGCTAAAAAATTATTCATTATGTGCATATATCATTTTATCTTCAATTTATGTTTATGGATGTTTTGTATACTACTTGTGTGCTTGGTTCCCAGAGAAACCAGAGAGGAGAGAGGGATTCCAGGAACTGGAATTACAAATAACTGTGACCCACTTTATGGAACTGAAGCCTGGGTCCTTTGGAAGAGCAGTCAATGCTTTTAACTCCAGCCCACTCCCCCATTCCCTTTAACCTCTCCTCTGCTGATAAGCACCTGAGCTGATTCTATCTGATTAGCTCTTTTCTTCTCAACAGAGTCTCATGTTACCAGGCTGGCTTTAAACTCCCTGAGTATCTGAGGATGACCTTGAATACCTTGCTTCTGTATGCAGTGCTGGAGATTAAACCTAGGGCTTTGTGCGTGCTAGACAAATGCTATACAACTGAGCTACACCCCCAGTGCTCAAAGCTCTTAACTAAAACTTCTTAGCCAACCCTGGCTCAGCATCACCAGAGGCCAGCGATGGATCCAACTTGGACGTTTGCATTCATCTTTGCCCAGCACAATGCTTCGACTCTCTCTCCTCCTGGGCCTATGTGTCTTTTTATTAAGAGCAGTTCTTATAGCTAGCTTACATCTACAGCATGCTTGCAATGGCCAGACTCCTGCCACACACTTCCCATGGCTGCCTTCTCTGAGCCCAGATGCGCAGAACAGCATCTTGACCATCAGGTGAGACTCAGACTCCATTCAGCCTTACCTATCCCTGACTGTGATTGAATCCATTATCATTTTCTGCTTTGGTTATTCCCTCTGTACAGTGAGAACACTGGCCCCTCTTACAGGCCTTTGAGAAGATGGTAATACCCTTCCTTTCCCTATATAAAGAGCAGTTAATAAATTATCATTAATAATTTTTTTCTCAAAAGTTGTCCCAGTTGTGAACTTCGGCCAATGAGGGCAAACTTTCTTTGAATTTAGATTATATTGGACTCATTAGTTAGCCCTTCCTTTTGGATTAAGAGCTTGAATAAAGAGACCATATCCTAAGAAGTGGGTTTCCAGACTCTTTTAACACTTCTGGATAAAAAGTCAGAGAAGAGTGGTCGTGAGTTCAAACTTTAGTTGCCCATGCCGCTAAACATGTTTAAATGAGGTTTCCATAGGTACTTACCCCCTTGTCGAAGGTGGCAAAGAACTTGATGTAAGGCTGGAAGTGTTCAGCTGCCTCTTGGAATGCTTTGTAATCTAGGAGGGAAGCCACGGAAGAAAGAAACATTTGCAAGAGGCAAACTTCACACTTGGAGAGAGCTGTGTTGTATAACTACTTAATACCATCACAGATAGTTGGAGTTGAAACTGACTGCTATCCAGTCACTCAAGAGAAGCCTCATTCCCCCACGTTTGTGAACAGAAAGGAAGAAGCAGGGGAAACTGAGGAAGAGGGGGAAAAAGACATGGAAAAGCCCCAAATACTTCCCCCCCCAAAAAAACCCCAAAATTAAAACAAAACAAAAACAACATTCACTCAAATGCATGGAATTATAATTGCACCCCCTGAAGGCACAGTTTCTACATAAATGAGCCAACAGTAGGAAGAAAACTTACTAACTACATTTACAGTTAAAAGAAAGACAGGACCATATAAAGCACTTCAAGCTTCTCCAAGAGAGGGCTCCTAGGTGCGTCTTACATTTTAAAAACAGTTTAGTTTTGCTTCCTTCCTTTCCAGTGCTACATGCTTTCTGCCCCCTTTCCCACCATGTTCCCTGAGCCTTAGGGGACCGGGGTTAGTAGAGATGCCCCACCTACAGGGAACACCCACAGACTCATTCTTTTCATTTACCCATTGCAGTGAGAAGCCTTCTGACTAGTGTTGGGAGATGCACAAATCTGTGGCTCTAAACTCAAGTTTTTATTTATTGTTTTGTGTTGACTTGTTTTTGGAGACCCGGTAGCCCTGGCTGTCTCAGAACTTGCTCTGTAGACCAGGCTGGCCTCCAACTCAGAAAGATTCATGTCCCTCTGACTCTCAAGAGCTGAGATTAAAAGACTGTGCCACCACACTTGGTTAAATATAAATATATAGAAGGCAGTTTGATAATATGATAATATATTATAATGGGGAGTCCTAGGAGGAATTTGGGGCAGGCAATGAGTGAATATGATAAAAATATATTGTATATCTGTATGAAATTATCAAAGACTAAAATATATTTACTTTTAAACCCTGACCCCCCAAGAAGATGATTTTAAACCAAGCCTATACTTGACTTTGTTTTCAAATGTATTTTCAGACTTGTCCCAGAAGGAAGGAACCACACCCATGTGAGAACACTGTGCTTTACGACCCTGGGCAGGGACTGCATGAGGTATCTAGAGTCAAGCCTGCCAGTCAAGCATGGAGATGGTGGCAATTGTTGTAAGTAAATTTTATAACCCTGCAATCCCCAGCCTATGATTCACTCTCCAGAAGATTGACATTTTTCCATTTCATTGGATTTCATACTCTGGAATTAGGCTGACTTGTGTAAGATTTGGTCATAGATTATTTTACAAAAATGCTGGCTTACCAATGCTTAGGTAAAATAGACAAACACAATAATGTCAAGAGGCTCTTGGACTGGGGAGGGGGGCACTGACCTTTAGGAGCCCCTTACAAACTCAAGGACTTGAATATCGGGTTCAGTCCCCAGAACCTACGTAATAAAACCTAAAACCTGGCAAGTGACAAATGCTTGTCATCTCAGTCCTGAGGAGGCAGAAACAAGTGGATCCCTGAGGTTGCTGGCCTCTACTTAGAAAGTCCTAGACCAGTAAGAGACTGTTCCTTAAGTCTGTTTTTTGTTGTACCTGTATCTACATGAATACACTCTCCCACACACACCTCAATGTAAACATACACACATGTACACATACATGCACACACACAAATGCACACTCATGCACACACACACACACACACACACACACAGGAAAACACGTGAAGAGCCACAATACATATCAGCTGTTCTAAAAGAGATGACAACAGCACACATTTGCGAGATGTTTAAAGTGTATAGGAATGCTGATTTGGTACCTACTAATTATGTGCACAGATATATCTGTCCCTAAAGTCCTGGGCAGTTAGAAAGATGCCACTGGGGTAGTTAAGTGCTTTGGGTTGAGGACAGGGTTGAGGTAGAAAGGGAAGGTGGAAGCATTTGAAAGAGCAGAGAAAAAAACTAAGCAGAGTAATGCCCACAGTGAGCGCAATACCAGAGCAGCAGCAGTGCCTCAGAGGTCCTGCCTACCTCCCCCCCCCCCCCACATCCCTATGGAATCTCCTGCCATCTCCACCAGCTGTGAACTCCTAGCCCAAGAATGACCTGAGCCCAAGTGAGGAGCCTCCTTCCTCTCTTAGAAGTCCAATCCATGCTGCTAATGAAGATGAAGGATCAAGAAATGGGCATGGTGGCATATACCTTTGATGCCAGCACTCCGGAGGCAGGTGGATCTCTGTGAGTTTGAGGTTAGCCTTGTCTACATAGCAAGTTCTAGGCCAGCAAGAGTTACACAGTAAGGTGCCTTTTCAAGGCAAGCAAACAAAAAGATTAAAGACAAAGCAAGAAACTCCGAAGTGAGTAACTCAAAATCACTGGACCTTCATTCAGCCTCGTTGCTACAGTAGCTGTCTAGGATGCCTGGTTTTGTCACTTGCCTGTCTGGTCATCTTAGAGTTTCCTCATCCCTTTCCTCTGTCTCTCAGGAGCCCACATCCATTTCAATGCCTCAAATTTTAGTGACCAGTCAACAGTACAAGTTCTAATCCCTGCAGGGACTTGCCCAAAAGGTCATCATCTGCCTTACAAAGAACCAAACCAAGCTGTTGTGGGTGGAGCATTCAGGAGGTAACCCTGGGACAGTCTACTTGGGGAGCACTTTCCAGTCTGTGTGCTTACGGTGTAGTTGCAATGACATAAACCATAAAGGGCTTCATATCATGCCTTCCCTTGAAGTCCTGAGGTTCAACATCCACAGAAAGGCTGTCAGGAAGGTTTGCTTGTGATTTTGACTTTCACATAAAAGGATGTCAAAACATATGACCCTGATAACATCTAAACCTAGCCACATAATCCTGTCTCCTTTAACCCTTTGGTTGGAAAAGCTTCTCTTTACTGTTTGACACAAACAATAAACACTGTATCAACCAAGAAGTCAATTAAAAAAAAACAAACAGTGAATTATAAACACTAAAAACGTTTGGAGCTTATTTGTTGACTTCAAAAAAAAAAGGGGATGAACTTAAGTAAGCATCTAAGTGAACCTAACTTCAAATTACAGGGTCTCCTGTGGCACAGCCTGGACTCCAGCTTGTGATCCTCCTGTTTCTGCATCCCAAGTTCTGGGACTGCAGACATAAGCCACCACCAGCAGCTAGTATTTAGATTTTACCCATAAGCACAGAACAAAACATATCTATGGATATATTCCTAAGTAAAAGCATCATTGTTATTTTCCATACACAATATGCTATGGGAAGATATATCTGGGTTTCATTCCCATTAAAGGTCCCAAGATATAAGAAGATTATTACTGGGATCAAAAAGAGTCAGTTATGGATGCAGGGATGCTTGTATCCATGAAGAGCTAAGTGGCATCCATAGTGAGAAAAGAATGTTAGCTGTGGCAGGAAAGGTAATGAGTGTGGTCCATTTCTTTGCCACTGTCCAATGTGTGAACAAGTCTCTTATCAATGGTGTTTTTCAAGGAACTGGAGAGCCTGACACTTCAAGCCGTCAATGGGAGTTATACGCTGCTATTTTAAGCCTGATGCCTAAGGTCACAAAGCTGCATTCTTGGAACTGACTCAAGATTCTCTTTCAAAATCAGAAAATGTACTATATGATCTGTGCCCCACCTCAGGTCTTATTGCTACCATTATATACGTTAAATAAGTAAATACATAAAAACAGGAAGCCCAAATCCCTTGCAGTTTACGCTCATTTTATGCCTATGCTCACGATCACATTTGCCATCCCTTGACAAGGCTTGAAAGGCCTTGTGAGCATAGCCCACTAGTTAGGGGTATGAGCACTAAAGTTAGGCTCTGGAATTTACATCCTGGCTTCTGCATTGGTGAGTGACAAGAGACAGTTAATCAAACCTTTGTGTTCCACTACTTCACCATCATTAAAATGCAGATACCCACCTGGGCAGACAGACGGTAATAAAATGAAGACTTTCTGATTTTGGTTAATGTAGTGGAGAAGAAGGGACTAGACAGCACTTCCACCTGATCTGTCACACCATGGTTAGGAAGGGAGGAAGAAGGAAGGAGGCAGGACTGAGAGGAAAAGATATTAGCTATGTCAGCTCGTGTATTCAATGGACCAGCAATGTTAGCTCATGTGTGCAGTGGCCCAGGCCCTTCAGCTCATGTGTGCAGTGGCCTAGCTCCTTCAGCTCATGTGTGCAATGGCCCAGGTGTGCAGTGGCCCTGCTATGTTAGTTCATGTGTGCAGTGACCCAGCTCCTTCAGATCACGTGTACAGTGGCCCAGCTAAGTCAGTCCATGTGAGCAATGGCCCAGCTCCTTCAGTTCATGTGTGCAACGGTCCAGCTTCTTCAGTTCATGTGTACAATGATCCAGCTATGTCAGTTCATGTGTGCAATAGTCCAGCAATGTTAATTCATCTGTGCAGTGACCCAGCTCCTTCAGATCACGTGTACAGTGGCCCAGATAAGTCAGTCCATGTGAGCAATTGGCCCAGCTCCTTCAGTTCATGTGTGCAATGGTCCAGCAATGTCAGCTCTTGTGTGCAATGGTTCGGCTAAGTCAGCTCATGTGTGAAATAGCACAGATCAGGTTTCTGTTCCGTTACTTTTTTTTGACTATTCAAAGCCTTTATAGGAATCTGTCCAAGAGTGTGTTGGCACCACAGGCCAGCTGTGGGCTTGAGCAGCAATTTTTCAAATTTTCTAGAAACTATTTAGCTCATCCCCATCCCAAATTCAATTTATTCTCTCCATCTGTCAGGGACGCTCTCCAACTAGTGACCACAGGAACTACCAATATCAGAAAGATGGCCCCTGGGTGTCCCATTTTGCAGGAGAAGAACCTGATGAGGAGGCAAATGGCAGACAGGTGGGAGAGTGGAGGAAGGACGAAGGTATTTGTTTCTTCTGCAGAACACAAACATAATAACATTTACACATGTATACACACAATAACACACCTGCAACAATACACCTGTGTTAACACATGTAATAACACAATAACACGCACACATACAATAACATATACAATCACACACAGACACACACGCACACACACCTCAAGGCTAGAGAACATGGCCTGCCCTTTACATTCTTTCCATCTTCCTGCCTATTTAGGACAATTTCTGCACGTGTGTCTTTGTACAGACAAAAAGAAGAAATTCAGCTTCTACTGTCCCCAGCAAAAGGGATATTAAAGCCTCACTCTCTGTTGGGATAGCATAGCACACCTTTTGTGTTGACAGAAAACTTACATTCTGAGTCTTCATTCTTGAAGAAGCCGAGGAGCTTGATCTGATCCTCAATGCGCTCGAAGGCCTGGACTTCCAGCTTGTTATTCACAATCTCCACCGGGTCTTCAATGAGCTGAAACCACACATGCACAGGTACAGATATGGTCACGGACACACATACATATGGATACAAAGATATTCAAATAAGAGAGGTCATCTCTCCCCAGCAGAAGATAGAACACTTCGGAGAAAAAAGACATGTGCAGAAATTGTGCAAAATAGGCAGTAAGATGGACAGAACACTAAAGTCAGGCCATGTTCTCTAGCCCTGAAGTGTGTGACACTGTATGTGTATGTGTGACCATGTGTGTGTGTGTGTGTGTGTGTGTGTGTGTGTGTGTGTGTGTGTGTGTGTGTGTGACTGCGTATGAGGACACAAAGGCCGAGGTCTCAAGCTCATCCCATTCTGCTCCACTGTGCTCGGCATCAGTTTCCTAGGAAGACTTGATTTTTAACTTGGAGACGATTGCCCTGGGGCCATTCTATTCCTCTTGCCAGTTATTTATTTATTTTTAATTGTATCTTGGGCTGGAGAGATGGCTCAGCAGTTAAGAGCACTGGCTGTTCTTCCAAAGGTCCAAAGTTCAATTCCCAGCAACCACATGGTGGCTTACAACCATCTGTAATGAGATCTGGTGCCCTCTTCTGGCGAGCAGGCAGAACACTGTATATATAATGAATAAATCTAAAAAACAAAAAATTCTCAGCATAAAAAAGAGTACCTTAAGTTATAAATTGAAAATTATAAGTGTATATATATATGTATATGTACATATAGAAAGGGAATGGGTGTGTATGTGAGAGAGAGAAAGATTGGGAGAGAGAGAGACGTGTGCACACGTGAATGTGTAAGATCCATATGCTCAAATGTAGAGATCTTCTTCCTGTATCTTTCTCCTGCCTAGAGACAGGTATCTCACTGAACGTGGAACTCACCTTTCAGGCTAGACTGGCTGGCCAGCCATCTCTCAGGACTCCTTGTCTCTTTCTGCTGGGTTTGCAGGCATAAGGTCAGGCCGTGTTCTCTAGCCTTGAAGGGGTGTGTGTGTGTGTCACTGTATGCCAGGCTTTTTACATGAAGGCTGGGGATTCAAACCCAGGCCCTTTAGATCACCATTCTTGCTCAGCAAGCACTTTCATCCACTAGCCATCTCCCCAGCCCATAACTGTTTGTATTTCTGGAACATAAAACACTAGGAAATATGAATAAATGGTGAAGTAATTAGCTAACTAACACCCATTATCTCAAATACCTATCGTTTGTGTGATGAGAACCTTTGTGAACCCTCTTAGCAATTCTGAGACGTAAGCTTTGGTTTGCTATGCCGTCTGTACTGTGCATTGTCTCAAAGGAAACCCTACTTATTCCTCCTGCCTGCTGAGACTCACGATCTCACATTCGACCCCATTCCTGCCTCTTGCAATCATCATTATGTAGACTCTCTGCTTCTGTTTCTTTTTAAAAGACATTCAATTATCTTAAATTATACATGTAAGTAAAAACATGCACTGGGTTTTGAATATGAAGTGTTCATACCTTGAGGTTTCACTCACTGAGATATTAGATCATGAAGCCTGACTCCATTCATGGATGAATCCACAGACAATGCTAAAATCTGATGATGCTACTGGGCCCTGATAAGAATGGAAGATGTGCCTCTGTGGGCTGAATCTGGTCCTCAGAGCCTTTCTCTCTCTCTCTCTCTTTCTCTCTTTCTGCTTCCTGGTCAGCAGGAGGTAAGCAGCCTCACCTCCTTGTTCCTACTGCCATGATTTCTGCTCTGTCTCAGGCCCAGCACAGTGAAATCAGCAGATTCTGGGCTGAAACCTCCAAAAGTGAAAGCCAAGGCAAACCTCTTTGTTTTGTTTCTGAGAGTGGAGAGGTGACAGAGTGGGGGTATCACCGTGATCAAAAACAGATGCAATGTGCAGTATATGCTTTTCTGTGCACAACCTCATGTGTGTGATGCTCTCCAATTCCATCTCTATTGTCTTAAAAACAAGATCTTTTTTTTTTTCTTTCTTTTTTACAGCTTGAATTGTATTAATTCTATAACACCTTCCAACACTTAAGAGTGGGAAAGTGTCTTAGCTCTGGCTCCTCTGGGGCAAGTTTACTAAAGGTTTTGAGAAAATGATTCTTTACTTTTAAGAAAATGACAAGGGCAGGTTTTCTTCTCTCTCCCTGGATATAAGTAAGGGTGTATGATAAATGGGGTCCTGGTACAGCCTGTCTCATTGTTAGCCTCATAGCATGCACCTTAAAGATGAAGGTCATATGCTAGCTAGTTATAAGCCAGCTTAACGGAGCCATAATCATCTGAGAGAAAAGGATTTCAATTGAAAAAATGCCTCCATAAGAATCCTGTAGAGCATTTTCTTAATTAATGATTGATGTGGGAGGGAACCAGCCTATTGTGGATAGTACCGCCCAGGCTGTGGAATGAGAGCAGACTGAGCTCCATGGCCTCTGCATCGGTTCCTGCGTCCAGGTTCATACCCTACTTGGTTCCTGCTTTGGCTTTCCTCAACGGACTGTGATTCAGGCTATAGAAGCCAAATAAAGCCTTTCTCTCGGGTTGCTTTTGGTCACAGAGTTACACCACAACAGTAATAACCATAACTACGACAGACCACATAATAAGAGTAGAATTATTTGTGATTTACAGAGATGGAGTCCTAATTTGATAAGTTGAAACACTGACTTAATTCTGGTTTGCTGTTTTTGTAGGCCAGTCACGCTGTCTATCATTTAAAGCCTGTGGTCTTCCTTCCTGAAACTTCCCTTTATCTGGGAAGTTTGGAACAGTGCCATGCTGGTCCAGACTTACAATAGTGCTTTTCTTAAAATTCCCTAGGACTTCTACGTTAAAGAGTTAGTGGAGCAAAGACTGTGGACACTATTTTTTGGTAGCCTCTTTCTGCCCTTCTCTGGCTTTTGAGACTGTGGAGAGAAAGCAATAGATTGCTGGGTTTCTGCTGGAAAACTGCTGCTGAAGATGGTCAGCTGTGAGCTCTTTGTGTTATTGTTGCTGTTTTTTCTAAGAACAGAGTTGTCCCCATAGAGCCCAGGCTGCCCCCACAGAGCCCAGGCTGGCCTTTCACAAACAGTCCTCCTGGATTAGCTTCCCCACTGCCAGGATCACAGGTGGATCACCATTCATGGCAGAATTCAGTTCTTTATCTGCACAGAGCACTGATTCTAAAGCCTTTAGCCTCACAGCATGATCGACAAGGTAACTTTAGGCATGGCCAAAATATTTTGTGGCATTTTTCCCCTCTATGGAAACTTATGGATTTGAGAATGTGATACCTCCATGGCTGAAAGTGAATGTGGTTGGTTTTTTGTTTGTTCTATTGGTGTGTGTGTGTGTGCTTGAGGGGAGGGTGTTCCTTGACTCTGTCTTTCCTTTAAAAATAACTTGCTTCTTACATTAATTTATTTTGTGTGGGGGAGGGTGTATGAGGAGGGTTGTGCACACCACTGTGTGTATGGGGTTATTAGAAGAGTTGAATCTCTCCTTTCACCCTGTGGGGCTGGGAATTGAATACAGGTCACCAGGCATGGCAGCAAGTGCCTTTATCATCTGAGCCATCTCACCCATCCACTGCCTCTCCTTTTTACAGCTCAGAAGACTCAGGGAGACTAGGCCCATTGGGTCCTGCTTCCATCTCATGGGACTTTCCCTGGTTCTCTCTCTTAGTGTGACTGTACCAATATCAATAAAATGCCAGTGGGTATCAGTGTGTAACTGGTAAGAAATCATGTCACTTCTATTACACACACACACACACACACACACACACACACACACACACACACTACTGCTGGGTCACTTACGACAACTTCTTCAGTGGCTAAGGGCCTGTTTCCCTGTAAAAGTAGATCCCACTATGGTGTAGGCGCCCCCTGCTGCTTTGTGAAGCCTGAGAAATGCCATATACCATATACCAGGATCTCCAACTCCTTTGTTTTTACATCAATTGTAGCCTCTCCTCAGTGGGGCAACTGCACACAAGGTCACCCGCTAAATACTTACATCCAGGAGAAATTCCACCAAGACGTCGGCGGCAAACTCCCCATCAAATTCAATGGTGCGATCACCCTTCAGAACATAAAGGCTGCCTTCTTCATTGAAACCTGAAAGGAACAGAAGCCCAAGGCCACGGTCACTCTAGTGCAGAAAAGCCTTCGAGGTCCTGAGCGGCAGTAGGGTCAGGATCAGTGGAATTAACGCTAATACAGAGAGGTCAGTTTATCCGGGACAGTCTTGAATTGGAAATCTTCTCTCCACCACTGCTTCAGGTCCCGTGAATACTGCTGAACCCTGCCATTTTCCTTATCAGAACCTGTAATAGCTTCCTGCTATCTGTCACCTTAGCCTGGCTCCAAGTCCCACCTAATGCCCGCCCTACCATTCCACCTACCTTGGCTAAACCTTGGTTCCTCATCCCTCAAGCCGCTCTTCTTACTTCTGCACTGTGCGATGGAGTGTCAGGGCTTTTCTTCTGTTTTCCTCTTCTCTAAACCTCTATGACCCCAGTCCCTGACTCCATCTTAGTTACTTCTTTGGGTTCTGCCTTAGGACCCATTTTCATCTAAGGTCCCTGCAACAACCTGGATCTCCTGCCTGAGATCCTGTTGCTGGTGTTTCTCTCATTGCTTGTAGATGCCCAGGCTAATAGGATGGTCTCTAACAATAGGGGCGTGATCTTCTCCAGAGCTCCGCCTCCTGCACAGAGCCAGGATATGTCTATAGACAGCTGGGTCACAAGCCTCTTCACGCAGGCCCCTGGTTGATGCTCGAAGGCCAGACAGCAGCTCCCCCTTTGCCCAGAACCCTTGGTACAGTGTGGTTTACTTCAACAAATGCTTGCTGGGACACTATCCTTTTCCTCGGAATATTAAACAGCCAAGACTGGCATTATTATAACTCTAGGACATCTATAATTTCTCAGATTAGTTCTTTCAACTCTATTATCCAGGAAAAGCTTTCTCTTAATGAGTCACAAAGGAGCATGAGAGCTGGGTCACTGCCAGATGGCCTGCACCCCATCTGAGGAGCCCCTGGCACACTCCAGCACAGGACACGCAGGGTATTCTTGACTCTGGTGATGTCTGATCTTAAAATGTGCCCCAGGAAGCATCAGTCAGCATCTGCTTGGGATTTCGTCTTGAGTGAAATTAGATAGGGGTTCACACACCCCTGTAGCCATGGCAAAGTGAGGCGATTGGAAGAGGAAAATGAGGGTAGAGGGGCACGCTCGCAGAACACAGCCATATCCTGAAAACCTCAAACATCCAACCCCCAGAGTGTGGCTGGTTCTGTCCCTTTACAGTGGCCTCAGAGAAAAACACATTTAGATACACCAAACCCCATCATGCCCTTGGCTAGATTGTGCTTGTGAATTCTCATTAAGCCTGTGCTGCCTAGATTTGAATATTTCTAGAATAATAGCATTTTTTTAACATATACTAAAAAATTCTCCCAAATACCTAGTGCTCATTGAAACAGTGGCAGGTTGGGGACAAGGCTCACAATAAGCTGCTGGGGAAAGAGCCAGATGCATTAAATGCTTTTGGCTCTAAGAAGAGTTGAACGTATTTTACTTCTATGCTCAGGACAGAAAAAGTATCCTTTGTACATCTCCAGGGAAATGATATACCAGTCATTCTCAAGAAGCCATCATTCTATAGGCATATGTTCTTCATTGTGTCCAACTTGAGTAGTCTTCTATAAAATAAATCTTATCTCTAAAAATATCTGCTCTTCTAATAAATAAAATAGGAAAAAAGTTGTTTGTAATTTTCTGTAATGATGTGCCTGCTATATCTGAGATAATGCACCTGCATGTATCTGAAGATGTCCATTGAATCACCTCTAAGCTTTTTTCTTCTTTTGTGTTTACTTCTCCAAATGCAATTAACCTTCCTTCAAAGGTCCTGTTTCATAACCTCCTGCTATTTTTAATAGCCATTCTCTACTAGTCATGCAGAAAGAGCTAAATGGATAGTGGTGGGGGTGGTATTTGGAAACTAGAAGGTGCCCTGTACCCTTTCTCCTTGGGATTGTGGAGTAGAAATCTTAAAGGGCACTTGATCCTGGCATATTGACATGAGAGATTACAGCTTCCACCGAGTTGTCCCTTAACCGTGTCTCATCTGAGTACATCCAGGCTAAAAATTTCCAGCTGGGGTTCAGCCTTAATTTGGGGACTTCTGAAAACCGTGCTATAAATGCATCATGTGCTGGCTGCTGCTAGAATGCGCACAGAGAAGTCACTGAGGCACAAAGACATAGAAGCTGGGCTTCTAGATGTTGTGAGAGCTGTCAATCAAGGTTCCAGTGCCTTGAATCAGTTTCTCTTGGCCTGATACTGCTCTGGAGATAAATGATTCCTGCCAAACCATTACACTGCGGTCTGGGTTTACTTTTATCAGGCTCTTTTCTGACCCAGAACGGTGTATGCACTATCATTGTATGTGTTTGAAAATAATCTAGTTATCATGCAAGATAAATACAACTGCTTTTTATTTTTTACAAGACACATTTGTTTCTTCTTAACAGATTTCAAACATCAAACTTACCCAGTCTCTTGGCAAGCTTGGCTTCTTTCTTGGCATCCACCATTACAAAGCCTATGTTTTTATGTTCCAGGACCTGGGCCACGAGCTGAAGAGACAAATAGATAAAGGAGGTGAGTTAAGGGATGGTAGAAGCCAGGCAGTGTCAGGGCCTTTAGATGTCCTGCTACTCTGGCCTCTGATGAGTCAGCACAATGCTAAGAATCTGAGGAACAGGCAAAGAGGAAAGACCTAGAAAAACATGTTCATGATCCCAAGCTCCTTTCTGCCATTGAGAAGATAAAACTGGGGTGCAGAGAATCCAAAAGGAACCAAGGGTGCTCAAATGCCCAGTGGGCATCTGTCACAGGGCCTTGAGGCCTTCTGAAGTTGTCTCATGACCCCTTGAAGGACATGCCTTTGAGTAAAGCAGTCCTGAGGCCTGGGGGCCTCCTGCCTCTGGGCTGGTCTGATACGGGTGCCCCTTGGGATCTGGGGACTTCCTACAAATGAGGAACAGTGAGGAAGAACCATAGGAAGTGTCTGAGGATGGAGGTATCATTGACCCTAAAGTCCAAGAGGATGCATCAGTGCCTTGGACACTGGGAGGTGACTAAGAACCACTCTAGCAGACAGCAGCATAGGAGATGAAACCCTGTGTAAGACTCGTGTCTAGTTAACCTCCCCAAACTCTCAAATGACCAGCACCATCTCTCTGTCATCTTGTCATCTTACCAAAAAGGGGCTTGATAGAAATGGGGAGATCATGAAATATGAACTGTCTGGGGACTGAACCCAGGACCTTACAAATTTTGGACACGCTGAACCATTGTGCTACACTTTGAGCCCTAATAGTACTTTAAAAACACATAGATTCAGATGCAGTTGTTAAGTACTAAAGTGAGATTTCTTAAACCCATTCCTGGTTTCCTATAGAAGCGACATCTTGTGAAACAGAGGCACAACAATCATGAACTGGATAGTGCCAGCGATAGATAAAATACAGAACATGTCCATCACCACAAAGGGCCCTGTGGTTCTTTACAGTCATAGACACCGTGTGTTGCCCCGCCTTCCCTTCGACTCCTGGAAATTGACAGCCTTATAGCTGTCAACCGTTTTCTAAATATGAAATCATGTAGCAGGTAAATGTTTTAGATAACTCTTTTCACTTTGCATATTTATCCAGAGTCTGTTGGTGGCTACATATAGTAGCACACATGTTCTTTTGCACTGTTGAGTAGAGTTCCATGATGCAGACAGACCATGTTTGCTTAATCATTCACCTCCTGGGGTATATGAGTTGTTTCCAGCTATTGACTATTATGAGTTGAACTCCTGTGTGGGATTTTGAGTTAAATATTTGTCTTAATCTCTGGGGGCAGGGATGACTAGAAGAATAATTTCCGAGTCATATGGGAGTTTCAGTGTTAGTTTTCCTGGAAACCACCAAACCGTTTTCCAGAATAACTGAACTGTTTTTACATCTTCATGAAAAGTGTATGAGTTCCTCTAGAAGCCTGACAGCATTTGTGTGGTTGTTATTTTACATTAGAGTCATTCTCATAGACGTGCGCAATGTCTCCTTAGGGTTTTAATGTGTGCTTTGTGACAGTTTATTTGAACATTAGTCTGTGTTTATGTGTGTTTCCTTCTGTGAGATGTCTCTTCATGTGTTTTTTTTTTTCCATTTTTATAGTGAACATTTGCCTTTTTCTTTCTTTCATTTTGGATCCCCAGCATTCCCATAAAAGTTGGACATAGTAACGTATGCCTGCAACCCCAGCTCTGGAGATAGAGACAGGTGGATCCTGAGGCTCCCTGGCTAGCTATTCTGTGAGTCTGAGGACCCTAGGATCAGTAAGAGACTTTTCTCAGAAAATAAAGTGGAGAGCAGTTCACCCAACACGCATGTGCTGTCATGAACACATAAAAACATGCACAACATGGAAAATTTAATTTCAATAAAGTCCAATTCATCAGTTTTTCATCTATATATTTCATATATATGTATGATTTTGTTGCTGTTGTGTTTTAGACAGGGTCTCACTATGTAGCTCAGGCTGAACTCACTCTGTTGATCAGGCTGTCCTTGAACTCAAAGAGATCCACCTGCCTCCTTCTGCGTGCTAGGATTAAAGGCGTGTGTTATTGTGCCTGACTAGGAATGAGATTTTAATGTTCATCCAGCTGAATTCTGAATATCTCTAACCTCTCTCAAAAGTTTTACAGATTGACTTTTTGTTTTATGGGACATGGACTGTTCTAATAAAATTCTGTGGAAACTGGGCCACAGTGGCATTCATCTTTCCTTTGGGGCCAGTCGGCCAAACACATTTGTAGACAGCCTTCTGTCCCTAACTTTACCTATGCCTTTATAAAGACTCAGTTGCCAAGCTCTGCTGTTGCTGTTCTGTCCCACTGATCTGTGTGTCTGTCCTTCTGTCCGCACCACACAGCCTGGGCTGTAGCCTCTCTGAGGTGAGTTCCCTTAGGCAAGTATTGCGTTTCTACTCCATTCTCTCTGTGAGTAATTTTAACTAGTTATATTTCTCTTGCACACAGCTTCAGAATAATCTTTTTATATATACACAAAAAGAATACTACTAGGGTTGGACAATTATAATATGTATTATAGTATAATGTGTGTGTGAGAGAGAATTAATTATATTAACCCTTCTATCAAGTTGGAGAGAGTAATGTAGTCAGAATGATAATCTATCAATGTGGGAAGATTTCATGGAGTCTTGCAGTTCTGAGCATATAAGCCTTTTGTCTGTTCGTTTGTTTTTTGACTGACTTGTGCTACCACACCCTGCTTAACCTGGAAGTCTAGTGGAGGTATTTGTGCTGCCCAGATGGAAAGCGATCCTGGCTGTCAGGAGCCCAGGCATACTGAGCACTGCAGCTCAATGGAAAGTATTGAGGCACTTGGTGCCAATGAATACTGAGTGTTACAGCTCGATGGAAAGTATTCAGCCAATGAACACCACAGGCCACAGTAAGCAAGGAGAGCATCTTTCTTCCCCGCTTCAGGGAAAGGCTTCCCCAGTGTTAATGGTTCTCCCACAAGGGATGGTCTCCTGGGCAAAGTTGCTACAGTGGCCCTGGCAGAGGCTTCTCCACTGCTCACTGCTCTCTGCTTAGGGAATGTAGCTTTGCTGCCTCTGCTGATCTCTGTCCAGGCTCAGTTGCAGCTGCTCCAGGGAAAGATCATCTTCACCCTAATCACATTCAAGAGATTTATTGGGAGGGAAGGGTCCAGGAGAGGGTGGCTGCCTCAGTCAGAGGTGGGAGACAGCACCAGGGAAAGAGCTGTGGGCTCTGGACTTAATTGGGCTTCTTGGGGTGGGGGTGGGGCGGAGCTTTCTGGGGAGACTTCCAGGGCGAGGATTGGTCAGATCTTCTTTTTACCATGATTTGGTTTTTTTACTTTCAGAGCCAGAATGTGTTTCCTTCACTGGCTTTTTTGGGCTCTAATTTCAGGACCAGGGCACATTTCTTTTCCTGGTTCTGATTCTAGGGCTAAAGTGTGTTTCTTTGGTGTTGGTTTTAGAGCCAGGGCACATTTCGTTTTTGGTTCTGGGTTCAGGGATAAATGTATTTCCCTGCTCTGGTCTCAGAACCAGGGGTGGATTTCTTTAGCTGGCCACTTTTCTCTACATCTAGTGCAAGTGTTGTTAAATTTACAACGAGTTGTTAAATTATTTTGCACAATAATGGTGTACTTTCAATCTTAACATCTTCATTCTTGCTAGTACAGAATATACAATTGCATTTTTATGTCTTTCTTGTAGCTTGTCACCTTGAACTCTCTTATTATTTCCAAGAAATTGTTCTTTCTTTGTAATTCTTGGAAAATATCTATGTAGATAATCAGATAATCATGCCACCTGCAAAAAGGTTATCCCTTTCCCATTTCTTTGACTTTTCATTTCCTTAGGAGTCCTTATTCTGCCCCTGAGAACTCCCGTCTTCAGACAGTCCTTGGCTTCCTTACCTGGTGTTTTTGTTTCCTTTTGTAAGTTTGCATTTCAGTTTCCTGGATGTATCTATCTTCCCTTCCTGTTCTTTCCATTCTGCTACATATATTACAGGTTGACCCTGTGGTTTCTACAATCCTTTGGAGGTTTCTTGTTTTCCCCAGTAACTCGGGGACTATTAGGCTCTGCGGTTGGCGCCCTAAGTCCCCCCTCCCCTCGGTCCTGTGGCTGCTTCTTTCCCTCTCCATTCCCATGTCTGCCTTGGTTGTACACTGCTATCATCCACCTTGAATGCCCTTTCCTGTTGGACTTCTGAGGTCATCCCTGGCTGAGGCGTGTTTCCTTCTTGTCTGTTCTCAATCTTTCTCTTTTTCTCTGGCTCCAAACCAGTCCCCTCCCGCTGAGCATTGCTCCAGGGATGCCCCAGGACTGCAGTGGACGAAGGACCAGAAACAGGCAACCAGAGCTTTTTTCTTTTCTTGGATTTTGTCTGGGACTGGGAAGACATCATCACCACCAGTGCAATGCTGTGACTCACCATGAGCTTTCCCCCATGCCAGTCTTTCTGCAAAATAGCGTGGGTCTAGGCTATTGCATACAATCCATCAGACCATGCTGTGTTTTCTTTGCTTAACAAATCTTTTTTGTTGTTTTTTCTATTGTAAGCCATCCTGTCTTATTTACAGAAGTCAAAATCTTAGGTGAATGTTCCTCTGTCAATCATTCAAAGTCACCACATCCAGCTTTGTAGTACAGTAAATTTCCCCCTCTTTCCAACGTGAACCTCTGACAGCAGTTCTTCAGTGTGCATAAGAATGATTGGGGCTCTGTTAAAATGGGACTTTTTGGTCCTTCTCAGCAAAAAATAAAAAATAGAGCTGGGTGGGGCTCAGGAATTCACATTCTCATGCACTGCATAGCCACACCCCATGGTTCTGATGCCTCAGCAATCCAGTCAGTCTCTGGAAAGCAAAAATATTAATGTCTGTTTCTTCTTCTGAAACCTACAGAACAGTGTTCCAGATGTGAGCTCACACTAGTGTTTTGATCTCTTTCCATTTAGTGTAGGAGGTTAGTATTAATAATAATAAAGAGAGGCCATTAACATGGTCCACTGACCACTGAAGGTACTTGTCATCAAATCCTCACATCTTGCAATCTACCTCTGGAACCCATGAAAAGGTGAAAGAAGAAAACTGGCCCCACAAGGTTGACCTCTGATCTCCATAGACATGCCACGCCATGTGCACTGTGACATGCATGAACCACGTTTCGACATCTTTCCCCAACACCTTCTTCACACACAAATATCAGGAAAGAATTAAAAATTAACTTGAAGAATTAAACAAGAGTATTTACTTCAGACTTCTCCTCAGCATACACCATCACATTTAATTATTTGTTTGTTTGTTTTAGGTAAACACAAATGTGTTTCTTTCTTGGGCATATGAAGTATAACCTTTCTTGTCTTGAGATCTACATGGGACTTTCAAATATACTTGAATGGTAAGCACCTACCACTGTCCTGTGTCACAGATGGATAGAAAAATCAGACTGTCACAGATGGGCCAGAAGGCCCACTACCTGAGCTGTGCCTTCCCTCTTCTCCTGTTCCTTCTCCTCCTCAGCATCCTGACTCCAAATTCCCGCAGCTCCTGAATCACTGCCAACTTCCATCCTCTCTTGACCCAGAGCCTGCTTTGCTGAGCTTCAGATCATCACCATCACCAGCTTTAGCATGCAGCCTTCACAAGCTCAACAAGTGGTAGTCTGGGCTAACTCTTGATATGACTGGTTCCTTGAGGAGGCCGGAGTAGGCAAACAGGATACTGCTCCCTCTTGCATGTAAGTTGATTTCCTCCATCATTCCACTCCTGTACCCTAAGCCCCATCTTATTTGTCCTCTCTCCTGCAGGTTTCTAAACCTTAGCAAACCTTGGATTCCCAGGTCAGGCTCAGGTTCATCTTTCATTCCATTCTCCCTTAGAGAATTCCAGTGACCCATCCCTGAGAGTGAACTTTTGTACCTATCCTGTAGTCACCAGCTGGGCTTATGCCTCTTCTGTATTGTGACTCTTTTCTCAGTATGGCTGTCTCAAGCATCTTCTGTATTCTGGGCAGTTCCTTGGACACAGTGGACATATGGATTGATTGGTCCAAGTCCATCACAAGTTCAAGGAACTTGTGAGGCAGATTGACAAGCAGCAATATTCACCAAATACTGTGAGTCCTATGCAAGAAAAAAAAAGGTAGCCTCCACTTTTCTTAAATGCCCAGAAAACTGGAAAACTCTTTATACACTGCTGTGATTTTCTCCTGATAGCTTGCAAGCCATTCCTGAGTGGCTTGAACAAGGTGGGCCAATTGCTGGGTTATTTTATAGTCTTGCCTGAGAGTCCATCTTAGAAACTAGCCCATCTGTTGACTGGTTATGGGCTGCTCTGGGAATGGAAACATGCTCACTCCCTCAGAAACTTTGAGATTTGGCTTGACCATTGCTTTTTTTTTTTTTTTTTAAATCCCAAAAGAACTTCTAACAAAGTTCCATATAAATAATATCAAAGATAACATGACAAATATATAAGAATAAATAATATAATAATATAAGAATTCAGTAGCTGACAATGTATGTTTCTGGTATGTCCTTCTCTTTCTGGTATTATATTAGATAGATATTATACTTCTATTGCTGCTGGAATGATCAGGTCTATGTGCATGCCATCTTTAAATGAGTAAGTGACCTATGCTTACTAGACCCCAGTGATGAAGAGCGTGGGACTTTGTGTCAATTCCTGGATAGCTGATTTTGTCATCAGCCTGTGCTGTGACTTCACCACATAATGTGGCAGTAACAATATCTACAATGCAAGACTCTTTTGAAGATAAACAGAAATAACAAATTTGAAATGCTTAGTATGGGTCTTTACATAGATACTTAATAAATGGTAGATTTCTTCCTTAATAGTGTGATAGCTGAGTAGAGTTCTGGATTGTGTACTAGTTCCCAGATACCAAAGCCTAGAGAATCAGGATGGAAAGAGAAGTGACAATGGTCAACTGAGGATGAATTAATGGGTGAGTCAGCCAAGACAGCAGGGTGCTGTGCAGTCTCAGAAGAGAGAGCTTGTGGGTAAGGGGCGGGGCAAACCACGCAGAGTCTGGCAGGCCATGTTGAGTGCTGTGGGTTTGGTTTCTATGCACTTTGGGTGTGTTTAAACATCCCTACATGGCTACACAGCCCTGCATGGTGTGGCCTTCTGTCTCTTCAGCTTAATAGTAGTCTGCATCTAGATTCGTCTCTCACTTCCTCTAGAAGAATCTGTTTACCATTCTTCATCAGCTCTGCCATCTTTGTCCTATATCTAGTCATTCTAGTGCCTTAGAAGGTCACCCCTGACCCCTGCTCCCAGTTCAATCATTGCTCAGAAACCCTGAGATGTTTCCTCTGCAACTTCTTGGTTTGTGTGTGATCATTGCCTCTCTGCTGTTGGTGTGAAAGGCAGCAGGCTCCGTGTCTATGTTTGCTTTTCTCCCTATGTTTTCTCTAGCACCCAGAAGAGTATCTGGACTGACCCCCAAATTAGCGCCTTAAATAAATGAGCCAATTGAAAGAGAGATTGCTTGTGAGAGTAGAGGTCAGGAGACAATGGACCAGGACAGGTACAAGGAGTGAACGCATCCACAGGGAAGAGAGCGTCAGCAGAGGTTTGAAGGTGAACATGTCGAGGGTTGGACCAGAACAAACTAGTTTAGTGGAATAAATTACATTCAGGGGAGCTAGATTTCAGTGTTTAAGATGTGAAAGAAAAAGAGTGAGGTTTTGGACACTGCAGTTGGAAGTTAGGATCTGGAGTTGGGCAGAACAAAGAGATTGATCTAAGCTCAGAGAGGGTAGATCCAAGGACCCAGACCAGACAAAGAAAGGAATAGAGGAAAGAAAGGCATCCAAGTGTTGGGGAGGTGTGTGGTCTGATTGAGAGATGCCTCTGGTCTCAGATAAGGGTTGGAACCATGAAAAAGCGAGATCCTTATAAGGTGGATTGATGTGGGAATGCCTTTCTGTATGCTGTGAATCTCAATCTTTAAATAAAGGAGCTGTTTTGGGCCATGACAGGCACCATAGAAGAAGTAGTAGGAGGAATCAGAATAGGTAGGAAAGGAAGGGTGGAGTCAGAGACAAGACAGATCGAGCAAGCCGCCCTAGGAGCAACATGTAAGGAACACAGGTGAGCCATGGGCCACGTGGCAGACAGATTAATAGAAATGGGTTGATTTACGATGTAAGAGCTAGCTAGCAATGTGCCTGAGCCATAGGCCAAACAGCATGAAGTTAATATAAGCGTCCGAGTCATTTCTGGGGGTCTGAGCGGCGGGCGGCTGGGCAGCTAAGGGGTCTGGCGTGGCAGGTCTGTGGGTCCAAGTCCCTGGCCACTCGGGACCTAGAAACCCCACTACTACAGTGGATGGTGTGAGTTGAAACCCAGTGAGAGCTGTTCATCCTTGGCTTTTGAGAGAGAACAAAAGAGAGGGATCACAAGATGACTTGGGGTCTCCAGCCAGAACAGAACAAAGGACAGATGGTAAGTAACATCAGGAGAATGTTCCAGAACTGGAACATTATCAGCTTCTCAGAGCAGAAACCTGTAGTGAAGTCATGATCACAGAAAGTGCCCGAACTACTCAAAGAGGCCAAGGATGTGAGAGGTTGAGCATTTGGGGGGCTGGTGCATGAGAAAGCCTCAGGCCAGAGCTGGCCAGGTTAGAGGCGTAGGAAGAAGGTACCTGGCAATAGGTGCCTGGATAGTACCTCTCCTGTACAAGGACGATTTGCTTGGAAGCTGACAGGCATGAAAGGATCACTGTGGTGCCCCGATTGCAAAGTCACCAAGGCTTGGTGTCATGGGGAGTCCAGGAGGGGTAGGACCCCCACCAGGTCTTCTCTCCAGCCTGGTAAGTCATGGATGACCTTGTAAAGAAAAGCCGGGACAGAAGCCAATGCAGAGAACTGGACAGTCGAGTGGGTGGCAAGGACAGGCTGGAGCAGGTGTGGCTGGCTTGTTCCAGAATTTTGTCCATGAAAGGAAGTCAGTGCACAAGGCTGTAAGAGGGACAAGTCTTCCTTGCTGCCTCAGAGGACAGGGCATTGGATAGGTCTCTGTGTGACTTCCAAGTAAGTCCCTGTATAGAATTTATCAGTTCTAAAAGAGTGGGAGAGGTGAAGAAACTATGTGGAGAGAAACTAGAATTTTCTTCCTGATTGGAAGAAAGATTGGAGAGATGTGAGGAGTGGGGACACTGGAGAGAGCCACTTGAAGGGAGGCAGGTGTGCAAACTCAAGAATCTGCAAACATCAAATATAAGGAGCCTGAAGAGAATTCTGCAGATCTCTGCTCAAAGACAGTAAAAGTACTCTGGCTGCCCAGCTGTTCTTTCCAAGCAAGCCAGGAGCCAGAGAGGTCTGTTCTCCCTACCCTGATACCATCTGGCAACATGTCAAACTGTTCAAAACTGTGTCCCCTGAAACTTGAGAGCTCAGGTTTATCTCTGGTATCTCCTGTCACTTTTGGCCACTCTCAAGCAAGCCCTGGGCTATGTATAGCCTGGCAGTTGGCACACATTATGTCCACCAAGGAGACTGCCTGGGGAAGAGGAGAGCTATTTATGAGAATCAAGCATTTACTGAAGCCTTTTGAGGCTGGTATTGGGTAGCCCTTGAATGTGCTGAGCGGGGAGGGAGAGAGGCTGCTGATTTATTTTATTGTCACTTTGGGGACTATCACCCCACCCAGTGCCAAGGCAGGGGCCCGAAGGCTGATGCTGTGTGTTTACTGAACCCCTCAAGGCTGAAGTTCTATAAAACAACTGCAATAAACACCCAGTAGGAGAATGATGTACTGGCTCAGTGGCAACAGTTCTTGCTACTAAACTTGACAGTCTGAATTTGATCACCAGTACCCACATAAGAAGAGGGAAAACTGATTCCATAAATCTGTCCTCTGACCTCCAGATATGCCCTGGCATGAACACACACACACACACACACACACACACACACACACACACACACACACACACAGGTACGTGTGCGCACGCTCGTGCACGCACGACGCATGCACGCACATACAAGCGTGCACAAATTAGTTAAATTAAAATGATAATACTGAGTGGGCATTCTCTATGCCAACTACAACACTAGCTACCTCATATGAACTATATCTCTTGGAGTCTCTGAAGGTCTCCCAAGAAAGAGCTTTGCAGATGAGAAAATGGAAGAACAGAGAAGCTAACCAACTTGCCCACAACAATACAGTTTCAAGTAACCCCCACTGAGAGCCCAACCCTGACACTACTCCAGAATCTCAGCTCTCCCCCACTGCAACCTAATTCTGCAGAGGGAACCAGAGAGACCTGAGCCCATACCCTGACTCTGCCAATGACCTGCTGGGAGCCGAGCAAGTTATAGCTCCCTTGATCTTCGATTTTCTATTCAAAAACTAAGCTAGAGTCAATTGCTGTCACACAACTTGTACGCAAGCACTTAGTGAAGGCCCATTCCCTGTAAAAGCTGTCCCAGGGCAAACCCTATTATAAACCTTGCCCTGACAACAGGGTGCATCAGTATCTCTTGTAAGGAAAACTCATGCAAACCCAGTTTAAGGGACCCAATCAGAGCTTCTCACTCAGCAGATCTGAGATGTGATCTCAGAGTGGACATTTCAGATCAGATCCCATGCAGCTAGCCCTGGCCCACAAAGTGAGATCCTTTGTTCCACAGTCATTCATAGTGCAGCTTTGGGTAATATCCAGTATGACAGAATGAGAGAGGCTGTCCCTGAAAGTCAGGACTTTTGTTTATCCATTTTACACTAACAAGAGCATTTTGTGGAATAAAAAAAAAAAACAAATGGATTTAATTACCAATAAAATACACACACCCCACCCACAGAGAGAGAGAGAGAGAGAGAGAGAGAGAGAGAGAGAGAGAGGGGAGAGAGAGGGGAGAGAGAGAGAGAGAACACGAAATTAATCCTAAGGTAATATTTAGGGCTAGCACATGATAGAACCTAGTGTGAGCAGGGCTCTGGTTCAATCATCAGCACCATATAAATAAATAAATTGATTAGTTAGTTATTAGTTAAATAACATGGGACTAGGCTGTACCTTTTCATCATGTTCTTAGCAGAGTTCTACTCTCAAGGGTTTATGGAAATGAGTCTGGAAGGAGGGTCCCCTGTATCCCCCAAATACACACACACTGAGAAGGACCCCACACACAGTATCCAAACCTTTGGGGGCAGAAAGAGAAGGCTCCTTTTTAAATTCACTTTCTCTTAGTTGGCATCATCCTTCATTAGAAAGAGGAGGAGCAGGTTCCCATGGAGAGACCTTCCAAATGTGAATGAAGAACTTCTCTGTTCTATGGTGCATATGGGAAAGCAGAAGTGTGTTCCTGCTTGGCTGAACTTTATAATCTCAAAGCCTGATTGTATTCCAGAATTTAGGAGGCTGGGACAGAGAGAACTGGATCATACATACATTCAAGGTCAGTCTGGATGACATAGTCAAATCCTGTCCCCCAAACAATGAATTCTGACTATAAATATTTTGATAGCATCTACTAATGACAGCAGATGCCATGGAAACCTATTTTGTGTGGAGCATGGGAGGTTTTATGGGATGTCACATAAGTAGTCTTTAACTGTGCCCCAAATATGTGTGGGTCACTTTACATGTGTCTTGTGTCTGTTTTACCATTATAAGATGGCCTGGAAAGAAAGTACATGTTGTGGCCACTGGGATATTTTACAAAAGAAGCATTTGGCCTTGGAGAACCCATCCTGCCTACAGGCAATGCGCACAGATGCAAATGCATTTGCTTCCCAGGTAAACTGGGGAGGTGTGGTCAGCTAATAGCTTGGTATTCTGAGCTAGGATGGCTGTGGGGAAGGGATGCAACTCGCAGGTGAGGGCCAGCTCAGAGCACAGCAGATGATGGAGAGGAGAGGGAGGGTACCTGGCTTGGGTACCCAGCAGCAGGAGGGAACTTCTGGAACCAGGCACCTTCATGCCTTGCCAGTCCACTGCATCACAAGATGGCATGCTGGATCCCTTCCTGAGAGGCTGTCCAAAGAGAAACAACTCATGTGGATAATTCTGGCCTGCTGCATGTAGATTAGACCCCACAGAACCTTTTGAGGCATCTTTAAGCATGCCTACATTTCAGGCTGAACTGGCTTTCTAGGGAGAAGTCACATTAGGTGTCCGTGTGCACTGAGACTGATACTTATATGGCATGCCTCACACCAACCTAAAAAGCACAGGGGCTGCAAGCAAGCAGTGAAGGTAATGGGAATGAAAGCCTCCCAATTTCCCCAGAAGAGTCCATGTGTTTTTTCTTTCACTGCTTTGTAGGGTAAGAGTCCTTACCACTATGTTTCCATGGTTCTGGCTTCCATGGTAGCTCATGGCCCCATTGAAAACGCGTGGTTGTGGAAGAACGTCTACTCCAATAATACAAAGTGGTGTTTCTGAATGGAGATGCTTTGAGATAAACTGTGGTTCTGATGTACAGGGAAGGGCTATTTTTGTTATTGTATGTGCACAATGTGTGTGTGGGCACAGGTGCTGTGTGGTTCATGGGTCACAGCATGCGTGGTAAGGTCAGAGAGTTTCAGGGATCAAGCTCAGATTACTAGGCTTGTGTGACAGGCACTCCTGCCCACTGAGCCATCTTGCCAGCCCTCCATTTGTAATCCTCACTTCTTCATTAATTCTATACAGGGAAAGTTTAACTACAGTCAGTCAGCTAAATCCATATTCACTCGGTAGCATTTCTTGTTTCTTAGCTCATCCAAGATCACCTGAACTACATAAAGTGCCCAGCAAAGGCCCCTTCTAAAGATCGATGGCACTGGGGCTTCACAGGAACTGGGGGTGGGGGGGTTGTGGGGAAAAAATTCTCCCAGAACAGCATAGGCTCTGTGTGAGGACTCTTTCTCAAAGCCAAACCAAAATAAGCCTGACCTCATCTGATTTTCTTTTTCAGAGTGAAGCAGGTGTGAGATTGAAGAGGCCTGTCTTTGGGTGGGGAACAGTTGGAAAAAATCCCTGAATCCTACATATGTTGCTATTCTCTGCCCAATATTCCCACATCATTCCATCTGTAGACTTACTTGATTCCAACAACTTTATTCTGCCTCAGGGTTTGGAAGAGCAGTCACTGGGACCCTTGCCAGTGCTAAATAGGCTCAGAATGCAGGGTCAGCCTTAAAAAGCTTGGGGTTTTCTGTCCGTGTACACAGATCCATGCTGGACAGAGAGTTCATGGTTTAGGAAAGCAAAAAAACAAAACATGTTTTACTCATACTTCTGTGGGAGAAGGCAAAGGGGAACACACAGATCCCTGGATCGTACAAATTCAACCTCTTTTCTAGCCTGCAGTTAAAAAAAAAAAAAAAAAAAAAAAAAAAAAAAAAAAAAAAAAAAAAAAAAAGAGCTGGAGAGATGGCTTAAGTTGTAAACATACTTGACACCAAGCCTGATTAATGACCTGAGTTTGATCCCCAGGACACACATAGTGGAAGTAAAAACCATTTTCAAAAAGTTGCTCTCTGGCCTGTGTACCATTGGTATACATTCCCTCCATTCACCAAACAAATTATACAAAATTTTACAAAGTAATTAGGGAAAAATGCATTTCTAATATAAACAATGTGGGTACAATTCTTTCCTTTTGCATTTCTCTTTCTGCCTATCCATCTGTCTATCATCATTTATTCATTAAAGTCTAGCTAGGTGTTAAGCTTCTTCTCATTTAAACATAGTAATCACTAAGGATCCACATAGAGTCCAATTGTACAATTTAGCACTGCTAAGTGTGAGTGACAATCCAGAGTATAACTTAGTACTGCTTACAAACCCCAAACTGTCCCATTCAGATGTTCAGTTGTGTAGCGGAAGGAACATGCTCTCTGAACCACAAAGGTATAGGTTCAAATCTTGTTTCCTGCTGTAACGGCATTCCATAGCTTTGTGATTTAGGCACTTTTTATTACTCTCTGACTGACTTCTCTGCATTATGGAAATATCAGAATTATATAAACCAGCATATGCAAGGCCTCTGCAGTGGACCTGGCTCACAATACATTCAATAAAATCAACTATTTCCTTTCTCCTCCTTTCTTTCAAAATTTGTTAAAATATATATACATATAGCAGAATACTCATCTGTCAGACCCTGATCCAGATGCTGGAATGTGTCACTAGGACAAAGTCCTGAACTTTGTAGATCTCATTTTCTATAGATAGAAAGTATCACACAATGTGAAAGATGTCATCCAAGTGCCATGGGAAAAAATAAGAAGGATAGAAGAAGAGGAAGGGTCTGGGAGAGTGTTCCTTAAATACATGAGCAGGGAGTTGACTTCTTTGATGAGGTGACTGTGTGATAGTTTGAAGAAGAATGGTCCCATCAGGCTCATGTATTTGAGTGCTTGGTCATCAGGGAGTGGCACTATTTGAAAGGGATTAGGAAGTGTGGCCTTATTGGAGGAAGTGCGTCACTGGAGGTGGGCTTTGAGGTTTCAAATGCCTGAGCCAGGTCCACTGGTTCTCTTTTCCTGCTGCCTGAAGATCTGGATGCAAAACTGTCAGATACTTCTCCATCACCATGTCTGCTTGCCTGCTGCCTTGCTCCCTACCATGATAACAGACTAACCCTCTGAACTGTAAGCAAGCCTCAATCGAACACTATAAGAGTTGCTGTGGTCATGGTGTCTCTTCAGAACAATAGAACAGTGTCTAAGACAATCAAACTTAAACACAGACTTAAAGAAAATTGCTTTTTATAAAAGAGGACTGTTACAGACATCAGAGGCCATGTCATCTGCCTCTGAAGTAAGGTAACAATTTGATGCGTAGCTGAAAGAACAGCTTACTTTCACATGACAGAACATTCTCCAATCTGCTCTGAGCCACTCCTTATGATTCCCATTGGTTACCATGGCATCTTCAAACCCTGCATCCACATGCCCCTGCTGTCCTCCAATGGTGCATCTTTCTTGGGAAAGGAATAATAAGACACAGCCGCCAAACTGATGTGTGTCTTCTCTTGTCAGCTAACTCCTGAGTCTTCCCCAAGTGTTCTTTGTGGGTAACCCTCTGTTTTGGTCTCAGAAATCAGGGAAATTCAATGGAAAACATCTCAAAGGGGCAACTCTCCTTAGATGCCCATATTATTCTCTTTTGGGAAAACCTTTACAACTATGAGGTGGGAGTCAATGAGAGATACCTGGGAGGTCTGGCTGAGAACCACAGCAGTCTTGAATTACTATACTACAAGACCCAGCTTAACCTACAAAATCAGAGGTATACCAGCAGGCCAACATCATTAAAAGAATGGCCAAACAGACGCAACATGGTGTTTGGCCATATGGATAATTTCTTCACTCAGCAGATCCACCCAGTGCTTTGCAAATCTTAGTGTACATACAAACCACCCAGTGATCCCATTTAAATGTACACTCTGATTCTAGGATGGGCCCTGAAAGCCTCCATTTCCAAAATACTCTTGGGTAATGCTATACTATTGGATCAATGTGTTTAATATCAAGGCTTAGGCGGTCCTCACACTTGGATTCACATTAGCATCACCCAGAGATGTTACTCTCTACTTCACTTGCAGTTGGACATATAAGGATGACTATGGTCAAAATTGCGGTATCTGCCTGGGGAGATGGCACAGTGTTAAAGCCCCTGATACCAAGTCTGGAAACCTGAGTCCCTACCTGGGGTAGGGGAGAGAACTAGAGAACTATCTACCACAAGCTGCCCTATGACCTCCTCATGTTCACTGTTGCATGCAGCCTCTGCTCCACCAATAAATAAGAACATCAATAGATAAGCAAATACCAAGGGGATAGAGAGATGGCTGAGCATTTAAAGGCACTTGCTGCTCTTCCAGAGAAACAAAGTTCAGTTTCCAGCACCCATGTTGTATGGCTCCAAACCAACTGTAGCTCTGAGAGAACAGAAACTGTCTTTGGCCTTTTTAGGCAAACATACACACACACACACACACCAATTCATAGACACATACATAATTAAAGATAATAAACCTCCAAACTTGAAAACAATGTTTAAAAAGAAGGTAATTTATTCAGAGTGAGAATAGAAAGAAGTAAATTCAGAAAGCTGCCAAGATGGTTCAACGGGTAAAGGCATTTGGCACCAAAGAGAGAACCAACCCCCAGAATTTGTCTTCTGGCTTCTTCTCACATACCATGGTGTGTGTGCACACACAAGTAAATAAATGCAGGTAAAAAAGTGTAGTGTTGAGACATCCTCCCTTACCGACCTCAGTTAAAGCAGAATCTAGGGCATGAAATGTGAGCATTTATAGTTTTTAAGCTCCTTGGGTGTTAGCTGAGAACTCCTGAAATAGGCTAAGAAGGCGTTGGAAAATTCCAGAGACAGCTGAAGGGTTCCACTTTGGATGGAACAGTTGTATTCTCCCTCTGAACAACAAGACACTGACTCCTGTACAGCTTCTATAGTACACTTTCACTGGGTTCTTTCAATTCAATGAGTTCAAAGCTAAATGGTTGATCTTACAGATGTGACGTGAGAAGGTGAATCTTTGTGGCTTTCTCTGGATCACGTCTTAAATAAATGGCAGAGGGCTCAGCACTCTGGCTTCCAATTGTCTGCTTTTCCCAAGATACCTTATTTGCACGCAAGGATGAGCATAGAAGGATGATGGTGTTTTTAGAACATAGACATGTGTCTTGGTTACTTTGCTGTTGTTATGACAAAACAGCATGACCTTGGCAACAAAAGAAAGCCTTTAATTTGAGGCTTGTGGCTCCAGAGGATTAAAGTCCATGATCATCATAAGGGGAGCATGGCAGAAGGCAGGCAGGGTGCTGCATCAGTACAGAGCTTACATACTGTGATAATCATGAAGCAAAGAAAGAGGAAGCTGGATTGACATGGGCGTTTGAAACCTCAAAGCCCACCCCCAATGGCACACCTCCTCCCAAAAGGCCACACCTCCAATTCAGTTCCACCAAATGGGGACCAAGCATTCAAAATATGAGGCAAGGGGTTGGGGTGGAGCATTTCCATTGAAACCACATAACACATGAGTGAGGCCTATCATTGAGGCTAGATGCATTGCAGTGCCTGAAGAAGCTACAGCAACACCAAGCAGAAGACTTTGGGGACTGAGATTCATGCCTATGGGGGAGCTGAACCATGAGGGGTACTGAAGACTGAGAGAAATGGCCTAGAGACTCAGCTAAGAGCTTCAGAACCCTGCTAGGTGTTCTACTTGTGTATTATGGTCCTTTACATTGGGGTCTTGGTAGGACTCCTGACAGTGAGAGTGAGGGTGTCTCTGGCTTTTGCCTGCTCTTGGGATCCTTTTCCTCCCGCTGTGTTGCCCTTTCCAGTCTGGGTATTAGGGTTTGTACCTGATCTTGTTACATCTTGTTATGCCATGCTCAGTATCACTGGGAGTCCTGCTCTTTTCTGAATGGAAATGGAGGAGCAGTGAATCTGAGGGAGAGGAGAGGTTGTGGTAGGAACTGGGAGGAGTGGAGGGAGGGGAAGTTATGCTCAGGATGTATTGTATGAGAGAAAATAAATAAAAACAAAAAAAAAGAGAGCCGTGGAACCCTGAGATCCACACTGTATAACACATTCTGGTTTAGTCCATGGATTATGAAACTAGCCTCCCCCTCTTCCCCACAGGGTCTCATGGGAAATTGTACTAGAATTGCCTTTTAAAAACAATAGTAGACAGTAGCCTGTGTTGCAGTACTGAAAAATCAGCCATCACCATAATGTTCCTTGCTCTAAATAGGCTATTCCTAAAGATTACAGGTAGTATACTAGTTAATGTCCATTTACTGTCATGAGAGACACTGTGCATGTAAGGCATAGATGGTAAATACAGATTCTCAAAGGGTAACTTCTTAAGCAGTAAGCACAAGTGTGTTCTCAGAAGGGCTGCTGAAGAGCAGCCCAGACCTTAGACCACAGAGACCACCATAGGCAGTGAGGAAGCCTTAAAAGCAACTGGTCAACCCAGTGCTCAATTACTTAAAATGATGAGGTCTTTAAAATGATGCCAAAACCTTAGGTTGCTCTCCAGTCCTAGGGACCTGGTTTACCCAAAGCGAATGGACCAGTTCTGACTGTTTATGATGCGGAAAACCTTGGTTCTTCAACACCCCCTACACACATTCATCTTGTCACACTAAGATAACTATGTCTGCTGAGAGCAATATGTATTAGCCAAATGAATGAATATGTCTATCCAGGGATCCACGATGCTCATTTTCAAGTTCTAGAATATTCATCTGCCCATGAAATTGCTGAGACACCCCACTACTTAACAAATGAATTTGGGTTGGTCGATTTTTGCTCCCTACCTCATAGGACACAGCACACAAAGCTGTAACTTTCTCAATTTATGTTGACATCACAATAAAAAAATGAGGGAAGGAAACAGATAAAACATTGTGGAAGAAAAATAAATGGCAAATAGTTTTATTTTAAAAATCAATGCAGTTATGAATTTTCAGACTGGGTGCACTGGCACATCTCCTTAGTTTGGGGCCAGCCTGGTTTACATAGTGAGTTCTAGGACAGCCAGAGCTATAAAATGAGATCCTGTCTCAAAAGAAAAAAAAAAAAAGAAACCAAAAATTTGTCATTAAAATTTTGAAAATCTAAACAGACTAATTTCTAAAAACACTTTAAAAATTGTGCCAGGCTCTAAAAAAAAGGGAAAATGATTTTTTGAAACGTATATAGCTGTAAAATGGAATTCTATGCTGACGCTGACATGTTTGGGAACATAAAACTATCTAGGCAGGAAACTAAATCCTGATTAAAAATGCATGTACAGGAAAAATACTAAAAACACGTCAGAATACTAACCATGTTCACTTGGATAGTTTTTATAGCATCTATCATTGACTTTTTAAAATATATATGTATATCAAATTTATAACAAAGCTGGGCTACACGGTTAATAAGGGGACTAAGCCAGGAAGTGAGCTTACCATCTACTTAATGAAGAACATGTAACCATTCTTGTGGGAGAGAAGATGCTCTTCCCTTTGGCTGTCAGACAACTGAAACAATGGATCCCAAGAAACTGGAATTTCCCCAGGGGTCTCAGGCTAGGAAAGAGAAAACCCTGCAGTCTGGTGTTGATCAGAGAAAGCTCCTTTGACCCAGGAAGAGAGTCCATACACTTCTGACAACTGCAGGCAGGCCAGGATGGGTCTCAGTCAGTGATGGGGCCACACCCTGACTGGGACTGCTCAACTATGAACACCTCTTACCTTCCATTTAAGCTTAAACCTCACGTCAGGACCCTAAAGACAGATTTCAGGGTCACTGGATCACTTTGTTCCCTTTCCCAAAGTGGACTGAATGAGTAAATGCCCTTTTTCTCTTTCTCATTATTGCGTGTCTCTAACTGGACTCATGAGATCAGGTGGCTGTGCCTGGGTTGTCAAGGTTTTCACAACCGAGCTCTGACCCCAACAACCCTGCCTGGATTGTCAAGGCTTTCAGGGACAAGCTCTGACTCTAACAACCCCAGTAAAAGCTATATCTATGAAATGAGGTGTTCAGGACAATCCAGAAGATTGGTGGGCTTCTTTTAAGCGCTAGCATTTCATCAGCCCAACATACACATATAGAATACCCATGTGACACTGGCCACCATGTGGCCACTGATTCGAGGCCAGGCGAGTTAGACTGGAAAGAAAAATTTAAGCTCTCTGCCACCGGTGGCATTTTACTTGCTCTTTTCCTATTAACCCTTTAGTGACCACATTGTCTCTCCAGACTCAGCCATGGGGAAGGAGAGAGGTGCACACTGCTAATGACTTTGAAGGACTCTATTCCAGAGGCACTTCATCAAGGAGGAGTTAAAACTTTACTTGAAAGCAGTCAGGCCCGTGGACGAACTTTAGGGAGCTCACAGAAGATAATTGTGAGCCCCAAACTCTTCCTCTCTCTGTCCCTCCCCCATATTCTTTCACCTGGGAAATTTACTCACCTTGTAGACCAGTTCTGTCCTGCCACACTTTCCTTGTACTCACACAAAGGCAGTGGAGACTTTTTCTCTTCTGAGTATGCCCAGAAAACCTTAAAAAAAAAAACCCTCCCTGCTTTTTTGCAGTTTCCCTTAAGCTAGCTAAGAGCCATACTACTTGTGAATACCAGAAATAACCAGTTAACTGTCTAAAACATTATTCCATTCTGAGTATTAGGATAAAATATTATGATACTCCATTCTGTCCATAAGGCAAGAATCCCGCCTTTATTTAGTGTTTCCATATTATATATACTACCTGCCCATTAGTTACTCTAAAGCCTTCTCAGCAAAGGGAGTGTTATTGCTAGTCTATACAGTGCTTGAATTAAAATAGCTCTTCCTTTACATACTAGAGGTCTCGATGTATATGAGTAATGATGCTGGCAATTGGGATATGCTAGGAAGAAGCTGCAAGTCCTTAACAAGGCAAAAAGGAAGTGGATGTGAATGGTATAGTATAATATTATATTGCATCATTGCTGTAATTGTAATATTTTGTTCTTAGTTGTAGTACTCTTTTAGTGTCCCTAACTTTTAAGTTAAACTTTACCATAGGCAAGAAGATACCTATGGAGGAACACTATGAAGCTGGCATGTCTCTGTGACCTCAGCCCTCAAGAGGCAAGGCCAAGTGTAAGGAAAGCCTGGGCCTGTCTCAACACATACGTTATCATAGACTCAGGAACTATATCCATGGTTTCAGGCTTCCACTGATGGTCTTGAAATGCATCTTCAGAGATGAAGGCAGATGACTATGCCTGTTGTCACAATGACCCATTATACCTCAAGTAATTATACCATAATTGAGTAATCTATGAACCACCCAAGTGTCTCATTTTCTCTATATCCATCCTGTCTAGTACTCGTGGGTCCCTCTGCAGATAATGCCCTGAGTGGGGCATTTTCTTGGCCCTTTGTGGATTCCCTAAGAACAACAGATAAAACATACAGGTGTGCCATCGTGCATGTGGGTTTTTAACATAATGAGATGGCCCTTGTGCGATAGACTACGAACTCCCTCCTGTCCTCCAATCATTGTGGTCCTCAGCTGTTTCCATCTGGAAATGGGAAGGTGAGATCAGATTAATAGATTGGGATTAGCTTTTAAAATTATGAAAATAGTCTGAAAATGAAAATGAATTCCTTTTAAAAAAAAATCCAAGCACTCCCCTCCCCAAGGAATAATATTGTCCTGTGAAACTTGTGTTTTGCTGCTATGAATGTCTGTGTGATCTAGGTCACCCAGGCTACAATAAGACACATAAGCTACTTCTAAGCCACCAGATAGGCAGAAATCTGGGTTCTTCAGAGCTGTGTGTCATGGCTGAGATCATACTGTCCCATCTGTACCAAATAGCCATAGCCCTGGGGCTGGAAGGTCCTCTTTCTAAGCTTAAGTTTGAGGTACAGGACAAAGCAAGAACAAACTAATGGTTTTAACTAATAAAACTTAAGGGGCTCACATCTACTTCTCTTGACACCCACGGGATTTCTGGGACCATATTTTTGTCCTGTATTTTGAAAATCTGACAGGTGTCTCAACAGAAGTCACCCTTCTCCCACCTACCAAGGGGATCCAGGCCTCTTGCCACTCCTAAGACCTGCCTTCTGGGCTCACACTTTTCAACCTTGGTATCACTCACCTAGGACCCCTGGCTTGACCTGGGGCTGAGTGGCTCTGTTCTCTGCACGAGGTAGCCAGCAGCACCCTTCATGGCCAACTGATGACAGGTGAAACGCCATGGGGGAGCTGTAGGGGCTCAGACTGCCTCACTCAAATGAGTGAAGTACCATTGAACAATGTGGGCTCTCAAGGTCTCCATCTCCTGTCTGTACTCACATCACACTGTGATTGATGATTAAGTCAACTAACATGTGCAAATTACTTTCAACAGTGTCTCCCCAGCAAGTGTTCTATAAACCAACATCCTTAGTGACTCTTCTATAACCTAAGGGTTTTCTTATCTTCACCTATGTATGGATAAAAAAACTGAAGCTCCAAGAAATAGTTACCAGCCTTGACTCACGTGGCCAATAGGAGCAAAGCTAGAAGTTACATCAGAGCTCCTAGCAACCACCCCTATAGACTCTTTAATTTCCCCTGAGAAATATCAGGCCCTGTGCTCAACTTTCCTTTGTCAATCTCCACTGGCACAGCACCCTCTCAAGAAAGGTGTCTAGAAGGATGGGACTTCAAGGCTGTGGCTTCTTATGATTTTGCTTGAGGCCACAGAACTAAGTATTTATAAGGGACATACTTGCAGTAATGTGTGCAAATGTGCTGTTTAATAAGACAGGTATTTAAAAATGGGCTGTCACCATGCCCTGGCCATGTAGAAGTTCTTTTTGAGCCCAGTATTACCTAGTCAGTGATGAGCTTACTAAACAGAATCCTCATGATTTCAGTGATGTGTTTCATAAGACAGTCTCTCAGTAACTGAGAACTGGCAGTCAACAATGGAGATGATACGATGCCCATTTCACAGGCTAAGCAACAGGTATGTTCTGGGTCTGTTCTTTTTCTAGCCTGTGGCCTTTCTCATTTCTAAAGCTTCAGGGCCCCTACTTCCCCTCCGCCTGCTGCCCACAGAAGGCACAGAACCAAGGCCCTCACTCCAGGCTAGATGGTGCCTGGAAAAACATAATGGCTGTGGAGATATTTTTAAACACTAGTACTCTTGGCTAATTAGGAGGTACTTTCAATTCTGAAATGCTTTTTCCATCTTTTACTGTTATTCTGATGTATTTGGATGGCTTTGCTGCATTTTATTATAGTCATTTTTTTTTCTTGAGACTTTAAATGTCCCTGGTTTTTATGTGGTGAATTTGTTAATTGTATTATCTAATTAGCCTGAGTGTCTTGGAAGTACTGCCTGGTTAATTCTCCGGGAGCCCTTCTGTAGCTGTGTGCAGAGCTGGCCACAGGTCTAAGAGGGACTCTTGGCAGCATGAATGTTCTTGAAGTGTTGTGCCCATTAGCTGTCCAGGAGGAGATGCAGGGAATCTTTCTGCGGCACTTGCAAAGGATTAGAAATGCCACCTGTCCTGTGCTGGGTGACCAGCACATCATGTAATACAGATAAAATAAGAAATGACTTCAGCGTGGGCCCCAAGCTTGTATCAAGAACTTTCTGAGAAAAGAAAAAAAAAACCTGTCTGCTAAAGAATACACAGTCCAGAAGAGCACACATCCACACTCTGAAGCTGACTGGGAAAAGGAGAGGTAAATGACATGTCACACCCCTCTAGGCAAGCTCAAAAGATCCTGGCTTCTTCGGGATCCCAAGGAGAACTTGAAGAAAAGTCTGGGAATTGGCACTGAGTGAACTCATAAGACATCGTTCAGCTTCCTTTAAACCAATGGTTAACAACAGCTGCGACATTCTGAAAACAGACAGGTGGGACGGGAACCCCTGAGGATTCAGGACATGTGAAGAAAAACTTTGGATCAATTGCCTGGAGCCTGGCCTCCTGTCCTCCTGCCCTGCTCTGCTTCTGCACACATGTGTGGGCCACCCTCTACTATTTGTCCTAAGCAATGACCACACAGTTTCCCGATAACAAAGGGTCAATGTGAAACCCCTTCACTCCCTTCCTCCTAAAGAGTTTGTCCACTTCTGCAGAAAAACAAGGTGCCTGTGAGACTACACCACACCCGAACCTCTGGAAGTACTCTGCTCCCTTGCTCCCACAGGCCTGTTCAATACTGCAGGCTCTCAGGCTCACTCAGACAGGTGGCCCCACTCACTCACCTCCAGCACTATCTCCTTCAGCTGGAACTGTTTCTGTGCGACCTTGTCTGAAGACATCGGTTCATGGTAATAGAGGCACAGCAGTTCGTACCTCTTCAACATCTGCTTGAAGTTCTTCTCAGAAAGGCTGACCACTCGGTCCTTCCCATCATATGTGGGGAAGTTCAGCCCTTCCTCTGCCCTGCTGAAGGACAGCAGATAAACCCCCACCAGGAGCAGGTGAGTTCTCTTCATTTGGGAAAAGCCTTGTTTCTCGCTCCCCAGAATACAGATCATGAGACACAGGATGGAAGACTCTTGGAGGCTTTGCTGAGCCCGGCAGGGAGCAAAAAGGCTGTTGTCACCTCTGTGGGTCCTGCAGCTGTGTATTCTTAGACTCAGGACAAACCGTGGAGGTTTAATGCGCACATGCGCAAAGACCAAGAGCCAAGCAGGAGGCTTGGAGGCCAAGCCCTAGATACCTTGCATAGCTCTCCCAGCCTCTGTCTCATTAAGAACTCCATTTTTAGGATGCAGTTGTTTCGGGCTAAAAATAAATCATGCAATGAATAATAATTAAAAAAAAGTCAGATATGAGACTGCTGAGGGATTTGTCCATACGGTGTTACAGTGTCAGTGGTGGAGGGGCAACAGGCAGGGGAGAATGGAGATACTGTGTATCAGTGAAATGAGGGGCCAAAAACAAAGAAGAGAAGGATGGTGGGGTGCGTGAGTGGGGGGGGGGTGGTAAGAGAAAGCAAGAGGGGGCGATGGTGCCAATAAGAACATGGAGAGGTGAGGACATCAAAAGGCCACTTTTAGACATTGCATTGCTCCGTTCTAGGGTAGCCATGCCACCTCTTTCCCCTGCTGCGCTGTTCCACTGAGGGCAGCATACTCCCCGCATGCCTTTCTAGGTCCTCTTGGACCAACCTCTTTCAGCCCTGGCAACACCATTCACATATCTTCTTTGCCAGTCAGGGCCATGGACACAAAGACGCAGAGCAGCCCCAGTTCATGCTGCATTTCAGGTTCCGCAGCTGAGGGCTGCCAGAGGCAGGAAAACTAGCAATCATTTTAAAGTCAAGTGGTTTTTAAGTTTTCCGGTCCCCACAGGAGCACTCTTGGATTTTTTGCCAATGTCTTATCATTTTCTTTTCCTCTCCCCTCCTTTTTACTAATTTCTCCACCCCACTCCCTCCTCCCCCATCCCCACTTTCAGGCTTTTTTTCCCCTCCTTCTACATTAGCAACAGATACAGAGTTTGACCAAGCTGGGACAGACCAGAGTCCAAATCCCCACTCTGCCTTCTTAGTGGCCTGTGGACTCTGGAACATTATGTAACCTCCCCGAGACTCAGATCTCCATTATTTAAAACGGGGAAGTGCGACAGTGGTGTACACACAGATGGGAGAGCCTGGCACAAAGCAAACCCTGAAAACAGTAGCCGTTGTGTATGATTCCTGCTCCCTGGAGTGTATGGAACATGGATTATTACAATCAGTTCTCCATTTCTACTATTATTTGTGAAGCTTGTCCTGTCCACTCTCACCATGTCACTCTGTAATCCTGAATACTGTACGGGAGCTGACCCGGGTTGAGCTCTGTACCATGGGGGTTGGGTGGGATGTGGGGATGGGGGTCAGGGAGGTCGGATCTCAAAGGCTTCACACTCCAGGAGTCAAGTCGGGGCTCTGGGCTGTGTGGTTTCTCATTCAGCAGTTCCCCTGGCTGTACCCTTCGGGTGGCTCTTTGGTACTTTCTTCTGGTCAGATAATAGTTCTGTTATGCTCTTCAGAGGGGTTAGTGCCGCTTAGGAGTCTTGCCAATGTTTATCTTCTTTGTGCTAGAAAGCCAGTCACCAGCACCTTTCCCAGTGGCTGGAAAGCTAATCCCAGTGCTGTGTGAGTGTGTTGGGGCCCTCTGCTGCAGATCTGTCCAAAGGGAGAGTCCTCAGCAACACCCCTTGCCAAGTGCAAGATTCCTCCTTCCTTAGAAAATGTGGAGGTGGGGGTGGGGGTGAGGGTGGGTGTGCCTTGTCTTTTCGAGGTCAGCTTTGCAAAGGCTCCAGTTGTCTAAATCTCGCTAGGTTACCTTTTTTAGAAGTCGCTCTACTTTTCTCAATAAGTAACTGTTTCTTTTTTCCCTTCCTTTTCATTTCTACCCCTGACACTTTGAGACCTCCAAATGTCAGTTTTCCTGTTTCTGACTGACTTATCAAACCTGGGTGTCATAAACCTGTGCCCCTGCTCAGACCAGCATCTGTTCTCAGTAAAACAATTGAAAGAGTCAAATCAACAGAGCAGAAAACAGACTTATTCAATATGTGCACATTGGGAAAAGGGACATGAGGTACAGTGTCAAGTCCTCCTTAGGGTTCTGAGACCGAAACTAAATAGGGGCCAAGGATAAACCACCTATGGCAGTCCCCAGGGTACCCTTTGCCATGCAGATGTGACCTTTAAATGTAGGTGCAAATGTACATATTTAAAAGATAAAACAATCTTTGGTGTATGGTGTGTATGTGTGTGTGTGTCTGGTATGTGGTGTGCGGGTGTGGTGTGGTGTATATAGTGTGTGTGTATGGTGTGTATGTGTGTGTATGGTGTGTGGTGTGTGGGTGTGGTGTGGTGTATATGGTGTGTGTGTGTGGTGTGGGTGTAATGTGGGTGTGTATGGTGTGTATGTGTGTGTGTCTGGTGTGTGGTGTGTGGGTGTGGTGTGATGTATATGGTGTGTGTGTGGTGTGGGTGTAATGTGGGTATGGGGGTGTATAGTGGGTGTGTATATTGTGTGTGTGGTGTATGTGGTGTGTGTGGTGTGGTGTGTATATGTATGGTGTGTGGTGTGTGTGTGGGGGGGTGCGTGAAGCCCTTCGGCTGTGGTCCCACCCACCGTTGCCTGGGCTTCAGCCTCATCCTGAGACTGTGGGAGAGAAGCTGCCTCTCTAGCTGCTGCCCTTCCCTTCTCCTAGGACAGGATTTCTGGGGAAATTCCGAGATTTGGGGACCCACTGTTTCAGACTGAGAGCCAGAGTTCTCTAGAAGGTTTTCCTTTCGACCAAGCCCACTACAGACTTACAACTGACAAGACTTCAAGTTTTGAGAATGTTTTTTGATTGGCTTTGGACTTCAAGTCTAGCTTCTGATTGTTGACTCCAGGGAGAAGGTGCTGTCAACAGGCAGATTCGGTGGGCCCTGCAGCCTACCAGAGGACACAGTCTCTGACATAGCTGTTTTGCTGGGGGTCCGTGGGGAGACATGGGCAAGGTGAACTGTGTCCACCCTTTAGTGAGAAGCACTTTTTCCGGCTGACAGTCCACTGCTGCAGCCTTCTGTCTTCTCGACTTTGTTTTCCTGGAGCCTCTACTTGCTGTATTCTTCACCAGCATTATGGATTTTATAAACATATGCTGCATGCATAGCTAGATCAACCTGTGTGCCTCAAATCAGCTGTTTCAGTCCTGATTAAACCGGTGAGGAGCACCCTTTCAGGTGTGTGGGTCTGCTGTAGCCTATGGGGTTATATATGCAATTAATGGGCATTTTTCAGTTTTACTGCATTTGTCTTTGAACAAGGAGTAAACCAGCAAACAAGTACAGACAGATGTTCAGTGTTACACTGTATATTAGCCCTTTGTAGACAGACTTTTCTGTCCTGCCAGCCAGTTCCCAAGTAAACACATGGAGACTTATTATTAATTATAAACGCTTGGCCAAAAGTTCAGACTGGTTACTAGCTAAGTCTGCCATTTCAAATTAAGCTATATTTCTTATCTATCCTCTGGCACATGGTTCTGTACCTTTTTTTCTTACACCAAGTTCATCTCTTCTTCGAGTGGCCTCTCAGTTCTCAGACACTTCCTCTTTTATGTGATCTCTTTCTGTCTGCAAATCCCACCTAATCTCTAACTGTCCAGCTATTGGTCAGTCAATTTCTTTATTAGCCCAATCACTGTGACATATATTCACACAGTTTAAAAGAATATTCCACAGCCCTTGGCTTTCTAACAGTTTCTACCTGTTGTCTCTGTGAACAGGCACATCTAGGATCCTCCAGCCTCAACCCTTTCTACTTTTTCTTTCCTGACAGTGGCAGACGATTTCAAGAACACCATTCAGGCTGACCTTCACAGTAATTCAACTCACAGATAAACTGGGACTTGGAGCCATGGTGTTTTCTTTACTGGTCAATTACACAGATTTTTCTAGAGCATCTTTTACATGCTTCTTTTTTGGGTACAGAGGATAGACACACTGTAAACCTGAATCCACAAACTTACATCTTAGGAAAGAGGGGAAAGAGAGGAGAGAGAGTTACACTTACACTGTACAATATGTCACATAGGGAAATTTGTTCTCAAGAATGGTTTAGAAAGACGAGAGAGAGAGAGAGAGAGAGAGAGAGAGAGAGAGAGAGAGAGAGAGAGAGAGAGAGAGAGAACTTTTCTTTAAACCAGATTAAGGGTCAGAGCCATGTCCTGGCAGCCCCAGAGGCCCATGGCTGGCCACCTGTCCTCAATAGCTCCATAAAGAGTCAATAACGAGAGGACCTTTATTCAATGTGGCCACACCAGAAGAGAAACAAGTGAGTCTGTGAACTCCCTCATGCATCTTTGGGGTTCTGACCTGAGGAGTAGCTTTAAATGGAGATCAGGGGCTGCACATAATTAAACAGTCCTGGTCCAAGTGTGGTCCAGTCCACCAGTGTTCCACCATTGTCTGTCTCCAGCCTCTCCTGGAAAGTGGTGTGATGAACTGTCAGAATGGTGTGGAATCTTGGGAAACAAATTAGCCCTCAAGCTTTAAACCCCCCTCCCCCAGTATGAGATTGCTATAAAGATTCTAATTGCTTGGGATCCAGTGTCTCAATCATCTTGTAGCCAAAGGATGGAAGGAACATCAGTGCCTCTCTAGGATTGCTTCTCCCTGCAGGGCAGTTACTTCCTGGAGAGAAGTACTGCCAGAGGAGGAAGCTGAAGTAGAGGAGGGATGAGGCTGAAGGCTGGGGGTGGGGGAGACAACTCTCCACCCGAAAGCTCTCTCCATCTCCAGGCTGGAGACCTCTCTTCCCAGTGTCAACAGTCGACATTAGTTTTCCTTTGCTGACTGTTTTAACCTTTCAAACACATATGTTGGCATCTACATTTAAAGGTCACACCTACATGCAAAGGCACAGGTCAGTTCCCCTTCCCCCTCCTTGGCTATTGATGTCCAAGTTGTGAGTCAGCCAGCCTTCCCATGGCTTTTTTTCTGGTTCTAAAGTTGTCATCTTGGTTCTGAGAGTTACTTGGAGAAGGACAGGCCTAGGGCCTCTCCTGTGCTGGAATAGGCTAGGCTGGGGCTTGAGGAGGTACGGCTTGCATTCCCTGTGGAGGAGGTTCTTGAGGTACAGGACTCAGGACAAACCAAAGCTTGCCTCTCTCCGCAGTAAAATCCAACCTCCTCCACAGCTCTTTTCTTTGACTAAAATACTCCACCTAGTGGACAAATCCGAATATGGCATCTTTCTTTGTGTTAGCCTTAGGAGCATCCTGCTGCAGCCTGTAGCACCTCACTGCTGCTCTGGGGGAGCAGACACTGATGTCCAGATCCCCTTGTATGACTCTGCAGGCACAGGGTTGGCTGCTGCCCAAAGCCTTCCTTTCCCTAGAGATCTGAATGTCAGGTGCCCCTTAGGAGCCTTTTGACCTCGTCAGCATCTGGAAACTTCAGAACAGAATCAAGCACACAGAGAGAGCAGCACTAGGCTGACAACAAGCCCCAAGGCTCCATTAGCATGATCTGATCCCAGCTTTTGACAAACAGCACTTCCTTGGGGGAGGTGTCATTCTAGACTGGGGCTGCCGTTCACTTCATTTGGCACTTTTCTGGGACACACCCCTCCCTCTGGGGTTCCTATCCTTTTAAATGGACTTGAAGGTTATTAGATCAGGGAAACATCTGTTACTAGCATTCTCATAACTAGCCTGGCCCAGAGCAGAGCTTGGTCACAATTAAATAGCATTGTGGAGTTACTTTGTGCCAGACCTTTTCCAAAGGACTGCCGACTTACTCCTTTTAACAGCTCTATGAAACTGAATATTTTACTCCCCCACTTAACAGATGGACAAACTGAGGGACAGCAAGGTTAAGTACATTGTTTAAGGCCACATGGCTAGTAGTGGAAAAGATGGGATTTGAACCCAGCTGGGGAACTCTTATATCTGTCTCCCACCACGTAGAGCCATTAGTTTTCTCTCTGGGGTCCTATATTGATTACATAAGCAAAGAACTGCTCCAGAGCTGTAGCTGGCTGCCCACACGGGGACTGTTCCATGGGACTCTGGTTTCCACTCTCAACCAATAAACTCCTTGACTGTTGAGAGTCAGACAAGAGGATGAGGCTATCATCATTAGAATCATTGCTGTGATGAAGCACCATGGCCAGAGGGAACTTAGGAAGGAAAGGGCTGATCTGCTTCACTTACTCCAGTTCATCACAGACCAGGGCAGGAACCTGGAGGCAAGAACTGATGCAGAGGCCATGGAGGGCTCACTGGCTTACTCTACCTTTCTTCTTATATACACAGGACCAACAGCCCTGGAATGGCACTGCCCACCATGGATTGTCGGCTCTCCCCATCAATCACTGATGGAGAAAATGCCCAGACATTCACCTACCACTAATCTTATGGAGGCATTTTCTCAGCCATGGTTCCCTCCTCTCAGGTGATTATAGCTTCTCTCATATTGACATGAACTAGCCATTGCGGAAGCTACTGCTTCCTGTGCTTGCTATGCAGCAGCCCCTGAGCTCATTACACTTCTATGCTATTTTATTTCAAATGCATTAAACTGAATATCAAGTCTTCCATTTCACAGGTAAAAAAACTGAGGCTAAAGGTCAGGTAACACAGCTGTGGGGAGCAGACTCCATCTGGCTTGTATGACCTTCTGATTGGTCTGCATAAAGAAGGCTGCCTGTCCCATCTCCTAGAGAGGGAGAAGATAAAACTACATAGAATTTACAAGGCAGGAGATAATAAAGAAAAATGAGTGTTTTAATAGAAGAAACAAGAACCAAAGCAAAGAAATAAGGAAGGGAGGGAGGGAGGGAAGGAGGGAGGGAAGGAACGATGGACTTGGTCTATAAGAGGCAGTCTATAAGAACAAACAGAAAGCTCAGAATTACTTGGTTGTGGAGTCAGAGACAGATAACTTCTCAGAACAGCAAAGAGAAAAAAAGTACTCAGCCCACAGACTGTTCCCTCCCAGGGCCAAAGAGACTTTGCAGATACTGTTGAGTTAATGCTGAGGTAGGGAGATAAAACCCAGCCTGAATGGCTCTGGTGGCCCATGTCACCAACAGGGCTTTTATAAAAGAAAGCCCTTGTTGGGTCAGCACAGAGGAGGTGTGAGGTCAGGAGCAGAATTGGAATGACGTGGGACCCCAGGACTCAGGCTTCTCTCTAAGTAGCAGAGAAAGTAAGGAAGACAAGGTTCTTCCAAAGCCTCCTGGAGGAATGTCACCCTAGTGAGCCATTTTGGACTTTTAATAACCATAACTGTAAGATAATATATACGTGTTGTCTTAGTCACTATGTCTGTAGTGATGGGTTGCAGCAGTTTGGAGGGAACTCATGCCAAGGGCAGGACAGTGAAATCCCACTCTTCCAGTGAGGAGAGCTGCACACCCAAGCCTCAGCTTTGTGTACGAATAAGGGCATTTTTATCTAGCCCCACTGCCCACACAGGGCACAAGAGGCAGGTTTAGCAGAGTAGTTGAACAGGCTCTCGTATATTCAGGGTCATCTTGATCTTGATTCCTGATGGAGGGACGACTGATGTTTCTCTTGGGCTAGACATACCCCACCTCTTGTAAACGGCTGGAACAAAGAAGACCCCAGACCCAGATTTCTTGCAAGACAAAAAGAAAAAGTTTAATACACCCGCGAGTAGTCTCGAGGCAGAAAGAAGGCAGCCAAGAGTCCTGAATGCTTTCAGGGTAGAATTCTTATACCATACTCTGGATAGGGGAGGGGGAGTACATCTGGGCTTGTGAGATGGGGTGTTGCAAAGGAATGTTTGCAGTTATCTCGGGTGGTCCTGCCCGAGCAATTACTTGTGGAGATGTAAATTCAGAAGGTCAGGCTGACCAGGTGTGTCCCAAGAAGGAAGCAGGAATCACATCCTGTGTGCAGTTAGGCAAGCAACCATAAGTCCTGTAAACAAAGCTTTATCTGCGAATCTGAGTCTTGAGCAAACAGCCATTTGATCAATTGTCTGTCACACAGGGACTGAAACTCCGTCAGCCTCAGCTAGTTTCGGGGACCTCAGGAAGGGAACAAGGGGGGGGGGGGGGCTTGGACAATTCAGGTGGGAAAGAGTCAAACAGAATTTTTCTATTATTACACTCTCAAGCTCTCTAAGAGAGGGGCAGCCATATTGCTACACCACCTTGATTTCTAAACTTCCCTTATGGGCAGTAACACACAATCTCCCCCTTAGGAATGTAAGAGAAAGTTGGGCTTGCTCCAACCCCATTCCAAGCGCCGCTTTTGTTTTCTGAAACTTGGTCTCTCCATGAAGTTCCAGTTGTCCTGGATATGTAGACCAGATTGACCTGCAACTTATAAAGATCCTCCTGCCTCTGCCTCCTGAGTGCTCAGATGGAAGTCAAATGCCAGCACCATGGGGCAAGGTTGCTGTTCTTGCATAACGTAATATAAAAAGAAGAGAGTCTCAAACAGTGTGATCTGAATTCATTATTACAAACCCTATTATGTTTTAACTTTTTATTTATCCTGTATGTATGTTTGTGAGTGGGTATGTGTGTGTCACAGCACACATGTGAGGTCAGAGGAAAACCTGTGAGGGTCAGGTTTTCTCCCTCTACCAAGAGGGTCCAGAATAGAACTCAGATCATCAGGCTGGGCAGTGAGAGCCTGTCCCACTGAGTTCTCACCAGTCCCGTTATGTTTATATCACATTCATAATCTACAAACAGATTAAAGGTGCATTTCAATTTGCTGGTTTGTAAATGTTTAATTCTGTTTATATCTATTAAAATAATTATGCAAGAGAAAGGTGGCTATCAAAAATGTTCAGATGACCCATTGACTAAGTAAACACACACTTATCTGATATAAAGCTAAGATTTTTTTCTTTTTCAAATTATATCTTACATGTGGTGTTTGGGTGAGACTGGCCCTCATAGCCTCATGTCTTGAGGAAGGATTCAAGAGTGAGCTTTAAGGTTTCAAAAGCCCATGTCGGGCCCATCTCATTCCCGTGTTCCTGTGTAGCACAAATCCCAGTTGGTCTTAATAAAAATCCAGAGCCATAGCCAGATATCCAGGTAAATGTTGAAAGATCAGAGAGACAAAGGAGTAAGCCAGTAGACTTCTCACCTCTACCAAATCAAATCCTCGGGCCTCAAGGGGCCAAGATCCTGTCTCTACAAACCCTCAGACTGAATGGGCTGAGATCCTGTGTTACCATCACTTGGCTCTATTTCTCTTTTAAACCAATTCAATGTCATGTAGCCCAGGGTGGTCTTGAACTCCTGATCTTCCGGCTTCCTCCACCTAAGTGCTGGGATTAAAGGTGTCAGCCACTGATACCTGACCTCTATGGTTAACTAGTGGCTGGCCCTGCCCTCTGGTCTCCAGGCAGGCTTTATTTGTTAGAGCATAAACAAAATTATAGCACCCTCCTGGATTAGATGTAAGCCCTCAGCTACTGCTCAAACCAGTTCTGCTTTTCCCTGCCATTCCATCACCATGATGGTCATGGACTTACCCTGGAACCTGTAAGCAAGCCCCAAGTTAAATCCTTTATAACCCTTTAAAAAATGCCATAGTCATGATGTCTCCTCACAGCAATAGAAAAGTAACTATGACACTAACTGTAAATTGTGAATATCTAAAGTATAAAATTTAACAGGCAGGTAAGCTGGCTGAGCAAATAAAGTCACTTGCTGCCAAAGCCCGATGACCTGAGCTTAATCCCTAGAGCCTACATGGTCAAAGAAGAGAGCTGACCTCCACAAGTTAATCTCTGACCTCCACATTTGTGCTATGTCACACAACACAAGTGTCCACACACATCAACAGACACACACACACACACAAACAAACAAACAAACAAACAAACAAACAAACAAACAAACAAATAAATAAATAAATAAATGTAAGGAAGGATAGAATTTGAGGCATTTTGACCTGTGTACATCCACGAAGCCCTCACGGTCATCCCGACAGTGACTACATGTGTCTATCGGTAGACTAACGGATCTTCTGTAGTCTGACCCTCCTCCACTTCCTTCTCCTTGTCTGTGGTTGGCTGTTAGGACTTTTGCTTACATTGGTGCAGTTTTCTGTAAAGGAGGTCATGCTTTGGTCTTTATTTTCTGGTTGCTATCTTTCTCACTGTAGTTATTTCTCACTATAGTTATCAGGCAGTTGCATACACGAATGCTTTATCATTTTTATTACTAACTAAAATCATATAATGTCAACATAATCAGCGTGTTTGTCTGTTCCCTGTGGTAGGAATTTGTTTTGGGTTTTGTTTTTCTCACGTAGATACTAAGAGCATCCCACTTGGATCTGGGGTGTCCATCACGTGGATCTGGGGTGTCCATCACGTGGAACAAGGATGTCATTATTTGCTTGTGGATATCTCATCTTTTTTTTTGTACCATGTCTGAGCATCACGGTTCATCACCACTGCTGCTTTGTTCCTTTGTCAAAAGTCGGTTTTTCACATATGTGCAAGCCTAGCTCTCTGTTCCTTGAGTCAACAGATCTAATGTTAATAGTGCACTCTCAACTTCTGAGGCTTTGAAAGTCTTCAGGGCAGGTGCACTTGCCCCCAACTTGATTCTTTCCAATTTGTTTTAGGGTTTTTCCTGTGTGTTTGTTTTTGATTTTTGCTGTTTTATTTTCTTTTATGTATTTCCCTGTAAACTTCTAAAATAATGTATAAACTTAAAAAAAGCCTATGTTTTGTTTCTTTGTTTTAAGAACTAGAAATAGGGGGCTGTACACCTTTAATCCCAGTGCTTAGGGAGGCAGGCGGATCTCTTAATTAGAGGCCAGCCTGGGCTACAGAGGGAGTGTTGGGACAGCCTGGGCTACACAGAGAAACTCTGTCAAACAAAAAAAAAAAAAAAAAGAAAGAAAGGAAGGAAGGAAGGAAGGAAGGAGAAAAAGAAAAAGGACAGAAAAAAGACAAAGAGCTAGAGAGGCTGCTGGATGCTCCGTGGTTAGAGGGTTTGTTCTTCTGGAGAGGCAGACTTGGGTTCTCAGCACCAACATGGCGGCTAACACAGTTCCAAGGGACCTAACACTCATTTCTGGCCTCTAGAAGAGAACACGTATGTGATGCACAGACCTACACTCAGGTTAAACGTGCATACGTAAAATAATTAAGTCTTTTAAAACATATATATTAGAAGATCTTTGATAAACAACTGGATCAGTTAATATCAAACAGTCATTAACAAAATCTCTCCTTGTCATTAAAAAAAAAGAAATAGAGACAGTTTATTAATATGGGGAACATTCCTGGAAGTAGAAGAGATCAGGGTACAGCGTGGGGATGGCCAGAGTCTTGAGGCCTCTGTAGGAAGAACACACGGCCACCTCTGCAGAGCCTGCGTGACACAGACCCTTGTCTTCCACATGTTGATTCGTGGAGCGTCCAGGCAATTGCTAAGTTATTTCTGCTGGGATTTGTGTTTGTATGGTGCTGAGGCAGTAAGGCGGTTGGGGAGAAACAACATGTGCACAAGTCTTCAGAAGCATGAGAAGGATGTGTGACTCTCCACAGGGTCTGGGAGTTTCTGCTCTAATGGCCTTTCCCCTTTTGTCACGTTTATCCAGACATGTTTCATATTTTTTAATCCTATTAAAATGATACCTCTGTAAAAAATCTAATTTCCATCTTTTTGTTGAGAGTGTACAGAATACAGTTCATGTTTGCACATCAATTTTATATCCTCCAAGCTTGCTAAACTCACTTATTCCAGAAGTTCTTTATGGGCTCTCCACCAGACTGTCTCCATAAATAATCATAGCGTTTGTATACAGGAAGCCTCTTGTTTCTTCTGGGGTGATTTATACCTTTTATTGTATTTTACTTGCTTACTGTCTGGATTGGAACCTTCACGTCAATGCTGAGGGGACGCAGATGAGAAAACACAGGCAGACTGGCTGTGTCCTCACCTTAGAGATCCAGTCTATTCCATTAGGTGTGATAGTAGCTACAAACTTCATTTTAATACAAGATGCTCTTTATTAGCTTGAGTTCATCCTTTTCCCAATTGGCTAGAATTTTTTAATCAGGAATAGGTATTGAATTTTGTTCAATAACTTTTCTGTTCTTCTGAGATGATTCAAATGGTTTTTCTTTGTATAGTTACTAAACTGTGTGATTTATAGTAGAAAGGTAGATAAACCATGGATTTCTCCACCTCTATTTCTTTTTTTAGCCCATTCACTAAAGTTTTGCACTTTTGCCATTGAAGAGCACCGCTCTGTAATATTTTGAGTAGCCATTGGCCCCAACATTCCTTCGCAGAAAATCTTATACATTCTTTGTGGTGTAAGTTCATTGTTGACACTACTTTGACTTTTTAATTACTATTATTGTTATTTTAAGTATGTGGTGAGTGTGTGCAGATGTCTAGGAAAACCAGAGGCATCAGATCCTTTGGTGCTAGAGTTAGAGGTGGTGGCTGTGAGCCACCCAGTGTGGGTGCTGGGAACAGTACCCTAGTCCATTGCTAGTACAATATGTATTCTTAACCACTGAGGCCTCTCTCATGTCTGTTAATATTTTTTTTAAAGGTTTTTAAATTTGCTTTTGTCTCTGAAAATCATTTTTCTGGGTGAGGCAGTAAGTGCTGAAGCTGACAGTTTGTGCTGTGTTGCTGGGTTCTTCTGCATCTCAAAGTTGTTTGCTAACCCTTCAATGAATCTGTTATTGCCAGTGAGGTCATTTTCCACCTCGGATATTATGGATGTTGTCTCTAAAAGTCTAATCCCCTGTGTGGCTCTGTGTGAGTTCTGCTTACTGACCCCTACTGTCTAACCCATTAGGTCATTCTTCTATATCTCAAGTAGTTTCTTTTAAAATAAGTACATGGACTTCAGTGTTTGAGGGTTGTCGGCACCGTATCTTTATGATGGCTCTGGGGGCAATCTTCTTCCTTTATTTACTTTTTAAGACTTATTTGATTTGTTTGAATGTTTTGCCTACATGCATGTCTGTGTCACCATGTGCATGCCTGGTGTCCACCAAGAAGGCCTTAGATCCCCTGGAACTGGAGTTGCAAATGGTTGTGAGTCCTCTGCAAGAGCAGCAAGTGCTCTGGAGTGCTGAGCCCTCTCTCCAGCCCCAGTAGCAATCTTCCTGATACTCTATGGACTTATGAACGTCAGCCTCTTCATCTTCTGCGACCCTCAGCTCCATCTCAACTTGGGGACTCTGTCATCTACTTCCCAGGGCTCTCTTCAGGAAAATGTGAAGATCAGAGGCCAAACTAGTGGAGTTTGTTCTTCTTCTTCCAACATGTGGGTCTTGGGGACTCATGGCCTCAGGGTTGGGGGCAAGTACCCTTATCCTCTAAGTTATCACACCCTCCTGGTTGGATGATGCTTTAGACACTGTTGTACTTTTTATTTTCTTCTTTGTCTATTTCTAAGCAATTAGTAAAACTAGAGACATTTAAATGAGATTATGCTAAGATTCAGGCAGCAAAACACTAGTGCAAAATAGCTTTGGCTAAGAAGAGATGGAATTGTGGGTTGCTGTGTCTTAGTTACTTTTCTGTGGCTGTGATATAACACCTTGACCATGGCAACATACAAAGGAAGGGCTAATTTGGCTCATGTTCTTGAGGGATGAGAGTCCACCGGGGCAGAAAGGCATGGCATCAAGCTGCAGCATAATGGCAGGAACAGGAAGCTAAGAGCTCACATTCCAACCACAATTGTGAACATGAAGCAGACTGAGCAAACAGAAAGAGGAACAAGATTATAGACGCTCACACAGTGCCCTACTTCCTGCAGCAAGGCTGCTCCTTCTAAGCCTCCCCAAACAGCACCACCAACTGGGCACCAATGTTCAAACATTTAAGCCAATGGGGGCATCGCTAATTCAAACCATGTGTTTTCCACGTGAGTTCAAACTCTTAGCGATCAGAGTGTTTTCCCTTTTCATCTCTCTGATCTACTTCCTCTTGTCTTAAACCCTCAGCACACTGCGACTATGGACTACTGGTTATTAAATAGCGAGTGCAGAACTTCAGAGCTCTGTGTTCAGTTCCATCCTCTAGACTGCAGGAAGTGTCTTTCTAGAGACCAAAGCAACATCTTCTCCAATCTCTTAACTAAACCCCAGTCATATGCCCCTCAAAACTCCAGCCAGGCAGTATACTCATCCTGAATCATTCAGATGCTGGTGAGATGAGCCCTCCAATGACTTCGACTACCAAGGAAGATGCCGTTCATCACTGCCGAAAGTCAGAGGACTGTGGGACAGTGTTTAGTTATTCTTCTCATTGCTATATGTTTTACAAGAAACAGCTCAGGGAGGAAAGGTGTGTTTGGTTCACTGTGTGAGGATGTACTGTGGAAGGAGCTTGAGGCAGGTTCAGTCAGGAAGTAGAGAGAGATGGATGCTGGTGCTCTGTTCACGGTCACTTCTTTATCCTAGTTCATATGACAGTCATGTCCAAATTCAAGGTGGGTCTTTCCCCTCAGCTAAACTTCCCTGAAAAGTCCTTCATAGGTAGGTCCTATAGGTGTGTCTTCTGGTTGATTCTAAGTCTTATCAACTTCATCTATCAAAATTACCATCACAGGAAGCAATCTCCATGCCGGTCTAGGTAGGTGTTATGCTATTTGTCAACACTCCAGACAAATAACCAAATCCAGATACGAATTGTCTTTCCGATCCTAAAACACAAAAAGCCAGCTTCATTAAGATGACAACCATATTTGCTCACTCTGATGAGATGTGTAAAATTGGCATCTGAGTCCAATCAATCAAGCTGGCAGGGCTCCAGAGACCACCTTTCCTCATCCAGAGCTAACATTTTAGCATGCCTCTTCTTGTCTCGTCCTTCAGCCTCAACATTCCCATAGTCCCTGCCTTTTACGACAGCCCATTACAGGCACAAATTAGACAACCTGGTGATGGCAAAGAATAAGTGTAACTGGAAGTTCTGCAATGGTCAAAACCATGGTGGCAGCTGAGTGACAGTCTGAATGCCTGGCCTGGCTGATCCCCTAAGGCTCACACGGGCTCCTGGAGACTGAAAGCTCTCAGCAGTTTTAAGTGGCAGGACATTTCAGTTATTATATGGGGCACTTTTTTCCCTAAAAAACAAAAGAAGAAACCTTATTCCTCCTAACATGAACACTTAGAACACTGTTAGTTTTTCCTTCAGCTGAAAAGCACAGGAATTGGCCCTTTGTATCCATGCAGGGCGATGCTGAGTCCTCCATATCCATGGATGAATGTGATGTCTGACAGATGCCCTGGGAGATGGCTGCTGCCATCATCTACGTTAAGGACAAAGAACCTGAGTTGCAGAGACAGGATTCCTTTGTCCAGCATCATGCATAATAAAGGATGAAGCTGGGACCTAAGCATCTGGGACTCTGACCATGCATGTGTAATGAGCCACAGTGAGCCTCTGCTAAGTGCTTGAGGGGGAAAAAGCATATAAATAATGCCTTGTGGCTTTACAGATGTAAGTAGACTTGTGTAAGTGTTGGATTTTCACTGTAGATCTCTCTGCATTTCACACTAAGCTCTAGTCCTGGGAATTACTACAAATGCTACCACTTCTGGAGGTGAAGCCAGAGGCTCCATCAGCACCTCTCATTCAGGAACAATTTTGCTCCTCTCCTACCCCTGCTACCTTTAGCAATGCCTATAAACACTGTTTGATTGTCTTAACTCCAGAGGTGACTCGGTAGAAGTGTTGCTGGTTTGGATCAATGCAGGGGTACAGGTATAGGAAATATTTTACAAAGCACAGAAAGAAATAATCCAGCCCTGAAATGTCACTAGAGGTCTAGACAAGACTAAACCAGAGCTCACAGTCTGCTTTCTGAAGTTCACTTTCTGTGGATACTACTTGGGGTTTTGCTCACAGAGCCTGGATAACTAGCACACTTTGCTCTTGTATGTAAGCTCACATCTCTATTTCAGGTGTACAGCCAGTTGCTCTTTAGACCCGTCTCCTTGTCTGACAGGCTGGGTTAAGTACAGACTGGGAAGAACACTATCCTTAGCTGTTTCCATAGAATATCTGGGGCACATTTACTTCTTTTGACTTTCCTTGGTTATATTCTAGTGTGGTCCTTGATTCCTATGTCTGCTTTCCTGTGATAGCAGATTCCTAACCCTCTCAAAATTCCATGATTATTATCCTCAGTAGACAACCATGGAGCCAATGGGCTCAAGCTTTTTTGAGTCTGCTCTGTGATCTAGTTTCCAAGTCTACAGAGAAGTGTGCACACATAACCAAGTGAGACATAGGGAAAAACTCTCTGGTGTTCCAAGGACATGGCCTCTGACACCTGTGGGCTCTTAACATCCCCCACTTCATGATCTCAGCAAACCTCTAAGAATAGCCACTGTGATCTTGCAATGTGTGGCCTTAGTTCACAACATACAGAAAACATTCCTCAGCCCCTCTTTCTGAGTTCAAAGGGACTGCTAATCTTCCCTCTGACTCATAACCATAGCCAGCTCATAAACTGGTGAGATAGGAGAGCTTGGACAAGGGGCCTTGAGCTCCACACACCTATCCCACCTGTTTGTGGATCCAGCAAATTTCCATGCAGTAGCTAATCTTACTCACACACCAGTTTCTAGATGAGAATCTTTAAACTCAGAAGTTAAGTCTTAAGTGACACAGCAAACAGGCTAGGAGACCCATGTCTACACATTGCAAATGTCCCAGCCTTTGCTGGCTCCCTTCCAAGAAATGACTGACCTTAAGAATAGCAGTGTCTGTGAGCACTATTGATTGTCTTAACTAAGAAAGGGAGTTGATGGAGATGCTGCTGGAATAGGCCATACTGAGTGATGAAGAATATGTCATCACTCTCAAAACTAAATGGAACTTCTAGACATGGCAAATAAATTAACTGAAAATAGATTTCACATTGGTGGAGAATAATGTGTCACAGAATGAACAGTGAAAAGGGATCTAAATAGAAAAGAAAGAAAAACGGGGGTAGGGAGAAAGGCAATAAGGAAAACAGAAGGAAAAGGTAGAAAGAGGAAAGAAGGAAGAAGAGAGGAAAGGAGGAAGGGAGGGAGGCAGGGAGGGCATACCAGAGAAAAAAGGACAGACAGACAGACCAGACTGTGCTATTCTGAGAGACACAATCAAGTAACCTGGGACACATATAATTGGAGACTTTGAAGGAGCAGAGAAAAGGAGGGCCAGACACAATATTTAAAGACATAAATGCCTAAATTTTCCAAGTGTGATTGAAACCATTAATCCACAGATCCAAGCAGTTTAAGAAATCTCACTAGGTGAAGGGGGAAAGGGAAATAGGTAAGGGGTTGTGAAATATTACCTTAAGATGTGTTACATTTGTTTATGCTGTGGACATTTGTTTAGTGATGCACAGATGTGTTACATTCTTTTATGTTACATTTGCTTAACTCTGGGAAGCTGTGTTACTTTGCCTGCCTAAAACACCTGATTGGTTTAATAAAGAGCTAAATGGCCAATAGCAAGGCAGGAGAGGGATAGGAGGAGCTGGCAGACAGAGAAGATTAAATAGGAGGAAAAATCTAGACTTAAGGAGAGAGAAGACTTAAGGTTGTGTGGGGGCCAGCCACACAGCCACACAGCCACACAGCCACACAGCCACACAGCCAGCCATGGAGTAAGAAGAAAAGAATGATAATAGAATAAAGAAAGGTAAGAAGCTCAGAGGCAAGATGTAGTTAAAGAGAAATGAGATAATCTAAGTTAGAAAAGCTGGCTATAAATAATCCAAGTCAAGGCTGGGCATTCATAAATAAAAATAAGTCTCCATGTATTTATTTTGGATCTGGGTGGTGGGCTCCCAAAGAGTAAAAATAAAAAACCAACTACAGATATGGACAACACTAAACCTTTGGGAAGAGGTAATAACAGAAATAAAGAAAGCCAGAGAAGGAGATGTATAAAGGAACAAATGAAAGAACACTCTGGCTAGAAACTATGCAAGCCAGCGGTTTAGTGACCAGAAGGTAGTTACTAACAGCAGCATCTTTCTTGCCTGTGATGAGACGTTTGGGCTGGTAGAGCTGGCAGTGGGCACCAGTGCAAACTGCATCAGTGACTGTGGGTTCCACATGCATGAACACTGCCCTGGGCACATGTGCCTGTCTCACTGAAAAAGGTGTCAAAGAGTCGTCTTTTCCTCCACTAGCCTTGGCACTTGGCATCTTGCCACCAAGCTAGGTGCCGTGTTCCAGGAAGTAAGCTCTGAGATGTATTCACATAAGGTAGCAACCTTTGTGGTTTTGGAACAGGACAGTGAGAGGAGAGAAGTTGCTCCTCCCACAGCACAGCTCTTAGGTAGTGTCAGGGGACCAGCTGCATTTGCTATACTGAACATCATCCTGGAGGTCTATCTGGTGTCATATGGCAGGAGAAGTAAATTGAACATACATGGACTTAAAAGGTACAATAAAGTTGTCCCCATTTGTAGATGACATGATTGTCCGAATCAGTGCTTCTCAACCTTCCTAATGCTGTGACCCTTTAGTACAGTTCCTCATGTTTGGTGACCCCAACCACAAAATTATTTTGGTGGCTACTCCATAACTATAATCTTGATGCCATTATGAATTGTAATATAAATATCTGTGTTTTCTGATGGTCTTAGGCAACCCCTGTGAAAGGGTCATTGGACCCTTAGATGGTCTTTGAAGCTATTTGCCAGAAACCCTAATACTGTTACTGTGTGTACCATTTAGTAAAACAACCAGGTATTGCAGTGAAAGGCTAGCTAACCCAAGGAAGAAAGGCACCACGGCCATACACTGGAAATTAGGCGTTAAGATTTAAGGTCTTTCCAGATTGATCTCTGGGGTCAGCACGATGATTCGGTGGGCAACACTCTCAGCATGCTAACCCGGAAGGCCTAAGTTCAGTCCGCAGGATCCACATGATAGAAGGAGAAACTTCTACACATTGTCCTCTGACCTCCCCTGGGTCCCATTCATCCACCACCCCCCCCTAAAATAAATAAATGTGTAAATAACCAGTTGAGCTGTCTATTCAACTTAATGTGAACGAAAGTTTCAGGAGTCATTTTGATACAAACTGTCAAGTTGATTTAAAAATTTACATGGAAATATAAAGGGCTAAGAGTAGTTTTTGAAGTTTCAAGGAAAGAATTCTCAAGTTCTTTTTTGTTGTCCACCTTGATTTCGAGACACTATGAAGTTATGTTAATGAAGACAGAATTGTGTTTACACACACCTGGAAGCATTCAACAGTGTGACAAACTAGAGGGCTGAGAAGGGAGTCACACAACCATTTGAACAGTCGGCTGCTGGAGATATGATTCAGTGTCAGGCTGCTTGCCTGGCATAAATGAAGCCTTGGGTATGATGCTCAGCACTGCAAAATGAATGAATGAATGAATAGATGAATGGGCATGAAAGAAAGCTTGGCTGGCTCTTAACAGTGTTGCTAGGTGGTTTTCTCACTATGTAACATTTTGAGGTTTTAACTGGATATGGTAGGTTAGAGGAAACTCTCCTCTTTTTTGAGTCTTAAAGACGAGTAGTTCAGAGTAGACACTAGCCACTCCAGGCGAGATCACAGGACCCACACTCAACAGCAACAGAGAGGGAGACAGAAATTTGGAGTCCTGTTCCAACCATTTTTAGATAAGCAACCTCTGTCCTTCCTTTCTGGGGTTGGATATGTGAGCCAGTTCATTCTTCCTCCCCCTCCCTTCCTCCCTCCCTCCCTCCCTTCCTCCCTCCCTCCCTCCCTCCTTCCTTTCCTTACTTCTACCTTCTCAAACAAAATCATTTTTTTCTTGTCCCAATGCCACCAAAAATTTGTGATCACCACTCAATGTTCAGGAATTTAAGACATATTTAAAAAACTGCCTTTCCCCTCCCCCTGCAAACCCGGATTTTAGTGTAAAAGAGCAAGCAGGGAGCAATGGACAGAAGCCTTCTGCAATCAGGTGTCCTTCCTAGAGGAAGTACAGCTTCAGTCTTTCTTCTCAAGGGGGCAGTGTGGTCTCGGGTGAGGTGGCAGGTGCTCACAGCAAGAGGGGCCAAGGAGGTTATCTGGGGCAAAGGTTCCTTAGGATTTGCAAGTTGTTTTAGAGCTTTTCACTTTGGCAGACTTGTCCCTCTGGACTGGTAAGGAGTGGGCAGGGACATCCCTTGCTCCCTGCTTCGGTGATGCCCACACAGCTGCTGCCGGATGCCCAGAGTCATCCCGACAGATTGCACGTTGTATTGACATATACTGTCATCTGACTCATCACACACACTTCAAAGAAACTGTTTTCTTCTGAAATTGAACCCTGTAGTCATCATTCTCAGAGCCAACTGAGAGATACTGTGGAAGGGAAAGCCCTGAGGAAAAGGGCTCCTAGGCAGGAATTCTTAGAAAATGATCCCCTGAGTTTAAGCTTTCACTTGGGACTTGGGTACATTCATTTCCACTTAACGCTCAGGCTCACGGTAGAAAAATATAGTTTCCTTTCATTCTTCATAGAACAGCTGAGGCAACCTGACATCTTCAGAAAGATTTTAACTGAATCATAAAGGACGAGAAGGGAACAGTGGGTAGTTCAGATGCCTGTTCTATCGCTTAGCAAATACCTGCCACTTCCTGCTGAGGGTGAAACATACACACTCCTGTCCCTTTGGTGATTTTATTGGCCCATGGAATGTTACTGAACATAATGTGAATGGAAGCTTCTGTTTGTCAGGGTTGGCTTTGTGTCCAGTAACCTGTCCCGAGAAGGGCTAGCCTCAGGTCACACTTCCCTGCAGTCAGGTGTCAGCATGACACATGGGAAAGGCCTTGGTCCATCTGAACCAGCGACACCAACAGCTGACCCACACCTTTCAAAGTCTTCTAGTATAATGACCAAAGTACAATTCTTTATGCAAAAATAAGCATACCCATTTCATCACTATGCAAATTTGCTTGTGTCTTTCATAAAAAATAAAATTCTATATACAGCAGCAAGTAATTGTTTAAAATAAATGTCTATAATCTATTATCAGCAAATGTTGGCAAAATGGGTGACAAATGGGAAAATCTTAAAAGCTTATATAGCATACTAGCCTGCAACTATTTATGGCAAGGATTGCAGGTTTTTTATTTCTGAGAAGGGCAGCAAACTCCTCCTGCAGCACAGAGTTTCCCTGAGCTATGGAGCCAGTAAGAACCAGGTAAGGGTGGCCTGGACCAGCACCTGTGCAGCATGGGAAGAATTTGTCTGGGGGCATCCCTGCCAATTGTATCTGTCAGCAACTGCTATCATAATTCCAAGAAACAAGCCTCCCGGCACTCAGAAACCACTGAGCTAGCCTTGCCACAGGGCTGGGGAGGTATCCTGAAGTTCCACTGATTTGGGAGAGCCTGCCTCCAGCCCCCACCTTCTTGCTGTAAACACTAGAGGATTGTGTGTTTAATGCACTTTTAATCCTTTTGCCTAAGTCATGTTTCCATGACTCCAGATATACAGGTATATAAAACAGAAATACAAATCAAGCATTTGCTGACAACAAATCATAAATATATTCTAAACAACCTGCATACATATAATTTTGTCATGTATTAAAGACAAATGCATATTTGCATACTGATGAGATACACCTTTTAGTAAGGAATTAAAACTTAGAAGAATGTTGGACACTGCCGGAGCAGAGCATCTTGAACATTTGTCAGAGCTGACCTGTGATTTTGTTTTATAATCTTCAAAGATGAAGCTGGTGTATTGCACAAATGCATAGTACAAAAAGCAGAAATACCTTTAGGAAAATTGATGGAAAACTGTCCAAATCCAAAAACTCAATAATTGTTTTAAAACATGAAACCCAAGTCAGCAACTGAAACAGTTTTCTTTGATTAAACATTCTAACACAATACAGTCCAAACATGACCTTATTTGATACTTGCAAGCTGAGGAACCGTGGGAAGAAAATACTGAAACTCTGCTTTCATCATTAAACTATGTTATTTCATGAAGGGCAGAACACATTGGCCATATAGTGAAATTATCACAGTCTGTAATACACAGCTGTCTGGAATCTGCACTGAGATGTTTTATACAGACGGTGATGGCCTCACAAGGCTTGATGGCATGAACAGTGCAAAGTGTTCAGAACCAAGGCTGCAGTGATGTCACATGGTGCAATGGGGGCAAGCACTGCCAGACATGCTCAGATTCACTGTGTGCTTTTGCTTTTGAGTCAGAGATTGGTCACTGTGTGTTCAGAACCCCCCCTTTTTTTTCCCTAATCCTATATTCAGTTGCCTCAAGTCCCCCCCCCCCCCCCGCCCCTCGGTGTAATAAAGTAAGATAGGTAGTATAGCTAGGGCTGAACCATGCACTACTGCACAGTGAAGAACAATCCCTGGGCACCTGCAGCTGCCATGCAGCTGGGACACTTAACTCTGCAGGACTGGCTAGCCTACTTCTCTTCTTGCTCAGCACAGTTGCCACCTTCTCACTGGCCTTTTCTGGCTAGATCAAGTCCACCCCTATCCCTTCTTCATAGTACTTACAGGTACAGTTTCTCACGTCTTGTTGAGCATTCAATGTTCATTTGCTCCCAAAGACCGGAAGCTTCCTGAGAACAATGTACTCAGGTCCTTTTCTCTTAACACTATGTGCCCAGTGCTCAGCACTGCACTTGACCAAAACCCTAAATAGCTACCAACTGAGTTGACCAGGGATGTCTCCCTCCGAGCATCGGCGCTACCCTTCTACATAATCTCTAGATTTCCAAAATTTTCTTTCTTCTTCCAAGTATTCTTTATCATGCAGCTTGCAAACTCAGAAGCTTCCAGATACAATTGCAAAGTTCATTCTGGAGGCCCTAGAATTACATATACAGGAACAGAAATGGATTCTTACCCTAGGAAAGGGGAGAAAAGATATTACCATCCACATATTGAAAATGGGAGCATATCTCCCTCAGTGAATAACAAAGGAACGGAGCACATTGTCATGCACATTAATGCAGCTGGTCATTTGTAGGAAATTGATTCTGCTCTCCTCTGTTGCAGCTGTGGGTCTAGATTATTCCTCCTGTAACAACATTTTGGCATCAAATGCCATTGGTCTGAAGCCCCCGTTCCTTGTTAACCCACCTGGCTTCAGAGGCTCTGTGGGTGAGTGCAGACAGTTGGGTACCAGCTACTGGCCAGGTGTTCCCTAGCAGCTGCCCCTCTTCTTCCTTTGTCTTTTCTATCATGTTTGGTTTTAACCCTCATCTGCAAGGCCACTTTGTCTGGGACAGGGAGATAATTTAGTCTCCCGTCTGTTTGGCAGTTCCCTGATTACCAGCTGAGCCTGATTACACAGTCTGTGTGCCTGTCCCAGGATACATGAGGACTTCTGTGCTGGAGGCAGAAGCGACATCCAGTGAGAACTACTACCAGCCTCCTTCCAGCACCTTTCCTGGTTAACTAGCTGCCATCTAGCCAGCTCCAGATGCCCAGGTTAAAGTCAAAACGGTTTGCTCCTCCTCTCTCCAACAGAGGGCAGAGTGCTCAGACCAGATCCTGTCTCCAGACCCATCTACCCTTCCCTAAAGGGATGATTGGATTGCCTCAGACTGCCACCTATATTCAGGAATTTAACAATCTACCTAGAACTCTTAGCCAACACTTCAAAGGAGCTTTTGTAAGAGGAACTACAGGTTTGGGAAGTTGGATAAGCAGGACAGAAGCCTAGTGTCTCTGCCTTCATTTCTTAGGCTTTTCTTGTTGTCCCCCAAATTTCTTAGTTATTTTCAGACCTGAGGCCTAGTGCTTGTGGGCTATCACTGTACCACTGAGCTAAGTCCCCAAACCCCTTCCCCTTTCCCCTTGAGCTACCCTGAACTCTAGGAAGAGTAAAATGTCTCAGGACCCCCCTTCACTCCACCAAATGAGGCTGACTATTCATAAAGGCAAACCTGTTGCCTCAGTGATTAATAGCTTAGCTGTCTAGTAACTTCAGATCATCTTACAAGAGCAGAGCATAAGGATGAGAGATCAGAGTCACTAATGGGTGGGTTCACACTCTTATTGGGACTGCTTAGTTATGAATATCATAACTTTTGTCCCCTATTTTAAACCTAAACCCTGTCAGGACTCCCTGAAGGCTCACTGGACCCAAGTATTTGTTCTTTCCAGCATGGCCATATTGAACAAATCACCTCTAATTCTTATGGTTACCTGTCTCTTTAATTGACATGTCAGGTATAAGCAGGCAAATGTAGCCTGTTGGAGTTGCTGGAACCCAAGCTTTTAGCTTGAAATTTTAGGTAACAAGCTAAGCATAGTAGTGCACGCCTGCAATGTTAGCATTCCAAAGGTAGAAGCAGAAAGGTCAGATGTCCAAGGTCATCTCAGCTAAACAGTGAATTGGAAGCCAACCTGGGATACAGGAGAAATTACCTAAAAAGCAAACAAAAAACCAAAACACAAAAGCAGGTGCCAGAGAGAAGACTGGGTGGTTAAGAGCTCTTACTGCTTTTGAGTTCGATTCCCAGCACCCATGTTGGGCAGCTCACAACTGCCTCTAACTCTAGCTCCAGGGGACCTGACCCTCCTGCCTCTGAGGATGTCACATATACTCTGGTGCACACTCACACATAGGCACACACATATACACATAAATAAAAACAAACAAGTCTGAAACAAACTCTGATAACAATATTGCATCAGAAGGCCTCCTAGTAGAGACATAGAGAAGCAGGCCTTCTCACAGTGGGGACTCCAGAGACTAGTTTTGAGGGAGGAGGGGAAGGGAGTGACTCTGAAAGGCTTCACTGAAGAGGTATCAGCTGCCTGTCTAAGGAAAAGGCTGGGCTTCTTACTATTCATAACATGATAACACAAAGAGGCTTAAACCCCAGAGCTGTGAGGTGGGAAGGAACAGCATGAGTCATCCTGCCTTGCTGGGAGAATGGCGGGTGATCATAGGTGCCTGGAAGGCCTGGGGAAGTAGAGTGTAGGAGCAGGATGGATTGAGATCAGAGGGCCAAGAAGGTTATGGAACAAGCAAGTCCACAGTGAGGAAACTGGGACTCCAAGCATCAACACCTGTCTAAAGGGGAAGCCTGTCACAGAGCCTCTACAGAAAAACATCACTTCTACATGACAAACATTTTTCCTGAAACCTAAGTAACTTTATGATTAAGCTAAAGGAGATTACATTTAAAACTGCTTTCAGGAAATGAGATTAGGGCGCAGCTGTGAATCTATATTGAAGGGAAAGCCGTGCGGTCATCCCTGAGCTCTTACTGTGTGAAGGATACTGGGGAAGGACTTGTAATTGGGTAGGGAGGGCAGAGAAAATCATGGGAACACTGGAGTCTGCTTGAATCCCCCATCTAACTAAGACTGAAGAGTTCCAGCTTGCCATAGTTCTCTAAGACTCACCAGAATCCTATTTACAGTACCAGGACATGTCCTGGTCCCTGGGGCTTACTGGATGGGATGCCATCTGAGATACCTTTGGAGCCACCCTATAATCTCTATGGTCAAATAAGAAGAGAGGTAGGAGAAGAGGGGTCTGTAGAAACTCACTGAACAGTGAAGCCCCCAACGCTACCAAAATCCTACATACAGTCAGCAGTGGGACTGTCCTTTGAGAAACCCACAGCCAAGTTCTCTCCTTGTCCTCCTCCCCAATACTTCTAACCCCTATTTAAGAGCTATGTTAACACATCGTTTAATAAGTCTGACTCCGCATTGTGCTGGCCCATCTCAAAATTTCCTTCTCTGGCAAAGTCTGTGATCTGGCTTTACTTAAGGTCCCTAAGAGAGTAAGGGCCTCTTTAGGCTGCTGGTGGCAGTCCTGGGCTATCTCCTGCTGTGCTGGACACTTGGCTGTGTCCTCTTCATCTAACTCGAAAGCAACACAAGGAGGCAGGAGTTATTTTTATCATTGTCAAATGGTAACTAAAGAAGACTACAGTGAATGGCAGGGCCTTCGGTGAGCAGTCTACTTTGAAGCAAATCAACCCCATTTAAGTAGCTATCTGTTATCTGGGAGACAGGGTCCTGAATTACAGATTGGGATGCCACAGGGCAATAAGCACAGGGGCATCTAAAGTGTTGCTGAAAACCTCTCTTCAGTGTATTCACTGAAGATACAGAAGAAACACTGTCAGGACAGGGTAGCACTAGTCATAGATGGGACACTGGAGTCCTGGAAAAGTCAGGCTGGCATGTCACAATTACTGAGGAGATGATTTGAGTGATCTGTGCAAGGAAGGAACCAAGCTGCATTGAGTGGTGGGCTCTGGAGACAAAGGGCTACCCGTGTGTGTCTACAGATGGCCCTTTGCAGGTCCTCATGGCTCAGAGCCACAGCCTTCCAATCTTTCTTATGCTTCCAGCTGAGGTGGGAACTACGGCAGAAGGTTCAGAAGTCTTTACACAATCGCTAGATAACTGAGCAAGAGAACAACCTGTTGGCAAAAAGAAAGGCCACCCTCTCCTTGCCACCTCTGATCCTTCCTCCCTCCCCTCTACCTTCCTCCCTCCATCTCTCTCCCTCTGTCTTCCTAGTCTTCACCACATCTCTTTGCCCAGGCTCAATAGAACTGATTGGTGAAATACAGAGGCACTCCAGTGTCTGAGCGTGACCTGTGACTCATAACTAAAGCACATTCCCATAGCTGAAGATTTAAGATGCTAATGAGACATGTGATTGATGAAATTTTATGTAGAACTACATTTAAAAGGCAAATCCCATGCTTGACAAATGACCTCAAAAGCCTTTGCTATGTGACATAAAGTGTCTGTAGTTTGGACAGCATTGCATTTGAGAACTCCTTCTGTTCTGGCCCACGTCTGCCTCCATGGAAAAGTGTGCCATCTATTAATAAACAGCCTCTGCTCCTACTAATGTCCATGTGCCCTTAGTCAGTTCCTTGTTTTGGGACATAAGAGCATGGAATTCCTCAAGAGGGGCCCACCAAACCCTAATCTTCACTAATATCCCAACCACCATTCACAGAGCACCTTCATAAACTCCAAGATGACAACTTGAATTCCCTTTTTAAAAAAAAATAATTAATTTTTTTTAATGTGTGCCTATATGAATGTGTGTGGACCACATTCATGTTTGCTACACAAGGAGGCCAGAAGAGGGCATCTAGGTAGTTGTGGCCCACATCATGGACTCTCCAGGGGCCTCTGCAAGAGGAACAAGTGCCTTTAACTGCTGAGCCACCCTTTCTGTCCTTTTGTAACCACATTTGGTAGTCTAATGACAGTGTCAGAGTTTTTAATGACACCATAGCCAAAAGGCAACATAGAGAGGAAAGGATTTATTTCATCTTAAAACTTTTAGGTCACACTCCATCACCGAGGAAAGTCAAGAAAGGAACCTAGAGGCAGGGAGAGAAGCAAAGGAGAGCTGCATACCAGCTTGCTCACCATGGCTTGCTCAGCCTGCTTTCTTATGCCAGCCAGGACCACCTACCCACATGTGGCTCTGCCCACAATGGACTCCTACATCCATCAAATCAAGAAAATGCCTTTACAGACTTGCCTACAGGCCATTCTTATGAAGGAATTTTCTTAGTTAGGATACCCTCTTCCCAAAGATGTCTATGACAAAGTTGACAAAACCCAACCAATAGAGACAGTCTCACAGTCACTGGGTACAAGAAGATCTTTACCTGGCTGTCCAAACACTGAAGATAATGCATGTCTCTTAGCAAGCAGACCTCAAAGCTTGCCTGTGTTAAAGACCTTTGCCAGGCCACTTTCAAATCTCTGCGGCAAGCAATGCAATACCCTACCATGCTAAAGGCATCTCCCTGGGAGCCTTCATTATCCTGCTTTCCAGCCTTTCTAAGCACCCTACCTAGCTCCGAATCTAGTAATCTTCTTTTTGCCCTTCCTGGAGTGCACAAATCCTCTGTGGTGAGCAGCCATCTGCAGAGTCCTTGTACATGGCTTCCCTTCCCCCTTCAGGTAAGTAATAAAGATACTAACCAGGACTAAGTCTGACTCAGAACCTGCAGAACCCCACCAGGCTCCCCCCACCCCAGGGCTGAGCTGCCTCTTATCATTGGCCTTCTATCCTTGTGGTTGTTAGTTACAGTCTGCTCTCAGCTGGCTCATCTGACTAACGGTGGAAAACGTCATGAGCTTTCCTAGCAAAAGTCCAGTGCTTTTCCCATTCCTCAGGAGCATCAACCCTGTTGAGGTCATCCTGGAAGGTGACCGTTCATTTCTAATAGGTTAGTTAGACTCTCCAGTTCATGGTTTATCAGAGGCTCACCAAGGGTGACAATTGCCCTCAGTCTCCTTTTGATCACAGACTCAAGCTGGGTACTTATCATGTGAGTAGAGCAAGCTGACCGGAGTATAAGAGCAAGCCCCGAGATAATCTGATGCAGCTACAAAGGACTGACTATCCTCTGGGAAAGCTTTGCATTTGAGACAAATATCCCAACCCTGTTTGGGGACCCCAGCCAAAAAGGGGCCAGGCAAGGCCAGAAAGATGGCTCAGCAGGTAAATAATGCCTGCTGTACAGGGCTGAACTCAGTCCCTGGGAGCCCCTAGTGGAAGGAGAGATTCAGCTCCTGAAATCTACACTCTGATTTCTATCTGTGCACTGCAGTTCACACACACACACACACACACACACACACACACACACACACACACACACACACACACACACGAAGGAACAACTGCAACAATAATAGTAATAATAAGTACAACCTTAAAACTAAAAATGACAGAGGCCAGGCAGTCCATTTTGTGTGTATTGGGGTCTAGTGGAGGGATTTTTCATTGTTCTGAAACCCTGGGTAACACCTCATTTCTAAGCATGTGTTCTAACATTGGAAGATGCTGGAAGCATGAATGCACCTCTCCTGGGCTGGGCTCTCTTTTCCTTGCCTTCCTGAGTTCAGCACATGACATTAGAAGTTTGTGTGTATCAACCCGAGAGGCATTCCCGCCCCTCCATGTCCTCATCCCAGTAGTGAGGACAGACAGACTGAAAACCAAGAGGACCAACTCTCTAAACCACAAATGGGAGGGAAGGGAACCGCCCCCAGAATTAACCCACAAGGAGGGGACTTCTGCTTCCCTCTGTGAAATGGCACTCATTCCTTCCAAATATCTTGGAATTCTTAGGCTTCCAGAAGGATAGTAAATGAAAAGATTTAAAACTCAGACTATATTTTTAATCTTTTGTGACTTTTTTCTTGGTCAGGAATATTATAACAGGTAAGAACACCCACACAGAGAACTTTAATCATAATTTCTATGACGCAATGAAACAAAAGAGCTTGAATTACTTCAGCTTTTCATCCTTGAGATTTCAACTCTTATTACAGAAAGAAAATGAACCAAATAGTTCCCAGAATAACTCTCCCTTTCTCCACAAATCTATTGTTTTTATTCTTAAGATACTATACACGATGAAAGAATGTCTGAAAAGATTGTACTTAAGTCAGGTATGTTACAGGTTGATGTATTTTATTTGAATAGTGATTGTGTTGTGTGTTAGGTACAAACATGGGTAGGTTGGCTTTGGGGGGGGGCGTGTTTCTAAAACCACCCACAAATAAAACCTCTCTGGTGAGCCAGCTCATTGATATGGTGATGTGCATCTTCAGCAGGGCTTTCTTTGTATCTCCTCCTCAGGGTCTCAATGGCCATGGAGAGGGAGCTGTCCCTTTTCTGTCCCCAAGCCAGGCTGTGTTTGTGTATGGGGAGAGTTAATGAGAACAGAATGCCGTTCTTCCCCCAGCTTCCCCAACCCCATCTGTTCAAACAAAAGGCTGAAAGGGAAAGAGGAGACCCTGCTGGTCAAGGGGGGAGAAATAATAACATATATCCTTGGGCAACATTTCAGCACATGCAGCCCTTTACACTGAGCTTAAGCTTTTGTTCAGACAAAAGAAGTCAGGCCCATGGAACTTTCATTTTTTTTTTCTAAAAAAAAACTTAAAAAACAAAACAAAACAAAACAAAGAAACAGAACATTAGGCCCAAAGGCTCAGGTTATCTCCCCTGCTCCAGTGACTACATTTGTTTCAAGATTAGAAAAATGAAAGATGTAAAAAGAATAAAGAAAAAGCAATTTGATTATAGTGAAATGTACAGAGTAACCCACCTGTGTAGGCTGCATACAAGACTAATGTAAGCCATGTACTTTGCCTCAAATTCAAATACAACCAATTCACTAGAATCACTAGAACGAGAAGGAAGCACAGCACCCCTTACTTCCCAAGGAGTCTACAAAATCCCTGCAATTTCAAGGGACAAGAAAGCGCTTTTCCCAATCAGGAACACAGAACTGCTAGCGTCCCAGATGGTCAGAACGACTCCCTGGAGCAGTTCATTGAGGCTCCTTGGCTCCTAGGATATTGGAAGCCACTCCTGTGGAATTACATCACAGGTCTTGCTGATACTCTGCTAACCACAGCTATCCATTAAGGCAGGAGAAGAAATAATTTCCTGGTTTGAGGTCACCACATTTAAACCACAGCCATTTTAGGCCCTCTCACCATAGATGGGAAAAGAGGGTGCCATCAAACAGCTGGTTTAAAAAACAAAACAAAACAAAACAAAAACCAAACAAACCAAAACCTGTATTGTAAAACCCTCATTTCAAGTTGGTCATCCCTACAGCCGAGCCGCTGTCACATCTATGAGGCTTGTCTTTCTCTCTTTGGGGGTGAGTGTATAATAGATTTTCTTTTTTCTCTCGAGTTAACTCTGATTAGAAGAAGCTTTGCTACTGGAGGCTGTGGAGACATTAAGATGTGTAAGTTCCCACATGTCCAGGAAAGAGAAGAGCGCTCACGTCTTTGGAATAGTTCTTTTAAAGAGGGAAAGAAGAAAAAAGATTAAAAGTAAATATGAATCTTAAGAAATGATATCATGAGGCTGGAGGGATGGGTCAGCTGTTAAGAGCAAGAGAACCTGAAGTTTGATCCCCAGCACCCCATGGCAGCTCACAACTGACTGTTACTCTTGAGGATCTGACAGCCCCATCTGGCCACTGAAGGCACCAGGCACAATCATGGTGCACAAACACACTCATACACATAAAATAATATATATTGAAAAGGAAACATTATCACAAGATCTCCTAGAAAACTGGCACCATGCAAGGAAGTTTCATAAGGAAATATATTTGTGATACTGGGAACCAGAGTGTGGCTCCCACCACACAAGGCCCATCAGCTGCCAAACACAGCAAATCAGCTCCGGAAACCTGGAATGTGTGGTCTCTGAAAATTGAAGACTCAGAATTGATGAGGAAATTTGGAAAGTTCAGTAAAGCACATCTTGACCATCTTGGTAGATTGTTTCTTTAGAAACGGTCAAGTTAATTGCATCGTCAACAATCAATTATGCACAGGAACAGAAGGGGAAGCAGAGAGAGAAAGCCTAAGAGGCTGCTGAGCAAAATGTCATCACCAGCTTTCACAACACCCCCCCTTCACATATGCCCACCTTTCTCGTGTGTGTGTGTGTGTGTGTGTGTGTGTGTGTGTGTGTGTGTGTGTGTGTGTGTGTTGAAGCGAGCCCAGGATCTTATATTAAGTTAGGCTCTACATCACTGAACACATCACCAGTTATTTTATTTTTGAGCAAAGCATCTTCTTTCCTTATTTATTTTTGCATGGGCTAATTTTAAAATGCACTCTTATTCCCCAGGTACTCAGGTCAGTGTCAGCCTCGAATGAAAACCACCACGCCCTGCTGGTACACAGGGAACGTCGTCCAAAGCATAATAACAGTGAGCTGAATTCATTTGCCCACCCTACTTCCCTTCCTTTGTCCCTGAAGGGAAATAGGAATATGAATTCACTGGCTTTACAGAAGAGACATGTACTTCAAGTCTCAGCTACAAAAGAAATTTGTACGTTAACACAATTAGTTTTCAATGAACCTTCCTCATTAGTAAATGAAAGGGTATACACAGTGTGTGCTTTCTTGCTGAGAGTGAGCTGAGCACAGCAAGGCACTTTACACTAGGACCCTAAAGATAGCATGGTGCATGCAGAGGGGTGCTACACCTCCTATTCACAAGGCCAGAAGGGCAACACACCTGTCACAAAAGGCAGGTTAGCAAAAAAGTGAAGCAAATGTATTGGCTCATAGTTTTACATGACAGAGAAGACTTTAGACTGAAGACCCTAAGACCTAGAGAGAACTACTTTTATCTTAGGATCTCTCTCTTTCTTTCTTTCTTTCTTTCTTTCTTTCTTTCTTTCTTTCTTTCTTTCTTTCTTTCTTTCTTTCTTTCTTTCTTTCTTTCTTTCTTTCTTTCTTTCTTTCCTTTTTCCTTTCTTTTTTTTTAAAAAAAATGCTCGCTGTGAGGAAATACAATTAGGTATAAACTAGTGGGAACTTGCTGGTGGTATTTCTCCTGGGAACACTGGGAACAGAGCGAACTGCTCCTGAGATGAGAGTCTGAGAGGGTTCAAAGAACTGAAAAGATAAATATTTGTGGATTATAATGCAATAGTTTTTTGCCTGTAAGTACCTGACAGAAGTTTTGTTTTGTATTTTAAAGATTTAGTGTGTGTGTGTGTGTGTGTGTGTGTGTGTGTGTGGGCTAGTTTTTGTCAATTTGATACAAGCTAGAGTCAATTGAGAAAAGGGAACCTCAATTGAGAAATTGGCTTGTGGGACATTTTCTTAATTAATGATTGATGTAGGAGGACCCAGCTCATCGTGGGTGGTGCCAACTCTGGGCAAGTGCTCCCGGCATACAAGAAAGTAGGCTGAGCAAGCCAGTAAGCAAGATTCCTTCATGGCCTCTGCTCCAGATTCTGTCTCCAGAGTTCCTGCCCTAATTCTCTCTGATCATAAACTGCTGTGTGGACATGCAGTACCTGCAGAGGTCGGAGGATGACTATCAAATCCCCTGTGGTTGCTGTAAGGGTGCTGAGGACTGAACTCTGGACCTCTGTAAAAGCAGTACAGGCTCTTAACTGCTAAACTGTCTCCCCAGTACCGTGTACCAACACCCACATGAACCTTACAACACAATAGGGTTTTCTAAGTGGTTAAGCATGCCTTTTGTTTTCATAAGAGCCTATGATCATAAGGTCATACTTTTTACCAATGAGATAGTTCAGGACGGGATCTTAGATGACCCCAAGTGAGGGACAAGGCAAGCTGAAAATCCCAAACATTCCAACCCCATGTCCTCACCTCTGAGGAAAGCGGGGTGGCAGATGAAGTTCAATCCTATGGTCAATGACTTAATCAATCACACCTATGTAGCGGAAGCCTGGGTAAGAACTCGGGCCACCGCCTTTCCAGGGAGCTTTATGACTGGTGAGGAGATTGAAGTGTAAAAAGTCTGACACCCCTGCCTCCCAGGAGAGAGAGGATCCATGAGTCCTTTGGAGCTGTGTCCTTCCATTTGACTGTTTGGGAATTAAAGCTCTTCATCATTGTCAAAGGACCAATGTACAACAATTTAGAAATCTTAATAGACTTTGCTTTCAATTCTAGAATCAGACAACACTTCATGAGATAGAACAAGTGTTCCAATGGGCCAAACACAAGAGGTTGGTTTTGCACCCAGAGAAGAGCTGGAGAAAGAGAAACTAAAAGAAAAAAATGGTCAGCTATGAGTTGCTTTCCAAGTAAACAAAGAGACTGAGAAGGTAGTGTCAAGCTAAAGCATGTGCAAACACACGTGTGTGTGTATGTATATGTGTGCATGTGTGCATGTGTGTATGTGTGTATGCGTGCATATGTGTGTGTGTACATGTGTGTGGGTGCATGTGTGTGTTTGTGTATGTGTGTGTGCGTGCATGTGTGTACGTGTGTATACATGCATGTGTGTGTGCATGTGTGTGTACATGTGTGTGCACGCATGTGTGTATGCGTGCATGTGTGTGTATGTGTGTATGATGTATGTGTGTACATGTGTGTGCGTGCATGTGTGTATGAGTGCATGTGTGTGTCTGTGTATGTGTGTGTGTGTGTGTGCATGTGGGTGTATGGATGTATGTGTGTGTTCATACATGTGTGGGTGTTATCTGGTGTTTGTTTTTTGTTATTGGACAGGATCTTGCTATATATCCTAGGTTGACACTGAACTCAAAATCCTCTTGCCTCTGCCTTCTGAGTGCTAGTGCTACCTGCCTGCACTAGGATACGATTTGTACTAAGGACTAGGAAAGGGGACCTTCATTATTTTACTGGCTGAAACTGGTTGTTTGGGAAATATGGCTGCCATTTCTCCCTAATATCCCCCTGATGGTCAGTTAGACAGCCTACCTCAGTATGGCCGCAGTATGGAACCTTAACCTAAGTGTGGGTGGCGCAGTGCACAGGCTTATTCTAAAGCAATGGCCAGGACTAATTTTTATTTAACACAAGACTTTAGCAACAAAGCGTTTTCAGTGAATTCTGTGAACTGTTCTAAAAAAAGTATGAAACCAATATGTTGTCCTTATTTGAAGTACAGAACTCCTGAGAACACACAATCTGGATGTTGGAAGTATAAGTGTCTTCTAGGGGCAGTGCCTATGGTTCCTCATGATAGTTTCAGATAGAACAAAGAACTTTGCCCTTACCCTGTGTGGCATCAGGGTTGAATTACAAGGCACTCAATTGTTTGGAGAACCAGTGAATGATGTGGGATGTCTTTCTGTACACTGTGAATAGTATTGGTTAATAAAGAAGCTGTTTGGGACTATGGCAAGGCAGTTTAGAGGCAGGTGGGAAGTTCAAGAAGGGTAGAGTCAAAGAGAAGCTGCAGGTTCCTCCCCAGGAAGCAGAACATAATAAAACTCAGGTAAAGCCACAGAATACGTGTCAATACATAGATTCATAAAAATAGGTTAAATTAAGTTATGAGCTAGTTGGCAATGAGCCCAAAGCATAGTTCAAACAGTTTGTAATTAATAGAAACCTTTGTGTGATTACTTGGGACTAAGTGGCTGTGGAACTGTGGGTCTGGACCCCAGGAGTAGGCCCAGACAGAAACTTAAAGCTACAGTGTTAGAACACATTATAGATTTTCATAGGCCACAGTTCATGATATTAGATCATATACTCTGTGCCAGCTGAGTACTGTAATATGTACTGCCCCAACTACTTCCCAGTCTACACATATGAAACTTAGGCATGCATTGGGTAATTTCAGTGCTATGCACCTGAAAAATGTTTGAGTACATACCCAAAACGTGCTCCCACTCCTCAGCTCCACTGTCTGGATCCTCAAGCAGCTGGCAGCAAATCCTGAAGAATATGGAAATGCTTTCTCCCAAGACCCTCTACCCAAGAGGCTGTAAGTGGTTGCCAGGTCCCCCGAGAATGGATGTGATGCCACCTGTCTTATCTTGACTGAAACATTAAGTGTGAAATTCCTCAATCAGTGCCATTACCAGAATCAATATTCATTACAGCCACATGCATGAACAAAAGTTAATCATGAGGAGAGCTTAGAGGCTGCTCCTAGATTGGCTCTGTACAGAAGAGAAGATCATACCGATGAAGTGACAACTTCCTTCCTTTCTGCCTTAGGAAGATGGGGCATAGCAAAAAAGTCTACTCATATGAATAGATTGAAAGTGCTCCACAGCTGCCCCCTTGGTCTCCTCATAGTTCTTCATATGTAAAGTATTTTCTATTTGGAAGACAAAGCAAGACTAGATTAATGGTAGGGCTAGTGACCCCTATCTATAGAGGGCCTTGGCCTCTCATGAAAATTCTTAATAGAGTTCTTTCCCTTTAATTGCATGCCACAATCTTTGGGGACCCATCCATCTCTATGGATGCTCCAGGCACTAGCCTCTCTTTGTAATATGGTTCTGCCTGAGTGTGGAATCAGCTGATGAGGCCAGGGGTCCCAAGGCAGTACACCATCTGGCCAAGGTCATGGGTGGCAGATTACCAATTAGGAAGCATGGCAGGGAGGATGTTGTGTGGCTGGGGTCCAGGAATAGACGGTAGAGCAGCCATTAGTAAAGGCGGTGGTGTAGGTGTTACCACAGATTAATGCATGGTTCTGCTCTCTGGGGACCCTGCATGAAATCTTAAATTTGGTCACTGAGAGATTTTAGAGGTGGAAAATGAAGCAACTTTATTAACAGACATGCCTGACTCAAAACAGGGTTTCTCAAACTTTCATGAGCATATGAACTGCCAAGGAATTTTGTTAAAATATAATTTTGGATGTAGTGGGTCTGACACAGGTCTAAGATTTATTAAAATCCAGAAAGAAAAATAAAGATAAAATTTAGGAGATGTCAATGCTGCTGGCCCATAGACCTCTCTGACACAAAGTCTTAGATCCTATGTGGTTCTCCACTTCCCCTCTAGAAGATTTTGTCTGCAATAATCTACATCACTGAAACCTGGTTCTACAGGTCTCCCTCTATTCCCTCAAAATAAACAGGGTCCCTCTGTATGCTGATTTAATAATGATAAATAAGAAAGTCCTGCCTCCACTTAATTTTTTTTCTTTTCACTAATTTTTGATATCTAGAATATCTTACTTAAAACAAACATCATGCCATTCATTTGTGGTATCTTTTTCTTCTATGTAAAATAAGGAGCCATTATTAGTTCACAAAAAGTTGGTAATAATTCTTCTATCCCATCCATATGCAAGTTTAGTAACTGTCCCTATATGTCTTTCTAATAGCAATTTGCTTAAATAAAAATCTAAACCTTATCTATAGTGTACACTGAACTGGCTTGGTGGTTAAATCTGCTACCCTCTATCATCCTTTATCTTATTATCACTGGCAGTAGTTGTACTAATAGTGCATCAATTCATCTCTTAAAACTTGGCTCTTTGCCCGAGAGGATTTCTCATTTTGACTTTGTCTCCTTGTGATGTCACTTAATACGTCCCTCTCTCCTCCTTCCAATGACACAACTAGATTAATTTTTGGAGCAATATTTTTTTTAAATGTTCCAGGTTTTGCCTCCATCACATGCAGAAAACTCTGAATGTTTGACTTTTCAATATGTTGGGATTGACTGGGCTCAAATAACTGTAACCAGAAGCATTTATTGTGAAGTTTTCCATTGATGTCTCACTGATTAGCTTCAGATGCCACTAGAATAACGTTTCCCTCTCCAGTGTGTTCTGTAGCTCCTGTGCATCCCTGTTACTATACTTGGCTCAGTTTTCTTTACTTGACAGTAAATTATTCCTTAGGCAGGATCACCCTCTCTCAACCTGACCACTTGGACCAGTATTTGACATTCATTTGAGAGTCAATGATTACTGAATGAATGAACTCTGCCTCCGCCGACATCTCTTGAGACCACTGCATGCCTGCTGCTGTTGTACCGTGCCTTCTATCTAGCTATGCCAAGGACTTTTAACATCACAGTCCTTCCAAGAAATATGTTCCTATTGGACTTGTGTAGACATCAGAGAGAAAATATTTTAACCCTAACTGGAGTTAGCAAGCAAGGTGGTGCAACCAAGGGAGAGGTGCAGAGAAAGAACAGGTACCTTTGCAGGTCTATGTCCAATCATGACTCAGCAAGATACATCTTAGAGTCAGGCAGAAACCCAGCTAGGATCCAGATGACCACCTGCTTTGGGAGCAAAGCAAGGACATTCTAAGCAACAATGTTTCCCATGGCTGCTGGCCAAAAGAAAGTGGATGTGCCATTTTCAGGTTGGAAGGAGTCACTGGTGCCTACACAGAAGGTCTCTTTTGGTCTTCCGGGCAATCTGAAGACCTGAGCAAGTAGGTGAACACTGAACATCAAGGGTACATTGACGACAGGGAAGAAAAGAGATAGAGCACTTCTCAAACAGCCCAGTCAAAATAAACTGTCCCAAATGCATTTCTCTTACAAGATAAGCCCACCCTATTTCCACTCCAAATTCCTTCCTTTCTTCCTTCCTTCCTTCCTTCCTTCCTTCCTTCCTTCCTTCCTTCCTTCCTTCCTTCCTTCCTTCTCCTTCCCTATTATTATTTCTGAACTGTTTTATTTCCTCACACCTCATGTTGTTTGTTTTAATGAACAGAAGAACTCAGACCACCAGGGGTGATGAACCATGCCTATAGTCTCAGTATTCAGGAAACTGAGTCAGGAGAGCAGCTACAAGTTGGAGGCTAATCTGAGCTACACAATGAGACCCTGCCATGTTTCAAAAGGTGAGAAAAGGAAAGGCCAACCAATGAAACAAAGGCAAATATCTGGGTTAAAATACCCTGTCAATATTTTCTTCTGTATTCTAAGTTAAGGCAGATTTTCCCAAGATCCACATAAATAGGGTACTTCAGGAGCCATTCAACTACAAAACTAAAGACTGAGCCTTGACAGCAAAGGCAGTGGGGTGTGTGTATGTGTGTGTGTGTGTGTGTGTGTGTGTGTGTGTGTGTGTGTGTGTGTGTGTGTGTGTGTGTGTAGGGGGTTACCTTTGCTGATTCTGAAAATGGAGAAATATGCATTTGTGACTCTTTTTGAGTTCCCTTCAGAGTTTTGATGATGGTCACAAAAAGTGCCTAAGGTAGAGCTGGAGAGTCATGGGGCTTCTCAATCCAGAGCTTGTTTCCTGGAAACTAGGTATGGTACTAAGGCATGGCTCCAGGACCTTTCTAGGTCCCGACTCAGAGCCAGCACCTACTCCTAGTTAGGAACCAGGAGCTGGAGTAGAAGCAGTTGAGAATTAGTCAGCAGGGATATAGTTGGAGGGACCAATTGGGTTGCAAATTGGAAGATGATTCGACAGGATCTCTGAGTCCCCTTCTGCCTTGGCCTTGGGACTTAACCTCTTACACTGTAACTATTAACAGGCAATTGGCATCACAGTGCAAATCCTTTGCCTATCGATACCCAATCTTTTAAATAATTTTTTAATTACTATGAATATAAGTAAATTCTTCAAGGTCAAACAGAGGAGAGATTGGCACATGGGTATGCACTGGGGAAGGGGGGTCCGGGATGATAATAATATGGGAAGAAGAGAACTTTGAAAAGACAAAACCTAGCCCTGGAATATCCAAGGACAGACAAGCCATGGCCCATGGAGGGATGAGAGGTCAGTCTCACGGCCAGATGGGTCTCATAGTAGCCACACAGTGGAGTCTCCACCTTTCCTGTTTCTTTAATGTCACCTTTTAGAAATACATAGAGTCCGGATTTCCTGCTCCTCAACCGGTCAATATATCTTTTCTATCTTTGCCAATATTTCTGTCTTCATTTCCATCCACACCCACTTCCCTGTTCCCTTCAAGTTCTTGACATTCCACTTCTGCATTCAGGCCTGTCACCACATAGGTGCCCTGTCTGCCCTCTGGGCCATGCATCTGTATCCCTGTTCTTTTCCACCCCTCTAGAGCTGATGAGTGCTAGTCACAATGCTTCCAGAAGGAGGCAGTGTTCCTGTTGTAGATCCCTTTCCTGCCTCCAGGAAGCTAAGAGTCATCACCCTGCTCTCCATCACCCACTATCCTTAAAGTCTGTGCTGAATTTCATAGCAAAGCAGAGACCTCCTCTTTCTTACCTAAGTGGCTCTTGGAAGCTTTGCCTTCAAAGTCACAGAATGAGGCTGGTGTAAGCAGATAATTGTAGTTCAAATCTCCCCTTGGAAAACAAGCTTTTGACTTTCCTAAAACAATCAGTGTCTACCGAGATGCAACTCTATCTAAACATAAATTGCTTTTTCCGTTCTTCACATTTTTTTCTCTCTTTCTGATTAAGCTATTATCAAATGTCTCAATTCCTGATGAGAGGCTTTTGTTTGCTTGCTGAATTGTTTTTGTTTTTTAAATTGATCTATGTACCTACTCTAGGACATTTCCAAAAATAACTTTTATGCATGTATGTGTCCCTCCCCCATTCCTTACAACTTGGAGACTGTTTTAAAGGCCTCCAATTAAAAGGACAGAACTTGAGTCTGAACTCAGGTTCAAGTTTCTTTGAGCTTTTCATTCCAACACACAACATGGAAATGACTTTTTCCTATGGAGATAGTAGCAGAAGGCATGCTTCCCTCATCTGTGTCTGTGCCTAGGATTGCCAGACTTGTTCCTATTCAGGATCCTGATCATATGCAGCCTGTCAAATCTTGAAGGAATGTTAGCAGCCTAAAATGAATGCAGAAAAATTCCAGACTCCGGTTTCATCTTGGCTTTGGCATGAGTTACTTTTATATTGCTATAGAAAATAATCTGACCAAGGCAACTTGCAGAAGGAAGGGTATATTTGGTCTTACTGTTCCAGAGGGTTAAGTGTCCATCAATATTACTGTGAGGAAGCATGGGCAGCAGACAGATGCAGTAGTTGCAACAGCAAGCTGAGAGCTCACATCATAAAACACAAGCCCGGAGCAAAGAGAGGGAACTGGGAACAGTGTGAGCCTTTAAAATTTCAAGGCCCACCACCCCAGTTGAGGTGGTTCAGCCCTCCTTACCCTACCCCAACTGGAAACCTGCCACATTGGGAGAACCAAAGTCATTTTCTTTCAGAGCTTTGCTTACAACCAGGGCCTTGCATGCAATTTAGGTTCTGTCATTTACATGCTTGAGCAATATTTTAGTATATTAGTGCACGAGCACGTGCGCACACATGCACACACACACACACACACACACACACACACACGAATAGATAGTAGTACATCTAATATATATTACTTCTATTAGGAAGGGGCCATCTTCTTGCTCTATTTTTGTTGGGAATAAGGTCAAGAACTCAGGGTGTGCCAGTCCCTCAATTCCTGGAGGTAAGAGGCAGTAAAGAGGAAGAGAGGTGAGGATGCAGACCCTTTCTTAACTGGCAGGGTTTTCCTGAGCTCCATAGCCTGTCTGTATGCCTGGAGGTCCAGTCTAGAATCGATGTCTTTGGTTCTCCCAACGACAAAATACTAACTCATTTCCTGTACTAAATTACTTTCTCCTTAAAATAACCTGTCTTGTGCAATCAGCCCTGACTCATGTGAGGCCGTAAGCAATGAAGAAACTCCTACCTTATCTGGATCTAGATGCAGAACCTGAGAGCCCTGTGGTACCAGGGAGTGAGGGATAAAGAAGGGGGTGTGGCAAGACCAGGGAATGCACTTGGGAAAGGGATCCAGAATGGGTTACTGGGAGACGCCAGAAAAGCCTTATGGATTCGGACAAGGTTGTGTTCTTTGAAGTATATACTTAGTGAAAGGTTGCAGCAATTTTTGGAGTTGAAAACAAAGGTGAGCTTAGACCACACAGTGAACAGAAATACATGTTAATCTAAGTCCTTTACTAGAGAAAACTGGAGAGCAAGTGTGATGGTTAATATGTCAACTTATAGATCTAGGATCACCTAGGAGACAGACTTCTGTCAGACAGTCTGTCAGGGAGCTACTAGAATGAGCTAATTGGGGTGGGAAGACCTACCCTATGGGAGGAACATTTTTATGAGCACCAGAATCCATTCTTCTCTCTCTGATCCTGACTGCGCAGTGGGACCAGCTGCCTCAAGCTTCGGTCTGCCATGTGCATCCCTCCATGATGAACTCTACCCTCAGACCATGAGCCAAAATAACCCCTTCCTCCCTTCTATAAGTTCCTTTTGTCAGATACTTTGTCACATCAAGGAGGAAAGCAACCCACACAGGAAGTAAGAACCATTTATTATCAGCCAATCCCATTTCATAAACCAGAAGAAGTGATAAAAAACAGAACCTAAGGCTGTGCAGAAGCATGAAGTCACATGAATTTGACTCTTAGGCTTTCCATCAGGAATGACAGCCAATGCTGAGAAGTTTCATTCTCCCGTTGTGTCGCAGTGGGTTATTTGAGTGACTATTATACAGTATGTTTCATTTCTAGGGCCTGCTGGTGCAATGGCTAACTGTGGCTGTGACCTTGACACACCTGGGAAGGGGGAGCCTCAATCCAAGAAAGGCCTCCATCAGACTGGCCTGTGGGGCATGCTAACTGATGGGGGAGGAGTAGCCTCCAGAGGATAAAGTCTCTAGGCAGCTGGATCCCGGGCCATCTGAGAATGGTAGATGAGCAGAAGCTAAGGAAGAAACCAGCAAGCAGCATCCTCTGTGCTTCCCACCTCTGCTCCTGCTTTGTGTTCTTGTCCTGACTGGCCTTAACAATCAGGACATGTAAGCCAAATAACCCCTTTTTCTCCAGTGGCTCTTGGTCATGGTGTTTATCACAGTCACAGACATAAAACTAGAATGTTGTTTGGGGTAAATTCTGTTTTACAGTATCTGGAAACTGGATAATGTTGACATAACCATCTGGGGGAAAAAACAAATTTGAGAGATGTGAGGAGGACAGTTTAAATTTGTAGAAAAGCTGAAAATGAAAAAGTGTAATAGTTGTTAGATAATAAAATAAGAAGCAAGTAAGAGCACCCCCACCCTCAGGCTGCTAGAAGGGCACAGCGGCCTTGGATGGTCAAGAGACATCTGCCAGCATTCTCCAGGACTGTTCATTGCAGCCTACAATGTCAAACCTCCTTGTCCTGGTTATGTTTTTGTCAAACTGACACAAGCTAGTGTCCTTTGAGAAGAGGAGACCACAGATGAGAAAATGCCTCTGTAAGACTGGCCTCTAGTCAAGCCTGTGGGGCATTTTCTTAATGATTGATGGGAGGAAGGTCCAGCCCATTGTGTATACAAATTCAGGCTGATGCATGGTGCCTCAGGTTTTTGATTCCAGCATGTGGGAGGCAGAGGGAGGTGGGTCTCTATGAATTCAAGGCAAGCCTGGTCTATATAGCAAATTCCCAAATTACATGATGTGACCCTGTGAGAAGAAAGGGAGGGAAAGGTGGGCAGAGGGAGAGGTGGGGGAGGGAGGGGCAAAGGGATGGAGGAAGGCAGTGAGGGAAGAAAGAAAGCAAACTGAACCCACTATGGAAAGCAACACAGGAAGTAGCTCTCCATGGCCTCTGCTTCAATTTCTGCATTGCATTCCTGTGCTAACCTCCCTGGATGACCCACTATAAAATGCAAGGCAAAATAAACCCTTTCCTTCCCAAATTGCTTTTGGTCATGGTGTTTTATTACAGCAATAGTAATCCTAACTGAGAGACTATTCTAGGGATGAAATGCCAGGTTCTAAATGGTTCCCCTAAATGTCCCTTCCTCTAGCCTGCTGGAGTGAGGTTTATGTCAGAGAATCAATCCTGCCTGGACTTCTTGCCTCATTTGCAGAGCTCCCCAGACTCAGAAGAGCTATTTACTCACAGTTCTAAGTTATCACAGCAAATGGATGCAGACTAGCATTGACAAGTAGAAAAGACATGTATAATAAAGTCCAGAGACCAGGTGACACCACTTTCAGTGTAGCCCTTGGGATGTGTTTGATTCTCTCAGTTATTAGTGTGTGGAAGCACACACTAAAGGCTCACCCAGACTTTGGGCACTAGGTATATGGACTCTGCTTCAACTATTCAGATTCTAACCCCAAAGTGCCAAAGCTGGTGTTCAGCCAAGTAACATTCTGGCGTAAACTATCTGATCCCACAGATGATACCTTGCAGACCCAGTATATAAAAGGCCATGACCCAGTAGAATATTCTGGAGGTCAAAGTTCATCTCCTGTAGGCATTCCTAAAGTCAAACTTTTTTTTTTTAGGAATGTGCCTGGCTTGAGGAACCATGGTCTCCAGAGCTAACCCAGGAGGAGAGTATCGTAAAGATATCCCTTTTGGCCAGAGGTCCAAGCAATGAAGCTCCTATCCATAGGTTCTTGATGGTGTCTTAGCAGCCACAGGTGTCCAGTCAGACCCCTGCTACCAGCCTTAAGACTGACCTGTGGCTGCTGCAGGCTCCTGGTGGTCTTGAAGATAAAATTCAAGTTCCTTGACTGTTAGTGAATCATTCGTTCTTGCTCTTGGCGAAACCAAAGTTGCTTGTGAGCTCATGTAGGTTCCTGTCTGGCCCCTGCTTTTGCCCTGGCTTTGCTGTCTAGAACATCAGCTTCATCCTTCACTTGCTTTAGCCTAGCCATTCACTACTCGCTCCAGACCGAGTATGCCCATCACCTCAGAAAGTCTCCAGCCCCCTCCTCACCCCTAAATGTGGCTAGCTGCCCTTTTCTATCCATTCTAGCTGTCTGCTTTCTTGTTGGCTTCTACTTGTAGAATATTCTTGCAGATGATAGAAATGTTTTCTTTCCTTTCCTAAACACCTAGTAGAGTTTGTGCTGCATAAGTGGTGCCCAATATGTGCTTATGAATTTAAGAATGTAAATTAACACAGATGTGACCAGATGTGGGAATGAACTTGACTTGACCAGACTTGTCTTCTGAGCTTCTTGACAATTTGTCTTGTTACACATCCAGTCAGAGACATAGACTCCAGTGTGCATCATAGGCCTGGTGTTTGAGAGCATGAGCTCAGGCCAGTTGCCTGGTCCCTCTGAACCCTGGTTTATTCAGAGTGAAGCAGGGACCACCACAGGCAAAGGACTCTTGTCAGTGTGAAGTTGAGGGAGACCGGTGAAATGCTTGGCTCAGTGTCAGCCACATGCAAAGAACCTTTGTTACTATGAATCAACTTTGGCCTACAATCTGGTCCAAACAACACAAAAACAAAAAATTCAAACAACGACAACAACAACAAAACCCTCACTGCCATAACTCTCAGAGCCAAGCTCTGGGAATTAATTGGCCACCATGTCTACTGAATCAGCCTCCCAGAATTCTCCCTACACTTCTTACTGCCAGTAGACCTCAAACCATAGGGAAAGGAGCCTAACCCATTGCACCCTGGCCTTTCTCACTGCTTCTTTCATGCTGGTCTGGCTTGTTCCTGGTTCATGATCCTCATGGGGTTGGTATGAGAGCTCAGATCATCATCATCCGTTATCATTGCCTGATCCTTGCCTATTCATCTCTTGGAGGCCATCACTAGTCTGCCACTGTTTACAGAGTGAAGTCCTGAATCCTAGATGCAGCATTCAAGGCTCTGAATGATCAGAGCTTCACCTTCCTGAGCTTTCCCAGCTTCAAGCTTGTCTTACATCATCCCTTTCCTGGAGAATGCCTTTCCCCCACTTGGCCTGCTGAAACTTGTCCAAGGAAGCCCAGCACAAATAAAATTTCCATAAAGTCTTTCCTGAGTCACTTAGCAATAATTACCTTTCTCTTGGACTTCTGTGAGGTTTAATTTATTCATCCATCTACCTCCTTTTGCCCTCTGCTTGTGTCAGTAGCGGCTGTTACCAGAGACATCTTATCTCCCTCAAATCAGAAAACAACCCTATGGTGCAAACAAACATTGATTGGATTTCTGAACTGAGAGATGATGGAAACATCAAGGGAAAATATTTGAGTGGGGGTCCTACCAAGCCTGAAAGACAGAGTTGTACCAAAAACTTTTAGGAAAGAATTATGCCACAGAAGCTTACCAGGGTCAAGGAGACCAAGTCAATCTTCTAAAGGCTAAAGATGTTTAGTAGTTAATTCTGGAAGGTTCTGAAGGTGTCTGATCTTCAAACTGTACATGGAGTGGAGCATGACCTGAGATTACCTGGTTCCATGGCTGTAGAAACCACAGGGACATAAGAAGGTGAAATCTTCTACACCTGGGTCTTCCTCTGGCTATCACTTGTAACTAAGGATTCAAATTTCTTAATAACACCAAATCTAGTGAGAGGGAAGGCTAGAGGCAGAGACATTGGTCTATCACCATCTACCTGGTATTGGTAGCTCTAAGAGTAGCCTGGGTATAGACAGGGTAACTTAGGCATAAAGAAACCCCCCCCCCCCCGCACACACACACACATAGTGCCATAGCTCGTCTTAGTTAGGGTTACTGTTCCTATGATCAAACCCCATGTCCAAAAGCGAGGTGGGGAGGGAAGGGTTTATTTCAGCTTACATGTCCACATTGTAGTTCATCACTGAAGAAAGCCAGGAACTCAAACAGGGCAGGAACCTGAAGGCAGTAGCTGATGCAGAGGCCATGGAGGTGTTGCTTACTGGTTTGATCCCCGTGCTTTGTTCAGTCTGCTTTCTTATAGAGTCTAAGACCACCAGTCCAGGGATCACACCACCCACCATGGACTGGGCCATCCCCTATCAATCACTAATTTAAAAAGCCCTCCAACCAAAAGGTCTAAAATTCCTCCATTTTGCAACTGGACTCAAGTTTCAGTTTCTTAAACAAAGGGCCATTAGTCCACAGCACCCATGACAGCAGGGACAATGGAGAAAGCACATATAGGGCCTGGACTAGCCCTGCACAGTATCTCAAGGCAATGACCAGAAAAGGACGGTTCTTGTAATCCCCTGAAACATGCCCAGACTTGCTGTAGCATACCCAAAGATGGAAAACTAAAACCTCAGCCAATCAAATTTGTACTAATGTCACTGCTACTTGCTTAATAAATCATGTTTGAGATGACCTGTTCTGGGACTTCCCCTAGCTGTGCTTAAAAGAAGCCTTCGTGCTCCTCTCCTGCTAGCCATTTTGTACAAGTGGTTGGCCCCACATGCTGGTTGCTTCTGCAAGATAAAATGCTCTTTGTTCTTGCACACTATTTGAGTATGGGGTCTTCTCATACTCTGAGAAATTCTCAAACTTTTATACAACCAGATCTTATAAAGGCCATTTTATCCCTAAGGAGTTGACATAAAACTAGCCAGGACACAGCTCCTCAGACACAGACTGCCCAGCTTGTCCTTCACGCCTCTTAGGCTTTTCTCTTCATTTTTTTTCTCATTCACTGTTTCCTCTTTACTTCTATCTCCCTTCCTTCCCCTGTGTTCCAAAACCATCTCAACACCCAGATCAGTAGCTTTCTTCTTCCAAGTTAATATTTATAAATATATTTAATTTTCCTGGGGGAAAAAAAAAAAGCACGTGGTTGTACCCAGCCGAATCCGATGTTTGCCAACACACATTACTTAGGAACAAAACCCTTGAGAATGAAATGTCCTGTGCTAGGGGGTCTGCACTCAACCAGCAGACCAAGGCAGAAATGTGAACATGCACTGTCTTATTAGTTCAGCGTTGAGCTACCTGGGGGCGGAGACAACCCAAGCAATGACTTTCCTTACTCAGTCTTTGGTGGACAAGCTTCCTGAATGTCTGAGATGCTTCAGGGCCAGTGGGATGCTGCAAGCAGGAAGCTGGTGGCCAGTGCAGTTTGATTCTATTTGTGGGGGATACTGTCCTTCGGCCTTCTTTGCTTATATTCTATACTCACCTATGGGGAGCAGAGGAAGACCTGAGTTGGTTGAAATGGACACAGCTTTCAAAAACCACATAGAGTGGCACAACCTTCCCCTGGGGTGATATTCAAAAAAGGGCAAAGCCTTCCTCAGCAGTGCAAATGTTGATGGTGTATACAAATATTCATGCTTATTAACAATTGTCCACTGCATGCAAACTGGCTACTGTAGCTTCCTCCTTGAGGTTGTTTACAAGCAGAGACTACTCACCTACAGACACTTCCCACCAAGACTAGCAGTGACTCCTCTCCTGGTTCTTGGAGGAATAGTAGGTACCTTCCATTATAGCAAGCATAGCCCACCTGATCCTACCTTTTCTGTCCATGTATCTGTGTGTCTGTCCTTTCCTTAGGCCCTCAATGCCAAAGTCAGGTTTCCAGGACCAAGCTGTGCAGGATGCATTATCCACCAAAAGTTTTTCAGGTTATAATTCATTTGATCTTGTAAGCTTGCCACAGGAAGAAGTCAGGGTGGACTCAACCCTGAAATCCAGTCTACAGAATAATGCCTTTCTTGTACATAAAACAAAGACCAAATAACACTCTACACTCCTGCTCCTTCCCTGATCCTACCTGCACCTAAACATGACACAGCTTTTACCTAAATCGATATGCAGACATCTCAGGAGGATAGAAATAAAAGGCATATCAGAAGTACTGAGACCAAAGTGGTCAGAAGTGGGTAGAAGCTGTACCAAGCTCAGGGAAGGATTTAAGGACCGGTTATGTATAGAAACTTGGGCTTTTTCTAAACACTAACTGAAGTACCTTGGCCCGCTTATCATTTTTCAATTCTCCAAATTGACTCAGTATTTCGAATCAATTTAGAATTCAGTAAATACAAGTCAGGAACTTATAGCTTACCTACTTTTTCCTAGTATGCATAAGTAACAAAATTAATTTCTGGAATGTAGTTTTAAAAAGTATTTTGCAGTTTCATTACATGCATGTATGCTTGGGTATATGCATGAGTTCAGGTACCCACAAAGGCCTGAGGTGACAGATCTCCTGGAACTGGAGTTACAGGTGGATGGGAATAAAACTCAGGTCCACCCCAAGAGCAATATATGTTCTAAATGACTGGGAGATCTCTGCAATCCCTGTAATTGTTTTCAAAGTTCCTCTTGGGGTTCAAGGACAAAATGGAAAAATGTCCCAACACCTAGTTGAGTAGATCACTGCCTGTTGCACTATAGTCTCCCAGGTCTTATGCTTTAGAAATTGGTTTGCAATCTCCCATATTTGCTATTTAAGAGAAGTATCTCCACAACAAGTTTGACTCAGAAGATCTCAGCCTGACACCTAATTACTTTTTCTTTTGTTTTTGAGACAAGATTTCATGTACCCAAGCTGGCCTCAAACTCACTTCCTAGCTGAAGATGGCTTTGAACTCTGAACCTCCTGCTTCTACCATTCAAGCACTGGGAACTGCAGGTATGCACCACCATGCCTGGATTACTCAGGGTTGGTGATCAAACTCAGCCTCATACATGCGAGACACACTCTACTCACTGCCTACATCCACAGACCCTATTAGTGTGACTCAACTATTTTCTCTTACATGAGATAATAAGCTACATTTGTCTATCATTACAAGGCTGTATGAGTATAAAGGGGCCTACTTAACTCACAGTTATGGAGGTTCAAAGGCAAAGCACCACACAGCAAAATAAAAGATCACGTAGCAGGACAGGAGGCAAGAGGAGGGAGGGTTTTTTTTTTTTCCTATAACATCATCTCCAGATCTCATAGGAACTATCTTGACTCCTTCAGAGACAACACCATCAGTGGTCCAGCAAACTCTCATTAGCCTCCACCTCCAAAGGATCAACTGCTTCTCATATCCTTGCACAGAGGACCAGCTGGACATGTTTGAGCTATTCACACAAACCATAAATTAACCAAGTCAAAACAGAAGTGTGGTTATTGATCTTGGTTATAAATTTGACTGTGTTTAGAATCACCTAGAAGATACAATTTCTGGATGGATCTGTAAGGGTTTTTCCAGAGGGCTAATGGAAGGGGGAAGAAACCATCCTCAGTTGGAGCTTCACTTTCCTACTGGCTGCCCGGATGAAAAGGGCTTAGGGAGACAGCAATGGACATGCACCTGTCTTCCTGTGCCTCTCCTGAGCAACCACATGTAAGGTCAGTTCAGGGCATGCCAAAGCTCAGCATCAGTGGTTCTCTAGGGAGTTTTCAGGTGACTGACCAGTTCTAGGTTCTTAGCCTCTCCAGCTTGCAGAGGATCATTGGACTACCTAGCCCCTATTGTTCAAGTGAATCTAATAAGTACAACATGTATATAGATATTTATAATTCTCCTAGAGAATCCTACCTAATACAATAACAGTATTTTATTTATGATACATTAGAATTATTTCTATGTTAGTGACATTTGTAATTAAGACATTCAACACCGCAAACAGTTATTTATAATAAGATATGTGAGCTTTTTGTATATGCCTTCTGCCTAAAAGGCAATAATTTTTTAATCCTTTCTGTGTTCAATCCTGGCAAAGGTTCCTTCCACATCTCAAAGTCATGACACTTTGATCTACATCATGCGTGTGCCTGGTCCCTGGAGAGGCCAGAAGAGGACATCAGATCACTTGGAACTTGAGTTACAGATGGTTGTGCACCATTCATTGTGTAGGTGCTGGGAATGGAATCTGGTTCTCTCCAAGAGGTCAAAACTGCTGAGCCATGCCCCAAGCCCCAACTTCCCTAACTTTGGTTTTTAAAAGAAGCATCTAAACCCCACTTTCTTAGTTTGTCAACTCCTGTCTAAGATAAGGACTCAAAGCCCCATCCTTCTCTGATTTTTTTTCTCCCTCAACTATAACCAACTGGGGCTTTCCTTCTATATTAACAAAACTCAAAAATAACTGTTTTTGTAACTGTTATTAATACCTCTATTTGGCTATAGCTTTATGCCAAGAGATAAAAAAATAAATTTGATGCATAGTATAGAATTGGATTAATGAAAAAATACAAACCTAATATAGTGTAATAACTATAGCAGCAAACACTTTGAAAATATTTTCATTTTAGTTTATGCATACATGTATGCATAGTTTTGCCTGCATGTATGTCTGTGCACCATGTGAGCCATAGAGCCATCTCTCCAGCTCCAGCAAGGATTTCTAGCCCTACCCACCATTTATAATGACAAATTGGTCATGAATTCCATTTGAAGTGGAAAAAATGAGGATCTGGAAAGATAGATATAGCAAAGTGATTAAAAGCACTGGCTGATCTTTCAGAGGACCCAGGTTCAATTCCCAGCAGCCACACAGTGGTTCACAACTGTCTATGTTGTAGAATATCCTTTTAAGATGGGTTACATTTGTTTATGCTCTGGAACATTTGTTTAATGATGCAGAGATGTGTTGCATTCTTTTGTGTTGCATTGTTTAATACTGGAAAGCTGTGCTACTTTGCCTTAAATTCCCGGTGCTCTAAAAAGAGCTGAACAGCAAGGCAGGAGAAAGGGAAGGAGGGGCGGACGGCAGAGAGAACAAATAGAAGAAAAAGAAAGACTGAGGAGCAAGAGAACAAGGAGGGGAGGACACCAGGTACAGCCACCGTGACACCCTGACACCCAGCCACCCAGCCACCCAGTCACGCGGCCACCCAGCCAACCAGTCACCCAGCCACCCAGTCACCCAGTCACCCTGACACCCAGCCACCCAGCCACCCTGACACCCAGCCACCCAGTCACCCAGCCACCCAGTCACCCAGCCACCCAGTCACCCAGCCACCTAGTCACCCAGCCACCCTGACACCCAGTTACCCAGCCACCCAGCCACCGTGACACCCTGACACCGTGACACCCTGACACCCAGCCACCCTGACACCCTGACACCCAGCCACCCAGTCACCCAGCAACGCTGACACCCAGTCACTCTGCCACCCAGTCACCCAGCCACCCAGCCACCCTGACACCCAGTCACCCAGCCACCCAGCCACCCTGACACCCAGTCACCTAGACACCCAGTCAACCAGTCACCCAGCCACACAGCCACCCTGACACCCGGTCACCTAGACACCCAGTCACTCTGCCACCCAGCCACCCAGCCACCCAGCCACCCAGCCACCCTGACACCCAGTCACCCAGACACCCAGTCACCCAGTCACCCAGCCACACAGCCACCCTGACACCCGGTCACCCTGACACCCGGTCACCCGGCCACCCAGCCACCCAGTCACCCTGACACCCAGCCACCCAGTCAACCTGAAACCCAGCCACCCAGTCACCCTGACACCCAGCCACCCAGTCACCCTGACACCCAGCCACCCAGTCACCCTGACACCCAGCCACCCAGTCACCCTGACACCCAGCCACCCAGTCACCCTGACACCCAGCCACCCAGTCACACTGACACCCAGCCACCCAGTCACCCTGACAACCAGCCACCCAGTCACCCTGACACCCAGTCACCCTGACACCCTGACAACCAGTCACCCAGTCATCCAGTCACCCTGACACCCAGTCACCCTGACACCCTGACACCCAGCCGCCCAGCCACCCAGTCACCCAGCCACCCAGTCACCCAGTCACCCAGTCACCCAGTCACCCAGTCACCCTGACACCCAGCCACCCAGCCGCCCAGTCACCCAGTCACCCAGTCACCCACTCACCTTGACACCCAGTTACCCTGACACCCAGCCACCCAGTTACCCTGACACCCAGCCACCCAGTCACCCAGTCACCCAGTCACCCAGTCACCCAGTCACCCAGTCACTCAGTCACCCAGTCACCTTGACACCCAGCCACCCAGTTACCCTGACACCCAGCCACCCAGTCACCCAGTCACTCAGTCATCCAGTCACCTTGACACCCAGACACCCAGTCACCCTGACACCCAGCCACCCAGCTGCCCAGTCACCCAGTCACCCAGTCACCTTGACACCCAGTCACCCTGACACCCAGCCACCCAGTCACACTGACACCCAGCCACCCAGTCACCCAGTCACCCTGACACCCAGCCACCCAGTCAACCAGTCAGCCAGTCAGCCAGTCACCCAGTCACCCTTCCACCCAGCCACCCAGCCGCCCAATCACCCAGTCACCCAGTCACCCTGACACCCAGCCACCCAGCCGCCCAGTCACCCAGCCACCCAGTCACCCAGCCACCCTGACACCCAGCCACCCAGTCACCCAGTCACGCAGTCACCCAGTCACCCTGACACCCAGCCCCCCAGCCGCCCAGTCACCTTGACACCCAGTCACCCTGACACCCAGCCACCCAGTCACCCTGACACCCAGCCACCCAGTCAGCCAGTCACCCAGTCACCCAGCCACCCAGTCACCCAGCCACCAAGTCACCCAGTCACCCAGTCACCCTGACACCCAGTCGCCCAGTCACCCAGCCGCCCAGTCACCCAGCCACCCAGTCACCCTGACACCCAGTCACCCAGTCACCCAGTCACCCTGACACCCAGCCACCCAGTCACCCAGTCACCCAGTCAGCCAGCCACCCAGTCACCCAGCCACCCAGTCACTCTGCCACCCAGCCACCCTGACACCCAGCCACCCAGCCACCCAGCCACCCAGCCGCCCAGCCACCCAGCCACACTGACACCCAGCCACCCAGTCACCCAGCCGCCCAGTCACCCTACCACACAGCCACCCAGCCACTCTGCTACCCAGCCAAACAGTCACTCTGCCACCCAGTCACCCAGTCACCCAGTCACCCAGCAACGCTGACACCCAGTCACCCTGACACCCAGTCACCCAGTCACCCAGCCGCCCAGTCACCCAGCCACAGAGTCACCCTGACACCCAGCCACCCTGACACCCAGTCAACCTGACACCCAGCTACCCTGACACCCAGTCACCCAGCCACCCATCCACCCAGCCATCCAGCCACCCTGACACCCAGTCACCCAGTCACCCAGTCACCCAGTCACCCAGCCACCCAGTCACCCAGCCATCCAGCCACCCTGACACCCAGCCACCCTGACACCCAGCCACCCAGGCATCCAGCCACCCTGACACCCAGTCACCCAGTCACCCAGTCACCCAGTCACTCTGCCACCCAGCCACCCAGTCACCCAGTCACCCAGCAGCCCAGTCACCCAGCCATCCAGCCACCCTGACACCCAGTCACCCAGCCATCCAGCCACCCTGACACCCAGTCACTCAGCCACCCAGTCACCCAGCCACCCTGACACCCAGCCGCCCAGCCACCCAGTCACCCAGCCACCCAGTCACCCAGTCACCCAGTCACCCAGTCACCCTGACACGCAGCCACCCAGCCGCCCAGTCACCCATTCACCCAGTCACCCAGTCACCTTGACACCCAGACACCCTGACACCCAGCCACCCAGTTACCCTGACACCCAGCCACCCAGTCACCCAGTCACCCAGTCACCCAGTCACCCAGTCACCCAGTCACCCAGTTACCCTGACACCCAGCCACCCAGTCACCCAGTCACCCTGACACCCAGCCACCCAGTCACCCAGTCACCCAGCCTTAGTGGTTACTCCACTAATGACTTGTCCATAATCCTAAACTTTTCTTTGCATCCCCATGGGACTGCCAGCACCCCAATCAGCCAGGAAGTAGACTAGAGAATGATGCCCACATTACAAAAAAAAAAAAAAAAAAAAAAAAGATTATAGATGTTTGTCTTTGTTTACAATGTTGGTGTGGGTACAAGTTGTTATAAATAACAATGAAAAAAACTATACAAAGGAAATTTGGGTTCTTGTTTTAAAAATTAAAAAAAAGGAAATTTAATGGGATTATGTTCTGTTCCATTGTAAATAATTGTCCCCGCCTACTGGTTTAATAAAAAGCTGATAGGCAGAAGGTAGACAGGAAGTGTAGGTGAGGCTATCAGACTAAGAAAACTCTGGAAACAACAATAAAAACTAAGTAAAAAAAGGCTGTCATATTATAAGCATTGGCATTGGCATTCTAGAGGTCTAGTGAATTTGAATGCAGATCTTAGTCACCTACCTCCAGCCAAACTTAGCTTTCAGGATTTGAGAAGAGTACAGAGTCAGCCACCAAAGCTGGGTAGAGTCCTAGCCTAGCTGCTTAGCAGTTTTTGTTTATGTAGATTAAAAAAAAAAAAATACTAGAGATAAGCAGTAAAAGTGGTCCAGACAGGAAAAAAAAAATCTCTAAACAGCTCCCAGTGTGTTTTATAATATGTATAGGCTTAAGAAAGAAAAGAAAATAGGTATAGACTCACAGAAAGAATTAAACAGGTTTTTAAAAATAAAGTCTTTAAAGAAACAGTAAAGGTAATATAAAAGAAAAAGCCACTTCAGGATGACAAATACACAGGGATTCTGAATTTGAATATTTTTGATTGCTGATGGGCAAGAGATAGCTGCAGGGGGACATGGGGCTGTGAACAGGACTGCAAAATTGGGCCAACGAAGGTACTTTAGGGCTATCTTAACTTTAAAAATGAAGTAAAAAATGTTTTTGTCAAATGGAAGTAAAAAATGCTTTGGATAAGTGATTTTTGGTTTTTTTTTTCCCACAGGAAACAGAGGATGTGGATTCATTCCAGATTAATATGGATCAGGTTTGAGCTGAGACCTCTGCAATCTTGACAGGTGATATCAACGAAGATTACTACTGGTCTTCCCAGGACTTGGCCATTATCTCAAAAATGTTCAGAGAACCCTAAAAATGCCTTTGCCCACAGACAACAGGAGGCAGTCTAGAGAACATGATGCACACACTCCCAAGAGTTGGGGGATGTAGGTGGTCTTAGGTTATTTGATGGGTTAGGGATGTTTATTGTCATTTAGGGGCATATAATAGATTGATACAAATTTAAAGATATTTTTGTTATACTGTATATACATTTCTTCTCTTGCTTAAGGTACTGTGCCTATGCAGTTCATTTAAAAATACAAATAAAATTCTAGTTTTTGAAAGCTATTATTATAAGCTATTTAGGATAGTCAAGAAACACAGGTTAGTAGTTAGTCACTAGTAACAATCAAATTTGTAGATATGCTAGACATACTTTCAAAATCAACAGAGATACATTTTAGATAGATAAATTGTTTCAAACACCTCAAAGACCTATGGAATATGGCATTTACAATGTTTTGTTAATTTAGGGCTTTTTGTGACAATGAGATACATCTGTTCCTGGAAGCATCATTTTACTTTAGATGATGGGCATGGAAGAAACTCTTTATGAAGTTTGTCTTTATTGTGGCAGTGTTGGCCACTGGGCATAAAAAAACTACCCCTGCCTTTGACTGCTGACAATGTGCTGACTGGACATGCAGGACACAACAGGAAAAAGAATTGTTGAACTTTGCCAAAACAAAGCAGGTCAGTTCTTCAAAATTCTGCTTCAGTAAAAAGTCTGTCAGATCATGTAGGCCTGTATACCAAAGAGATGTGTCCCAATGTTGCAGAGAAACATTGAGTGACTGTCCAGCCAGCAAGATATTTCTGTTGTTAGGTAATATTAATTTTTCTGGGGTCTTTGATGGAGTTAAAGAATAAAAAATTAGAGTTTCAGTTCTTGGCCGTGAGGTATAAAACTTTAGACTCACTGAAATAAGATAGATAATGTAGTATTTTCTCTGAATTTCCTAAATACAAATGGACTGAATATTGTAAATTAATTCTTACTTGATAACTGTTTTTGTTGTATGTAGTTTTACTATGTTAAAGTTAAAAGCTTTTATTGTTATTTACACAAAAAGGGGAGTCTGTAACTCTAGTATCCAGATCCCAATACCCTCTTATAATGTGTATAGACAAAATACCCATAAATACACACACACACACACACACACACACACACACACACACACACACACACACACACACACACACACACACACAGAGTAAGTAGAAAAACTGAGACCGGAAACCTACCAGAAGTCACATACCCACACACTCACACTAACATGTCACCCTTCTCAAGAGTCCAATCAAACCTCACTGGGGCCTGCCAAATCTTGAACTCCAAACTTATCAATAAACCTTCTTGTCTTCATAAGCAGCTTGCCCAAGCCATGTATTGTAATGTGAAACGGACTAATTAATATGGCACTACACTAGATGACACTCTGCTTATGAGTCCTTCCTCTCCTTCTTTTCTTTCAGGAAAGCTTGTATGAGAAACCCAACTTCTAAAAATCTGCCTACCAGAAATACCAAAGCTGATGGATCACACCTGAAATTCCAGCTTTTGAGTGGTAGAGGCAGGAGGTTTGCTATGAATTCAAAGTCAGCTTGAACTACCTAATGAGTTCTAGACCAGTCTGGGCTCTCTAGCATGACCTTGTCTCAATAAACATTATCTTTACAGTATTCTATCTATCAAATGTGCACCAGTATTATGTCTAAGAGCACCTGTTGCTCTTGCAGAGGACCTGAGTTCAGTTCCCAGCATCCATATCGAGTAGTTCACAGCCACCTATTACTCCATACCAGGGTATCCAACCTTCTCTTCTGGTCTCTCTGGGCATCTGCATGCATGTACTGCACATAGACTTATGCAAGGGTGCACCCCCCACACACATTTATATAATTGGTCACATTGCTGATGTGCATTGGTGCTGGTAGAGAATGGACTGATAACTGCTCAACACAGATTCCCACAACTCTTCAACCCCCAAAACTTCGTACATGTGAAATAAAGAGGGTAATAATATCTCTGTGCACTCATATACACACTCACATATCCTTGCTTATTTACATACAAAAAAAGAGAACTTAAGATTAATTCCTTCAGGGAAAACCAGGAAAAGGGTAGGCGCAGTGATAGGCACATAGGAAGTACATTCCTTCACTCTATACATAAAGTTCTTGAAGTGTGCAAATAACCTACATAATTTCAAATAAGATTAAATTTAAAAAGCAATTATTAAAAATTGAAAGTAAAATGAAATAAATTATAACTATAAATCCAGTTGGTAGCACTCCTCCACAGGGAGAAACTGTTTTAGTAATTTTAAGATGCAATAAATACAACTGTGCATCCTAGAGATACATCTGAGATACCAAGAAGTCCAAGAAAACCATCATAGATTTTTTTCATAGTAACTTTGGTTCTGTTACTCGTAAGGTTGTACTGTGCTCTCATGTGGGAGAAGGCAAATGAATATCCGTGACACAGAGAACTGGCAGATTAACGTAGAAGAAAGACAAACAGGAAGTCACAAAGAAGCCATCAATAACCCCAAGTCTTGAATTTGAATCAGAAGTAATGATTTCTTTCCAGGAGCCAAACAAATAAAAGTATCTCCTAGTTCTTTACATCGAAATATTTCATTGTGGGGCCCATGTCAGAATTAAAGAGACTTTCTTAGCAGCATATGGCCAAAGCAAGTCATAGCAGAGAAGATCCTAGCTTGAGCAATGGTCTATGAACACCACTGCGTGCCGACATGAACTAGGGCACCAGAGAAATGGCTAGTTTTAGAACTGGGGAAGGAAATGTTCAAGATAGTCTGGAAACATCCAGCAAAAGCAAGAATAGTAAGGAAACACTAAAGTCATGTCAAAGGAACCTAGAAACCAGCCTGCAGGGATCCTGCTGGCCCCAGAGGAGAAACACAGAGCATCAAGAAAACAAAAGCAGAGGGTAGTGGTACATGAACGACTTTAAATCTGTGGTTCCATGAACATATTAGAGGGCTCTTAGTCTCCCAAGCCTGTGATTTTGGATCTGCTGAACATTATAGGAAGCCTGCTCACCTGCTGTGGAAAAGAGAGAGGAGAGTTCCCAACTCTTCTTCAGATATCCACCCTCAAGCTGGAAAGCAAGTCTTTCATACAAAGTTCTTCAAAAAACTCCTAGGGTCTAAGCTACAGCATGTACCAACCTACTCGCAGAGTTTGAGAGACTCTGATTTATGCCCATTTATTTATGGATGTATAGTGCTAGAAAAAATTTGGTGCATTTCCAAATACCACAGGGAATGGGAAGAGAAAGTAAGAAATATAGTTTACTAAGAGATCATGATGGATGGTTGATAGGCATATAGTTCATTGTAATATATGATACTTCTGTAGGTATAAAAAAATCCTTTTTGGTTTTTGTCTTTATAAAAGTGAGAAAACAAACTACTAACAGCATTAATGTTTTATGACCATGCAAATATTACTCACAGCTTAAGTTACAAAGTTAAGTAATGTATTTATTGTTGCAGTCTGGAAGCCTCTCAAAGAGAATGCTTCATCATCATCATCATCATCATCATCATCATCATCATCATCATTATTATTCTTTCTTACTTTTTTTCTCTTTTTGAGTTGAGGTCATTTTGTAAGTTTGATTTTCTTCAAGTCATGTAATTTCTTGTTTGTATTGGTACAGGCTCCTTCATTTATATTTCTCTTAATGTGCATACATGTGTTGCTAGGCTTCAACACAAAAGGTGCCTGCTAAGCTCTCTTCCACCGAGTTGAGCTATGTCCCTGGCCCCTCTCTTCACTTTTTATTTTTGAGACGGGGTCTTCCTAAGTTGTCCAGGCTATCCTGGGACTTAATTTGTAATGCCAGGAGAGTATTGAACTTGATCCTGCTCCAGCCTCCTCATAGCTGGGAGTAGCTACATATTAAGTTTGGCTTCTCATGACCGTCAAAACCGCTCAGCAGTCCTTTGAGTCACCCCCACAGGTCTCATGTGTATAGAATCCTTGAGCTTCTGCTTAAACACTTCCTGCTGTTCTGCTCCAAACTGTTTTCTTGATTGATAGTAACATTTTCATCCTGGAATTGTGTTGTTGTCTTTCCTAACTAGGATGCATTCTTTTTTTCCCCATCTGTGTTTTTGAAGCAGGGTTTCTTTGTGTAGCTCTGGCTTTCTGGAACTTTCTCTGTAGACTAGAATGGCCTGGAATTCAAAAGTCAGCCTGCCTCTGCCTCCCAAGTACTTGGATTAAAGGCATGTGCCACTATGCCCAGCCTTTTTTTTCCCTTAATTTTTATATTATCCTGCTATTTCTCCATTTAAGCCACGCTTTTACTTTCAGACATACTCAAGTGATTTACTAAGAAATAGTGACTAAACAGCAAGCTTCCTGAGGCTTTATCTGTTTAAAGGAAGATTCCCTTTTGCCTTCATGCTTGATAGATAGTTTGGCTGTGTGTTGAAACTCTGAGGTCAAATTAGTTTTCACCCATAGCTTTTGAGTGAAAGCTTTTTCATTTTGGTGTGATATGTTGCCCATACTATTACAAATAGTGACAACTCCTAAAATTTTGTCTTTATTTTTGAAGAACTAAGTTTTTCTAAAAATGGACTTACAATAAATGTGTTTGTATTCATCTTGCTCTTAAGTAATAAAAGTACAAATATGAAATAAAGCTTACAAAGCACTTATTATTTCTTAGGGATTGCTCAAAGCACTTTAGATATAATATACAACAACCCCATGATATAATGATTTCGTTTACTTTGCAGAATAAAAAATTGAAGTACAAAGAAATATTATTTAGTATTCGTTAACTTTGAATAATGGTATAGCCTATCTATAGAAAGGTTTTTAAATTTTTTTTTATAATTTTCTTCCTTCCACATAGTTTATCGTTTCAGAATTACTTGTTTGTTCTCCTGACATCATGATTTATCTTTTCTCTTATATTTTCCATATTTTTAGAAATGTCATAACATTCCAGATATTCATTTTTAAAGCATGGTGTTTATTCCAAAAGAGTTCTCTGGTCACTGATTTTTCTTTTCTTTAGTTTTTCTTTATCTTTTAATGGGAATGTCTTTATCTATATAATAAATATTTAAAGAATTTTCCCCAAATCTAACAAATAGCATCTATTTTCTGAATTATCTCTTAATTATTTTATTATTCTTATATTTTATTTTTATTTTGGTGCTTAAGACAGAGTTCCTCTGTATTTCCCTGGATGTCCTGGAACTCTCTCCCTGTAGACCAGTCTGGCCTCAAACTGGAAATCTACCTGCCTCTGCCTCTCAAGTGCTGGGATTAAAACCATGACCCTCTTTCTTAATTCTAATGTCAGAGTTACTTGAGAGTGACATCAGCAAGATGGCAGGTGATGACTTCCCAGATCATTTGTTTAATCACAAACTATGAAGTTAAATATTTGTCCACATGCTAAAATACCTTCATAAGACTTAAAGAGTCCAGGTGAGTGATTATAGCACCCAGAAAGATCACAGAAGAAAAGACACATTGAAGTGAGTGGGAAGGAACCCTACCCATTCTTTCCCAAGGGGTTGTATCAATTTTGCATTCCCAGTAGCAATGCATGAGAACCCCAAGTTGTTCAACAGGACTGTGCCTGCCAGAACTGGGTAGGTTGGAAACATTTAGGCTTTAATGGTTCTAATAGTCATGCAGCAAAATCTTGCCACAGGCTTGACTTGTATCTTCTTTGGTAAAGTGACTACTTTAGGTATTTTTCATTTTTTTTGAGTTGTCTATGTCTTGTTCTTGAGAACTCTATATATGCTGGGTCCTTCCTCAATTATGTTCTAGAAACATTTGATTTCCTCCACAGGTCCTCTGAAGACAACATCCAGCTAATCATGATTAGTGGCTTCCTTTTAGTCTGGCTGAAAGTGGTCGCCCTGGGATTGGATTTGGGAGAAGCAGCTCCTTTTGGAGTTCATGCTCTACAGCCGGGTTTAGCATACTTTCTCTTAGCAGCCAGGTAGTAACACTTTTGGTGAGCCACAGGCCACATGGCAGACAGATTAATAGAAATGGGTTGATTTAAGATGTAAGAGCTAGCTAGAAATGTGCCTGAGCCATAGGCCAAACAGCATGAAGTTAATATAAGCATCTGAGTCATTTCTGGGGGCCTTAGCGGTGGGCGGCTGGGAGGCTAAGGGGTCTGGCGTGGCAGGTCTGTGGGTCCAGGTCCCTTTAGCCGCCTGGGTCCCAGAAACCCCCACTACTACAGTTTCTGGCCCAGACTTTTGTGCCTATCCTCAAGGTTTAGGCCCGCAGACCCACAGATCGGCAGAGACACACAGATGCTTTCAATATTTTTAGGCTGATCGACCCAGGCATATGACTTATTAACTCTTTACCCCTTAAACTAACCCATGACTCTTATCTTGTTCAGCCATGCAGCTCAGTACCTTTTCTCAGAGCAGCATAGTTGTCCTCTGCTTTTTCCGGCTTCTCTCTGGCATTCTGCTCTGTTCCACCTGTTCCTAGAGTTTTCTTAGTCTGGTAGCCCCGCCCACAGTTCCTGTCTGCCTTTGGCCAGTCAGCACTTTTTATTAAACCAGTGGGTGAGACAATTATTTACAATGGAACAACACAATCCCCTATAGTTAAGTCTTGGCGGCTGGTGCTGCTGAACCCCATCACTGTAGCTCGAGGACAATCACAAATAAACAACACAGATCAAAACAAGAACAAAAACAGACTTTTGTTTTGCTGAAACTTAAATGTTAGTTTGAGTCTGGGTATTATTGACTCTCAGCCTGAAGTGTGCAATGTTTTTTTATGAGCACTATTGACAATTTCCCTTCAGGTTCCTAAACAACCAGTCTTGAAGTACTTTCTATGAAATATGTACTGACTTGTCTTAAAAATGTACATTTCTTTCAGTGCTCCTGGGATTTATGATGCAGGCACAGTGGCATAGGGAGTAAGTGTGTACCTGTTGAAGTCAACTAGATTGAGCTGGTGCATGGGTGCAACAGACATTCCATCCTAGCGCCTCTTCTCAGACATTTTCTTTTGATTGTTACCAAGTACCTCTTCCACGGAGGCTGTTCTTCATAGATCACAGTTATTATCCCCCAGAATAGCAAGATTTCATCAACATTTTTCTTCCTTCTGGTCAAGTTATAAACCGTGGTCCAGGAGGTTTTGAGCGCTCCTAACTTAGGAAATTTCATAGCTGTGTATTGGTCTTGTGACACACAATCTCAGGAGAGAAGAAATATGGGGAGAGGGTAGGGGAGAGTTGAAACCTGTGGGGATTTAATAAAGTTTCAGAAGTTTTGGAGATATCAGAGGGAATCTACCCATAGTCTATGGGTAGTAAAAGCTCCAGAAGTCCCAGAGCTCTAACCACAGTCAGTCTAGGAAAATCAGAGTGGTGATTCAAACCTTTAAGCCCAGCACAGGAAGTATCCTGGGAGTGGTGACCTACACCCTTGATCCTAACTGAGTCAAGGTCACTTCAGATTATAAAAGGAATTCCAGTCTCCCAAGCAGGTGTGGTGGGGCCACGCCTTAATTGCCGAAAGAATACTTAAGTCGGGATTCAAACTCAGAGAAATCCATTCCAAGGGAATCGAGGCTGAGGAAGCTGGAAGACAGCTGGGTAAGATTTGACTGTGGTGTTTATTCCCTCTAGTATCTCCAACTTCTTCAGAGATCTATCCCTGAGTCTCATTATTTCGTGTGACAGAAACCATCTTTAAAGGTATCTGTTCTCTTTTTTGAGTTGACTTTCACTTTTGCTAATTTAATGGCTTTCCTTTATTTTACAAGCAAAACTCATCACTGGTGCTCTGGTCAATCTTATTTGTGAGGGAAGCTCACATTCATCAAAGACAGGTTTGGGTTTTGTCTGGCTGATCTGTCTATTCCCACACCCATCAGAAGGATGAGCAGAGGGTTCAGAACCCTGCTAAGTTCTCACCTAAATCTCAGGTGCCTGCTCTGTGGTGAAAGCAGAACCCCAGCTCATTGTCAGTGTCCTGCCCACAGCCATGCTCCAGGCCTCTGCATCTTCTTCTGGAACTGGCTTGCTTGGACCCAACACTGCCTGTGGCTCTTGGCTTTGGTGTCTTCCCCTTTTTGCCCATAGTGTGGCACTGGTTATGCTGTTTTCTTCTTGCATAGATCATGTTTATCAATGACTGTGAATCCTGTCACCTGTTGGGATACAGCCTAAAGCAACATGAAGTCTGCAGGAGTGTAAAGCAGCTATGAAAGGAAAGTGCTGTTTAGGCAACAGGTTACCTAGCACATGACTTTGCTTTGGGGTAAAGAAGGCAAGTGGATGGGGGACTATTGGTACAGGGGGTTCTGGTCACAGCCTGTCACAACTTTCTACATTCATTTCTTTCTTTTATGGCTATATTTACATGTACATGTTTTGTTTTCTTATTGTACCTTTCCTCTGGAACTGGAGAATGCAGTGTCTTCTGCAAATCTCTCTCTCTCTTCCACATATCATATCACTAATGTCACCAGTTCTTTGAGGGGCAAAGCTCTGAGAGGTAGGCTGTGCAACAGAAGAATACACTTGATTAAAAAACATTGCCTGTTCTTTGTACTAGTAAATAATTTTAGCATCACACTCTGTCCATCTGGACATCATTAATATTGTCAACCACTCCCTTCAATAGCCTTTAATGTCTAAATAATTACTCCCTGTGGCCATAATCCGACATGATGTCACTCCCCTCCTGATTTGCATTTCATAGATAACAGACAGCTTGGGAATTACAGAGCCTTTGTGAGCTGTTCTGAAAGCCTAACACTAACTCCCACCTTCACCTCAATCACATCACATCTCCTCCCCTAAATCTGTCACCAAACTGCACAACCTTCCCCCACTCAATTACCCTTTTCCTTCTGTTACATAGTGTCATTGGCTCCAAGGAGCCCAGCATCCTGATGGGTAGCTAGAAATGATGCTGACACATGAGCATATCTCAGTGCTTCACTTACTGGGGCTAGCCTTGGCTGGTGCTTTGACTTCTCCCTCATATGTATGGTGGCTCCTCTCCTGCCCATACACATCTCACATGGACGGCCTCCCTGTGCAGACTGCTACATTTCCTCCTGAGTCTCACTTCCTAGTCACTCTCTTACACACTCTCCTTTGTCACCTAGACCCAGACAAGCAGAAATGTTTTGCATGGGAGCAAGTAAGAATATAGCCAAAAAAATTACAAGTTATTAAGAAAAGGGAGATAGCTTGCCTTTTAAAATGTACTTTTTAAGTTTTTTTTAAACCTCTTTCCATCTAATTTCCCCTTGAATCCCTCCTCATTTCCCCTTTCTTATTCTTTTAATCCCTTCTTGCCATTCTTTTCCCCAGTTTGTGAGTCCAGGTTTGCTCTTCCTCTGCACAAGGCCAACAACCCATCTGGATTTGTAGTTTGAAATATGTTGTCAAATATCCAGATGTTTCAAACATCTGGATATTTGAGCACCTCACAGCAGTAACAGCTGGATAATGGATTTAAATTTTTACATCTTAGTCATCATTTGACATCAGATGGACAGAGTCCTATCAGCCACAGTCTAAGCAGGACCTTTATCTGCTGGATGCTGTCTCATGAGGGGAATTATCTCTGTCAGTCATTTCATTGTCAAAAAAGGAGAGGACCCTGTCCCTTCTTGGCCATGCCATAGCCACCCTGGTTCTTACTGAAGGAACAGGAAGAAACCTACAATTTCTTAACCTTTGCTTCCCTGGAGGCAGGCCAGAAGATCAAATCTGCATAATTTGATAAAACCTTACCTTTTTATAAAAACTCTCTCTTTCTCTCTCTTCCTCCCGCTCCCCCACCCCTCATTGTCCTCTCTGCCGGTCCCCCAATTCATGTCATTCCACCTACAAAAGAAAGCAGAGTGATGGCAATCTGTTATTTCTGTCCATGGAGTGTTACAAAGGACCTGCATTGTCTGTCTCGCTCTGCCCCCACTGGGACCTTCAGCTGGTAAAGGAGAACTCTGGAGACTCCACCCCACCCCCACCCCACCACAAGATGTTCCTGGTCCTCATTTGAGTTAGAGGTCCTCAAGGTAACTTCCCACCATTAACAAAGCTGCTAACTTCAAGGCCGAAGGTCAAATCGTAGCTGAGAGACAGAAGCTGAGGGCGAAGGTCGAGGCAAAGGGCTGTGAAAGTGTAGGTGTTATTTGGACTCAGGACCGGAGGTGCGTGGGTCTGCTGATGGTTTCTTTTCAGCAGACTACAGACAGTCAGGACAGTCAGGAAATACATCAATTTAGTGAAAGGCAATTCTGGTTTGATGAGGGCGCCTCGCAGACGAGCCAGAGGTCTCCCTGTCCCCCTCCCCCTCCCCCCCGCGGGTGGTGGTGATGCTGGAGGCGCTGGCAGGCGCCGCAGCCCTACCCACCCTCCGCCAGCTCTGGGTTTTCATCCCCCACTGGCCCTCTCCTCCCCCTTCCGCCCCCTCTTCGGCTCCCGACCCCTCCCTCCTTCTCCCAGAGGAGGTGACAGACGGGCCTGTAATTTGGTTCCATTCGCTCGACTGGAGCAACACCTGCCCCCCTCCCCTGGGACACGAGGGTCTCATCCCAAACCGTACAAGAAGCCAGAGACAAATCCGAGCCCACATGCAAACAAGACCCGAAGGAGAGGAGCAGCCTGCAGCCACAGACAGCTAGCAGCTCCTCAAGTTCAAACTCCCAAATGCCACCAGAAGCTCTCATTTTCAAGTTTTCACTTAAACAAAAAAAATCGGAGAGCTACTCCTGTAGTGAACACCGGTTCCTCCCAGGATGCACATCACAGTAAAAACAAAGTTCCCGCCAATATGCTGCCACCATAGCCAAATGCAAAATATAATAAGGTGATAGATCTTTCCCACCCTCCCTCCCTCCCTCTCTCCCTCCCTCCCTCCCTCTCTCCCTCCCTCCCTCTCTGTGGGTGTGTGTGTGTGCGCGCGCGCGCGCGTGAATGAGTGTGTGTGAGAGAGAGAGAAAGGGAGAGGGATAGGGAGAGAGAGAGGGAGAGAGAGAGAGAGAGAGAGAGAGAGAGAGAGAGAGAGAGAGAGAGAGAGAGGAGAGAGAGAGAGAGAGAGAGAGAGCCCTTTGCATCTATCTGATAACTCTATTTGGCCAGACCAAAATCTAGACAGAGCCAGCAGGGGTCGGATGGACCAGGTCTCCCCACTTTGTCAAAGAGGGAGCTTTTACATTTACATTGTATCTTGTTCTTCAGGTTCACTTTCTTATTCCAATCCTTGGGCATTCTACCTGGTTTAGTTCTGAAATCTGGGTGCTTAATCCTAAGAGCAATACAATTGAAAATATTAAAGGGATATTTTAAAAAATTATTATCATGATTTACTTTCAAATGTATTTAAAAGGCCTGTTTTTGTTCTAAAAATGACCCAATGCATATTATTCAATCAATAATTTAGGGAACGATTCTCCTCTGCTCCTCCCTGAACTTTGAGAGGACTGAGCTATTGATGACAGACAGTGCAGCTCTTCAATGGTTTTTGCCTCTGTTACTATAAGTTGCAGCCAGAGAGAGCATGTTGGTCTCCATGTGGACAGAGCACAGGGTATGATCCTGCAGGGAATCTCCTTACTTGTCAGTGCTGGGGTCCGGCTGAATTGGGGCCTGTGGACCGCAAACACAGGTATTGTCAATGTTGTCAGAGAAGACCCACAGGTCCTCATCAGTCCTTCCAAGTCCAGGTCACCTCTTGCTCCCAATGCTTGACCAACATCTGAAAAATAACCTGACTTAAAAAAAAAAATCTACCTAAAGTAGACCTGGTTGTGTGTCCAGCCAATCATGTTCTAGCATTTCAGATGCGATCTCCTTCACCTTTGCTACCAACCACAAGGCACAGAGTGGTGGGGCTATCTGGACCGAGACCCGTTTCTGAGGAGAAAGAGAGAGAAGGTGCCAAAGGTGAGGGGAGAGGATGACAGATAGAGGACCTGACCGACTGGAGCCAGAGGGAAGACCTGAGAGAAGTGAGTGAAGCCCTTGGTGACATTCCTCTCAGAAGTGGGGGTGCTCTGGACCGAGGCTTAGGAAAGGCTACTGTTTGTTTTCTGTGATGATGGTTTTGTTATGTTAAAAGCAATGAAAAGAGCCCTCCGCTTTTAGAGATATTTGCTAATGTTCTCATGGATGAAGTGATGCTGTCATGTTTAGGGTTTGCTTCAGAAAGCAAATGGTTGTTTTAACTTACAGTTATTAATGCCTTATAGTTTTACACGGAAAAAAAGCTGAGCATAGAATCCCTAAGGGCAAACAGACCTCTCCCTTCACATCATTTTTATTTGGATGAACACATCTTTCTTGGATAATGAGTGAATTTCCAAAAATAGTACGGCTTTGGGGGAGGGGAGGCTTAGAGGCTCATTGGCCTCTATGATAAAAAAAAAATGTTATTTATAAAAAGTTATATATGAGTTGTATAAAGGTTCACTTTCTGTGAATTGGATGGACACTAGTGTGTGCTATTTTGTAGATTTACATCTCAAGTAGAAACATGGAATTCAAATTTGTTCTATTTGGGTTTTTTTTCCCCCTTTTCCCATCCATGGTCAGAATCACTTGTTTCCTAGTTCAGAAGTGATTAGACATATAACCATTAATCTCATTGTTTCTAAAAATTAGTTTAAATATTCCAAATTGAAAGTCCCTTTTGAAGTATATTTGACTACTATTGGTTTTAGTACATAGTAATATATTTCCCTTTAAAATATCATCATTAAAGTATATAGTTACTGGATTCCATTGCTTTATTTTAATCCTAAAAGCAATAAAATTGAAAATGTTAGATGGATATTTTTAAAAATTATTATCATAATTTACTTTCAAATATACTTACAAGGCCTATTTTTGTTCTAAAAATGACACAATGCATTTATGTCCTAATCATCATTTAAAGATTAAAACCTGATAAATAGTATTTGCTATTGTTAATTACACTCTCATAGCATGTGTTAATACTTATGGGCAATAAAAAAATTGTAAAGCTCAAAGAAATAGTAAAAGAGAGAGAATAAGGCTGTAAATGAAATGCAGTCACTGGAGATAGATGCAGGGCATGGTACAAGCCATTTTTACATGCCAGCTTTTGTAGCTATGGTAACACTTTCCATCAGTGTCCTTGAAAATGTTGTGCTCAGTAAGTTTCTGATGATAGAGCTTTACCTACAGTGACCCCCTACTAAGACAATCCTCAGCCATTCTGGAAGTGCTGCCCCCCACAGCTTGCTAGGCATACCCAGGCCTGCCTCCTCATCTCTGAGAGAAGGCTTTTTTATCTCCATCTCCTCCTCAGTTGGACCCTCTCCTCACTGGAGGCTGATTTCAGTGACCTTTCTTCCGGGCCATCTGTAGTGACTCCAGGTGATCCTAGATTCTAGAACCTAGAGGGGGCCTCTTCCCTACATCAGTAACGATACCTACCATCTTTTCTGTGATTGAAAAGCTCCTGAATGTGTCCCCTTCCCCAATACTTGTCTGGATAGCTTTCCAGAATGATTCATAAGATGAAAAAAATTTCCTTTAGACCTGGAAGTACTCAGCAAAATTGAAAAGGAAATCCCAATAGGTTTTTCTTTGTTACCTCATGAATATTTTACTGCTAAGTCACTTTCCAATAGATCTAAGGCAGTTAATGCTACTTAGGTTTTTCAACATACACAAAACATCTCCCAGGTGATTTACATGAACTAATTCACTCTCATAAATATGTTCCATATAGCTATTGTACCACTGGGGCTGGAGAGATGGCTCAGTGGTTAAGAGAACTGGCTGCTCTTCAAGAGGGCCTGAATTTGGTTCCCAGCACCCACACCAGGTAGCTAGCTCACAACCACCTTCAACTCCAGCTCTAGGGGATCTGATGCCCTCTTCCAGGCACCTGCACCCACACAGAGATAAATAAAAATTAACAAATTTTTAATCTTAAATAATATTTTAAAAAATATTAGATATCATGCCCCACACTCCTCTTTAACAGGTGGAGAAACTAAGGCACAGAATTAAATAATTTGGTCAAATTATGACCAGTTGTAGGAGAGATTTGTGATGAGCCTGCTTTGCCAGTGTTCATCCTTCTGACTGCTCTGCTATAGGTCCAGCCATACACCCATGTAGGACTGTATGACAAGGGAAAAGACAGAGGCTGGATGGTGAGATGAGGCTGTCAGGAATGTGGCTGATTTTACATGTCTGCATTATGGTAGATTCCACAGCTCTCTGTTAACCCTCGGAGGACAGGGATGATTTCGACTGGCTTTATTGTAGTTTATAATGTGTTATATGCAGATGGATACAGTTGGTGAGGATCACAAATCATTGGTACATTCATGAATTGATGCTGACTTTCGGCACTGGAGAGATGGATCAGTGATTAAGAGTTTATACTGCTCCTTGAGTAGGTTAAAGTTTGCTCTCCAGCACCCATGTCCAGAGATTCATAACCACCTACAACCATAGCTCTAGGGGTAGGGACGGGGTGTTGGCGCCCTCTTCTGGCCCCACATTCACTTGTGCATATCAACACACACATACACATAAACACATACATTTAAATTTAAAAAGTAAAATAGATTTATCTCCTTCTATACAGCTTCCCAGGCAAGTAAAAATACAAAGATGCCTGTAACATATCACACTCATTGAATACTTCTTATGCTTTGCTATCCTGGGAAACTACATACTATTCTAGGGAAAACTCAGACACTCACATCTAAGAGCACTGCATATATTGTCTTTTCCTTGAAAACATTGGATTTAAGAGAGGTTTGTGATATAGCCAATGACTAAGTCACAGACAGTATCTGAACTTACTTCTAGAGCATTGGCATCTCACCTCCAGGTGTGTGCGTATATATATAATGAAGTGTGTATGTGGGACCCAACAGGCAGAGCAGCTGATGGTGTCCAAAGACATGGAGGAAAGCAGCAGAAGAGTATTCTGTGTAACCTGGATCACAGTGGAGAGGCAAAAGCCTTGGTTAGGAAGGTGTGTGTGTGTGTGTGTGTGTGTGTGTGTGTGTGTGTGTGTGTGTCTGTCTGTCTGTCTGTCTGTCTGTCTGTCGCTCTGGGTTTAGCTGCCTGCCTTCAAGAGTCTAGAATGAGGTTATGAAGTACTTCTATGCTTAGAGTATGAACTGAATCTAATTTCCCTCCTGAGAAGCCAATGAGAAGTTCCAGGTAATAAAATGACATTTTAAGAGGAGATTCTGAGGCCAGTGTGGGGAAGAGGGTAAGGAGTCCCTACCTCATATGGGTGAAAACATAAGAATTCAGAAAGGAACAACAAAGCCAAGGACAGTTTCAGGTTTACTGCAAACTTCCCCCTAAGGTTGGTCCAGGGTTATCTTACAAAATAAAAGAAGGGCCCCATTCCTCCAGCCCCATACTAGGACATGCTTGGAGTAGCTCACAGCACACCTCTGCCTTGGCTTCCACTCATCTATTCTGTAGATGAAGCTGCCTGTTTATCAAAGTCCCTGAACTCTCTGGGTGCTGCCTGAGTCATGCTACTTGAGCCAAGGCATCTGGAGTACATGGATGGACACTGTCTGTACAGGGGGCAGGGGCAGGTATGCACATGGCATGATCACTCTGATATTAACAGCTGTAGAATGTGACAAGTTAAGGATGGACCTGTTAATTAACTGACAAAGGTCACTTCAGGAGTTGGACAAGTTGTCTAACTGCTTTAGGCTCCATGTTCTCATCTGATAAATAGAAATGATGAGTGGTAGAAATTAGTGAAGTAATACATGTGCAATGCCATGCTTGGTGTGTACAGTCTACACTCAACATGCAAGCCATACATATCTCAACCAGTATACATAAGTAATTAATCGTTGAGAAGGCCGTTTTAGCCTGGGAAGGGGGACTGGTCAGACACACTCTCAAATGGGGAGAAAATGGATATGGTGGGCAGTAGCAGGGGTGCTACCTAAGTCCCAGAAGCATGGAGGCTAGGCTACACCTCACTTCCTTCCTTTGATAGTTCCACCTCTCCCTTGTCCTTTGTGCTATAGAGAAGCCCTTGTCAGCTTCAGGCTAACCAGCTGCAGGAGAGCAAAATCCACTGTGAGGATCTTGTCATAGAGGAAAGAAGATAGCCCCTGGGTGACAGAGACCACACCCAGTGCATAGACGTCTAGCCATTGTAGCACTGTTCTCAACCTTTTGGTTTTGTTTTGTTATGGAATCTTGGCCCCTAGAACTCATTGAGAGAGATCTGAGATGGTCTACTGCTGCACAAATTCTACTTGGTCTTAATAAAACCCAGGAGACAGATATTGGGGAAAAGCTGAAAGATCGGAGAGAGAGAGAGGGAGGAACAAGCCACAGCCAGTTCTCACCTAGAAAGATCCTGTCGAATCCTCAGACTGAAAAGGCAAAGGCAGCAGGCGGTGAACAGTTGAAGGAGAGAAGAAGCAGGAGCAGCAGAAGGAAGCGCGCTCTGCACCTGTGCATAGAAAGGCGTGCTGGGTGGAGGACACTGCTGGGGTCACCTGGGAAGGTGGGTAAAAAACACTTGTGGTGCTTTAGAACAAGATGTAGCTTAAGTTTGGATTGTTTTCATGACATAAGAAGAAATAAAAAAGGCCATGAGAAGTCCCGAAGCAGCAACTGTGGGAACTGGTCAAGTATAACTGTGTCTCTAGGCAAGATCACAAGGCCTTCCTTAACCCTGAGGTAAACACTGGCTGCCACCGCACCTCCAGGATCTGCCCTCCACTTTACAGCATCAAAATCAAAGGCTTAATCTTTTGTTCTCTCCGTCCTGTTTGGCACTATCTAACTTGATGTCAATTTTTAGGACCTAGGGCGTTTCCTGGCACACAGTATGTCCTCAGTAAATACTGGTCAAAGTGAGAGTGAATGACTTCAGCCTCTTTATTCAGAGGCTTCTCCCCCAGTCCTTCCCATCCCCATGGTGCTGAGTCCATGGCTACCTTCAAGGGATAAGCCTGTCACCCTCTGCTCTAGTGAGAGTCGCAGTTCTTTGTCTCTTTCTGGAGAATTTGAAATGGCATTTGTAAACTTCCTCTTCTGGGAACATGCTGGTTGTGTACCTGGGTATGTTGCCCTTTGCCCTACTTTAAGGGCAAGTATATATTTGGTCCCAGGAACTGAGTGAATAGATCCCTCCTAGGTGTGAAAAGGGGAGGTGTGTTGGTCAGCTCTCATTTGTTCAGGACAAAGTCTGTGGAAGGTTCCCAGAGGATAGAAGTTTCCTTAGCGTAGGACCATTCACCAGAGGGGCATTCTGAAGACTGGGAGCAGCTACCTCCTCCGGCTCCCTAGAGTTGTGTGCACAGCTACAGCAGTGTCACCAACCAGTGTCTTTGCTGTTCAGAGACTGACCAGCCACTGCTGCTGTGACCAAAAGCACCTTTCCTTTTGTTACCCTTGGTAGGAAGCACTTGCACCCCAAACACCTCCAGACAGGAGAAGAACACAGAGCCTCGCTTGCTAAGTATCGACAAAACTTACTACAAGAAAAAGAAAAACACAGTGAGCCCACAGATGTATGACATAAACTGAGAATCTGTAGAACCTCTTTTCTATATGGAAACCAGATACTTGGGTGATGCACTTTACAATGGTCTATATGAGCACGAACATACAGGAATACAGTTATAAGTTATCCTTGGGTTTTGCATATATAGTATTCCATGTTTTATGACAGATACAGGTTTATATAAATAACATTTTTCCTATTTAAGGTTGTTTTGAGGCCATTTGTCATTGCAAGTGTGTCATGTGCTGAATGTGGGGACTAATTTATTTTCAGTAACACACACCTTGTGCTTAACTGCCTGGAAGGTAAGCTGTCACAAGGGTCTGCTCACTGACTTTTGATTTAGAGAGAGGGGCTCATATAGCCTAGGTTGGCCTTAAATTGGCTACATAGCTGAAGATGACCTTGAACTCTTGGCTTTCCCATCTCCGCACTTCAGGTAGGATTATGGGTATGAGTTACTTTGCCCTGCCACTTAATTCAGGCCCCTACTTGGTACTGAGTTTACCCTGAAGCTTGGGTTAGACAGTCACAAAGTTTTCTCTTAAAACAAGAAAAATATGGTCTGTATAATGTTTTTGCATACACACCATCCAGCTTTTCCTCATGGATGTGGCCATCCCATGGATCTATACCATCCCAGACTAAACCATTGAACATTCCAGACCCTGAAATATATGAACGCGAAAACACACACACACACACACACACACACACACACACACACATGCAGACACAGACACACATACACACACACATACATACACACACACACACTGTGCTTTTCTTGTTTTGTTTTACTATTCCTTTCTAAGGAATTGAGTCCATTAAGACATTTCACGCTCAGCCAGTAAGTTCGATTTCTAGACAGATGCTTAAAATAAAGAGGAGGAGTTTTATCTGATACCTTTATTTATATGCAAAACAGCGCACCAGTCATGAGATATGAAAACTTGTCAGGTAGAAACCAGGTTATATCTATTTTTCACTACAAAATATTGCATTATATAAAGCAACAGAGACACAAAAAAACCCTGAAAAAGACTAAAATCTTTGGATAGCAGATGTGTTTTTTTTTCTTCCTTTCTTCCTTGTCTCTAAAATACACCTCTTGCTTTAAGAGTTTCACAGCTGAGAACATGTAACATTTCCAGGTCATAGGCTTTTCTTTTTGGTTGTCACAGAGGAAAGTAATTCTGAATTCTTTTTTCTTTTTTTAGGAAAATAATGTAATTTCCTAAAGTCATCCCACGCACAAATGTCATACGCACGCACACACAGGAAGCTATTCTCCTTATAAACAGTTTGTAAAGGTACTTTTCAGACAAAACTACAGGCAAGGATAACAACACTTAACTTTTTATAAAACTATAGTAGTGAAGGGCTAGTGTTGCTGATCTCACAACAAAACAACCAACTTCTTAATATATAAAATATGCTTAGAAACAGGGGGAGGTGGGAACTCTCTTATACAAGTGCAATATAATAATTAAAAAAAAAAGACCACAAGACAATCTTAACAAACACATAAAAGTTAGACGCAATTATTTCACGGGAAAAATTGTAAACACTTGACTATAAATAAATTGGCACAGAGTATCCAAAGTAAAATTATCACCACTCTGAAAAATAAATGTCTTGAAAAAAATACTCTACTCCTTCTAACATAAATAAAAATAGGTTGTCTTTTTTCTAACTGCATCTATGGGTCCACATGTTAAGGTCACAAATAGATGGGGGGTTTTGGATATTTAAAGGGGCACTCTGCCCAGAAAAAGCAATCAGATGTTATATCTTCCATTTAAATATGGGTTTTTCTATCTACTTTAGTGTTCTATTTGGGGGTTAAAGTCTCACCAAACTCAAATCCTTCCACAGTGTGTCTATCTATTCTGACTATCTTTTTGTTTTTAACCTCACCAAAATTTCAGGATTTTATTTGTATCCAAATGCGATTTTTCCTTGGACAAGGTAACAAAAAGTTTGCTGGGACACCTTTCTGTGTCTTAATATCTATACGGAAAAGATTTTCATCTTTTCCTTCTCCCCAAGGTTTGGTGGTTTCTCAATTAGAAATATCCCAGATCGTCATAGTCCGAAGCTCTCAGCCTGGTTTGAGCGTCTGCCCTCATTCTTTCAAAACAAAGATGTATGGGATATAAATATAGGGAGACTCAAAGCCTGCAGTGGTTACCGCAACCACCCTTAAGAGAATCTATCCTAATACACCAAGGGGAGGTCCCGGAGCAACTCACCCTAGGTATCTCCAAGAAGGTTCTTGAAGCCAAAAAAATACCCCTGCAAGCCCCAGGTCTTTCTGTCCAACCCCACCTCCCAGGCTCAGATACATTCCCCTGTTGCCTTGCTGACCAGAGAACAGACTGCAAGCTTTCTCCCGCGTTTAGGTGCCTCCTGCCTGCCAGTCCTGGTGTGTCGCCTTTGGCTGACCAGAAGAAGCCCGGACAGGTGGCCTCCTGCCGTGTCCCCCTCCCTACACATCCAGGACGTGGTTGAGATAGGAGATGTAGCAGATGGCCAGGCGCAGGATCTCGATCTTGGATAGCTTCTTGTCCGGGGGCAGCGTGGGCAACAATTTGCGGAGCTCGGCGAAGGCCAGGTTGAAGGCCTCCACGCGGATGCGCTCGCGGGTGGCGTGGGCCGAGCGGTACTTGGCCGTGGCGCGCCGGCGGCGGCGCTTTTCCTCTCGGCTCAGCTGCTGCGGGTGCGGGTAGAGCGCCGCTCGGCTGCCGCCCTTGCCGTCGCCGTCGGCCTCCTCCACCTGCTCCAGGTCCGACACGCTGCCCAGCACCTTGACGTCTGTGCCGCCCAGAGACTCCGGGTCCGAGTGCGTCGAGCTGGGGTGATCTGAGTCGGCGGCTTGGTCCGGACTCAGCATCATTTTGGAGGCTGATGGGAATTCAGAAAGTCAGTCAATAAAAGGAATCTGACTCTTCATTTGCAATGGGGGGGGGGGGGCAGGGCCTAGCAAGCCTGGACTCTAGAAGACTCATGTCCCCAAGTCCCCCTCCTCCCACCAGGCCCACTCGCGTGGTGGTGGTGAGGCAAGGCTGGGAAGGGAGCTGACACCAGAGCGCATTTGAAGTCACACACCAAAGCCTGCAGGTGGCCAAAACAGCCAATGGCCCTGGGGTTGGAGAACCCACTGTGGGCCTGTGGACCCGCTAGCATCTTGTGCATCCTCTGGCCAAACATCAGCTGCTCTATCCCGCCCCCTTGCTCCGTCCCCTTGCCCCCTTCCCAGACACACGAATGATCTCGATGGATGGATGTATCTGGGTTTGAATGGAGATGTGGAGTCTTCAGCTCGAGGGCCTGGGGCAAGGCAGCTGGAGACTCCCAGCGCCTGGGGGTCTGGGTTACCCTGGGATAAGGGCGCACCCCATCCCAGAACCTAGGCCAGGGACAGAAAGGCTCCCGTGTTCCCCCTCGCGTTTCTCCGAAATAATAAAGAAATGACCGAACACATGTGTTCAGTCCTTTCAAAAGAAAATTGACTCCTCGGCCCTCACATGCTCCCGGAGCACCATCTGTCACGCAGATTGCCACACACATTGGGGACCTAGGGACGTGGATCACACAATGCCCGGCAGTCTGCCGACCACCTCCCGGGAAAACGCAGGCGGCCGGGTGCTCTGGGCGGAGAGGCTGGGGAGGGCAGGAGAGAGATGGACTCCGAGGCGCGGGATGCCGGACGCCCCAGGCGCAAGATGCATCACAGCGGGTAAAGTTCGCCAGCTCCGGGCACTCGAGCCCGGTAGTGCACCGCTGGCCCCGGGAGGCCTGGCCGCGGCCCTCCCAGAAAAGCCATCTCCGGCTGGGCTCTCAGGAGCTGGAGGAAGGGACCCAGCCGGGCACCTTCGAGAACTGCTGGGCTTGCGAGACATCGGGGCCAGCGGGTGAACAGGCACCAGGAGGGACGACCCGGCTGAGACCCCTGGTCCCTGGCCTAGGCTCCGAACAGGTTGTGAGTTAGAGGCTTGCTCCAGAGAAACAAAAGCCAGGGGATGTGGATTCGGCTTCTGGCCGTGCACTTGCGCAAGAGCGAACTGAGCTGGGAAACAGCTTTCCATGCAAGGAAAACCGATCCTCAAAATAACAATAAATGATCCAAACGAACCGCATGCGATCCCCTACGGGCTTTTCTCTATGTTTATAAGTGAGACAACTCTCACCCACGCAGTTGTCATACAGAGATAGAAATACACAGGGAGGAAAAAAAACCCACAACAAACCACGACATAGTTACAGATCGGACAAAAAGTTCCCGGGCTGTCCTCCACGCGTTTAAATTCTCAGGATATTTCAATAATAAATAGTATTTCTCGTGGGCATTTATACCTCTGACTATGAATGGGATGCATCTATAAAATACAGTATGAACCAACTTAATTTTAAGAAAAAGAGGTGTAAAGATGTCTTACCTGGCAAAAGCCCAGTTGGTAATCTTTTCGCCAATCTTTTAGAGTTAGAATTCTAGGGAACAAGGAGGAGAGATCCTGGCAAATATTAAAAGCAGCCAATATTTATTACATCCACAGACGAAAAAGCAGCTGTCATCTCGCCGACTGCCACAACGAGCGACGGTGTCTTAGGAGGTGGGTGGTAAGACTGCTCGCCTAGTTGATAGATTGGAAATGCCTGCCCCTTTTAATTGTTCTTAAATATTTCGGAAAATTCGTTGTTGATATTTTTAAGCCGAAGTGTTGAAGTCCGCTTCCCCTTCCTTGGGCTCTATAAATAACAAAAGAGATGCAGAGATAAACACAGTCACATCAAAGGGCTGATTCCTCCACTTTCTAATAGCAGAATAATCAATAAGAAAGATGGTTAAGATAAAATTCCATTCCTTAAGGACTCCTTCCCTTCCCTTAATCGGGCTGGGACGAACCTCGGAAGCTCGGGCAGGGATGGCTGTGGCTCAGAAGTGATTTCGTTTTTTCTTCAAGATAATGCTTTGTTCAGCCGATGCCTCCCCAGTTCTCAGGAACACAATACAGTAACCAGGGGCTAAGGTTGCCTCTGTTTTGTCCCTCATTGACTTACATGTATAAACAGACACCTATTTTCCAGTTTCAAAGTCCTTCAAGGCTTGGTTACACCCCATCCCCGACTCCCTCCTCTCTTTACCTTGCAGTAAATATATATATATATATAGTAATATATATAAATATATATAGTAAATATATATAAATATATATAGTAAATAGCTTAGAGATGCTTGAGAAAGGTTGGTGAGACAGAATGTCTTCTGGTGTAACACTGCCAGGGAAGCCGAGAAAGGAGAGGTTGGAGAGCCAGAGCAAAGAGACAGCTGCCTGTGTGGCTTGGCTCTTCTGGTACCAATTGATCTAGCCTGGAGATGGTGGAAGAGATCAAGGCTTAAGAAGGGGGTGGAATTTTCCCCCCTAAATTGATATTTAATGGGAAATCCTATTGGACAGAAATCTGGACATGAGTCACTTAATTGGACTTGACATCTGTCACAGTGTGGGAGTTTTCACAGCCCAAATATTTTAGCAGATCAGATTCCCACTGAATCTGTGCCATAAAATATAGCAGTTGAAAACAGTCCATGACAGAAATCATAGCGTCTAAACAGTGTTTAGCCACACAGGCGATTTCTTTTTTTCAGATTATTGATGCACTATTTAAGTGCAAGTAAATACTATGTGAACATGGAAAATTCCACTGGCATTTTGTAAGCCAGCATCTCTGTCAATGTAATCTTTGTGGAAACATATACTGTATAAGATACTATAATTGAGGTGAAATATTCAGATAGGCAATTTGAACATTTATTAGAGATGACGTGTCTTTTAAAAGACACTTTAATCATGATTACTAAGAGTATTGATATTTTGGAGAAATGTGCTGCTGTGACACTAACTTATTAATTGGTTGTTTAAAATTTTTTTAACACATTAAGTTGTTGATAGAATTAGAAACAGGACTCAGGCAATTAGGGACACTAGGTAAGACAATTCCACCTTTTAAGTTCTGCTTATTTTTCTCTATACCCATGTATTCATTTGTCTATTGTCTTAAATATAGCATATCATATGTATCAATTTTTGAACTTCATTCTTGGCCATATTAATCTGGGAATAGATATATATTTACCTGGTGGTGGTGTATTGTGCTAAAATGTAAACACAAAGTATTCCATCAGTATGTAATGCTTTTGCCTTATTTGACCTCCAGCCCTAAATTTACATGTTTTACAAAAATAAGGGAAATCTTTCCTCAGTCACTATCAATTGCATATTATTTGCTATTAATTACATACCGTCAGTAGCACCATCAATTACATCTTCCTTTCTTTGTTTCTTTTTTCTTTCCTCCTTCCTTCCTTCCTCCCTCCCTGCTCCTTCCTTCCTTCCTTCCTTCCTTCCTTCCTTCCTTCCTTCCTTCCTTCCTTCCTTCCTTCCTTCCTTCCTTCCTTCCTCCCTTCCTTCCTTCCTTTTGGTATTTTAGACAAGGTCTAACTATGCAGCCCTGACTAGCCTGCACCTCATCATGAAGACCAGATTGATCTCAAACTCATAGAGATATGCTTGCCTCTACTTCCCAAGTGTTGGGAAGTAGACCACACTCAACATTTTTTTAAAATTGGTCTGTCTTAAAGAAAATAAGAAAATTGTAGTTATATTCCTGTCTTCCTATTCCCGGGGGCATGTTTGTAGAAAGGACAGTCTTTCTCCTCTTCACAACTTTTTCTCCATAATCACCATTGTCCTATAAAGAAGTATTCTTTTAGGGAGGGGTTTGGAGACACCCACCTAGAGAGTGGCCCTCTGGGTTCCTTGTGGCTGTGATATATGCTATTTATCTTTGTTCACATAAGCTCTGGGAGGGTCTTGGGACAAAAACAGGAAGGGAAGAAGGAGAAAAGGGAATTGAGTTCAAGGAATATGGCGTCAGTTCCATTGTGCCTCACCCCTCCTCAGCCCAAGCACGTCTCCAAGTGGAGGCAGAAACCATCCTCAAGCAGGCGGCAATGGAAACAGGTGAATAGCTAAGTCCTGCCCCTGCAGACTGATGGGGTAGGGAGGGAAGCTGTGGGGGAAGGGACGTTTCCCAACCTGGCTAGCAGCAACCTAGATCAAGTACTAACAGGACAGAAGTGTACACACAGATGTGCATCTTCAGATACCTGTGCCTCTTCACCATCCAGCACTCATACCAGCTGTCTGGCTCAATTAGACATTTGGGCAGATGGATTGAAACTGTGGTGGGTTTTGTCATCTGAGCTCTAGAAAGTGCAGCTACTGAGATAGAAGTGTCCAGTGATCAGACCCTACTGTTGGGAGTTGGATGGGAGAAGGAAGCTCAAGCCATGGCTGGCCTGATTCTGCTATGGTATGTATAAATCCAGACCAATTCTCTTTTATAGCCAGGTCATTGATGGCCTTCATAGTCATAAATTAATACATGATTAAGGCTGAGTAGGAACACATCAGATCCATACACAGGTATGGCTAGACACGCCATTATAGACACAGATATGGATCCACACATACACTCATTCTTTCTTACGGAAAAGTTCCCATCGCCTCATCCTTTGCCTTTTCTAAGACATCCAGGCACAGATGGACCCCCCTCTCACATCCCCCTCAGAGACTATATACTGTGCACTGTGGTTCTTAGTTTTCATATCTATCTCTCCCACTAGGCTGAGACATTTCCAGCAAAGGTCTATAGCTTACATCTTCACCTCTCATACCTGATCTTGACACACTACATGTGCTTGGTTCATTTATAGAGAGTAACTTCCTGTGTACAGAGGTTCCCAGGAAACTGATAATGAAACCACTTTCACCCACAGATGCCTAGCCTTCCATTTTTATGATTTCTATTCTTGAAAGTGAGTTTAATAACCACCTTTCCCCTGCACCAGCTTGCTATGACACTCAATGGATCTGTAAGCAACAAAACCACTGAAGAGCGCATCTTCATAGGGCATGAGGTATTGCTCTACAATTTGATTTTGATAGTGATGTCAGAACTCTTAATATGCAAAACAGTGAGTTGTGCACATGATGTTACTTATGTCTTGGTAAAGCTGTTAGAAAATTCAGAAGGTGAGGGCTGGAGAGATGGCTCAGTGGTTAAGAGCACTAACTGCTCTTCAAGAGGACCTGAGTTCAGTCTCCACTACCCACATGGAGGCTCACAGTTGTCTACAACTTCAGTCCTAGAGGATCTGATGCCCTTACCCCCCTCCCCCGTTTACCCTCCTTCAGCATAAGGCACACATGTATATATAGACATACATGCAGGCAAAATATTCAAACACATAAAATAAAAATGAAAAACAAAAAGAAAAATAAAATTCAGAAGATAAGACACATCACTCTTACATCATACTCTATTGCTACATCAGTGTTTATTCTTTTGCCTATTAAATAGCTCTCTTTATTGCCACTTATTTGCTTGATTTCAATTGGTGAAGATTTATTATTACACTTTGATTTGTTTCTTTGCATTTTTCTTTTCTTCAGAGAAATATAAGAGTCATATTCATACAACTCTTGAAATTCACTATCCACATGGTCTGAACCATGGCAGGATGCAGTCGGTTGCAGCAAGGGGACATACGCATCTCCCTGTGCTCTCTGTTCTCGTGTGTAGCTCACTCCTTGCATTGGGTGGGGGTGGGGGGCAGCGATTAGCAGGAAGCTAATAATTTCTAATATTGATATGATTGCTTTAAGCATTCTAAAAAAAAATCATACAGACCAATATCTTGCCATTAGTAGTAATCATATGGACAGGATTAAAACTTCCTGGAAACTAGCAAGATTCTCTGGTGTTAGGAGTGCTTGCTGCTCTGTTCTTCCTGAGAACCCAAGTTCAGCTGCTAGCTTCCATGTCAGATGGCCCACAAGCTTCTGTAACTTCAGTTCTAGGAGATCTCTTGCCCTCTTCTGGCCTCCAAGGGCATTGCACATTTGTAGCACACAGTCATATAGACGGACACATACATATAATTAAAATTTTTAAATCTTTAAAAGAAAACCCTCTTGTGACAAAATCATGCCTATAAGTATATTGCATATTTTTAGGACACAGAAACTCATTTATCCTCACTAAAAACACACTAATAAGAAGAAACTTTTCTGAAGATTTTGTCCGCCATTCATTATTCTAGATTATAATCTCAATTTTCTGTTTCATTAAATAGGCCAAGGGTTTTGTTTTTTGTTTACGTTTTTATTTGTTGTTGTTTGTTTGGAAGTTTTGTAGCTGTTTAGAATTTTAGGCTTTAGCTTCTGAGCATAGTGAACATTCCGAAATAGATGTTAAGGGCTGCAGAGATGGCTCAGAGTTAAGAGCACTGGTTGTTCTTCCAGAGTTCCTGAGTTCAATTCTCAGCAACAACATGATGGCCCATAACCATTTGCCCTCTTCCGGTGTGCAGGCATACATGCAAATAGAACACTGGCAAACAAACAAATAAATAAATCTTTAAAAAAAAAACAAACAGATGTCAATATAAGACACATTTCCACGATTAAGGATAGAGAATCACATAATACAAAAATCTTCTCTGATTTCTTCTTAATATAGCTTCCCAATGACCCAGCTTTATTTTGTGCATTACTGTTTAACTTAATAGAACATACACTTAAAGATGTACACAGAGCATGTACATGACTTCAAATGTGCAAGTGGTGTAAGAGTGGCCTTGTAACCAAAGAAAATTAAATCTGACAGATTTATTTTAGATGAAGAAATCTGTAAGCATTTCAGATCTTACAAACAGAGCCTTTCAAGCTGAGTCTGGTGGCACAGCCCTTAATCCCAGCACTTGGGAGGCAGAGGCAGGCGGATCTCAGGACAGCCAGGGCTGCACAATGAGACCTTGTCTCAAACAAACAAATACTCATCTCCCAAAAAACACAAAAATCAAATAATACCTTTCTTTGAATATAGTACAAACTCAGTTTTTCCCATTTCATTTACTGTAAAGTTAACTATATTTTAATTTTTTAAATTTATTTTATTCTCTCTCTCTCTCCCTCTCTCTCTCTCTCTCTCTCTCTCTCTCTCTCTCTCTCTGTGTGTGTGTGTGTGTGTGTGTGTGTGTGTGTGTGTGTACATGTGCTTATGGATATGTGTACATGACTGTAGATGAAGTGGGAGGCAAGAGACATCAGATCTCCTTGGAGCTAGAGTGACAGGCATTTCTTAGCCCCCTGACATGCATGCTGGCGACTGAACTCAGGTCCTCTTCAAGTACTTATTCTTCACTGTCTTTCTCTAGTCCTAATCTAATCTATTTTTTCTTTTTTTAAAAGTTTATAAACTTTATTTTAAAAAACTGGCAAATAAATGAATATTACACACACACACAAATTAACCAGACTCTAAATCATACAACTTGATGAACTTCTCTATAGTTGGAATTAGGATCCAGAACAGAAGTTGTAGGACTGGCAAGATGACTCAGTGGGTAGGTGCATTGACTGTTCTCCCAGAGTAACCAAGTTCAATTCCTCACATCCACAAGTGGCTCATGACTGTCTCTAACTGCAGTTACAGAAAATATGAAACCTTCTCTGGCCTCCACACAGGTTGTATGCACATAGTGTGTTTATATACAGCCATACACTTAACCATAAAGAAAAATTAGAACTCCTAAGCTTTATATTAAAGTTTACACTTTTGAAAATTTATCATCAAGTATACTTATGCTTTTATCTACCACAAAACCAAAAAATGCGTGACTGAATTATAAAAACAATTAGCTTTTTGCCCTATTCCGTAACTGGGGTCCATCGCCTGTAATCAGTCCTTTCTCGTTCCCTTATATTTATCCTTTCTTCCTCTCTTTCCTACACGTTATATTGAGCCCACATGTGTATTTATTAGCATATATTATTATGGGATAGATTCCACATATGCAAAAGAATAAATATTTTATATCTTTCTAGGATTAGGCAGGACCACACCAAGCTTGGGAGACATGTGGGTTTATTAGTTATTCATCTATGATCATTATTATTTAATAGAATTATACCATATGGATGAAGTAAGTTTTTAACCTATTCACAAATTAATAGACATTTAGGTGACTTCTTGTTTTTGATATTGTGGATATAGCTAACAAATCTGGTGTAACTATACACATACAGGTATTATCTAAAGTAAGCACATTCCATTCTTGTGAGTACAAGTGAGAATGCTGTATTGAACTGTGGGTGTTTATTTAATAAGAAACTTCCAGAATTTTACAAAGTAGCTATGTCATTTTGTATTTCTGTCAACACTGAGTTGCCTCATGTTTTCAGTAACATTTATTACTAGCATAAAAATTATTTTAGGGACTGGAGAGGTGACTCAGCTCTTAAGAGGGTGTGCTATTCTTAAAGAAGAACTGAATTTTGCTCCCAGTACCTAGGTCCAGTGGTTCCCACACCACCCAGTAACTCTATCTCTAGGTGATCTGTGCCCTCTTCTGGATTCCATGGGCATTTGCACTCAAATGCACAAACCCACATACAGACACACGCCTACACATATAATTAAAAACAAATCTTTAAGGATATGGAGAAATGGTTCAGCAGTTAAGGGCACTTGTTGATCTTGCAAAGGACCTGTGTTTGAGTCCAGTACCTACATGGTGACTCAAAGGATTTTTAACCCCATTTCCAGGTGATCCAACAGGCGCACATATGATTCACAAACATACATGCATAAAAACATTAATACATGTAAATTTAAATAATATAACCTAATTTTTAAAAATGTTTAAAATTTCATTTTATTCTATTATAATTGTTGTTTAATATTTTGTCACTGTGATTTTATTTTGACCTTTCCTCTTTTTCAGCTTTGTTGGGGGGGGGTGATAATTTATTTTTTAAAAACATTCCAATGAGATTTGATGTATGTGCACAGCCTTGGTACTTCCTTTCATTCAAAATAATAAACATATCCATTAGCCTCTGTAGTCTGTAACCCCCATGTTCAATTCTCTTCACCCCACAAGAACCCACAGGTCTTTCTGTCACTACAGTCCATTGTGTTCTTTCAGAATTTTGTCTGAACACAATCAGGTAACTTGTCCCTTTTATTTGTCTGCCTTTTTAGAAATGGTTCTCATCTTGAGATTCAGCCATTCATTGTTCAGAAGTAGTCTTTAATCCTTCCCATGCTTCTTTGCTTCATTTGGAACTTGGAGCTTCCATTTGGCCACTTGTCCTCTGGTCTGAAGCACTTTCCATTAATATTCATTGCAGGGTTAGTTCATTGGCGCTGAATTTTCTTGCCTATTGTTTCTCTCAAGATGTCCTAGCTTTCAGGTGTGAAAGATGTGCTCTGGCTGTGGAAGTCCAAGTTGGCAGCTGCCCTCATTTTTTTTTTTCCTGGCATGGGGGGGGGGGAGAAGATGTTTGTTTGTTTGTTTGTTTGATTGATTGATTGATTGATTTGGTGCATATAGTTTCTAATGGGAAGTCTGCTCTGCCTCACCTTTATTCTGTGGATAATGTACTTCTCCTTCCTTCTCATCTGATTTCAGATTTTTAAAGTTCTCTATTACATTTATTGAGTGTGTGTGTGTGTGTGTAGTATACGTGTGGTTTTTTTTTTGTAGGTCACATGTATACAGAACAGTTGTGTATTATTTTTTTCATCATTGAAGCGAGGCAACTAACAGATAAAGAGAAAGTGTTTATTTTTGTGCTTCTAGGAATCAAATCTAGCATGTTATATATCCTCGGCAAATGTTGTATAGCTGAACTATATTCCCAAGTACAAGAAAAGTTTTACTTGGGTTACAATATTTAGAAGCTCAGGGTTCAAGACTAGGAGTTCCTTTTAGTTTGAATTATGGTGAGGATGATGATGCTCACACATCTTGGCAGAGGTTGGATAGTAAGACTAAGTGGTCACATTTGGAAAACAAGCAGAAAGACTTGGGTCTAACCAGCTGTCTGTAAGGGCTCACTCCTAATGAAGAACAGACCTCTAATAAACCCCATTTTCCCATTAAAGCCACCTCGAGGATCAGCACTTCACTCACAATAAATCCTTAGTGGCACACTAGCTACACATAAATGACAGTGTGCAGAGGCTTAGGTCAATATTAATGCTGAGAAATGAATGTGAATGACATAAGGCAGATTTTGTGGAGTGTTGATTCATCCTAGTCAGGAATTGAATTAGGTTTGGGTTTTGTTGCTATAATTACCAACAATGTAAGTATAGGCTTCAGAACCCAGCTAGCTCCACTGACAAAGACCTGATTGGGTAGGTTATTGTGGCAGCTCACGCCATTCAAATGAAAGAAGATAAGTAAGGTGAGCCAGCACCCAGGAACTTCCTTTGCTACTCCCCCCCCCCCCCCACCGCAAAATACAAGGTTTCTCTGTATAGCCCTGGTTGTCCCAGACCTCACTCTGTGTAGACCAGGCTGGCCTCAAACTTAGAGATCCACCTGCTTCTGCTACCCAAGTGCTGGAATTAAAGGCATGTGCCACCACTGCCAAGTAGCATGACAGGGTTTCACTATGTAGTCTTGGCTGGCCTAGAACTCACAATGCTGTCCAGGCTGGCCTCAAACTCATAGGGATTTGCCTGCCCCTATTTTCTGAATGCTAGGATTAAAGGCCTGCATCATCACACTCAATCTCCTCCTACTTTTTTGATAACTTGACTAAGCTTTAGACGTCAATTATTCAATGAAACTTATGAAGGTATTTTGTAAATGGGATCAAAGTCCAGACAAGTGGGTTTTAAGTAAAGCAGATTACCCAATATAATTAATGTAGGCCTAATTTCATAATTTCAGAGGATTTCAGATGATAAATAAGAGCCCTGTAAGAGAAAGAAACTCTTTCTGTGGCTGGTAGCTTCATCCCAAGTCCCAGCCTGCCCTTCTGATAACCTGCCCTGAGGATTTTAAAGAATGGAAAGTTATATGCTGACAGGGGACAAGGGTATATGATACCTATAGAAATCTCTTATATTTATATTTATGCTCTTAAAGTAATTTAAAAAATAATTTTAAGTCTCTTATTTAAAAGCTTTCCAAGACAAAAGCATCCTAGTGAATTTTGAAATTATATATCTTAAATATTAAAACTCAATGCATCCGGATTAGTTTGCAAGGAAAGGTAGACTGATATGGGATGCCTTTCTGTATGCTGTGAACACTATTGGTTAACAAAGGAATTGTTTTGGTCTATGGTAAGGCATAGTAGAAGCAGGCAGGAAATCCAAGCACAGATAAAGGGGAAGGAGGGTAGAGTCAAAGAGAGATATGATCTGGCTGTCCAAGGAGAAATATGTAAAGAAACACAGGTAAGCCACAAACCATGTAGCAAGACATAAATTAATGAAAATGGGTTAAGTTGTAAAAGCTAGCTGGTAATGAGCCCGAGTCATAGGCCAAACAGTTTGTAATTAATATAAGACTTTGTGTGATTATTTGGGGCTAAGCAGCTGCATGATGTGGGATATCTTTGTGTATGCAGTGAATACCATTTGATAATAAAGGAGTAGTTTTGGCCTATGGCAGAGCAGCTTAGAAGCAGGTGGGAAACCCAAGCATAGATACAGGGGGATGAGGGCAGAGTCACAGGAGATAAAAATCAAGCTGCCCAAGAAGCAATATGTAATGGAGTACAGGTAAGCCATGAGCAAGACAGACTAATAAAAATGGGTTAAGATGCAAGAGCTAGCTAGCAATAAGCCTGAGCCATAGGTCAAACGGTTTGTAATTAATATTACTTCTCCAAGTCATTATTTGGGGCTAAGTGACAGCGGGGCTATAGGCAGGTCCCCGCCTTGGGCTGGATGGGTCAGAAACTCATACAAAAGCTGCAGACAGGTCCAGAACTTGGGTTTGACAGGCCAGAAACTTCATACTACACTAGACTAAGAGAATCAGAGCTATGATGGCCAAACTCAATAAAACTAGCATGTGTAGCCCATGCCGAGTGATACCTCTCCTGTTTTGATCCACATTTCTTGTAGGTACCCTCTCACTTATGACAGTCTTTAAAGCCAAGGGCCACCAGCTGGGGACTATCTCACCTCCCAGTCTCAGTTCCCAGCTGCCCCATCCATCCCCCATCCATCCTACACAAGCAGATCAATGACAGCAACAATAGACTGACCACAGTGCACTGAAAGGCAGAATGCTAAACTGCAGAATTATGAAATGGTAACTAAGATCCTAAGAAATTAACCCACCATATTCTAGGAAGATTTAAAAAGAGATTTTTCTATTATTTATAGGGTATGAGGATGAGGGGGCGGTTCATATGTGTGTGTGTGTGTGTGTGTGAGAGAGAGAGAGAGAGAGAGAGAGAGAGAGAGAGAGAGAGAGAGAGAGAGAGAGAGAGAGAGAGACTACAGATAGAGGAGGAGGTCAAGCTTCCTCTGTTGCTCTGTGCCTAACTGCCTTCAGACAGGCTCTCGTGAAACCTATTGATTGGATAGCCAGACAGCTCATTTTCCTGTGACCTGTGATCACATTGTGATCACATTGTAATCATTGGGTTAGATCACTGTAGTGTGGTTTCTGTTGCTGTGATAAACACCAGGACTAAAAGTCTCTCAGGGAGGAGAGAGTTTATTTCATCTTATACTTCTAAGTGACAGTCCACCACTGAGAGAAGTTGGAACAGGACCTCAAGACAGGAATTTGGAGGTAGGAACTGAAGTAGAGGCAATAGAAGAATGTGCTTACTCCTTCTCAGGCTCACATTCAGCCCCCTTTCTTATAGAGCCCAGTCACACTTACCTAGGAATGGTGTGGTGATTTGGATGAGAATGGCCCCCACAGGCTCATATGTTTGAATGCTTGGTCTCCAGTTGGTGAAACAGTTTGGGAAGGATTAGGAGGCATGGCCTTGGAGAAATGTGTCATGGGGGTGTTTCAAATTTAATAAAAACAGTCTGAGATATCAGAGGACAGATCCACCTCTTCCAGTCTTTGTTTGTTTTGTTTTTCTGAGAGAGTTTTCTGTAACCGTCCTGGCTGTCCTGGAACTTGCTTTGAAGACCCAGCTGGCTTTGAATTCATAGAGAGACTCTTGCCTCTGTTTCCCAAAGGCTGGGGACTAACAGTGTGAGCCACCACTGCCTGCCTGCCTTTGGCCAATCAGTGCTTTTTATTAAACCAGTGGGTGGGATAATTATTTACAATGAAACAATACAATCTCCCACATATTAAGAAGAGAAAAGGGGATATGTGAGAGATTGTTGTTTCATTGTAAATAATTATCCCACCCACTGGTTTAATAAAAAGCGCTGATTGGCCAAAGGCAGACAGGAAGTGTGGGCGGGGCTACCAGACTAAGAAAACTCTGAGAACAGGAAGCACAGAGCAGAATGCCAGAGAGAATGCCAGAGAGAAGCTGGAAGAAGCAGAGGACAACCATGCTGCTCTAAGAAAAGGTACCCAGCCGCATGGCTGAGCAGGATGAGTCATGGGTTTGATGAAGGGTAAAGAGCTAGCAAGTTGTATGCCTGGGCCTTAGACTGATCAGCCTAAAACTATAGTAAGCCTCTGCGTGTCACTGTAGGACTGTGGGACTGCGGGATTGTGGGACTGCGGGACTGTGGGACTGCGGGACTGCGGGTCTGCAGGTCAAAACCTTGAGGTTAGGCCCAAAAGTCAAGGCCAGAAACCTCTTACTACATGGGGGTGGGCCTTGAGGTTTCAAAAGCCTCTGCCATCTCCAGTGAGTTCTCCTCTCTTCTCTCTCTCTCTCCTTCTCCCCCCTTCTCTCCTGCTTGTGGGTCAAGCTGTGAGTGCTCAGCTGTTCTTCCTGCCATGCCTTTGCTCTGCCAACATGGTTTCTAACCCTCTGGAGCCATATGCCAAAATAAATACTTTCTTTTATAAAAGTTGCTTTGGTCATGGTGTTTTGTTGTAGTGACAGAAAAGTAACTAGGGCAGGTGGTACTACTGCCTACAGTGGGCTGCCCCCCCCCCCCAATACAAATTAAAAATAGAAATGCTGTCCCAAATGTATGTCCACTTGATGGAGGCTGGTCTTCCATTGACACCCAAGATCAGCCATCACAAATATGTTTCTATAATAACCTTATATGACTAACACTTAAGAAGTAAGCTTCTAAAATGTATTCCCTTTATTTTTCAACATTCAGAATAATTGGTAGGCCTTGTATCTCTGTCTGTACTTTCATCCTTGCCACCATACACAAAGTCATTTGAAAGGGCCAGCAGAATGATTCAAGTGATTCAGTAAAGGTGCCTGTCACCAAGCGTGATAACCTGAACTTAATCTCCAAGACTCACATGGGTAGAAAGAGAAAACTTAACTCTATACACACACCCTAGCAGGTGTAGGAGAGGTACTCTCTCACATCTCACATGATACATACATGATCCTCTATTTTTAAATCTTTCAGTGTCTATTTCCTCAGACAAGTGTCTCACACAGTGTACTTACCACATCAGGACATTAATGATCATGTTGATCACAGTTTAAAGACATTGATTTGCTGTTCTCAGACCGTGCGTGCAGAAATGTTGAAGCCAAAGGAAGGGATGCATCAAGCGTTCATGCTATGAATGCTGACTCCTGCTTTACAAATCCCATGCTATGTTGGGAATGCTTAGAAAACATTAAAAGAGCTTTGAAAAACAAAACAGTCAGACAAATTAAGTAGTCATAGTTATTTGCTAACAGTTTGCTTGTTTATATGTTTATACATATATGTATAGGTGATTGTTGATGAACATACTTGTAAGCATTGTTTTAAAGTACTAGATTTTCAATTTTTGTATTTTAATTTTTGTAATTTAAAATAATATAAGGTGTGCACATAACATTTTCTGTATAGACACATGCATATGCTTGTTAACCTACTGTTTCATTGAGAAAAGTCTTTAGAAAAGTATGTGATACTTTAGAGCAGGGGTTCTCACCCCAGGGGTTTAACAATCCTATCTCAGACACTCTGAAAATTATATATTTACATTATGATTTATAATGGTATCAAAATTACAATAATGAAGTAGCAATAGCAGAAATTATGGTTGGGGTCACTGTAATATGAAGAACTGTATTAAAAGGCCAAGATCTTAGAAAGGTTGAGATCCACCATTCTAGAGTTAGAGCAGGAACCCGGCAGGGAAGGTGCATGCAAGGCTAGTGAGATGTGGATGCAGCTCTGCCATCCACAAATCTTTGTGGACAGGGCTCTGCACAGAGCACATGGAGAGGACTTGCTCCCTTGCTAGTGCTGTCTATTACTAATTACTATTATCTTGCAAATATCATGGGTTGAATAAGAGAAGGGAAATCAGCCATGCTGATTCAAGACACTATTATCCTGACCCCTGAGGACCTCAGAAGACAAGGACAGAAACTGGGTGGAATTAAGGCAGTTGTTTTCAGCTTGAGCCTCAGCTGGTAGAAAGGGCCAATCAGCTGTTTTCCTTTTCTTATCCTCTCTCTTATTGATTAGAAATGAATATGATTTTAAAATTTAATTTACTTACTATCTGGGTATTCCATCTTTGGTATTATGGTTGCTTACGACATACAGAATGTAAGTTCATTAGCACCTATGTGTGAATTAATAAACCACAGGGGCTGTAAAAATGTGTTTATGCAATTTCTTTCTTCTTTTTAAAAAAATATTGAATTGTTCAGGGCTGGAGAGATGGCTCAGCACTAGAGCACTGGCTGATCCACAAGGGACAGCAAGGTTGTACTCCCAGCACCCACACGATGACTCAGTCATCTATAATCCCAGTTTCATGGAATCTGCCATTCTCCTCCTCTAACCTCCCAAAACACCAAGCACATACACAGTCCAGTCTCACATGCAAGCAAAACACTCATGCACATAAGATGAAATTGAATAAACCTGTTAAAATATATTAGTCAGCTAGGCATAACAGTGCACACCTGAACTCTCAGGACTCTGTAGGTAGGCAGAGGCAAGCAGATCTCTGTGAGGTCGAGGCCAGTCTGGTCTACATAGCAAGTTCCAACACAGCCTGGAGTGTGTGTGTGTGTTTATTTATTAATTAAATTCTCATATATGTGTGTGTATTTATCTATTAAATTCTCATATGTGTATATTGCATCCCATTCTTGTCCCTTATCCTCCCCTCTCCTCCTCACAAGTCCCCTTTTCCATAGTCATCTTTTTATTTTGTATTAAGACCCAATGAGTTAAACCAGGGCCATCTATATGACAGTGTGTGGTGATTTGAATAAGAACATCCCCCGTCAGCTCAAGTATTTGAACACTTGGTTCCCAGATGGTAGTGTTTTATGTGGGAAGTTATGAAATACTTATGAGGTGCAGCATTGCTGGAGCTGTGTCACTTGGGGTGGACTTTCAGAGTTCATAGACTCACTGCACTTCCAAGTCTCTCTTTACTTCTTCTGATGGTTGAGGTGCAATTTCTCAGCTTCCTACTCTGGTCTCCTGTTACCACACCTCTCCCACCATTATGAACTCTCCCTCCAGAACCATAAGCCAAAATAAACTCTTTCTTTAATAAGTTGCTTTTTCATGGTGTTTTATTACAGCAACAAAAAGCAGCTGATACACTGTGGGTTTGTAACTCTTCATCACAGCCCAGTAGGCTCAGCAGTGGTTACTCAGCTAATGACAGTGGCTCTCAATTCTCAAGAGTCTATCAGTGACCGTTAGTTCAGAAGCAGGAACCAACCAGGCCTCTTGAGTCTGTTACCTATCCATGGTTGGCTGTTAGTGGGCCCATTCTTAGATGGCTCAGTGTAGGCGAGCCTTTGTGAAATTGTAATTGGAGTGACTGTATCTTGCCCAGAAGATGACAGTCCATTGTAGTAAGCTTTTTCATCAGACTTTCTTGGACTACCAGCCTGCAAATAATGACAAGGAGACTTAATATTGATTATGAAAACTCAGCCATAGCTTAGTGTAGGGAGCCGCGTGGCCGCACCTTAAAGATGGTGCTGGCTTCCGCCTTCCACCTTCCACCTGAGAGCTCTCTGAGATAAACAACTCATTTGGCTAAGGCTAAGCTCGTGGCTTGCTTCCAGGTGTGGCTTGCTTCCGTGCACCTGAATCTATTGGCATGGCCCACGTGGTGCCCCATGACTAGCAGTCCAGAGGGTATATAGCTGGGAGCGGTTTTTCCCCAGTGGGAGAGAGGCAGTAGCAGAGTGGGAGGAGAAGCAGCAGAAGAAGTTTCAAGGTCCTGAATAAACCACTGAAAGAAGAGCCTGGTGTCGCATCGTCCTTGCGGGCGAGGGTGCGCGCTACAAGTGGTGGCCTGTATGGGGAGAACACAACAGCTTAGGCTTGTTCCTAACTACCTTTTATAAATTAAATCAACTCATATTTTTTAATCAACATTTTCCCATGTGGCTTGTTACCTCATCTCCATACTGTCCATCTTGCTTCCTCTGAATCCTGCTAGGAACTCTGCCTTTCTTCTTCCCTGAGTTCTCTCTGTGTGTCCTGGTGTCCTGCTCATACTCTCCTGCCTAGCTATTGGTCCTTCAGTTTTTTTATTATAGCAATCACAGCAACACATCTTCACACAGTGTACAAATATCCCACAACATTCCACAGCTCTCCTTCCTGTATTCCAGTTCTTACATCCTTCCCTCCTTCCTCAGTGTTCTCTGAATTTTAGAGAGTGTGGTATACATGTTTGGTTTATGGCAGAGCACCCAGCCTGTACTTAGTCTCTGCACCTTAAGCATGCTTGTATCCATACATTCACCTCCTTCCACAGCAAAGAGAAGCTTCTCTACTTTAGACTGAGCGTGGCCCTTGTCACCATGTACATAGCTGCTTGGGCAAAGTTTAGGGACAGGCAACCTTAAAGAATTTTTGATTGATCTTGATGTTGATGAAGCTGTTTAGATAACACCTTCTAGGAATGTGATTCTCAACCCGTGGATTTCAGCCCCTTGAGGGGGAGGTGTCAAATGATCTTTACACAGGTGTCACCTATAATCATCAAAAACCACAGCTATTTACATTACAGTTCACGACAGTAGCAAAATTACAGTTATGAAGTAGCAACAAAAATAATTTTATGGTTGGGGTCAGCACATATGCAGAATAGTATCAAAAATGCAGCATTAGGAAGGTTGAGGACCTCTGCTCTAGAAGATTTAGCAGTATAACTTTATAAACTTTTATGCAATAATTTTTAATAATCTGTCTACATAACTAGCAAACTTTTTAGAAATATTGTCTTTCCCCCCAATTTTTAATAAATATACTTACCTTAAGCACCTTTAAAAGTGAAAAAATTTCTTTAATTTAAAAAAATCATAGATATGTGGGCACACACATTTATAATGTGTCTTGTTTAGATGCATATACTGTCTCTGCTTCTCTTCCCTCAAATGTTTTATTGGTCTTCTCAACAGAGATGAAAGACTCCCTGACTGTCTTTAGCAAAAAAGAACAAATACTGAATGCAAAAAGTGTGGTTGAATGTGGTAAAGATGGAAATAAACGTTTTGAAAGACAGAGGTGTGGCTCAGACACAAGAGTGAAGGAGCAGGGACTCCCTCACACCCTCCTGTAGATCACTCTGCTGGTGTGATGACCCTCCTGACTGCAGAGCCTGGGGGTAAGGTGATACCCATACCTCTTAGAGCCACCAGAACATCAAGACACTAGCTGTGAGCTCCTGACTGGATGCCATGCTGGCAGAGAAATCCACCTAGATCAATTCACACCTTCTCACTTCATCTCTCCATCAGGCTTGTAATTTTGGAAGAGGTAGGAGAAGAGAAATGAACAGCTGACTGCTTGATGGCATCCAAAATCAGGATTTGGTCTTCTAAAGCAAGGCTGGTCATATTTGGATGCTAGGATCCTGGAAAGAAATCAGCTCTCAAAAAATCAGGGTGAATATGTTTGGAGAGAGACTCGAATAAAGAGAATTTAAAAATAAACTTTGGGAGAGGGAGTGGGAAAATATGCCCATCCAAACTCATGGTCTGTGCTGGACACTTCCTCCTGCCTTCTGGTCTGTCCTGGGCCTCTCTCTAGGCCCAGGAAACTGACAATGGCTAAGTCTCTGTGTTCCCAAGCCTTCTTCTTGGTTGATACATGAGAAGCATTGTGTAGGAACTTATAGCGATTATGCCTTACCCTTCTAGCCCAGGAGCAGTAACAACTCCTTGTAGTTGTCACATTCAGGATGCTTCATTGTCCTGCCTCAGTCTTCCCATATCATGCTCTCTACTTAATAAGTTAGACTTTTTTTTTCCTCTTTGAGTATGTCAGCTTCTTCCCACAACTCTGATCAAGGCAGAGGAGAACAGGTGCCTGGGAAAAAGCACCCAGTGCTTTTCCAGAGGATGGTGAAGGACCTGAGCTATGACAGTTATGCCACATTTGTGACTCTAGAAATCTGCAGGGTAATGGGTGCATTCAGATGACAGAGTGAAGCTGAGCTCTTAATTCATATTGCTAAATGCCAATAAGTAAGGAATATTGAGCCTATCAGATATAGTTGAAAAAAAAAGGACTTGAGGGTATCTAGCAGCCCTTTCTATAGGGACACACCTGTGGTAACAACCAGGTGTCCGAGGATGGACTTGGCACAGAGCTAGAAGTGAGGTAAAGAAAGGAGGCATAGGAAAGCATATGGTTATTTACATCAGGGGCTCTGAACTAGACGCAGTGCTATCCCTCAGCCCCCCAAACACTGATTCCTCAACTCATTTTAAATGGGCTCAGACATGCTAGCTGCATAGCCGATACATGAACAGGCCTGGTTACTATAGAGGTAGGACCCGGTTGTTACCATAATAGTCCTTGAGAAGAAAGCCAGGAAGGATTATATTGAAAGGCTTAAGAAGCAGAGATGAACTTAGTTTTAAAAAGTGGACTATTTTAGAAACCACCATCAGGAAAACTTGGTGCTGGGCCCTGAACCAATTCCAGGATGATTTAATGAGAGTATAGTTAGTGATTGTGTGCTGAAATAAAGGAATAAAGAGCATTAGTCTCAGCATGATGACCAGACCCTCCATGTGTTCTGAGCATAAGTGCCAGGCTGGATTTCTGCTGCTTCCCCCTTTGTCTCGAATCCTAGTCCATGAGAAAGTGGCTTTCAGGGTGAGATAGGTCTTACTATCTCCATAGATCCTTGCCCATCTAACCAAAGATGTGCCTCATCAATCTCCTAGGTGATTCTAAATCCAATCAAAATGACTGTGAAGATTAATTAGTATATGCCATGATGCTTTCCTCAAAGCAACTGATTCTGAGGGGCTAGGGTGGGATCTGAGGGTGATGCTACCAACACAGGAAAAACAACACATAGTGAAGCAGCTGAAGCTGGAGACTAGCCCTGGCTAGCCTGGAACTCACTCTGTAGACCAGGCTAAGCCATAAATTCACAGAAATCTGCCTCTGCCACCTGAATGAATTCTGGGATGAAAGTCATGTACCACCACACCTGGTTCTTGATGACAGTCTACTTACTGCCAGCCTAGAAACTCAGGAGCAACACATTATACCTGAGTACTTAGTATTTGTAAAAACGATGGTTCTATGTCTTCTAACCTAACATTATTCCCTCATACAATACTTTCTCATGTACTTACTTGGGCAAGAATAGAGCTTATTGAATCATTTTCAGATGGCACTGATTGGGATTGATTAGTAAGATGGGAGACAGAGTTACATCCACAAGGACCTTTATTTGTGAAAGCAGTTCTCTAAAATATTAATGAAATGAGTTTTAACAGACATAAGTATGACATTCTGGATTTAGTTTCAAACACTGGATTATGTAACATAGAATGAGAAACACTTAACCACCCACTATTCCTGTAAAGATGCAGACTTCCTTAAGTCCTGGGTGGAAAGGACTCTAGGGAGACTGTTATCATAACAGCTCACCCAAGTCATTGTGTTGAGACTCCAGGGCTGGTGGCAGCTCTGTGACATATGGGAGGTGTTCAAAGAAGGGTGTTGGCTGTCTATAGAGTTAAGGTAATTCAGAGTTCTCTGGGAACCTCCAGGAACTCAGACAACAGCCTTCAAAGGGCCATGTGTAGGAAGATTATGTTGTTCCATTGCAAATAATTGTCCCTGCCTATGAGCTTAATGAAAAGTGCTGATTGGCCAAAGGCAGACAGGAAGTGTGGGTGGGGCTACCAGACTAAGAAGACTCTAGGAACAGGCAGAACAGAGTAGAATGCCAGAGAGAAGCCAGAAGAAGCAGAGGACAACTATGCTGCTCTGAGAAAAGGTATTGAGCTGTGTGGCTGAACAGGATAAGAGTCATGGGTTAGTTTAAGGGTAAAGAGTTAGCAAGTTATATGCCTGGGCCTGAGGCCAATCAGCCTAAAACTATTGTAAGCATCTGTGTATCTCTGCGGGTCTGTGAGTCTGCAGGCCTAAACCTTGAGGCTAGGTCCGAAAGTCCGGGACAGAAACCTCCTACTACAGCCATGCACACATGGGCAATGCTAATTGACTCAGTGGGTTAGAACTTTTTATTAAAAAAATTAATAAATAATATAAAAAGAGGATATGAAGTTGGGAGGTCCTGTGGGAGTTGGGATGGGGTGAAGGACAGATGGGATTAAAATATAGTGCGTACATATATGAATTTTCAAATATTTGAAAAAGAAAGGGGAAAATGGTAGTGCTAACCTGTAATTTTAACACTTGGGAGGTGGAAGCAGAGATCAGGAGTTCAAGTCCAGTATGCAGTATAGTGATTTTGTGACTTTCATAGACAACATGATGAGACCTGATTTAAAATTTCAAAAGCCTGAGAGTAGGGAGTGTAAGGGGGAGTGAGCAGGTACTTGTGAGCCTGAAGTGTAGACTTCAGAGGCCACACCCCAGGCCGGTTCTATTCCAATAGTTGGTTGTCTAGATTTCCGAGAGTCATTCTGAATTTGATGCATCTCTAACTCTGAAAATAACTGAAGGTGTCAATGAAAACATATACTAGTCTCCCTCACATGTTAGCCGTGCATGTTAGCCAATGTAGAACTGGGAGGTGATATATTGTATATTAAATAATGATTGCCTGAAGATCAGAGGACAGAGCCAGCCACAGAGTTAGTCATAGAGGTCAGGCAGTGGTGTCACATGCCTTTAATCCCAGCACTTGGGAGGCAGAAGCAGAAATCCAATCTGTCTGGATCTCTGTGAGTTCAAGGCCGCACTGGGCTACATGAGATTGATCCAGTTCAGGAGAGAAACAGAACCAGGCACCTTTAATCCCAGCACTTGGGATCCCATGCCTCTGCCCCAGTATTTGGGAAGCACACATGCCTATAATCCTAGCACTAGGAAGTTTGATCCAGGAAGTGATATGGTTGGGCAAAGGAAGGAATGTAAGGTGGGAGAAGACAGGAGTCTCCCCTTGCAACTCTCCTCACTTCTCCTTTTCACTCTGAGGATTTGTGGAGACAGGATCTTCCCCTTTTGGCCTGAGGAAGTTCTTACTCTGTCTCTCTGCTCTTTCAGTTTGTCCCCAATCTCTGTCTCTGGGTTTTTTTTTTTTTTATTACAAAACTAATTAATATTTGAGCACCAGAGATTAATACCAAGTTGGTGTTCAGAGCTGCCTGGTTTTTAGTGCTCCATAGTACAACCCAGCTTTTAGTACTTCTGATGGTATGAAACAGGGGCAGGGTTTTAGAGTTGAAGGCCACCTTTAAAGAGATGAAAACCACCTTTACAGAGGTTAAGACCACTTAGCTGAAGCACTTAGTTATGTGTACACCTTTCTACACAATAACTTCAACATGCTGGCTATCCATAGAAGTGAATCATCTGGAAATCCTTTTATACTTGGAAATTGTCAAATCCACCTGTTCCATGCATTTGTGGCTTCTATCCTCCCATCCGTGTCTTTAATCTCTCCAAAATATTTTGGTCTTCTTACCAGAAAATACTTTTCTGTAACCATCTTACACACAAGGAAAGCAGGACAGTGGTACCCTGATTCTCCTGTAATAACACAGAGGCCCTGAGCTGCCTTCCCTTTTCTAGTCCAGGCATTTCCATGTGTCACTGTGCTGCCTTCGCTTCCCTAAATGAGAAGTGGAAAAGCAAAACACCCATCCTTTAGTCTTATTTGCTGTGATTCGCACTTGAGCATGATTGTGAGTTTTTTCTCTCTACCATTTGGCTTTCCCCTTTGCATAGATACCCTAAGACAGTGATCCAAACAAGGAATCTACTGTTCTCAGCACATACAGGAGCCCCCTGTGCATGATTCAAGGATTGAGGTGCTCTAGGAAAGCTGACAAACTTTGCTCATTTGTTACAAGACCCACAATCAACATCCAAGACTCATGACTTTCTGCTCTTGGAGCCTCCACCCCAGTGGTTCAAGATCCCCCTTTGGGGGTTAAGTATCAGATATTTACATTATGATTCATAACAGTTACAAAGTTACAGTTACAAAATAGCAACAAAAATAATTTTATGGTGGGGCCACCACAACATGAGGAACTGTATTAGAGGGTCATAGCATTAGGAAGGTTGGTAACCCTTGTTCCACAGAGTTGTGGGAAGGGCTCTGTGTTGCTCCTTTATAACTAAGAATGAATGAATGACTGCCAGTCTTAATTGTGATAGCAAGAGCATCGCTAGATCACCCCAGGAGTGTGTTGAGTACTGTATTTCAAGAGTAGAGTGAGATCCCACCATCAGGATAACCATGTACCTTACAATCCCCCCTACCCCCGTGATTAACCTGTTATCTTCATTATGTTCTCATGACAGTGGTCATAAAATAGGAAACAATCATTTGGATTTGATTTATATTCCATATGTCAGTGTGGGAGAATGTGTTGTTTCATTGTAAATAATTATCCCACTCACTGGTTTAGTAAAAAATGCTGATTGGCCAAAGGCAGACAGGAAGTGTGGGCGGGGCTACAAGACAAAGAAAACTCTGAGAACAGGAAGCACAGAGCAGAATGCCAGAGAGAGGCCGGAGGAAGCAGAGGACAACCATGCTGCTCTAAGAAAAGGTACTGAGCCCCGTGGATGAACAGGAAGAATCATGGGTTAGATTAAGGGTAGAGAGCTAGCAAGTTATATGCCTGAGCCTTAGGCTGATCAGCTGAAAACTATTGTAAACATCTGTGTGTCTCTGTGCATCTGGGGGTCTGCGGGCCTAAACCTAGAGGCTAGGCCCAAAAGTCCGGGCCAGAAACCTCTTACTACAAAGGCACAGAACTTCGTACTACAAATGGCAGCCCAACGTGGGTCATATACATGAAATATACCCACATAAAGCTATAGAGAGCTTAAAAATGGTCTAGAGCCCAAAGCAGCCTCTGAATTGTGTCTCCCACGTGAGCTGTGATAGAGATGCCCTGGTGAGGCACATGGGCTTGAGCTACAATGGTGGGCTTTTGGAGTGCAGCTTAAGGAGTAAAATGGCTTGTTTCTGAAGTCTCACAGGAGTTTAGATGTAAGCAAAAAGTTGTAAATGATGTATTTAAGGTTTCTGTTCATAAGTACAAAAAAGGAACAGAATCAAAGATGGCTTTCTAGTGTCGATGTTTTCATGAGGCTCGTACTACATGCCAGTATCTTTCTTGGCAGTATGAGGAGATACTTGGCATTAATTCTTCAGTGTGTTCAAATAAATATTTCTAATACCTTGGATTTTTCCAGGCAGTTGCCTGTTTATTTTTTGTCTGTGTTGACATATTCAGGTGTTAAGAACAATGTAAAGCCAAGGTATCTCAGTGCTTTAATCAAATCACTCAATTGATCTACACCTCACAACTGGAAAGCAAACATTTTCCTGTTTATCTTCTGCATATTGCCTCTGGCTGTTGACACAAGAGTGTTGTGATGTCCAGTCAGGTTAACCCCTCTTCCAGCATGAAAACTATTATATGTTGGTGGGATTATGAATGATTTTTTTTAATTCCTTTCAAAAATGTCCTTTAATGTTGAGGTAAAATTCTTTTAAAAAAATAAGCATTTTTAAAAGGTTATAGAAAATTCTTTTCTGGTAAGGAAAAACAAGATATTTTGGAGAAATCCAAAGCCGGGAGGATGGTGACAACAAATACTTCGAGAAGGCACATTTGACAATTTCCACATATAAAAGGATTCCAGGATGATTGACTTCTATGGATAATCACCATGTCAAAATTATAATGTAGAAGATGCACATATAATTGTTTCATTTTTCCATCCAACTGCTTCTGTGCCTCAAAAAGAAAACCTCAGAGATGAAGGACATTTCAAAGCCACTGTCTAATCGTGTATGTGATGAAGTGTGAAGGCTTATTTTGGTGGTGAGATGTGGCCTGCTGTGTGTCTGCCCTTTGTGTGGCTCTAAGAACCTAAGGTCATTGAGTAAGCCCATTTGGAATGAGGTTATTATCACTGTTCTCTGATACCTTCTTTTCTTTATGAGGCCTTCAGGGTTCAATATAAAGGAATTTGCAATTTGGGGGTGGTGGTGGTGGGGGAGTCCCTGGGAATTTTAACTCCATGAAGACCGACTGAGGACCAACTTGAAATTTACAGGCTTGGTGGTAACCAATTCTGATTCCCCAAATTCAAGTATGTCTTGTGTGTGAATAGCAAATAGGGTTTCTGGTCTTGGGACTCTGACATCTTTGCAGTCTCTGGTGGAGTAAGAGAAGCCTCCTAAAGTTATTTACATCAAACATTTGAAACTGATGAACGTGACCATACAAGACAAAAGATATAATCAAGTTGGGGACCCTTCAAGAGTAAGAGTCAAGCTCATATTGTCTGAATGGGCTTAGAGATACCACATGATCTTTATGGGAGAGAGAGGTAGAGGGAAGACACAGAGCAGGTGGTAGTGGTGGTTGGTGTGGCTGTGTGTGCATGTGTGCATGCCGCACGTGTGTGTGTGTGTGTGTGTGTGTGTGTGTGTGTGTGTGTGTGTGTGTGTAGACAGAGCAGAATAATGAAGTCACAAGCTAAACAACACACAATTGACCTCTAGAAACTAGAAGCAGCAGGTGGCTGATTTTCCCTTAACTCTTCCAGAAAGAGTGCATTCCCTGACTGCATCTTATCTTCAGATTTCTGGCCTCTGGAACCATGACAGAATCTATTTCTCTCTTTAAAAACCACACTATTTGCTATTGTTACAGTAGCCACAAGAAACTAATCCTGAGTGTTGGTCATGATTTAAATCCTGGCTCCTACTATTAACCATAATCTTGAGCATTGTGTTCTGGACCTTAGTCTCCTCATCTATGAACCGAGAGCACGTATGGAAGCTCTCTAGCACACAGCAATATGACATCTATGAACCGAGAGCACGTATGGAAGCTCTCTAGCACACAGCAATATGACAGACACTAACACACATTGATGCCCTGCTAATTTTTATGGGAAATTATTGCTGGCTCTAAATCTTATGTCATGTTGTCCCCAAACACAGTGATGTCCTTATCCTGCAGAGTTAATCTATGAACATGGATAAGAGAAATGTATGTGTTGGGAGTTGAGAGAAGAACCAGAGCAGAGAAGGTCGGAGAAGAGGCTGTAGAACAATGTTGTGTGGGAGACCAGAGAAAATGTCTCAGGATCTTTGTCCAGTTACACAGCAGATGGACCAAAGTCCTTAGAATTTTACAGGAAAATGTCCTAGTTTCTTTTTGAAGGGCTTAGATTTTTTTTTTACATCCACATTCATATTTTAAATTTCATAACTGAAATCTAAGTACACTCTTCATTTGTAACTTGTCAGCTAAGGGAAAATTATAGAATGGGTCATGGCAACCAGGAGATTATGAGTTGCATCTGATAAATGGCTATTTATATGTATTAGCCTGCTCTGGGGCATTCTCAGGGTATAATTTCATAACAGAGTTAACATCATCACATAAAATATGACAATAAGCTTTATACCGCCCATCTGAGATGAAATTGCTGCTTCCATAATGAGCAAGTGGGGCCCAGGAGGTAGATGGACTAACACCCCCCCACACACACACAAACTACCTGTCATATCCAGTTGCAAGTCCTGAGACTAGAGTGAGAACACACAGGAGTGGGTGATAGGATGTGGCTGAGGTATTCTCTGAGATACCGGGTAGCTCACCTTGGGAAGAACAACAGCCACATTCTAGAAACCACTTGCTCTACATGTGAATATTCCTACAGCCTTGAGCATAAGTGTGTTGACTAGCATCACCCTTTCTGAGATGATTTACTTCAGTCTCCACTGATCTTACAGTGACAAGGACTCTGAACTCTCTCTTGCTGGCTCCATGGTTAATGATTTATGAAAGAAATCTCAGTGCCCCGAGGTGGTCCCCACTTAAAGGAGATGCCAGAGTAAATATTTTAAATGGATCCTCTTTGAAATGAAAATGATCACAGCAGTGTGTTAATCTCCTTAGCCATATGATATGAGACTTTTCCTATTTGTGTATGTGTGTATGTACATGTGTGCACCTGTGTGTGTACATGTGTGTATGTGTGTATGTATGTGTATGCACCGATGTGTGTACATGTGTGTATGTACATGTATGCACCTATGTGTGTATGTGTGTGTGTGTGTGTGCATGTGTGCACCTGTGTGTCCATCATGTGTGTGTGTTGTGTGTGTGTGTGTGTGTGTGTGTGTGTTGGGGCGGGGTAAAATGTTTCCTTTGTTATTTGGGAAACCACACCTGTACTGACCAAGCTTTTTTTCTTGGCAAATGAGTTGGTCTCACTCTACATAAAAACTCCATTATTTTGTTTACAACCTCTGGATTTCCGTGTTATAAATCCCCCCCCCCCAAGGAATCCCATCCTAAAGTATGAGCACCTTTGAGAGAGTGTGTACACTGGGGTGGTGAGCTGGATAAGGATGCTATTATTTGATTCCTTGAGATCCATTGTCTTTTTCTCTCTTATTGGTCAGTATACCTCATCATCCTCTTCCCATCATTACAGATCTGAAGAGCCTTTACCATTTTTAAATTTAATGTATTTGAATAAAAGTTTTCATCCTCACCAGTATTCGCATCCTTCTCCTACCCCCACCTACAAACAGAAGGCTGGGTTAGCTGAGACCCACCTCCATCTACAGCAGGACGGTGTGGGTATTAGAGGACTGATTCCTTCCCAGGTCCTTCATAAGTTACTTGTAAGCACTAACCAAGAACAAAAGAGCAATGTATTAATTTTCTAACCTAATCTGGTCATATCCTTCTCTCTTCTCGTCCACTTGGAGCCTACAGAAGGAAAAACTGTAGAAGAGATGAAACCCATTAGAATGCCAATTTGGGAATGCAAAGTAGACTGGGAAGATCTCAGAAGTTGTGTTTTCAGATAGAGCAGTCTGGTTCCCTTTCAGAACATCCACCCGGGGCTCCGCTCAGCTCTATAGCAGAGTGCTGCTGGCCTAGCATGCTTAACATGAAGCACAAAATACCTAAGCACAGAGTCATCTTTCCATTGCTAGAGATTATAGCATACGCAAAGTCCACTCTTGAGCACTTTTTAGGCTTCCCTGGCCCTTTATTTGCCAAATCATTTTAAGTTGTATCTTGTATGTCTAAAATGTTCTTCTATAAAACTGAGTTCTTTCCAAATCTCCTATTTAAAAAAAGAAGAAAGAAAGAAAAAGAATTGGCTTTGAAAACAGTTAAGTAATCCAGTTAACTTAAGCTTGCATACTCTGGGCCACTTTCGGAAGTATCTACAATGCTTTTCTGGCTATTACTATGTGTGTAACAGCCAGTCTGAAAGCTGGAAACTGTCTCCCCACAGTTCAGTGTTTAGAGTCTTGACTGTGATGACTCCAGGTAGAAAGCATCCATGTCTTCTGCCTGCTTCATCATGATGCTCCACTCTGTCCTGCAGCCCCTGATTCTAACATCTTCCCTTCCAGATGCTCCAGTTGGAAACTCCAAGTTTCTTCCAGCCACACTCTGGGGCTGGCTACACAGGTGAGGAAGGAAGGGAGCTTCCTCTTCACTGGCACTGATCTGATGACAGGCCAGAGGGTCATCAGGGCTCTGTCCATGGGGATCTCCTGAATCCCTGGAGGATAAAAAAGGGTCAGTTCTTGGCTGGTATCTGCCTCCAATCAAGCTTATAAAAAGTTAAAATGCTTGGCTCCAAGAGCCATTTCTTCCAGAAAAGCTGGCTTCCTTTGAGGAGTCTGCCTGCTGATCCCTTGGTTTCTTGAGCAGATTGCTCCAGCACCCACATCATATACATGGGAGGTGAAAGAGATTTGATAAATCCCCAAAGGAATCGTCACCAGGGCATCCTTTGGGTCCAGGGATCCTTGCCCACTCCACCTCCTGCCCACTTTTCAGAAATTTCGGAGGGTTCAGTGATGTGCTTTAGAGGTTTCAGGGTTGTAATTCTTAGGAGAGACAAGACTGATTGTGTTTATTCTATGTTGCTCAAAAACCAGTCTACGCAAATATCTATGGAGCCTTGGCAAGAAGAAAAGACTTCATGTATCTTTGGGGTAACTGGTTTTCAGTTCAAGTACACTGCTGAGTTTCAATTACAATGTACAATGTACAAAGAACGAACTCTTCTTATGGCTAAAGGAAAAACCTTTATGTAATGTGGTCTCCAGAGATAACTTTGGTTTTTACTTAAGTGACTGATAGTGAATGGCCCCAGTTACCATTGTCCTTAAGGGACATCTGCACCCTGGGGTAAGGTGTAAGGGCCAAGGTATTGCAGTTAGACTCAGCTACAGGATTTTGGGAGATTCCTTCACAACTTAGAATTAATACCTGGAGCCAGATTTTCTGCATTGCCCTCTCACCTTCACAGGCTGGCTCTCTGATCCTTGACAAGGTATCCCATCACCTCCTCTCTCCAGCCCAGGGCACATTCCACTCATTTCTTCCATAGTGACTTCCTCTAAGATCCATGAGATATCTCCTCTGCTCTAGGTCTCTACCAAATGTGTCAAGTCCATCATGCCAGGCTCTTCTCTTTCTGAATTACAAGCACCAGCTTTCTTCTAGGGAGAATCCCTCCCGTTCTCTCTCTCTCTCTCTCTCTCTCTCTCTCTCTCTCTCTCTCTCTCTCTCTCCCTCTCCCTCTCCCTCTCCCTCTCCCTCTCCCTCTCCCTCTCCCTCTCCCTCTCCCTCTCCCTCTCCCTCTCCCTCTCCCTCCCTCCCCCCCCCTCTCTGTCTGTCTCTCTGTCTCTCTATTTTTCTGGATATAGTAACAATGAATGGTGTGGGTTAAGCAGTCTTGTGTAGTCACACACATAACTCACAGACCCCCCACCCACCCAGTGGGTGAAGGTTAGACTCCATGGTCATGAGCGTACAGTCAACAAAACTTGACCAAACACTTTGGGCTCCCAACACAAAAGAGCCTAGGCTTAGCAGAGCTGTAGACTTCTGCTCTTTTTCTACAGCCCTTCACCATCGTCTTCCTCATTGTAGGTTCTCAGTATGGTGATGGTTCTTCTGGCTGGCTACATGTTTAGAAACCTTGTATTTGTAAAGTTTTTCCTTTAGTGGTTTAAAATGATAAATGATACTCTCATGAACCAAGACTATATAGAAATGTGAATGAATTTCATTAAGCATTAGCTACATGTGTTAGAAATAGTGTTTATTTGAAAACAAAATATATTCAAAACAATGCTAATCTTTTTTATTAATTAAATTTTTTATTTATTTTACATGCTGACAACAATTTTCCCTCCAGTTCCCTCCCTCTCCCTGTTTCCTAACATTTATCTTTAATTAAAGACTAAGGCTCTCTCTCTCTCTCTCTCTCTCTCTCTCTCTCTCTCTCTCTCTCTCTCTCTCTCTCTCTCTCTCTCTCTCTCTCCTCTCTCTCTCTCTCTCTCTCTCTCTCTCTCCTTTTTGAGACAGAGTTTTACTATGTAGATCAGGCTGGCCTCAGACTCACAGAGATCTGTCAGCCTCTGTCTCCTGAGTGCGGAGATTAAAGACACCATCTCATGGCCCTGCTTTCTGTCCTTCTGGCTCCTGTACCTTAAGCACTTTGACAGATTGAAGGGTCTTAGACCTTCCCAGCCACTGGGCTTTTGAGTAACTTTACTGTAGGGATATGTTTCAAATTGAATAAAAACAGTCTGAAGTATCAGAGGGATCTACCCACAGTCAGTCTAGGAGGATCAGACAGTGGTAACTCACACCTTTAATACCAGCTCAGGGAATATCCCGGAGTGGTAACCTATGCCCTTAATCTTAACCTGGATGTGAAACAACTGAGCAAAGAAGGTGTTTAAGGCAGGCATAGAAAGACAGAGCAGGCAGAAGAAACCAGAGGAGCAAGGCTGAGGAAGCTGTAAGATAGCTGGGTGGAATCTGGGTGGTGTTTACTCTCTGATATCTCAGCCTTTCCCAGAGATCTGGCTCTGAGTTTCATTCATTAGTGCAACAGCTTTACAGTATCAGGCATGGGCTTCCTCATGACAAACAGACTTCAGATTCAATCAGAAAGTGATTGGTTTCCCTCTCAACAATCCGGCCTCTATTGCACCAGTGACCACATCTATCCTGGCAAATTACTATTATGGCTGACAGGGCTTACAGTTTGGTAAGACCACTGATGATTTTTACCCCTCTTAGTGCTTTCCAGCATCATGAATGCTTGACAGTATGGAGGAGGCTTCCAGGTCAGCTGTTCCTTGATTTCTCTGCATCTTACAACCAGAGTATGTGGTATCTTCCGTAATAGGACCTTACCATCTAGTTTTGGCAAACAAGCAAGAACAATGTCAAAAGCCCATTCGGGGACCTCTGGGATCTTCCTGCCTAACTCAAGGGGTGCTATCTTACACTTGGTCCTGGGATTTTACTTAAAAATCTGTGGCTTTGGGGAGCAGCATTATTTATCCATGCAGGACAACTTCATTCAAACTCTTTTTTATTAACTCACAAAATAATAGGTTTCCATGTTTTTTCCCCACACACCCCTCCTAAGCCGTCTAGTTCTCCACCCTGGGTATGCTGGTCTAAAAGCCCCAGGAGAAGAAAGACCACAGGAAACGTTCATTTGCTGATGTTCCTATTAGCGCTGTCTCATTACCACTGCTCAGAAGTCCTATTGTCCATGACCATAAACTCCACTTCTGTACTCTTCTGATTTAAATGTCTTGGTTAATCCTGGCCCCCGGCTTTTTCACAAAACTTTTGAAATCAGTTCTTCAATGTCCAAGATATGTGCTGGGATTTTAAATGGACTCTTTTAAGAAAAATCTATGAATTAATTTCTTGAAAAAAAAATCTTAGCATCTGAAGCTTCCCAGCTACAAACATATTTTTCCCATTATGCAGGTCACCTTCACTGTCTCCTAATAACATTTCTCTCTTCTTCTCAAAAATATTATAGGCATTTATTCACTTTAGTTTTAAGTGTGTTCTATCTCTCCCACACACATATCAGAGAGAGAGAGAGAGAGAGATAAAGGTAGTAAATGCTACTTTCTTTTAGGCTGCAATTCCCCGTACTTAATCACCACTTTGAAAGAATGCAACAGATTCTTTGTGAGAAAAAAAAAAGTTTAGAGTAGCAATGACTTACTCATCGACTTTGGTTGCCATTTACAGAGTCTGTTGGCCATGGCACTCCAAGTTTGCACACAGCTTCTTTGTTCTCATTGCTGACCTTTGAGTGTGAACAGAGTCCAAAGTTAGACAATTTGCACATAGGCTGAGGCACAAGGCCAGTCCGTTGGGTGACGAAGCTTGAATGCAGGTGGCCTGACTCTAATGCATCAATTGTGACTGTTCTGGCAACCACATCACCTGCCTTAGCTTTAACAGGAATAATAAGAGCAGAGCAAATGCTAAGTGCTCTTTTACTGCTCTGTATTTTCTGTTCTCTGACTCTGTATACAGTGGTATCTTAATGTGGTGTAGATCCACTCTTTCTAACTGGTGTAGACCATGGGTCCTCTAAGAGTTTGGTCACCACTGTTTGCTTAACAAAACAGCTGCTGCCTTCCCCATGGCCTGCAGCCTCCTCACACTGCCACCTGGCTCTGTGATGGTTAAGGAGTGGGCTCTGACTCCCAGGATTTTGTTTCTCCTCAAAGAGACAGTTGTTCTGGTTTGTTTATTTTTATGTGGCCTCACTGATCATGTGTTAAACATGGCACACCAGTCAGTCAGGTTCGTAATTAGCAGAGAAATGCTCTTATTTGTGAGAATGCTCTGCTTTACACCCCCAAATTACATAGCAGATGAAAACAAGGTCATACAAGATCTCAATCCTGGTATAATAACCAGCCAGCATACAGTAGATTCATAATCATTCCTTGAAGTTTGCATTCATTATACAGCAACTCCATAGTTCATATCTAGCAAATTTGATCCTCCTTGGACTCCAGGAAGCAAACTGGGCAGATGCCACTATACCCCTTCCACAAGTGAAGAAGATGAAGTATAGAGAAAGTGACTTGCCCAAGGTCTCAGTGCAGTGTTGCAGAGCTGCATCTGACCCTCTGGAGACTGACTGTCAGTATCATGTCCTCTGTACCCTCAGCCGTTTCCTCCACGATAGGCTTTACCTTCCAGTGTTCAGGGCAAACACACTTCATCCTTGCTCAGATTTCCCATGCCAAAGAAGGTCATTTCCTACTAAAGCTAAGAAACACTGAGGCCAGACCACTGGAACCCTGACAAGGAAGGCTGTTTTGCTCCATGTACTGCTCCGTTTCATTTAAATAAGAAATATTTAGACCCAAGTTCTCTAATTAGGGTGATATGAACCCCCAACTCTTCTCCAAGACTGGGCTTCATGTGTGTTGAGTCTTGAAGTCACACAGGGGTGCTTTAGGACCTTCTGATGCTAGGAACAGATTAGATGGCAGTGGTCCCGAGTGGTCTCAAAGGGCCTCCTGTGGGAAGAAGCATCTAAATTTCCTTGACAGTGTAGATCTGTTTCCCTAGGAACTAGACTGCTCAACCTCCCCACTGTGTGTGTGTGTGTGTGTGTGTGTGTGTGTGTGTGTTATTTTATTACATGATGAAATCATGACATATTCAGTTTTGAAGCCCTTTTTAATTGACATATTTTGAGTACCTTTGAAGTCTTTAGATTTATTTTTCCAAGTTTGACTTTTAGGCCTGAGCATACAGCTCAGTTGGTAGGGTGCTTGCCTAGAATACAAGAAGGCCCAACCAAGTCTGAGCCTCAGAGCATCATAAAGTAGGCCTGGTGGTACAGGCCTGTAATCCCAGCCACTGGGGCAGATGGAGGAATAAATAAAACTGCACGATACACAATGAGTTTAAGGTTAACCTAGGACACATGAGGCCTTGTCTCAAAAAAAAACAAAAACAAAAACAAACAACAAGAAGAGAAAGAAAAACCCGGAGTTTTAAGGGCTGCAAAAAAATAATTCCACCATTTTGATAACCTGATTATCTTATTCAATCGCCCAAATGATATTTACCACTTAGGTAGTTTTTATTTTAGGTCAAACATCCTTGTGAATAAAATGGTGTTGGCTGGACAGAGACGATGGCTCAGTAGATAACCAGTTAGGCCAGAACCCAGGGCAATGCCAGGTAGGTGTGGCGAGCTGTCTGTAATTCTAGCTCTCAAAAGGCAAAGACAGAGGGTCCCCAGAGGGTGGTGACTAGTTGGACTGTTTTGAGAACTCTGGATTCAAACAAGAGTAAAATGTTATTTAGGTTACAAATCTTCTGTCTGGGAATGTGTAGCAGATTCTTTACCCATAATTTTTGTCCATCAAAAAAAAAAAAAAAAAAAAAGAAAAGCAAAACAAAAAAACAAACAAAACAAAACCAGAAACGACATTATACTGTTTTTTTTAATGTTAAACTTTATTTCTTTAACTCCTCCCCCTTTACACATACCCCTGCGGCCTGACAGTTTAGAAAAGTCTTCCTTACCCAGAACACTAACACATTTTCATCTTAATATTTTCAAGCTTAAGTTCATTTAAACTTTTCTCTTTCATATATCTGGTTTTATTTTGATGTATAGTACATGATGCACCCCACCATGATTAAAAATAGCCAGATTTTTGGCAGATTTGGATAGACTGGGCCTTGATAGCAAATCAGACAAAGATTTTAAAAAGACGTTCAATACATTTGGCACTGGAGGAATTGATCCACAAAACTGCCATGCTTAAAGCGCTGATAAGTTGTTGAATCTGAAGCAGGGAAGTGGTTAGGGAAAAAGGAACTCTAGAATTCATTCAACAAAAAGCAGGTATGTGCTTGTTCACCACATAGGATGAGGTCAGAGGTCAGAGGTCAGACAGACCCTAAGCTGTTCTGTGATGTAACAGTCTCAGTTGGAAATAGGACACTCTCTGGTCAAGTGACAAGGGACACTAGCCTGGACAGATGTAGGCTAAAGGATGTGTGTGGTGTCCCTTGTAGGCTAGAGGAGCTGTGTGGCTGTCTGCCTGTACTCCTTGCCTGTGTCCCACTCACACCAACGATAACATTGTATTTCACTTCTACTTGTCACCACGTAAGTGGTTCATGTTGTAATTGTAGCAGCCAAGAAGCTGAGGCAGGAGGTTTGTGGTGAGTTTGAAACCAGCCTGGGATACATATCAAGAACCTAATTTTAAACATCTCTGTGTGTCTTTTATTTCCCCCTTTATCTTATTCTTCGACTAAGAAAAAGAAAAGGTCGATGGATGTACCTACAAGAATTTCAATGAAGTCCCTGCCTTACCAGTGCCAGCAGATGAGTTTTGATAAATGTCAAATCTCCTTAACCTGCAAGCAGCTCAAACAAGTGGTAGAATCTCACAGCCATATAGAAAACTCCACTGTGTCCCTGTCTAGTCCCACCTGCCCCCAACCCAGAGCAACTGTCCTGCCTTCAGCACCCAAGGCTGTAGAACTGGATGGTTGCTGTCTAAGACAGTGTCTTTTTGTGGCTGGGTGAAGTCAATCCACTCCGTGCTATTTCAGAGATGCAGTCGTTTGCATTCGGAAGTCTCTAGTGTCACTCAGTGAACAGCCTGTTCCCTGTTCACTTGTACAGAACGCTTGTTAAAATCATGTACTTGCAGTTACTTCTGTTTATGTGTTTTATTCGTCTTTTTTGTCTGTATTTAGACAGATTATTCTGTGTCTTAATAACTAACAAATTAACACTAGTATATATGTGAAAAAATACCAGGCCAAAACAACCCCAAAGTCAAAATACTATAATGATTAAAATGAGATTTATAAGGGAGACATGTAAATCCCTCTGATGTTAATCAACTCATCAGCTACACAAGAAGCTGCTAGAAATTTGAATCGAATGACATTTGATCTGTAGGCCAATTTTGTGTAGTTAAAATACCACCCACGTGAGCAGCACTCTTTCCACTTCCAAGGTCTTTCATAAATTTAATTTATTGTTTGAGGAGTAAAAATTTTACATGTCTTTTAAGAAATAATGCTTTGTGGGTATTCTGTGACATTGATACTGTTGGTGTAGAATTGATTTTAATTTTTTTTATAATTGTTATCCTATAGAAATAAAAGCAGTATTTTCTTCTTTGACTTTACTGCAAACCTTGCTGAATTTACAAGATTTGAGGCCGAATTCCTTTAATTTTCTACATGAAAAATCATGTTGTTGTAGGTCAACATGACTTCTTGTCTTGCTCCTTTTCAGTCTTTATGATTTTCATTTCTTCTCTAGTCTAGTGTCGAGACTTCAAGTTCAGTGGCAAGAATGGGAATGTGGATGTGCTCACTGTGTTCTCAGGATGGAATGCTGGGTTTTACTTTTTATATTCTATTAGATATTGGATTTTTCACAAATGCCATTCATCATACTTAGGAAGTTCCCCGTTTTCCAAGACCTTTTATTATATGATGGGAACTGTTGATATCATTTTTCCAGCTCTGCTTTAGTCAGATGTTCAGATAAAGGGCAAGATTGCTTTTTTTCTCATAATTTAACCAATATTGCATCACGTGTGTGTGTGTGTGTGTGTGTGTGTGTGTGTGTGTGTGAGAGAGAGAGAGAGAGAGAGAGAGAGAGGAGAGAGAGAGAGAGAGAGAGAGAATGCATGCACCACAAGTGTGCTAAGGCCAGCTGGTCCTGATGTGTTATACCTTTCCTATGTCTACAGATACAGTTCAGTGAGATTTGAATGGAGTGGGATTCAGGCGTTATTGAGGGGGACCTAGATGTGTAGCTTTGGGGGTCTCAGGCCCCTGAATGTGGCATGACCAACCCCCATTGAGGACCCTGCTTCCTTCCTGTTTATTCCTGCGTTCTCTGGGAGAGGCTGCACAATCCCGTGGGACAGTTCCACTCTCCAAGAATTGCCTTAAGGTTTCATTTGTATCAGTGAGTGTTTATACAACCCCTTAATAAATATTGGTCCTTTATATAATCAATTCTAAGCGAATTATTCTGCAATATTCAAATGCTGAGGAGGTCTATTTTTACACAGTAGGAGTATTGGTTTGCACTTTTCTCAAATTGTGTTCCTTGGGTTCAGGTGTCAAGAATTTGTCACTTCCTGGAAAGGTGGCCTCTGCCGATTCTGGAGATTAACATAGATGCTGTTTCTGCCTCAAGTATTGATAAAATTCCCAGTTAAACTTGTCCTTCTCCCAAGAGTTCATCCCTGTGGATTATTTTCCTTAACGATATTCAGGGTGTTTATTGTGTCTCTGTCAGTTGTGACAAGTACTGTTTCTCAAGGGACTCATGCATTTCATTTATCTTGTCAAAGGCTGGTTCTTTTTACAGTGGCCCTTCATTATCACATCTGGAACTTTAGGTTTTCATCTGGTCGCTTACAGTGCCTAATGTGTTCTCCCTTAGTCAAAGGCATTGCCAGCTTCATTGAATTTTCTCTTAAGATCCGTTTGGCCCTGTTGATTTTCTCTGTCTGTTCTTTGTCTTCCTGGCACCGACCTTGTCTTTGTCATTTCTATCCTTCATGGCAGATTAACTGTATGTTCTCCTCTAGCTTCTTAACAAGGAAGCTCAGGTTGCGATTTGGTCTCTTCTTATTTTCTAATGTGAGATATCAACTTTCTAAAATTTAATCTTAGTATCATTTTATCTGTATCCTATAAACCTTGCAAAATGTGCATACAATGTCATTTAGTAAAAAAAGTATATACTTTCTTTGCAATTTCTCTTTTAGAAGTATAATATTTAATTTCAAAGTATTTTCTACATCACTGCTTTGTCCTTGTGATCCCCTTATGCCTCAGAAATGTTTATGTGACCTAAGGTACATAAGTATATGAAATAGTTCTACATTTGTAGGTAATAAACCACAAATAAATTTATTTTAGGTCTAGAACAATGACTTGTGATTGAGAGCACTGGATGGTCTTGCAGAGGACCTGGTTTTGTTTCCTAACCCTCATATGCAGGTCATAGCCACCTGTAACTGAATTCTCTTCTAGTGCCCTCTCTGGGCATACACAGAGTACACACACATACATGCAAACAAACCACTAATGCCCATAATAAATATCTCTTTAAAACAGAAAATTTAAAATACTTGTTTGGAATTTTACCAGTTTTTAAATTGCATGTAACTTTACCAGTTGTTGAAGACAGAAGCAAATTGGTATAGTAAGGAGCTGAGTGTGCTCACCTGTCAGTTCAGTCCAACAATATGTTAATTTACATGCAGAGGGATGATTGTAGGAAAGCAGTAAAGACTTTGTTTACCCATAATTAAGCCATTGTGTGTTACAATGGTTTTTGGACTGGATAGCACCACTGTCAGGTTCCTCCCACTGCTGCTTATGTGGCCCAGCAATCCCAAAGTCCCAAAGAAATACACAGATACTTATATTAAATTCATACTGTTTGGCCAATGGCATAGGCACATTGTTAGCTAGCTCTTTCATCTTAATCCATTTCTATTAATCTGTCTGCCATGTGGCCTGTGGCTCACCTGTGTTCCTTACATGTTTCTTCTTTGGGCGTTTTGGCTCAATCTGTCTCTGACTCCGCCTTCTTTCTCCTATGTATGCTCTGATTCCTCTGCCTACCACTACAGTGTCTTCCATGGCCAAAACAGCCCTTTATTCACAGCATATAGAAAGACAGTCCCACATCAACTGTGTTTCTATAAGAGCAGACAACATCGTATTGCAGTATTGAGTGTTCTCTCTCTCTCTGTGCCTCCGGCGCTCCCTCCTCCCCTCCTTTCCTTTCTTTCTCCCTCCATTTCTCTCTCTCTCTCTTTTTGTGGTGTAGAGAATTGAACCCAGGGTTTCTGTGCAGTGGGTGTATATCATAAGCAGAAATTAAATAGATAAATTTATAATGTAGATAGAAAGGAGGACAGAGAAAGAGAGGGGTAGGAAGAGAGAGAGGGAGAGAAAAGAGGGAAGAGGGAGGGAGGGAGGGAGGGAGGGAGGAAGGGGGAGAGAGAGAGAGGGAGAGAGAGAGAGAGGAGAGAGAGAGAGAGAGAGAGAGAGAGAGAGAGAGAGAGAGAGAGAGAGAGAGAGGGAGGGAGAGGGAGAGAACACTCAGTGGCTTAAATCCTTCAATGCTCTTATGGTTTGGTTTTCGTTTGGCTAGATTTGGTTTGTTTGTTGTCTGGTTCGTTGTTTTGTTGTTGGTTGGTTGGTTTTTGAGTCAAGATTTCCCTATACAGCCCAAGGTGACCTCAAACTCCCTGTTTTCTTACCTGACCCTCACCAGATTTTCAATTTTTTTTAAATGTGTGTGTGTGTGTGTGTGTGTGTGTGTGTGTGTGTGTGTGTGTGTGTGTGTGTATGTGTCTGAATATGTACTTCATGCATGCGGGAGCCCATGGAGGTCAAAAGAGGGTGCTGGATCCCCTGGAACTTGAGTTATAGGCACTTGATGCTACTATGTGGGTGCTGGGAACAAAATTCAGATCCTCTGCAAGAGCAGTAAGTGCTCTTAACCACTGAGCCATCTCTCCGCCTTTCCTTCAGTTCTTAAAAGAACCCTAGGAAGACTTAAAAGGTAAATGGAGTCTGAACCATGGGTGTGATATCTCAAGGACTAAACAGCTTCAGTGCCCATTGTGCTTTATAAAATTTAGGTTGTTGGCCTTTCCTCAAAATAGAGAAGGCATAATGCAGACTGACCAATTGGTTTCCATGGAAAATATTTGCCTTTTTCAAGGAAGGGAGAAAGCTCTAGTGAGCTGTAGAGGTTCAGGGGCCCAGCCAGATGAGTTATATCCCTGTCTCTCCTTTGAAGGGTTGAGGCTTTGGAGGAGATCATATATGCTTCCCTTACCTCCCCCCACCAGCTCTGAACACACACCGTTTATCTTTTAAAACAAAGGTCAGGTTCAGACAGTGTGGAAACTCCTTTGCCTGTCCCAGGTGTGGAGGAACCAGGAAGTTGCTAGACTGATTTTCTAGGTGGCATGAACCCGGTGTGTTTAAATGGCGGCTATGCAGTGACAGGTAGAATCTCAATCCGACAAAATGAGTTCCCACCTCAGACAAGGGCTAGTGGCAGCCAAGTCAAACAGATGAGGAACTGACAGGGTGCAGAGTGTTAATAGTTTGGTGTCCATCTCCAGAAGGAATCTTCCACTCCACTAGCTTCTGGCCTCATCTTGCCTTATTAAGCCTTTTTATTAATGTTTTAGATAAAGACATTGATGGTGCAGTGATAAAATTTGTGGATGACAGGAAGCTGGAAGGGACAGTTAATACCTTGGACACGAGAACTACAGTGCATAAAAAAAAAAAAAAAAATCTGATAGCGGATCAGATCCAACGAGATTCCAGGTGGTTAAAATAAGCAACCATAATGGGATTTACAGCAGGTGGACTGATGCTGTTTAATCACAGCCTCGATGAAAATGATAGAGATATTTCAGTTGATTATAAGTTCAAAACAAATCACTTAGCACCCTGTGAGCTTCAGATACAATGGAAAAGTAGAACAGAGTACAAGGCAGCCTCCAGCATATCTGTAATCCCAGTGCCTGGGAGACAGAGGCAGGTGGATCTCTGTTCAGGGCAAGCCTGATCTGCATGATGAGTTCCATCCCAGCCAAGGCTTCATAGTGAGACCCTGTCTCAGAACAAAATAAGTAAAAAATGAGGACTATGATGCTCACTCAGATAGCTAGAAAGAGCGTTATAACCTCTGTCCTGTGTATAATGAGTTTAGCTCCTTTTTCACTGGGAAAAATTACAGAGGACTTTAGTCCCAGGCTTTCCCATAACCAGAGTGTTCTGACAATGGGTTAGAATGTCCCACTGTGTCATTTCCATAGGCACAAGGCCCTAGCAGCACAACCAACGAAAACACTTTAGGAACAGACACATGACCTTGGGGTCCTTTGTCAGACATTTTTAGGCACTAGAGGGGTTATCATGAGTTCCAGAGTCTTCTAGTCAACAGTGAATTTGGTAACTTGTTTCTCCCTTGATTGTTGTTTTGATCTTTAATTTGTCTTCAGGGTTTCTGTTTTTTTGTTTCAAGACAGGGTCTCACTCTGCAGCCCTGGCTGTCCTGGAACTCACTATGTAGATGAAGCTGGCCTTGAGCTCCCAGAGATCTATTTGCTTCTGCCTCTTGAGTGCTGGGATTAAAGGTGTGGGCTACTTTTTTGTTGCTTGTTTGTTTTGTTCTTGTTTTTATTTTTGTGTGTGTGTTTTATTCAGACAAGGAAATAGTCCTAGCTGGCCTGCAACTTTACTAAACCCTACTGGACCAGAGCTATCAGAGATCCACTTATTCAGTCTCCTGATTTCATGTATTACTCACCTGGCTCTGACTTTTTAACCTTTATTTTCAGGGATGTCTGAGTATGAGCTACTCTTTGCTCACAAACAAAATCCCCAAATGGCTGCTTTAGCCTACCCCTTGTGCACAGAAGGATTGAAGGAACGGAATACCTGACCTAACAAGCAAGCCCCCACCTCCCTGTGGTGTGTTGATTCCCTTCCAGTCACCTTACCAGATACCTCCTGTCAGGATGCATGTGAAAGCCTTCCCACTGAGCTCCCTCATCCCACAGCTGCTGTGTCATTTCCACTGATAGAATAATTATAATTGCGAGTTGAAAATGAATAAATAGATTCAGCACTGGAGACTGAAGACATATTACATCTATACATATGACATTGGTTCATCCATTTTCATTGCTTAGGGCCTCCTTTCCCTTCCAAAATCCTCAAGTGGTTTCTTTTTTGTTTTATTTTAAATTCTTTGTTGTGTGAATAATTACAATCTGTAGACGTATGGCTTCAAATAAAAAGTATTTTGGAATTATAGCCTTTCTCTCCTTGTAAGGGAAGAAAGAATGAGTGCCAGCAAGGTGGACATTTTCATTATTCCCCAATCCCAAAACCACCTGAACAGCTCTCATCTCTCACCCAGTGATGGAGAAAGCCAGCTCTGCCCAGCGTAATGAGACAGCACCAGGCACTGTAAGTAAATATTTTTGATACAGCACATGACAGTTTCAGGCTACTGGCACATTTTGCAAGGAACTGCACACCATCTTAATCATGCCTGCCAGAGAAGATCCCCCTCCCTGCAAGACACATTTCCCCCCATATCATTTAAACATATTAAATCACTGTAGGTACGCAGAGTGGGCATCATGTTAACATAAGATCTAATCAGAGAGCGTCTGCAGGTCTCCCAGGCTTTATTCTTTTTGTCTCTTTCCTCTGTTTTCTTGTTAGACTGAAGAGCCTTTTTTGACATCCTCATTTGTTCTGCTGTGTAATAGCACAAGATCTTTCAGAGCTGTCGACATCTGCTTCCCTCTGGAGAGCTGCAGAACCAAGCCAGCAGAGCAATCATAATTATGCCCAAACGGACTGAAAGGTACAGGAGCTGAAAAGGAAAACAGGAGAAAATACAGTGTGTGTGTGTGTGTGTGTGTGTGTGTGTGTGTGTGTGTGTGTGTGTGTATCTGTGTGTGTGAGTGTGTCTGTGAGTGTGTGTGTGTATCTGTGTGTGTGAGTGTGTCTGTGAGTGTGTGTGTGTATCTGTGTGTGTGAGTGTGTCTGTGAGTGTGTGTGTGTATCTGTGTGTGTGAGTGTGTCTGTGAGTGTGTGTGTATCTGTGTGTGTGTGTCTGTGAGTGTGTGTGTGTCTGTCTGTGTCTCTCTGTGTGTGTCTGTATGTGTGTGTCTGTGTGTGTGAGTGTGTGTCTGTATGTGTATGTGTGTGTTTCTATGTATGTGTCTATGTGTGTGTCTCTGTGTGTGTGCATGTCTGTGTGTGTCTCTGTGTGTATGTGTCTGTGTGTGTATGTGTGTGTCTCTGTGTGTGCGCATGTCTGTGTGTATGTCTATGTGTGTGTCTGTGTGTGTGTGTGTATGTGTGTGTGTATGTGTGTGTGTGTATGTGTGTGCCTATGTGGGTATGTCTGTGTGTGTGTATGTGTGTGTCTATGTGGGTATGTCTGTGTATATGTATATGTCTCTGTATGTGTGTATGTGTACATGTTGTGTGTGTATGTCTTCTGTGTGCATGTGTCTCCATCCTCTGCCAACATGTGCACACACTAGGGTTATGCACTTAGGTGTCCTTGTGAGCATATCATTTTTTTCTGAGAGTAATATGCCAACTACTAAAAAGCCTCTGGGCCTTCCTATTCCCCATTGCACCTTCCTTCCCAAGCATATGAGACCATGTAGGCATAGTGCACTGTGGGAGAGAGGTCATCTCCAGTCTCTTACCCTTGTGTACGACTGGGAAGGAAGCCTATAGATGTCTTCTTCCCCAGACTCTACTTTCTGTGGGGAGAGAACGCACATGTTGGAAAGATGCTATGAATCTTCCTTGATTGTCAAGATATTTGTTATGAAATAACTAGTCTGATGACTTTCTACCAATATTAAGAAGAACAGCTGGCATCCTTTGGATGCTGAGGGATTGCCAGGCATTCAGCCTGTTGTCATGTGTCCTTCAAGAAATAGACAAGATAACCCTTGGTGGTTTAAGAGGGTACACTGCTCTTGTGGAGTACTCCAAGTTCAGTTCCCACCACTTACATCTCATTTCCACCTGAAACTTCAGTTCCTGGCGGTCCTCTGGCCTCCAAGGGCACCTACATTCATATGCACACTTAAGAATATGAAGGGTTTTTAAAAAGGCTCATGCATGGCTAACATAGCACTCATAAATTTTTCCTTTAACCCTTCTCTCTCTTGCTAAAAACCATTAGATTACATTCCTAGCCCCCAAGGTCTATACTGACTCATTGCTGAGACTGATCATTAAGTTCCAACTATCAAAACACCACAGTCCAGCAATCTTTTCCCAGGGAGAGAGATTAGTCCTTAAAGACTCACATTCAGGGAGACAGGAGAGCCTGCTTTCTGGAGGCAGTTGGCCATACTATAACAAAGGAACTGACTTGTATTTCTTTTGTGTCTTCAGCAAGCAGAAGAATTATCAGTGACATGTCACTTCATCCCAAGAAGTCACCTTTCAATCAAGAGACCAGAAAAAGAAAGAGACCCACAAACAGAGGCCAGACCTTTTCACTATGTTAACAGACAATTTTGCAGAATCCAAGAATCCTACTGATGTCAGTCAGGGTCCAGGGCAAGTTGTGACTCTGCCCGAGTCTTGAGAGGCCTAACCCTCAGCAATGGTGCAAGGTGAGACTCAGCTTAGAGAGCTTAGACACCCTCCTTGCCTCTGCCTTGTACCTCCCTCAACCTGCTTCCTGCTCAGAACTTAAACTACAGCTGTGCTCTCCATAATCTAGACCACCCTTACCTCCACAGGACCCGCCCACTTCAGAAAGTCATGTGATTCACTGCTTTTAAAGGAGCCCTTTTTGAATTATTCATTTGAACTTATGAGGTCAAAGAGACAGCCATTTCCAGCTTTGGAATCTCAGGTATCCTTCAGCTAATAAGCCAGTTGGGGTTTAAAAGGAAAGTTGGGCCTGGTGATACATACCTTAATTCCAGCACTACGGAGGCAGAGGCAGGGGATCTCTGTAGGTTCAAAGCTAGCCTGGTCTACAGAGAGTTCCAGGCCAGCCAAAGCTACATGGTGAAACACTATCTCAAAGCAAACAATGAAAGGAACGATTCCCTTAGTCAGCTTTATATTCTCTTGGCTAAAATGTCTGAGATAAGTAATGTACAAGAAATGCCTGTCCGGGTTCCTTCTTCCAGAAGTTACAGTTCATGATGGCTTAGCCTGTTGCTATGGGCCTATGGCAGCTTAGATCATCACGGTGGAAACATGCAGCACAGTGACCCTGTGCAGCCTGTCGCAAGCAAGGAAGCAAGGGCAGAGACAAGAAGAACTGGGTTCCCAGCACACCCTTCACAACCCACCCTCAATGACCTATTACATTCTTCACTTAGGCTCCACCTCCCAAAGGTTCCACTGGTTGCCATTGGTTTCAATAGTCTGGCCATCAAGCCTTCAACACTTGGGATTTGGGGGGGTGTTCAAGACCCACACTAGCAGTGTCTATGACATTCTGAGTTTTGGTCTCAGTGGAAGAAGGGAGGAGGAGGCCTTTAGAATCTATAGGCTGGGATCGTCAAGAGAGACCTTTGCTTGCTAGCCCTGCTTGAGAATTTTAAAGTCAGGGATGCATTTTGCAAAGTCCATGTATAATACCCAGTGATGTTTTAGGAAAGAAAGGGAAAATCATGGGGGGGGGGGGGGGAGAAATAGGGAAAGGTGGTTAAAAAAATAGGCAAAGAGAAAAAAATCCTAGAGCCAGAGAAGAGGAAGCATGCACACCATTATGTCAGCAGCTGCGTTGCTGAAAGTCACCCAACAGGGAGAGCAAGCAGGCCAGTGAGATGGAGCCTGCCAGGGCAATACAGCATCAAGAGCAAGCCAGAGTCAGTCTGAGCTGAGGATGAATCTGGAGCACACCTGGGACCAAGGAACAGTGCTTCAGTCCCTCATAGCAGAGTTAACACTGATTAACATTATCGGCAACCTTATGCATGTTCCCTCACAGGGCCTCCAATAGTCCATCCAGGAGATACACAGAGCCAGCCAAGTTTGAGTTGAAGCATACTCCATGCTCTTTGTGGGCTTTGGTTTCAACATACAGGAAACCTCCTCCAGCTTTGTGAAAGTTACTCACCAGATACACCACCCAAGAATCCTAACAACAAAGAATTCAGAGGGCCTTCATAAAATTGTACACAGCACTTGGGAGTTCTGCATTAATCGCGTAGTTCCTCACTCCATCTTTCTAGATAGTTCAAATAGTGCACCACATTCCCCCCCCCCCCCCTTCCTTGAGGTGGTGAGGTCCCTGAAATCTCCCAGGGGTGAACAGACACAAAAACTTCACTGTTCTCACTGTGAGGTGTGTGGAGGCACACAGAGCAGCTCCTCCCAGTGTCCCTTGCAGCCAAAGGCCACTGCCTACCTCAAGTCCATTCAAATATCTTATTTGCATATTGTAGCCTTGCAGGATGATGCTCTTGATTTAATTAATAGTTTGTTTGTTTGCATAATTTCCCTCAGAAAGGACTATTAGCACATTCAAAGAATGTTAACAGGACCCTCTGCACTGATGAGTAAATACAACTCTAGCTTATCACTTTGACCAGTTTAAAAAGACTCAGTCATGTGAACTTTCCTGGGGGACAGTAGGTTGTGAAAAGGCAAAGTAACTTCTAGAGTAGATTGGTATTTTATTGCTGTTTTAAATTCAAAACTACCTGGGGGCTGGAGACTTCCTTCCCTTCCTCCTCCTCACTTAAACCTCTCTAAGAACCTTGCTGACCCAGTTCCCTTCTTTATGTGCCTTCATGTGAATATTATTTCCAGAGCTGAAGAGATCACTCAGTTTGCACGTATTCACTCATAAGTGCCAAGCCCTGGGTTCATTCCCCAGGACCATCAACAGAAAAAAAAATGTTTTCAGAAAAGTGACTTTCATAATACTTGAGGGAAAGGAAGGTCCAGAGGGAGGAAGAGAGAAATAGAGAGGGAGGCCCTTTACTTAGCCTAAACCCATTTCCACCAGACTCTCAAGCTGAGGGAAAACTACAGTCTCCTTGCCCCTGAGAGCCACATGAAATTTTTTTTTTGAAATTTTTAAAAGTAACTTTATGTATAGCAATACATTTTATATATTAAATAACACAGTAAGAGGATGATTTGCTATAGTTTTAAATTAAAAAGGGGAAGGGACAATTTTCATGCTACAAACCTCTTCCCCCAACAATTTTTTTGTTTTTATATTTTTTGTTTGTGGTTTACACTGCAATTAAAGTTTTCCCTCCGTGGGAGCCCACAAACATTCCAGTTTGTGACTTGTTTCCATTTTGACTCAAGGTCAGAGAACCTGAGTCACACCTCCCCCCCCCCCCCAAGTTGCATAATAGGATGATTTGGCCAAAGATGTGGTTACTAGGTGTCTTAGGTTTTGAGACCTGAAGAAGTGTTTACACCTGTCCGTACTTGCCCCTCCCCTTTGCTGGAGTATAAAGAGCCAAGGGGAAATAAATCTGGGCTGCTACAGTATTCACTGACAGTCGCCAGTTCTGGCTACGTAGCGATCTGTTCCTCATCTCTTAACCCGTTAGTCGGTGCTATCCTCTGTCTACTGCAGGCAATCTTTTGTTGCCTTCATTATTACTATGACTTAGAAGTCATCCGTTATTGAAACATGCAGTGTTTGTTTTATGTGTGAGCGACAGAAAACTCAAACAGGCCTGTAAGATAACGGACAAACATGACTAGTCACCGAATATGTTTGTCATATTGACCCACTTAGAAAAAGTAATTCAAAAAATTGTTTTATAACTGGGGGAAGAGAGGGAGGGGTCTAGGAAGATAAAAAGGTGGAAAAAAGAGCCCAGCAGCAGCCTTCATGTCTCTACTTTCTGCCTTCAGATGCCATGTCAGTGGTCGTTTCATGTTCTTACCACCAAGCCTTCCCATCATGAGGAACATGTGTTTCTGCATTTTCTCATAGAAATGAGACAACTAATACAGCATAAGTGTGTTTGTAGTGAATAAGAGCTATGAGGTAGCATACAGGTTAAAATGATCCTCAAGACACCTGAAGCAGAGACTTCTAAAAGCCGTAATAAGAATAGTTTATTTTCAAGAAGAGAAACACTGGGAAAGACAGTAAGTAGTCAGCCTAAGGTGTGGACAGCAGTGCCCATTTAGTTCCTAAATATAAATGGAGTGCCTGTTCTCCAGCCTCAGTGCCTCCCCAGTCCTTGGTGTTTGGAAGGATATCAACATAGGATTAAAGAAGTGTCTTAGCAGAAAGAAAAAGATCTGGAATGAAAATTTCCCATGGAGCACTAATTTGATACAAAGGTGGCAGTAGCTTTCTTTCTCTCTCATCAGCACTCCATGACAGCCTTCTGTAACCCTAGTAACTAAAGAGGTGCCTAATCTGTGCAATATGCACAGATATGTGAATGAAAGACAAGTCATAGGTATTTGAGTCCTTCCAATTAGTGAAAGTAATAGGGAAGAGGAAAGAATCACAAGAAGAACTAAAGGGGCTAGACACTGGCAAGAGCTGGGAAAGGCAATCCCCACCCCACCCCCACCCACCTACCCCATCCCACCCCAGCCCAGGCCAGGCCCTGACTGCTTTCCCATAGGCCTTACATCAGGAAGCTGGAAGGCTTTGTCTTCCCTCCCAGTCATGATAGAGACCCAGAGCAGATTGTGTAGAAGCACGGACCAGCCAGCCACATGGTCCTCTGCCTACCCAGCTTTACTATGGAATAGCCAACCACACAGCCCTCCACCTACCCTGCCCCACCATGTATTCCAGTACCAACCCCTCTGTCCTCCAGAGCTGGAGTTAACCAGTCACTGAAGTTTGGATTTGAAAGAAAATGAATTAGTGTTATATTCACTACTTTTTTCCCCCCAAAGTTATTTTGGTGACAGTTCAGACTTCAGTCCTTTTCTATTCCTGCTTCTTGTATCAGGTGACATCAGAATGCTGGTATGCATTTTGAGGGGCCAGCAAGCAGGAGGAAATGGAGATATATTAGTATGGTGCGGTAGATGTTTTTAAGTGATTCCTTATACTTCCATGTATAAGAATTGTGTGTGTGTGTGTATGTTTTCTGGTTTTTTGTTTGTTTTTGTTTTTTTGGAGGGGGAACTGGATCTCACTACATAGGTCTTCCTCTCCTAACACTCACTGCAGACCAGGGTGGCCTTGAGTTAACAAAGATTCACCTACCTCTGTCTCCTAATTGCCGGAATTAAGGGTATGTACCACTATGCCCTGCAAGTAGTTGTGTGTGTGTTCACAGATGTGTGTTCTGGTTCTGGTGTGCCAGTGCACATGTGTGCTGGTATGTGTAGTTGTTAGGAGGCAGACAGTCTCAGGTGTTGTCCTTGTTCCTCACTCACTGTCCACCATTTTGTTTGTTTTAATGAAGTCTCTCATTGGTCCAGAACTAGCTAAGTAGGCTAGGCCAGCTGGCCAGTGAACCTCAGGACTCCACCTGTCTCTACCTCCCTAGCAGAGGTATTATACCATGATGTCTGGTTGACCATTTCTGATTTTTGTTTATTTGTTTGTTTTCCTTTAAATATGAATTGCGGGGGTGCAATTCCAGTTCTTGTATTTGCAAAGCAAGCACTTTACCAAATGAGCTCTCCCCAGCCCGTGTGTGTAAATATTTCTGTTCCTTATCTCAGCAATGGATTATATAACGATTCCAGTGGCTCACTTTGGGAACTCGCCTGGTATTATATCTACTACAATCAGAGGATTTCAAGACTTTGTAGAAGAGAAGCAAGGTTGGAGAAGGATGGAGCAAGCAGTTAGTCTGTGGAAGGTTCTCTCCAATGAGCTACAATCAAAGATTTAATTAATTCATTTCTTTATTATCTGGTACTGGAGCTGAACATTAAGCCTTGCTCTCCTGAGGCGTATACTCCATCACTGAGCTTTACCCCAGCTCCAGAGAATCAAATTGTATGGACACATAATCAAAGCAAAGTTTTCCCCGTTTGGGGTTACATGTAAAGGTGCACTGGTATCTTTTTATGTCATTTAATAAAATTATTTTTCATGGAATTATATATAAAGTCAACAGAAAATATTCTAGCACTCAGAATAAAACAACAAAAATAGATTATTGAAAAAGCGGAAAATTGTTAGGAGAATTGCTAAGAGACATAATCAATAGGTTCTTTGGTACTTGTATTAGGGTTTCTATTGCTGCTAAGAAGTATGACTAAAAGCAACTTGGGTAGGAAAAGGTTTATTTGGCTTACTGAGGTGGGCCCATGGTCCCTTAGTCCCAAATAGTCACACAAAGACTTATATATGGCTCAGGCTCATTACCAACTAGGTTCTAACCCAACCCTTTTCTACTGATGTATGTATTGCCATGTGGCTAGTGGCTTACCGACACTTTCACATCTTGCTTCTTGGGCCACTGGATCATGTCTCCCAGACTCTGCCCTTCTCCTTTATCTATGCTTGGATTTCCCATCTGCTATCAAGCTGCCTTGCCATAGGCCAAAACAGTCCCTTTATTAACCAATGATAATAAAACATACTCACAGCATACAGAAAGACATCAGCTTACCCTTCCACAGCACTGTTCATTATCAAAGGAAGTCAGGGCAGGCACTCAAGCAGGACAAGAGCTGATGCAGAGGCCATGAAAGGGTACTGCTTACTGGCTTGCTTTTTCATTATATATCTACCTAAGAGCAACCACTAATAACCAAAACAGCCTAGTAAATACTAGGCTGTCTGGGAATCTCCTCTGCCAAAACTGTTAATCCATAACTCTTCAATTTAGCCTGAGGTAGATTTTTTTGGACAAGGGCAGAAAGCAGTCATATTCATCATCAGACTGTCACAAGAACTGTCTCTAGGCCACATACTAATCTTCTTCCCTCTGAAACCCAGGCCATAATAATCTACATTGCTCTCCACACCACTGCCTTCTATATTCCTACTAGTAAGGCCCATTAAGTCCCACCTAAAATATCCAACTGCTTTCCTAATTCAAAGTCCACATTCATTCAAACAAACAAACAAAAAAATCACTATTAGGCCTTACTACTCTAGTCCCTGGTACCAAATCTGAATTAGTCAGAGTTTTCTAGAGTAACGTAAATTATGGAATGAATCTCTCTATTTCAGTCTCTCCCTCTGTTTGTCTCCGTATGTATGCATGCATGCATGTGTGTATGTATGTATGTATGTATGTATGTATGTATGTATGTATGTATATAGGGGATTTAATAGGGAGTGATTTACAGGCTGCACTCCAGCTAATCTAACAATGGCTGGCTATAAATGGAAAGTCCAAGAATCTAGAGATAGGTCTTCAGTATATGCTGACCTCCCAAAGAAGTAGGCTCTAAGCTCTAATGCCAGTGAAGGAATGCTAGCAAGATGAGACAAGCAGGCATAGAGCAAAAGTTTCCTTCTTCTATGACCTTATAAAGACTTCAAGAAGAAGGTGTGGCTTTCCACCTCAAGATCCAGATCAAAGTTATGTGTTCTCCTATCTCAAGAATATGGACTAGAAGTGGATTCATCCACTTCAAACCAAGCAAGAAATTTTCATAGCTGTGCCAAATCTCACTACACTCCATTTCTGGATTGTAGTTCATACCACATGTAGTCAAGCTGACAACCAAGACTAGTCATCACAGTTAGTGAATTATTTAGTCAGTCAAGAAGAATGAGATATATGAACATATTTTAAAATACTTAAATTTGTTTGTCAAATGGCAAGAATATTCATATTGAGAGGATCAGTAGAAGGTCTGAGGATGTGAAGGCTTAGTTTGGTACACAATGGGTGCTTGGGGTACACGGAGACCTCCGCTAAGTCATCGGTGCCCATCTCTTAAAATAGTTACAGGGGCTGGGAAGATGGCTCAGTGGGTAGGAGTACTCAAACATGATCACCTGAGCTCAGAATCCTAACATACTAAAAAGCTGAGTGTGGCGGGGGGGGGGGGGGGGGGGGGGGGCGCAGAGACAGGAGCATCCTAGGACTTGCTGACTGTCATTCACTGTGAGACTCTGTCTCGAGAGAATTAAGTAATGTGTAATAGAGCAGAACACCTAACACACACACACACACACACACACACACACACACACACACACACACACACACACACACTATAATTTGAATGTATCATTCCAAAACACTGAAAACAAGGAAGCTAATAGTGAGTGTCAATGCATAAGAACATACTTAAGAGTCAGCTCGGAAGGGTAATAAACCTTCAAAGAAATTCTCTGAAACGTTTAGTTTGTATGTTACAAAAATTTGTTAGAAATTTCTCAAAGCTGATTATCATTTTAAACATATATGTGATGATGCCATTAGTGATTTTCGAACTTCATAGACTGTTTTCTAAATCATTAGTTAAAAATAGATTTGATAAACTCATTTTTATATACTCTTATCAAGATTTATCACAGAATATTTATCACGTAAAAGATGATTTCCCCTTGCCATAAAAGAAAAAAAATTACAGGGCTATCAGGGAAGTTAAACAACACAAAAAATATTGTTAATTTTTTGTTTTGTTTGGGATTTAGTGGTGCTTGTGGTTTAAATATTTTTAAATTACCTTTAAATAAATAACTTTGTTTCCTTCTCCTGGGTTTTTGAGATAGGGTCTTATATAGCTCAAGCTGGCCCTAAATTCCATGCACCTGCCTTCATCCAAATGTTCTAGGATCTCAGACAAGCACAATCACACCAGATTGCTTTTTATCTTCTTTTATTTAAACCTCTAAAATTATATGAGTGTCAGATGGCAAAAGCAATAACTTAAGAAGGAAGCTCCTGGTCCCACCCCCTTGTCTCTCATGCCAGTATGAATTGTTTAAGTCATTTTTACAGTTTAAAAAAATCCCACATCTGAACATACTGTTATACAAAACTAATATTTCTAAAGAGAATGAAATGAACTACACATATTTTTGTCATCTTCTCATTCTTAATGACACAGATTATGACCCAACTCTGGGATTTGGTACTGGAACAATGGGATATGAATATTTTGGGGATGGAAGGTTATTAAGAATAGAGTTCTGAATGCAGACACCCTCTTAGAGTTTGTAAAGAGGAAATGCCCATGGGGATCACCATCTGTCTTGGCCTCTTTAGGCTTTGATGACAAAATACCATTAATAGGTGAATTATAAACAGCAGGAAAGTGTGATTTACAGTTCTGGGGACTGAGAAGTCTAAGATTAAATTGCCACAAAATTTAGTATCTGAGCAGGGCCAGCCTCCTTTCTGACAGGCGCCTGTCCTAGAGGACAGGCGAGGGGAGTTTTCACAAGGGTATTAACCTTCTCTCATAAGGGCAAAGACATATCCCCTCTCAATGCTTTCCCATCATACCATCAACTTGAAGATGAGAATTTCAATATACAAACTGTGAAGAGAAAATGTATTAAAATTCTAGCACAGCTGTCTAAAGAACAGAGAAAAAAACCTTTACTTTGGCCACGTCTAAACCCCAGACATGCTACTATAGAATAGTTTTGTGTTTGTGAGTCACAGATTCTAAATCTGCAAAAATAGACAGAATATTAGATGGTTGTTTAAAGTTGTGTGAAATTAAAACGGAGCTAAAATTACTGTGGAGGGCTATTTAAAGAGATGCCATATGTATTCATGAATGTTATTTCTTTCAATAATATATGATTATTATTGAAATAATAACAGCTAACACAATGTAAATCTGTTCGGCTCATAAATGCCAACTCATCTTTCTTCCTCACAATGCCAATGAATCTGAATAGATTATTTGGATTGTGTTTCATCTTCTTCCTTATCCTAAAGCTAACACTAAACATGACAATGATGACATGTATGTGAAATTTACAGAATAAATAAGAGTTTGTGACAAGGCAAGACTTGTTCAATGCTTTTGCCCTTGAAGCCAATGTAAACACATAGGTTCCATTTCGTCTTGTAGACTAAGAAGAGTTGGAATGCCCAATTACTGTTGGCAGGAGAGGAAGGGAAGGGCACACTCAAAGAATTTGATAGTTGGAGTTCAAATGGGCACACTGTACAAGTAGATCTGCATTTACCTTGCATTAAAAGATAAACAAAGTCACATGCTATTTGGCCTGTGGCTCAGGCATATAACTTGCTAACTCTTACTCTTAAACTAACCTATGATTAACCAAGTGGCTTTAGTACATTTTCTCAGAGCAGCATTTTAGTCTTCTTTCATCTGCATCCACTGGCATCTCTCTCTCCTCTTCCTCTTCCCAGAGTTTTCTTAGTCTGGTAGTCCCGCTCATACTTCCTGTCTGCCTTCTGACCAATTAGCGTTTTATTAAACCAGTAGGAGGGGCAAATACTTAGAAAGTACAAGAGCATCATCCCAGAACAGAGGCCCATTTGGTGATAAGTAGTTTCATTCCTAACTTACATAAGAAAAGGAAAAATCTACCCAGTCATGGTGATATACACCTCTACTTTAAAAATTAATTATTATTTTTTTGAAATTAAAATTACATCACTCCCCTCTCTTTTTTCCTGCTATCCACCTTTTTCATGTATGGCTTCATGCTATTCTCTCTCAATTTCATGGCTTCTTTAGTTTTTGATAGATGAAAACATAACCTGCTCAGTCCATTTAATGTTAGCTGCGTGTATATTATTTTAGGCCTGACCACTTGGTATTGAATAACAAATGTGTGGGGGGGTGTCTTGCCTTAGGAAAATTACTTCTCCTAATCTCAGCATTTCTTAGTTTCCTATAGTTCTTTGTTTAGGGCTGAAGTCCCTTAAGATGTCCCACCTCCATGTCTGTTGGTCCTCCTTGCTCTAGGGTCTTGTTTAGGCATCCACATTGATGAGATGTCATGGGTGGAGCTCCTTGACATTTCTAGGGGATGATGTCTCACAGTGAATTTCAGGTTCCTTTGGCTCTTACACTCTTTTCCCCTTCCTGAGGGGCTTCTTTAGTCTTGGGTGCAGGAGCTGTGCTGGAGGTGTATCCATGGGGCTGGGAAACACACATGTCTTGTTCTCTGCATTTTGATTGGTTGTGTCTTTCTATAGTGATCTCCATTTATTGTAAAAATAATGTTTTTGTTTTTGCTTTTTTAATGAGGAGTGAGGGTTACACTGACCTGTGAGTATGAGGGTAAATATTTAGAATAAAGTTGGGAATTATGCTTTGTTAGTAAAGACTACAGTGATTTTAACATTCAGAAGGCTAATCTATGTAACTTCAAGAGCACCCTAGTCTACTTAGTAAGTTTCAGGCCAACTAGAGCTATATAATGGGAAAACAAACAAAGAAACCCCTTTCTCTGGAAGACATTCAAGAATATTCACAGCAAGTTTATTCATAACAACCTAAATGTCAGCCAAAATAAGATGAATCAATAATTTGTGTTGGAGAGTGCTGGAGAGATGGGTCAGCAGTTAAGAGCACTGGCTGCTCTTCCAGAGGACCTGGGGTCCTTTCCCAGCACCCACATGGAGGCTCACCACCATCTGTAACTCCAGGCCTCAAGGACCTAGTGCCCTTTGGGGCCTCTGAGGGCATGCATATGTTGTACAGGATAAATGTGCAAGTAAAACACTCAGATAAATAAAATAGTAATAAAAATTTAAACATTTAATATTTTTAAAGCAGAATGAAAAGAATAAGCTACCGTTGGACAATACGGCAAAATCAATCTAACAAACATTCTATTGAGGAAATAAAGCCAGGAACAAAAGCATACTTGGTTCTGTTTATACTAAGTTCAGAACATGGGGTAGATTGACTGGAAAGGACATAAAATCCCAGGTGCTCCATGTTTGCTGCATTAACCTGAGTGGTTAGTGGTAGTTATATAGTTGTGTGTCTGGGTGTACATGTGTGTGTGTGTGTGTGTGTGTGTGTGTGTGAGAGAGAGAGAGAGAGAGAGAGAGAGAGAGAGAGAGAGAGAGAGAGAGAGAGAGAAAGAGAGAGATAGAGAGGTGTATAACTATTTCATCTGTCTTACGATTTATTCACTTTAGTGTATATATGTTATATCTCAATTTAGAAGTTTCAAGGAAAACAAAACTCTTTGACTTAATAATGGTGCTTTCACCCCAGGGGGAAATGAGAAAACTACAAAGGCATTTAAGATGATCATAAAATCATCTCTCATGAGTAAAAATCTGTATATGAAGACAGGATGATGCCACTAAATAAATTATGATACATTAAAAAAAATGGCAAGCCTTCATTAACTTTAACCATTAAATGACGTCAGGATGAAGGTTGAGACTCTTTGTTACCAACACTGAATTAACGAACGGTTCTCATCTTTTCACCTTGGGTTTCTGATGAACTGGCTATCACAGCTCTCTTGAAGGGATGACTAGAACACCACTGGAGGGTGACAGAACACACCCTGCCTCAGCACACCCATTTATCTGGAAGGTCTCATCTGGGCTGAGCAGTGACTCTCATTCTGAGAGGCTGGCCTGTGAAGTCAGTGGATGCACCAGGTTCCAGAGGTCACTGAGAACCACAAGGTCAAGCTTGTGAGAGTCCCTTAGAGAAGCCCGGAGGCCCAGGATCTGTGCTATTCTTTGTCACTATTTAGACCAACATGGCAGCAGAAAGTCAGGTGATGGCTGATGTTCCCCCTTAGAGGATCTCTCCCCTGCAGAGCCCTGTTGCACAGTTGGGCTATAATTTCATTCCTTGGCTTCTGTCTCCTCGGCCCTTTGCTCTGCTCTCCTGCTTTCTGTGTGAATGCCCACTTTCCTCCCACGTCTGCCTGCTTCTGTGTGAGCCCTACCCCCACCCTGCTCTCCCTTCTTCCTTCCCTTTTCTCTTCCTCTTCGTCTCTCTTGAGACAGGTCTAGTGGCCTGGTTGCCATCTGCTGCCTTTTTTTATGAGGTTGAGATCAGATGGCATCTAATCGATTGTCGCAGTCTCCATGGTTACCAGGGTGACAGAGTACTTGGGAGAGACACATTCTCCAGCCTGGGGCTGTCAGACCATTCCTGAGAGAGGAAAGAAAATAAAACCTCTCCCATCATATTTACACATTTACATCTTTCTCAGAAGCGGCAGAACACAGTCCTGGGTGTGGTTTTACACCCAGTAGCTTGAGGCTAGGAGACTCAGAGACGCTTCTTCTATTTAACACACACACACACAAGACAGAGTTTTAAAAAAAATGCCAACAAAGTCCACCATCCCCCCCCCCTTCTGCCTTATCCTTTTAATGTTTGGGAATTAACTTACTTATTCTAATGAGTTGCTTGCCTTCCAATAGAGTACAGTGACAATTGACAACTATTTGCTTCATGAAAGGAAACTATGCAGAACATTACCAACACTTTAGTCTCTGATTGGGATCAAAGATCATATTAAAGTTAGATGCTCTTTGGCCAAAGAATTGGTTACAACTCAGGAAGCCATCTGATAAGATATAACCAAAAGGACCTTTATTCTTGTTTGAGATGGTCCCAGACTGTTTTGTTGCTGAGTATGACCTTGAACTCCTGACTCTCTAGCTTCTAACTCCATGCTGGGACTCTGTGTGTGTACCCACTACTCCTGACTTGGGATAATCCTTTTTAATGCAAAAGGTACCTGGGCTTTGCGGTGGTCTGCAAGGTTTTTGGACAGAGGGGCTTCCCAATTTGCAGAGACACACATGGGCCACAGTATGTGATATGATTCACAGTCCAGGTCTCATTGACAGAGACTTCAGAAAGGCCTTGGCAATGAAGACAGAAAGTGAAATGGAGCCAAGGTTAGATATTTGAAGTAACTCTGAGACAGGAAAACAACCATCCTGCTATTAAATAAAGTTAAAACTGCACTGGAAGTAGTATCCTTGACTTAGTCCGGTTTATTTGCAACAGGCACAGATGATGGCAGCTTCAGCCTGCCTTTTGCCCTTTCCTACCCAAAATTCTGTTCTTTTTCAGCTTTCTGGAGAATACAAAGAAAAATAAATCTACAGTCCAGAAATAGCCTAGAAGTAAGTAGCAACCATCTACTTAAAGAGCAGATAGGGTACCACACATGGCAATCCTTACTGCTCGTTCCTGTCTCTGATTCTTCCAGGTCTATTGCCTCTCCTCTTGTGCAGTATCTTAGCAAGATTCAGACAGAATCATCTGCAGCGCCTGGGCTCTTAAGCAAATATCACACTGATATTTGAAATAGGAATGATCTCATCAATTTAAGGAGAGCCTTTAATATAAAAAGAAAATAATTTGTCACAGTCATGAACCTTCCTCTCATTTCTCACTTCTGCATCCTGGTTAATGCTGGCCTCTGCATTTCCTTCTCTTTCCCTCCCCCCATTGTTGCTGCTCTCTACAGTGAAATGGCCTGGGAAAGTGTTTTATTAGAGTCCTGTCTTTCCAGCCCATCTTTCCTCCAACCCTTATCCTAGAGAGCAGAACTGCCAATGTTAGCTCTATGCTTTTCACTCATAGCAGCAGCAGTGGTCTGTGTACACCCTTACATAATTGTTAGATGTACCTCTTGTGTGCCATTACATAACTGTTAGGTGTTCTTCTTAACTCTCCAGATTGTGTGCTTCCGGTTATGGAGGTCATATCCCTTATTTGTGGGGTCTCCCTTTACTTTGTATTGAGATGCCACTCACTATAAGTTTGCTGAAGTTAGGAGCAGACTGTGAAACCTATAAGGCAGTGTATACCTGGCTTTCGGAGTTTTTGTTCATTCATTTATGTGTTTTGTATCTTTGTGTGTGTGTGTATGACCGAGGTCTACAGAATGACACTGCTTCCTCAATTACTCTGTCTTATCTTTTGAGACAGGGACTCTCGCTAAATCAAAACTCCCTGCTTCTTCTAAACTGGCTGTTGAGTTCCACAGATCCTCCTGTCACGGCTTTTCCAAGATTAGGAAACTGGGATTACATCATAGCTAGCTTTTTATGTGCATGTTGGAGATCTGAACTCAGGTCCTCATGCTTGGGCTACAAGCACTTTGTAGACTGAGCCATCTCTCTATGTAATCAAGACTGGCCTTAAACAAACAATCCTCCTGCCTCAGTCTGTCAAGAGGGTTTTCTTTCTAAAACTCCGGTTCACATCAGCTCTATGCATTTCTTTGGCTTCAGTTCATGGCTCTGTGTCTACCAGGAGCCTTTTCTTCCCTCTCTGCCACTACATGCTCATGCCCAAGCATGTTTCCTCAGAAACTGGGTCTCCCCTCCCTGCCTCACTTCATGCTCATGCCTAAGCATGCTTCGGAGAAACGGTTTCTATCTTGGAATTAAAGGAGCCATTTGCCCCCTTCAGGACAACTGCCATAGCATGGTGTCAACTCACACTCACCTTCTGAAAATTGAAGTTGCCAGGATTCAGCCACACAACTGAGTGAAATGTTGTGTGATGCGGGGCATCTCCTGGGTGAGAGAAACTGGCATAAACCACATCCTAATGGGATCCAGAAACAAGGAATCGTGAATGAAGTGTTAATTAATTGCATTTATAAAGACATTAGCAAAGGAATTAAAATGGCAGAAGCTTCCATCTTCCATCCCCCACTAAGGATTCATAGGAAAGAACAGTGTCGTCCAAAGAGGATCTTAACAATAACCATTGGGGTTTATTGCCTGTGCACGGCAGAGGGAACTCTCAATAAACACTAACTTTTCAAAGAACACTTTGAGTCCACAATCTTGCGTATACTAAGGAACATACATTTTAACCCTTCTTACCTCTACTTCGCTCCTTGCTTTTTTGTATGATTTCAATCAAGAGGCCTTGTCATCTTGCTTCACTGGCTACAGGGATGGTGGGGAACAGTTTGAATCTAGCCAACCCTGAAATTCTTCCTGGAATATGATGCCTGTTGTCTGGGAACCTTTGTGATAGTAAGGGCTTTTCATCATTCTTACTGAATATCTAGAGATAATCTACTGTGAGGTTGACCCCTGGCTGGGCCTCCAGCTGCTGACCACAAGACTAAGTGGGTAAAAGGTTAGAAGGCTGGATTGAAGGTAGATCAGTAGGTGAACTGCCCTGCTTAATGAAATCAAGGGCGTGCACTTGAGGTCTTTTATGGGTCCTCTTGTTGCACTCAAATTCACCTGCACAGATCAGGCCACAAATCTCAGACAATCACTTTGTTGTCTGCAACTGGTGGCCAAGAGACTACAGAGGGCCAGCTAATCCGGTTACTGGAAATCTCTATGACTGACAGAATTGTAGCTAAGGGCTGTGTTCATAGAGGGCGTGTCCTGAGACCTTCGTAGTCAATGAGAGATACAAATAGCAGATGAGAGAATAGAAATGTCCAGCAGGTAAGGAAAGCCTGGGGTCAGAATTCAAGTACAGTTTCTCTACTCATCCTACTGTGTGCAGGAGGGTAAGTCTCCCAGGATCTCATTTGGTTCAAATAAGAACCCCATGAAGGATGACAAACTGTATGAATAAGCAGGTTGCATTAATTCACCCAGAGGAGTAGTCTACTCACCACCAGACTCTGGCTGACTACTCCATTCCCTAAACCATCACATTTCTCTGGCATGCTTAAATCTGTTGGATTAGTGGAGGAGACACCAACCTAATTTAAAAACAACAGTGCTTTATCAGGTTGGGCACACCTGTGCTGCTGGGTGCAGGACAGTCTGTAGAGTAGAGGGCACAGAATGAGAACCTCAGGAGAGCCTGTTCTCCAGCCTATAGAACCAGAGTCTCTGCTATCTCCCAAACTGGGAACTCTGTTGAAGACATTGGGAACATTTCCTTCCAGACATGATCTCTATGCTAATTTTGGAGATATCACAAGTCCCAAGATGAAATCTCTGGATGATTTGTGGCTTTACACTTGCTTTCTTTTACTTTTATTTGCACATATATGCATATATGTGTGTAAATAACCATTGTTATCTTAGCTGTGCTTCATCATGTACATAAATAACCATGCACTCAGGGGCAGATTGTCTTCCTCTTTAGAACATATTGTTTATAACACTCAAATTCATTATTTTTGCAAATTTAACCCAGTGCAAGACAGGATCAAAAATCATGCAGAAGTCATTCATATTGTTATTTATATTAGAGTTCCAACAGACATGAACCGGATATACAGCCTAGGATGACCTTGAATCTTGAACTTCTTGTCTTCCTGCCAACACCTCTAGAGGTCTGGCATGATACGGAGGAGGCAGAGTCTCCCATGCTAAGGCTGGCTTAGAACTCCACGTGTAGTGGATGATGCCCTACAACTCCAGATTCTCTTGCTTCTACTCCCTGTGTGTGCCACCTGTGTGCCACCTGTGTGCCTTCATGCCTGAGCCTGTAATTTTGAATCTTGAGAGTCTTTTGTTTTGCTTTTAAGATTACAAATTAGTGAATTAAAAATTTGGCCTGACTCATATATGGCTAGGAACAGGACACAAGAATGTAAATGGGGAAAAGTGTGAGCAATTGGCAGCTTACATATTAAGTCGAGGTCAGTGACTCCCAAGCCTGGCTCTGTTGGTAGGAGGATCCCTGGACGTCACCTCTCTTTCCTGGCCTGGTTGTATCATTCTTCTCTGCCTAAAGTCAGAATACTGATTGAGGACATGAAGAAATTTGATTGTAACTACCTGCTGATGATCAAAGCATCTGCTAAAAGAGCTAAGGTCTTCAACGATCTTACTTTCTTGTTGATTCTGGGATGCTGAAGATACATGGCCTGAGGTGCTGCCTAATCCTGGGACTAAAAAGGTTCAGACATATATTCATTCTACCTGTGTTAAAATTATGAAAATTAGTTTGTGTCTCTGAGTTATTTTCATATGGTGATCATGGATGCTTTTCCATTCACAGAAATCCAAATATATGGATAGTTTCTATGACTGTAGGCACCAGTTGTTTTTGACAATTTAAGTTAAAGTAAAGTTAAATTAAAAAACAAACAAGTATCCCATTTTTAAGTACTCCATAGACACATGTGGCTAGTAGCACTACGTTCAGCAGCACATTTTCAGGATATTTTGTCCCTAGCAGAACATGTTATTGGATGGAGCCCCCACGTGTCACAGGAGTACATCCTATCTAGTGGTTTTGTAAAGTAACATATAGGTTTCACTGACAATGGCTGTGGAGCCTGGCACTGAGAGGGTGGCCCTGGGCCTTCTTTGTCAGAGTGGGAACTAGTCCTGTGTGTCACAGCAGAAGAGCCGAAATCTCTGGAGAAGGGGCAGGTGCAGATGGGCCATTTCCATTTTCCACTCCTGCAGCTCCCTGAACCTCTATCCAGACCCGCCGCCAAAACATGCTTGTACAGAAGCCCAAAGTGAAGCACATTTTGGATTAATTTTCTGGCCGATATTTCTTTGCAAAATCCAGCCCATGCTTCTGATTAAGGGCTTTCTTTCTTTATGTCATGAATTTCAATGACTGGACTTTAACATTTCCTACTAGCAATGACATTTAGTATTAGCACTGACCAAAAGAAGTAAGGCTGCAGACAAGCCAGCTCTGTCTCCAAGGCCTCAAGATAAGTGCAGGGCACTGGAGTGAACATGGCTAGGTGAGTGCCATTGGCTCATGGTGGCTGACAGTCAGCAAACGAAAATATCCTGCAGACTAAAGAAAGGTTTCTCCCTCAAGGAAAAAAAATGAGAATTTTCTCCAGTCATTTGCCACTTTAGACTTGTAAAAACTAGTAATAGAAAGCAAAATATCAGCAAGCCTCTACCCTTATCCAATTTATCTCATTCCTGAAAGTGTCTTTTCTATGCCAGGAGAATGGACCAGAATGGTTCTAAAGATGGCTCAAAGTTGTTTTCAGTGAGCTCACGAGACACATAGCTCTCTTGATTCTTATCCATTTTATTCTTCAGAGTGGGCCCCTTGGGTGTGTTTTATTCACTCACCCCTACCTGACATGTGGGAGGTGCTGAGCCCTTTGGTTCAATTCTATCAGTCAATATTTATTTATTCTTTCTCCCCTCCCTCTCTTTCTCTGTGTACATGTACTTGAGTGAATTTGTCAAGGCAAAAGTATGGAGCTCAGAGGAGAAATTTTTCAGGTCAGTTTTCTCATTCCGTGGGTTCTAGAATATGATTCATGTCCTCAAGTTTGCAAGGCAAAGGCCATTAGCTACTGAGCAATCTTGCTGGTCCCTCAATAAATATTTTTTAAATGAATGAGCAAACAAGAAAACATCAGTGACAAATGTATCAAGACAGAACTCTGTTAACTTAGCTGATATCTACCGAAGGATGAAAGAGGAAAGAAGTACAAATGTCATCGTGTGAGCTGACTGGACAGGTGACCTTCCCAAGCTTTCTTGAGCCTTTAGAGGCCTGGGTGCTATAAGAACAATTGTTTGGGTCTGGAGAGATGAAGCACTGGCTTCTCTCCCAGGACCTGTGATATTCAGTTCCCAGCACCCGTGAGACAGCTCACAACAGTATGTAACTTCAATTCCAGGGGAACCACACTCTTTTCTGGCTTCTAACGGTACCAAGAACTTTGATCCCAGTACACAGGAGGCAGAGACGGGCAGATCTCTGTGGGTTTAAAGCCAATCTGGTCTACAAAATTCCAGGCCAGCCAGGACAAACATAATAAGATCCTATCACAAACAAAATACCCAAAAGTAAGTAAAGACTGTAACTACTGTGTGGGAGAAAACAGAAAGGAATAAAGTCCTTAGAAGGCCAAGCCTCTTGTCTCTGGTTGAAGGCCCCCCCTGACATTCTTGTAGGATGGAGGCATTCAAAACAGTGTGTTTATTTGTGTTGTTTTGGACTAATGGCTAACTGGAATGATGATGGAGTTGCAGAAACTGAACATGGTTAGCATAATTGAATTCAAGCCTGTGCACCTTTCCAGACAGGGTGAAAATGGATCCTGAAGATCACATGGCCACTGGACCACCTGTTGCTAGTCCATTCTATCCTAAAGTCATTTCTGGCAGATCAAGATCCAACTGCCTCCAGTATGTTCAAAATAACAGAACGTTAAGTGTGTTAAAGGCTATACAGGGGGATTCAAAGATTCCTTGTAACCTCTTTGGAGTCTTTACCTGGTGGTCACCAATCTTCCATGTGATTTTGTGACACAGCTTTCCAGGTCGTGTGTCTTTAAAACACTGCAGCTCATATCTGTCCCCATTCCAACTGTTCTCTGGTGTCTCTCTTGCCGAAATGGTTTCAATTAGAGCCTGGAAAGGGTTGATACAGAATTCTCACACCATGCTTGCCAACATGGGAATTGGTTTTTCAACACTGCTGTTTTCCATCCAAAAAAAAATTCCCCCTCCCCACCCTTGACTTAGAAGAGATTATTCTCAGACAAGCATTTAGCTGATTTTTAATGTCAAAGAAACTTAATTTGCAAACTCGTTAGAAACTCTTTAGGAAAAAGCAGCCTAGTAAAACAGATGATTAATATTGGTAAGCTCCTCATTTGCATATTAATTAGTCTCCATACTCAGCTAATTAAAACCATACTTTAAAGACTATTTTCTAGATGGCGCCTCTTGTTTCTACATACATTCATGTTCTTTAACACAAAATAGTGAGTGAGTCTGTGCTTAATACACTGATTTTTCTATCTGACACCTGCGCCGAGGCTAGGTGTCTAAGCAGACAGTTCACTGGCCCATGTTGCTTTTGTCTCAAGTATCTGTTCTTCTGAGTTTAGATGGATGAGAGGACAGCAGTCAGATAGTGATTACCAAAATCATTAAAGATACAAGCAAAGTACCAAGCTTGTTTCCTTTAAGTCTCCTTCTGTAAGTTTCCTCTCTAGAGACACATGTACAAATACATATGTATATATGCTGGCGAGGGGGGGTGTGGTCTGGGGCCAGGGCCTCAGAAACAGTGTGTTTTAAGAAATATTTAAAGTTAGGTAATGAAATAACTTACTCTACTTCTTCATCTTTTGAGAAGAACTAGTGTGTCAGGTAATAGGCCACGAACCTGTCCTAGAAAATTAAACCCACAGAAGTGTAGCTGCTCAGGACTGCAAGAATCTACTCCATTGAGTTTGAAGGATTTCATTCATAGTGGCTCACTAGTTGTAAATAGACCTTGGATTTAGTTATCGAACCAACCAAACAAAAATAACTAAGAATTTAGATCTTACTGTGGAGAATGCATTCCCTGCAGGCAAAACAAAACTAACTAAATAAATCAACAAAACCCCCCAAAATACTTATAGAGTCAACTTTTGAACATACAGTCTTCAACTGAGATTCAGGAGAAATTATATTAGTGCAGTAACTGAGTGACTTTAACCAAACTGCTGAATTTCCACAGTAACAAAACCCAAAAATCTGTGTGAGACTTGTGTAGGGACGGACATTAATAAAGAGACTAGAAAAGAGGACAGATCCCAATCAAGTTTCACAAATTTGGTTCAGAAATCCAAAATGGAAAAACTTCACACACAGTCAATCTGCTAGGGAGAGTGCCATGACCTACAGCCAATCATCAGCTAGGGGGAGGGCCATGACCTACAGCCAATCATCAGCTAGGGGGAGGGCCATGACCTACAGCCAATCATCAGCTAGGGAGAGTGCCATGACCTACAGCCAATCATCAGCTAGGGAGAGTGCCATGACCTACAGCCAATCATTAGCTAGGAGGAGGGCCATGACCTACAGCCAATCATCAGCTAGGGGGAGGGCCATGACCTGTCAAGGCAGAACTTCAGCCAGGTGCCTGTGATCTGAGCCAACAATGTGAGAATGAACTCTGATCAACCAGGTCTGCCCTTATTTGCATGACTCTTCTGTGCATGACAGTGATTGCATAAGTGGAAATTACATGAACAATGGATCAGGCTAATGTCCTCAAACTATGCACTGACCAATATAGACCCCATCTTTATCTTTAACATGGTGTGACTTACAAATCAGGAAATTGCACACCAGGAAACTCTACCTGAACAAGTACTCTAAAATGGAAAGTTCCCCTTTGTCGGGCAGCCTTCAGTCTACCACCACAGGCTGCAGTAGCAGGATGGAGCAGTCAATTGTGCTTCCACTTGGCTAGGCTTGTGAAGAAGCTGTTCTTCTGTCTTGTTCATCATGGTAACTTTGGTGTAGGTACTAGGCAAATGCTGAATAAGTAAGTCCAAGATGGCTAGGCAAGCACATGTGAACATAAGTAAAGCCTGTGTTTTTGTTGTTGCTTACACTATAACTAACATAAAGCCTCCAAGTTTAGAAAGACTATAACCAATCATTTAATAATTCTCATGACTCTATGTGGTTTTTGAATAGTTCTGCTCTCTCACGTGATGTCCTGCTTAGTTTTATTGTCAGCTTAGCCACCTGGGAAGGGTACCCTTCCAAGTGAAGAACTGCCTTGATGGCCTAATCCACCAGGTATGTCCATGGGGTCTTTTCTTGATGGCTAATTGAGATAGGAGGTTGCTGTGGGATATTTGTACACTGGCTGCAGATGTTTTGCTGTGATTAGTTTAATCAAAAGCTAATCAGCCAATAGATAGGCAGGAGGTATAGGCAGGACTTCCAGGCAGAGAGAACTCTGGGAAAAAGAAAGGCAGAGTCACCAGCCAGACATGGTATAATTTAAGTTATAAGAACTATTTAAGAACAAGCCTAAGCTAAGGCCAAGTATTCATAATTAGTAATAAGCTTCCATGTTGTTATTTGTGAGCTCGTGGTCTCCATTAGAAGGTACTGTTACAGGAGGCCCAGTCCAGTATGAGCAGTGCTGTGTGTAAGCCGGTGGGACTGGCCTGTATGTGAAAGATAGCTGAGCAAGCCAGAGAGGAAGTAAGCCGATGCAGTGTTCCTTTATGGTCTCGGCTTCAGTTCCTGGTTCCAGGATCCTGCTTTGAACTCCTGTCTTGGCATCCTTTGATGATTTATTATAACCTGTAAACCAAATAAACCCTTTTCCCTGCAGGTTGCTTTTAGTCAGAATGTTCTAGAACAGTAGCAGATAAGCAGGGTGGGACACATGGCTTGCTCCCTCTTCTATGCTGGCCTGGAGCCTCCCCGGGGTCTGAGCAGGGAGGAGACTGCTGAGAATCTGATACTTTTATTATGTCTTTCACCTTTAACTCAGCTCTGAAGACTTTGAGATGAATGACAGACACAAAGGCACAAGTATGTGGGAGATCCTGAGGATAAGGAGCGGGTTTTCGGACTTAAGGAAGTTGTTATTCGAGGCAGATAAGTAAATACACAACCAACCTACATTGGCAAATGTTGTAATGGAGGACAGTCAGCTTCTGGAAATAGTGTTTACAGTCCCAACCATGGATAAAAATGACCCTGACTTTTCTCCAGTAGCCAAAGTTTTCCATTTTAATTCTGTCAGGGCAGTAGGGATGATGGAAAAAAACTATTTTAAACAAAATTCTTAATAGTATATAGACATGAGTTTAGCATATATAGGTGTTGTTTGGTTATACTTAAAAAAAAAAACTATAGCCATTTAAAAATCTGAATCAACCTTATAAGCGAATTAGATGTCAACTAGAATTCATAAGAAGAAAAGAATTGCAAATCTGAGCAATTAATTATTAAGCATTCAACCACCAAATATAGTACCTGTGGGCACAGAGGCATCTCCTGTGAGGCAGTGGTAACTAATTGCAAAGCAGTCTCAGGGAAGTCACGCTGGGAAGCATGGGGTGCACAGAGAGGTCTGTTTGCTTGGCCACATTAAAAGGAAAAGTGGAAATCTAAGCAGAAAAGTACTTAAGCCCCCATGGGAAATCTATTCACTAGGCAAGCATGAGGGGGAAAATAAAGCTAGGTGATAATGAGAACCAGTGAGAAAGAAGGACAGTGGTAATAGTGTTCAACATGGGCTGCAGAAGCTGGGAGCATGAGGACTTTAGACCCTGAGAGAGCACAAAACTTGACACACAGTAGGTGCTCAGAGCAGGCAAACAGTAGTAGATGGACAGATGGGTGGTTGCCCTTAACTTGAGAAAACAGTATCTTTTGATATTTATACATATTATTGAAAACAATACTTAGTGTAAACTGAATATTTATATTTTCCCCACTGCCCCAAAATTCAGTGGTAGAGACTCCAATGGCCGTTGTGATCACACATTGGATATGAGATCTGTTGAGGAAATAGGGTCAGATGAGTTCCTGAGGGCCAGGCTCTGGTCTGATGGAATTAGTGTCACTGAAGAGGAGACAGCAGAACATGCTCTGTGTCCCTGTCTGTACACATAAGAACAAAAATGGAGGGAGGCCACTTATCCACAAGCTGGGAAGAGAACCCCTACTCAACAATAGTCAGCACCTTGGCTCTGGACTTTGCATCTCCTGAGCTGTGTGAAATAGATTCTGTTTAAGCCACCATCTATGGCATTTTGTTATGATACTATGTTATGCCAGCCAGATAAGACCAAGATAACACCTAGATGTAATGTTTTTATATAACTAAATTTTGGCTCCATTTCATACACACATGATTATGTAATAGTGATAGACTATATTTTATATAAATTTATTTATCTGTAACTTTTACTCTAACTTTGAAAAAATAAAACAGTAGAACATGTACTTAGTGTGAGTGAAGTCCTAGATTCAACCTTGAGCACCTAAAAAGATAAAATGACAGACATGGAGTTATCATTGAAGGTAAAATTATTTCCCTGTTGGATAAAAATTGATGTTCATGGTTCAGAGGACTTGGATCTTGGAGCCCTTGCCAGGACCCCTGCATTAGTGTGGTCCTGGTAGACCCAATAGCTAAGGAGTGTGTCAAGGAAGAATCTGGTTTTAGCACAGAGGAGGTGTAAGATCTGTTTTCTCTTATTTTTGTCCTTCTCCCTAGAGTTCCAACATTCCCTCCAAGGCCATGCTCCAATGGCCCAACTTCCATTAGACCCCATCTCCTAACCAGTTCTAGGGGTCAAACTTTGAACACCACATAGGCTCTGAAAGATAGTAGATCAGTGTGTCTTGGGCTTAAGTGAAACTCATACATTGAACATGAAGGTAATGTTCTATTTAGCTGAGTGATTCAGTTCTTATAAAGCATGTATAAGACCTGAAATTCAATCCTTGGCACCACAATAAATAAGTAAGTAAGTAAGTAAGTAAGTAAGTAAGTAAGTAAGTAAGTAAGTAAGTAAGTAAGTAAATAAATAAATAAATAAACAAACAAACAAACAAAAGAAGGCTGGAATGATTACTCAGAAGTTGAGGCACTGGCTCTTACCCAGGGGCCCATGTTCAATTCCCAGCACTTACATGGCAGCTCACATCCACCTGGAACTCCAGTTCTATAGTATTTGGCACCCTCTCCTGACTTCCGTGGACACTTGCTGCACATGGATGCACAGGCATACATGCAGACAAAGCACCCATACACATGAAAATAAAACCCTCAAAAAGTTAAAATGACTTAAATCCTAGAAAGTTTTAATCACAGGAACTGGGGGAAGGTAGTCTATAGGATCTTTCTAGCCATCCCTGCCTTCTGCTGCTGGGCAGTGTCTTCCTTCATTATGCCATGATGGCTGCCATGTGGGCAGGAATCCATGAGCGAGGATGTGTTTGGATTCCAGCAATTTTGAGGCCATCAGTTCCCTGTGGCAGTGCCATGTGCTGGACCAGTGCTGGCTGGATGTGAGCTTCTAAGACAAGCAGCATAGCCCGCTGACCTCATCTGGGCTCTGGCTCTCACTGCCTGGGAAGTGAGAGAGGAACAAGATGGGTCTAAGGGTCTGCTAGAGTTTGGAGAACCCCAGATTTTTACTAGTTCATTTTAGTATCAACCTCTCAGTTCAGTCCAGGCCACTAAATCCTCAACTATTAGGATCAGAGACATGACACAGAGACTTACAAAGAGCATTTTTGGAGTTGTTTTCTGTGGTGATGCATGTTATTGCACACACAAAGACATATGCACCCATGTACACATATAGGAAGGCTGGAACAGGGCCCCAGCTGTCTTCTATGACCCTCGACGCCTATTCCCTTGAGACAGGCTTCTTCACTAGACCAGAAGCTCACCTTTCAGCCAGGTTGGCAAGCCACTGAGCTCTTGGGATTTGCTTTCTGCTGCTCCCCAGTGCCAGTGTCACAGACACACATAGCCACAACCAGCTTTTTATATGGGTGCTGGGGATTTGAACTCAGGTCTCCACACTTGCAAAGTGAGTACTCTTTCCACCTCAGCCAATTCCCTGGAGATTTATTGAGTTGTTAATGTGAATCAGGTACTAGAACAAGTCTTTTAGTGTGAATTGTCTTTAAGCATGAGCATGACTGTGTGGAGAACACCAGCCTCCTCCTGCAAAGGCCTGGAGCTGTTCCATCAAACCAGCTTAATTTCCTCCCTACTTCTGTCAGTATAAATTAAGGTCATAGAGTGCATTTCGTTGTTCGCTACTGTAGAAGACAGCATCAAAGGTGTTGATCTTAGAGTCCGTCCAGAGGATTTTGCTTTGGAAGGGCCATAAAGATATTGATCATTTTTTAATGTAGAGTAAAGTCACAGGCCAGAGAACTGAGGTTACCTTTAAAGTATGGCTCCAGGCAATGGATGCATTTTAGTCAAGCTGTCCCTGGCCTGCACTGTTGCATGAATCCTAATTGGTTTCATAGTAAAAACCCCGGAGCCAGATATTGGGGTAAATACTTTAAGATCAGAGAATCAGAGGAACAGGCCACGAGAGAAACTTCTCACCACTACTGAATCCTGAGGCTGAAAGGGGAAGATCCTGTGTCCAGGAATCCTTACTCAGTCTGAAAGCTCTGAGTTCTCATTCTGAAGGGAAGATGGAACTCCTGACTCAGCCATATCAATTCCTGCCTCAACCTTTTTAATGCTGGGATTAAAAGCATGTGTGCTTCCCAAATACTGGGAGCAGAGGCATGCGATCCCAAGTGCTGGGATTAAAGGTGTGTGTCACCACTGCCTGACTTCGTTTCTCTTTTGAGCTAGATAAATCTCAGGTAGCCCAGTGTAGCCTTGAACTCACAGAGATCTATATTGATCTCTGCTAAGATTAAAGGTGTTTGACTCCACTACCTGACCTTTACAACTAACTCTCTGCCCTCTGATCTTCAGAAAGCTTTATTTCTTAGAGGATACACAAAATATCACCACACTGCACTGGGCTCATATATTGGGCTTGTCTACCTCCAAGGGTTCCCTAGAGCTGCACCCACTTCTATCTAGATCTTGTACCTGAGGCATAACATGTTTTACACTAATTGGCATGCAACGGACAACTTACCCGAGGCTATCAAATTAGAGTGACCCCTGGCTTAAGCAGCCTCTCTTGGATAGCTGGATCACAGAGACAGCTCTTATCGAAATTGGGAATTGGGAAACAGAAATTGAGGATGAAGTTGACTGTAAGGGGATGAATGTTGTGATGTCAAAAACTGGAACATCCCAGGAAAGCTCATGTATAGGCTGTAGAATAGAGGCTGGGATATAGCCTGAACAGGCCACCAACAAAATGCAGGCGCTGAAGGACAGAGCCTGAAAATTCCATGTTAAAAACCCATGCTTTTATAACCTCTTTGCTCCCCTCTGTGGATGAAGACAGAACTGAGAGTACCTTTATTCTGTAAATGCCAAAGCAGAAACAAAGTGCCATTTTTTTTTCTTTTACAATTTTGTTAGTATTCTCTAAACATCTCTAAACATCGCAGGTACTTTCTTGGAGAAAATACATATTTGCTGATCCAAAACCTGCCCAAGTGTAAGTGTAAGGTGTTCCAGATGACATTGTACCCTTCCATCATACCCTTCCTCTAAAGTCCCAGACGATGTCAGAGGTGGAAGGTGGAGCAGGCAGCCAATTTGCTATTACATAGCTAATGACTACCACAGTCCTCTGCATAGGAATCTGCACAGACAGAGGCCAGATAGCCAAGTAGTCAGGAAACAGGAGGTACAGTGAGGCTGAAGGGTCCAGAGAGGCGTCTCCCTTTGCCCCATGACAACGACCATGTGGAGGCTCTACAGATGAGTTCGAGTTAGGCTGTTTCATTTTCTAAGCTGTTCATGCCCTGATGCAGAGAAACTTCTCCCGCCATCCCTTCCACTCTAAGGGCACTTTACTATGCTTGACATAACACAGACAGTAGCTTAGTAAAGAAGAAACTGTGACACAGAGCTCCAGCCCCTGAACAGCACGGACAAACCAAGTTCAAATCTTGCCTGGGCAGCTTACCCATATTTTGAGTTCTGTGAACTTCATTTTTGTCATTGTAAGTCTGGGTGACATTATTCATTTCTACCTGCAGGGCAGAGTGAATGAATTCACTGAGCAAAGTACTCTCTGTGAAGGGCCCAGGATGGTGCTTAGTGCATAGTGCCCTATAAAAGGGTGGTTGCTAAGTCAGTCTGTCAAACAGCTCCAAGGAGACAGCATCACCCATGAAAGGGCAGCCAGGCTGCAGCATCACCCATGAAAGGGAGCTCAAATGGGGTGGATTGAGCTTCCTGTTACAGGAGTGTTTCCCTTGCAGGAAATTTCCATTTTCTAATTAGTCTCTCCTAGGCAACCAAATAGCCTAAAGTAAGAGAGGATTTCAAATTATAGGTAACTTGCTTCTTGAGGGGAGGGGGATTAAATACATAAATGTACCATTTAAATAGAGGTTAATTAACCGGCAATTCAGAACATGGAAATCGGTGCCTGGGGTGGGGAGGCGGGGGATTTTGAGGTAGCCAAGATGAAATATTTAGAGCTTTCAGCTCTGCAGCCTGTAACTATTTCACCTAGCTGGGTACTCTGATTTCCCAGGTAGCAGGCTGTTCCAGAGCACTACAAGAGAGAATAAATGCACAAGAAGTCTGTATTGTTTGAATCCTGCCTTTAGGAAAGCCTGCTCTGTAAATGGTCTCTGACAGGTGACCATATAATAGTCTTGTGCAATGAGTCATATTTGTGTGATTGTCTCTAAAAGATACGGATAGGTCAGAATGTGCCAGTGGCCTGGAGGAAGGAGTCCCAAGCAGGACATCACAACACCACTCCAAAGCATTTGAAATGTATCCCAAGCAGACTAGGAAAGAGGCCTAGCTCTTCACTTGGAATCATGAGACACAGCGTAGGAGAGAGTTGGGTGGAACTAGGCTCCGATGCACTGGAGGATGAAGTGGGAAGCTGACTTTTGAAAAGGAGAAGGTAAAACAAATCAATAAAAGAAAATGAAAGAAAGAAGGAAAGAAAGAAAAAGAAAAGGAGAAGGTCAGGAACATTAGGCTGTCAGAGAAGGAGTGAATGGACACACCTTGGGACCAGTGTTTTGCAGGTACCATAGTATAGAAGGCAGGTGGTCCCCAACCAGGGGGCTCAATGATTGGCTGCAGGAGCCAGATGCCTGAGTTCAAACCCACCTGACTCATTGCTTGAAGGATCTCCAGCTTAACCTGACAGTATCTTCTTGGTAAAATAGATGCCATGCAGCAATATGAGAGTAACTATATTAACACACAGGAGGCCCTTAATGACTTCTGGGCACTGCGACACTTTGATGCCTGTCATTATCAAATACATCCCTTATAAACAACTTCCCTCCTGCAATCCTAGTAATGGAGGGCTGAGTCAGGCCAACTCTACTCATTACAATCACTGACGTGATTGATACCTTTATGTTTTTATTAAATATGCATTTACTGAGAGACTGATACATGACTGGCAATGCTTCTTCTCAATCCTATGCAAGACTTTGACTTGTAGTGATGTCACCAAATGCCAGCACCCTGTTCACAAATTCTCACCTAAGCCTCCACTGTCAATACTCCACATATTCAGGTATTTTAATTTTGGGTAATCTGACTGTTGAAAAGTGGTAACTTAATTTTCAGTTCTGTGGGGAGCAAAACTGAGCTTCTCTTTACATGCCTGTAGCTGTTCTGATATCTTCTGAGCTGCCCATGTTAAGGTCTACCCACCTTTTCCTCAGCTTTCTCTGGGTTTTGTTGTCATTGTTGGTGTTAATTCTTGTATTTTCAATCCACAGCCCTTGCTGTGTTGGATGTTAGGAGTTTCTTGTCTCAGTTAATCATACTTGTTTGGGTTTTCATGATTAAGCAGAAATCTTGCCTTGTACCAAAGGAAGCAAACTTGACTCAATTTTTACTAAATTATTTTAAGCCTCCATGTGGATAACCAGTTAGAAAAAGATGCCTTCCTGCTTAGGGTCATGTATGTTATTTATCTCGTTCTCCACTGTTCTTCTATACTCAGTGTCTGACATTCAATCAAGACTTAGGATTGAAAAGAAAGAAAGAAAAAAACTCAAGGAAGAAAACAAGAGCATCAAGCAGTTGCAGGCCTGTTCAGAGATGGCTCAGCGCCTCAACTACCAAACAGGAACTTAAAAAAACCACGGGAAATATGATGAAAGTTACTAAAAGTAATTAAAAGCCAAGAAGTTACGAAGAATGGTTCTTATGCACGGCTGCCTAACACTAGGTAAATGTGTTCCGACCATGGTCCCTAATTCCATCTCATTTATTATATATGTTTCTGACACAGACATACTCTACCTCAAGACTGAGATTCAAAAGCAGGAAGTGAAGAAATGTGACTTGTCTGGCAGAAAGATATTCTGAAGCCACTTAGGACTCTCAAACTATTAAGAACAAAGGACACCCCCTCATTGGTATATCCCCCAGGAATCTTATACTGGAAGAAGGAAAAGGCACCCCCACTGGGAAACCTAGATAATGGCCAGTCCACTGACAGGACCACACCTCCTCTGGAACTGCTCAGATGTGCCTATCCTTGACCCTAGTGAAACTGATCTCACTTCAGGACCTGAAAGAGGGACCTGAGGGGTTTGCTGGATGCTTTGCCCTCTTTCTCAATGTGACAACACTGCATAAATCTCCTTTTTTTTTTTTTTTGCTTTCTACTAAAAGTGGGGGATTCATCCAGATGCATTTTTGGGAGGGGATTATGGCTCAATGGCGGAGTATTTAACCAGGCCTGCAAGAGGCTCCATGTTTGCTTCCCAGCACTGGGGGAGGGGATGCTACACATTCTATTTTCATCCTGCTGGTATGTATAGTTGCTTTTCTACTACTGTGATAAACACCATGGTCAAGATAACTTAGAAAAGAATTAATTTATTGATTAGGTGTACAGTTCTAGAGGGTTAGAGTCCACAATGGTGGAGGGGAAGTATTGCAGCCAGAAGAGCTGAGAGATCACATCTCTAACACATGCAGGAGGCAGAGAGAACCGGGTTTGTGAAGTTGCAAAGCCTGTCCCTGTGACATACCTATTCCTCAAAGGTGTCTCCTAATCTTCAAATAGTTCCACCAACTGGGGACCAAGTGTTCAAATCTAGGAGCCTATGGGGGTCATTCTTATTGAGGCCATCCATTAAGGTTTCTCGGAGGCACTAAAACCTTTTTCTTACTGTTGCTTCTGTCTTGACTTTCTTGGTTACTGACTATTTTGGTGGCTTGGCCAGTTCATCAATCTCTTAGTTATCTGGCACTGTTGAGGTGAAGCTGAAGGAATAAATGAGGTTTACTCTCTTACCGGGAATAGGAAGCCTCTCTCATGCCTTAGCTATCATCTTCAAGTAGTACATGTTCTGAGGAAGGAGCCTTCAGGAGGATATGTAGTATGAGGTTTCTGGCCTGGACTTTCGGGCCTAACCTCAAGGTCTAGGCCCACAGAACCGCAGTCCCGCAGTCCCACAGAGACACACAGATGCTTCCAATAGTTTTAGGCTGATCAGCCTTAGGTCCAGGCATATAGCTTGCTAACTCTCTACCCTTAAACTATCCCATGTCTCTTGTTCAGCCATGCGGCTTGGTACCTTTCTTTAAAGCTGCATGGTTGTCCTCTGCATCCTGCAGCTTCTCTCTGGTGCTCTGTCTGGCATTCTGCTCTCAGAGATTTTCTTAGTCTGGTAGTCCCGCCTACACTTCCTGCTTGCCTTTGGCCAATAAGCTCTTTTTATTAAACCAGTGGTTGGGACAATTATTTAAAATGAAACAACACAACCTCCCACAAGGATCCCTGGAGTTTTCTAGACAGACAGTTTATCCTGCTTGGTGAGCTCCAAGCCAGAGGTCTTGCCAGAAGGAAGAGTGGATGGCATCTGAAGGACAGACATCTAAAGTTGTCCTCTGGATTCTGCATATAAGGACAAATGTGTGTGTGCGTGTGTGCATGTGCGTGCACACACACACACACACACACACACACACACACACACGACAGCATCGTAAGTGTAGGTTAAATGGAGATGACTATAGTGTGCTATGAAATAAAAAGAAACAGCTCACTCTAGGGTACAGCCACAGAACAAAACCTTGTCTAAATTTGTGACTATGGTATCTATCATTAAGTACATTATAAAAACAAAAGTCCAATCCACTACACTTATCACTTTCCCCACAATTAGGCATGGATATTTTCCTTCACAGTAAACTGAGACAGCTGAGCGGAACTACATGTCTCTGGGGGCATTGCCAAAGCATTGTTAACATCTGTTAAAATCACAACTGGCGTGGGTGATAATTTCCTTAAGTTCTTAATGTGCATGCCTTCTGATGTTCTGGCTCCTGTAAGTAAACAAAAATGTTGGAGGATACAGCAATGTGACTCCGTAAGTGTCAGGCCCTTCCTTCACTGCCTTGGCTGCCTTGAAGGAAAGTGCTGTGGGCCACACAGCCAGCCAGATTATTCTTACTCAGCACCAGCAGCTTCAAAGCCTCCCCCAGTACCTTGAGGAAACTACACAAGGACTGTAGCTGATTGCTCCAGCTTCTGAAGGCACCACCTCTGCCAGGACTGTTTCAGTTTGTGACAGACAATTGGATGCCACAGCCTTTATGAAGTCTAGGTGACCCTGCAGCCATTTCCATCTGGGCCAGAGGTAGAGAGCTTTCCTTTGTGACCGAGCAGAGCTAGAGCTAATGGAGCAATGCTGGGAAGCATCCTTCAATTCCACTTGATGTTGACTGTAATTGATGTAACCCTTCTCTGATTATGTAAGCAAGTCGTTTGGCTCACTTAGCCAGTTGCAGCAACCCTCCTATGTGGCAACATTAAACCTCATAAAAGGCTTGGGTAGTCTGCTCTCCCTGTTTTCAGTAGTGTGGGCTGAGTTGAGAACGTGTAGGAAAAAGAAGCAGACAGCCGGACAGTGGCCGAGGCAGCAGAGCACAGCTATAGCTCAGCAGATTCTGTTGAGATTTTAAAATGGCAGAGGTGCCCAGATGCCTGAAAGTTGCAGAGGCTGAGTTACAAAAGGTGCAGAGCAACCAGCCACTGAAAAGGCAGAGCCCCACGTGTCAGCCGAGAGCAGCAGAAAATGTGGCAGTAGGAACAAGTGACACTAATAGCCTCCCAAGGAGATGCTGCTGTAACAAAGACTGTAATGGGCAGATGAACAGTCCTCAATGGTAGTCAGAGCAGGAACCAGGATTGTGAATGCAAAGAGACAGTGGAGCCGGAGAACAGAAACTGTAGGCCTAGAGACTCAAGAACTGTCAAGCTTTTAGTGTAAGGGTCTCAGGCAAACCAGGCCCAGGAGCCCTAACATTGACAGCTGACAAACACTAAAGAATTTTGATTTCTGGGCTTGCCAAGATGCTGCAATGCCAGCTGTTGCCAAGGACTAAAGAGTCCTGATTCCCTGACTCCACAAGAACCACAGAGCTATGGGGCCATCTACCTGAGGCCTAAGCGAAAGCCATAACAATAAGAGTTGCTTGCTGCTGATCTCACCTCTCCATGCTACTGCTCACTATTACAAGCTCCAATGGATATGCCACCAAATACAAGACTCAAAGAGCTTCTCTTTAACTATCTATTATTTCTATCTGGGTAGGAAAAAAGATCCAACAAGTTGGTTGGTAAGAACATCAGTGTCAAACATATCTATGTCAATAGAAACACATGCGGGAGTGCTCAGATTTACAGCAAAGATTTTAGTATGTTTTGGATGTATTAGTTTTTCTTATTGCTTTGACAAAATAAGCTTCAGCAGGGAAGAGTTTGTTTTGGGTCAAGATTTTAGGGGATGGCAAGGAGGCCATGAGGATAGGAGTATGAGGCAGCTGGTCATATTGTGTCCAGGAAGCAGAAAGAGATCAATGTTAGTGCTCATCTTGGTTCTCCATCCCCCCCCCCCCTTTTTGATTTTTCAAGACAGGGTTTCTCTGTGTAGCCCTAGCTGTCTTGGGACTCGATTTGTAGACAGGGTGGCCTCAGACTCACAGAGATCCTCCTGGTTCTGCCTCCTGAGTGCTGCAAATAGAAAGTCTGAAGAAATGACCTGGAACTATAGATGTAAGTATAACCAATGGAATGCAAGAGATGGAAGAGAGAATCTCTGGTGTGGAAGTTAGAATATAGGAAATAGATTCATCAGTAAAAGAAAATTCCGAAGTTAAAAAAAATCATAACACAAAATGTTCAGGAAATATGGGACACCGTGAAAAGACCAAACCTAAGAAGAACAGGAATTGAAGAAGGAGAATACCAACTCAAAGGCGCAGAAAATATATTCAACAAAATCATAGAAGAAAATTTTCCCAACCTAAAGAAGGAAATGCCTATAAAGATACAAGAAGCTTACAGAACACCGAATAGACTAGACCCTCCCCCCACAAAAAGTTATCTCACCACATAATAATCAAGCCACTAAACCTACAGAACAAAGAAAGAATACTAAGAGATGCAATGGAAAAAAGCCAAGTTACCTATAAAGGCCCGACTATTCAATGGAAACGAGGAAAGCAAGAAGGTCCTGATCAGATGTTAAACAGACACTAAATGAGCTAAAAAGGGAATTCTCAACAGAAGAATTTCAAATAACTAAAAGACTTTTAAAAATTGCTCAACATCTTTAGCCATCAGAGAAATGCAAATCAAAACAACTCTGAGATACCAGCATACACCTGTAATGTAATGGCTTAGCTAGAATGGCTAAGATCAAAAACACAGATGACAGCCAATGCTAGAGGGAATGTGGAGCAAGGGAAACACTCCTCCTTGTTGGTAGGAGTGTAAACTTGTATAGGCACTTTGGAAAGCAGTATGGCGATTCCTCAGAAAACTGGGACTAAATCTCCCCAATGATCCAGCATTGATCATTTATGGTAAAATACCACTCTTGAGCAGATACCCAAAGGATGCACATTCTTACTCCAAGGGCATTAGCTTAACTATGTTCATAGCAGCATTGTTAATAATAGCCAGAACCTGGAAGCAACCTAGATGCCCCTCAACTAAAGAATGGATTAAAAAAAAATGTGGTAATTTATGCAATGGAGTACTACTCAACAGAAAAATAATGACATCCTAGAATTTTCAGGCAAATAGATGGATTTAGAGAGTATTATTCTGAGTGCAATAACACAGACCCAGAAAGATAGACATGGTATGTACTCACTCTAAGTGGATTTTAGACACAAAGCAAAGAATATCCAGGCTGCAAACCACACCCCCAAACAGCTAAGAAATGGGGAGAACTTAAGAGAAACATCCATGGATCCCTCTGAGAAGGGGAAATAGAGAAGATCTTCTAAGTAAATTGCGATCATAACAGGGAGGCAGCAAGGGGAGGTGGAAACAAATCATGAGAAGAGATGGTTGAGTGAGAGAATCAACGCACAGAGAGAACAAAGACTGATAACTGGATAGAGGGAGCCACTGTGGGGTTAGAAAGAAACCTAGTGCTAGGGAAACCTTCAAGAACCCACAAGACGTCCCTGGCTAGGACTCCAAGCAATAGTAGAGAAGGTACCTAAGCAGGACTTCTCCTGGAACCAAATGAATGACCACTCTAATTGTCATTATAGAACCTTCATCCAGCAGTGGATAGAGGCAGAAGCAGAGACCCACAGCTAAGCACCAGGCCGAGCTCCTGGTCCAGCTGAAGAGAGAGAGAGGAGAAAGATTATATGAGCAAAGGGATCAGGATCATGAGGAGGAGACCTACAGAGATGGCTGACCCAAGCTCTTGGGAGCTCACTGACTCTGAAATAATTGCTGAGGATCCTTCATGGAAAGGAACTAAACCCTCCAAAGGTAGGAGACTGTTCAAAACAGCATGGACAGTTCGTGGAGCCTCTTGCAGTAGGATCAGAGTACGTTCCTAGTGCATGCACTGACAATTTGGAGCCCATTCCCTACAGAGGAACACCAAACTCAGCCTTGAAACCGGGATGAGGTACTTGCACCTACCTCAACTGGATATTCCAGACTGAACTGACGTTGGGACTCTTTGCCTTCCTTGGGGAATCAGTGGGGTCATGGGGTGGGGGAGGCTGAGGGAGGACTGAGAGGGACTTGGAGGAGGGAAGGGATGGGGAGCAGTGGTAGATATGGAAAACAACTTTTTAAATAAAAAATGGAAAGAAAAAACTGTGAAATCACTAAGATAGATAATGAAGTATTTTCTCTGAATTTGCTAAATACAAATAGACTGAATATGGTAAATGTAATTCTTACTTGATAATTGTTTTTGTTTTATATAGTTTTACTACTTTAAAGTTAAAACCTTTCATTTTTACTTAGGCAAAGGGGGAATATTGTGGATTATTTAAGATGCATTACATTCATTTATGCTGTGGAATATTTGTTTAATGATGCAGAGATGTGTTGCGTTCTTTTATGTTGTATTTGTTTAACTCTGTAAAGCTGTGTTACTTTGTTTGCCTAAAATATCTCATTGGTCTAGTAAAGAGCTGACCAGTCGATAGCTAGCCAGGAGAGAGAGGCAGAGCTGCCAGGCAGAGAGAATAAACAGGAGAAGTCTAGGGAAGAGGAGCAAGGAGTTAGAAAAGAAGGAGGAAGTCACCCAACCACATAGCCAGCCAGAGTAAGAAGAAAGGAAAGATATATAGAATAAAGAAAGGTCAAAGCTCAGAGGCAAGTTAAGGAATGAGCCAAATTAAGGCTGGACATTCAAAAGTACGAGTAAGTCTCTGTGTATATATTTGGGAGCTGGGTGGTGGGCCCCTAAAGAGTTTTTAAAAAAATTCAATGGAGGCATTTTTTAAAATTGAGGCTCCATCCTCAATTATGACTGTAGCTTGTGCCAAGCTGGAATAATATTAGCCAAGACAAAGGGAATTCAGAATTCTGTGGAGTACACACAGCAGAGCAGCAGAACTAAGTACAGAATACCAAACCCAAGGCAGAGAGGCAAGAAGCTGAGAACAAGAGCAGATGCAGGGCAATGGTCTAGAGGCACCAGGCCATTTATCATATGCTGTGCTAGACATCCAAGAAGAAACACAGTGAGAAAGTAAGACAGTAACTGGGAATTACAGAGCTGATGGTGCAGCTTGGAAGAAAAGCCCAGGACTGAAGAATTCCTGTGCACTCACAACACACTAATAATATACACACTTCGAAAACACACACACACACACACACACACACACACACACACACACACACATTCACAGTACATGAACTCACAATATACATAGAGTTATTTGTTTGTTTCTCATGTATATAGAGAGTTGGAAGAAGCTGGTGGACATTTTTTCCATAGAGTAAACAACAAAATGAGAAGTTTGCTTAAAATAAAAGCTCTGAGGAGTATTTAAAGATGAGGTGAAAGGAAGAAATATGATATAGCCATAAAGATAAGAGGAAAACAAAGAGAATACCATAGAATGGACAACACAAGAAAAGTGTTCCGAAAGACCAGGGATGGAGAACAATGCCAAAAACCATGAAGGTGCCATATGACATGAAGCCTGGAAGGCATACTTTGAGTCAAAGTCACTATGATCTCAGAAAATGCAATTCTAGGGAGGCTTGACCTGCCATCTAGGGGCCACATGCATCCCAGGATAGTA